>CM055122.1:1215464583-1217864583 GCA_029206835.1 Rana muscosa
GCAGTGTAAGGCTTTCAATATAACATTTGTGCAACACTGCCACCTAGTGGTAGTGCCGCGGTCAGAACACCTGTTCATGACAAGGAAATTCTCTTCTCTGTGAACTGTGGCCCTCAACTAACTACAACCCCAAACTCCTTTTTATCTTTGTGGTGGGAAGAGAAGGGAGAAAATCAAACAGCAACAACTCCCGCTCCTCCAAAGAGTAAAGTACCCTTAACATGGGGCAAAGTTCCTGGAGAGAGGAAAAATAAATGTTCAAACACAAAACACAAGAGTCTGGTCTCTCACAAATAGTAGTGTGGGTCAGGCAACACCAACGGCTTCCAATGTCTATCGAAGGTATCTATTTGATACTCCACATCGTCCTTGTCCTTCCTGCAGATAAGCACTTTGTCCGCATGAATGGATGTGCCGACCCAACATCCAAGCAGCTCTGCAATCTTTGAACAGCAGTGGCGGCAGGCGAACACGAAAAGTACATTCTGGCCTGGGGTACCTTAATGTGTGTCTACACAAACTCCGAGTACCACCGATCTCTACAGGCCTCAACCAAAAGTTCTTTGGGTAGGTACATATACTCCCACCCATATTCACTGGCAACCTTCTGGTGTCGAGGCACTTTAACTGCCTCTGGGCCAGTTGCAGCGGCCCGCAGTGATACCGGTCTAGCAGTAGTGGTAGTGGCGGAAGCAGGTGCTCCCATAGGTGGAAGGGCAGGCAAGGGGACAGATCCCTCCTCAGGCTCAGTGGCCACCACCCAGGGCGTACCTTCCCCAGTAGACATGGGCGGGTTCCTAGGCTTACGGAACAAGGACAGGGGCATCTTATACCATCCCTTTCTCTCAAACAGTTTGTCAATCGCGGCATCATCACCCGCATCTGAGACAGACTCTAGGTCAGAGGTATCGTACTCCTCCGCAGGGAAGTAATTCCTGGTTGAAGCAGGTAATACCGCCACCCAGGTGTACTTCAGGTAAATGCAAGATCATTTTCAGTGACCCCCGGATCCGTGAGAAATCAAAATTACACATGGAAACGGATAGTGTGTTCATTAGATCTCTGGTTTTTATTCAGTGTTAGAGTGGCTTATAAGGAAAAGAAAGATAGGAGGGGCAATGTCTTAACACATACGTTTCTAAAAATTATACAAACTCAGTATATTCTTATCTTGTGTTAAACTAGATTCAGCAGTATCCATGAATCAGCTTAACCACAAATAAGTAGCAGGGTGTGTCTCTTTGCAAACTGTTAGTATGTCAAAACACATTATTGAAAAGTTAATTTCTACTTAAAAATGGTGTCAATAATTTCATACATTCTATTACAATCCCCTCTTTTATCACGAACGTGATAATAACAAACCCTGAAGCCCCCGACATTCACCTGGACTACTTTCTCAT
Organism: Rana muscosa; assembly: GCA_029206835.1. NCBI lineage: Eukaryota > Metazoa > Chordata > Amphibia > Anura > Ranidae > Rana > Rana muscosa. The sequence continues at coordinate 1,215,465,987 of CM055122.1, forward strand.
AAACCATTATCCTAAGCATGTAAAAATAGAGAAAAATAAACAGATAATCTCAGCTTCATAGCAATTGTCCATGAGATACAAAGAGGGGAGGGGCGTGAAAGTCCATCAAAAAAAGCAAGTGGGAGGGGCATGACAGCCTTTAGGCCAAATAAAAAATTGTCCCAAAGAAAAGCACAAAAAAAATCTCTTGTATGGCTTCTGAATGTCCAATAAATTTATGAAAGGGAAGGAAAAAGAAATGTCCACATTATAATTCTCATTCTACTAAACTTTTCCCAAAACTTTTGGTTCGATTCTGTGTTTATCCATATTTTACAGAGATCCTCTACCCCAAAACCCTGCCTCTTTGTAAGGATAGAACTCGATATCCACAGACAGTCGGGAACTGATGCATTGGGCTAGACTTGGGTCTTCGGGCTGGCATATCTGTATCACTCCCTTGTGATGCTCACTGGAATTTTGTAGACACCTTGGGCGTGCGTCATGGCTAACCCTCAAGGTGTCATTCCAGGAATATTTTTCAGCAGGTGTCCGCCTTTACTCATCTCAGCATCTCCCATGGCATTTGAACAACAAAGATGAACAATGAAGATTTCCATGTAAAAGCTGTAGTCATCTCTTCATCCGGATAGGGTATAAGGCAGGGTATGAATGGGGTATAGGGTAGGAATGGGATGGGCATTTCTTTTGGCTGGCTGGGGCAGATATTCCTCATCCAACATGAATAATCACAGAATCTATCTGATCAATTAAGGCCTTAACCATTGGAGGTATTAAAAATAATATTCCTCATTAACTCAAACATAAGTAAAGCATGCAGAAATATTAAATGTTTCTCAGCAACAGTCTTCATTACATAGATTCAATATGTTTAACTAAACATTTTTTCAAATCCAGTATTACAGCAAGACTTCAATAAAACTTTAACAACTTTAGTTTCTTCTATCCCCAGGACCCAAGTGGACCCGAGGAACTCAGAACAGAATATTTTACCCAAACACATATTCACACTCAGAAGTCAGCCTCCTAACTTTTAATATATCTGATCATCATCAGCAACAAACAAAACATTGATGGATAAACTTCATTACATCATTAACACTTCACGATTGAAACTCTGGGAATTCAAAAGGTAAATATATCCAGAATAGTCACTCTGACTGTTATTCAAACAAACTTTCCCATCATATTTTAGTACCTCATGGACTCAATATATGCAGCAATTTATTTCGTATATCCTGGTTACTTGACCCAAACTTTTAGGGAAATATATATTATCAGGAACATGGGCCTAATAACTTCTACTCCTTGAACAAGAAAACACAATATGAGACAAATCTTTGTGTACATTTTAAACAAACACTTAAGATGCTTTACTAATCAAATAATACCTTGTGCATTCATTAAACACAATACAACCACTTTCTCCTTTTATTCACATCCATTTGGCCACTCCATTCATTCTTCATTTAGAAATGTTTTCCATATTTGCCCTTTGAACATCTTTTAAGCACCTTTTACCATTACTTTTTTTTTTTTTTCCTTTTCATATCTCTCATATTTTTCCTTAGTGCATAGGATTACACAAACCTTAAGTTACTTCCTTTTTCTTTACCAACCACAATTCCTCTGGCCTAGCGCCTGGAATACATAACTTCCTTGGGTGAGGCTGGCTCACACACCTGCGGTGCATTCGCACTCCCCACTGAGTGAGTGAGTGAGTGAAAAACTTGTATAGCGCTAACAAATGCCTCAAGGCGCTTAGCATCCAGTAGCTTCATGATCCATCAGAAGAGGTGGGTCTTAAGTTTTTTCCTAAAGGCCCGATGGTTTTCTTCCATATGGATATCCGTAGGTAGCGCGTTCCATAGCCGTGGTCCTTGGACTGCAAATCTTCGTTCTCCCTTTGATTTGTAGCGAAATTTGGGGATGTGAAGGAGGTTTTGGTTTGTTGATCGGAGACTGCGTTTGGGGGTGTAATGCTTTATCTTCTCGCATAAATATTGCGGAGCGATTCCTTGTGTGCACTTGTGGGTGAGACAGAGGGTCTTGAATGTGACCCGATCCTTTACGGTTAACCAATGAAGGGTCCTCAGTGCAGGGGTGATGGATTCCCAGGGTTTTTTCCTGTTATCAGTCTGGCTGCCGTGTTCTGGATGACTTGTAGGCGTGACATTTGGTATTTGGGTAGTCCGAGGTAGAGGGAGTTTGCGTAGTCGAGTCGGGAGTTGATAATTGATCCAACTACTACTGCTGTGTCCTCTTCTGGGATGAAGGGAATGAGTCTACGCAGCAGGCGGAGGAGATAATGAGATCCGCTGATTACTGATCCTATTTGAGCGTCCATCGACATCTCCGAGTCAAAGATGACTCCGAGACTTTTGACTTTGGTGCTCGGGGTGATGGTCTGTCCGAGAATGGTGGGTGGTGTCCAAGAGGTTTTAGTTTTTGTCTTTCGGTTAGCGTGGAGGAGAAGCAGTTCTGTTTTGGATCCGTTGAGTTTAAGTGAACTCTCAGTCATCCAATCATCGATCAATGTGAGGCACTTTTCCAATCCGTGATATTGGTCTTTTTTTCCAGTGATACGAAAGTAGAGTTGGGTGTCGTCCGCGTATGAGTGGTAGCATAAGTCCTGTTTGCTAATGATTTTTAGGAGTGGGCGGAGGTAGATGTTAAAGAGCAGGGGTGACAGTGGTGATCCTTGAGGGACTCCGCAAGAAATTGCGTGAGTTTCAGAGGTGAAGGCTCCTAATTTCACTGTCTGAGAACGATTCTCAAGAAAGGAAGCGAACCAAGGAAGGTCAGGGTCTGCGACTCCTGCTACTTCTTTAAGACGAATGAGTAGAGTTTTGTGGTCTACTGTGTCGAACGCTGCACTGAGGTCCAGCAGCACCAGGAGACATGATTCTCCGTCATCTGCGGCTTCGAGGATGTCATCCCATATTTTGAGAAGTGCTGTTTCTGTGCCATGGCCTGGGCGGAAGCCTGATTGTAGTGGATCCAAGAGTTTGTAAGTGTCCAAATGGCCTTGTAGCTGTTGTACTACTGCTTTCTCCATGATCTTGGAAATGGTGTTGAGGCTTGTTACCGGTCTGCGGTAATTTGGGTCCTTACGGTCAAGATTGGGTTTCTTTAGGAGGGGTTTGATTATACCTTGCTTGAGGGAGTTCGGAGCCATACCTTCTTTGAATGATAGATTTACGATGTGTGTAATGGTAGGAGCTAAAATGTCGGTACATTCTTTCAGGAGTTTTGTGGGAATTATGTCATTTGACGATGTAGTGTCTCTGAGGCTTCTGATGATGTTTTTGGTGGTGTCAATGGTGATCGGGACCAGCGAAAATTTTGCTAGTTGTATAATGTTCGTATTGATTTTCTCTGTTTGCTTTGGCTGTGTGAAGTTGGTTGTTTTTTTCTGTTGAATTATTTCCAGAATATTTTCGATTTTGTCGATAAAAAAATCCGATAGCTCATTGCAGAACTCTTGGTTTTCGTTTGCTGGAGGCTCTAGACAGGTAGGGTTCATGGTCCGAGTGACCAGTTTAAAGAGTTCACGAGGCCGGTTTAGGGCTTTTTTTATGGTGTTTGAGAAATGTTCCTTTTTTGCTTTAAAAATTGCTTTGTGATATTTCTTAGTGAGTGCTTTGTAGTTTGTGTGGTTTTCCTCCGTTGGGTTTCTTCTCCAGGCTCCTTCAGCTTTTCTGCGTTCTTGCTTCAGTAGCGTAAGAGTGTCACTAAACCAGCCCGAGTTGTTTTTACGGATGTGTGCTCTGCGTCTCGGAGCAACTGTGTCCGCTGTTTGTAGTAATATTTTGTTTAAGGAGTTGAGTGTTTGTTCCGTTGAGCGGTTATGCTTTAGCGTTCCTATTTTTTTTGATAGAGTGGTTTTGAAAAGTTTTGAGTGTAGTTTCTTCTGAGATCTTGTCCAGTATGTTTTTGTTGAGTCTTCCGGTTTTTGGGAGATGGTGCTGGTGGTAAATTTGAATTTGATAGCGTGGTGGTCCGTCCATGGTAACGGCATGTTGTCCAGTATGTTGATGTCCATATTTTGTTTGAAGATGAGGTCAAGAATGTGACCCGATCCATGCGTGGGTGCATTTATCAGTTGCTGCAACCCTAGTTCTTCCAATTGGTTGATACAGGCGGTGGCAATGGGGTCCTGAGTGGCGTTAGCCCAGAGGTTAAAGTCCCCGAGTAGTAAAAACTTTTTGGTTTTTAAAGTGTATGTCGAGAAGAATTCGGTGAAGGGTGTAAGGAGATTTGTCTTCGGTCCTGGTGGTCTGTAGCATAGCAGTATGTGAATGGTGTCCTGGGGTGTTGTTTGGAGTTGCAGGGTGAGTGTTTCCATGAATGGCAATGAGTTCTGTAGGGTTGGTTTGGTAAGAGAGAGGTGCGATTTGAAGATAACTGCTAGGCCTCCTCCTCTTTGTCCTATTCTGTGCTCAGTTAGAATGCGGTAGTTCCCAGGTACTAGTTCCGTTAGGACGGTGTTACAATCCGGTGTTAGCCAGCTTTCCGTGATAAAGAGGCAATCTATGTCGTTTTGCGTGATGAAATCGTGAATTTCCTGTCTGTGCTTGACTGCCGATCTGGTGTTAATCAAGGCGCATGATAAATCTTGTAGATGAAGTGGTGTCTTTGTGGTTTTGATAGTCGATTGTCGATTGATCCTAAGCAGTTGTTCTTTTTGTAGGATTTTTTGGGTGGCGGTTGGAAGTGTTGGGGCGGTATTCCTTAGCCTGCGGAGGGTGTCCGCTGAGTATTTAAAGATGCACATGATGGGAGGAAAAGGTGATGGGGATGATGGATGGGGCCCAATGACCTAAACCGCCCTCCCGTTGGTCCAGAGGAAGGCAAAAACCACCAGCCGAGTCTGGCCAATTGCTGCAGCAGGGGAAAAATTCCTTCCTGACCCCCCGAGGGGCGATCGGGTAAACCCTGGATCAACTCGCTACTAGTTGGTGGTGCCCCGATGTACTTACCCGGTCGGCACACGCGGGCCTGCTGGAGAGAGACTCTGGGAGGGTGTAGAGTGATGGCCGGAGCTAGGCCACAGCCGCGGTCTGTCCTGCAGTTCTAACAGTCTAGAAATGGGCGCCCGGATGGTGGCAGGTGGCAGTCGGCGGCTGTGGGTGAAGCGATGGTGAGCTCGGGGATCTGAGCTTGGGGAGAGTGGGGGAGAGTGGGGTCCTGTGGAAGCCGCAGGTCGTCAGGTTAACGTTTGCTGGAGGAGCGAAACGCCAGAGTCCAAGGGGGTTCCTGTATGGCCAGAGCTCCTGCCACACACGTCCGTTACGCTTGACCGTATGTGTGGATTGCTCTGTGAAGCGATGAGGTCAGGGCTCCTGTCACACACGTCCGCTTCCTGGACCGTGCGTGCGGATTGCTCTGCGAAGTGGTGAGCCTCGGGGGCCTATCGCACACGTCCGTTATGCTTGGCCGTGTGTGTGGGTCTGGGGAGATCACGTAGTGGCGGCGGTCGATGCTGTAGGTTGGGGCAGCCTGAGTACGTCAGGGGGGGGGGCGATCAGTCATAAGTAGTAGAGTTATTGAAGAGTATTGTGAAGATAGTAATGGGGGTGGGGTGGGGAATTAGTAGGAATAGAGAGAAAAAATAAGTTTGTTTTTTTTGTCAGTGTTGGGGGAGAAGCTCTGGGTGTATCAAGATGGCCGCTACTTACTGGGCCGAATATCCATTTTGTCCTCCCGGCTGCCTTTTGTGAGCGACCCAGTGGGAGCCACAGGCAAGTGACCCGTGAGTGGATGCGATCCGGTAGTTATCCCGGGTCAGAATATTCCAGGGGGCCGGGAGAGAAGTTTGAGGGCTGAGGCTGGGTGTCCCAAGATGGCCGCCGCGGCCGGGTCTAGGCCGAAGCCGCGGTCTATCCTGCTGGGCAGGTAGCAGCTAGTGCTGCTTCGGGGCCTGCTGACTCCTCTGGGGGGCTCCGCGAGTGGGTGAGTGCCGTAGGGTGGCTCCTTGGATGATCCGGATGCTGGAAGGGGGATCGAATGTGGCTAGGCCGCAGCCGCGGACTTTCCTTTTGGTGGCTGCGGGTGGAGGGGGGTTCCGCCGGCGGCGGATGAATGGCCTCGGTGGCGGGTGGAGGGCTCGGATGTAGCTCGGTGAGCTAGGCCAGGGGTGCAGCCGGTCTGTGAAGGAGGCACCAGAGGGGGGGACCGTGGGATGAGTGATGTTAGGCCGCAGCCTCGGACTTGCCCGGCGGCGGCTGCGGGAGGAGGTGTCTGGCGGGGGGGGGGGGGGCTCGTATGGATTGGGGTCCCGCTGGATGGAGGGGGGGAAGAGAACTGGGGGGACAAGGGTGAGAGCAAGGGGGGACAAGGGTGAGAGCAGGGGAGAGAGCCAGGGGGAAAATAGGGGAGAGTACGGGGGAGAGTCCTGGGGAGAGAAGCAATGCAGCCCTGGAAGTCAGGAGCTAGGTACACACGTCCTCTCTGTCTGTATTGGGACGCAAAGGATTTGGCACTGCCCAAAAAGGTGTGCGTTTTCTAGGCAGTGAGGTCCGGCATACGTGCGAATTCAGGGCCATTGACTTCTATGGGAATTAAATTTTTTCGTTTATTTAAAATAATAATGAAAAAACAGTGTTACACTCAAACTGCATCACAACATAACTATTAGTAAATTCCTCATTCATTACTGACAATGCAGTGAGGGGGCTGGTCATGAATGGGAGAGGGGACTGTACTAGAGGGTGGGAGAGAGTTGGCTAGTTTGGAGACCAGGCATTAGAGGGAGTAGGTTGGGAGGGAGGGAGTTTGGAAGAGGCATGTGGGAGAGGAACCGGACCAGAGGGGGTTGTGATAGAAAGTGAGTTTGGTTGGACAAAGAACCAGACCCAAAAGGGGGGGAGTGAGCTGGGGCAAGGGACCGGACCAAAGCGGGCTGGAGGAACCGGAAGAGAGTGTGGGAAGGAGAGGTGGCAGCTCCGGACGGGAGTGTGGGTGGGAGAGGTCTGTATGCCTCAAACTGACACCAATGATGGGGCACTATCCCCCCCAGTAACACCAATGATGGGGCACTATCCCCCCAGTAACACCAATGATGGGGCACTATTCCCCCCCCCAGGAACACCAATGATGGGGCACTATTCCCCCCCAGGAACACCAATGATGGGGCACTATTCCCCCCCAGGAACACCAATGAAGGGGCACTATCCCCCCCCAGGAACACCAATGAAGGGGCACTATCCCCCCCCAGGAACACCAATGATGGGGCACTATTCCCCCCCAGGAACACCAATGATGGGGCACTATTCCCCCCCAGGAACACCAATGATGGGGCACTGTTCCCCCCCCAGGAACACCAATGATGGGGCACTATTCCCCCCCCAGGAACACCAATGATGGGGCACTATTCCCCCCTCCCCCCCAGGAACACCAATGATGGGGCACTATTCCCCCCCTCCCCAGGAACACCAATGATGGGGCACTATCCCCCCCCAGGAACACCAATGATGGGGCACTATTCCCCCCCCAGGAACACCAATGATGGGGCACTATCCCCCCCCCAGGAACACCAATGATGGGGCACTATTCCCCCCTCCCCCCAGGAACACCAATGATGGGGCACTATTCCCCCCCTCCCCAGGAACACCAATGATGGGGCACTATTCCCCCCCCCCCAGGAACACCAATGATGGGGCACTATTCCCCCCTCCCCGCCCAGGAACACCAATGATAGGGCACTATTCCCCCCTCCCCCCCAGGAATACCAATGATGGAGCACTATTCCCCCCCCCAGGAACACCAATGATAGGGCACTTGTCCTCCCATAAATATCAAGATGAATGCTTTGCCAAGTTCACTATATTTTAAAAGAAAGCTGCTACCTTATCGCAGCTCGGCACTCACATGACAGGCTGCTTCTCTCGCGCGCAACGCTCTCTCTCTCTCTCTCTCTTCTCCCTCGAGGCAGCAAAGCGAGCGGGGCTGAGAATACCGTGGTGATGTACGTCAGCAGAGAGGGGAGGAGGAGAGAGGCCGACGTGCCTGGTCACATGAGCACCACTGTATTCTTGTGAGAATACGGCGCCGCCGCCGGCTTGTACACAGGATTCACTTACACTAAGACGGTCAGAGGAGGGACTGGCAGGGAAGAAGGTGTGTTATACCAACTAATCGATAATCAAAATCGTTGACAACGATTTTGATTATCGATTATTATCGATTTTATCGAATAATCGTTTCAGCCCTAGTTCATACAGCCTAAACACAAATTAAAACCATTTGCACAAATATCCATTCCCTTGTCTTGTAACAGGCAATGTCCTTATACAATGTAAAAGTTTGCTTTTTTTTTTTTTTTTCTCAACATCAACAAAACTATATTTGTCAAAACTGAAAAGAAAAACAACACCTTTTAACTTCAATAACGTAAGGATAGACAATTACACAATTAAAACAGTCCCCAAAGTCCGACTCCAAGGCTCTAAGGCTCTGTCTCCACTACTGTGAGTTGCTGTGCGACTTGACACATGCGAAGTCGCATGACAAGTCAAAAACCCATGTAATTCAATGATCCTTGTTTTAATTCGTGCGACTCAAGTCGCAGCGACGCAAAAAGGTTCTTGCACTATTTTGTTCCTACTTCGGTGCGACCTTTTCTCACACTTTTGCATGACATTGCATCAAAAATCGCATTGCAAAGTCGCACTGCAAATCACACAAATCTGGGGTTGCATTAGTGGAAACAGAACCTAACTGAAATAATCAAAATACCCCATGTATAAGTTGAAATGCTACTCTAAAAAAAATAGTATCTGATCAGATTCCTCAATAAAAAAACATTTGGTACCAGCGCATACATGTAATTTATCAGTGACGTCACATTCCCCTTTTAATGTTTCCAATTAACTATGCATTTGACATGGGAATATGGGCCCAACACATTTCATGAATAAACTGACAATAGTTGCAACATTTTAACAATAAACATGTATTTTTTTTAAATCTATATACCGGTAGATAACTTTTCTGAATTAAATCCTTCTTTAACATATTCTCCACCTCAGCAAGTCTCTCGGACTCGCTGCATATGGAATGCAAATATAGCAGTATGCTTTGCGCAAAAAGCGTTGACGAAGGTATGGTCGGTTGTTTGATCCCCTCTTTCACTTGAAGTGAAATAGCATATTTATGCAAGCGGACATATACCTCTGTGTATTGTGCTAAACAATACTTTGGATAGGAGGAATCACTCAAATAAAGCACCACACACAGATGAGTACCCTACTCTGTCCCTCTCACCTGCCCACTTTAGCAACGCTCTCCTACTTGGCAGGATCAAAGGACAGATATCAATTACTCAACAATCCGTTTGTATTCAGAAGAAAAAACAACTTATACTTTAAATTGGAATTCCAAGACAACAACAAACAAACACATAAAATGTAAGCATTTTTCTCTGAGCAGATGGAAGAGAATTCCCTATACTAACAACAACTTTCCCTTCATAAAACCTTGGCTTGTATAGTATAGCTAAAACCCCTTTGTCCCATCTGCACCACAGCGACAACATTTATCATACATACAAAAGTACTTACCACTCTCACGATATTTGGATATAAGCAAGGGAGATTTCTAATACTGTAGACCACTTTGACTGTTTAACCTTAGCGCCAGTTCATACCACATGCAGTCCAGTGAGTTTTAAAAAAATAAAATAAAAATTCAGAAAAAAACGCATGGAAAGCAGGTTATATGGTCTTCAATGGCATAGTTCACACCAGTGCTTGCAGTTCCAGTGCACTTCAGTTCAAGAAAAAACAGAACATGTTGCATCCTTCCTGCACTGGAACGCTGCAAAAATGTGCATGTAAAAAAACCACCTGGAACGCATCCGGACTGCATTTCTATGGTGCAAACCGCCCCCTACAGTCAGTGTATCTACACAACAAATGATCTTATTACTTCTATGCAACAGATAGAAAAGCGAAAGTAGGTTGGATCACTGAAATATAATCCTCATTTACCATTTCAGCTCCTTGCCAAAAGGACTGTCGTGTACACTTTTCTACAGCGTTCCCAAAACGCTTCTAATTAGGACCTTCTGAGAGGTACTTTACAGCGTTCCCAAAACACTTCTAATGAATTAGAACCTTCTCAAAGGTACTTTCAAAGGCGGATTTTCCCAAAAAATCCCCCATACACCAAGGCGTGGTTCGTATCCCTCTTCTACATAAATTTAGTTCGAAGAGGAAATTTAAATCAGAGCTAAGGTAAGAGAAAACAGTCTGTCTAAAAGACAAAAAGTTTCTTCTTACCAAAGGTGATTTTTTCATCCCCACCACTGCCACCATCTGAAGCAGGTAATACCGCCACCCAGGTGTACTTCAGGTAAATGCAAGATCATTTTCAGTGACCCCCGAATCCGTGAGAAATCAAAATGACACATGGAAACGGATAGTGTGTTCATTAGATCTCTGGTTTTTATTCAGTGTTAGAGTGGCTTATATGGAAAAGAAAGATAGGAGGGGCAATGTCTTAACACAAACGTTTCTAAAAATTATACAAACTCAGTATATTCTTATCTTGTGTTAAACTAGATTCAGCAGTATCCATGAATCAGCTTAACCACAAATAAGTAGCAGGGTGTGTCTCTTTGCAAACTGTTAGTATGTCAAAACACATTATTGAAAAGTTAATTTCTACTTAAAAATGGTGTCAATAATTTCATACATTCTATTACACTGGTGAAGGACGATTCACCCCCTCTGGCCAACTCACTAGCATGTGAATCCCCAAGTCTAGGGGCCTTTAACAAAGTCTCTCCCCCTGGCTTACCTCGGCTTGAAGAAGGACTCGGACGTCTGGGACTTTTCCCTTCAGAGACATCCGTTCCGGGTAAGCGCTGGGGCGTTGCTCCACCACGGCCGCGGGAAGTCTTCACAAGACCCATCTTCCTCTTGGGTGGTGGGAGAAAAGACTCTGTCGTTACCGAGGCAGAATCCTCCGGTTTCTCACTCGCTAAAGTGATCTCCTCTGTGACTTCCTCCGAAGTTTCATCAGTGCGTGCAGGGGTGGCTGTACAAGCTTCGATTTCTCCTTCCAGAGTAGTGGCGCCCGTAAGACAATTGAGGTGGAAGGCCCGAGGCCTCTCTGTAGGTTGCTCCACCTCGAACAGAAACTCCTTACAGCTTTCGTATCGCCCGAATGGCTTCAGATGAACCACCAGAACCCGAGCAGCCGGCACAAATCACACCGAGGGCCCCCACGTCCTTGCACACATAGAGGGCAAATCTTCCCCGGGGCTTGAGCCGAATCCCTGTATCCGTAAGCGAAGCAGCGAATGAAGTCATTTTCGCGGTTGTAGAAGCTGGAACCCATGATGCATGAGATGACATGCTGATCATCTGCTGCTCCATCGCGCACTGACCTTTTTGCGCCAAAGTCCCCATGTGTAACTCCATACATGGTCAGACTCCCATTTCCTGACCGCAAACACATCCCGGACTTGAGCCCCCACGTGTAGCGCACCAACCCCAGACTTTACCTGCTTTTCTTCTGCTTGGCTCCTCCATAGCAAAAGAATTAGGCACACCGCACCACAAGCCCGTACCCTCCTGAATAGGGAGGTTGAGCGGTGTTAGTTTCTCGGGCCTGCTTGCAGCCAGTGTCAAAAAGCCTCCAGTGCTGACCTCGTTTCTGCGGTAGTCAGAAACTAGTCTTTAATTCTCCCCAGTAAGCAACTGTCCACACCAACTGAAAGGTCCAACACTTATTTATTCCTTCTTGCACAATAAACAGTCTCTTTGAGAGCAGACAGGTTGGGACAAGACACAGGTCAGATAAGGTGGGAGGAGGTCCAGGCACAAACTTGAATTTGGGTTTCTCCTGCTCTGATCAGCACGAACAGGCTTGGCGCATGGTCTCTGCCACAGACCATGAGGTTGGTCACTGCCACTGACCGGCTGAAAAAATATGAAAGCCACTGCTACTGACCTTGGGTGAGTAGTATCACTGCCACTGTGATTTAAAGAACACGCACTTCCTTCCGTTAATGAACTAGCTCTTATAGGACAAGAACATCCCTCCAGAGAGTTACCAGAGGCCCCATCTGTCACCACGACTCTGCGCTGGGTCTTCAGAAAGGGTCACCTCCCTGGCCTCCTTGTCCTGGATACGGGTCCCCTCGCAAGGCAGATCCCTGGGAGTCTCGGTCCCCGGAGGATCCCAGCCAAAGGCTGCTGGGCTCCGGGCCTCTCTCCAAAGTACCTCACCCCAGACTGAGGGTGTCTGAGATGGAACAGCAGCTCCGTCTCTGGGCCTAGGGCACCCAGAGACAACCCGACCAGGCCTCCGGGCCTAGGGCACCCGGAGGCGACACACACGCACCCAGGCTTAAGGTGCCTGAGCGCGAAACCGACGACTCTTCTGGAAGATGGCCACCCCTTTTATATCCTCTCCCGACAGGCACAGCAGGTTCCCAGCCCCGCCGTACTGCTGCCGAGGGGACAAAAAGGACACAACCATGTACTACGGTTCAACCTGGGCCCATGGCAACAGCGCCACCCATAGGCCCCAGTGAACTTACACACCAGTACTATCTCCCAGGGATAGAAATGGTCCATGAGACCTAACAATCAGTGCATCTGAGCCTAGTTACCACTCAGATGCTTCCCCCTAAATGTAACCACCCGCTACACATCCCCCTCACTTGTGAACACTGGTCCCCAGTGTCTGAAACCAATTTATGCCTCCTCAACCTGAGTCAACATAAGCCAGATCCAGAGACAAACTAAAAAAATTACAATTTAAAATTTAGTTTGTTTGTGCCGGAACCTAACATGGGAAAGGAAAAAAAAAACACAGATGGGAATGAGGGTGTACATGTATATAAAACATTTTAAGATCACTCAAATTTCACAGTAAAAATATACAATTCCTTCTCGCAGAACTCGCTAAGACCCACCCCATACTCAGCAGTCTTGCTTGTCGTTCACCTGCAGAGGAAGAAGAAAACACATAATCTAACAATATGTAATTTAGAATGAACAGGTCCCTCCCTAGGGAAAAACCTGCTCGCTCTAAAAGTAAGTGCAGTGTAAGGCTTTCAATATAACATTTGCGCAGAACACCTGTTCATGACAAGGAAATTCTCTTCTCTGTGAACTGTGGCCCTCAACTAACTACAACCCCAAAGTCCTTGTTATCTTTGTGGTGGGAAGAGAAGGGAGAAAATCAAACAGCAACAACTCCCGCTCCTCCAAAGAGTAAAGTACCCTTAACATGGGGCAAAGTTCCTGGAGAGAGGAAAAATAAATGTTCAAACGCAAAACACAAGAGTCTGGTCTCTCACAAATAGTAGTGTGGGTCAGGCAACACCAACGGCTTCCAATGTCTATCGAAGGTATCTATTTGATACTCCACATCGTCCTTGTCCTTCCTGCAGATAAGCACTTTGTCCACATGAATGGATGTGCCGACCCAACATCCAAGCAGCTCTGCAATCTTTGAACAGCAGAGTGGCGGCAGGTGAACACGAAATGTACCTTCTGGCCTGGGGTACCTTAATGTGTGTCTACACAAACTCCGAGTACCACCGATCTCTACAGGCCTCAACCAAAAGTTCTTTGGGTAGGTACATATACTCCCACCCATATTCACTGGCAACCTTCTGGTTGAAGAGTCTCTGTAACCCGGGACAGCGGTGACATAGTGGCGCGGTCTCCTGCGCCAGGCAAAACAACAGCATCCGGGTGTCGAGGCACTTTAACTGCCTCTGGGCCAGTTGCAGGGGCCCGCAGTGATACCGGTCTAGCAGTAGTGGTAGTGGCGGAAGCAGGTGCTCCCATAGGTGGAAGGGCAGGCAAGGGGACAGATCCCTCCTCAGGCTCAGTGGCCACCACCCGGGGCGTACTTTCCCCAGTAGACATGGGCGGGTTCCTAGGCTTACGGAACAAGGACAGGGGCATCTTATACCATCCCTTTCTCTCAAACAGTTTGTCAATCGCGGCATCATCACCCGCATCTGAGACAGACTCTAGGTCAGAGGTATCGTACTCCTCCGCAGGGAAGTAATTCCTGGTTGAAGCAGGTAATACCGCCACCCAGGTGTACTTCAGGTAAATGCAAGATCATTTTCAGTGACCCCCGGATCCGTGAGAAATCAAAATTACACATGGAAACGGATAGTGTGTTCATTAGATCTCTGGTTTTTATTCAGTGTTAGAGTGGCTTATATGGAAAAGAAAGATAGGAGGGGCAATGTCTTAACACATACGTTTCTAAAAATTATACAAACTCAGTATATTCTTATCTTGTGTTAAACTAGATTCAGCAGTATCCATGAATCAGCTTAACCACAAATAAGTAGCAGGGTGTGTCTCTTTGCAAACTGTTAGTATGTCAAAACACATTATTGAAAAGTTAATTTCTACTTAAAAATGGTGTCAATAATTTCATACATTCTATTACAATCCCCTCTTTTATCACGAACGTGATAATAACAAACCCTGAAGCCCCCGACATTCACCTGGACTACTTTCTCATAAATCATTATCCTAAGCATGTAAAAATAGAGAACAATAAACAGATAATCTCAGCTTCATAGCAATTGTCCATGAGATACAAAGAGGGGAGGGGCGTGAAAGTCCATCAAAAAAAGCAAGTGGGAGGGGCATGACAGCCTTTAGGCCAAATAAAAAATTGTCCCAAAGAAAAGCACAAAAAAAATCTTTTGTATGGCTTCTGAATGTCCAATAAATTTATGAAAGGGAAGGAAAAAGAAATGTCCACAATATAATTCTCATTCTACTAAACTTTTCCCAAAACTTTTGGTTCGATTCTGTGTTTATCCATATTTTACAGAGATCCTCTACCCCAAAACCCTGCCTCTTTGTAAGGATAGAACTCGATATCCACAGACAGTCGGGAACTGATGCATTGGGCTAGACTTGGGTCTTCGGGCTGGCATATCTGTATCACTCCCTTGTGATGCTCACTGGAATTTTGTAGACATCTTGGGCGTGCGTCATGGCTAACCCTCAAGGTGTCATTCCAGGAATATTTTATTCTATTATAAGGCAGGGTATGAATGGGGTATAGGGTAGGAATGGGATTGGCATTTCTTTTGGCTGGCTGGGGCGGATATTCCTCATCCAACATGAATAATCACAGAATCTATCTGATCAATTAAGGCCTTAACCATTGGAGGTATTAAAAATAATATTCCTCGTTAACTCAAACATAAGTAAAGCATGCAGAAATATTAAATGTTTCTCAGCAACAGTCTTCATTACATAGATTCAATATGTTTAACTAAACATTTTTTCAAATCCAGTATTACAGCAAGACTTCAATAAAACTTTAACAACTTTAGTTTCTTCTATCCCCGGGACCCAAGTGGACCCGAGGAACTCAGAACAGAATATTTTACCCAAACACATATTCACACTCAGAAGTCAGCCTCCTAACTTTTAATATATCTGATCATCATCAGCAACAAACAAAACATTGATGGATAAACTTCATTACATCATTAACACTTCACGATTGAAACTCTGGGAATTCAAAAGGTAAATATATCCAGAATAGTCACTCTGACTGTTATTCAAACAAACTTTCCCATCATATTTTAGTACCTCATGGACTCAATATATGCAGCAATTTATTTCGTATATAATGGTTACTTGACCCAAACTTTTAGGGAAATATATATTATCAGGAACATGGGCCTAATAACTTCTACTCCTTGAACAAGAAAACACAATATGAGACAAATCTTTGTGTACATTTTAAACAAACGCTTAAGATGCTTTACGAATCAAATAATACCTTGTGCATTCATTAAACACAATACAACCACTTTCTCCTTTTATTCACATCCATTTGGCCACTCCATTCATTCTTCATTTAGAAATGTTTTCCATATTTGCCCCTTGAACATCTTTTAAGCACCTTTTACCATTACTTTTTTTTTTTTTTTTCCTTTTCATATCTCTCATATTTTTCCTTAGTGCATAGGATTACACAAACCTTAAGTTACTTCCTTTTTCTTTACCAACCACAATTCCTCTGGCCTAGCGCCTGGAATACATAACTTCCTTGGATGAGGCTGGCTCACACACCTGCGGTGCATTCGCACTCCGCACTGAGTGAGTGAGTGAGTGAAAAACTTGTATAGCGCTAACAAATGCCTCAAGGCGCTTAGCATCCAGTAGCTTCATGATCCATCAGAAGAGGTGGGTCTTAAGTTTTTTCCTAAAGGCCCGATGGTTTTCTTCCATACGGATATCCGTAGGTAGCGCGTTCCATAGCCGTGGTCCTTGGACTGCAAATCTTCGTTCTCCCTTTGATTTGTAGCGAAATTTGGGGATGTGAAGGAGGTTTTGGTTTGTTGATCGCAGACTGCGTTTGGGGGTGTAATGCTTTATCTTCTCGCATAAATATTGCGGAGCGATTCCTTGTGTGCACTTGTGGGTGAGACAGAGGGTCTTGAATGTGACCCGATCCTTTACGGTTAACCAATGAAGGGTCCTCAGTGCAGGGGTGATGGATTCCCAGGGTTTTTTCCTGTTATCAGTCTGGCTGCCGTGTTCTGGACGATTTGTAGGCGTGACATTTGGTATTTGGGTAGTCCGAGGTAGAGGGAGTTTGCGTAGTCGAGTCGGGAGTTGATAATTGATCCAACTACTACTGCTGTGTCCTCTTCTGGGATGAAGGGAATGAGTCTACGCAGCAGGCGGAGGAGATAATGAGATCCGCTGATTACTGATCCTATTTGAGCGTCCATCGACATCTCCGAGTCAAAGATGACTCCGAGACTTTTGACTTTGGTGCTCGGGGTGATGGTCTGTCCGAGAATGGTGGGTGGTGTCCAAGAGGTTTTAGTTTTTGTCTTTCGGTTAGCGTGGAGGAGAAGCAGTTCTGTTTTGGATCCGTTGAGTTTAAGTGAACTCTCAGTCATCCAATCATCGATCAATGTGAGGCACTTTTCCAATCCGTGATATTGGTCTTTTTTTCCAGTGATATGAAAGTAGAGTTGGGTGTCGTCCGCGTATGAGTGGTAGCATAAGTCCTGTTTGCTAATGATTTTTAGGAGTGGGCGGAGGTAGATGTTAAAGAGCAGGGGTGACAGTGGTGATCCTTGAGGGACTCCGCAAGAAATTGCGCGAGTTTCAGAGGTGAAGGCTCCTAATTTCACTGTCTGAGAACGATTCTCAAGAAAGGAAGCGAACCAAGGAAAGTCAGGGTCTGCGACTCCTGCTACTTCTTTAAGACGAATGAGTAGAGTTTTGTGGTCTACTGTGTCGAACGCTGCACTGAGGTCCAGCAGCACCAGGAGACATGATTCTCCGTCATCTGCGGCTTCGAGGACGTCATCCCATATTTTGAGAAGTGCTGTTTCTGTGCCATGGCCTGGGCGGAAGCCTGATTGTAGTGGATCCAAGAGTTTGTAAGTGTCCAAATGGCCTTGTAGCTGTTGTACTACTGCTTTCTCCATGATCTTGGAAATGGTGTTGAGGCTTGTTACCGGTCTGCGGTAATTTGGGTCCTTACGGTCAAGATTGGGTTTCTTTAGGAGGGGTTTGATTATACCTTGCTTGAGGGAGTTCGGAACCATACCTTCTTTGAATGATAGATTTACGATGTGTGTAATGGTAGGAGCTAAAATGTCGGTACATTCTTTCAGGAGTTTTGTGGGAATTATGTCATTTGACGATGTAGTGTCTCTGAGGCTTCTGATGATGTTTTTGGTGGTGTCAATGGTGATCGGGACCAGCGAAAATTTTGCTAGTTGTATAATGTTCGTATTGATTTTCTCTGTTTGCTTTGGCTGTGTGAAGTTGGTTGTTTTTTTCTGTTGAATTATTTCCCGAATATTTTCGATTTTGTCGATCAAAAAATCTGATAGCTCATTGCAGAACTCTTGGTTTTCGTTTGCTGGAGGCTCTAGACAGGTAGGGTTCATGGTCCGAGTGACCAGTTTGAAGAGTTCACGAGGCCGGTTTAGGGCTTTTTTTATGGTGTTTGAGAAATGTTCCTTTTTTGCTTTAAAAATTGCTTTGTGATATTTCTTAGTGAGTGCTTTGTAGTTTGTGTGGTTTTCCTCCGTTGGGTTTCTTCTCCAGGCTCCTTCAGCTCTTCTGCGTTCTTGCTTCAGTAGCGTAAGAGTGTCACTAAACCAGCCCGAGTTGTTTTTACGGATGTGTGCTCTGCGTCTCGGAGCGACTGTGTCCGCTGTTTGTAGTAATATTTTGTTTAAGGAGTTGAGTGTTTGTTCCGTTGAGCGGTTATGCTTTAGCGTTCCTATTTTTTTTGATAGAGTGGTTTTGAAAAGTTTTGAGTGTAGTTTCTTCTGAGATCTTGTCCAGTATGTTTTTGTTGAGTCTTCCGGTTTTTGGGAGATGGTGCTGGTGGTAAATTTGAATTTGATAGCGTGGTGGTCCGTCCATGGTAACGGCATGTTGTCCAGTATGTTGATGTCCATATTTTGTTTGAAGATGAGGTCAAGAATGTGACCCGATCCATGCGTGGGTGCATTTATCAGTTGCTGCAACCCTAGTTCTTCCAATTGGTTGATACAGGCGGTGGCGATGGGGTCCTGAGTGGCGTTAGCCCAGAGGTTAAAGTCCCCGAGTAGTAAAAACTTTTTGGTTTTTAAAGTGTATGTCGAGAAGAATTCGGTGAAGGGTGTGAGGAGATTTGTCTTCGGTCCTGGTGGTCTGTAGCATAGCAGTATGTGAATGGTGTCCTGGGGTGTTGTTTGGAGTTGCAGGGTGAGTGTTTCCATGAATGGCAATGAGTTCTGTAGGGTTGGTTTGGTAAGAGAGAGGTGCGATTTGAAGATAACTGCTAGGCCTCCTCCTCTTTGTCCTATTCTGTGCTCAGTTAGAATGCGGTAGTTCCCAGGTACTAGTCCCGTTAGGACGGTGTTACAATCCGGTGTTAGCCAGCTTTCCGTGATAAAGAGGCAATCTATGTCGTTTTGCGTGATGAAATCGTGAATTTCCTGTCTGTGCTTGACTGCCGATCTGGTGTTAATCAAGGAGCATGATAAATCTTGTAGATGAAGTGGTGTCTTTGTGGTTTTGATAGTCGATTGTCGATTGATCCTAAGCAGTTGTTCTTTTTGTAGGATTTTTTGGGTGGCGGTTGGAAGTGTTGGGGCGGTATTCCTTAGCCTGCGGAGGGTGTCCGCTGAGTATTTAAAGATGCACATGATGGGAGGAAAAGGTGATGGGGATGATGGATGGGGCCCAATGACCTAAACCGCCCTCCCGTTGGTCCAGAGGAAGGCAAAAACCACCAGCCGAGTCTGGCCAATTGCTGCAGCAGGGGAAAAATTCCTTCCTGACCCCCCGAGGGGCGATCGGGTAAACCCTGGATCAACTCGCTACTAGTTGGTGGTGCCCCGATGTACTTACCCGGTCGGCACACGGGGGCCTGCTGGAGAGAGACTCGGGGAGGGTGTAGAGTGATGGCCGGAGCTAGGCTACAGCCGCGGTCTGTCCTGCAGTTCTAACAGTCTAGAAATGGGCGCCCGGATGGTGGCAGGTGGCAGTCGGCGGCTGTGGGTGAAGCGATGGTGAGCTGGGGGATCTGAGCTTGGGGAGAGTGGGGGAGAGTGGGGTCCTGTGGAAGCCGCAGGTCGTCAGGTTAACGTTTGCTGGAGGAGCGAAACGCCAGAGTCCAAGGGGGTTCCTGTATGGCCAGAGCTCCTGCCACACACGTCCGTTACGCTTGACCGTATGTGTGGATTGCTCTGTGAAGCGATGAGGTCAGGGCTCCTGTCACACACGTCCGCTTCCTGGACCGTGCGTGCGGATTGCTCTGCGAAGTGGTGAGCCTCGGGGGCCTATCGCACACGTCCGTTATGCTTGGCCGTGTGTGTGGGTCTGGGGAGATCGCGTAGTGGCGGCGGTCGATGCTGTAGGTTGGGGCAGCCTGAGTACGTCAGGGGGGGGGCGATCAGTCATAAGTAGTAGAGTTATTGAAGAGTATTGTGAAGATAGTAATGGGGGTGGGGTGGGGAATTAGTAGGAATAGAGAGAAAAAATACGTTTTGTTTTTTTTGTCAGTGTTGGGGGAGAAGCTCTGGGTGTATCAAGATGGCCGCTACTTACTGGGCCGAATATCCATTTCGTCCTCCCGGCTGCCTTTTGTGAGCGACCCAGTGGGAGCCACAGGCAAGTGACCCGTGAGTGGATGCGATCCGGTAGTTATCCCGGGTCAGAATATTCCAGGGGGCCGGGAGAGAAGTTTGAGGGCTGAGGCTGGGTGTCCCAAGATGGCCGCCGCGGCCGGGTCTAGGCCGAAGCCGCGGTCTATCCTGCTGGGCAGGTAGCAGCTAGTGCTGCTTCGGGGCCTGCTGACTCCTTTGGGGGGCTCCGCGAGTGGGTGAGTGCCGTAGGGTGGCTCCTTGGATGATCCGGATGCTGGAAGGGGGATCGAATGTGGCTAGGCCGCAGCCGCGGACTTTCCTTTTGGTGGCTGCGGGTGGAGGGGGGTTCCGCCGGCGGCGGATGAATGGCCTCGGTGGCGGGTGGAGGGCTCGGATGTAGCTCGGTGAGCTAGGCCAGGGGTGCAGCCGGTCTGTGAAGGAGGCGCCAGAGGGGGGGACCGTGGGATGAGTGATGTTAGGCCGCAGCCTCGGACTTGCCCGGCGGCGGCTGTGGGAGGAGGTGTCTGGCGGGGGGGGGGCTCGTATGGATTGGGGTCCCGCTTGATGGAGGGGGGGGGAAGAGAACCGGGGGGACAAGGGTGAGAGCAAGGGGGGACAAGGGTGAGAGCAGGGGAGAGAGCCAGGGGGAAAATAGGGGAGAGTACGGGGGAGAGTCCTGGGGAGAGAAGCAATGCAGCCCTGGAAGTCAGGAGCTAGGTACACACGTCCTCTCTGTCTGTATTGGGACGCAAAGGATTTGGCACTGCCCAAAAAGGTGTGCGTTTTCTAGGCAGTGAGGTCCGGCATACGTGCGAATTCAGGGCCATTGACTTCTATGGGAACGCTTCTGAATCGCACATGTCATTCAGTTGTGAACAGTATAAAATCCTGACCTGATATGCAATCCTGACCTGATCCTGATCAAAAACTGACATGAAGCGCTGAACAACTACTTTGTCAATTAGCTGTGAAAACAGAGCTCAAATTCGCACTGCATATGTGTGAACCCAGCCCTAAAATTGTATTTAACCAAAAAAAAGAAAATCAAACATTTTTAAATCCCCAATCATTGTTCATACTAGGGCTGCAACTAACGATTATTTTCATAATCGATTAGTTGGCCGATTATTTTTTCGATTAATCGATTAATCGGATAAAATCATTTTTTTTAAAAAATTAAATTTTTTCGTTTATTTAAAATAATAATGAAAAAACAGTGTTACACTCAAACTGCATCACAACATAACTATTAGTAAATTCCTCATTCATTACTGACAATGCAGTGAGGGGGCTGGTCATGAATGGGAGAGGGGACTGTACTAGAGGGTGGGAGAGAGTTGGCTAGTTTGGAGACCAGGCATTAGAGGGAGTAGGTTGGGAGGGAGGGAGTTTGGAAGAGGCATGTGGGAGAGGAACCGGACCAGAGGGGGTTGTGATAGAAAGTGAGTTTGGTTGGACAAAGAACCAGACCCAAAAGGGGGGGAGTGAGCTGGGGCAAGGGACCGGACCAAAGCGGGCTGGAGGAACCGGAAGAGAGTGTGGGAAGGAGAGGTGGCAGCTCCGGACGGGAGTGTGGGTGGGAGAGGTCTGTATGCCTCAAACTGACACCAATGATGGGGCACTATCCCCCCCAGTAACACCAATGATGGGGCACTATCCCCCCCAGTAACACCAATGATGGGGCACTATTCCCCCCAGGAACACCAATGATGGGGCACTATTCCCCCCCCAGGAACACCAATGATGGGGCACTATTCCCCCCCAGGAACACCAATGAAGGGGCACTATCCCCCCCAGGAACACCAATGAAGGGGCACTATCCCCCCCAGGAACACCAATGATGGGGCACTATTCCCCCCCAGGAACACCAATGATGGGGCACTATTCCCCCCCCCCAGGAACACCAATGATGGGGCACTATTCCCCCCCCAGGAACACCAATGATGGGGCACTATTCCCCCCTCCCCCCAGGAACACCAATGATGGGGCACTATTCCCCCCCTCCCCAAGAACACCAATGATGGGGCACTATCCCCCCCAGGAACACCAATGATGGGGCACTATTCCCCCCCCCCAGGAACACCAATAATGGGGCACTATCTCCCCCCCCAGGAACACCAATGATGGGGCACTATTCCCCCCTCCCCCCAGGAACACCAATGATGGGGCACTATTCCCCCCTCCCCAGGAACACCAATGATGGGGCACTATTCCCCCCCCAGGAACACCAATGATGGGGCACTATTCCCCCCTCCCCGCCCAGGAACACCAATGATAGGGCACTATTCCCCCCTCCCCCCCCAGGAACACCAATGATGGAGCACTATTCCCCCCCCAGGAACACCAATGATGGGGCACTATTCCCCCCCAGGAACACCAATGAAGGGGCACTATCCCCCCCAGGAACACCAATGATAGGGCACTTGTCCTCCCATAAATATCAAGATGAATGCTTTGCCAAGTTCACTATATTTTAAAAGAAAGCTGCTACCTTATCGCAGCTCGGCACTCACATGACAGGCTGCTTCTCTCGCGCGCAACGCTCTCTCTCTCTCTTCTCCCTCGAGGCAGCAAAGCGAGCGGGGCTGAGAATACCGTGCTGATGTACGTCAGCAGAGAGGGGAGGAGGAGAGAGGCCGACGTGCCTGGTCACATGAGCACCACTGTATTCTTGTGAGAATACGGCGCCGCCGCCGGCTAGTACACAGGATTCACTTACACTAAGACGGTCAGAGGAAGAAGGTGTGTTATACCAACTAATCGATAATCAAAATCGTTGACAACGATTTTGATTATCGATTATTATCGATTTTATCGAATAATCGTTTCAGCCCTAGTTCATACAGCCTAAACACAAATTAAAACCATTTGCACAAATATCCATTCCCTTGTCTTGTAACAGGCAATGTCCTTATACAATGTAAAAGTTTGCTTTTTTTTTTTTTTTTTTTTCTCAACATCAACAAAACTATATTTGTCGAAACTGAAAAGAAAAACAACACCTTTTAACTAGTGATGTCGCGAACATAAAATTTTCCGTTCGCGAACGGCAAATGCGAACTGCCGCAAATGTTCGCGAACGGGCGAACCCGGCGAACCGCCATAGACTTCAATAGGCAGGCGAATTTTAAAACCCACAGGGACTCTTTCTGGCCACAATAGTGATGGAAAAGTTGTTTCAAGGGGACTAACACCTGGACGGAGGGGGATCCATGGCAAAACTCCCATGGAAAATTACGTAGTTGACGCAGAGTCGGGTTTTAATCCATAAAGGGCATAAATCACCTAACATTCCTAATGTGTTTGGAATAACGTGCTTTAAAACATCAGGTATGATGTTGTATCGATCAGGTAGTGTAAGGGTTACGCCCGCTTCACAGTGACAGACCAAACTCGGACAGACCAAACTCCCCGTTTAACGCACCGCAAACAACTGCAAACAGTCCATTTGCACAACCGCAAGGCTTTAACCACTTAAGCCCCGGACCATTTCGGGCCATTAGGACCAGGCCTGTTTTTGGGATTCGGCACTGCGCTGCTTTAACTGTAAATTGTGCGGACATGCAATGTTGTACCCAAATGAAATTTGCGTCCTTTTCTTCCCACAAATAGAGCTTTCTTTTAATGGTATTTGATTGCCTCTGCGATTTTTATTTTTTGCGATATAAACGGAAAAAGACCGAAAATTTTGAAAAAAAATGATATTTTCTACTTTTTGTTATAAGAAAAATCGAATAAACTCAATTTTAGTCAGACATTTAGGCCAAAATGTATTCAGCCACATGTCTTTAGTAAAAAAAATGTCAATAAACGTATATTTATTGGTTTGCGCAAAAGTTATAGCGTTTACAAACTAGGGTACATTTTCTGAAATTTACACAGCTTTAAATTTATGACTGCCTATCTCATTTCTTGAGGTGCTAAAATGGCAGGGCAGTACAAACCCCCCCAAATGACCCCATTTTGGAAAGTAGACACCCCAAGGAAATTGCTGAGAGGCATGTTGAGCCCATTGAATATTTTTTTTTTTTGTCCCAAGTGATTGAATAATGACAAAAAAAAAAAAAATTACAAAAAGTTGTCACTAAATGATATATTGCTCACACATGCCATGGTTATATGTGGAATTGCACCCCAAAATACATTTTGCTGCTTCTCCTGAGTACGGGGATACCACATGTGTGGGACTTTTTAGGAGCCTGGCCACGTACGGGACCCCGGAAACCAAGCACCGCCTTCAGGATTTCTAAGGGCGCAAATTTTTGATTTCATTCCTCACTACCTATCACAGTTTCGAAGGCCATAAAATGCCAAAATAGCACAAAACCCCCCCAAATGACCCCATTTTAGAAAGTAGACACCCCAAGGAAATTGCTGAGAGGCCTGTTGAGCCCGTTGAATATTTTTTTTTTTTGTCCCAAGTGATTGAATAATGACAAAAAATAAAAATAAAAAATAAATTACAAAAAGTTGTCACTAAATGATATATTGCTCACACATGCCATGGTTATATGTGGAATTGCACCCCAAAATACATTTTGCTGCTTCTCCTGAGTACAGGGATACCACATGTGTGGGACTTTTTAGGAGCCTAGCCGCGTACGGGACCCCGAAAACCAAGCACCGCCTTCAGGATTTCTAGGCACAAATTTTTGATTTCACTCCTCACTACCTATCACAGTTTCTAAGGCCATAAAATGCCAAAATAGCACAAAACCCCCCCAAATGACCCCATTTTGGAAAGTAGACACCCCAAGCTATTTGCTGAGGAGGCATGGTGAGTATTTTACAGCTCTCATTTGTTTTTGAAAATGAAGAAAGAAAATTTTTTTTTTTTTTTTTTTTTTTTCAATTTTCAAAACTTTGTGACAAAAAGCGAGATCTGCAAAATACTCACAATACCTCTCAGCAAATAGCTTGGGGTGTCTACTTTCCAAAATGGGGTCATTTGGGGGGGTTTTGTGCCATCTGGGCATTCCATGGCCTCCGAAACTGTGATAGGCAGTGAGAAGTAAAATCAAAAATTTACACCCTTAGAAAGCCTGAAGGCGGTGCTTTGTTTTTGGGGTCCCGTACGCGGCTAGGCTCCCAAAAAGTCTCACACATGTGGTATCCCTGTACTCAGGAGAAGCAACAGAATTTATTTTGGGGTGTAATTCCACATATGCCCATGGCATGTTTGAGCAATATATCATTTAGTGACAACTTTGTGCAAAAAAAAAATTAAAAAAAAAAAATTGTCTTTTTTCCGCAACTTGTGTCAACATATAAAATATTCCATGGACTCGACATGCCTCTCAGTATATAGCTTGGGGTGTCTACTTTCCAAAATGGGGTCATTTGGGGGGTTTTTGAACTGTTCTGGCATTTTATACACAACATTAGGAAGCTTACATCCACTCTTCTAACCACTTGCAGACAAAGCCCTTTTTGACACTTTTTGTTTACATGAAAACATATTTTTTTTTTGCAAGAAAATTATGTTGAACCCCCAAACATTATATATATTTTTAAAGCAAAGGCCCTACAGATTAAAATGGTGGGTGTTGCATTTTTTTTTTCTACACAGTATTTGCGCAGCGATTTTTCAAACGCATTTTTTGGGGAAAAAATACACTTTTTTTAATTTTAATGCACTAAAACACACTATATTGCCCAAATGTTTGATGAAATAATAAAGATGATCTTAGGCCGAGTACATAGATACCAAACACGACATGCTTTAAAATTTCGCACAAACGCGCATTGGCGACAAACTACATACATTTTTAAAAGCCTTTAAAAGCCTTTACAGATTACCCCGTTAGATTTACAGAGGAGGTCTACTGCTAAAATGACTGCCCTCGATCTGACCTTCGCGGTGATACCTCACATGCATGGTGCAATTGCTGTTTACATATGACGCCAGACCGACGCTTGCGTTCGCCATTGGGCAAGAGCAGGGCAGGACAGGGGTGCTTTTTTTTTTTTTTTTTTTTTTTTTATTATTAATTTTGCTTTTTTATTTTATTTTTAAATTGTTCCTTACATATATTTTTTTTTTTATAATTTTTATTGTTATCTCAGGGAATGTAAATATCCCCTATGATAGCAATAGGTAGTGACAGGTACTCTTTTTTTGAAAAAACTGGGGTCTTCTAGACCCTAGATCTTTCCTCTGCCCTCAAAGCATCTGACCACACCAAGATCGGTGTGATAAAATGCTTTCCCAATTTCCCAATGGCGCTTTTTATATCCGGGGGGGGGGACATTCCCTCCCACTGCTTGTAAAAGCAGTCCAGAGGCTAATTAGCCGCTGTGATTGCTTTTACATGAAAGCCGGCCGCTGGCTGAAAAGAATGATACCAAGATGATGCCTAAACCCGCAGGCATCAATCTGGTATAACCATTCAAAGTCCAGCAACATACCAGTACGTTGCTGGTCCTTGTTGGACATGTATTGTAATCTTTTTTTTTCATGCAGCCTGTTGGCTGAACGAAAAAAGAGATTGATTGGTGGGTATGCCCACCATTAGAATACCGCCCTTCATCCACCCACTTCTAATGATGGGCATACATGCACCATTTATATATGCCGAAGCATGGGGGCATCCTCCCGCAAAAAAGTTATGCCGCACACACATGGTCAAACGTTTCCACGGGCAAGCCTCCGTCGGAATTTTGACCGTATGTATGCGGCATTAGGAGCAAAATTGCTCCTCCGCCCTGCTGCCCCTGCTGCCCCCATGCTTCGGCATATATGCTTTTTTTTTTTTAACTGTGGTGGTGAAATCACCTCCTACAGCACTGGAGTCGCAGGGATCAGGCCTGTCTCTGCGAACGCTGCAGTTATGTGTGTTGTGTTTTGTAAGTGACAGTGATCGATCGATACTGCACTTGGGTGGCCTGGGCTGGACGGAGGGGCAAAACGCAGGTGCTAGCAGGTATCTGGGCTGATCCCGCTAACACTGCGTTTTTGGGAACCCTAAACCGCTGGTATAGATCTGATCAGATCAGATATTGATCTGTTCAGATACTATACCACTAAGGGGGGTGTATGCTTTACGCGTGGGTGTTAGCGTTACTGGCACTAACCTGACGCTGCCTGGGGTGTGACGCAGACCCTCTCTGACGCTAAAACCTAATTGATATCACCCACCGGGCGATCAGGGGGTTAAACCTTTATTGGGTTATATACGGCGGGTGCCCTGACACTATAAAAAGCAAACTAACTAACCAGCGTCACCCATAACACTTATATGGTGATCACTGGTGAAAGGGTTAACTAGGGGCAATTAGGGGGTTAAAACCTTTATTAGATCATATTTGGGGGTACCTGACGCTATAAAAACCTGCGGCGAACCTAAAAAAAATGACTGGCTACCGATTGGCATCACCGACACGAAGACAGCGATCAGAAAAACGATCGCTTAGTGACAGTGGTGATAGGGGGTGAAAGGGTTACCTGGGGGGCGATCAAGGGGGTTAAACCTTTATTAGATAATATATTGGGGTACCCGACGCTATAAAAACCTGCGGCGAACCTAAAAAAAATTACTGGCTACCGATCGCCATCACTGATGCTAAGACAGCCATCAGAAAAATGATCGCATAGCGACAGCGGTGATAGGGGGTGAAAGGGTTACCTGGGGGGCGATCAAGGGGGTTTAACCTTTATTAGATAATATATTGGGGTACCTGACGCTATAAAAACCTGCGGCGAACCTAAAAAAAATTACTGGCTACCGATCGCCATCACTGATGCTAAGACAGCATCAGAAAAACGATCGATTAGCGACAGCGGTGATAGGGGGTGAAAGGGTTACCTGGGGGGCGATCAAGGGGGTTAAACCTTTATTAGATAATATATTGGGGTACCCGACGCTATAAAAACCTGCGGCGAACCTAAAAAAAATTACTGGCTACCGATCGCCATCACTGATGCTAAGACAGCCATCAGAAAAATGATCGCATAGCGACAGCGGTGATAGGGGGTGAAAGGGTTACCTGGGGGGCGATCAAGGGGGTTTAACCTTTATTAGATAATATATTGGGGTACCTGACGCTATAAAAACCTGCGGCGAACCTAAAAAAAATTACTGGCTACCGATCGCCATCACTGATGCTAAGACAGCATCAGAAAAACGATCGATTAGCGACAGCGGTGATAGGGGGTGAAAGGGTTACCTGGGGGGCGATCAAGGGGGTTGAACCTTTATTAGATAATATATTGGGGTACCCGACGCTATAAAAACCTGCGGCGAACCTAAAAAAAATTACTGGCTACCGATCGCCATCACTGATGCTAAGACAGCCATCAGAAAAATGATCGCATAGCGACAGCGGTGATAGGGGGTGAAAGGGTTATCTGGGGGGTGATCAGGGGGTTAAACCTTTATTAGGGGGGGTTAGGGGGCTACACTGGACCTAAAACTAAACTTTAGTGACACTTTCACAGTCACAAATGTCACTGATTGCAGTGATCACTAAATAAATGGTCACTGCAATCAGTGACACTGTGACTGGGGGCTGGGGGGTGATCTGGGGGGTGATCTGGGGGGGTCTGGGGGTCCTCGGGGGGGGCGATTAGTGTTCCTATGTGTCCTGGTGTCAGTGTAGTGTTGTGCTCACTGACCTGATGTCTTCTCTTGTACGGCGCTCGGTATATGTGAGCGCCGCACAGGAGATGACATCACTTCCTCCTGCCTCCTCTGTCTGAAACAGACAGAGGAGGCATTTCCATTCGCCGGGAGCGATCGCGAGGGGGGGGCCGGAATCGAAAGGCCGCCCCCTCATCTGGGATCGCTCCCGGTGAAGTAACGACCGCTCACGGCACAGAAGGGGGGTCCGGATGGACCCCCCAACTGTACAAAGGCAGTCACGTAGATCTACGTGATTCTGCCTGTCCGTGCCATTCTGCCGACGTAAATCGGCGGTGGGCGGTCGTTAAGTGGTTAATGATCACCTTAGATGATCACAAAGAAAATTTATGTTTTTTCTATGCAAAATTATCAAGCCGATCGCTTTTGGTCTGTTCACAATGAAGCAACGACCTTACCATCTGGGGTGTGCCAACAACGCCATTGCCAACACACTCATAGAGGTGGTCGCTTCATTGTTATACGCAAGCCCCTTCACCACAACAAGGTAACGATCACGAAGGGGAATTGACACAGGTATGTGTTTTTTTGTTTGTTTTTTTTGCAGCCACAGTGCAGCACCAGAGGCCAGAAAAATTAGGCATGTACACATGCCTGTAAAATTAGGTATTGTTGCAGCCGCTGCTGTAGCAGCGGCCAGAAAAAAATATGTTTTTCAGGCAGAAAGTGCCCTAAAACATTGTGGCTTGTGGACCATTTTTAGCCCAAGGCAGCTCATCTCATCAGGCCTTTTTTAGTCAAATGTATCGCCCACTGTCAGTCCCTTCGGGATCCATGCCTCATTCATCTTAATAAAGGTGAGGTAATCTAGACTTTTTTGACCTAGGCGACTTCTCTTCTCAGTGACAATACCTCCTGCTGCACTGAAGGTCCTTTCTGAAAGGACACTTGAAGCGGGGCAGGCCAGAAGTTCTATCGCAAATTGGGATAGCTCAGGCCACAGGTCAAGCCTGCACACCCAGTAGTCAAGGGGTTCATCGCTCCTCAGAGTGTCGATATCTGCAGTTAAGGCGAGGTAGTCTGCTACCTGTCGGTCGAGTCGTTCTCTGAGGGTGGACCCCGAAGGGCTGTGGCGATGCGTAGGACTTAAAAAGCTCTGCATGTCCTCCATCAACAATACGTCTGTAAAGCGTCCTGTCCTTGCCGGCATGGTCGTGGTAGGAGGAGGATTACTTTCACCTCTTCCCCTGTTAGATTCCCGTTGTGCTGTGACATCACCCTTATACGCTGTGTAAAGCATACTTTTTAATTTATTTTGGAACTGCTGCATCCTTTCCGACTTCCTGTAATTCGGTAACATTTCTGGCACTTTCTGCTTATACCGGGGGTCTAGTAGCGTGGCCACCCAATACAGGTCGTTCTCCTTCAGCCTTTTTATACGAGGGTCCCTCAACAGGCACGACAGCATGAAAGACCCCATTTGCACAAGGTTGGATGCCGAGCTACTCATGTCCTGTTCCTCGTCCTCACTGATCTCACTGAAGGTCTGTTCTTCCCCCCAGCCACGTACAACACCACGGGTACCAGATAGGTGACAACGAGCACCCTGGGATGCCTGCTGTGGTTGGTCTTCCTCCTCCTCCTCAAAGCCACATTCCTCCTCTGACTCCTCTTCCTCAGACTCCTCTTCCAGCGTTGCCGCAGGTCCAGCAAGCGATGCTGATAAGGCTGTTTCTGGTGGTGGTGATGGTGACCACAACTCTTCCTCTTCCTCTTCACGCTCATCTACGGCCTGATCCAGCACTCTTCGCAGGGCACGCTCCAGGAAGAAAACAAATGGGATGATGTCGCTGATGGTGCCTTCAGTGCGACTGACTAGGTTTGTCACCTCCTCAAAAGGACGCATGAGCCTACAGGCATTGCGCATGAGCGTCCAGTAACGTGGCAAAAAAATTCCCAGCTGCGCAGAGGCTGTCCTAGCACCCCGGTCATACAAATACTCGTTGACGGCTTTTTCTTGTTGGAGCAGGCGGTCGAACATTAGGAGTGTTGAATTCCAACGTGTCGGGCTGTCGCAAATCAAGCGCCTCACTGGCATGTTGTTTCGCCGCTGGATATCTGAAAAGTGCGCCATGGCTGTGTAGGAACGCCTGAAATGGCCACACACCTTCCTGGCCTGCTTGAGGACATCCTGTAAGTCTGGGTACTTATGCACAAAGCGTTGTACAATCAGATTTAACACATGTGCCATGCACGGCACATGTGTCAACTTGCCCAAATTCAATGCCGCCAACAAATTGCTTCCGTTGTCACACACCACTTTGCCGATCTCCAGTTGGTGCGGAGTCAGCCACTGATCCACCTGTGCGTTCAGGGCGGACAGGAGTGCTGGTCCGGTGTGACTCTCTGCTTTCAGGCAAGTCAACCCCAAGACAGCGTGACACTGTCGTATCCGGGATGTGGAATAGCCCCTGGGGAGCTGGGGGGGTGCTGTTGATGTGGAGCAAGACGCAGCAGCAGAAGAGGACTCAGCCGAGGAGGTTATCGAAGAGGATGGAGTAGGAGGAGTAGAGGAGGTGACAGCAGGCCTGCCTGCAAGTCGTGGTGGTGTCACCACCAACTCCTCTGCAGAGCCACGCATTACATGCTTGGCAGCCGTCAGCAGGTTTACCCAATGAGCAGTGTAGGTGATATACCTGCCCTGACCGTGCTTTGCAGACCAGGTATCAGTGGTCAGATGGACCCTTGCCCCAACACTGTGTGCCAGACATGCCATGACTTCCTTTTGCACAATAGAGTACAGGTTGGGGATTGCCTTTTGTGAAAAGAAATTTCGGCCGGGTACCTTCCACTGCGGTGTCCCAATAGCTACAAATTTTTTGAAGGCCTCAGACTCCACCAGCTTGTATGGTAAAAGCTGGCGGGCTAAGAGTTCCGACAAGCCAGCTGTCAGACGCCGGGCAAGGGGGTGACTCTGTGACATTGGCTTCTTACGCTCAAACATGTCCTTGACAGACACCTGACTGTGGGCAGATGAGCAGGAACTGCTCAAGGCGAGAGACGTAGTGTCAGATGGTTGAGAGGGGGCAAGGAGGACAGCAGTGGTTGACGTGGCTGAAGATGCTGGACCAGGAGGAGGATGGTGGCTTTGAGCTTGTGTGCTGCTTGTACTCGTCATCATGTGTTGATCCCATAGGCGTTTGTGAGGTGAGATCATGTGCCTTCGCAAAGCAGTTGTACCTAGGTGGGTGTTGGATTTCCCACGACTCAGTTTCTTTTGGCACAGGTTGCAAATGGCATCGCTGTTACATAGTTACATAGTTACATAGTTAGTCAGGTTGAAAAAAGACACAAGTCCATCCAGTTCAACCGTAAAAAATAAAAATAAAAAAATAAAAATAAACATATATCGTACAATCCCATATACCCAATTCTATACCCACAGTTGATCCAGAGGAAGGCAAAAAACCCAGAAGAGCATTATCCAATTTGCTACAGCAGGGGAAAAAATTCCTTCCTGATCCCCCGAGAGGCAATCGGATATTCCCTGGATCAACTTTACCTATAAATGTCAGTACCCAGTTATATTATGTACATTTAAGAAAGAATCCAGGCCCTTCTTAAAGCAATCTACTGAGCTGGCCAGAACCACCTCTGCAGGGAGTCTATTCCACATTTTCACAGCTCTTACTGTGAAAAAACCTTTCCGTATTTGGAGGTGAAATCTCTTTTCCTCTAGACGCAAAGAGTGCCCCCTTGTCCTTTGTGTTGACCGTAAAGTGAATAACTGAACACCAAGTTCACTATATGGACCCCTTATATATTTGTACATGTTGATCATATCTCCCCTTAATCTCCTCTTCTCAAGAGAGAATAAATTCAGTTCCTCTAATCTCTCCTCATAGCTGAGCTCCTCCATGCCTCTTATCAGTTTGGTTGCCCTTCTCTGCACTTTCTCCAGTTCCCCAATATCCTTTTTGAGAACTGGGGCCCAAAACTGAACTGCATATTCCAGATGAGGTCTTACTAATGATTTGAACAGGGGCAAAATGATATCTCTCTCTCTGGAGACCATACCTCTCTTAATACAAGAAAGGACTTTGCTCGCTTTGGAAACCGCAGCTTGGCATTGCATGCCATTATTGAGCTTATGATCTACCAAAACCCCCAGATCCTTCTCCACTACGGATCCCCCCAGTTGTACTCCCCCTAGTATGTATGATGCATTCATATTATTAGCCCCCAAGTGCATAACTTTACATTTATCAACATTAAACCTCATCTGCCACATAGTCGCCCAATTAGACAGAGCATTGAGGTCGGCTTGTAAATTGGCGACATCCTGTAAGGACGTTATTCCACTGCATAGCTTGGTGTCATCTGCAAAGACAGAAATGTTACTTTTGATCTCAGACCCAATATCATTTATAAACATATTAAAAAGTAAGGGTCCCAGCACTGAACCTTGGGGTACACCACTGATAACCTTGGACCATTCAGAGTAAGAATCATTAACCACTACTCTCTGAATTCTGTCTTTTAGCCAGTTTTCTATCCATTTACAAACTGATATTTCCAATCCTGTAGACTTTACCTTACACATGAGCCGTGTGTGGGGAACTGTATCGAACGCTTTTGCAAAATCCAAGTATACCACGTCCACTGCCACCCCTCTGTCCAAGGTCTTACTTACCTCTTCATAAAAAGAAATCAGGTTTGTTTGACAACTTCTGTCTTTCATGAATCCATGCTGTCTGTTGCTTAAATAGTTTTTTTCCAGCAAGAACTCATCTATGTGGTCTTTTATTAATCTCTCCAGTATTTTCCCAACTATAGAAGTTAAACTAACAGGTCTATAGTTACTTGGTAAACACTTAATTCCCTTTTTAAATATAGGCACCACATTGGCCCTGCGCCAATCCAGTGGTACTATTCCTGTCATTAATGAGTCCCTAAAAATTAAATACAATGGCTTTGAAATTACAGAGCTCAATTCTTTTAGGATCCGTGGGTGTATGCCATCTGGTCCAGGTGCTTTATCCACCTTTATTCCATCTAAATATTTCTGGACCATATCACTTTTGAGCCATTGTGGATTTGGGGCTGTGTCACTACCACCCCCATTTTGGACATGAGCTCCCCCATGCTCCTTTGTATACACAGAACTGAAGAAAGTATTTAATAAATTAGCCTTCTCTTTGTCCCCAGTCACCCACTCTAGATTATTTTGTAAAGGGCCTACATGCTCAGACTTGACCTTTTTGCTATTAATATATTTGAAGAATTTTTTGGGGTTTGTCCTACTATCTTTTGCAATCTGTCGTTCATTTTGAATTTTTGCATCCTTGATTTCCTTTTTACATATCCTGTTATATTCTTTGTAACATTTAAATGACACTAGTGTTCCCTCATTTTTATATTTTTTAAAAGCTCTTTTCTTATAGTTTATAGCTTTTTTAACTTTGTCAGTGAGCCACATAGGTTTTATTTTTAGCCTTTTAAACTTATTGCCCATGGGAATATACTTTGCAGTGAGTTCCCAAACAGTCTTTTTGAAGAATTCCCATTTCTGTTCTGTGCCCATTGATGCCAATATTCCTTCCCAGTCTAAGTCCTGGAGAGCAGCACTCATCCTTGGAAAATTTGCTCTCTTGAAATTAAGTGTTTTTATCTTTCCTGTATGTGATTTTTGCTTACAACTAACATCAAATGAAATCATGTTATGGTCACTGCTACCCAGGTGTTCCTTTATCTGAACATTAGTAATACGCTCTGCATGGTTTGAGATTACCAGGTCCAACAGAGCATCATTCCTAGTTGGGGCCTCAATAAACTGGACCATAAAATTGTCCTGCAATAGGTTTATAAATTTTTGCCCTTTAACTGTCCCAGCAGTTCCATTACTCCAGTCAATTTCTGGGTAGTTAAAATCCCCCATTATTATCACCGTCCCAGCCCTTGCAGCCCTTTCCATCTGTGCAAGGAGCTGAGTCTCTAACTCCTCATTAACATTGGGTGGTCTATAACAAACTCCAATGATTAGCTTTGAACTACGCACATCTGTATGCAGTCCTACCCATAATGCTTCAGACTCATGGCAGACACACAAAAAAAATGCCACACTGCTGAGCTTTGCAATGGCGGCATTCTGGTGGTGGCAACAGCATGCGTTGATTGGCGTGCTGTCTGGCTGACCCCGGGTGCCGATACATGCTGTCTGACTGTGCCACTAGCTCCTTGCGACGACCTACCCCTCCTTCCAACTCGTCTCCTCCTCCTCTCTGTCTCCCCATCTGAACTTTCCCCCTGTTCTTCTTCTCTTCGAGCGGGCACCCACGTGACATCCACATCGTCATCATCAACCGCTTCACTTGTATCTGACAACTCAGCAAAGGAAGCAGCAGCGGGTACAACATCATCATCATCACACCGTACATCCATGTGTGTAATGCTGCCTGACTGAGACATATCCCTTTTATCTACATCCTCTGGCAATAATGTTTGCGCATCACTCATTTCTTCCAACTCATGTGTAAATAACTCCTCTGACAGATCAAGTGAAGCAACTGTGGTGCTAGTGTTGGTGGTGGCGGCAGGCGGGCGAGTGGTAACTTGAGAGGTGCCCAAAGCTGAGCTGGAGAAGGATGGTGCGTCAAGGTTTCGAGCGGAAGCTGTAGAAGATTGGCTGTCCTGTGTTAGCCAGTCAACTATGTCCTCAGAACTTTTCGAGTTCAGGGTACGTGGCCCCTGAACACTGGGCATTATTCTAGGGCCAAAGGGAATCACAGCACCACGACCACGACAGCCCCTGCGGGGTGGCCTGCCTCTGCCTGTCATTTTTTTTAGATTAGTTTAGTTGTACTATGCGTGCAAGCTACTGTGACACCAGATATGAGTGGCACTGTGCACTGGCAGAAGTTGGCACAGTAGACACTGTAGGTCTGACACACACGCTGGCAGGCAACTGACTGCTCATCTACTGCAGTCAAAACTGTTGTGTTTTTTTTATGCAAGCTACTGTGACACCAGATATGAGTGGCACTGTGCACTGGCAGAAGTTGGCACAGTAGACACTGTAGGTCTGACACACACGCTGGCAGGCAACTGACTGCTCATCTACTGCAGTCAAAACTGTTGTTTTTTTTTTTATGCAAGCTACTGTGACACCAGATATGAGTGGCACTGTGCACTGGCAGAAGTTGGCACAGTAGACACTGTAGGTCTGACACACACGCTGGCAGGCAACTGACTGCTCATCTACTGCAGTCAAAACTGTTGTGTTTTTTTTTATGTAAGCTACTGTGCCGGGGAAAAAAAACAAGCAGACTGGTGTTTTACCAGCCCTAAAAAGGGCTTTTTGGGGTGCTGTCAGGACGCTGTGCTTACAGCAGAGATCAGATGAGTCTTTCAGGAGTGGAGTGAACACTGAATACACTGGCCTAGCCTAGCTTTCCCTATAAAATCAGCAGCAGCTAAACTGTCCCTCCTCTGGCTAACACTGCAGCTTAAGTTCAGACTGAATCTAAAATAGATGCTGTCCAGGAAAAAAAAACAAGCAGACTGGTGTTTTACCAGCCCTAAAAATGGCTTTTTGGGGTGCTGTCAGGACGCTGTGCTTACAGCAGAGATCAGATGAGTCTTTCAGGAGTGGAGTGAACACTGAATACACTGGCCTAGCCTAGCTTTCCCTATAAAATCAGCAGCAGCTAAACTGTCCCTCCTCTGGCTAACACTGCAGCTTAAGTTCAGACTGAATCTAAAATAGATGCTGTCCAGGAAAAAAAAACAAGCAGACTGGTGTTTTACCAGCCCTAAAAAGGGCTTTTTGGGGTGCTGTCAGGACGCTGTGCTTACAGCAGAGATCAGATGAGTCTTTCAGGAGTGGAGTGAACACTGAATACACTGGCCTAGCCTAGCTTTCCCTATAAAATCAGCAGCAGCTAAACTGTCCCTCCTCTGGCTAACACTGCAGCTTAAGTTCAGACTGAATCTAAAATAGATGCTGTCCAGGAAAAAACAAAAAAGCAGACTGGTGTTTTACCAGCCCTAAAAAGGGCTTTTTGGGGTGCTGTCAGGACGCTGTGCTTACAGCAGAGATCAGATGAGTCTTTCAGGAGTGGAGTGAACACTGAATACACTTGCCTATAGCTTTCCCTATAAAATCAGCAGCAGCTAAACTGTCCCTCCTCTGGCTAACACTGTAGCTTAAGTTCAGACTGAATCTAAAATAGATGCTGTCCAGAAAAAAAAAACAAGCAGACTGGTGTTTTACCAGCCCTAAAAAGGGCTTTTTGGGGTGCTGTCAGGACGCTGTGCTTACAGCAGAGATCAGATGAGTCTTTCAGGAGTGGAGTGAACACTGAATACACTGGCCTAGCCTAGCTTTCCCTATAAAATCAGCAGCAGCTAAACTGTCCCTCCTCTGGCTAACACTGCAGCTTAAGTTCAGACTGAATCTAAAATAGATGCTGTCCAGGAAAAAACAAAAAAGCAGACTGGTGTTTTACCAGCCCTAAAAAGGGCTTTTTGGGGTGCTGTCAGGACGCTGTGCTTACAGCAGAGATCAGATGAGTCTTTCAGGAGTGGAGTGAACACTGAATACACTTGCCTATAGCTTTCCCTATAAAATCAGCAGCAGCTAAACTGTCCCTCCTCTGGCTAACACTGTAGCTTAAGTTCAGACTGAATCTAAAATAGATGCTGTCCAGAAAAAAAACAAGCAGACTGGTGTTTTACCAGCCCTAAAAAGGGCTTTTTGGGGTGCTGTCAGGACGCTGTGCTTACAGCAGAGATCAGATGAGTCTTTCAGGAGTGGAGTGAACACTGAATACACTGGCCTAGCCTAGCTTTCCCTATAAAATCAGCAGCAGCTAAACTGTCCCTCCTCTGGCTAACACTGCAGCTTAAGTTCAGACTGAATCTAAAATAGATGCTGTCCAGGAAAAAAAAACAAGCAGACTGGTGTTTTACCAGCCCTAAAAAGGGCTTTTTGGGGTGCTGTCAGGACGCTGTGCTTACAGCAGAGATCAGATGAGTCTTTCAGGAGTGGAGTGAACACTGAATACACTGGCCTAGCCTAGCTTTCCCTATAAAATCAGCAGCAGCTAAACTGTCCCTCCTCTGGCTAACACTGCAGCTTAAGTTCAGACTGAATCTAAAATAGATGCTGTCCAGGAAAAAACAAAAAAGCAGACTGGTGTTTTACCAGCCCTAAAAAGGGCTTTTTGGGGTGCTGTCAGGACGCTGTGCTTACAGCAGAGATCAGATGAGTCTTTCAGGAGTGGAGTGAACACTGAATACACTTGCCTATAGCTTTCCCTATAAAATCAGAAGCAGCTAAACTGTCCCTCCTCTGGCTAACACTGTAGCTTAAGTTCAGACTGAATCTAAAATAGATGCTGTCCAGAAAAAAAAACAAGCAGACTGGTGTTTTACCAGCCCTAAAAAGGGCTTTTTGGGGTGCTGTCAGGACGCTGTGCTTACAGCAGAGATCAGATGAGTCTTTCAGGAGTGGAGTGAACACTGAATACACTGGCCTAGCCTAGCTTTCCCTATAAAATCAGCAGCAGCTAAACTGTCCCTCCTCTGGCTAACACTGCAGCTTAAGTACAGACTGAATCTAAAATAGATGCTGTCCAGGAAAAAACAAAAAAGCAGACTGGTGTTTTACCAGCCCTAAAAAGGGCTTTTTGGGGTGCTGTCAGGACGCTGTGCTTACAACAGAGATCAGATGAGTCTTTCAGGAGTGGAGTGAACACTGAATACACTGGCCTAGCCTAGCTTTCCCTATAAAATCAGCAGCAGCTAAACTGTCCCTCCTCTGGCTAACACTGTAGCTTAAGTTCAGACTGAATCTAAAATAGATGCTGTCCAGAAAAAAAACCAAGCAGACTGGTGTTTTACCAGCCCTAAAAAGGGCTTTTTGGGGTGCTGTCAGGACGCTGTGCTTACAGCAGAGCTCAGATGAGTCTTTTAGGAGTGGAGTGAACACTGAATACACTTGCCTATAGCTTTCCCTATAAAATCAGCAGCAGCTAAACTGTCCCTCCTCTGGCTAACACTGTAGCTTAAGTTCAGACTGAATCTAAAATAGATGCTGTCCAGAAAAAAAAAACAAGCAGACTGGTGTTTTACCAGCCCTAAAAAGGGCTTTTTGGGGTGCTGTCAGGACGCTGTGCTTACAGCAGAGATCAGATGAGTCTTTCAGGAGTGGAGTGAACACTGAATACACTGGCCTAGCCTAGCTTTCCCTATAAAATCAGCAGCAGCTAAACTGTCCCTCCTCTGGCTAACACTGCAGCTTAAGTTCAGACTGAATCTAAAATAGATGCTGTCCAGAAAAAAAAAAACAAGAAGACTGGTGTTTTACCAGCCCTAAAAAGGGCTTTTTGGGGTGCTGTCAGGACGCTGTGCTTACAGCAGAGATCAGATGAGTCTTTCAGGAGTGGAGTGAACACTGAATACACTGGCCTAGCCTAGCTTTCCCTATAAAATCAGCAGCAGCTAAACTGTCCCTCCTCTGGCTAACACTGTAGCTTAAGTTCAGACTGAATCTAAAATAGATGCTGTCCAGGAAAAAAAAACAAGCAGACTGGTGTTTTACCAGCCCTAAAAAGGGCTTTTTGGGGTGCTGTCAGGACGCTGTGCTTACAGCAGAGATCAGATGAGTCTTTCAGGAGTGGAGTGAACACTGAATACACTGGCCTAGCCTAGCTTTCCCTATAAAATCAGCAGCAGCTAAACTGTCCCTCCTCTGGCTAACACTGCAGCTTAAGTACAGACTGAATCTAAAATAGATGCTGTCCAGGAAAAAACAAAAAAGCAGACTGGTGTTTTACCAGCCCTAAAAAGGGCTTTTTGGGGTGCTGTCAGGACGCTGTGCTTACAGCCAGGGCCGGCCCTACCATGGGACCCGATGGGACCATTGTCCCAGGCGGCAGGTTCTGAGGGGCGGCACATTGACGCCCATAAATACAGTAATCCCGCCCAATCGGGCTCCGCTACGCCCACCCGCTCCGCTCTTCATCCCACTATGTGGATGGCCCAGCGCCGCTGCTATTAGAAGTATTGGCAGACCATTCGCTGCCATAACCGCACAGCTGGCCGCCCGCCCATCCTCTCCACGGCTCCCCCCCATGCTGCTGACGAGAAAGTCAGCTGACGAACAACAGCGTAAAGGGGGAGGAGCTTTCGGCTGAGCAGAGACCCCATGATGGAAGAGGGATCGCTATAGGCGCGGCTGACACTGAGAGAAAGTAAGTGTCACTAATCCCATCTCCACCACCCCTGCCTGTTTCTAACCTCCCCTACCACCCCTGCCTGTGTCTAACCCCCTACCACCCCTGCCTGTGTCTAATCCCCCCTACCACCCCTGCCTGTGTCTAATCCCCCCTACCACCCCTGCCTGTGTCTAATCCCCCCTACCACCCCTGCCTGTGTCTAACCCCCCTACCACCCCTGCCTGTGTCTAATCCCCCCTACCACCCCTGCCTGTGTCTAATCCCCCCTACCACCCCTGCCTGTGTCTAATCCCCCCTACCACCCCTGCCTGTGTCTAACCCCCTACCACCCCTGCCTGTGTCTAATCCCCCCTACCACCCCTGCCTGTGTCTAATCCCCCCTACCACCCCTGCCTGTGTCTAATCCCCCCTACCACCCCTGCCTGTGTCTAATCCCCCCTACCACCCCTGCCTGTGTCTAATCCCCCCTACCACCCCTGCCTGTGTCTAATCCCCCCTACCACCCCTGCCTGTGTCTAATCCCCCCTACCACCCCTGCCTGTGTCTAATCCCCCTACCACCCCTGCCTGTTTCTAACCTCCCCTACCACCCCTGCCAGTGTCTAACCCCCCTACCACCCCTGCCTGTGTCTAATCCCCCCTACCACCCCTGCCTGTGTCTAATCCCCCCTACCACCCCTGCCTGTGTCTAAACCCCCTACCACCCCTGCCTGTGTCTAATCCCCCCTACCACCCCTGCCTGTGTCTAATCCCCCCTACCACCCCTGCCTGTGTCTAATCCCCCCTACCACCCCTGCCTGTGTCTAATCCCCCCTACCACCCCTGCCTGTGTCTAACCCCCCTACCACCCCTGCCTGTGTCTAATCCCCCCTACCACCCCTGCCTGTGTCTAATCCCCCCTACCACCCCTGCCTGTGTCTAACCCCCCTACCACCCCTGCCTGTGTCTAATCCCCCCTACCACCCCTGCCTGTGTCTAATCCCCCCTACCACCCCTGCCTGTGTCTAATCCCCCCTACCACCCCTGCCTGTTTCTAACCTCCCCTACCACCCCTGCCTGTGTTTAACCCCCCTACCACCCCTGCCTGTGTCTAATCCCCCCTACCACCCCTGCCTGTGTCTAATCCCCCCTACCACCCCTGCCTGTGTCTAATCCCCCCTACCACCCCTGCCTGTGTCTAACCCCCCTACCACCCCTGCCTGTGTCTAATCCCCCCTACCACCCCTGCCTGTGTCTAATCCCCCCTACCACCCCTGCCTGTGTCTAATCCCCCCTACCACCCCTGCCTGTGTCTAACCCCCCTACCACCCCTGCCTGTGTCTAATCCCCCCTACCACCCCTGCCTGTGTCTAATCCCCCCTACCACCCCTGCCTGTGTCTAACCCCCCTACCACCCCTGCCTGTGTCTAATCCCCCCTACCACCCCTGCCTGTGTCTAATCCCCCCTACCACCCCTGCCTGTGTCTAATCCCCCCTACCACCCCTGCCTGTGTCTAATCCCCCCTACCACCCCTGCCTGTGCCTAACCCCCCTACCACCCCTGCCTGTGTCTAATCCCCCTACCACCCCTGCCTGTGTCTAACCCCCCTACCACCCCTGCCTGTGTCTAATCCCCCTACCACACCCCTGCCTGTGTCTAATGCCCCTACCACCTCTGCCTGTGTCTAAACCTCCCCTACCACCTCTGCCTGTGTCTAACCCCTTACCACCCCTGCCTGTGCCTAACCTCCCTTACCACCCCTGCCTGTGCCTAACCTCCCCTACCACCCCTGCCTGTGTCT
Source organism: Rana muscosa (assembly GCA_029206835.1). NCBI lineage: Eukaryota > Metazoa > Chordata > Amphibia > Anura > Ranidae > Rana > Rana muscosa. The sequence continues at coordinate 1,215,507,711 of CM055122.1, forward strand.
AATCCCCCCTACCACCCCTGCCTGTGTCTAATCCCCCCTACCACCCCTGCCTGTGTCTAATCCCCCCTACCACTAGGGTGACCACATTTCCAAACTACCATTCAGGGACACCCTGCCTTCCAAAAAATCAGCTTGTGCTGTAACGAATCACATCACAGTGATTGGACACAAGAGGCGGGATTTATGATTTCTCCAATCACAAGCAGGGGGCAGGATGTGCTCCTCCAGGCATTCCCGGCCAGGACAAGTACTGTCAGTGAGTAAAGCGGTGATGTGGCGGCCTTTTTTGTGGGCATCAGATTCGCCCGGGGGGGGGGTGTGGCTGTGTCAGTTTCATTCCGGGACACTGTATTGTCCTGGAATGAATGTGCCCGGGACAGACCTGCAAAATGCGGGACTGTCCCGGGCAATCCGGGACACGTGGTCACCCTACCTACCACCCCTGCCTGTGTCTAATCCCCCCTACCACCCCTGCCTGTGTCTAATCCCCCCTACCACCCCTGCCTGTGTCTAACCCCCCTACCACCCCTGCCTGTGTCTAATCCCCCCTACCACCCCTGCCTGTGTCTAATCCCCCCTACCACCCCTGCCTGTGTCTAACCCCCCTACCACCCCTGCCTGTGTCTAACCCCCCTACCACACCCCTGCCTGTGTCTAACCATCCCTACCACCTCTGCCTGTGTCTAACCCCTTACCACCCCTGCCTGTGCCTAACCTCCCCTACCACCCCTGCCTGTGTCTAAACCCCCTACCACCCCTGTCAGTATCTAATCTCCTCTACCACCCCTGCCTGTGTCTAACCTCCCCTCCCCCCTCACCACAACCGCCGCTGCCTCTGTCTGAACCCCACCACCACTATTACGTGGAAATCTGACTTCCTAATAAATGTAATTTTGTTTTTTATTGTCATAATATAAAATAATAAATGTGGGGGCCTTTTGGTGGGCGTGATTATTATTATTATTTTTTTGGGGGGGGGCAGCATTTTGATCCTGGGCCCAGGCAGCACAATGTCTTGGGCTGGCCCTGCTTACAGCAGAGATCAGATGAGTCTTTCAGGAGTGGAGTGAACACTGAATACACTTGCCTATAGCTTTCCCTTTTAAAATCAGCAGCAGCTAAACTGTCCCTCCTCTGGCTAACACTGCAGCTTAAGTACAGACTGAATCTAAAATAGATGCTGTCCAGGAAAAAAAAAAAGCAGACTGGTGTTTTACCAGCCCTAAAAAGGGCTTTTTGGGGTGCTGTCAGGACGCTGTGCTTACAGCAGAGATCAGATGAGTCTTTCAGGAGTGGAGTGAACACTGAATACACTTGCCTAGCCTAGCTTTCCCTATAAAATAAGCAGCAGCTAAACTGTCCCTCCTCTCGCTAAGACTGCAGCTTGAGAATGAATCTAAAATGGATGCTGTCCAGGAGGTGGGAGGGAGGGTATGCTGCTGATTGGCTGGAATGTGTCTGCTGACTGTGAGGTACAGGGTCAAAGTTTGCTCAATGATAATGAATAGGGGGCGGACCGAACATCGCATATGTTCGCCGGCCGCGGCGAACGCGAACAAGCTATGTTCGCCGGGAACTGTTCGCCGGCGAATAGTTCTGTACATCTCTACTTTTAACTTCAATAACGTAAGGATAGACAATTACACAATTAAAACAGTCCCCAAAGTCCGACTCCAAGGCTCTAAGGCTCTGTCTCCACTACTGTGAGTTGCTGTGCGACTTGACACATGCGAAGTCGCATGACAAGTCAAAAACCCATGTAATTCAATGATCCTTGTTTTAATTTGTGCGACTCAAGTCGCAGCGACGCAAAAAGGTTCTTGCACTATTTTGTTCCTACTTCGGTGCGACCTTTTCTCACACTTTTGCATGACATTGCATCAAAAATCGCATTGCAAAGTCGCACTGCAAATCACGCAAATCTGGGGTTGCATTAGTGGAAACAGAACCTAACTGAAATAATCAAAATACCCCATGTATAAGTTGAAATGCTACTCTAAAAAAAATAGTATCTGATCAGATTCCTCAATAAAAAAACATTTGGTACCAGCGCATACATGTAATTTATCAGTGACGTCACATTCCCCTTTTAATGTTTCCAATTAACTATGCATTTGACATGGGAATATGGGCCCAACACATTTCATGAATAAACTGACAATAGTTGCAACATTTTAACAATAAACATGTATTTTTTTTTAATCTATATACCGGTAGATAACTTTTCTGAATTAAATCCTTCTTTAACATATTCTCCACCTCAGCAAGTCTCTCGGACTCGCTGCATATGGAATGCAAATATAGCAGTATGCTTTGCGCAAAAAGCGTTGACGAAGGTATGGTCGGTTGTTTGATCCCCTCTTTCACTTGAAGTGAAATAGCATATTTATGCAAGCGGACATATACCTCTGTGTATTGTGCTAAACAATACTTTGGATAGGAGGAATCACTCAAATAAAGCACCACACACAGATGAGTACCCTACTCTGTCCCTCTCACCTGCCCACTTTAGCAACACTCTCCTACTTGGCAGGATCAAAGGACAGATATCAATTACTCAACAATCCGTTTGTATTCAGAAGAAAAAACAACTTATACTTTAAATTGGAATTCCAAGACAACAACAAACAAACACATAAAATGTAAGCATTTTTCTCTGAGCAGATGGAAGAGAATTCCCTATACTAACAACAACTTTCCCTTCATAAAACCTTGGCTTGTATAGTATAGCTAAAACCCCTTTGTCCCATCTGCACCACAGCGACAACATTTATCATACATACAAAAGTACTTACCACTCTCACGATATTTGGATATAAGCAAGGGAGATTTCTAATACTGTAGACCACTTTGACTGTTTAACCTTAGCGCCAGTTCATACCACATGCAGTCCAGTGAGTTTTAAAAAAATAAAATAAAAATTCAGAAAAAAACGCATGGAAAGCAGGTTATATGGTCTTCAATGGCATAGTTCACACCAGTGCTTGCAGTTCCAGTGCACTTCAGTTCAAGAAAAAAACAGAACATCCTTCCTGCACTGGAACGCTGCAAAAATGTGCATGTAAAAAAACCACCTGGAACGCATCCGGACTGCATTTCTATGGTGCAAACCGCCCCCTACAGTCAGTGTATCTACACAACAAATTATCTTATTACTTCTATGTGACAGATAGAAAAGCGAAAGTAGGTTGGATCACTGAAATATAATCCTCATTTACCATTTCAGCTCCTTGCCAAAAGGACTGTCGTGTACACTTTTCTACAGCGTTCCCAAAACGCTTCTAATTAGGACCTTCTGAGAGGTACTTTACAGCGTTCCCAAAACACTTCTAATGAATTAGAACCTTCTCAAAGGTACTTTCAAAGGCGGATTTTCCCAAAAAATCCCCCATACACCAAGGCGTGGTTCGTATCCCTCTTCTACATAAATTTAGTTTGAAGAGGAAATTTAAATCAGAGCTAAGGTAAGAGAAAACAGTCTGTCTAAAAGACAAAAAGTTTCTTCTTACCAAAGGTGATTTTTTCATCCCCACCACTGCCACCATCTGAAGCAGGTAATACCGCCACCCAGGTGTACTTCAGGTAAATGCAAGATCATTTTCAGTGACCCCCGGATCCGTGAGAAATCAAAATGACACATGGAAACGGATAGTGTGTTCATTAGATCTCTGGTTTTTATTCAGTGTTAGAGTGGCTTATATGGAAAAGAAAGATAGGAGGGGCAATGTCTTAACACAAACGTTTCTAAAAATTATACAAACTCAGTATATTCTTATCTTGTGTTAAACTAGATTCAGCAGTATCCATGAATCAGCTTAACCACAAATAAGTAGCAGGGTGTGTCTCTTTGCAAACTGTTAGTATGTCAAAACACATTATTGAAAAGTTAATTTCTACTTAAAAATGGTGTCAATAATTTCATACATTTTTTTACACTGGTGAAGGACGATTCACCCCCTCTGGCCAACTCACTAGCATGTGAATCCCCAAGGCTAGGGGCCTTTAACAAAGTCTCTCCCCCTGGCTTACCTCGGCTTGAAGAAGGACTCGGACGTCTGGGACTTTTCCCTTCAGAGACATCCGTTCCGGGTAAGCGCTGGGGCGTTGCTCCACCATGGCCGCGGGAAGTCTTCACAAGACCCATCTTCCTCTTGGGTGGTGGGAGAAAAGACTCTGTCGTTACCGAGGCAGAATCCTCCGGTTTCTCACTCGCTAAAGTGATCTCCTCTGTGACTTCCTCCGAAGTTTCATCAGTGCGTGCAGGGGTGGCTGTACAAGCTTCGATTTCTCCTTCCAGAGTAGTGGCGCCCGTAAGACAATTGAGGTGGAAGGCCCGAGGCCTCTCTGTAGGTTGCTCCACCTCGAACAGAAACTCCTTACAGCTTTCGTATCGCCCGAATGGCTTCAGATGAACCACCAGAACCCGAGCAGCCGGCACAAATCACACCGAGGGCCCCCACGTCCTTGCACACATAGAGGGCAAATCTTCCCCGAGGCTTGAGCCGAATCCCTGTATCCGTAAGCGAAGCAGCGAATGAAGTCATTTTCGCGGTTGTAGAAGCTGGAACCCATGATGCATGAGATGACATGCTGATCATCTGCTGCTCCATCGCGCACTGACCTTTTTGCGCCAAAGTCCCCACGTGTAACTCCATACATGGTCAGACTCCCATTTCCTGACCGCAAACACATCCCGGACTTGAGCCCCCACGTGTAGCGCACCAACCCCAGACTTTACCTGCTTTTCTTCTGCTTGGCTCCTCCATAGCAAAAGAATTAGGCACACCGCACCACAAGCCCGTACCCTCCTGAATAGGGAGGTTGAGCGGTGTTAGTTTCTCGGGCCTGCTTGCAGCCAGTGTCAAAAAGCCTCCAGTGCTGACCTTGTTTCTGCGGTAGTCAGAAACTAGTCTTTAATTCTCCCCAGTAAGCAACTGTCCACACCAACTGAAAGGTCCAACACTTATTTATTCCTTCTTGCACAATAAACAGTCTCTTTGAGAGCAGACAGGTTGGGACAAGACACAGGTCAGATAAGGTGGGAGGAGGTCCAGGCACAAACTTGAATTTGGGTTTCTCCTGCTCTGATCAGCACGAACAGGCTTGGCGCATGGTCTCTGCCACAGACCATGAGGTTGGTCACTGCCACTGACCGGCTGAAAAAATATGAAAGCCACTCCTACTGACCTTGGGTGAGTAGTATCACTGCCACTGTGATTTAAAGAACACGCACTTCCTTCCGTTAATGAACTAGCTCTTATAGGACAAGAACATCCCTCCAGAGAGTTACCAGAGGCCCCATCTGTCACCACGACTCTGCGCTGGGTCTTCAGAAAGGGTCACCTCCCTGGCCTCCTTGTCCTGGATACGGGTCCCCTCGCAAGGCAGATCCCTGGGAGTCTCGGTCCCCGGAGGATCCCAGCCAAAGGCTGCTGGGCTCCGGGCCTCTCTCCAAAGTACCTCACCCCAGACTGAGGGTGTCTGAGATGGAACAGCAGCTCCGTCTCTGAGCCTAGGGCACCCAGAGACAACCCGACCAGGCCTCCGGGCCTAGGGCACCCGGAGGCGACACACACGCACCCAGGCTTAAGGTGCCTGAGCGCGAAACCGACGACTCCTCTGGAAGATGGCCACCCCCTTTTATATCCTCTCCCGACAGGCACAGCAGGTTCCCGCCCCGCCGTACTGCTGCCGAGGGGACAAAAAGGACACAACCATGTACTACGGTTCAACCTGGGCCCATGGCAACAGCGCCACCCATAGGCCCCAGTGAACTTACACACCAGTACTATCTCCCAGGGATAGAAATGGTCCATGAGACCTAACAATCAGTGCATCTGAGCCTAGTTACCACTCAGATGCTTCCCCCTAAATGTAACCACCCGCTACACATCCCCCTCACTTGTGAACACTGGTCCCCAGTGTCTGAAACCAATTTATGCCTCCTCAACCTGAGTCAACATAAGCCAGATCCAGAGACAAACTAAAAAAATTACAATTTAAAATTTAGTTTGTTTGTGCCGGAACCTAACATGGGAAAGGAAAAAAAAACACAGATGGGAATGAGGGTGTACATGTATATAAAACATTTTAAGATCACTCAAATTTCACAGTAAAAATATACAATTCCTTCTCGCAGAACTCGCTAAGACCCACCCCATACTCAGCAGTCTTGCTTGTCGTTCACCTGCAGAGGAAGAAGAAAACACATAATCTAACAATATGTAATTTAGAATGAACAGGTCCCTCCCTAGGGAAAAACCTGCTCGCTCTAAAAGTAAGTGCAGTGTAAGGCTTTCAATATAACATTTGCGCAACACCGCCACCTAGTGGTAGTGCCGCGGTCAGAACACCTGTTCATGACAAGGAAATTCTCTTCTCTGTGAACTGTGGCCCTCAACTAACTACAACCCCAAAGTCCTTGTTATCTTTGTGGTGGGAAGAGAAGGGAGAAAATCAAACAGCAACAACTCCCGCTCCTCCAAAGAGTAAAGTACCCTTAACATGGGGCAAAGTTCCTGGAGAGAGGAAAAATAAATGTTCAAACGCAAAACACAAGAGTCTGGTCTCTCACAACACCAACGGCTTCCAATGTCTATCGAAGGTATCTATTTGATACTCCACATCGTCCTTGTCCTTCCTGCAGATAAGCACTTTGTCCGCATGAATGGATGTGCCGACCCAACATCCAAGCAGCTCTGCAATCTTTGAACAGCAGAGTGGCGGCAGGCGAACACGAAAAGTACCTTCTGGCCTGGGGTACCTTAATGTGTGTCTACTGTGACAGCAGGAAGGTAAAGTCACCTGGTTGCATCCAGGGGGGTAGATATATTTCGCCCAGATTCAGGCTTTACGCCGACTTATACAACTAGGTGGAGAGTTGTATAAGCCCAGCTGAGGCTAGTAGGCTCATGGATGACTCATACCTCTAGGGAGAGTGCTGGGCGTCGTGCAGACAGGGAGTTGATGAGACCAGCTGAAGCTTGTCAGCTCATTTAGGCCTCTATAAGAACTCCCAGCTTCATTAGATGTTAGCTCATGCCTGGAACCAGACCTGTGTGGACTGTCTAGGGAGAGTGAACCCCTGTGCGGTGAGACAAAGCCTGTGTGGCTATTTGCTTGGACATTTAAAACCAGGGACTTAGGGACTAGGACAGCACTAGGCTGATCCCAGTTGTTAGTTAGGAAACCTGTATGTTTAGTCAGAGGTCAAGTTGACCAGGATTTATTTTATTTATGTTTCTTTTGCTTTGCTGTGTTTTGTCACTGTAAATAGAAAATAAACCGCACCTTTTTGATTTTGAAAACCACAACCTCCGTTTGCTGGGCCTGTTTTTGTGTGGGGAGCCCATCCCGGGGGTCACACACACCCGCTGCCGAGCTAACCCCCTCACAGTTGGTGGAGAACCAGTGGCAGTTTTTTTTAAGCCAGCATGGAGGAGATACTGAAACAGCTGGCTCTAGCAAATGCCAATCAACAGCAGACAAATGCAGGTTTGCAAAGGAGCCTTGCAGCCCAGCAGCAAGCTCATCAACAGAGCCTTGCAGCCCAGCAGCAAGCTCACCAACAGAGTCTGGAAGCTCAGCAACAAGCCCAGCAGCAATCTGAGGCCCGCTTCATAGACCTGTTACAGAAGCAAGAGCAGAGACTACAACAAATGGAAGCAGTAATGCAGCAACGTCCGCAGACCAGTGAGGAAAGCCGTCCCACTAATACCGCGTCCTTTGGGGTGAGTTGTTTATTGACAAAAATGACTGGAGAGGATGATCCAGAGGTATTTTTGACCACATTTGAAAGGACCGCTGAAAGAGAAAAGTGGCCTGAGGAGCAGTGGGCTGGACTGGTGGCTCCTCTGTTAACTGGTGAATCGCAGAAAGCTTACTATGACCTAGAGCCTAACCAAGCAAAAGACTATGTGGTGCTAAAAGCTGAAATTTTGGCAAGGCTGGGTGTCACCCAGGCTGTCCGGGCTCAGCGTGTGCATAACTGGACTTTCCAGCTTGGAAAACCCCCCAGGTCTCAAATGTATGATCTCATTCACCTGAGCAGAAAGTGGCTACAGCCAGAGACTTTGTCCGCACCAAAGATTGTGGAACGTGTTGTAATGGATCGGTTTTTGAGAGCTCTTCCTACTGCCATCCAAAAGTGGGTAAGCCATGGAGACCCAGAGACGGCCGATGGTCTTGTGGATCGTGTGGAGAAATACTTGGCTACAGAGAACCTGACGGCCTCTTCCAGAGACACTCGGACTTTCCACCCTAAGACCAGACCATCCCCAGGGGCGGATAAGAGGATTCCAAGGGGTGAGGGTGGAGAGAGTGAGAGGGTGGGAGCTCTACCCCAAGTTTGGCGAGAACAGCCTGGGAAATCAGTGGCTCAAGAGGCGGCAAGAAGGATCGTTTGCTACCGCTGCCGGCAAGCGGGACATATTGCAGCCAATTGCCCGGTTGTGGAGGAACCCATGCAGTGTGACTTTCTGACGGGCAGACGTCAGTCGCTGTGTGCGATAGTCGCATGCACTGCCATTCGAGGAACTGAGAAACATTTATGCAAAATGTGTGTTAATGGTAGAAATGTTGTGGTATTGCTGGATTCAGGTAGCCTTGTGACCCTGATAAAGGCTGAGTTAGTTAAAACAGAGGTCTTTGGGAATAGCAAGGTAGCTGTTATTTGTGTGCATGGGGACACCCGAGAGTATCCAGTGACTACAGTGTGTTTCGAGACCCCCAAAGGTACCCTCTCTCATCCAGTGGGCTTAGTATCTCAGTTACCGCATGACGCCATTGTGGGAAGGGATTTTCCGAAGTTCTGGGAACTGTGGGATGATCCTGAGCCCCCCACTGGTGCCCCTATGTACCAGGAATGTGATAGCCAGAACTCCCCTGAGAGTGGTGAGGACTCTCCGGAATTTCCCTTAACAGTATTGGCAGGGGAGACTCAAGAAACTGGAGAGGAGCCCACCTCCTCAGACGAAAACCTACCGTCTGTGGAGTTTTCTGATCTTGAGGTTCACAGGGAAAACTTTGCCACAGAACAGTTGAAAGACCCCGCCCTAATAAAGGCACGGGAAAACGTAGTGAAAATAGATGGCGAGTTAGTGAACCCAGATAATACCTGCACTTACCCATACTTCAGCGTAGAGAAGGACCTACTGTATCGGGTGGCAAAAAGGGCAGAAGAAACCGTTGAGCAGCTTGTGGTGCCCAAACCTTACAGGAAGTTGGTGTTGGAGTTGGCCCATGGGCACATTCTTGGAGGTCATCTGGGGACAGAGAAAACCCGAGAGAGGGTATTACAGAGATTCTATTGGCGGGGGGTGATGAAGGACATAGAAAATTATTGTTCCTCCTGCCCTGTGTGTCAGAGGTCGGCCCCGATGCCACATTTCCGTAGCCCGCTGGTCCCTCTACCCATCATTGAGGTCCCGTTTGAGAGGATCGCCATGGATTTGGTAGGGCCTATAATCAAGTCCGCTAGGGGGCACCAGTACATATTAGTTATAATGGACTATGCCACCCGTTATCCAGAAGCGATCCCTCTCCGAAATACCTCGGCCAAAACCATAGCCAAAGAGCTATCTCTTGTGTTTAGCCGGGTGGGTATTTGTAAAGAACTGCTTACGGACCAAGGTACACCCTTTATGTCCCGGGTTATGAAGGAGCTGTGTAAATTGTTCAAAGTGACGCAATTACGTACATCTGTGTATCACCCCCAAACCGATGGGCTGGTTGAAAGATTCAACAAAACCCTAAAACAAATGTTGAAGAAAGTGGTGGATAGAGATGGAAAAGATTGGGACTGTCTACTTCCTTATTTGATGTTTGCTATTAGGGAGGTGCCCCAATCCTCTACGGGATTCTCCCCCTTTGAGTTACTGTATGGGAGACACCCAAGAGGGCTGTTGGATATTGCCAAGGAAACTTGGGAAAGTGAGAGTTCTCCCCACAGGAGTGTGATTGAGCATGTCGCCCTGATGCAAGACCGAATTGCACAGGTAATGCCCATCGTGAAGGAACATTTGGCCCAAGCGCAGTTAGCACAGCAGAGAGTGTACAACCGTGGAGCCAAGACCTGTACCTTTTCCCCGGGGGATAGGATACTGGTACTTGTCCCTACGGTTGAAAGTAAATTCCTTGCCAAATGGCAAGGCCCCTATGAGATAATGGAAAAAGTGAGCGAAGTGAATTACAAGGTCAGACAACCAGGAAGGCGAAAGCCCGAACAGATCTATCACGTTAATCTGTTGAAAGCCTGGAGGGATAGAGAGTCCCTAGTCGCAGACACTTGGTCACCAGCTCAAACTGGTTGCGTGATTCCTGAGGTTGGAATAGCAGCCACCTTGTCACAACCCCAACAACAGGAGGTTAAGGAGTTTGTGCTTCGCAACAAGGAGGTATTCTCTGAGCTGCCGGGACAAACATCTGGGGTAGAGCATGACATCATTACCCCGCCCGGTGAAAGGGTGAAGTTAAAACCCTATCGGATCCCAGAGGCCCGACGGGAGGCAATACGGGAGGAAGTACAGAAAATGCTGAACTTAGGGGTGATAGAGGAGTCCCAAAGTGATTGGTCTAGTCCCATTGTGTTGGTGCCTAAACCGGATGGGAGCTGGCGATTTTGTAACGATTTTCGTCAGTTGAACAAAGTTACAAAATTTGACACCTACCCCATGCCACGTATAGATGAGTTGATCGACCGGCTGGGAACAGCCCGATACATGACGACTCTTGACCTCACAAAAGGGTATTGGCAAATCCCCCTGGCCAAGTCGGCCAAAGAGAAAACCGCATTTGTAACCCCAGACGGGGCGTTCCAATATAAAAGAATGCCGTTCGGGTTACAGAATGCGCCGGCCACATTCCAGCGGAAAATGGACCAGATGCTGAGGCCCCATCGGAAGTATGCTGCGGCTTACCTGGATGACGTAATTGTCCATAGCACAGATTGGGCCTCACATCTGCCAAAAGTGCAAGCAGTCCTGGACTCTGTTCGGGAAGCGGGGTTTACGGCTAACCCCAAGAAGTGTACCATTGGGCAGGAGGAGGCCAAATATCTTGGGTACACCATTGGGAGGGGAGTAATAAAACCCCAACTCAACAAAGTCGAGGCCATCCAGAGTTGGCCACGTCCCAACAGCAAGAAGCAGGTACGAGCCTTTCTGGGAATCGCTGGGTATTATCGGCGATTCATTCCCCACTTTGCTTCTAAGGCTGTGCCCCTAACCAACCTGACGAAGGGGAAAGGGTCGGTCATGATTAAATGGACCCCCGAGGCTGAGGCAGCATTCCAATTCTTGAAACAAGCCTTATGTAGCCAGCCAGTGTTGTACTCACCCGACTTCTCTAAAGACTTTGTCGTACAAAGTGATGCGTCAGATGTGGGGTTAGGAGCAGTATTGTCCCAGGTCTGGAACGGGGAAGAGCACCCAGTCATTTACCTCAGCAGGAAGTTGAAGTCCCATGAGGTAAATTACGCCACCGTTGAAAAGGAGTGTTTAGCGGTGAAGTGGGCTCTAGATTCCCTTCGGTACTACCTGCTAGGTAGGCACTTTGACATGGTTACGGATCACGCTCCGTTAAAGTGGATGGCTCAAAACAAGGAAACAAATAGAAGAGTGAATAGGTGGTTCCTGGCCCTCCAGGAATTCAACTTCACAGTAAAGCATCGCCCTGGCGTTCAAATGGGGAATGTGGATGCTTTGTCTCGAGTACATGAATGCCTGATTGCTGGTGTTCCAACCCCGAGGTTAAAACAAGAGGGGGGGGTATGTGACAGCAGGAAGGTAAAGTCACCTGGTTGCATCCAGGGGGGTAGATATATTTCGCCCAGATTCAGGCTTTACGCCGACTTATACAACTAGGTGGAGAGTTGTATAAGCCCAGCTGAGGCTAGTAGGCTCATGGATGACTCATACCTCTAGGGAGAGTGCTGGGCGTCGTGCAGACAGGGAGTTGATGAGACCAGCTGAAGCTTGTCAGCTCATTTAGGCCTCTATAAGAACTCCCAGCTTCATTAGATGTTAGCTCATGCCTGGAACCAGACCTGTGTGGACTGTCTAGGGAGAGTGAACCCCTGTGCGGTGAGACAAAGCCTGTGTGGCTATTTGCTTGGACATTTAAAACCAGGGACTTAGGGACTAGGACAGCACTAGGCTGATCCCAGTTGTTAGTTAGGAAACCTGTATGTTTAGTCAGAGGTCAAGTTGACCAGGATTTATTTTATTTATGTTTCTTTTGCTTTGCTGTGTTTTGTCACTGTAAATAGAAAATAAACCGCACCTTTTTGATTTTGAAAACCACAACCTCCGTTTGCTGGGCCTGTTTTTGTGTGGGGAGCCCATCCCGGGGGTCACACACACCCGCTGCCGAGCTAACCCCCTCACACTACACAAACTCCGAGTACCACCGATCTCTACAGGCCTCAACCAAAAGTTCTTTGGGTAGGTACATATACTCCCACCCATATTCACTGGCAACCTTCTGGTTGAAGAGTCTCTGTAACCCGGGACAGCGGTGACATAGTGGCGCGGTCTCCTGCGCCAGGCAAAACAACAGCATCCGGGTGTCGAGGCACTTTAACTGCCTCTGGGCCAGTTGCAGGGGCCCGCAGTGATACCGGTCTAGCAGTAGTGGTAGTGGCGGAAGCAGGTGCTCCCATAGGTGGAAGGGCAGGCAAGGGGACAGATCCCTCCTCAGGCTCAGTGGCCACCACCCGGGGCGTACTTTCCCCAGTAGACATGGGCGGGTTCCTAGGCTTACGGAACAAGGACAGGGGCATCTTATACCATCCCTTTCTCTCAAACAGTTTGTCAATCGCGGCATCATCACCCGCATCTGAGACAGACTCTAGGTCAGAGGTATCGTACTCCTCTGCAGGGAAGTAATTCCTGGTTGAAGCAGGTAATACCGCCACCCAGGTGTACTTCAGGTAAATGCAAGATCATTTTCAGTGACCCCCGGATCCGTGAGAAATCAAAATTACACATGGAAACGGATAGTGTGTTCATTAGATCTCTGGTTTTTATTCAGTGTTAGAGTGGCTTATATGGAAAAGAAAGATAGGAGGGGCAATGTCTTAACACATACGTTTCTAAAAATTATACAAACTCAGTATATTCTTATCTTGTGTTAAACAAGATTCAGCAGTATCCATGAATCAGCTTAACCACAAATAAGTAGCAGGGTGTGTCTCTTTGCAAACTGTTAGTATGTCAAAACACATTATTGAAAAGTTAATTTCTACTTAAAAATGGTGTCAATAATTTCATACATTCTATTACAATCCCCTCTTTTATCACGAAGGTGATAATAACAAACCCTGAAGCTCCCGACATTCACCTGGACTACTTTCTCATAAATCATTATCCTAAGCATGTAAAAATAGAGAACAATAAACAGATAATCTCAGCTTCATAGCAATTGTCCATGAGATACAAAGAGGGGAGGGGCGTGAAAGTCCATCAAAAAAAGCAAGTGGGAGGGGCATGACAGCCTTTAGGCCAAATAAAAAATTGTCCCAAAGAAAAGCACAAAAAAAATCTCTTGTATGGCTTCTGAATGTCCAATAAATTTATGAAAGGGAAGGAAAAAGAAATGTCCACATTATAATTCTCATTCTACTAAACTTTTCCCAAAACTTTTGGTTCGATTCTGTGTTTATCCATATTTTACAGAGATCCTCTACCCCAAAACCCTGCCTCTTTGTAAGGATAGAACTCGATATCCACAGACAGTCGGGAACTGATGCATTGGGCTAGACTTGGGACTTCGGGCTGGCATATCTGTATCACTCCCTTGTGATGCTCACCTGAATTTTGTAGACACCTTGGGCGTGCGTCATGGCTAACCCTCAAGATGTCATTCCAGGAATATTTTTCAGCAGGTGTCCGTCTTTACTCATCTCAGCATCTCCCATGGCATTTGAACAACAAAGATGAACAATGAAGATTTCCATGTAAAAGCTGTAGTCATCTCTTCATCCGGATAGGGTATAAGGCAGGGTATGAATGGGGTATAGGGTAGGAATGGGATGGGCATTTCTTTTGGCTGGCTGGGGCGGATATTCCTCATCCAACATGAATAATCACAGAATCTATCTGATCAATTAAGGCCTTAACCATTGGAGGTATTAAAAATAATATTCCTCATTAACTCAAACATAAGTAAAGCATGCAGAAATATTAAATGTTTCTCAGCAACAGTCTTCATTACATAGATTCAATATGTTTAACTAAACATTTTTTCAAATCCAGTATTACAGCAAGACTTCAATAAAACTTTAACAACTTTAGTTTCTTCTATCCCCGGGACCCAAGTGGACCCGAGGAACTCAGAACAGAATATTTTACCCAAACACATATTCACACTCAGAAGTCAGCCTCCTAACTTTTAATATATCTGATCATCATCAGCAACAAACAAAACATTGATGGATAAACTTCATTACATCATTAACACTTCACGATTGAAACTCTGGGAATTCAAAAGGTAAATATATCCAGAATAGTCACTCTGACTGTTATTCAAACAAACTTTCCCATCATATTTTAGTACCTCATGGACTCAATATATGCAGCAATTTATTTCGTATATCCTGGTTAGTTGACCCAAACTTTTAGGGAAATATATATTATCAGGAACATGGGCCTAATAACTTCTACTCCTTGAACAAGAAAACACAATATGAGACAAATCTTTGTGTACATTTTAAACAAACACTTAAGATGCTTTACTAATCAAATAATACCTTGTGCATTCATTAAACACAATACAACCACTTTCTCCTTTTATTCACATCCATTTGGCCACTCCATTCATTCTTCATTTAGAAATGTTTTCCATATTTGCCCTTTGAACATCTTTTAAGCACCTTTTACCATTACTTTTTTTTTTTTTTTTCCTTTTCATATCTCTCATATTTTTCCTTAGTGCATAGGATTACACAAACCTTAAGTTACTTCCTTTTTCTTTACCAACCACAATTCCTCTGGCCTAGCGCCTGGAATACATAACTTCCTTGGATGAGGCTGGCTCACACACCTGCGGTGCATTCGCACTCCGCACTGAGTGAGTGAGTGAGTGAAAAACTTGTATAGCGCTAACAAATGCCTCAAGGCGCTTAGCATCCAGTAGCTTCATGATCCATCAGAAGAGGTGGGTCTTAAGTTTTTTCCTAAAGGCCCGATGGTTTTCTTCCATACGGATATCCGTAGGTAGCGCGTTCCATAGCCGTGGTCCTTGGACTGCAAATCTTCGTTCTCCCTTTGATTTGTAGCGAAATTTGGGGATGTGAAGGAGGTTTTGGTTTGTTGATCGGAGACTGCGTTTGGGGGTGTAATGCTTTATCTTCTCGCATAAATATTGCGGAGCGATTCCTTGTGTGCACTTGTGGGTGAGACAGAGGGTCTTGAATGTGACCCGATCCTTTACGGTTAACCAATGAAGGGTCCTCAGTGCAGGGGTGATGGATTCCCAGGGTTTTTTCCTGTTATCAGTCTGGCTGCCGTGTTCTGGACGACTTGTAGGCGTGACATTTGGTATTTGGGTAGTCCGAGGTAGAGGGAGTTTGCGTAGTCGAGTCGGGAGTTGATAATTGATCCAACTACTACTGCTGTGTCCTCTTCTGGGATGAAGGGAATGAGTCTACGCAGCAGGCGGAGGAGATAATGAGATCCGCTGATTACTGATCCTATTTGAGCGTCCATCGACATCTCCGAGTCCAAGATGACTCCGAGACTTTTGACTTTGGTGCTCGGGGTGATGGTCTGTCCGAGAATGGTGGGTGGTGTCCAAGAGGTTTTAGTTTTTGTCTTTCGGTTAGCGTGGAGGAGAAGCAGTTCTGTTTTGGATCCGTTGAGTTTAAGTGAACTCTCAGTCATCCAATCATCGATCAATGTGAGGCACTTTTCCAATCCGTGATATTGGTCTTTTTTTCCAGTGATACGAAAGTAGAGTTGGGTGTCGTCCGCGTATGAGTGGTAGCATAAGTCCTGTTTGCTAATGATTTTTAGGAGTGGGCGGAGGTAGATGTTAAAGAGCAGGGGTGACAGTGGTGATCCTTGAGGGACTCCGCAAGAAATTGCGCGAGTTTCAGAGGTGAAGGCTCCTAATTTCACTGTCTGAGAACTATTCTCAAGAAAGGAAGCGAACCAAGGAAGGTCAGGGTCTGCGACTCCTGCTACTTCTTTAAGACGAATGAGTAGAGTTTTGTGGTCTACTGTGTCGAACGCTGCACTGAGGTCCAGCAGCACCAGGAGACATGATTCTCCGTCATCTGCGGCTTCGAGGACGTCATCCCATATTTTGAGAAGTGCTGTTTCTGTGCCATGGCCTGGGCGGAAGCCTGATTGTAGTGGATCCAAGAGTTTGTAAGTGTCCAAATGGCCTTGTAGCTGTTGTACTACTGCTTTCTCCATGATCTTGGAAATGGTGTTGAGGCTTGTTACCGGTCTGCGGTAATTTGGGTCCTTATGGTCAAGATTGGGTTTCTTTAGGAGGGGTTTGATTATACCTTGCTTGAGGGAGTTCGGAACCATACCTTCTTTGAATGATAGATTTATGATGTGAGTAATGGTAGGAGCTAAAATGTCGGTACATTCTTTCAGGAGTTTTGTGGGAATTATGTCATTTGACGATGTAGTGTCTCTGAGGCTTCTGATGATGTTTTTGGTGGTGTCAATGGTGATCGGGACCAGCGAAAATTTTGCTAGTTGTATAATGTTCGTATTGATTTTCTCTGTTTGCTTTGGCTGTGTGAAGTTGGTTGTTTTTTTCTGTTGAATTATTTCCCGAATATTTTCGATTTTGTCGATAAAAAAATCCGATATCTCATTGCAGAACTCTTGGTTTTCGTTTGCTGGAGGCTCTAGACAGGTAGGGTTCATGGTCCGAGTGACCAGTTTGAAGAGTTCACGAGGCCGGTTTAGGGCTTTTTTTATGGTGTTTGAGAAATGTTCCTTTTTTGCTTTAAAAATTGCTTTGTGATATTTCTTAGTGAGTGCTTTGTAGTTTGTGTGGTTTTCCTCCGTTGGGTTTCTTCTCCAGGCTCCTTCAGCTCTTCTGCGTTCTTGCTTCAGTAGCGTAAGAGTGTCACTAAACCAGCCCGAGTTGTTTTTACGGATGTGTGCTCTGCGTCTCGGAGCGACTGTGTCCGCTGTTTGTAGTAATATTTTGTTTAAGGAGTTGAGTGTTTGTTCCGTTGAGCGGTTATGCTTTAGCGTTCCTATTTTTTTTGATAGAGTGGTTTTGAAAAGTTTTGAGTGTAGTTTCTTCTGAGATCTTGTCCAGTATGTTTTTGTTGAGTCTTCCGGTTTTTGGGAGATGGTGCTGGTGGTAAATTTGAATTTGATAGCGTGGTGGTCCGTCCATGGTAACGGCATGTTGTCCAGTATGTTGATGTCCATATTTTGTTTGAAGATGAGGTCAAGAATGTGACCCGATCCATGCGTGGGTGCATTTATCAGTTGCTGCAACCCTAGTTCTTCCAATTGGTTGATACAGGCGGTGGCGATGGGGTCCTGAGTGGCGTTAGCCCAGAGGTTAAAGTCCCCGAGTAGTAAAAACTTTTTGGTTTTTAAAGTGTATGTCGAGAAGAATTCGGTGAAGGGTGTGAGGAGATTTGTCTTCGGTCCTGGTGGTCTGTAGCATAGCAGTATGTGAATGGTGTCCTGGGGTGTTGTTTGGAGTTGCAGGGTGAGTGTTTCCATGAATGGCAATGAGTTCTGTAGGGTTGGTTTGGTAAGAGAGAGGTGCGATTTGAAGATAACTGCTAGGCCTCCTCCTCTTTGTCCTATTCTGTGCTCAGTTAGAATGCGGTAGTTCCCAGGTACTAGTTCCGTTAGGACGGTGTTACAATCCGGTGTTAGCCAGCTTTCCGTGATAAAGAGGCAATCTATGTCGTTTTGCGTGATGAAATCGTGAATTTCCTGTCTGTGCTTGACTGCCGATCTGGTGTTAATCAAGGCGCATGATAAATCTTGTAGATGAAGTGGTGTCTTTGTGGTTTTGATAGTCGATTGTCGATTGATCCTAAGCAGTTGTTCTTTTTGTAGGATTTTTTGGGTGGCGGTTGGAAGTGTTGGGGCGGTATTCCTTAGCCTGCGGAGGGTGTCCGCTGAGTATTTAAAGATGCACATGATGGGAGGAAAAGGTGATGGGGATGATGGATGGGGCCCAATGACCTAAACCGCCCTCCCGTTGGTCCAGAGTAAGGCAAAAACCACCAGCCGAGTCTGGCCAATTGCTGCAGCAGGGGAAAAATTCCTTCCTGACCCCCCGAGGGGCGATCGGGTAAGCCCTGGATCAACTCGCTACTAGTTGGTGGTGCCCCGATGTACTTACCCGGTCAGCACACGTGGGCCTGCTGGAGAGAGACTCGGGGAGGGTGTAGAGTGATGGCCGGAGCTAGGCTACAGCCGCGGTCTGTCCTGCAGTTCTAACAGTCTAGAAATGGGCGCCCGGATGGTGGCAGGTGGCAGTCGGCGGCTGTGGGTGAAGCGATGGTGAGCTGGGGGATCTGAGCTTGGGGAGAGTGGGGGAGAGTGGGGTCCTGTGGAAGCCGCAGGTCGTCAGGTTAACGTTTGCTGGAGGAGCGAAACGCCAGAGTCCAAGGGGGTTCCTGTATGGCCAGAGCTCCTGCCACACACGTCCGTTACGCTTGACCGTATGTGGCTGGATTGCTCGGTGAAGCGATGAGGTCAGGGCTCCTGTCACACACGTCCGCTTCCTGGACCGTGCGTGCGGATTGCTCTGCGAAGTGGTGAGCCTCGGGGGCCTATCGCACACGTCCGTTATGCTTGGCCGTGTGTGTGGGTCTGGGGAGATCGCGTAGTGGCGGCGGTCGATGCTGTAGGTTGGGGCAGCCTGAGTATGTCAGGGGGGGGCGATCAGTCATAAGTAGTAGAGTTATTGAAGAGTATTGTGAAGATAGTAATGGGGGTGGGGTGGGGAATTAGTAGGAATAGAGAGAAAAAATAAGTTTTTTTTTTGTCAGTGTTGGGGGAGAAGCTCTGGGTGTATCAAGATGGCCGCTACTTACTGGGCCGAATATCCATTTCGTCCTCCCGGCTGCCTTTTGTGAGCGACCCAGTGGGAGCCACAGGCAAGTGACCCGTGAGTGGATGCGATCCGGTAGTTATCCCGGGTCAGAATATTCCAGGGGGCCGGGAGAGAAGTTTGAGGGCTGAGGCTGGGTGTCCCAAGATGGCCGCCGAGGCCGGGTCTAGGCCGAAGCCGCGGTCTATCCTGCTGGGCAGGTAGCAGCTAGTGCTGCTTCGGGGCCTGCTGACTCCTCTGGGGGGCTCCGCGAGTGGGTGAGTGCCGTAGGGTGGCTCCTTGGATGATCCGGATGCTGGAAGGGGGATCGAATGTGGCTAGGCCGCAGCCGCGGACTTTCCTTTTGGTGGCTGCGGGTGGAGGGGGGTTCCGCCGGCGGCGGATGAATGGCCTCGGTGGCGGGTGGAGGGCTCGGATGTAGCTCGGTGAGCTAGGCCAGGGGTGCAGCCGGTCTGTGAAGGAGGCGCCAGAGGGGGGGACCGTGGGATGAGTGATGTTAGGCCGCAGCCTCGGACTTGCCCGTCGGCGGCTGCGGGAGGAGGTGTCTGGCGGGGGGGCTCGTATGGATTGGGGTCCCGCTGGATGGAGGGGGGGGAAGAGAACCGGGGGGACAAGGGTGAGAGCAAGGGGGGACAAGGGTGAGAGCAGGGGAGAGAGCCAGGGGGAAAATAGGGGAGAGTACAGGGGAGAGTCCTGGGGAGAGAAGCAATGCAGCCCTGGAAGTCAGGAGCTAGGTACACACGTCCTCTCTGTCTGTATTGGGACGCAAAGGATTTGGCACTGCCCAAAAAGGTGTGCGTTTTCTAGGCAGTGAGGTCCGGCATACGTGCGAATTCAGGGCCATTGACTTCTATGGGAACGCTTCTGAATCGCACATGTTATTCAGTTGTGAACAGTATAAAATCCTGACCTGATATGCAATCCTGACCTGATCCTGATCAAAAACTGACAGCACAACTACTTTGTCAATTAGCTGTGAAAACAGAGCTCAAATTCGCACTGCATATGTGTGAACCCAGCCCTAAAATTGTATTTAACCAAAAAAAAGAAAATCAAACATTTTTAAATCCCCAATCATTGTTCATACTAGGGCTGCAACTAACGATTATTTTCATAATCGATTATTTGGCCGATTATTTTTTCGATTAATCGATTAATCGGATAAAATCATTTAAAAAAAAAAATAATTTTTCGTTTATTTAAAATAATAATGAAAAAACAGTGTTACACTCAAACTGCATCACAACATAACTATTAGTAAATTCCTCATTCATTACTGACAATGCAGTGAGGGGGCTGGTCATGAATGGGAGAGGGGACTGTACTAGAGGGTGGGAGAGAGTTGGCTAGTTTGGAGACCAGGCATTAGAGGGAGTAGGTTGGGAGGGAGGGAGTTTGGAAGAGGCATGTGGGAGAGGAACCGGACCAGAGGGGGTTGTGATAGAAAGTGAGTTTGGTTGGACAAAGAACCAGACCCAAAAGGGGGGGAGTGAGCTGGGGCAAGGGACCGGACCAAAGCGGGCTGGAGGAACCGGAAGAGAGTGTGGGAAGGAGAGGTGGCAGCTCCGGACGGGAGTGTGGGTGGGAGAGGTCTGTATGCCTCAAACTGACACCAATGATGGGGCACTATCCCCCCCAGTAACACCAATGATGGGGCACTATCCCCCCCAGTAACACCAATGATGGGGCACTATTCCCCCCCCAGGAACACCAATGATGGGGCACTATTCCCCCCCCCAGGAACACCAATGATGGGGCACTATTCCCCCCCCAGGAACACCAATGAAGGGGCACTATCCCCCCCCAGGAACACCAATGATGGGGCACTATTCCCCCCCCAGGAACACCAATGATGGGGCACTATTCCCCCCCAGGAACACCAATGATGGGGCACTATTCCCCCCCAGGAACAGCAATGATGGGGCACTATTCCCCCCCAGGAACACCAATGATGAGGCACTATTCCCCCCTCCCCCCCAGGAACACCAATGATGGGGCACTATTCCCCCCCTCCCCAGGAACACCAATGATGGGGCACTATCCCCCCCCCAGGAACACCAATGATGGGGCACTATCCCCCCCCCAGGAACACCAATGATGGGGCACTATTCCCCCCTCCCCCCCAGGAACACCAATGATGGGGCACTATTCCCCCCCTCCCCAGGAACACCAATGATGGGGCACTATTCCCCCCCCCCCCAGGAACACCAATGATGGGGCACTATTCCCCCCTCCCCGCCCAGGAACACCAATGATAGGGCACTATTCCCCCCTCCCCCCCCAGGAACACCAATGATGGAGCACTATTCCCCCCCCCAGGAACACCAATGATAGGGCACTTGTCCTCCCATAAATATCAAGATGAATGCTTTGCCAAGTTCACTATATTTTAAAAGAAAGCTGCTACCTTATCGCAGCTCGGCACTCACATGACAGGCTGCTTCTCTCACGCGCAACGCTCTCTCTCTCTCTCTCTCTTCTCCCTCGAGTCAGCAAAGCGAGCGGGGCTGAGAATACCGTGCTGATGTACGTCAGCAGAGAGGGGAGGAGGAGAGAGGCCGACGTGCCTGGTCACATGAGCACCACTGTATTCTTGTGAGAATACGGCGCCGCCGCCGGCTTGTACACAGGATTCACTTACACTAAGACGGTCAGAGGCGGGACTGGCAGGGAAGAAGGTGTGTTATACCAACTAATCGATAATCAAAATCGTTGACAACGATTTTGATTATCGATTATTATCGATTTTATCGAATAATCGTTTCAGCCCTAGTTCATACAGCCTAAACACAAATTAAAACCATTTGCACAAATATCCATTCCCTTGTCTTGTAACAGGCAATGTCCTTATACAGTGTAAAAGTTTGCTTTTTTTTTTTTTTTTCTCAACATCAACAAAACTATATTTGTCGAAACTGAAAAGAAAAACAACACCTTTTAACTTCAATAACGTAAGGATAGACAATTACACAATTAAAACAGTCCCCAAAGTCTGACTCCAAGGCTCTAAGGCTCTGTCTCCACTACTGTGAGTTGCTGTGCGACTTGACACATGCGAAGTCGCATGACAAGTCAAAAACCCATGTAATTCAATGATCCTTGTTTTAATTCATGCGACTCAAGTCGCAGCGACGCAAAAAGGTTCTTGCACTATTTTGTTCCTACTTCGGTGCGACCTTTTCTCACACTTTTGCATGACATTGCATCAAAAATCGCATTGCAAAGTCGCACTGCAAATCACGCAAATCTGGGGTTGCATTAGTGGAAACAGAACCTAACTGAAATAATCAAAATACCCCATGTATAAGTTGAATTGCTACTCTAAAAAAAATAGTATCTGATCAGATTCCTCAATAAAAAAAACATTTGGTACCAGCGCATACATGTAATTTATCAGTGACGTCACATTCCCCTTTTAATGTTTCCAATTAACTATGCATTTGACATGGGAATATGGGCCCAACACATTTCATGAATAAACTGACAATAGTTGCAACATTTTAACAATAAACATGTATTTTTTTTAATCTATATACCGGTAGATAACTTTTCTGAATTAAATCCTTCTTTAACATATTCTCCACCTCAGCAAGTCTCTCGGACTCGCTGCATATGGAATGCAAATATAGCAGTATGCTTTGCGCAAAAAGCATTGACGAAGGTATGGTCGGTTGTTTGATCCCCTCTTTCACTTGAAGTGAAATAGCATATTTATGCAAGCGGACATATACCTCTGTGTATTGTGCTAAACAATACTTTGGATAGGAGGAATCACTCAAATAAAGCACCACACACAGATGAGTACCCTACTCTGTCCCTCTCACCTGCCCACTTTAGCAACGCTCTCCTACTTGGCAGGATCAAAGGACAGATATCAATTACTCAACAATCCGTTTGTATTCAGAAGAAAAAACAACTTATACTTTAAATTGGAATTCCAAGACAACAACAAACAAACACATAAAATGTAAGCATTTTTCTCTGAGCAGATGGAAGAGAATTCCCTATACTAACAACAACTTTCCCTTCATAAAACCTTGGCTTGTATAGTATAGCTAAAACCCCTTTGTCCCATCTGCACCACAGCGACAACATTTATCATACATACAAAAGTACTTACCACTCTCACGATATTTGGATATAAGCAAGGGAGATTTCTAATACTGTAGACCACTTTGACTGTTTAACCTTAGCGCCAGTTCATACCACATGCAGTCCAGTGAGTTTTAAAAAAATAAAATAAAAATTCAGAAAAAAACGCATGGAAAGCAGGTTATATGGTCTTCAATGGCATAGTTCACACCAGTGCTTGCAGTTCCAGTGCACTTCAGTTCAAGAAAAAACAGAACATGTTGCATCCTTCCTGCACTGGAACGCTGCAAAAATGTGCATGTAAAAAAACCACCTGGAACGCATCCGGACTGCATTTCTATGGTGCAAACCGCCCCCTACAGTCAGTGTATCTACACAACAAATTATCTTATTACTTCTATGCGACAGATAGAAAAGCGAAAGTAGGTTGGATCACTGAAAAATAATCCTCATTTACCATTTCAGCTCCTTGCCAAAAGGACTGTCGTGTACACTTTTCTACAGCGTTCCCAAAACGCTTCTAATTAGGACCTTCTGAGAGGTACTTTACAGCATTCCCAAAACACTTCTAATGAATTAGAACCTTCTCAAAGGTACTTTCAAAGGCGGATTTTCCCAAAAAATCCCCCATACACCAAGGCGTGGTTCGTATCCCTCTTCTACATAAACTTAGTTCGAAGAGGAAATTTAAATCAGAGCTAAGGTAAGAGAAAACAGTCTGTCTAAAAGACAAAAAGTTTCTTCTTACCAAAGGTGATTTTTTCATCCCCACCACTGCCACCATCTGAAGCAGGTAATACCGCCACCCAGGTGTACTTCAGGTAAATGCAAGATCATTTTCAGTGACCCCCGGATCCGTGAGAAATCAAAATGACACATGGAAACGGATAGTGTGTTCATTAGATCTCTGGTTTTTATTCAGTGTTAGAGTGGCTTATATGGAAAAGAAAGATAGGAGGGGCAATGTCTTAACACAAACGTTTCTAAAAATTATACAAACTCAGTATATTCTTATCTTGTGTTAAACTAGATTCAGCAGTATCCATGAATCAGCTTAACCACAAATAAGTAGCAGGGTGTGTCTCTTTGCAAACTGTTAGTATGTCAAAACACATTATTGAAAAGTTAATTTCTACTTAAAAATGGTGTCAATAATTTCATACATTCTTTTACACTGGTGAAGGACGATTCACCCCCTCTGGCCAACTCACTAGCATGTGAATCCCCAAGGCTAGGGGCCTTTAACAAAGTCTCTCCCCCTGGCTTACCTCGGCTTGAAGAAGGACTCGGACGTCTGGGACTTTTCCCTTCAGAGACATCCGTTCTGGGTAAGCGCTGGGGCGTTGCTCCACCACGGCCGTGGGAAGTCTTCACAAGACCCATCTTCCTCTTGGGTGGTGGGAGAAAAGACTCTGTCGTTACCGAGGCAGAATCCTCCGGTTTCTCACTCGCTAAAGTGATCTCCTCTGTGACTTCCTCAGTGCGTGCAGGGGTGGCTGTACAAGCTTCGATTTCTCCTTCCAGAGTAGTGGCGCCCGTAAGACAATTGAGGTGGAAGGCCCGAGGCCTCTCTGTAGGTTGCTCCACCTCGAACAGAAACTCCTTACAGCTTTCGTATCGCCCGAATGGCTTCAGATGAACCACCAGAACCCGAGCAGCCGGCACAAATCACACCGAGGGCCCCCACGTCCTTGCACACATAGAGGGCAAATCTTCCCCGGGGCTTGAGCCGAATCCCTGTATCCGTAAGCGAAGCAGCGAATGAAGTCATTTTCGCGGTTGTAGAAGCTGGAACCCATGATGCATGAGATGACATGCTGATCATCTGCTGCTCCATCGCGCACTGACCTTTTTGCGCCAAAGTCCCCACGTGTAACTCCATACATGGTCAGACTCCCATTTCCTGACCGCAAACACATCCCGGACTTGAGCCCCCACGTGTAGCGCACCAACCCCAGACTTTACCTGCTTTTCTTCTGCTTGGCTCCTCCATAGCAAAAGAATTAGGCACACCGCACCACAAGCCCGTACCCTCCTGAATAGGGAGGTTGAGCGGTGTTAGTTTCTCGGGCCTGCTTGCAGCCAGTGTCAAAAAGCCTCCAGTGCTGACCTCATTTCTGCGGTAGTCAGAAACTAGTCTTTAATTCTCCCCAGTAAGCAACTGTCCACACCAACTGAAAGGTCCAACACTTATTTATTCCTTCTTGCACAATAAACAGTCTCTTTGAGAGCAGACAGGTTGGGACAAGACACAGGTCAGATAAGGTGGGAGGAGGTCCAGGCACAAACTTGAATTTGGGTTTCTCCTGCTCTGATCAGCACGAACAGGCTTGGCGCATGGTCTCTGCCACAGACCATGAGGTTGGTCACTGCCACTGACCGGCTGAAAAAATATGAAAGCCACTGCTACTGACCTTGGGTGAGTAGTATCACTGCCACTGTGATTTAAAGAACATGCACTTCCTTCCGTTAATGAACTAGCTCTTATAGGACAAGAACATCCCTCCAGAGAGTTACCAGAGGCCCCATCTGTCACCACGACTCTGCGCTGGGTCTTCAGAAAGGGTCACCTCCCTGGCCTCCTTGTCCTGGATACGGGTCCCCTCGCAAGGCAGATCCCTGGGAGTCTCGGTCCCCGGAGGATCCCAGCCAAAGGCTGCTGGGCTCCGGGCCTCTCTCCAAAGTACCTCACCCCAGACTGAGGGTGTCTGAGATGGAACAGCAGCTCTGTCTCTGGGCCTAGGGCACCCAGAGACAACCCGACCAGGCCTCCGGGCCTAGGGCACCCGGAGGCGACACACACGCACCCAGGCTTAAGGTGCCTGAGCGCGAAACCGACGACTCCTCTGGAAGATGGCCACCCCCTTTTATATCCTCTCCCGACAGGCACAGCAGGTTCCCCGCCCCGCCGTACTGCTGCCGAGGGGACAAAAAGGACACAACCATGTACTACGGTTCAACCTGGGCCCATGGCAACAGCGCCACCCATAGGCCCCAGTGAACTTACACACCAGTACTATCTCCCAGGGATAGAAATGGTCCATGAGACCTAACAATCAGTGCATCTGAGCCTAGTTACCACTCAGATGCTTCCCCCTAAATGTAACCACCCGCTACACATCCCCCTCACTTGTGAACACTGGTCCCCAGTGTCTGAAACCAATTCATGCCTCCTCAACCTGAGTCAACATAAGCCAGATCCAGAGACAAACTAAAAAAATTACAATTTAAAATTTAGTTTGTTTGTGCCGGAACCTAACATGGGAAAGGAAAAAAAAACACAGATGGGAATGAGGGTGTACATGTATATAAAACATTTTAAGATCACTCAAATTTCACAGTAAAAATATACAATTCCTTCTCGCAGAACTCGCTAAGACCCACCCCATACTCAGCAGTCTTGCTTGTCGTTCACCTGCAGAGGAAGAAGAAAACACATAATCTAACAATATGTAATTTAGAATGAACAGGTCCCTCCCTAGGGAAAAACCTGCTCGCTCTAAAAGTAAGTGCAGTGTAAGGCTTTCAATATAACATTTGCGCAACACCGCCACCTAGTGGTAGTGCCGCGGTCAGAACACCTGTTCATGACAAGGAAATTCTCTTCTCTGTGAACTGTGGCCCTCAACTAACTACAACCCCAAAGTCCTTGTTATCTTTGTGGTGGGAAGAGAAGGGAGAAAATCAAACAGCAACAACTCCCGCTCCTCTAAAGAGTAAAGTACCCTTAACATGGGGCAAAGTTCCTGGAGAGAGGAAAAATAAATGTTCAAACGCAAAACACAAGAGTCTGGTCTCTCACAAATAGTAGTGTGGGTCAGGCAACACCAACGGCTTCCAATGTCTATCGAAGGTATCTATTTGATACTCCACATCGTCCTTGTCCTTCCTGCAGATAAGCACTTTGTCCGCATGAATGGATGTGCCGACCCAACATCCAAGCAGCTCTGCAATCTTTGAACAGCAGAGTGGCGGCAGGCGAACACGAAAAGTACCTTCTGGCCTGGGGTACCTTAATGTGTGTCTACACAAACTCCGAGTACCACCGATCTCTACAGGCCTCAACCAAAAGTTCTTTGGGTAGGTACATATACTCCCACCCATATTCACTGGCAACCTTCTGGTTGAAGAGTCTCTGTAACCCGGGACAGCGGTGACATAGTGGCGCGGTCTCCTGCGCCAGGCAAAACAACAGCATCCGGGTGTCGAGGCACTTTAACTGCCTCTGGGCCAGTTGCAGGGGCCCGCAGTGATACCGGTCTAGCAGTAGTGGTAGTGGCGGAAGCAGGTGCTCCCATAGGTGGAAGGGCAGGCAAGGGGACAGATCCCTCCTCAGGCTCAGTGGCCACCACCCGGGGCGTACTTTCCCCAGTAGACATGGGCGGGTTCCTAGGCTTACGGAACAAGGACAGGGGCATCTTATACCATCCCTTTCTCTCAAACAGTTTGTCAATCGCGGCATCATCACCCGCATCTGAGACAGACTCTAGGTCAGAGGTATCGTACTCCTCCGCAGGGAAGTAATTCCTGGTTGAAGCAGGTAATACCGCCACCCAGGTGTACTTCAGGTAAATGCAAGATCATTTTCAGTGACCCCCGGATCCGTGAGAAATCAAAATTACACATGGAAACGGATAGTGTGTTCATTAGATCTCTGGTTTTTATTCAGTGTTAGAGTGGCTTATATGGAAAAGAAAGATAGGAGGGGCAATGTCTTAACAAATACGTTTCTAAAAATTATACAAACTCAGTATATTCTTATCTTGTGTTAAACTAGATTCAGCAGTATCCATGAATCAGCTTAACCACAAATAAGTAGCAGGGTGTGTCTCTTTGCAAACTGTTAGTATGTCAAAACACATTATTGAAAAGTTAATTTCTACTTAAAAATGGTGTCAATAATTTCATACATTCTATTACAATCCCCTCTTTTATCACGAACGTGATAATAACAAACCCTGAAGCCCCCGACATTCACCTGGACTACTTTCTCATAAATCATTATCCTAAGCATGTAAACATAGAGAACAATAAACAGATAATCTCAGCTTCATAGCAATTGTCCATGAGATACAAAGAGGGGAGGGGCGTGAAAGTCCATCAAAAAAAGCAAGTGGGAGGGGCATGACAGCCTTTAGGCCAAATAAAAAATTGTCCCAAAGAAAAGCACAAAAAAAATCTCTTGTATGGCTTCTGAATGTCCAATAAATTTATGAAAGGGAAGGAAAAAGAAATGTCCACATTATAATTCTCATTCTACTAAACTTTTCCCAAAACTTTTGGTTCGATTCTGTGTTTATCCATATTTTACAGAGATCCTCTACCCCAAAACCCTGCCTCTTTGTAAGGATAGAACTCGATATCCACAGACAGTCGGGAACTGATGCATTGGGCTAGACTTGGGTCTTCGGGCTGGCATATCTGTATCACTCCCTTGTGATGCTCACTGGAATTTTGTAGACACCTTGGGCGTGCGTCATGGCTAACCCTCAAGGTGTCATTCCAGGAATATTTTTCAGCAGGTGTCCGCCTTTACTCATCTCAGCATCTCCCATGGCATTTGAACAACAAAGATGAACAATGAAGATTTCCATGTAAAAGCTGTAGTCATCTCTTCATCCGGATAGGGTATAAGGCAGGGTATGAATGGGGTATAGGGTAGGAATGGGATGGGCATTTCTTTTGGCTGGCTGGGGCGGATATTCCTCATCCAACATGAATAATCACAGAATCTATCTGATCAATTAAGGCCTTAACCATTGGAGGTATTAAAAATAATATTCCTCATTAACTCAAACATAAGTAAAGCATGCAGAAATATTAAATGTTTCTCAGCAACAGTCTTCATTACATAGATTCAATATGTTTAACTAAACATTTTTTCAAATCCAGTATTACAGCAAGACTTCAATAAAACTTTAACAACTTTAGTTTCTTCTATCCCCGGGACCCAAGTGGACCCGAGGAACTCAGAACAGAATATTTTACCCAAACACATATTCACACTCAGAAGTCAGCCTCCTAACTTTTAATATATCTGATCATCATCAGCAACAAACAAAACATTGATGGATAAACTTCATTACATCATTAACACTTCACGATTGAAACTCTGGGAATTCAAAAGGTAAATATATCCAGAATAGTCACTCTGACTGTTATTCAAACAAACTTTCCCATCATATTTTAGTACCTCATGGACTCAATATATGCAGCAATTTATTTCGTATATCCTGGTTACTTGACCCAAACTTTTAGGGAAATATATATTATCAGGAACATGGGCCTAATAACTTCTACTCCTTGAACAAGAAAACACAATATGAGACAAATCTTTGTGTACATTTTAAACAAACACTTAAGATGCTTTACTAATCAAATAATACCTTGTGCATTCATTAAACACAATACAACCACTTTCTCCTTTTATTCACATCCATTTGGCCACTCCATTCATTCTTCATTTAGAAATGTTTTCCATATTTGCCCTTTGAACATCTTTTAAGCACCTTTTACCATTACTTTTTTTTTTTTTTTTCCTTTTCATATCTCTCATATTTTTCCTTAGTGCATAGGATTACACAAACCTTAAGTTACTTCCTTTTTCTTTACCAACCACAATTCCTCTGGCCTAGCGCCTGGAATACATAACTTCCTTGGATGAGGCTGGCTCGCACACCTGCGGTGCATTCGCACTCCGCACTGAGTGAGTGAGTGAGTGAAAAACTTGTATAGCGCTAACAAATGCCTCAAGGCGCTTAGCATCCAGTAGCTTCATGATCCATCAGAAGAGGTGGGTCTTAAGTTTTTTCCTAAAGGCCCGATGGTTTTCTTCCATACGGATATCCGTAGGTAGCGCGTTCCATAGCCGTGGTCCTTGGACTGCAAATCTTCGTTCTCCCTTTGATTTGTAGCGAAATTTGGGGATGTGAAGGAGGTTTTGGTTTGTTGATCAGAGACTGCGTTTGGGGGTGTAATGCTTTATCTTCTCGCATAAATATTGCGGAGCGATTCCTTGTGTGCACTTGTGGGTGAGACAGAGGGTCTTGAATGTGACCCGATCCTTTACGGTTAACCAATGAAGGGTCCTCAGTGCAGGGGTGATGGATTCCCAGGGTTTTTTCCTGTTATCAGTCTGGCTGCAGTGTTCTGGACGACTTGTAGGCGTGACATTTGGTATTTGGGTAGTCCGAGGTAGAGGGAGTTTGCGTAGTCGAGTCGAGAGTTGATAATTGATCCAACTACTACTGCTGTGTCCTCTTCTGGGATGAAGGGAATGAGTCTACGCAGCAGGCGGAGGAGATAATGAGATCCGCTGATTACTGATCCTATTTGAGCGTCCATCGACATCTCCGAGTCAAAGATGACTCCGAGACTTTTGACTTTGGTGCTCGGGGTGATGGTCTGTCCGAGAATGGTGGGTGGTGTCCAAGAGGTTTTAGTTTTTGTCTTTCGGTTAGCGTGCAGGAGAAGCAGTTCTGTTTTGGATCCGTTGAGTTTAAGCGAACTCTCAGTCATCCAATCATCGATCAATGTGAGGCACTTTTCCAATCCGTGATATTGGTCTTTTTTTCCAGTGATACGAAAGTAGAGTTGGGTGTCGTCCGCGTATGAGTGGTAGCATAAGTCCTGTTTGCTAATGATTTTTAGCAGTGGGCGGAGGTAGATGTTAAAGAGCAGGGGTGACAGTGGTGATCCTTGAGGGACTCTGCAAGAAATTGCGCGAGTTTCAGAGGTGAAGGCTCCTAATTTCACTGTCTGAGAACGATTCTCAAGAAAGGAAGCGAACCAAGGAAGGTCAGGGTCTGCGACTCCTGCTACTTCTTTAAGACGAATGAGTAGAGTTTTGTGGTCTACTGTGTCGAACGCTGCACTGAGGTCCAGCAGCACCAGGAGACATGATTCTCCGTCATCTGCGGCTTCGAGGACGTCATCCCATATTTTGAGAAGTGCTGTTTCTGTGCCATGGCCTGGGCGGAAGCCTGATTGTAGTGGATCCAAGAGTTTGTAAGTGTCCAAATGGCCTTGTAGCTGTTGTACTACTGCTTTCTCCATGGTCTTGGAAATGGTGTTGAGGCTTGTTACCGATCTGCGGTAATTTGGGTCCTTACGGTGAAGATTGGGTTTCTTTAGGAGGGGTTTGATTATACCTTGCTTGAGGGAGTTCGGAACCATACCTTCTTTGAATGATAGATTTACGATGTGTGTAATGGTAGGAGCTAAAATGTCGGTACATTCTTTCAGGAGTTTTGTGGGAATTATGTCATTTGACGATGTAGTGTCTCTGAGGCTTCTGATGATGTTTTTGGTGGTGTCAATGGTGATCGGGACCAGCGAAAATTTTGCTAGTTGTATAATGTTCGTATTGATTTTCTCTGTTTGCTTTGGCTGTGTGAAGTTGGTTGTTTTTTTCTGTTGAATTATTTCCCGAATATTTTCGATTTTGTCGATCAAAAAATCTGATAGCTCATTGCAGAACTCTTGGATTTCGTTTGCTGGAGGCTCTAGACAGGTAGGGTTCATGGTCCGAGTGACCAGTTTGAAGAGTTCACGAGGCCGGTTTAGGGCTTTTTTTATGGTGTTTGAGAAATGTTCCTTTTTTGCTTTAAAAATTGCTTTGTGATATTTCTTAGTGAGTGCTTTGTAGTTTGTGTGGTTTTCCTCCGTTGGGTTTCTTCTCCAGGCTCCTTCAGCTCTTCTGCGTTCTTGCTTCAGTAGCGTAAGAGTGTCACTAAACCAGCCCGAGTTGTTTTTACGGATGTGTGCTCTGCGTCTCGGAGCGACTGTGTCCGCTGTTTGTAGTAATATTTTGTTTAAGGAGTTGAGTGTTTGTTCCGTTGAGCGGTTATGCTTTAGCGTTCCTATTTTTTTTGATAGAGTGGTTTTGAAAAGTTTTGAGTGTAGTTTCTTCTGAGATCTTGTCCAGTATGTTTTTGTTGAGTCTTCCGGTTTTTGGGAGATGGTGCTGGTGGTAAATTTGAATTTGATAGCGTGGTGGTCCGTCCATGGTAACGGCATGTTGTCCAGTATGTTGATGTCCATATTTTGTTTGAAGATGAGGTCAAGAATGTGACCCGATCCATGCGTGGGTGCATTTATCAGTTGCTGCAACCCTAGTTCTTCCAATTGGTTGATACAGGCGGTGGCGATGGGGTCCTGAGTGGCGTTAGCCCAGAGGTTAAAGTCCCCGAGTAGTAAAATCTTTTTGGTTTTTAAAGTGTATGTCGAGAAGAATTCGGGGAAGGGTGTGAGGAGATTTGTCTTCGGTCCTGGTGGTCTGTAGCATAGCAGTATGTGAATGGTGTCCTGGGGTGTTGTTTGGAGTTGCAGGGTGAGTGTTTCCATGAATGGCAATGAGTTCTGTAGGGTTGGTTTGGTAAGAGAGAGGTGCGATTTGAAGATAACTGCTAGGCCTCCTCCTCTTTGTCCTATTCTGTGCTCAGTTAGAATGCGGTAGTTCCCAGGTACTAGTTCCGTTAGGACGGTGTTACAATCCGGTGTTAGCCAGCTTTCCGTGATAAAGAGCTAATCTATGTCGTTTTGCGTGATGAAATCGTGAATTTCCTGTCTGTGCTTGACTGCCGATCTGGTGTTAATCAAGGCGCATGATAAATCTTGTAGATGAAGTGGTGTCTTTGTGGTTTTGATAGTCGATTGTCGATTGATCCTAAGCAGTTGTTCTTTTTGTAGGATTTTTTGGGTGGCGGTTGGAAGTGTTGGGGCGGTATTCCTTAGCCTGCGGAGGGTGTCCGCTGAGTATTTAAAGATGCACATGATGGGAGGAAAAGGTGATGGGGATGATGGATGGGGCCCAATGACCTAAACCGCCCTCCCGTTGGTCCAGAGGAAGGCAAAATCCACCAGCCGAGTCTGGCCAATTGCTGCAGCAGGGGAAAAATTCCTTCCTGACCCCCTGAGGGGCGATCGGGTAAACCCTGGATCAACTCGCTACTAGTTGGTGGTGCCCCGATGTACTTACCCAGTTGGCACACGCGGGCCTGCTGGAGAGAGACTCGGGGAGGGTGTAGAGTGATGGCCGGAGCTAGGCTACAGCCGCGGTCTGTCCTGCAGTTCTAACAGTCTAGAAATGGGCGCCCGGATGGTGGCAGGAGGCAGTCGGCGGCTGTGGGTGAAGCGATGGTGAGCTGGGGGATCTGAGCTTGGGGAGAGTGGGGGAGAGTGGGGTCCTGTGGAAGCCGCAGGTCGTCAGGTTAACGTTTGCTGGAGGAGCGAAACGCCAGAGTCCAAGGGGGTTCCTGTATGGCCAGAGCTCCTGCCACACACGTCCGTTACGCTTGACCGTATGTGTGGATTGCTCTGTGAAGCGATGAGGTCAGGGCTCCTGTCACACACGTCCGCTTCCTGGACCGTGCGTGCGGATTGCTCTGCGAAGTGGTGAGCCTCGGGGGCCTATCGCACACGTCCGTTATGCTTGGCCGTGTGTGTGGGTCTGGGGAGATCGCTTAGTGGCGGCGGTCGATGCTGTAGGTTGGGGCAGCCTGAGTACGTCAGGGGGGGGGGCGATCAGTCATAAGTAGTAGAGTTATTGAAGAGTATTGTGAAGATAGTAATGGGGGTGGGGTGGGGAATTAGTAGGAATAGAGAGAAAAAATAAGTTTTTTTTTTTTGTCAGTGTTGGGGGAGAAGCTCTGGGTGTGTCAAGATGGCCGCTACTTACTGGGCCGAATATCCATTTCGTCCTCCCGGCTGCCTTTTGTGAGCGACCCAGTGGGAGCCACAGGCAAGTGACCCGTGAGTGGATGCGATCCGGTAGTTATCCCGGGTCAGAATATTCCAGGGGGCCGGGAGAGAAGTTTGAGGGCTGAGGCTGGGTGTCCCAAGATGGCCGCCGCGGCCGGGTCTAGGCCGAAGCCGCGGTCTATCCTGCTGGGCAGGTAGCAGCTAGTGCTGCTTCGGGGCCTGCTGACTCCTCTGGGGGGCTCCGCGAGTGGGTGAGTGCCGTAGGGTGGCTCCTTGGATGATCCGGATGCTGGAAGGGGGATCGAATGTGGCTAGGCCGCAGCCGCGGACTTTCCTTTTGGTGGCTGCAGGTGGAGGGGGGTTCCGCCGGCGGCGGATGAATGGCCTCGGTGGCGGGTGGAGGGCTCGGATGTAGCTCGGTGAGCTAGGCCAGGGGTGCAGCCGGTCTGTGAAGGAGGCGCCAGAGGGGGGGACCGTGGGATGAGTGATGTTAGGCCGCAGCCTCGGACTTGCCCGGCGGCGGCTGCGGGAGGAGGTGTCTGGCGGGGGGGCTTGTATGGATTGGGGTCCCGCTGGATGGAGGGGGGGAAGAGAACCGGGGGGACAAGGGTGAGAGCAAGGGGGGACAAGGGTGAGAGCAGGGGAGAGAGCCAGGGGGAAAATAGGGGAGAGTACGGGGGAGAGTCCTGGGGAGAGAAGCAATGCAGCCCTGGAAGTCAGGAGCTAGGTACACACGTCCTCTCTGTCTGTATTGGGACGCAAAGGATTTGGCACTGCCCAAAAAGGTGTGCGTTTTCTAGGCAGTGAGGTCCGGCATACGTGCAAATTCAGGGCCATTGACTTCTATGGGAACGCTTCTGAATCGCACATGTCATTCAGTTGTGAACAGTATAAAATCCTGACCTGATATGCAATCCTGACCTGATCCTGATCAAAAACTGACATGAAGCGCTGAACAACTACTTTGTCAATTAGCTGTGAAAACAGAGCTCAAATTCGCACTGCATATGTGTGAACCCAGCCCTAAAATTGTATTTAACCAAAAAAAAAGAAAATCAAACATTTTTAAATCCCCAATCATTGTTCATACTAGGGCTGCAACTAACGATTATTTTCATAATCGATTAGTTGGCCGATTATTTTTTCGATTAATCGATTAATCGGATAAAATCATTTTTTTAAAAAAATTAAATTTTTTCGTTTATTTAAAATAATAATGAAAAAACAGTGTTACACTCAAACTGCATCACAAAATAACTATTAGTAAATTCCTCATTCATTACTGACAATGCAGTGAGGGGGCGGGTCATGAATGGGAGAGGGGACTGTACTAGAGGGTGGGAGAGAGTTGGCTAGTTTGGAGACCAGGCATTAGAGGGAGTAGGTTGGGAGGGAGGGAGTTTGGAAGAGGCATGTGGGAGAGGAACCGGACCAGAGGGGGTTGTGATAGAAAGTGAGTTTGGTTGGACAAAGAACCAGACCCAAAAGGGGGGGAGTGAGCTGGGGCAAGGGACCGGACCAAAGCGGGCTGGAGGAACCGGAAGAGAGTGTGGGAAGGAGAGGTGGCAGCTCCGGACGGGAGTGTGGGTGGGAGAGGTCTGTATGCCTCAAACTGACACCAATGATGGGGCACTATCCCCCCCAGTAACACCAATGATGGGGCACTATCCCCCCCAGTAACACCAATGATGGGGCACTATTCCCCCCCCAGGAACACCAATGATGGGGCACTATTCCCCCCCCCCCAGGAACACCAATGATGGGGCACTATTCCCCCCCAGGAACACCAATGAAGGGGCACTATCCCCCCCCAGGAACACCAATGAAGGGGCACTATCCCCCCCCAGGAACACCAATGATGGGGCACTATTCCCCCCCAGGAACACCAATGATGGGGCACTATTCCCCCCCAGGAACACCAATGATGGGGCACTATTCCCCCCCAGGAACACCAATGATGGGGCACTATTCCCCCCCCAGGAACACCAATGATGGGGCACTATTCCCCCTCCCCCCCAGGAACACCAATGATGGGGCACTATTCTCCCCCTCCCCAGGAACACCAATGATGGGGCACTATCCCCCCCCAGGAACACCAATGATGGGGCACTATTCCCCCCCCAGGAACACCAATGATGGGGCACTATCCCCCCCAGGAACACCAATGATGGGGCACTATTCCCCCCTCCCCCCCAGGAACACCAATGATGGGGCACTATTCCCCCCCTCCCCAGGAACACCAATGATGGGGCACTATTCCCCCCCCCCAGGAACACCAATGATGGGGCACTATTCCCCCCTCCCCGCCCAGGAACACCAATGATAGGGCACTATTCCCCCCTCCCCCCCCAGGAACACCAATGATGGAGCACTATTCCCCCCCCCCCTAGGAACACCAATGATAGGGCACTTGTCCTCCCATAAATATCAAGATGAATGCTTTGCCAAGTTCACTATATTTTAAAAGAAAGCTGCTACCTTATCGCAGCTCGGCACTCACATGACAGGCTGCTTCTCTCGCGCGCAACGCTCTCTCTCTCTCTCTTCTCCCTCGAGGCAGCAAAGCGAGCGGGGCTGAGAATACCGTGCTGATGTACGTCAGCAGAGAGGGGAGGAGGAGAGAGGCCGACGTGCCTGGTCACATGAGCACCACTGTATTCTTGTGAGAATACGGCGCCGCCGCCGGCTTGTACACAGGATTCACTTACACTAAGACGGTCAGAGGAAGAAGGTGTGTTATACCAACTAATCGATAATCAAAATCGTTGACAACGATTTTGATTATCGATTATTATCGATTTTATCGAATAATCGTTTCAGCCCTAGTTCATACAGCCTAAACACAAATTAAAACCATTTGCACAAATATCCATTCCCTTGTCTTGTAACAGGCAATGTCCTTATACAATGTAAAAGTTTTCTTTTTTTTTTTTTTTTTTCTCAACATCAACAAAACTATATTTGTCGAAACTGAAAAGAAAAACAACACCTTTTAACTTCAATAACGTAAGGATAGACAATTACACAATTAAAACAGTCCCCAAAGTCCGACTCCAAGGCTCTAAGGCTCTGTCTCCACTACTGTGAGTTGCTGTGCGACTTGACACATGCGAAGTCGCATGACAAGTCAAAAACCCATGTAATTCAATGATCCTTGTTTTAATTCATGCGACTCAAGTCGCAGCGACGCAAAAAGGTTCTTGCACTATTTTGTTCCTACTTTGGTGCGACCTTTTCTCACACTTTTGCATGACATTGCATCAAAAATCGCATTGCAAAGTCGCACTGCAAATCACGCAAATCTGGGGTTGCATTAGTGGAAACAGAACCTAACTGAAATAATCAAAATACCCCATGTATAAGTTGAAATGCTACTCTAAAAAAAATAGTATCTGATCAGATTCCTCAATAAAAAAACATTTGGTACCAGCGCATACATGTAATTTATCAGTGACGTCACATTCCCCTTTTAATGTTTCCAATTAACTATGCATTTGACATGGGAATATGGGCCCAACACATTTCATGAATAAACTGACAATAGTTGCAACATTTTAACAATAAACATGTATTTTTTTTTAATCTATATACCGGTAGATAACTTTTCTGAATTAAATCCTTCTTTAACATATTCTCCACCTCAGCAAGTCTCTTGGACTCGCTGCATATGGAATGCAAATATAGCAGTATGCTTTGCGCAAAAAGCGTTGACGAAGGTATGGTCGGTTGTTTGATCCCCTCTTTCACTTGAAGTGAAATAGCATATTTATGCAAGCGGACATATACCTCTGTGTATTGTGCTAAACAATACTTTGGATTAGGGATGAGCTTCGTGTTCGAGTCGAACATACGTTCGACTCGAACATCGGCTGTTCGATCGTTCGACGAAGATCAAACGATTTGGGCCGTTCGCGCTAAATTCGAGTGACGCGAACGGCCCACAATGCGCTACGCCATCGCAGTGTCATCCAGGCGCTGTGATTGGCCAAGCATGCACTGTGACCCCGCATGCTTGGCCAATCACAGCGCCGGCAGCGAGGAGAGCAATGATTGGCCACAGGCAGGATGCCTGTGGCCAATTATTGCTGAGGGTGTTTAGTACACGCCCCACACTATAAAAGGCCGCCAGCACGGCGGCCTAGTGTAGTGTGTTCCGGAGCAGGGAAAGAGAAGCATAGGCAGGGACAGTGACATTTATTTTTTTCTTGCTTAACCTGGATTCCTTTAGTTTAGGGAAAGAGAAGGATAGGTAGGGAGAGTGTCAGTGTGTTTTACTGTGCGAATCCTTGTTTCTAGGGACAGGGAAGGACAGTGAAGGAATTCTCCTTGTGCTATAGTGTGCTTTAAAAAAACATTTTTTCTAGGGACAGAAAACTATAGGTAGGGAGAGTGTCAGTGTCTTTCACTGTGATAATCCTTGTTTCTAGGGACAGGGAAGGACAGTGAGGGAATTCTCCTTGTGCTATAGTGTGCTTTAAAAAAACATTTTTTCTAGGGACAGAAAACTATAGGTAGGGAGAGTGTCAGTGTGTTTTACTGTGCAAATCCTTGTTTCTAGGGACAGGGAAGGACAGTGAGGGAATTCTCCTTGTGCTATAGTGTGCTTTAAAAAAACATTTTTTCTAGGGACAGAAAACTATAGGTAGGAAGAGTGTCAGTTTCTTTCACTGTGATAATCCTTGTTTCTAGGGACAAAGAAGGAAAGTGAGGGAAATTCTCCTTGTGCTATAGTGTGCTTTAAAAAAACATTTTTTCTAGGGACAGAAAACTATAGGTAGGGAGAGTGTCAGTGTCTTTTACTGTGCGAATCCTTGTTTCTAGGGACAGGGAAGGACAGTGAGGGAATTCTCCTTGTGCTATAGTGTGCTTTAAAAAAATATTTTTTCTAGGGACAGAAAACTATAGGTAGGGAGAGTGTCAGTGTGTTTTACTGTGCGAATCCTTGTTTCTAGGGACAGGGAAGGACAGTGAGGGAATTCTCCTTGTGCTATAGTGTGCTTTAAAAAAACATTTTTTCTAGGGACAGAAAACTATAGGTAGGAAGAGTGTCAGTTTCTTTCACTGTGATAATCCTTGTTTCTAGGGACAAAGAAGGAAAGTGAGGGAAATTCTCCTTGTGCTATAGTGTGCTTTAAAAAAAAAAATTTCTAGGGACAGAAAACTATAGGTAGGGAGAGTGTCAGTGTCTTTTACTGTGCGAATCCTTGTTTCTAGGGACAGGGAAGGACAGTGAGGGAATTCTCCTTGTGCTATAGTGTGCTTTAAAAAAACATTTTTTCTAGGGACAGAAAACTATAGGTAGGGAGAGTGTCAGTGTGTTTTACTGTGCGAATCCTTGTTTCTAGGGACAGGGAAGGACAGTGAGGGAATTCTCCTTGTGCTATAGTGTGCTTTAAAAAAAGATTTTTTCTAGGGACAGAAAACTATAGGTAGGAAGAGTGTCAGTTTCTTTCACTGTGATAATCCTTGTTTCTAGGGACAAAGAAGGAAAGTGAGGGAAATTCTCCTTGTGCTATAGTGTGCTTTAAAAAAACATTTTTTCTAGGGACAGAAAACTATAGGTAGGGAGAGTGTCAGTGTGTTTTACTGTGCGAATCCTTGTTTCTAGGGACAGGGAAGGACAGTGAGGGAATTCTCCTTGTGCTATAGTGTGCTTTAAAAAAACATTTTTTCTAGGGACAGAAAACTATAGGTAGGAAGAGTGTCAGTTTCTTTCACTGTGATAATCCTTGTTTCTAGGGACAAAGAAGGAAAGTGAGGGAAATTCTCCTTGTGCTATAGTGTGCTTTAAAAAAACATTTTTTCTAGGGACAGAAAACTATAGGTAGGGAGAGTGTCAGTGTGTTTTACTGTGCGAATCCTTGTTTCTAGGGACAGGGAAGGACAGTGAGGGAATTCTCCTTGTGCTATAGTGTGCTTTAAAAAAACATTTTTTCTAGGGACAGAAAACTATAGGTAGGAAGAGTGTCAGTTTCTTTCACTGTGATAATCCTTGTTTCTAGGGACAAAGAAGGAAAGTGAGGGAAATTCTCCTTGTGCTATAGTGTGCTTTAAAAAAACATTTTTTCTAGGGACAGAAAACTATAGGTAGGGAGAGTGTCAGTGTGTTTTACTGTGCGAATCCTTGTTTCTAGGGACAGGGAAGGACAGTGAGGGAATTCTCCTTGTGCTATAGTGTGCTTTAAAAAAACATTTTTTCTAGGGACAGAAAACTATAGGTAGGGAGAGTGTCAGTGTGTTTTACTGTGCGAATCCTTGTTTCTAGGGACAGGGAAGGACAGTGAGGGAATTCTCCTTGTACTATAGTGTGCTTTAAAAAAACATTTTTTCTAGGGACAGAAAACTATAGGTAGGGAGAGTGTCAGTGTGTTTTACTGTGCGAATCCTTGTTTCTAGGGACAGGGAAGGACAGTGAGGGAATTCTCCTTGTGCTATAGTGTGCTTTAAAAAAACATTTTTTCTAGGGACAGAAAACTATAGGTAGGAAGAGTGTCAGTTTCTTTCACTGTGATAATCCTTGTTTCTAGGGACAAAGAAGGAAAGTGAGGGAAATTCTCCTTGTGCTATAGTGTGCTTTAAGAAAACATTTTTTCTAGGGACAGAAAACTATAGGTAGGGAGAGTGTCAGTGTGTTTTACTGTGCGAATCCTTGTTTCTAGGGACAGGGAAGGACAGTGAGGGAATTCTCCTTGTGCTATAGTGTGCTTTAAAAAAACATTTTTTCTAGGGACAGAAAACTATAGGTAGGGAGAGTGTCAGTGTGTTTTACTGTGCGAATCCTTGTTTCTAGGGACAGGGAAGGACAGTGAGGGAATTCTCCTTGTGCTATAGTGTGCTTTAAAAAAACATTTTTTCTAGGGACAGAAAACTATAGGTAGGGAGAGTGTCAGTGTGTTTTACTGTGCGAATCCTTGTTTCTAGGGACAGGGAAGGACAGTGAGGGAATTCTCCTTGTGCTATAGTGTGCTTTAAAAAAACATTTTTTTCTAGGGACAGAAAACTATAGGTAGTGTGAGGGGGTGAACTCGGTAGCGGGTGTGTGTGACCCCCTGGTTGGGCTCCCCACAAAAAAACAGGGCCAGCACACGTAGGTTGTGGTTTTCAAAATCAAAAGGTGCGGTTTATTTCTCTATGTACAGTGACAAAAACACAGCAAAGCCAAAAAGAAACATAAACAAAATAAATCCTGGTCAGTTTGACCTCTGACTAAACATGCAGGTTTCCTAAACTAACAACTGGGATCAGCCTGGTGCTGTCCTAGTCCCTAAGTCCCTGGTTTAGTAAAAGTCCAAACAAATAGCCACACAGGCTTTGCCTCACCGCACAGGGGTTCACTCTCCCTAGACAGTCCACACAGGTCTGGGTCCAGGCATGAGCTAACACCTAATGAAGCTGGGAGTTCTTATAGAGGCCTAAATGAGCTGACAAGCTTCAGCTGGTCTCATCAACTCCCTGTCTGCACGACGCCCAGCCCTCTCCCTAGAGGTATGAGTCATCCATGAGCCCACTAGCCTCAGCTGGGCTTCATCAACTCCCTCCCTAGTTGTATAAGTCAGCATAAAGCCTGAATCTGGGAGAAATATATCTACCCCCCTGGATGCAACCAGGTGACTTTACCTTCCTGCTGTCACATACCCCCCCCCTCTTGTTTTAACCTTGGGGTTGGAACACCAGCAATCAGGCATTCATGTACTCGAGACAAAGCATCCACATTCCCCATTTGAACGCCAGGGCGATGCTTTACTGTGAAGTTGAATTCCTGTAGGGCCAGGAACCACCTATTCACTCTTCTATTTGTCTCCTTGTTTTGAGCCATCCACTTTAACGGAGCGTGATCCGTAACCATGTCAAAGTGCCTACCTAGCAGATAGTACCGAAGGGAATCTAGAGCCCACTTCACCGCTAAACACTCCTTTTCAACCGTGGCGTAATTTACCTCATGGGACTTCAACTTCCTGCTGAGGTAAATGACTGGGTGCTCTTCCCCGTTCCAGACCTGGGACAATACTGCTCCTAACCCCACATCTGACGCATCACTTTGTACGACAAAGTCTTTAGAGAAGTCGGGTGAGTACAACACTGGCTGGCTACATAAGGCTTGTTTCAAGAATTGGAATGCTGCCTCAGCCTCGGGGGTCCATTTAATCATGACCGACCCTTTCCCTTTCGTCAGGTTGGTTAGGGGCACAGCCTTAGAAGCAAAGTGGGGAATGAAGCGCCGATAATAACCCGCGATTCCCAGAAAGGCCCGTACCTGCTTCTTGCTGTTGGGACGTGGCCAACTCTGGATGGCCTCGACTTTGTTGAGTTGGGGTTTTATCACTCCCCTGCCAATGGTGTACCCAAGATATTTGGCCTCCTCCTGCCCAATGGTACACTTCTTGGGGTTAGCCGTAAACACCGCTTCCCGGATAGAGTCTAGGACTGCTTGCACTTTTGGCAGATGTGAGGCCCAATCTGTGCTATGGACAATTACGTCATCCAGGTAAGCCGCAGCATACTTCCGATGGGGCCTCAGTATCTGGTCCATTTTCCGCTGGAATGTGGCCGGCGCATTCTGTAACCCGAACGGCATTCTCTTATATTGGAACGCCCCGTCTGGGGTTACAAATGCGGTTTTCTCTTTGGCCGACTTGGCCAGGGGAATTTGCCAATACCCTTTTGTGAGGTCAAGAGTCGTCATGTATCGGGCTGTTCCCAGCCGGTCGATCAACTCATCTATACGTGGCATGGGGTAGGTGTCAAATTTTGTAACTTTGTTCAACTGACGAAAATCGTTACAAAATCGCCAGCTCCCATCCGGTTTAGGCACCAACACAATGGGACTAGACCAATCACTTTGGGACTCCTCTATCACCCCTAAGTTCAGCATTTTCTGTACTTCCTCCCGTATTGCCTCCCGTCGGGCCTCTGGGATCCGATAGGGTTTTAACTTCACCCTTTCACCGGGCGGGGTAATAATATCATGCTCTACCCCAGATGTTTGTCCCGGCAGCTCAGAGAACACCTCCTTGTTGCGAAGCACAAACTCCTTAACCTCCTGTTGTTGGGGTTGTGACAAGGTGGCTGCTATTCCAACCTCCGGAATCACGCAACCAGTTTGAGCTGGTGACCAAGTTTCTGCGACTAGGGACTCTCTATCCCTCCAGGCTTTCAACAGATTAACGTGATATATCTGTTCGGGCTTTCGCCTTCCTGTTTGTCTGACCTTGTAATTCACTTCGCTCACTTTTTCCATTATCTCGTAGGGGCCTTGCCATTTGGCAAGGAATTTACTTTCAACCGTAGGGACAAGTACCAATATCCTATCCCCCGGGGAAAAGGTACGGGTCTTTGCTCCACGGTTGTACACTCTCTGCTGTGCCAACTGCGCTTGGGCCAAATGTTCCTTCACGATGGGCATTACCTGTGCAATTCGATCTTGCATCAGGGCGACATGCTCAATCACACTCCTGTGGGGAGAACTCTCACTTTCCCAAGTTTCCTTGGCAATATCCAACAGCCCTCTTGGGTGTCTCCCATACAGTAACTCAAAGGGGGAGAATCCCGTAGAGGATTGGGGCACCTCCCTAATAGCAAACATCAAATAAGGAAGTAGACAGTCCCAATCCTTTCCATCTCTATCCACCACTTTCTTCAACATTTGTTTTAGGGTTTTGTTGAATCTTTCAACCAGCCCATCGGTTTGGGGGTGATACACAGATGTACGCAATTGCGTCACTTTGAACAATTTACACAGCTCTTTCATAACCCGGGACATAAAGGGTGTACCTTGGTCCGTAAGCAGTTCTTTACAAATACCCACCCGGCTAAACACAAGAGATAGCTCTTTGGCTATGGTTTTGGCCGAGGTATTTCTGAGAGGGATCGCTTCTGGATAACGGGTGGCATAGTCCATTATAACCAATATGTACTGGTGCCCCCTAGCGGACTTGATTATAGGACCTACCAAATCCATTGCGATTCTCTCAAACGGGACCTCAATGATGGGTAGAGGGACCAGCGGGCTACGGAAATGTGGCATCGGGGCCGACCTCTGACACACAGGGCAGGAGGAACAATAATTTTCTATGTCCTTCATCACCCCAGGCCAATAGAATCTCTGTAATACCCTCTCTCGGGTTTTCTCTGTCCCCAGATGACCTCCAAGAATGTGCCCATGGGCCAACTCCAACACCAACTTCCTGTAAGGTTTGGGCACCACAAGCTGCTCAACGGTTTCTTCTGCCCTTTTTGCCACCCGATACAGTAGGTCCTTCTCTACGCTGAAGTATGGGTAAGTGCAGGTATTATCTGGGTTCACTAACTCGCCATCTATTTCCACTACGTTTTCCCGTGCCTTTATTAGGGCGGGGTCTTTTAACTGTTCTGTGGCAAAATTTTCCCTGTGAACCTCCAGATCAGAAAACTCCACAGACGGTAGGTTTTCGTCTGAGGAGGTGGGCTCCTCTCCAGTTTCTTGAGTCTCCCCTGCCAATACTGACAAGGGAAATTCTGGAGAGTCCTCACCACTCTCAGAGGAGTTCTGGCTATCACATTCCTGGTACATAGGGGCACCAGTGGGGGGCTCAGGATCATCCCACAGTTCCCAGAACTTCGGAAAATCCCTTCCCACAATGGCATCATGCGGTAATTGAGATACTAACCCCACTGGATGAGAGAGGGTACCTTTGGGGGTCTCGAAACACACTGTAGTCACTGGATACTCTCGGGTGTCCCCATGCACACAAATAACAGCTACCTTGCTATTCCCAGAGACCTCTGTTTTAACTAATTCAGCCTTTATCAGGGTCACAAGGCTACCTGAATCCAGTAATACCACAACATTTCTACCATTAATACACATTTTGCATAAATGTTTCTCAGTTCCCCGAATGGCAGT
The DNA here is from genome assembly GCA_029206835.1 of Rana muscosa. Classification (NCBI taxonomy): domain Eukaryota; kingdom Metazoa; phylum Chordata; class Amphibia; order Anura; family Ranidae; genus Rana; species Rana muscosa. Next base: position 1,215,552,439 of record CM055122.1, read on the forward strand.
GCATGCGACTGTCGCACACAGCGACTGACGTCTGTCCATCAGAAAGTCACATTGCATGGGTTCCTCCACAACCGGGCAATTTGCTGCAATATGTCCCGCTTGCCGGCAGCGGTAGCAAACAATCCATTTGGCTGCCTCTTGAGCCCCTGACTTCCCAGGCTGTTCTCGCCAAACTTTGGGTAGAGCTCCCACCCTCTCACTCTCTCCACCCTCACCCCTTGGAATCCTCTTATCCGCCCCTGGGGATGGTCTGGTCTTAGGGTGGAAAGTCCGAGAGTCTCTGGAAGAGGCCGTCAGGTTCTCTGTAGCCAAGTATTTCTCTACACGATCCACAAGACCACCGGCCGTCTCTGGGTCTCCATGGCTTACCCACTTTTGGATGGCAGTAGGAAGAGCTCTCAAAAACCGATCCATTACAACACGTTCCACAATCTCTGGTGCGGACAAAGTCTCTGGCTGTAGCCACTTCCTGCTCAGGTGAATGAGATCATACATTTGAGACCTGGGGGGTTTTCCAAGCTGGAAAGTCCAGTTATGCCCACGCTGAGCCCGGACAGCCAGGGTGACACCCAGCCTTGCCAATATTTCAGCTTTTAGCATCACATAGTCTTTTGCTTGGTTCAGGCTCTAGGTCATAGTAAGCCTTCTGCGATTCACCAGTTAACAGAGGAGCCACCAGTCCAGCCCACTGCTCCTCAGGCCACTTTTCTCTTTCAGCAGTCCTTTCAAATGTGGTCAAAAATACCTCTGGATCATCCTCTCCAGTCATTTTTGTCAATAAACGACTCACCCCAAAGGACGCGGTATTAGTGGGACGGCTTTCCTCACTGGTCTGCGGACGTTGCTGCATTACTGCTTCCATTTGTTGTAGTCTCTGCTCTTGCTTCTGAAACAGGTCTATGAAGCGGGCCTCAGATTGCTGCTGGGCTTGTTGATGAGCTTGCTGCTGGGCTGCAAGGCTCCTTTGCAAACCTGCATTTGTCTGCTGTTGATTGGCATTTGCTAGAGCCAGCTGTTTCAGTATCTCCTCCATGCTGGCTTAAAAAAAACTGCCCGCATTCTCCACCAACTGTGAGGGGGTGAACTCGGTAGCGGGTGTGTGTGACCCCCTGGTTGGGCTCCCCACACAAAAACAGGGCCAGCAGACGGAGGTTGTGGTTTTCAAAATCAAAAGGTGCGGTTTATTTCTCTATGTACAGTGACAAAAACACAGCAAAGCCAAAAAGAAACATAAACAAAATAAATCCTGGTCAGTTTGACCTCTGACTAAACATGCAGGTTTCCTAAACTAACAACTGGGATCAGCCTGGTGCTGTCCTAGTCCCTAAGTCCCTGGTTTAGTAAAAGTCCAAACAAATAGCCACACAGGCTTTGCCTCACCGCACAGGGGTTCACTCTCCCTAGACAGTCCACACAGGTCTGGGTCCAGGCATGAGCTAACACCTAATGAAGCTGGGAGTTCTTATAGAGGCCTAAATGAGCTGACAAGCTTCAGCTGGTCTCATCAACTCCCTGTCTGCACGACGCCCAGCCCTCTCCCTAGAGGTATGAGTCATCCATGAGCCCACTAGCCTCAGCTGGGCTTCATCAACTCCCTCCCTAGTTGTATAAGTCAGCATAAAGCCTGAATCTGGGAGAAATATATCTACCCCCCTGGATGCAACCAGGTGACTTTACCTTCCTGCTGTCACAGTAGGAAGAGTGTCAGTATCTTTCACTGTGATAATCCTTGTTTCTAGGGACAAAGAAGGAAAGTGAGGGAAATTCTCCTTGTGCTATAGTGTGCTTTAAAAAAACATTTTTTCTAGGGACAGAAAACTATAGGTAGGGAGAGTGTCAGTGTGTTTTACTGTGCGAATCCTTGTTTCTAGGGACAGGGAAGGACAGTGAGGGAATTCTCCTTGTGCTATAGTGTGCTTTAAAAAAACATTTTTTCTAGGGACAGAAAACTATAGGTAGGAAGAGTGTCAGTTTCTTTCACTGTGATAATCCTTGTTTCTAGGGACAAAGAAGGAAAGTGAGGGAAATTCTCCTTGTGCTATAGTGTGCTTTAAAAAAACATTTTTTCTAGGGACAGAAAACTATAGGTAGGGAGAGTGTCAGTGTGTTTTACTGTGCGAATCCTTGTTTCTAGGGACAGGGAAGGACAGTGAGGGAATTCTCCTTGTGCTATAGTGTGCTTTAAAAAAACATTTTTTCTAGGGACAGAAAACTATAGGTAGGGAGAGTGTCAGTGTGTTTTACTGTGCGAATCCTTGTTTCTAGGGACAGGGAAGGACAGTGAGGGAATTCTCCTTGTGCTATAGTGTGCTTTAAAAAAACATTTTTTCTAGGGACAGAAAACTATAGGTAGGAAGAGTGTCAGTTTCTTTCACTGTGATAATCCTTGTTTCTAGGGACAAAGAAGGAAAGTGAGGGAAATTCTCCTTGTGCTATAGTGTGCTTTAAAAAAACATTTTTTCTAGGGACAGAAAACTATAGGTAGGAAGAGTGTCAGTTTCTTTCACTGTGATAATCCTTGTTTCTAGGGACAAAGAAGGAAAGTGAGGGAAATTCTCCTTGTGCTATAGTGTGCTTTAAAAAAACATTTTTTCTAGGGACAGAAAACTATAGGTAGGGAGAGTGTCAGTGTGTTTTACTGTGCGAATCCTTGTTTCTAGGGACAGGGAAGGACAGTGAGGGAATTCTCCTTGTGCTATAGTGTGCTTTAAAAAAACATTTTTTCTAGGGACAGAAAACTATAGGTAGGAAGAGTGTCAGTTTCTTTCACTGTGATAATCCTTGTTTCTAGGGACAAAGAAGGAAAGTGAGGGAAATTCTCCTTGTGCTATAGTGTGCTTTAAAAAAACATTTTTTCTAGGGACAGAAAACTATAGGTAGGGAGAGTGTCAGTGTGTTTTACTGTGCGAATCCTTGTTTCTAGGGACAGGGAAGGACAGTGAGGGAATTCACCTTGTGCTATAGTGTGCTTTAAAAAAACATTTTTTCTAGGGACAGAAAACTATAGGTAGGGAGAGTGTCAGTGTGTTTTACTGTGCGAATCCTTGTTTCTAGGGACAGGGAAGGACAGTGAGGGAATTCTCCTTGTGCTATAGTGTGCTTTAAAAAAAGATTTTTTCTAGGGACAGAAAACTATAGGTAGGAAGAGTGTCAGTTTCTTTCACTGTGATAATCCTTGTTTCTAGGGACAAAGAAGGAAAGTGAGGGAAATTCTCCTTGTGCTATAGTGTGCTTTAAAAAAACATTTTTTCTAGGGACAGAAAACTATAGGTAGGGAGAGTGTCAGTGTGTTTTACTGTGCGAATCCTTGTTTCTAGGGACAGGGAAGGACAGTGAGGGAATTCTCCTTGTGCTATAGTGTGCTTTAAAAAAACATTTTTTCTAGGGACAGAAAACTATAGGTAGGAAGAGTGTCAGTTTCTTTCACTGTGATAATCCTTGTTTCTAGGGACAAAGAAGGAAAGTGAGGGAAATTCTCCTTGTGCTATAGTGTGCTTTAAAAAAACATTTTTTCTAGGGACAGAAAACTATAGGTAGGGAGAGTGTCAGTGTGTTTTACTGTGCGAATCCTTGTTTCTAGGGACAGGGAAGGACAGTGAGGGAATTCTCCTTGTGCTATAGTGTGCTTTAAAAAAACATTTTTTCTAGGGACAGAAAACTATAGGTAGGAAGAGTGTCAGTTTCTTTCACTGTGATAATCCTTGTTTCTAGGGACAAAGAAGGAAAGTGAGGGAAATTCTCCTTGTGCTATAGTGTGCTTTAAAAAAACATTTTTTCTAGGGACAGAAAACTATAGGTAGGGAGAGTGTCAGTGTGTTTTACTGTGCGAATCCTTGTTTCTAGGGACAGGGAAGGACAGTGAGGGAATTCTCCTTGTGCTATAGTGTGCTTTAAAAAAACATTTTTTCTAGGGACAGAAAACTATAGGTAGGGAGAGTGTCAGTGTGTTTTACTGTGCGAATCCTTGTTTCTAGGGACAGGGAAGGACAGTGAGGGAATTCTCCTTGTGCTATAGTGTGCTTTAAAAAAAGATTTTTTCTAGGGACAGAAAACTATAGGTAGGAAGAGTGTCAGTTTCTTTCACTGTGATAATCCTTGTTTCTAGGGACAAAGAAGGAAAGTGAGGGAAATTCTCCTTGTGCTATAGTGTGCTTTAAAAAAACATTTTTTCTAGGGACAGAAAACTATAGGTAGGGAGAGTGTCAGTGTGTTTTACTGTGCGAATCCTTGTTTCTAGGGACAGGGAAGGACAGTGAGGGAATTCTCCTTGTGCTATAGTGTGCTTTAAAAAAAGATTTTTTCTAGGGACAGAAAACTATAGGTAGGAAGACTGTCAGTTTCTTTCACTGTGATAATTCTTGTTTCTAGGGACAAAGAAGGAAAGTGAGGGAAATTCTCCTTGTGCTATAGTGTGCTTTAAAAAAACATTTTTTCTAGGGACAGAAAACTATAGGTAGGGAGAGTGTCAGTGTGTTTTACTGTGCGAATCCTTGTTTCTAGGGACAGGGAAGGACAGTGAGGGAATTCTCCTTGTGCTATAGTGTGCTTTAAAAAAACATTTTTTCTAGGGACAGAAAACTATAGGTAGGGAGAGTGTCAGTGTGTTTTACTGTGCGAATCCTTGTTTCTAGGGACAGGGAAGGACAGTGAGGGAATTCTCCTTGTACTATAGTGTGCTTTAAAAAAACATTTTTTCTAGGGACAGAAAACTATAGGTAGGGAGAGTGTCAGTGTGTTTTACTGTGCGAATCCTTGTTTCTAGGGACAGGGAAGGACAGTGAGGGAATTCTCCTTGTGCTATAGTGTGCTTTAAAAAAACATTTTTTCTAGGGACAGAAAACTATAGGTAGGAAGAGTGTCAGTTTCTTTCACTGTGATAATCCTTGTTTCTAGGGACAAAGAAGGAAAGTGAGGGAAATTCTCCTTGTGCTATAGTGTGCTTTAAGAAAACATTTTTTCTAGGGACAGAAAACTATAGGTAGGGAGAGTGTCAGTGTGTTTTACTGTGCGAATCCTTGTTTCTAGGGACAGGGAAGGACAGTGAGGGAATTCTCCTTGTGCTATAGTGTGCTTTAAAAAAACATTTTTTCTAGGGACAGAAAACTATAGGTAGGGAGAGTGTCAGTGTGTTTTACTGTGCGAATCCTTGTTTCTAGGGACAGGGAAGGACAGTGAGGGAATTCTCCTTGTGCTATAGTGTGCTTTAAAAAAACATTTTTTCTAGGGACAGAAAACTATAGGTAGGGAGAGTGTCAGTGTGTTTTACTGTGCGAATCCTTGTTTCTAGGGACAGGGAAGGACAGTGAGGGAATTCTCCTTGTGCTATAGTGTGCTTTAAAAAAACATTTTTTTCTAGGGACAGAAAACTATAGGTAGTGTGAGGGGGTGAACTCGGTAGCGGGTGTGTGTGACCCCCTGGTTGGGCTCCCCACACAAAAACAGGGCCAGCAGACGGAGGTTGTGGTTTTCAAAATCAAAAGGTGCGGTTTATTTCTCTATGTACAGTGACAAAAACACAGCAAAGCCAAAAAGAAACATAAACAAAATAAATCCTGGTCAGTTTGACCTCTGACTAAACATGCAGGTTTCCTAAACTAACAACTGGGATCAGCTGCTGTCCTAGTCCCTAAGTCCCTGGTTTAGTAAAAGTCCAAACAAATAGCCACACAGGCTTTGCCTCACCGCACAGGGGTTCACTCTCCCTAGACAGTCCACACAGGTCTGGGTCCAGGCATGAGCTAACACCTAATGAAGCTGGGAGTTCTTATAGAGGCCTAAATGAGCTGACAAGCTTCAGCTGGTCTCATCAACTCCCTGTCTGCACGACGCCCAGCCCTCTCCCTAGAGGTATGAGTCATCCATGAGCCCACTAGCCTCAGCTGGGCTTCATCAACTCCCTCCCTAGTTGTATAAGTCAGCATAAAGCCTGAATCTGGGAGAAATATATCTACCCCCCTGGATGCAACCAGGTGACTTTACCTTCCTGCTGTCACATACCCCCCCCCTCTTGTTTTAACCTTGGGGTTGGAACACCAGCAATCAGGCATTCATGTACTCGAGACAAAGCATCCACATTCCCCATTTGAACGCCAGGGCGATGCTTTACTGTGAAGTTGAATTCCTGTAGGGCCAGGAACCACCTATTCACTCTTCTATTTGTCTCCTTGTTTTGAGCCATCCACTTTAACGGAGCGTGATCCGTAACCATGTCAAAGTGCCTACCTAGCAGATAGTACCGAAGGGAATCTAGAGCCCACTTCACCGCTAAACACTCCTTTTCAACCGTGGCGTAATTTACCTCATGGGACTTCAACTTCCTGCTGAGGTAAATGACTGGGTGCTCTTCCCCGTTCCAGACCTGGGACAATACTGCTCCTAACCCCACATCTGACGCATCACTTTGTACGACAAAGTCTTTAGAGAAGTCGGGTGAGTACAACACTGGCTGGCTACATAAGGCTTGTTTCAAGAATTGGAATGCTGCCTCAGCCTCGGGGGTCCATTTAATCATGACCGACCCTTTCCCTTTCGTCAGGTTGGTTAGGGGCACAGCCTTAGAAGCAAAGTGGGGAATGAAGCGCCGATAATAACCCGCGATTCCCAGAAAGGCCCGTACCTGCTTCTTGCTGTTGGGACGTGGCCAACTCTGGATGGCCTCGACTTTGTTGAGTTGGGGTTTTATCACTCCCCTGCCAATGGTGTACCCAAGATATTTGGCCTCCTCCTGCCCAATGGTACACTTCTTGGGGTTAGCCGTAAACACCGCTTCCCGGATAGAGTCTAGGACTGCTTGCACTTTTGGCAGATGTGAGGCCCAATCTGTGCTATGGACAATTACGTCATCCAGGTAAGCCGCAGCATACTTCCGATGGGGCCTCAGTATCTGGTCCATTTTCCGCTGGAATGTGGCCGGCGCATTCTGTAACCCGAACGGCATTCTCTTATATTGGAACGCCCCGTCTGGGGTTACAAATGCGGTTTTCTCTTTGGCCGACTTGGCCAGGGGAATTTGCCAATACCCTTTTGTGAGGTCAAGAGTCGTCATGTATCGGGCTGTTCCCAGCCGGTCGATCAACTCATCTATACGTGGCATGGGGTAGGTGTCAAATTTTGTAACTTTGTTCAACTGACGAAAATCGTTACAAAATCGCCAGCTCCCATCCGGTTTAGGCACCAACACAATGGGACTAGACCAATCACTTTGGGACTCCTCTATCACCCCTAAGTTCAGCATTTTCTGTACTTCCTCCCGTATTGCCTCCCGTCGGGCCTCTGGGATCCGATAGGGTTTTAACTTCACCCTTTCACCGGGCGGGGTAATAATATCATGCTCTACCCCAGATGTTTGTCCCGGCAGCTCAGAGAACACCTCCTTGTTGCGAAGCACAAACTCCTTAACCTCCTGTTGTTGGGGTTGTGACAAGGTGGCTGCTATTCCAACCTCCGGAATCACGCAACCAGTTTGAGCTGGTGACCAAGTTTCTGCGACTAGGGACTCTCTATCCCTCCAGGCTTTCAACAGATTAACGTGATATATCTGTTCGGGCTTTCGCCTTCCTGGTTGTCTGACCTTGTAATTCACTTCGCTCACTTTTTCCATTATCTCGTAGGGGCCTTGCCATTTGGCAAGGAATTTACTTTCAACCGTAGGGACAAGTACCAATATCCTATCCCCCGGGGAAAAGGTACGGGTCTTTGCTCCACGGTTGTACACTCTCTGCTGTGCCAACTGCGCTTGGGCCAAATGTTCCTTCACGATGGGCATTACCTGTGCAATTCGATCTTGCATCAGGGCGACATGCTCAATCACACTCCTGTGGGGAGAACTCTCACTTTCCCAAGTTTCCTTGGCAATATCCAACAGCCCTCTTGGGTGTCTCCCATACAGTAACTCAAAGGGGGAGAATCCCGTAGAGGATTGGGGCACCTCCCTAATAGCAAACATCAAATAAGGAAGTAGACAGTCCCAATCCTTTCCATCTCTATCCACCACTTTCTTCAACATTTGTTTTAGGGTTTTGTTGAATCTTTCAACCAGCCCATCGGTTTGGGGGTGATACACAGATGTACGCAATTGCGTCACTTTGAACAATTTACACAGCTCTTTCATAACCCGGGACATAAAGGGTGTACCTTGGTCCGTAAGCAGTTCTTTACAAATACCCACCCGGCTAAACACAAGAGATAGCTCTTTGGCTATGGTTTTGGCCGAGGTATTTCTGAGAGGGATCGCTTCTGGATAACGGGTGGCATAGTCCATTATAACCAATATGTACTGGTGCCCCCTAGCGGACTTGATTATAGGACCTACCAAATCCATTGCGATTCTCTCAAACGGGACCTCAATGATGGGTAGAGGGACCAGCGGGCTACGGAAATGTGGCATCGGGGCCGACCTCTGACACACAGGGCAGGAGGAACAATAATTTTCTATGTCCTTCATCACCCCAGGCCAATAGAATCTCTGTAATACCCTCTCTCGGGTTTTCTCTGTCCCCAGATGACCTCCAAGAATGTGCCCATGGGCCAACTCCAACACCAACTTCCTGTAAGGTTTGGGCACCACAAGCTGCTCAACGGTTTCTTCTGCCCTTTTTGCCACCCGATACAGTAGGTCCTTCTCTACGCTGAAGTATGGGTAAGTGCAGGTATTATCTGGGTTCACTAACTCGCCATCTATTTCCACTACGTTTTCCCGTGCCTTTATTAGGGCGGGGTCTTTTAACTGTTCTGTGGCAAAATTTTCCCTGTGAACCTCCAGATCAGAAAACTCCACAGACGGTAGGTTTTCGTCTGAGGAGGTGGGCTCCTCTCCAGTTTCTTGAGTCTCCCCTGCCAATACTGACAAGGGAAATTCTGGAGAGTCCTCACCACTCTCAGAGGAGTTCTGGCTATCACATTCCTGGTACATAGGGGCACCAGTGGGGGGCTCAGGATCATCCCACAGTTCCCAGAACTTCGGAAAATCCCTTCCCACAATGGCATCATGCGGTAATTGAGATACTAACCCCACTGGATGAGAGAGGGTACCTTTGGGGGTCTCGAAACACACTGTAGTCACTGGATACTCTCGGGTGTCCCCATGCACACAAATAACAGCTACCTTGCTATTCCCAGAGACCTCTGTTTTAACTAATTCAGCCTTTATCAGGGTCACAAGGCTACCTGAATCCAGTAATACCACAACATTTCTACCATTAATACACATTTTGCATAAATGTTTCTCAGTTCCCCGAATGGCAGTGCATGCGACTGTCGCACACAGCGACTGACGTCTGTCCATCAGAAAGTCACATTGCATGGGTTCCTCCACAACCGGGCAATTTGCTGCAATATGTCCCGCTTGCCGGCAGCGGTAGCAAACAATCCATTTGGCTGCCTCTTGAGCCCCTGACTTCCCAGGCTGTTCTCGCCAAACTTTGGGTAGAGCTCCCACCCTCTCACTCTCTCCACCCTCACCCCTTGGAATCCTCTTATCCGCCCCTGGGGATGGTCTGGTCTTAGGGTGGAAAGTCCGAGAGTCTCTGGAAGAGGCCGTCAGGTTCTCTGTAGCCAAGTATTTCTCTACACGATCCACAAGACCACCGGCCGTCTCTGGGTCTCCATGGCTTACCCACTTTTGGATGGCAGTAGGAAGAGCTCTCAAAAACCGATCCATTACAACACGTTCCACAATCTCTGGTGCGGACAAAGTCTCTGGCTGTAGCCACTTCCTGCTCAGGTGAATGAGATCATACATTTGAGACCTGGGGGGTTTTCCAAGCTGGAAAGTCCAGTTATGCCCACGCTGAGCCCGGACAGCCAGGGTGACACCCAGCCTTGCCAATATTTCAGCTTTTAGCATCACATAGTCTTTTGCTTGGTTCAGGCTCTAGGTCATAGTAAGCCTTCTGCGATTCACCAGTTAACAGAGGAGCCACCAGTCCAGCCCACTGCTCCTCAGGCCACTTTTCTCTTTCAGCAGTCCTTTCAAATGTGGTCAAAAATACCTCTGGATCATCCTCTCCAGTCATTTTTGTCAATAAACGACTCACCCCAAAGGACGCGGTATTAGTGGGACGGCTTTCCTCACTGGTCTGCGGACGTTGCTGCATTACTGCTTCCATTTGTTGTAGTCTCTGCTCTTGCTTCTGAAACAGGTCTATGAAGCGGGCCTCAGATTGCTGCTGGGCTTGTTGATGAGCTTGCTGCTGGGCTGCAAGGCTCCTTTGCAAACCTGCATTTGTCTGCTGTTGATTGGCATTTGCTAGAGCCAGCTGTTTCAGTATCTCCTCCATGCTGGCTTAAAAAAAACTGCCCGCATTCTCCACCAACTGTGAGGGGGTGAACTCGGTAGCGGGTGTGTGTGACCCCCTGGTTGGGCTCCCCACACAAAAACAGGGCCAGCAGACGGAGGTTGTGGTTTTCAAAATCAAAAGGTGCGGTTTATTTCTCTATGTACAGTGACAAAAACACAGCAAAGCCAAAAAGAAACATAAACAAAATAAATCCTGGTCAGTTTGACCTCTGACTAAACATGCAGGTTTCCTAAACTAACAACTGGGATCAGCCTGGTGCTGTCCTAGTCCCTAAGTCCCTGGTTTAGTAAAAGTCCAAACAAATAGCCACACAGGCTTTGCCTCACCGCACAGGGGTTCACTCTCCCTAGACAGTCCACACAGGTCTGGGTCCAGGCATGAGCTAACACCTAATGAAGCTGGGAGTTCTTATAGAGGCCTAAATGAGCTGACAAGCTTCAGCTGGTCTCATCAACTCCCTGTCTGCACGACGCCAAGCCCTCTCCCTAGAGGTATGAGTCATCCATGAGCCCACTAGCCTCAGCTGGGCTTCATCAACTCCCTCCCTAGTTGTATAAGTCAGCATAAAGCCTGAATCTGGGAGAAATATATCTACCCCCCTGGATGCAACCAGGTGACTTTACCTTCCTGCTGTCACAGTAGGAAGAGTGTCAGTATCTTTCACTGTGATAATCCTTGTTTCTAGGGACAAAGAAGGAAAGTGAGGGAAATTCTCCTTGTGCTATAGTGTGCTTTAAAAAAACATTTTTTCTAGGGACAGAAAACTATAGGTAGGGAGAGTGTCAGTGTGTTTTACTGTGCGAATCCTTGTTTCTAGGGACAGGGAAGGACAGTGAGGGAATTCTCCTTGTGCTATAGTGTGCTTTAAAAAAACATTTTTTCTAGGGACAGAAAACTATAGGTAGGAAGAGTGTCAGTTTCTTTCACTGTGATAATCCTTGTTTCTAGGGACAAAGAAGGAAAGTGAGGGAAATTCTCCTTGTGCTATAGTGTGCTTTAAAAAAACATTTTTTCTAGGGACAGAAAACTATAGGTAGGGAGAGTGTCAGTGTGTTTTACTGTGCGAATCCTTGTTTCTAGGGACAGGGAAGGACAGTGAGGGAATTCTCCTTGTGCTATAGTGTGCTTTAAAAAAACATTTTTTCTAGGGACAGAAAACTATAGGTAGGGAGAGTGTCAGTGTGTTTTACTGTGCGAATCCTTGTTTCTAGGGACAGGGAAGGACAGTGAGGGAATTCTCCTTGTGCTATAGTGTGCTTTAAAAAAACATTTTTTCTAGGGACAGAAAACTATAGGTAGGAAGAGTGTCAGTTTCTTTCACTGTGATAATCCTTGTTTCTAGGGACAAAGAAGGAAAGTGAGGGAAATTCTCCTTGTGCTATAGTGTGCTTTAAAAAAACATTTTTTCTAGGGACAGAAAACTATAGGTAGGAAGAGTGTCAGTTTCTTTCACTGTGATAATCCTTGTTTCTAGGGACAAAGAAGGAAAGTGAGGGAAATTCTCCTTGTGCTATAGTGTGCTTTAAAAAAACATTTTTTCTAGGGACAGAAAACTATAGGTAGGGAGAGTGTCAGTGTGTTTTACTGTGCGAATCCTTGTTTCTAGGGACAGGGAAGGACAGTGAGGGAATTCTCCTTGTGCTATAGTGTGCTTTAAAAAAACATTTTTTCTAGGGACAGAAAACTATAGGTAGGAAGAGTGTCAGTTTCTTTCACTGTGATAATCCTTGTTTCTAGGGACAAAGAAGGAAAGTGAGGGAAATTCTCCTTGTGCTATAGTGTGCTTTAAAAAAACATTTTTTCTAGGGACAGAAAACTATAGGTAGGGAGAGTGTCAGTGTGTTTTACTGTGCGAATCCTTGTTTCTAGGGACAGGGAAGGACAGTGAGGGAATTCACCTTGTGCTATAGTGTGCTTTAAAAAAACATTTTTTCTAGGGACAGAAAACTATAGGTAGGGAGAGTGTCAGTGTGTTTTACTGTGCGAATCCTTGTTTCTAGGGACAGGGAAGGACAGTGAGGGAATTCTCCTTGTGCTATAGTGTGCTTTAAAAAAACATTTTTTCTAGGGACAGAAAACTATAGGTAGGAAGAGTGTCAGTTTCTTTCACTGTGATAATCCTTGTTTCTAGGGACAAAGAAGGAAAGTGAGGGAAATTCTCCTTGTGCTATAGTGTGCTTTAAAAAAACATTTTTTCTAGGGACAGAAAACTATAGGTAGGGAGAGTGTCAGTGTGTTTTACTGTGCGAATCCTTGTTTCTAGGGACAGGGAAGGACAGTGAGGGAATTCTCCTTGTGCTATAGTGTGCTTTAAAAAAACATTTTTTCTAGGGACAGAAAACTATAGGTAGGAAGAGTGTCAGTTTCTTTCACTGTGATAATCCTTGTTTCTAGGGACAGGGAAGGACAGTGAGGGAAATTCTCCTTGTGCTATAGTGTGCTAAAGCATTCCTCATCAACCATCTTTGAAATCCTTGTTTTTTTGGACAGTCAGGGAAATTGTCGTTGTGCTATTCTGTGCAAAAGCAATCATCCTCAACCATATTTAGAAATCCTTAAGTAAAGGGACAGAGAAGGACACCTGAAGGTAGCCCTTATTGCTTTTTTCCCATCTCCCTGCAGGCCATCTATTAGAATGTCTGGAAGGCAAACAAGGAGAGGCAGACAGTCAGGAGGCAATAAAAGAGGGCAAGCAGGCTCTGTGTCTGGGGGCAACAGTGCTGGTCGTGGACGCGGTGCATTGTCATCAGCACATGGCCATGGGACACGCTTGTCCTTCTTTTCGGCAGCTGGACATGTTGAGCCACATCATGCCGAAGACTTGGTAGAGTGGATGACCAAGCCCTCCTCCTCCTCCTCATCCTCTCTCACCCAGGCTCAGGGTACTGGAAAAGCAGCTGCCAAAGCGTCCTCTTCCCTGGTATCAATGTCAGACTCATCATCAGTCACTCCTTCCCTAGACCCACCATGTCCTCCTCCCGAGGAGTCCCCCGAACTGTTTGAGCACAGTGTTGGGTACATGCTCCAGGAGGATGCCCAGCGTTTCGAAGGGTCTGATGATGAAACCCAGCTACAGGAAGGCAGTAGCGTGAGAGCAGACAGAGGGGATGCTCAAGAAGGACACCAATCTGGCAGTCATGTTCCAGCAGCTGCAGCATACTGCCAGATTGGCTCCAGTGATGAGGAGGGAGGGGATGATGAGGTCACTGACTCCACGTGGGTGCCTAATAGGAGAGAGGAGGAGGAGGAGGATGAGGAGGAGGCACATCTCCAACGAGGCAGGATGCCCTTTGGTGGCCAGCGTAAGGGCAGTAAACCGACGGAATCACACCGCAGAGCTCCGCCTGTGCAGGGCGCTGCCTCTGCCCGTCATTCAAAAAGTTCTTTGGTGTGGGCCTTTTTTGAGGCTAGTGCATCAGATCGCACAGCTGCTGTTTGCAACATATGTCTCAAGCGTATATCGCGTGGCCAAAACATCAGCCGCTTGGGTACCACATGCCTGACCAGACATATGTTGACCTGCCATGCAGCTCGTTGGCAAGCCTACCTCAAAGACCCACACCAAAGAACAAAGCGGACCTCTCCTTGCACCGCATCAGCTGGGATCTCCAACCCCACTATAACTTCAGTCCTCTCTGAAACATGCACTGAGAGGAATGAAGGTGTAGAATTAGGTGTGTCACAGCCAAGTACTTGCGGCCACTCTGCTAGCAGTACACCGACGTCCGATTCTAGCAGGCAAATTTCCCTGCCCCAGCTGCTGGACCGTCGAAAGAAGTTCACTCCCAGCCATCCACATGCCCAGCGGTTGAATGCTAGCTTGGCTAAATTGCTAGCGCTTCAACTGCTGCCTTTTCAGTTGGTAGACTCGGCCCCCTTCCGTGAGTTTGTGCAATGTGCGGTTCCTCAGTGGCAGGTTCCCAAACGCCACTTTTTCTCACGGAAGGCTATTCCGGCTCTCTACCGGCATGTGGAAGGCAATGTCTTGGCCTCGCTGGACCGGGCGGTCAGCGGTAAGGTGCATATTACCGCTGACTCATGGTCCAGCAGGCATGGACAGGGACGTTACCTTTCTTTCACGGCCCATTGGGTCACTCTTTTGGCAGCTGGGAAGGATGCAGGACAAGGTGCAGTAGTGTTGGAGGTTGTTCCACCGCCACGCCTCCAAAATGCTACTACTGGTTGTGACACACCTCTCTCCTCCACCCCCTCCTCTTCTTCTTCCTCCATGGCCTCTTCCTGTGGTTTGTCCTCGGAACCAGCGGTGCTCCGTAGGCGTTCAAGGGGCTACGCAAGTACGCAGGCAAAAAGATGCCATGCCGTGCTTGCGCTGGTGTGTTTGGGGGACAGAAGCCACACTGGGGCAGAGGTCCTGTCTGCTCTGCAGGGCCAGGCCGAGAGGTGGTTGACGCCACGCCAGCTTAAGCCAGGAATGGTGGTTTGCGACAATGGCACCAACCTCCTCTCCGCCCTCCGACAGGGACAACTGACCCATGTGCCCTGTGTGGCTCACGTCCTTAACCTGGTGGTGCAGCGGTTCTTGGGCAGGTACCCGGGCTTACAGGATGTCCTGAGCCAGGCCAGGAAAGTCTGTGTGCATTTCCGCAGATCTTATAATGCCAGTGCTCGCCTGGCTGAGCTGCAAAAGGAGTTGAACCTGCCCAAGAACCGCCTTATATGTGACATGCCCACCAGGTGGAACTCAACGTTGGCCATGCTGCAGCGGCTGCACACGCAGCAGAGGGCCATCAATGAGTACCTGTGCGACTACGGCACCAGGACAGGGTCAGGGGAGCTTGGTTTTTTTTCTCCACGCCAGTGGGGCATGATCAGGGATGCATGCACTGTCCTGGCACCATTTGAGGAGGCCACGAGGATGGTGAGCAGTGACAGTGCATGCATCAGTGACACTGTACCTCTTGTCCACCTGTTGGAGCACACGCTGCGTGGAATAATGGACAGGGCACTTGAGGCAGAACAGAGGCAGGAAGAGGAGGACTTCCTTGCCTCTCAAGGCCCCCTTTACCCAGACAGTGTTCCTTCTGTCCCACCCATCGCACAGGAAGAGGAGGAGGAGGAGGAGGAGGAGGAGGATTGTGTCAGCATGGAGGTGGAGGCTGGCACTCAGCATCATCAGCAGCAGTCTTTTAGGGATGATTTACAGTCCCAAGAAACCAGTGGACTTGTACGTGGCTGGGAGGAGGTGGCTGCGGATCATGTCGTCCTTAGTGACCCAGAGGACTCCGGAGCGAATGCCTCAGCAAACCTACGCTGCATGGCCTCCCTGATCCTGCAAAGTCTGCGGAAGGATCCTCGTATTCTTCGGATCAAGGAGAGGGACCATTACTGGCTGGCCACTCTCCTTGATCCACGGTATAAGGGTAAGGTTGCGGACCTTATGTTACCGTCGCAGAGGGAGCAGAGGATGAGACAACTCCGGGAGGCCTTGCAGAAAGGTCTGTGCAACGCGTTCCCAGAGACTGGGAGGTTACAAACTCCTGGTCCTGGACAACGAGTTGCTGAGGCTTCGGCCAGTCAAAGAAGGAGCGGTGGGGAAGGTGGCCGTCTGACCAATGCGTTCAGACAATTCTTTAGTCCGCAGCCCCAAAGTATGATCGGTTCCAGCAACCATCGCCAGCGTCTGATAAACATGGTGCAGGAATATCTAGGGGCAAGGTCAGACTTGGACACCTTCCCCACCGAAAATCCTCTGGCTTACTGGGTCTTGAGGATGGATCACTGGCCAGAGCTTGCACAGTATGCAATTGAGCTACTGGCCTGTCCTGCATCCAGCGTTCTTTCGGAACGCACATTCAGTGCTGCTGGAGGATTTGTCACGGATCACAGGGTGCGCCTGTCCACCGACTCGGTTGATCGACTGACTTTCATCAAGATGAACCAGTCTTGGATCACTACCAGCTACCACACACCTGATGCTGATATAACAGACTAATTGATTTTAACATGTCACATCCCTTCAAGACTGATGCTGATGCTGAGTGCCTGTGCTGTTATGTTGACTGGCTATCCTCCTCCTCCGAGTCCTCAATGATACGATTGATGATGATAGCTTGGAAGATCATTTTTGTTTATGGGTGCCACCACCAGTGGCTAAGGCCCAATTTTTCAGCCCCTGTTTTACAGGGGCGTGTAATTACAATTTTTTTAGCAATAATTTGCCATAGGGCTCATTGCTGTGCTTAAAGTACAGTATCTGTGAGGGGTTGGAGTGTTGTGGCACCAGTGCCTAAGGCCCAATTTTCAGCCCCTGTTTAACAGGGGCGTGTCATTAAAATTTTTGAAGCAATACTTTGCAACAGGGCTCATTGCTGTGCTCCAAGTACAGTATCTGTGAGGGGTTGTAGTGTTGTGCCACCAGTGCCTAAGGCCCAATTTTTCAGCCCCTGTTCAACAGGGGCATGCAATTACAATTCTTGATCTAATAATTCACAGCAGGGCCCATTCCTGCACCCACCAAGAGTAACTCTGAGGGCTTACAGTGTTGTGGCAACACCACCACCACCACCACCACCATGAAAGGCCCAATTTTTCAGCCCCTGTTCAACAGGGGCATGCAATTACAACTCTTGATCTAATAATTCACAGCAGGGCCCATTGCTGCACCCACCAAGAGTAACTGTCAGGGCTTACAGTGTTGTGGCACCAGCACCACCATCAAAGGCCCAATTTTTACTACCACTGTTCAACAATTATATGTAATTAAAATTCCTGATATAATAGTTGACAGCAGGGCGTTCCAGCACCAACCAAGAGTAACTGTGAGTGCTTACAGTGTTGTGCCAACACCAACAACTAAGGGGCCTATTTCTGCAGAGTATATACGGCAGGTCCCTACTTTCAAACATCCAACTTACAAACGACTCCTACTTGCAAACGCAAGAAGACAACAGGAAGTGAGAGGAAATCTACCACTAGGAAGGAAAATTCTCTCCTGTAAGAATAAATATGGGAGAAAGGTGTCTCCTCTGTACTGATGCTTTATCAGCAATCCTTGTTTCAAGAAAAACACCACATTTCAAAAACAGTTGTCATTGGGACGGAAAGTGAGGTGAAATGTTCTGAACAGGGGCACAGACAGCAAAACAAATGTTACAGGGGTGATAACCCTTACCTATGTTTTCCAAAAAGTTTAAAAATAGATTTTTGGGCTGGAGCTACACTTCAACAATGTACCTGTTCAAAATTACAAACAGATTCTACATAAGAACAAACCTACAGTCCCTGTCTTGTATGCACCGCCTGTATTCGGCTGTTCAGAGTATATAGGGCCTTTTTTATTTTATGTGCGGGGTTCCCCTTAATATCCATACAAGACCCAAAGGGGCTGGTAATGGGCTGGGGTAGGGGGGGGGGGTCATGGGGTAGCTATGCCATTTTTCTTAAAGATTTTCATCCATATTACCGGGACGAGACATTACATTAAAGCCGCAAGCAGTTTTAAATGGCTTTTTTTTCCTTTAGAAGTGTCATTTTGTGCAGGGACAGTTCTAAACACGGGAAACACGTGGCACTTCACAGGCATACTTTAGACACCCCCCAGGTACGATATTTAAAGGAATATTTGACTTTTTTTTTTTCACTTTATGCATCATTAAAATGACTGCTCCCGAAAAACGACCGTTTTTAAAACTTCTTTTTGCATTGATACATGTCCCCTGGTGCACAACCCGGGTTCCCAAACCCTTTTTAGGACAATAACATGCATAATAGTTGTTATAATTAGCACTTTAGAATTCGAACGTTCGCATCCATTGTATTTAATAGGGTTCTAATGTTCATACGAACTTTCGGTCCGTTCGCGGGTTCTGGTGCGAACCGAACCCGGGGGTGTTCGGCTCATCACTACTTTGGATAGGAGGAATCACTCAAATAAAGCACCACACACAGATGAGTACCCTACTCTGTCCTTCTCACCTGCCCACTTTAGCAACGCTCTCCTACTTGGCAGGATCAAAGGACAGATATCAATTACTCAACAATCCGTTTGTATTCAGAAGAAAAAACAACTTATACTTTAAATTGGAATTCCAAGACAACAACAAACAAACACATAAAATGTAAGCATTTTTCTCTGAGCAGATGGAAGAGAATTCCCTATACTAACAACAACTTTCCCTTCATAAAACCTTGGCTTTTATAGTATAGCTAAAACCCCTTTGTCCCATCTGCACCACAGCGACAACATTTATCATACATACAAAAGTACTTACCACTCTCACGATATTTGGATATAAGCAAGGGAGATTTCTAATACTGTAGACCACTTTGACTGTTTAACCTTAGCGCCAGTTCATACCACATGCAGTCCAGTGAGTTTTAAAAAAATAAAATTAAAATTCAGAAAAAAACGCATGGAAAGCAGGTTATATGGTCTTCAATGGCATAGTTCACACCAGTGCTTGCAGTTCCAGTGCACTTCAGTTCAAGAAAAAACAGAACATGTTGCATCCTTCCTGCACTGGAACGCTGCAAAAATGTGCATGTAAAAAAACCACCTGGAACGCATCCGGACTGCATTTCTATGGTGCAAACCGCCCCCTACAGTCAGTGTATCTACACAACAAATTATCTTATTACTTCTATGCGACAGATAGAAAAGCGAAAGTAGGTTGGATCACTGAAATATAATCCTCATTTACCATTTCATCTCCTTGCCAAAAGGACTGTCGTGTACACTTTTCTACAGCGTTCCCAAAACGCTTCTAATTAGGACCTTCTGAGAGGTACTTTACAGCGTTCCCAAAACACTTCTAATGAATTAGAACCTTCTCAAAGGTACTTTCAAAGGCGGATTTTCCCAAAAAATCCCCCATACACCAAGGCGTGGTTCGTATCCCTCTTCTACATAAATTTAGTTCGAAGAGGAAATTTAAATCAGAGCTAAGGTAAGAGAAAACAGTCTGTCTAAAAGACAAAAAGTTTCTTCTTACCAAAGGTGATTTTTTCATCCCCACCACTGCCACCATCTGAAGCAGGTAATACCGCCACCCAGGTGTACTTCAGGTAAATGCAAGATCATTTTCAGTGACCCCCGGATCCGTGAGAAATCAAAATGACACATGGAAACGGATAGTGTGTTCATTAGATCTCTGGTTTTTATTCCGTGTTAGAGTGGCTTATATGGAAAAGAAAGATAGGAGGGGCAATGTCTTAACACATACGTTTCTAAAAATTATACAAACTCAGTATATTCTTATCTTGTGTTAAACTAGATTCAGCAGTATCCATGAATCAGCTTAACCACAAATAAGTAGCAGGGTGTGTCTCTTTGCAAACTGTTAGTATGTCAAAACACATTATTGAAAAGTTAATTTCTACTTAAAAATGGTGTCAATAATTTCATACATTCTTTTACACTGGTGAAGGACGATTCACCCCCTCTGGCCAACTCACTAGCATGTGAATCCCCAAGGCTAGGGGCCTTTAACAAAGTCTCTCCCCCTGGCTTACCTCGGCTTGAAGAAGGACTCGGACGTCTGGGACTTTTCCCTTCAGAGACATCCGTTCCGGGTAAGCGCTGGGGCGTTGCTCCACCACGGCCGCGGGAAGTCTTCACAAGACCCATCTTCCTCTTGGGTGGTGGGAGAAAAGACTCTGTCGTTACCGAGGCAGAATCCTCCGGTTTCTCACTCGCTAAAGTGATCTCCTCTGTGACTTCCTCCGAAGTTTCATCAGTGCGTGCAGGGGTGGCTGTACAAGCTTCGATTTCTCCCTCCAGAGTAGTGGCGCCCGTAAGACAATTGAGGTGGAAGGCCCGAGGCCTCTCTGTAGGTTGCTCCACCTTGAACAGAAACTCCTTACAGCTTTCGTATCGCCCGAATGGCTTCAGATGAACCACCAGAACCCGAGCAGCCGGCACAAATCACACCGAGGGCCCCCACGTCCTTGCACACATAGAGGGCAAATCTTCCCCGGGGCTTGAGCCGAATCCCTGTATCCGTAAGCGAAGCAGCGAATGAAGTCATTTTCGCGGTTGTAGAAGCTGGAACCCATGATGCATGAGATGACATGCTGATCATCTGCTGCTCCATCGCGCACTGACCTTTTTGCGCCAAAGTCCCCACGTGTAACTCCATACATGGTCAGACTCCCATTTCCTGACCGCAAACACATCCCGGACTTGAGCCCCCACGTGTAGCGCACCAACCCCAGACTTTACCTGCTTTTCTTCTGCTTGGCTCCTCCATAGCAAAAGAATTAGGCACACCGCACCACAAGCCCGTACCCTCCTGGATAGGGAGGTTGAGCGGTGTTAGTTTCTCGGGCCTGCTTGCAGCCAGTGTCAAAAAGCCTCCAGTGCTGACCTCGTTTCTGCGGTAGTCAGAAACTAGTCTTTAATTCTCCCCAGTAAGCAACTGTCCACACCAACTGAAAGGTCCAACACTTATTTATTCCTTCTTGCACAATAAACAGTCTCTTTGAGAGCAGACAGGTTGGGACAAGACACAGGTCAGATAAGGTGGGAGGAGGTCCAGGCACAAACTTGAATTTGGGTTTCTCCTGCTCTGATCAGCACGAACAGGCTTGGCGCATGGTCTCTGCCACAGACCATGAGGTTGGTCACTGCCACTGACCGGCTGAAAAAATATGAAAGCCACTGCTACTGACCTTGGGTGAGTAGTATCACTGCCACTGTGATTTAAAGAACACGCACTTCCTTCCGTTAATGAACTAGCTCTTATAGGACAAGAACATCCCTCCAGAGAGTTACCAGAGGCCCCATCTGTCACCACGACTCTGCGCTGGGTCTTCAGAAAGGGTCACCTCCCTGGCCTCCTTGTCCTGGATACGGGTCCCCTCGCAAGGCAGATCCCTGGGAGTCTCGGTCCCCGGAGGATCCCAGCCAAAGGCTGCTGGGCTCCGGGCCTCTCTCCAAAGTACCTCACCCCAGACTGAGGGTGTCTGAGATGGAACAGCAGCTCCGTCTCTGGGCCTAGGGCACCCAGAGACAACCCGACCAGGCCTCCGGGCCTAGGGCACCCGGAGGCGACACACACGCACCCAGGCTTAAGGTGCCTGAGCGCGAAACCGACGACTCCTCTGGAAGATGGCCACCCCCTTTTATATCCTCTCCCGACAGGCACAGCAGGTTCCCCGCCCCGCCGTACTGCTGCCGAGGGGACAAAAAGGACACAACCATGTACTACGGTTCAACCTGGGCCCATGGCAACAGCGCCACCCATAGGCCCCAGTGAACTTACACACCAGTACTATCTCCCAGGGATAGAAATGGTCCATGAGACCTAACAATCAGTGCATCTGAGCCTAGTTACCACTCAGATGCTTCCCCCTAAATGTAACCACCCGCTACACATTCCCCTCACTTGTGAACACTGGTCCCCAGTGTCTGAAACCAATTTATGCCTCCTCAACCTGAGTCAACATAAGCCAGATCCAGAGACAAACTAAAAAAATTACAATTTAAAATTTAGTTTGTTTGTGCCGGAACCTAACATGGGAAAGGAAAAAAAACACAGATGGGAATGAGGGTGTACATGTATATAAAACATTTTAAGATCACTCAAATTTCACAGTAAAAATATACAATTCCTTCTCGCAGAACTCGCTAAGACCCACCCCATACTCAGCAGTCTTGCTTGTCGTTCATCTGCAGAGGAAGAAGAAAACACATAATCTAACAATATGTCATTTAGAATGAACAGGTCCCTCCCTAGGGAAAAACCTGCTCGCTCTAAAAGTAAGTGCAGTGTAAGGCTTTCAATATAACATTTGCGCAACACCGCCACCTAGTGGTAGTGCCGCGGTCAGAACACCTGTTCATGACAAGGAAATTCTCTTCTCTGTGAACTGTGGCCCTCAACTAACTACAACCCCAAAGTCCTTGTTATCTTTGTGGTGGGAAGAGAAGGGAGAAAATCAAACAGCAACAACTCCCGCTCCTCCAAAGAGTAAAGTACCCTTAACATGGGGCAAAGTTCCTGGAGAGAGGAAAAATAAATGTTCAAACGCAAAACACAAGAGTCTGGTCTCTCACAAATAGTAGTGTGGGTCAGGCAACACCAACGGCTTCCAATGTCTATCGAAGGTATCTATTTGATACTCCACATCGTCCTTGTCCTTCCTGCAGATAAGCACTTTGTCCGCATGAATGTGCCGACCCAACATCCAAGCAGATCTGCAATCTTTGAACAGCAGAGTGGCGGCAGGCGAACACGAAAAGTACCTTCTGGCCTGGGGTACCTTAATGTGTGTCTACACAAACTCCGATTACCACCGATCTCTACAGGCCTCAACCTCAAACAAAAGTTCTTTGGGTAGGTACATATACTCCCACCCATATTCACTGGAAACCTTCTGGTTGAAGAGTCTCTGTAACCCGGGACAGCGGTGGCATAGTGGCGCGGTCTCCTGCGCCAGGCAAAACAACAGCATACGGGTGTTGAGGCACTTTAACTGCCTCTGGGCCAGTTGCAGGGGCCCTCAGTGATACCGGTCTAGCAGTAGTGGTAGTGGCGGAAGCAGGTGCTCCCATAGGTGGAAGGGCAGGCAAGGGGACAGATCCCCCCTCAGGCTCAGTGGCCACCACCCGGGGCGTACTTTCCCCAGTAGACATGGGCGGGTTCCTAGGCTTACGGAACAAGGACAGGGGCATCTTATACCATCCCTTTCTCTCAAACAGTTTGTCAATCGCGGCATCATCACCCGCATCTGAGACAGACTCTAGGTCAGAGGTATCGTACTCCTCCGCAGGGAAGTAATTCCTGGTTGAAGCAGGTAATACCGCCACCCAGGTGTACTTCAGGTAAATGCAAGATCATTTTCAGTGACCCCCGGATCCGTGAGAAATCAAAATGACACATGGAAACGGATAGTGTGTTCATTAGATCTCTGGTTTTTATTCAGTGTTAGAGTGGCTTATATGGAAAAGAAAGATAGGAGGGGCAATGTCTTAACACATACGTTTCTAAAAATTATACAAACTCAGTATATTCTTATCTTGTGTTAAACTAGATTCAGCAGTATCCATGAATCAGCTTAACCACAAATAAGTAGCAGGGTGTGTCTCTTTGCAAACTGTTAGTATGTCAAAACACATTATTGAAAAGTTAATTTCTACTTAAAAATGGTGTCAATAATTTCATACATTCTATTACAATCCCCTCTTTTATCACGAACGTGATAATAACAAACCCTGAAGCCCCCGACATTCACCTGGACTACTTTCTCATAAATCATTATCCTAAGCATGTAAAAATAGAGAACAATAAACAGATAATCTCAGCTTCATAGCAATTGTCCATGAGATACAAAGAGGGGAGGGGCGTGAAAGTCCATCCATCCATCCATATTTTACAGAGATCCTCTACCCCAAAACCCTGCCTCTTTGTAAGGATAGAACTCGATATCCACAGACAGACGGGAACTGATGCATTGGGCTAGACTTGGGTCTTCGGGCTGGCATATCTGTATCACTCCCTTGTGATGCTCACCTGAATTTTGTAGACACCTTGGGGGTGCGTCATGGCTAACCCTCAAGGTGTCATTCCAGGAATATTTTTCAGCAGGTGTCCGCCTTTACTCATCTCAGCATCTCCCATGGCATTTGAACAACAAAGATGAACAATGAAGATTTCCATGTAAAAGCTGTAGTCATCTCTTCATCTGGATAGGGTATAAGGCAGGGTATGAATGGGGTATAGGTTAGGAATGGGATGGGCATTTCTTTTGGCTGGCTGGGGCGGATATTCCTCATCCAACATGAATAATCACAGAATCTATCTGATCAATTAAGGCCTTAACCATTGGAGGTATTAAAAATAATATTCCTCATTAACTCAAACATAAGTAAAGCATGCAGAAATATTAAATGTTTCTCAGCAACAGTCTTCATTACATAGATTCAATATGTTTAACTAAACATTTTTTCAAATCCAGTATTAACCTCCCTGGCGGTATGATTCTTTCTGGAATTATGTACCAAAAGCGGTACAATTATTTTGCATGAAAATTTGGTGTTATGTATTATAGGCCTGCGATTCTTAGTAATTACTTACTTAAACCTGAGCAAACCAGAGTCTAGTAAACATCCCGGGTATGATAAATATAAAACACAAAATTATAAATTATAATATAATAAATAACTATAAATAATTATAAAAAATAGTAATCTAATTATAATAAAAATTATTCAATAATGTAATCAAATCAAAAACACTGAAATCTGCTCAGTTGCAGAATTGTCGCTGTCATTAGATTTAGTGTTTGATGACGAATTTCCCCACAAATCGCTATCGCTCAATTCTGCGAGTGATTCTAATTTATTATCGCTGCTTTCTAGTTGGTCTAAAACCACTTTTGACATAAAGGGACACTTTTTAGTTGCTATGGACAATCCCCAGTTTACAGGCAGAAAGAACGATTTTTATTATATAAAAGTGCATGCAGGACACTGGACAGACCACTAGGGACAAAGGGGATGTGTAATTATTACATACAGTACTGTAATCAGTAAGATTACAGTATACTGTATGTATACTATGTGTTTACCTTTTTGAATTTGCCGCCCAGTTCCGCTCCCATGCGCCGCTGCGGCTCGCAGGGAACGGAACTAGGAAGTCAGATGGGGTCGAAAGTGCCGACACTCGCCGGAGATCTCGCTGGTGATCACAGCAGAGGACATCATCGCTGGATCGCCAGGAGAAGGTAGGGAAACTCCGCTGCGGGCTCTGCAATGTCTACCCCGAGCGTGACTCGGGGTTACCGATCCTAGCATAAAAAAACAACCCCGAGTCACGCTCGGGATTACCGCTAGGGAGGTTAAGCAGGACTTCAATAAAACTTTAACAACTTTAGTTTCTTCTATCCCCGGGACCCAAGTGGACCCGAGGAACTCAGAACAGAATATTTTACCCAAACACATATTCACACTCAGAAGTCAGCCTCCTAACTTTTAATATATCTGATCATCATCAGCAACAAACAAAACATTGATGGATAAACTTCATTACATCATTAACACTTCACGATTGAAACTCTGCGAATTCAAAAGGTAAATATATCCAGAATAGTCACTCTGACTGTTATTCAAACAAACTTTCCCATCATATTTTAGTACCTCATGGACTCAATATATGCAGCAATTTATTTCGTATATCCTGGTTACTTAACCCAAACTTTTAGGGAAATATATATTATCAGGAACATGGGCCTAATAACTTCTACTCCCTGAACAAGAAAACACAATATGAGACAAATCTTTGTGTACATTTTAAACAAACACTTAAGATGCTTTACTAATCAAATAATACCTTGTGCATTCATTAAACACAATACAACCACTTTCTCCTTTTATTCACATCCATTTGGCCACTCCATTCATTCTTCATTTAGAAATGTTTTCCATATTTGCCCTTCGAACATCTTTTAAGCACCTTTTACCATTACTTTTTTTTTTTTTTTCCTTTTCATATCTCTCATATTTTTCCTTAGTGCATAGGATTACACAAACCTTAAGATACTTCCTTTTTCTTTACCAACCACAATTCCTCTGGCGTAGCGCCTGGAATACATAACTTCCTTGGATGAGGCTGGCTCACACACCTGCGGTGCATTCGCACTCTGCACTGCCCAAAAAGGTGTGCGTTTTCTAGGCAGTGAGGTCTGGCATACGTGCGAATTCAGGGCCATTGACTTCTATGGGAACGCTTCTGAATCGCACATGTCATTCAGTTGTGAACAGTATAAAATCCTGACCTGATATGCAATCCTGACGTGATCCTGATCAAAAACTGACATGAAGCGCTGAACAACTACTTTGTCAATTAGCTGTGAAAACAGAGCTCAAATTCGCATTGCATATGTGTGAACCCAGCCCTAAAATTGTATTTAACCAAAAAAAAGAAAATCAAACATTTTTAAATCCCCAATCATTGTTCATACAGCCTAAACACAAATTAAAACCATTTGCACAAATATCCATTCCCTTGTCTTGTAAGAGGCAATGTCCTTATACAATGCAAAAGTTTGCTTTTTTTTTTTTTTTTATCAACATCAACAAAACTATATTTGTCGAAACTGAAAAGAAAAACAACACCTTTTAACTTCAATAACGTAAGGATAGACAATTACACAATTAAAACAGTCCCCAAAGTCCGACTCCAAGTCTCTAAGGCTCTGTCTCCACTACTGTGAGTTGCTGTGCGACTTGACACATGCGAAGTCGCATGACAAGTCAAAAACCCATGTAATTCAATGATCCTTGTTTTAATTCGTGCGACTCAAGTCGCAGCGACGCAAAAAGGTTCTTGCACTATTTTGTTCCTACTTCGGTGCAACCTTTTCTCACACTTTTGCATGACATTGCATCAAAAATCGCATTGCAAAGTCGCACTGCAAATCACGCAAATCTGGGGTTGCATTAGTGGAAACAGAACCTAACTGAAATAATCAAAATACCCCATGTATAAGTTGAAATGCTACTCTAAAAAAAATAGTATCTGATCAGATTCCTCAATAAAAAAACATTTGGTACCAGCGCATACATGTAATTTATCAGTGACGTCACATTCCCCTTTTAATGTTTCCAATTAACTATGCATTTGACATGGGAATATGGGCCCAACACATTTCATGAATAAACTGACAATAGTTGCAACATTTTAACAATAAACATGTATTTTTTTTTTATCTATATACCGGTAGATAACTTTTCTGAATTAAATCCTTCTTTAACATATTCTCCACCTCAGCAAGTCTCTCGGACTCGCTGCATATGGAATGCAAATATAGCAGTATGCTTTGCGCAAAAAGCGTTGACGAAGGTATGGTCGGTTGTTTGATCCCCTCTTTCACTTGAAGTGAAATAGCATATTTATGCAAGCGGACATATACCTCTGTGTATTGTGCTAAACAATACTTTGGATAGGAGGAATCACTCAAATAAAGCACCACACACAGATGAGTACCCTACTCTGTCCCTCTCACCTGCCCACTTTAGCAACGCTCTCCTACTTGGCAGGATCAAAGGACAGATATCAATTACTCAACAATCCGTTTGTATTCAGAAGAAAAAACAACTTATACTTTAAATTGGAATTCCAAGACAACAACAAACAAACACATAAAATGTAAGCATTTTTCTCTGAGCAGATGGAAGAGAATTCCCTATACTAACAACAACTTTCCCTTCATAAAACCTTGGCTTGTATAGTATAGCTAAAACCCCTTTGTCCCATCTGCACCACAGCGACAACATTTATCATACATACAAAAGTACTTACCACTCTCACGATATTTGGATATAAGCAAGGGAGATTTCTAATACTGTAGACCACTTTGACTGTTTAACCTTAGCGCCAGTTCATACCACATGCAGTCCAGTGAGTTTTAAAAAAATAAAATAAAAATTCAGAAAAAAATGCATGGAAAGCAGGTTATATGGTCTTCAATGGCATAGTTCACACCATTGCTTGCAGTTCCAGTGCACTTCAGTTCAAGAAAAAACAGAACATGTTGCATCCTTCCTGCACTGGAACGCTGCAAAAATGTGCATGTAAAAAAACCACCTGGAACGCATTCGGACTGCATTTCTATGGTGCAAACCGCCCCCTACAGTCAGTGTATCTACACAACAAATTATCTTATTACTTCTATGCGACAGATAGAAAAGCGAAAGTAGGTTGGATCACTGAAATATAATCCTCATTTACCATTTCAGCTCCTTGCCAAAAGGACTGTCGTGTACACTTTTCTACAGCATTCCCAAAACGCTTCTAATTAGGACCTTCTAAGAGGTACTTTACAGCGTTCCCAAAACACTTCTAATTAATTAGAACCTTCTCAAAGGTACTTTCAAAGGCGGATTTTCCCAAAAAATCCCCTATACACCAAGGCGTAGTTCGTATCCCTCTTCTACATAAATTTAGTTTGAAGAGGACATTTAAATCAGAGCTAAGGTAAGAGAAAACAGTCTGTCTAAAAGACAAAAAGTTTCTTCTTACCAAAGGTGATTTTTTCATCCCCACCACTGCCACCATCTGAAGCAGGTAATACCGCCACCCAGGTGTACTTCAGGTAAATGCAAGATCATTTTCAGTGACCCCCGGATCCGTGAGAAATCAAAATGACACATGGAAACGGATAGTGTGTTCATTAGATCTCTGGTTTTTATTCAGTGTTAGAGTGGCTTATATGGAAAAGAAAGATAGGAGGGGCAATGTCTTAACACATACGTTTCTAAAAATTATACAAACTCAGTATATTCTTATCTTGTGTTAAACTAGATTCAGCAGTATCCATGAATCAGCTTAACCACAAATAAGTAGCAGGGTGTGTCTCTTTGCAAACTGTTAGTATGTCAAAACACATTATTGAAAAGTTAATTTCTACTTAAAAATGGTGTCAATAATTTCATACATTCTATTACACTGGTGAAGGACGATTCACCCCCTCTGGCCAACTCACTAGCATGTGAATCCCCAAGTCTAGGGGCCTTTAACAAAGTCTCTCCCCCTGGCTTACCTCGGCTTGAAGAAGGACTCGGACGTCTGGGACTTTTCCCTTCAGAGACATCCGTTCCGGGTAAGCGCTGGGGCGTTGCTCCACCACGGCCGCGGGAAGTCTTCACAAGACCCATCTTCCTCTTGGGTGGTGGGAGAAAAGACTCTGTCGTTACCGAGGCAGAATCCTCCGGTTTCTCACTCGCTAAAGTGATCTCCTCTGTGACTTCCTCCGAAGTCTCATCAGTGAGTGCAGGGGTGGCTGTACAAGCTTCGATTTCTCCTTCCAGAGCAGTGGCGCCCGTAAGACAATTGAGGTGGAAGGCCCGAGGCCTCTCTGTAGGTTGCTCCACCTCGAACATAAACTCCTTACAGCTTTCGCATCGCCCGAATGGCTTCAGATGAACCACCAGAACCCGAGCAGCTGGCACAAATCACACCGAGGGTCCCCACGTCCTTGCACACATAGAGGGCAAATCTTCCCCGGGGCTTGAGCCGAATCCCTGTATCCGTAAGCGAAGCAGCGAATGAAGTCATTTTCGCGGTTGTAGAAGCTGGAACCCATGATGCATGAGATGACATGCTGATCATCTGCTGCTCCATCGCGCACTGACCTTTTTGCGCCAAAGTCCCCACGTGTAACTCCATACATGGTCAGACTCCCATTTCCTGACCGCAAACACATCCCGGACTCGAGCCCCCACGTGTAGCGCACCAACCCCAGACTTTACCTGCTTTTCTTCTGCTTGGCTCCTCCACAGCAAAAAAATTAGGCACACCGCACCACAAGCCCGTACCCTCCTGAATAGGGAGGTTGAGCGGTGTTAGTTTCTCGGGCCTGCTTGCAGCCAGTGTCAAAAAGCCTCCAGTGCTGACCTTGTTTCTGCGGTAGTCAGAAACAAGTCTTTAATTCTCCCCAGTAAGAAACTGTCCACACCAACTGAAAGGTCCAACACTTATTTATTCCTTCTTGCACAATAAACAGTCTCTTTGAGAGCAGACAGTTTGGGACAAGACACAGGTCAGATAAGGTGGGAGGAGGTCCAGGCACAAACTTGAATTTGGGTTTCTCCTACTCTGATCAGCATGAACAGGCTTGGCGCATGGTCTCTGCCACAGACCATGAGGTTGGTCACTGCCACTGACCGGCTGAAAAAATATGAAAGCCACTGCTACTGACCTTGGGTGAGTAGTATCACTGCCACTGTGATTTAAAGAACACGCACTTCCTTCCGTTAATGAACTAGCTCTTATAGGACAAGAACATCCCTCCAGAGAGTTACCAGAGGCCCCATCTGTCACCACGACTCTGCGCTGGGTCTTCAGAAAGGGTCACCTCCCTGGCCTCCTCGTCCTGGATACGGGTCCCCTCGCAAGGCAGATCCCTGGGAGTCTCTGGGTCCCCGGAGGATCCCAGCCGAAGGCTGCTGGGCTCCGGGCCTCTCTCCAAAGTACCTCACCCCAGACTGAAGGTGTCTGAGATGGAACAGCAGCTCCGTCTCTGGGCCTAGGGCACCCAGAGACAACCCGACCAGGCCTCCAGGCCTAGGGCACCCGGAGGCGACACACACGCACCCAGGCTTAAGGTGCCTGAGCGTGGAACCGACGACTCCTCTGGAAGATGGCCGCCCCCTTTTATATCCTCTCCCAACAGGCACAGCAGGTTCCCCGCCCCGCCGTACTGCTGCCGAGAGGGGACAAAAAGGACGCAACCTTGTACTGCGGTTCAACCCGGGCCCAAGGCAACAGCGCCACCCATAGGCCCCAGTGAACTTACACACCAGTACTATCTCCCAGGGATAGAAATGGTCCATGAGACCTAAAAATCAGTGCATCTGAGCCTAGTTACCACTCAGATGCTTCCCCCTAAATGTAACCACCCGCTACATATATATATATATATATATATATATATATATATATATATACACACACACACACACACATACATACATACATACACGGTATCTCACAAAAGTGAGTAAACCCCTCACATTTTTGTTAATATTTTAATATAGCTTTTAATGTGACAACACTGAAGAAGTTACACTTTACTACAATCAAAAGGAGTGAGTGTACAGCTTGTATAACAGTGTATATTTGCTCTCCCCTCAAAATAGCTCAACACACAGCCAATAATGTCTAAACCGCTGGCAACAAAAGTGAGTACACAACTAAGCGAAAATTTCCAAATTAGCCATTTTACCTCTCCGGTGTCATGTGATCCATTAGTGTTACAAGGTCTCAGGTGTGAATGGGGAGCAGGTGTGTTAAGTTTGGTGTTATCGCTCTCACTCTCTCATACTGGTCACTGGAAGTTCAACATGGCACCTCGTGGCAAAGAACTCTCTGAGGATCTGAAAAAATGAATTGTTGCTCTACATAAAGATGGCATAGGCTATAAGAAGATTGCCAAGACCCTGAAACTGAACTGCACCACAGTGGCCAAGACCATACAGCGGTTTAGCAGGACAGGTTGCACTCAGAACAGGCCTCGTCATTGTAGATCAAAGAAGTTGAGTGCACATGCTCAGCGTCATATCCAGAGGCTGTCTTTGGGAAATAGACGTATGAGTGCTGCCAGAATTGCTTCAGAGGTTGAAGGGGTGGGGGGGTCAGCCTGTCAGACCATACGCCACACACTGCATCAAATTGGACTGCATGGCTGTCATCTCAGAAGGAAGCCTCTTCTAAAAATGATGCACAAGAAAGCCCACAAACAGTTTTCTGAAGACAAGCAGGCTAAGGACATGGATTACTGGAACCATGTCCTGTGGTCTGATGAGACCAAGATAAACTTATTTGGTTCAGATGGTGTCAAGCGTGTGTGGTGGCAACCAGGTGAGGAGTACAAAGACAAGTTGTGTCTTGCTTACAGTCAAGCATGGTGGTGGGAGTGTCATGGTCTGGGGCTGCATGAGTGCTGCTGGCACTGGGGAGCTACAGTTCATTGAGGGAACCATG
Source organism: Rana muscosa (assembly GCA_029206835.1). Classification (NCBI taxonomy): domain Eukaryota; kingdom Metazoa; phylum Chordata; class Amphibia; order Anura; family Ranidae; genus Rana; species Rana muscosa. Next base: position 1,215,584,180 of record CM055122.1, read on the forward strand.
AATGCCAACATATACTTTGACATAATGAAGCAGAGCATGATCCCCTCCCTTTGGATACTAGGCTGTAGGGCAGTATTCCAACATGATAATGACTCCAAACACACCTCCAAGACTACCACTGCCTTGCTAAAGAAGCTGAGGGTAAAGGTGATGGACTGGCCAAGCATGTCTCCAGACCTAAACCCTATTGAGCATCTGTGGGGCATCCTCAAATGGAAGGTTGGAAAAGCACAAGGTCTCTAACAACCACCAGCTCTGTGATGTCGTCATGGAGGAATGGAAGAAGACTCCAGTGGCAACCAGTGAAGCTCTGGTAAACTTGATGCCCAAGAGGGTTAAGGCAGAGCTGGAAATGATGGTGGTCACACAAAATATTGACACTTTGGGCCCAATTTGGACATTTACACTTGGGGGTGTACTCACTTTTGTTGCCAGCGGTTTAGACATTAAGGGCTGTGTGTTGAGTTATTTTGAGGGGACAGCCAATTTACACTGTTATACAAGCTGTTCACTCACTACTTTACATTGTGGCAAAGTGTAATTTCTTCAGTGTTGTCACATGTCACAATATTTACAAAAATGTGAGGGGTGTACTCACTTTTGTGAGATACTGTATGTATATATATATATATATATATATATATATATATATATATATAAAATTGGAGGGTTCTGAGTGATTTTCTAGCAAAAACATTATGATTTTTACATGTAGGAGAGAAATGTCAGAATTGGCCTTGGCGGGAAGTAGTTAAAAAAGTATAATGTTTAGGGGTTATAAGTAATTTTCTACAGCATAGCAAAAAAATACAGATTTTTACACGTATGAGAGAAATGTCAGAATTGGCCTGGGAGTCAAATGGCTAAATTGTTAATAAAAGTACTTGAATTTTAATGGAATTTGTGTAAAGCCCAGTAAACACGATCGGATATCCTATGGATTTTAAACCAATGGATTTTTCCATCGGAAATCCGATGAAGCTGACTTCCATCAGTCTTGCCTACACACTATCAGTCAAAAAAACGATCGTCCCAAACGCCGTGACGTAAAACACTCAGACGAGCCAAGAAAAATTAAGTTCTATGCTTCCGAGCATGCGTCGACTTGATTCTGAGCATGCATGGGTTTTTTATCCGATGGAGTTCCCCACAGACGATATTAATTTGCTATCGTTTTTTTTCCATCGGATAAATTTAAAACATGCTCTATTTTTTAACACCGATGGAAAAAAGACCGATGGGGCCCATACACGATCGGTTTGTCCGATGAAAAAAGTCCATCGGACTGTTTTCATCGGTAGAACCGATCTTGTGTACAGGGCTTAAGTTGTGCCTCAAAAATCTCTGCCTAAAGATTCTTCCTTGATGTATTTTAGAATATTGATTCAAATAGATAGCAGGTCCACTTTACAAGAATACATTACTGTAACGGCACCCCAAATACGAAAGGGGGTAACGAAGTTTCGATCTCTTCCCTCTCCTGGACACAAATTCACTGTCGATCCTCCACAGCCAGACGACCACTTCCGATAGGAATTAATCCTTCTGGAAGAACGAGACAACACGCTCTGTATCTTTCCAAAAAATAGACTGCCTTTATTGCCAAAAACATTGAAACTCTTATACACATCCAATACTGCATTAACCTGAATGAACAATGGTCCAGCTCCACCCACAACACAACAAGCCCCGATACACATTATTTTGACGTCTGCTAGGAGACAACAGGTTCTAATTCCCTTTATGTTTAAATGACTATGCATGCCCTTTATATTCACCAGACTGTCTGATACTTTACAATACACACAAGTACAGACTTAATTAACACAATGAAAGATCCTTAGACGCCATCCTAGATTCATTTACATCACACAGGCAGGTAACACATCTCCCAATTAACCTGTTGAGTTCAGGGTAAAACATCCAGTACATATTGTGGACTAATATTACTATTTCAATTTCAAGCAATCCAAGCCATATTCTTAATGTCCATGGTTTCCTGGCTCACCCTGTGTCCAAAGTGACCCCTCTGTCACATATCTCCCCTTTCGGCAGGAGACTAACACAGGAGGTGACCTCAGACGGGTTGACTCCGAAGTTAGTCCATAGGTCCATTCTTCTAATGCCGGTATCCACACAGTACCCCAAATAAATTGCTCCAAACAGAGCATTACTTACCCAGCCAACCTCTGCCTCTCTCAGAGAACATACCCGCCGCTGGGGAGAAGACAGGGTGACTGGGCTCAGTCTGTCATGCTGTTGGGGATCTGGGCCGACTGCCCAGCATCCCTGGGGTATACAAGTGGAGACTGAAGTCCCATCCACTTGTGGAAGGTGAAAATCCCCCAGTGCTTGCAAAGCAAGGCTGACATCCTCCTGTCCCAGTGTCACACCATTTTCTGGGGTTGTGTCAGTGAGGACCGAAGTCCCATCCAGTACCACAGGCACTCCCTCTTCTGTTAGTTGAGAGCAGAGGCCCGCGGCACTCTGCTCTGTTGCCAGCTCTTCCGCTGGGTTGCTGTGAGTGGAGACCGTAGTCCCATCCACCGATATCAGCTCAAGTTGCAGTTGTGTGCAGAGGCCAGTAGCATTCTGCCCTGCTGCCAGTGATTCAGCTGCGGGTAAAAGCTTTACCACCTCAGCTTGTTGCTGGAGAGAGGGGCCAACTGCCCCAGCTCCCTGAAACTCCACAGTTGTTTCCGGTGCTGGGCAGAGGTTGCTATCACTCTGCCCTGTTGCCAGCACTTCTGCTGGGGACTCCACACCATCTGCTCTGGCTAACTGTTGGGGAGGAAAAAGGGCTGCTTCTCCTCCCTGCATCTCTGAAATCCCCTGGGAAAGAGGAACCATCACCTTCTCACCTCGGGCCTCCAAAACTGCCACGGGTGTGGAGCAGGGGTCTGTAGCACTCTGTCCTGCTGCCAGTACTTGAGCAGGTGATGCTTAATCCATAACATCCTTTGAACAGTCCCTTAAGTCCATACCTTCTGTAATCTGTGGCTGGGGAGATGAGCCAACTGCCCTAGCTCCCTGGAACTCCATATTATCCACTTCGGCTTTAGGGATGGCAATCTTCAGATTTTCCACTGCCGATTCTTCAGCCAGGCTAGCTCCCTGGAACTCCATATTATCCACTTCGGCTTTAGGGATGGCAATCTTCAGATTTTCCACTGCTGATTCTTCAGCCAGGATTTCATAGTTGTCAACTGGTATTTCCTGATAGTCCCAGGCAAAGGGAGCCCCACCCTGCTGCTGAGCAGAGTCTAGCAGCTGTTTGTAGGCAATCTCCAGCTCCCATTCCTGAACGGCCAGAAACTCCAAATCTTCCTGTGCCCAGTGCCCTTCCGAGACATTCAGTCTTTTCTCTCTGTGCTCCATTATTTCCTCCAAACGCCACTCCCGATCACTCCCAAAGTCAGGGTCCTCGGACAGCCTCCAATACAACAATCCCAGGCCATTATAGTCAAAGCCTTCCGTGGGGCTGTCATCCGCTGACCACTGGCACTCTTGGGCTACATACCACCGGAGGGCTCTGTAGCTCTCGTCCAGCCGCATCTCTGCCCGGATCAGCCTGCTTTACTCAGCTGTCCACTCCTGCTTCGGTTGTTCCCCCAATAACAGCATTCGTACTTCATACTGCGACCAGTACCTTACATGGATGGAGCGGCGAACTATTCCCTGGTGTTGCTGCTCGAGAGCTAGCGATTTCTTCCAGAGTTCGCAGCGGATTGAATCAGACCATCCCAGCAGGACCTCCTCTGATACTGGTCCTCTATGCTGTATCTGCATCTCTCGCAACCTCCTTCTGAATTGCTTTTCCATGTCGGCTGGTATCTGTATCTCTCCTCTCCTTTCATTTGGTGCTGCTTCTTTAGGTGTTGTCTCCGATTGCCGTATTTCCGCCATTCTCTGCTCATGTTTCCACTCTAGTTCTCTCTTTTGTCGCTGTAGTTTTTTCTCTTGTCGCTCATCCTGCAGCTGGATGCCTCTAATGGCTTCCTGTATGGCGGTCTCTGATGGGTTAGCACCATATAATGCCAAGCGCTCTCGAACTCATTGCTGAAACAAATCTTCAACTGACCGGGGTCCTGCATCACCGTCCCTCTGGTCCATCTCGGCTCTCAAGTAAGTCTTTCAGCGTGGCTTTCCTGCAGGCTGCATAGCTTGGTCATTCACTGTGGTGGCTTGGAGTGTCCCAGGAACTGGAGGGAAAATTCCGCTGCTGCCAACCAATGTAACGGCACCCCAAAAACTAAAGGGGGTAACACCGTTAAGATCTCTTCCCTCTCCTGGACACAAATTCACTGTCGATCCTCCACAGCCAGACGACCACTTCCCATAGGAATTAATCCTTCTGGAAGAAAGAGACAACACGCTCTGTATCTTTCCAAAAAATAGACTGCCTTTCTTGACAAAAACAGTGAAACTCTTATACACATCCAATACTGCATTAACCTGAATGAACAATCGTCCAGCTCCACCCACAACACAACAAGCCCCAATACACATTATTTTGACGTCTGCTAGGAGACAACAGGTTCTAATCTCCTTTATGTTTAAATGACTATGCATGCCCTTTACATTCACCAAACTGTCTGATACTTTACAATACACACAAGTACAGACTTAATTAACACAATGAAAGATCCTTAGACGCCATCCTAGATTATATTTACATCACACAGGCAGGTAACACATCTCCCAATTAACTTGTTGAGTTCAGGGTAAAACATCCAGTACATATTGTGGACTAATATTACTATTTCAATTTCAAGCAATCCAAGCCATATTCTTAATGTCCATGGTTTCCTGGCTCACCCTGTGTCCAAAGTGATCCCTCTGTCACAATTACTACTACATATAATGATGTAATAATGATTAAAGAGCTGCATTGATTTGTACCTTTTATATCTGCCTGGTGCTCAGCATTAAAGTATTAATATATTATTTACAAACAATGAAGAACATATAAAGGCTGGCTAAAGATTTATTTATTTTTTATCAGTCAGAGGGCTAATCGAAAAGAACACAAGGAATCCCCCATCCACACAAGTGAGATGGATGGAGGAATTCTCTCCGATGTGCTGTTTTATTCTGATAGCGAGGATCCCTCCGCTGTCAGAATAAACTAATTAGCACTGCAGCGACTGACTGCCGCTGCTGATCGAATGAGAGTTTTTTTAACAGTCCCTTTCAATAGAAGGTCAGGTATTGACTTCTTAGACATCAAACTTTTCAGTTCTGATGGTATAGTAGCCACCAGCATCTACAGGAAAGCCACTGCCGGGAATGCCCTGTTAAGAGCAGACTCTGCACATCCCAGTCATACAGTCAGAGGAGTGCCATATGGACAATTTCTGAGACTGAAGCGCTTATGCAGCAAACAGAATGACTATGCTGTAGAAGCCGATCTAATGTCACAAAGATTTAGGAACAGAGGATACCCACATAAACTCATCAACAGGGCATTATCAACAGTTGAGGCTATCCATAGAGAGTCCTTGCTACAAGATAACATCACTAGGTCCAATCGTCACACAGGTACACCATTTAACAACATCCCAGTCTTCTCCACCTCGTTTAGTTCGGAATTCAATCAAATCAGACACACTGTCACTAAATACTTGCCTATTTTACTTAATGATCCCATATACCAAGAGATTCTAAAGAAAGGGATCAAATCTGTCTCCCGTAGCACCTATATTGGGAGGTTGGCTCTCGCCTATTCTGTTCCAAAGTAACGGTCCTGGTACTAATTGGTTACAGTTTAGAGGCACCTTTAAGGCTCCATGTACACTGGACGCTAAAAAAAAGCTATAAAAAACGCCAGTAGCTTTGCAGGGAGCCTTTGAATGTTTTTTATCGTTTTTGCAATAGCGTTTATTAGCGTTTTTCAGTGTTGTGTTTTTTAGCTTTTTTTTTTTTCAATGCACCAAAAAACACAAAAAAACGCTGGCGAGCTGCGTTTTTGAGCGTTTTTGAGCGTTTATTAGCGTTTTTTTGGCATTTTGCGTTTTTTTGTGGTTTTTCCTGCCGAAAAACTGCACTTTAAAGGCGAATTTCTTGCGTTCAGAAAAAAGCCCATTAACTCCACTACTCATTAACACTGAAAAACGAACACATAGGCTAACATAGAGGGAAGGTAATGGGCTTTTAAAAAAAACGCCAAAAAGCCAATAAACTGCAGTTTATCAGCTTCAATGTACATGGAGCCTCAATGCGGATTCAAAGGTTGAAATTATTGTAAATACATTAGGCTTGGCCAGACCATACATTCTTATACTAACAATAAAGACTTTGAAATCCGGCAGTTTATTAACTGCAATACTAAATTCATGGTATATGTCATTAATTGTGACATCTGCCACATACAATACGTGGGACGAACCATCCGCAGGCTTAGAGATAGACTTTATGACCATCTCTATGATATTGAGAAAAATCATAACACCAATGTGGCTAATCACTGGAACACAGTGGGGCTGATTTACCAAACTGTTGCGCCATGAGTATTGGCGCATCTGCGTGCGCAATGGCTGTTTTGGTATTTACAAAACATTAGCGCATGTATCGCAGCCCCATTTCCCATTTACTATAGTGTTCTCTGCGCCCGGGAGGAGGCGCTCAGTGCGCTACATTGGACCTGGCGCAGGGCATGTTAAAATCGAAATATAAAGAAGCTGGAAGTGAGAAAATATTGGGGGTGACATGGGATGATGTGAGGAAGTGTAGGGACACCTGCCCAAATAACTAATATGCCCAAAATTGAGTGATAAAGTAACTTTTTCAAAACCAGCCCGCTGCGCCGGCAAGTACGATTCGAGCTGCGGGAGGTTTTTTTGAGCTCAGCGCGGGAATTTCAATGGTTCAAATGCGCCGGTTCACTGCGACGGCAAAATCTTAGTAAATGTCAAGTCACGTAACTCAATTTGCATAAGTTGAACAGGCGCAGCTCTGAAATTGCCAGTGCGCCAGCAAAATGACATTTCGAAAGGAAAAAAAAAAACATTTAAAAGCAGCCGCGGCTGTAATGAATTGTCGGCTCCCGGCAATATAGAGAAAAGTCTTTGAAAGTGTTTGCTAACCAAAAAAAAAAAGCGTGGGGGTCCCCCCAAATTCCATAACCAGGCCCTTCAGGTCTGGAATGGATATTAAGGGGAACCCCGCTGCAATTTTAAAAAAAAAATACGTGCGGGTTCCCCCAAATATCCAAACCAGGCCCTTCAGATCTGGCTTGGATTTTAAGGGGAACTCCACTCCAAATTTTATAAAAAAATGGCGTGGAGTTCCCCCAAAAATCCACACCAGACCCTTATCCGAGCACGCAACCTGGCCGGCCGCAGGGGAAGAGGGGGGGACAAGAGCGGCCCCCCCTCCCTCCTGAACCGTACCAGGCCACATGCCCTCAACATGGGGAGGATGTCCCCATGTTGATGGGGACAAGGGCCTCATCCCCACAACCCTTGCCCGGTGGTTGTGGGGGTCTGCGGGCGGGGGGCTTATCGGAATCTGGAAGATCCCTTTAACAAAGGGGACCCCCAGATCCCGGCCCCCCCCTGTGTGAAATGGTAATGGGGTACAAATGTACCCCTACCATTTCACGAAGAAAGTGTCAAAAATGTAAAAAATAACAAGAGCCGGTTTTTGACAATTCCTTCTCTTTTCTTCCTTCTTCTTCTTCCATCTTCTTCTTCCATCTTCTTCTTTTCTCCATTCGGGTTTCTTCCTCCATCTTCATCTTCCTCTTCATCTTCATCTTCTTCTTCCTTCGGTCTTCTCGTCCGGCATCTTGCTCCGGCGTCTTCCCTTCTTCTTTCTTCTCCGGCCGCTCCGTTTGAATTGGAGGTTCCCGCTGTGCGACGCTTCAGTTCTCCACTTGGTCCACTTACACCCCGTGGCTCCGCCCCCCTCTGTCACCACGGGGAAAGTCCCCGTGAAATCCATGTGCGTCAGAGGGGGGCGTGGTCACCGGGTGTAAGCGGACCCAGAGGCGAACTGAAGCGTCGCACAGCGGGAACCTCCAATTCAAACGGAGCGGCCGGAGTAGAAAGAAGAAGGGAAGACGCCGGGGCAAGATGCGGACGAAAAGACCGAAGGAAGAAGGAAGATGAAGTTGAAGATAAAGATGAAGAGGAAGATGAAGATGGAGGAAGAAACCCGAATGGAGAAAAGAAGAAGATGGAAGAAGAAGATGGAAGAAGAAGAAGAAGGAAGAAGATGGAAGAAAAGAAAAGACATTAATAAAGGAATTGTCAAAAACCGGCTCTTGTAATTTTTTACATTTTTGACACTTTCCTTGTGAAATGGTAGGGTACATTTGTGCCCCATTACCATTTCACACAGGGGGGGGGGCGGGATCTGGGGGTCCCCTTTGTTAAAGGGGTCTTCCAGATTCCGATAAGCCCCCCGCCCGCAGACCCCCACAACCACCGGGCAAGGGTTGTGGGGATGAGGCCCTTGTCCCCATCAACATGGGGACATCCTCCCCATGTTGAGGGCATGTGGCCTGGTACGGTTCAGGAGGGAGGGGGGGCTGCTCTCTCGTCCCCCCCTTCCCCTGCGGCCGGCCAGGTTATGTGCTCGGATAAGGGTCTGGTGTGGATTTTTAGGGGGACTCCACGCCATTTTTGTTTTAAATTTGGGGTGGAGTTCCACTTAAAATCCATGCCAGATCTGAAGGGCCTGGTTTGGATATTTGGGGGGAACCCCACGTCATTTTTTTTTATCTGTATTGACGGGAACCAGCAATTCATTACAGCCGCAAGGACTTTTAAATGACTATTATTTTACTTTAGAAATGTCATTTTGCTCTCCAACTGTTATAAACATGGAAAACATGTGCTACTTTACAGGCATACTGTAGACACCCCCCGGGGATGATATTTAGGGCCAGTTCACACCGGATGCAGTGCAGTGCGTTTTTTTGATGCCTGAAAAACGCAAAGAAAGTTGATCACATTAATGCCAATGGCATAGTTCACACCACTGCAGTCCGTTCCAGTGCATTTCAGAAAGTCAAAAAATAATTGGTCATGCTGCATTTTTTAGGTACAAAACTGTACTGGACCCCAGTAAAACACATCAAAAACGCAACGGAACGTGCCAAATATGCACTGGAATGCACCGCAATGCACCTAAATGCACCAAAGACGCACTGCAACACACTTGTCCTAAGTGAAAAGAGGGGGAATAAAACATCAAAAACGCCTCAAAAATGCACTGGAATGTGTCAAAAACGCGCTTGCAGAAAAGCACCTGGAACACACCCAGACTGCGTTTCTATAGTGTGAACTAGGGCCAGTTCACACCATAGAAACGCAATCCGGATGCGTTCCAGGTGCTTTTCTGCATGCACGTTTTTCATGCGTTCCAGTGCATTTTTGGTAAGTTTTTGATGCAGTCCAGTGCTTTTTTTTACCCCTCTTTTTTATTAACCATAGATAAGGACAAGTGTGTTCCAGTGCGTTTTTGGTGCATTTAGGTGTGTTCCTGTGCGTTCCAGTGCGTTTATGATGTGCTTTGATGCGTTCCAGTACAGTCCAGTGCAGGTAAAATGCAGAATGTTCTACTTTTTTGGTGGAACTGGAACGCACTGGAACAAACACTGCCATTTAGAACCATATAACCAACTTTCCATGCATTTTGGATGCATAAAAAACGCAATGCACTGCATGTGGTGTGAAATGGCACTTAAGCAATTTGGCATATTTAAAGGCACTTCTCCTTGTTTTGTTTTTGGTGTTTTCCAAATTGGTGACATTGATATATGTCCCTTAGGGTGGGACCTGGGCCCCCATTTTAAGGCCAATAACTAGAAGATAAGCCAGCCAAGTGGGGACTAGCAAAATTAACAAGTCAGTTCCCATAGACTGCAATGGTATTTGTTGGTGGGGAGGGGTGATTGTCCCATCTCTAATTTTGTAGCATGCTGGATGATGTGCTTAATTTTGGACGGGGGGAGGGGGGGTTATTTTTTGCTAGCTGCATTTGTGTTGTTCTGCACATGCCCAGCCAGTTAGTTTTTTTTTGGTGTGCTTTTTGTGTGTGAACAGCGCCTGGATATTTCTGGGCATGCTCACTCAGAGAGTGTTTTTATGGGTTAGAAATTGAAGGACATCCTTAACAGGTGTAGCCACTTTGAATTTCAGTCTCCACATTGGGAGAACTTGCATTTTGAGTGTTTCATGGACTGTGCATGTGTTTTCAATTGCCTCATTAGCACACAAACATATGTTATATAAAGCTCACAGAGCATATGTCGCTTGCCTTGAGAAGAGGCAAGTGTGTGTGGGGGGCAAAATGTACATGTTGGTGTCCTTATCGAGTTTGTAACACATGTATTTTATTTGTTATGTCTTTACAAAACAAGTGATTGGTTAACTTATGTGGATTGTATATTTTTGGTGTGGGGGAGATATGTTCCCCTGAAATAATTCTGATGTTGTTAATGTGTGTTGTTTGTTCACTTTGATTTAATTGTCTGCTGCATTTTTTTGGCCAAAAATTGCTCAAGATGTTGAGTCTGTAACTGTTTCAAATTGACCATGTTTTTTATTTTGCCTTCCCTTTTGTTTTGTTGAACAATAAAATTAGATGGAAAGTTTTGATGTTTGTTTTGTGTTTTCTTTGCAACAAATGTGACAGCTGATTGGCATGTCAAAACAAAACAGGTGTGATTTGTCTACCCTGGTGCCTTCATGGTAGTATATGCATGGATTGTATTGTGTGCTGCCATGGAGCGTCACCAGGAAATGAAAAATACAGAGCGGTAAGTATTCAATTTTCCTTTTTTACTGCAGTGGTTCTCAGCCTCAGTCCTCAAGTACCCCCAACAGGACATGTTTTGTGATTTTTTCTTATCGAGAATTGCTGTCCAAAAATCAAAACCATTGACTGTGATTTAAAGCACATGTGCAAGATGAAGGAAAACCTGCAAACATGGCCTGTTGGGGGTACTTGAGAAGCACTGATTTAGAGCACTGCAATTAAATATAGCTCAAGGCCATACAATTCTAATTGTGGGCATTTTGAGGGAAACAAAGTAAGTGTTAGAACCCCTGCGTGTGTGGGTTTTTTTTTTAGATATTTTTTTTGTAGTTTGGCCTTTGTCTCCTTTTCTTAACATTGGCTTCACTTCCTGTCACACAGCTAAACAGGAAGTGAAGGTAAAACCCTACCAATGGCTTTTCTTGGGGACACACAGATCAATCTAACTAGTGTCCCCATTAAGCAAATTGCACTCTAGCACTTTGTTGTGTACACCCCAAATCATTGGGTAGTTTGGGGTTTAGTAAAGACAAATCCACTCTGCAGTAAAAGTGTAGCTGCTGAAAATCTGAGGGAAAGTGCTGGTGATTGGATGTTACAATCATGTAAAAGCAAAGATGTTTTTTTTTTTTTGGCTTGCATGTCCCCCTCAGATATACAGCAAGTGCACTTGTAGTGCAAAGTAGATTAGCCTTTAGTAAATAAACCCCACAGTCCAAACTACCTAATAATAATTTGTGGTGTACCCCGCAATATGCTCGAGTGCAATGTGCATAATGGGGAAAGTATTTAGACTGACCTGTGTGTCCCCAAGGAAAGACATTGTTAGGGATTTTCCCTCACTTCCTGTGTGGCTATGTGACAGGAAGTGAATTATTTGGAAGGATAAAGTGGCCAAATTATTTAGTTTAACTTTTCAAAGACTCATTCCTAAGTTGAATTGTGATGCATGTCAATGGCCCATTTTGACCCTCTTTAATCACTTGAGATCAGCGCTATAACTGATCGACGGCCACAGCATGGTCCTCAATTGCCGGGAGTCCGTCAATAAACGTCCTCCCCTTTGTGCGCGCTGTGGTCACAGAGTCACTGAGACACGGGTGATGACAGATCCGAGTAAGGGGCCGATCCCTGCCCTTTACCATGGGATCAGCTGTCAGCAAATGACAGCTGATCACCTGATGTAAACAATAGCTGGGCAATGGTTTTTGTTTTCTCCTTGTGCTGACAGCGTGAGCATAAAAAAAGGCAATCACCGGCTTATGTGCAAGGGACATGGGGCCCGAAGAGGAAGAGGCAATTCTGCATCATCTGTGGACAATTAGTAGCCCCTGCCAGTGCCACCTATCAATGCCCTCCACTGGTGCCAATCAGTGGCACCTAGCAGTGCTGCCAGTGCCTATCAGTGCCTTTCACTGCCAACTATCATTGCCACCTAGCAGTGCCACTTCTCACTGCCCACCAGTGCCAAATAGCAATGCCACCTCTCAGTGCCCACCCTTGCCACCTTATCGGTTCCCATCAGTGCAGTCTCATCAGTGTACATCAATGAAGAAGAAAAATTACCTTTTTTAAAAATATTAACCAGTTTCCTACCGCCCACCGTCAAATGACATCCTTGGCTTTGGGCGGTGACATCTGAATGATGCCTGCAGTTGCAGGCATCATTCAGATATCATTATTTTCAGCCGGCGATTCTGTGCACAATAAAAACGATCATAGTGGCAGTTCCGCGGCTTGATAGTTCTTATAGGTGGGGGAGGGGACGTTCCCCCCCCCTCTTGCCGCCATCCGGTGCTTCTCCGGGCTCTCTCGTGCCATCTGGGGCTCGGAGAACGATTTGGAGATGACTGGTGACCAGATGGTCATCAGTCATCTCTATGACCGTCGGAGGCGCGGGCACGACGTTATGACATCATGCCGTGTTCCCGTATGTTAACCAAGCCGTCATCTTGGCTGTCAGCATGAGATTGGTGATTTTTTTGGAACAATATCATGCTTTCCAGCCTGGAGGAGAGATGCGGGGTCTTATTGACCCTGCATCTCTCCATAAAGAGGACCTGTCACACACATTCCTATTACAAGGGATGCTTACATTCCTTGTAATAGGAATAAAAGAGATCCCAAAAAATTAAAAAAAATTAAAAAAGAGTAAGAAATACAAAAAAGTCAAAAAACAAAAACAAAAACAAAAAAATAAATAAGAAAAAACGCCCATGTCCCCGGTAGCTCGCGCTCAGAAGCGAACACACACGTAAGTCCCGCCCACATATGAAAACGCCATTCAAACCACACATGTGAGTTATTGCTGCGTGCGTTAGAACGAGTGCAGCAATTCTAGCACTAGACCTCCTCTGTAATGCCAAAATGGTAACGTGTAAAAAAAATTTAAGCATCGCCTAGGGAGATTTTTAATTACTGATGTTTGGTCTCATGCCATGTGTGTGCGCAATTTTAAAGCGTGACGTGTTAGGTATCTATTTACTCAGCATAACAACATCTTTCACATTATACAAAAAAATTGGCCGTAACTTTACTGTTTTGTAATATTTTTAGCAAACAAAAGGCGTTTGAAAATTTATTGCGCAAATACCGAGCGAGATAAAAATTTGCAATGACCGCCATCTTATTCCCTAGGGTGTCTGCTCCAAAAAAATATATAATGTTTGGTGTTTTGAAGTAATTTTATAGCCATAAATTTATGATTTTTACATGAAGGAGAGAAGTGCCAGAATAGGCCCAGTGCTGAAGTGGGTAAAATATCCATTTTTTTTTTTTTTAAACTCGGTCTTTTGTAACTATTTATAGAAAAAAAATAAAAATAAAACACAAAGGTGATCAAATAGCACCAAAAGCAAGCTCTATTTGTGTGCCAACAAATAAAACATTTTCATTGGGTTACAGTGTTGTATGAGTGCGCAATTGTCATTAAAAGTGCATCAGCGCTCAAATGTGAAACTTGGTCTGGGCAGTGCGCAAGTGGTTAATATAAGGCTACATGCACACAGACGTTTTTCCAACCGCTTGTTTGAACGTTTTTTGCAGCTTATAAACATCTCTCCATGTTAGCCTATGGCCTCATGGCCACCATGGCGTTTTGGAGCTGTAAATGGCATAGGCGTTTTTAGGCCCCATGTAGACGGGACGCTGGTGCAAAATGTTCTGAACTAAGGTTGAAAGTGGCGCTTAGAAAGGCGCGCTTTGTGGCGTTTGCATGCCGTGTTTTACCACATTTGCATGTATATGATAAGGAGCCGCCCTAAGCTCCAAAAACAGTATTATTTACGATTTTATCTATTTAGTGAGACCAGAGTGATATGAGCAGCTGAGAGCAGCAGTGTAGTTGTATTTAGCGTGTCACTTGCCACATCACTTGCCACAAGTTGTGGATTGTCCACTTGCCACGTCAGCTGCCCCAAGTTGTGGATTGTGCACAATGCAATCGAAGCAATTTCATATATATATATATATATATATATATAGATATAGATATATATATATATATATTATGGTTTTTCCTCATTTGCCATAAATTTGGAGTTTATCAATTGTGACAGCAGGAAGGTAAAGTCACCTGGTTGCATCCAGGGGGGTAGATATATTTCGCCCAGATTCAGGCTTTACGCCGACTTATACAACTAGGTGGAGAGTTGTATAAGCCCAGCTGAGGCTAGTGGGCTCATGGATGACTCATACCTCTAGGGAGAGTGTGGGGCGTCGTGCAGACAGGGAGTTGATGAGACCAGCTGAAGCTTGTCAGCTCATTTAGGCCTCTATAAGAACTCCCAGCTTCATTAGATGTTAGCTCATGCCTGGACCCAGACCTGTGTGGACTGTCTAGGGAGAGTGAACCCCTGTGCGGTGAGACAAAGCCTGTGTGGCTATTTGCTTGGACATTTAAAACCAGGGACTTAGGGACTAGGACAGCACTAGGCTGATCCCAGTTGTTAGTTAGGAAACCTGTATGTTTAGTCAGAGGTCAAGTTGACCAGGATTTATTTTGTTTATGTTTCTTTTGCTTTGCTGTGTTTTGTCACTGTAAATAGAAAATAAACCGCACCTTTTTGATTTTGAAAACCACAACCTCCGTTTGCTGGGCCTGTTTTTGTGTGGGGAGCCCATCTCGGGGGTCACACACACCCGCTGCCGAGCTAACCCCCTCACAGTTGGTGGAGAACCAGTGGCAGTTTTTTTTTAAGCCAGCATGGAGGAGATACTGAAGCAGCTGGCTCTAGCAAATGCCAATCAACAGCAGACAAATGCAGGTTTGCAAAAGAGCCTTGCAGCTCAACAACAGAACTTTGCAGCCCAGCAGCAAGCTCATCAACAGAGCCTTGCAGCCCAGCAGCAGACAAACGCAACTTTGCAACAGAGTCTGGAGGCTCAGCAACAAGCCCAGCAGCAATCTGAGGCCCGCTTCATAGACCTGTTGCAGAAGCAAGAGCAGAGACTACAACAACAGATGGAAGCAGTAATGCAGCAACGTCCGCAGACCAGTGAGGAAAGCCGTCCCACTAATACCGCGTCCTTTGGGGTGAGTCGTTTATTGACAAAAATGACTGGAGAGGATGATCCAGAGGTATTTTTTACCACATTTGAAAGGACCGCTGAAAGAGAAAAGTGGCCTGAGGAGCAGTGGGCTGGACTGGTGGCTCCTCTGTTAACTGGTGAATCGCAGAAAGCTTACTATGACCTAGAGCCTAACCAAGCAAAAGACTATGTGATGCTAAAAGCTGAAATATTGGCAAGGCTGGGTGTCACCCAGGCTGTCCGGGCTCAGCGTGTGCATAACTGGACTTTCCAGCTTGGAAAACCCCCCAGGTCTCAAATGTATGATCTCATTCACCTGAGCAGAAAGTGGCTACAGCCAGAGACTTTGTCCGCACCAAAGATTGTGGAACGTGTTGTAATGGATCGGTTTTTGAGAGCTCTTCCTACTGCCATCCAAAAGTGGGTAAGCCATGGAGACCCAGAGACGGCCGATGGTCTTGTGGATCGTGTGGAGAAATACTTGGCTACAGAGAACCTGACGGCCTCTTCCAGAGACACTCGGACTTTCCACCCTAAGACCAGACCATCCCCAGGGGCGGATAAGAGGATTCCAAGGGGTGAGGGTGGAGAGAGTGAGAGGGTGGGAGCTCTACCCCAAGTTTGGCGAGAACAGCCTGGGAAATCAGCGGCTCAAGAGGCCGCAAGAAGGATCGTTTGCTACCGCTGCCGGCAAGCGGGACATATTGCAGCCAATTGCCCGGTTGTGGAGGAACCCATGCAGTGTGACTTTCTGACGGGCAGACGTCAGTCGCTGTGTGCGACAGTCGCATGCACTGCCATTCGAGGAACTGAGAAACATTTATGCAAAATGTGTGTTAATGGTAGAAATGTTGTGGTATTGCTGGATTCAGGTAGCCTTGTGACCCTGATAAAGGCTGAGTTAGTTAAAACAGAGGTCTCTGGGAATAGCAAGGTAGCTGTTATTTGTGTGCATGGGGACACCCGAGAGTATCCAGTGACTACAGTGTGTTTCGAGACCCCCAAAGGTACCCTCTCTCATCCAGTGGGCTTAGTATCTCAGTTACCGCATGACGCCATTGTGGGAAGGGATTTTCCGAAGTTCTGGGAACTGTGGGATGATCCTGAGCCCCCCACTGGTGCCCCTATGTACCAGGAATGTGATAGCCAGAACTCCCCTGAGAGTGGTGAGGACTCTCCGGAATTTCCCTTATCAGTATTGGCAGGGGAGACTCAAGAAACTGGAGAGGAGCCCACCTCCTCAGACGAAAACCTACCGTCTGTGGAGTTTTCTGATCTTGAGGTTCACAGGGAAAACTTTGCCACAGAACAGTTGAAAGACCCCGCCCTAATAAAGGCACGGGAAAACGTAGTGAAAATAGATGGCGAGTTAGTGAACCCAGATAATACCTGCACTTACCCATACTTCAGCGTAGAGAAGGACCTACTGTATCGGGTGGCAAAAAGGGCAGAAGAAACCGTTGAGCAGCTTGTGGTACCCAAACCTTACAGGAAGTTGGTGTTGGAGTTGGCCCATGGGCACATTCTTGGAGGTCATCTGGGGACAGAGAAAACCCGAGAGAGGGTATTACAGAGATTCTATTGGCCGGGGGTGATGAAGGACATAGAAAATTATTGTTCCTCCTGCCCTGTGTGTCAGAGGTCGGCCCCGATGCCACATTTCCGTAGCCCGCTGGTCCCTCTACCCATCATTGAGGTCCCGTTTGAGAGGATCGCCATGGATTTGGTAGGTCCTATAATCAAGTCCGCTAGGGGCACCAGTACATATTAGTTATAATGGACTATGCCACCCGTTATCCAGAAGCGATCCCTCTCCGAAATACCTCGGCCAAAACCATAGCCAAAGAGCTATCTCTTGTGTTTAGCCGGGTGAGTATTTGTAAAGAACTGCTTACGGACCAAGGTACACCCTTTATGTCCCGGGTTATGAAGGAGCTGTGTAAATTGTTCAAAGTGACGCAATTACGTACATCTGTGTATCACCCCCAAACCGATGGGCTGGTTGAAAGATTCAACAAAACCCTAAAACAAATGTTGAAGAAAGTGGTGGATAGAGATGGAAAGGATTGGGACTGTCTACTTCCTTATCTGATGTTTGCTATTAGGGAGGTGCCCCAATCCTCTACGGGATTCTCCCCCTTTGAGTTACTGTATGGGAGACACCCAAGAGGGCTGTTGGATATTGCCAAGGAAACTTGGGAAAGTGAGAGTTCTCCCCACAGGAGTGTGATTGAGCATGTCGCCCTGATGCAAGACCGAATTGCACAGGTAATGCCCATCGTGAAGGAACATTTGGCCCAAGCGCAGTTAGTACAGCAGAGAGTGTACAACCGTGGAGCCAAGACCCGTACCTTTTCCCCGGGGGATAGGATACTGGTACTTGTCCCTACGGTTGAAAGTAAATTCCTTGCCAAATGGCAAGGCCCCTACGAGATAATGGAAAAAGTGAGCGAAGTGAATTACAAGGTCAGACAACCAGGAAGGCGAAAGCCCGAACAGATCTATCACGTTAATCTGTTGAAAGCCTGGAGGGATAGAGAGTCCCTAGTCGCAGACACTTGGTCGCCAGCTCAAACTGGTTGCGTGATTCCTGAGGTTGGAATAGCAGCCACCTTGTCACAACCCCAACAACAGGAGGTTAAGGAGTTTGTGCTTCGCAACAAGGAGGTATTCTCTGAGCTGCCGGGACAAACATCTGGGGTAGAGCATGACATCATTACCCCGCCCGGTGAAAGGGTGAAGTTAAAACCCTATCGGATCCCAGAGGCCCGACGGGAGGCAATACGGGAGGAAGTACAGAAAATGCTGAACTTAGGGGTGATAGAGGAGTCCCAAAGTGATTGGTCTAGTCCCATTGTGTTGGTGCCTAAACCGGATGGGAGCTGGCGATTTTGTAACGATTTTCGTCAGTTGAACAAAGTTACAAAATTTGACACCTACCCCATGCCACGTATAGATGAGTTGATCGACCGGCTGGGAACAGCCCGATACATGACGACTCTTGACCTCACAAAAGGGTATTGGCAAATCCCCCTGGCCAAGTCGGCCAAAGAGAAAACCGCATTTGTAACCCCAGACGGGGCGTTCCAATATAAAAGAATGCCGTTCGGGTTACAGAATGCGCCGGCCACATTCCAGCGGAAAATGGACCAGATGCTGAGGCCCCATCGGAAGTATGCTGCGGCTTACCTGGATGACGTAATTGTCCATAGCACAGATTGGGCCTCACATCTGCCAAAAGTGCAAGCAGTCCTGGACTCTGTTCGGGAAGCGGGGTTTACGGCTAACCCCAAGAAGTGTACCATTGGGCAGGAGGAGGCCAAATATCTTGGGTACACCATTGGGAGGGGAGTAATAAAACCCCAACTCAACAAAGTCGAGGCCATCCAGAGTTGGCCACGTCCCAACAGCAAGAAGCAGGTACGAGCCTTTCTGGGAATCGCTGGGTATTATCGGCGATTCATTCCCCACTTTGCTTCTAAGGCTGTGCCCCTAACCAACCTGACGAAGGGGAAAGGGTCGGTCATGATTAAATGGACCCCCGAGGCTGAGGCAGCATTCCAATTCTTGAAACAAGCCTTATGTAGCCAGCCAGTGTTGTACTCACCCGACTTCTCTAAAGACTTTGTCGTACAAAGTGATGCGTCAGATGTGGGGTTAGGAGCAGTATTGTCCCAGGTCTGGAACGGGGAAGAGCACCCAGTCATTTACCTCAGCAGGAAGTTGAAGTCCCATGAGGTAAATTACGCCACCGTTGAAAAGGAGTGTTTAGCGGTGAAGTGGGCTCTAGATTCCCTTCGGTACTACCTGCTAGGTAGGCACTTTGACATGGTTACGGATCACGCTCCGTTAAAGTGGATGGCTCAAAACAAGGAAACAAATAGAAGAGTGAATAGGTGGTTCCTGGCCCTCCAGGAATTCAACTTCACAGTAAAGCATCGCCCTGGCGTTCAAATGGGGAATGTGGATGCTTTGTCTCGAGTACATGAATGCCTGATTGCTGGTGTTCCAACCCCGAGGTTAAAACAAGAGGGGGGGTATGTGACAGCAGGAAGGTAAAGTCACCTGGTTGCATCCAGGGGGGTACATATATTTCGCCCAGATTCAGGCTTTACGCCGACTTATACAACTAGGTGGAGAGTTGTATAAGCCCAGCTGAGGCTAGTGGGCTCATGGATGACTCATACCTCTAGGGAGAGTGTGAGGCGTCGTGCAGACAGGGAGTTGATGAGACCAGCTGAAGCTTGTCAGCTCATTTAGGCCTCTATAAGAACTCCCAGCTTCATTAGATGTTAGCTCATGCCTGGACCCAGACCTGTGTGGACTGTCTAGGGAGAGTGAACCCCTGTGCGGTGAGACAAAGCCTGTGTGGCTATTTGCTTGGACATTTAAAACCAGGGACTTAGGGACTAGGACAGCACTAGGCTGATCCCAGTTGTTAGTTAGGAAACCTGTATGTTTAGTCAGAGGTCAAGTTGACCAGGATTTATTTTGTTTATGTTTCTTTTGCTTTGCTGTGTTTTGTCACTGTAAATAGAAAATAAACCGCACCTTTTTGATTTTGAAAACCACAACCTCCGTTTGCTGGGCCTGTTTTTGTGTGGGGAGCCCATCTCGGGGGTCACACACACCCGCTGCCGAGCTAACCCCCTCACACAATATAAAAAAAAAGGTCACCTTTAAAAACGCTTCTAAACTAAAATGCGGCTAAACGCTGGTACCGCGTCTGAAACGTGGAAATCTTTGGCGTCTGAAGGCATTTTGAGGGTTTGTGAAAAACGATTTTAAACGCAACTGCAGATTTTTTTTGCCAGGACAAAAACAGTGTTTTGGATGTAATAGAATTCAATGGACCCGCATCCAAAACGCAAGTACCGCAATTTTGGCGCGATTTTTTGTTTGACCTGTTTATAGCTGGTTGTTAAAGGAAATGTAAAAAAAAAAAATGGTTCAAAAAACAAAACCCAAAAAAAAACAGCGTGGGGTCCCCCCCCAGGTCCATACCAGGCCCTTGGGTCTAGTATGGATTCAAAGGGGACCCCCCCAAAAAAAATGAAAAAAAAATGGCGTGGGGGTCCCCCCCAGGTCCATACCAGGCCCTTGGGTCTAGTATGGATTCAAAGGGGACCCCCCCAAAAAAATTAAAAAAAAATAGCGTGGGGGTCCCCCCAGAATCCATACCAGGCCCTTCAGGTCTGGCATGTATTTTAAGGGGAACCCCGCGCCAAAAACAAAAAAAAATTGCGTGGGGTCCCCTTAGAATACACACCAGACCCTTTATCCGAGCACTCAACCTGGCAGGCCGCAGGGGAAAAGGGGGGGGACGAGAGAGCGGCCCCCCTCCCTCCTGAACCGTACCAGGCCGCGTGCCCTCAACATGGGGGGTTTGGTGCTTCGGGGCAGGGGGGGCGACCTGCGGCCCTCCCCACCCCAAAGCACCCTGCCCCCATGTTGATGGGGACAAGGGCCTCTTCCCGACAACCCTGGCCGTTGGTTGTCGGGGTCTGCGGGCGGGGGGCTTATCGGAATCGGGGAGCCCCCTTTAATAAGGGGGACCCCAGATACCTGCCCCCACCCTATGTGAATCAGTATGGGGTACATCGTACCCCTACCCATTCACCTGGTGGCAAAATAAGTCAATAAAAAAAGACAACACAGGTTTGAAAAGTAATTTATTGGGCAGCTCCGGGGGTTTTTCTGCCGGGCCCCCGCTATCTTCTGCTAGCTCTTTTGCTAGCGGGGGTCCCGAGCTTCCTCGCCGTCTTCTTCCGACTTCGGGGGTCTTTCTGCCGGGCCCCCGCTATCTTCTGCTAGCGGGGGTCCCGAGCTTCCTCGCCGTCTTCTTCCGACTTCGGGGGTCTCTTGCTCTGTTCTCCGGTTCTTCTCCCACTCTCCGACGCCTTCTCCTCGATCTCCGATTCTTTCTGCCGGACGCCCCGCTATCTTGTGCCAGCTCTTTTGCTAGCGGGGGCCGGTCTTCTACGTGGCCTTCTTCCTTCTTCTCTTCGCCCGATGTTGACTCGTCGCTCTCCACCACCACAATGATCTGTCCAAGCAGCGGTGCCACTTTTATTGGCATGGGCGTGGTCACCGGATGATGCCACCACTGACCCCACCCCCGTATGATGTCACAGTCCCGGGGAATGATGGGACTGTGACGTGAAATGGGGGCGGGGTCAGCGGTGGCATCACCCAGTGACCACGCCCCATGCCAATAAAAGTGGCACCGCTGCTTGGACAAATCATTGCGCGGTGGAGAGCGACAAGTCAACATCGGGCGAAGAGAAGAAGGAAGAAGGCGACATAGAAGACCGGCCCCTGCTAGCAAAAGAGCTGGCACAAGATAGCGGGGCGTCCGGCAGAAAGAACCGGAGATCGAGGAGAAGGCGTCGGAGAGCGGGAGAAGAACCGGAGAACAGAACAAGAGACCCCCGAAGTCAGAAGAAGACGGCGAGGAAGCCCGGGACCCCCGCTAGCAAAAGAGCTAGCAGAAGATAGCGGGGCCCGGCAGAAAGACCCCCGGAGCTGCCCAATAAATTACTTTTCAAACCTGTGTTGTCTTTTTTTATTGACTTATTTTGCCACCAGGTGAATGGGTAGGGGTACAATGTACCCCATACTCATTCACATAGGGTGGGGGGCCGGCATCTGGGGGCCCCCTTTTTAAAGGTGGCGCCCTGATTCCAAAAAGCCCCCTGTTCGCATACCCCGACAACCAACGGCCAGGGTTGTCGGGAAGAGGCCCTTGTCCCCATCAACATGGGGGCAGGGTGCTTTGGGGTGGGGGGGCCGCAGGTCGCCCCCCTGCCCCGAAGCACCAAACCCCCATGTTGAGGGCATGTGGCCTGATACGGTTCAGGAGGGAGGGGGGGCTGCTCTCGTCCCCCCTTGTCCCCTGCGGCCTGCCAGGTTGCGTGCTCGGATAAGGGTCTGGTTTGGATTTTGGGGGGACCCCCACGCCGTTTTTCGGCTTGAGGGGTTCACCTTAAAATCCAGACCAGACCTAAGGGTCTGGTTTGGATTTTGGGGGGACCCCCACATCGTTTTTCGGCTTAGGGGGTTCACCTTAGCATCCAGCCCAGACCTAAGGGCCTGGTATGCTCCTGAAGGGGAACCCATGCCGGTTTTTTCATTAAAATTTGGCCTGGAGTTCCCCTTCATGATTCATACCAAACATGGAACAGCGAGGCTGCCGAGCACCAGCGCGATGACATCGCGCTGGACACATTCTCGGCCGGCTAGTCGCCTCTAGGACACGACTTGAGCAGCTGCTGCACGCTCAGGTCGTGTCCAGATCGCCTCGCAAAGTCGCGCTGTCCCTGTGTCAGCCGGCACACGAGTCGTCCGAAAGTCGGATCCGACTTCCCGGGCGACCTCTATTCAAATCAATGGGCTCCCATAGGGAACCATTCATTTTCAATAGAGCGCCGCTGACATTTCTATTTACTATAACAGTGCGCCGCTGCTTCCTGCGCCAAGTGAAGGAGTTATCCGGCGCAGCAATTAAGGTTAGAACCAGCGCAGCGCACTGTTATTAGTAAATCAGCCCCAGTGCATCATAGAGATGTGTCTAGTCTCTCCATCCAGGGGGTGGAAAAGGTTAACACCCCGGCTAGAGGTGGTAATAGGTTCCGGATGCTGTGCAGGCGCAAGGTATTCCATATTTTTTCACTCCATACCAGAATACCGGCAGGTCTCAATTTTGAATGGGATGTTTCCCACTATTATGATTAACATACTTTAAAGTATGACTGCTGGTTATCTGGCCCCCCTGGGTCACCCGGCTTCGCACAGCATCCGGATCTCTATCAGTATATCAGTATTTTTGTTGGAGTCTTTTCTTTCCCAATTTTATTATTCAGTCTCACGAATGAAATCTAATTAATGGTTTCCGTTTCCCATTTTTACCACTCTTATTCTACATTCCTATTCTTATTCCTTATCTTATTTTATTTTTGCGGTTTTTCTTTTACATATTTTTTTGTCCCATTTCATACCCTCCTGTCCTTATGTTTGTCCATGACACTTTCATGGGTCCACACGTTTACATCTGTGTTTTAGTGGGCCGGTCTTGGCTTTCTGTGCAGCTGTAAACGCACGTCTATCATTGTATACACACATGCATGTAGTTATATTATTCTGGCAGCCTCCTTTTCCCTTCTTACTTACCGATTTTTATGGGGTTTTCTTGTACTATATTGGTACATAAATATTACCGTTGGCAGCCTGGTAGTTTTTCAAGCATAAAAATATAACAAGGAACTAAAGCTGCGCAACTACGTAAAAATTGTGAATGAAAATAACCGAAAATTATTTAGTGTGAAATCACAATGTGATATCACCTTAAAGGTGACGTGACTGAACAATGTAACATGTAAATTAAACAATGAATGATATACTTTGAGCCTCTGGGTAATAAATGATGTTACACTCTATTCCTTGGTATTACACACAAGAGAATTCAATAGCAGTTCATAAATGGCATAAAGTCCCCAGAAAAAAGAATAAAGTGAAAAAGGGTTCAATCTCTTCAAAATTGAATTCGTGACTTCAAAACTGAAACACCATGGAAGAAGTGACTGCTGATACGACAGAAAGGAATCCACCACCTTATCTTTCTCAGGCTGCTTACCAGAAATCCTGATCCCTGAGAGAGATCAGTCTGAGTAGATGGCTATTATCCCCGCCAGGGTCTCTAATTGGCTCTCTCTGTACTTATATTCCTCTAGGCTTCAGTCTGTAGTCCCCAGATATCTCCACGAATCACATTTAGGGTGAAAAAGAAAGCCCCATAGCGTAATCCAATATTATAAAATAAAAAGATGCACTTACAGCATGTTGAATAAAAAACAGCAGTGGTTGTGTATAAGGCCGGCCGGCTCTCACTACCCGTTGCTTCCGGGATTCGTATGTAAACTGGATCTGAGCTCTCGGTACATCCCCATTCCATCACTATCGATACCCTTAGGGGACCTATGGCACCGAGACAAATACTCCAGTTATACACATTCAGATTGGTGTAGTGCATTGATCCATGGACATCTTAAGGGGGTCGCCCTTGGGGATGTCTATGGGTTCATTTGGGTACACATCAGGTTGCTCATAGAATCCAACAGACAGATCCAGTTCGCTTAGATATTTGGTTTACAATAACCTTTCTCCAGTAATTCCCTTCTTTCTATTTTTTAGTTCCTTCTCCCATAGTGACATTCCATATGCAGATGGCCATGGTTTTTTTATATTAAGAAACAATGAGTGTAATTGTGAATCTGTCCACAGGGTGGCGGTCACATTACACCTATCTAGCATATGGAGAAACACTTTAAATTTTTAAATATTTTAATGGCTTGGAATACATTTATACGTTATGATATATCCAGTAAATGTGGGGTAGGGATGTGAACCCCTTTATATCATATTAGGTTTGATTTCAACCAACGTATAGTATTTCTGTAGCCTTATACCTTATGTGCCTGTATATTTAGGATGCATATGGGCGGAGTGTGCTTGCTATTTTAATGCAAGTTTCACTCACAGTGAGCTAACTGTTTAGTTGGATCCCTTTTTCGTTTACATATCTGATTTACGTCTGACATTGCCAACGCTAGTCAGTGTTTCTGGATGTAAGGGCAGTTTGCCCATTTTCAATATGGTGATATGTGTAGCGGAGATGCCGAGAGTTCAGATCCAGTCGGACTCCGTTAATGTCACTGATATGTTACAATGATTTATACTGAATAGGTTCACTCATAGTGAGTGGATATCCCGGCCGTGATCTTTTGTATCTATATGTCGGAGTAGGATCCGACAGTGAGATCAAAGGTAAAAGGTTATTAATGTAAGGGCAGTTTGCCCATTTTCAAGATGGCGACACCCGCAGCTGGGATGCTGGGAACTCTGTTCTGGGCGGACCCAGCTATCGCTCACAGCACATAAAATGGTGGTGGATCAGCATGCCGCCCGTGCCCATGGATGACGACAGGTTTGTCGAAACGACGTAGGGAGGAGCGGCGTGCTGACGTCACCACAATATGAATCCCGGAAGCAACGGGTAGTGAGAGCCGGCCGGCCTTATACACAACCACTGCTGTTTTTTATTCAACATGCTGTAAGTGCATCTTTTTATTTTAATAAACGTTTTATAATATTGGATTACGCTATGGGGCTTTCTTTTTCACCCTAAATGTGATTCGTGGAGATATCTGGGGACTACAGACTGAAGCCTAGAGGAATATAAGTACAGAGAGAGCCAATTAGAGACCCTGGCGGGGATAATAGCCATCTACTCAGACTGATCTCTCTCAGGGATCAGGATTTCTGGTAAGCAGCCTGAGAAAGATAAGGTGGTGGATTCCTTTCTGTCGTATCAGCACTTCTTCCATGGTGTTTCAGTTTTGAAGTCACAAATTCAATTTTGAAGAGATTGAACCCTTTTTCACTTTATTCTTTTTTCTGGGGACTTTATGCCATTTATGAACTGCTATTGAATTCTCTTGTGTGTAATACCAAGGAATAGAGTGTAACATCATTTATTACCCAGAGGCTCAAAGTATATCATTCATTGTTTAATTTACATGTTACATTGTTCAGTCACGTCACCTTTAAGGTGATATCACATTGTGATTTCACACTAAATAATTTTCGGTTATTTTTATTCACAATTTTTACGTAGTTGCGCAGCTTTAGTTCCTTATAATATTGTTATTTGTGTGTGTCTCACATTTTTTAGTTGCAGCACAGATATTGAGTTATCACATTCAGTTTTTACAGACAGCGCAGTATTCCTACACTTTTTACATAAAAATATAACAAATTTTCATGCGATTAACATGCAGGTTATTCATCTATGTATACCCTGTGCTCTTGCTTGATAGGTTTTGCTCATCATACATATATGTATATAGGCTCTTCTGTCTCCGCCCTTTTACATTATAAACAAATAATATGGTTTTGATAACCATATATATACACTAAAATTATTGGAGCGGATATCGATCTATCCATATACCGGTATATATTATTATTTTACTTCATTCATATCAATTATTTCATCCACAGACATTAGTGCAGATAATAGTACTCTCATCCATAAGAGCCCATGTTCATGGCTCTGCCCATGGGTGACAGTTTTTGTGGGAGATTAACGTACTTGCATTATGATTCTAGTTAGGAAAAATATTTTTTATTCATTTTTTCATACCATTTTTAATAATTTCTTTCAGCTTCGGTATTTGGGTGGATTTTCGGATACATCCATTAGGTCAGGACTCATGATGGTCGTTTTTTGTATGTGTAGCGGGTATTTAAATTTAGGGGGAGCATCTGGGTGGTAGTATGACCCAGATGCACTGATTGTTAGGGAATTTGGGACCCTTTTTATTCGTGGAGGACTCCAGTGGTGTTCAGTTCCCTGCGGCCCCTGGGTAGTGCTGTCGCCCTGGGCCGGGGTTGAACCATCACTGCAGTGCTGTTCCCTTTTTGTCCTGTTTCGGCAGTCGTACGGCGGGGAGGGGAACCTGCTGTGCCTGTCGGGAGAGGAGATAAAGGGGAGAGACGCCCTCAACACGAGGTTCAGAGTCGGAGGTCACAGCCGCACCCAGGCACCTTCAGCCTGGGTGCCGGTGTTCCGGAGTTCCGAGCCCAGGTGCCCTTGACCTGGCCGGAGCGGGAGATGGAGTCCATCCCAGGCACCTTCAGCCTGGGGGTGAGGTACTACGGAGGAGGCCCGGGGCCCAGTACCTTCGACTGGGTTCTGCAGGGGTGGAAGAGTCCGAGGGGCCCTAAGGTGTTGGGCGCCCGAATCTGAGACGAGGAGGCCAGGGAGCGTAATCCCTCCGAACAGTCCGGTGCAGCATTACTGGTGACGGCGGGGCCTCTGGTAACTCTCTTGGAAGGATGTCTTCCCTCTGACAGGGGCTGCACTTAGCAAAGGTAATTCTGTTCCTGTTCTACACGGTCGGTGGCAGCGGCTGTGTTTAATAACCATTGGTGACACTACAATGGTTAGTTCTATTTGAGAATTGTGCCTTGACCTACTCCCCACTTATACTAAACTGTTCTTTGGGTCACAACCTGTCTGCTGTTAAAGGACTATTTATTGCTGTCAGAGAATAAATAAGAGTTGGACCTTTTCAGTGGTGTGGAACTCCAGTTACTGGGAACAAAGGGGGGTCATCTGCAGAACGGACTTGGCTCTGGGTTATGCACACAGCCCGAAGGTAAACAGGTGTTGGCTTTCACCTCTACACATTAGAGGACATAGGCCGTAGTGTACCGCATCCCTCCTCCCTGATCCCCCTAGACAAGACAACAAGCCGAGAAGAAGGGGTGAGAGGGGTGAGGCCGCTACATATGATTTATGTGGTCCTCTGATATTTTATCTAGACATTTTACACACACACGGCACGATATGGACTGACGATCACCTGCAGGTCTTGATGCTTATGTGCATTTGCCGATTTGTTGTGTTTTACTATAATCATGTAGGAATGTCAAAGTTTTTTAGAATGGTTTTAACTTTATATAATTTTTTGTATATGTTTTGGCTAGTAAGTACTCTCAACATTTTTGAAAAGGGATTTTTCATGTCAGACTTTGTCAAAACATGCATGACATTGTCGGGGGGTTTTAGCTATCGTACCCCCCTTTTTTGTGCTAAATGTTTTTTGTGCCAATGGTTTTATATTCATCCCTACTTCTATCTTTATTCTTCTTTCCCTATGTGGCTACTATTTTTGTTTATGTTGTAGCACATCTTTGATCAAACACATCTAGGGATTTGTTTATTTGGATATTAGCCTCAGTACATAGCATTAGTACATAGCATGCACATGCATTGGGGTATAGCATTATGTTACAACCATCTACCTTTCTTTTCAGGCTGGGCTCCCTGCTATGCTCAGGCAGCTCACCAGCCTGAGGGCTTCAAAACCTTTTGTATGTGTACATTTATTTACATTATGTATATAATCATATAATCTTGATACACATTATATACATCATTTAACCAATACACACACCTCCTTTCATTTGAATGTCTTCATGACCTGTTCTGCTAACATAGAACCATATACATATCGGGATACTTAAATATATACATATACAGGTAAAAAAAACTTTGATTTGCAATTCCTCTGTGCACAGTTAAGACATACATATATATGTGTGTATGTATATATCCCATATGGGCCACTATACTGATTTTCCACGGAATTTACATTCATATTCATATTTATGTTTATATTTTTAAAAAAAATCATCTGTGGTTCTTAAAGCTGATCAATAATTAATGAAAAATGAAATACATAATGTAAAAACAAAAAAAGAGAAATAATAATAAAAATTACAGCAACACTAATTACATTAATAATAGTAATTGACATCAATCATACTATATTATATTTTATTAAATAATGGTATCAACACATATTCACACATATGGATACATTTGCTTCACTTATCTATATTATGATGTTCACTTCTATATTCACATTTTACCACATTTTTTGCAATTTTTTGAAAACTTTTTGCAATCATTGTGTATTTTTTGCTATTTTTTATACATATTTCTTTATATATATTTTTTATACTTTATACACAGACACACATACTTCGTACAATTTGTACATTTTATATATGTTATACACTGGTATAAACATCTTATTATATGTCTACAGCTTCTGCCACACGTTTTCACGTAAGATTATAGATGCATATA
This sequence comes from Rana muscosa, assembly GCA_029206835.1. Taxonomy (NCBI): domain Eukaryota; kingdom Metazoa; phylum Chordata; class Amphibia; order Anura; family Ranidae; genus Rana; species Rana muscosa. The sequence goes on from CM055122.1 coordinate 1,215,613,194, forward strand.
AATATATATATATATATACCCAAATATAGACATAGAGATGCCGGTCATTTATAATGTCACCATTTGTCTGCACTCATATTCATATATTTTTATTCTTATTTTTCTCTCATTTTATGCACTCTACATACCATACAAAAGAGGAGGGATGGGCTGTACCTCTTATTCAAGTACACATACCCTCACTTTTCCAAGACGTTTTCTTTACACTTATACATATACACATATACAGTACATAGTATATACACAGTTTTTCACTGCATTCTACGTTGGATGGTGCTCTCTCCATTGTATTTTTAACTGTTTTATTATTTAAATTATCATTATTTTTATGGATTGTCTGTTTATGCAATTTATGTGATTCATTTATGTAATTCCCTTTTTTTCAACACATACATAACGTATTCGTGTTTAACTTTTTTATTCTAAGGCTGTTTCCTAATTTTGATCACAGCAGGACACAATTGGCTTTGATTGAGATGCTTCTTCAGCTCTTAATCAAGCCTTAATTGTCACCTGTCTCCTGATCACATGGGTGAACCAGTGTATTATATATAATGGAATGTATTTTTATGAACACTAGCTATGAGTAAGCACTTCTAAGTGTGAAACGCGTTAGTGTCCCCATTTTTCTGTTGCTGTGACATGTAGTGCCTGTTTTCATTTTACTTTGTGAATAAAGCCACGTTGGATTGGAGTGCGGCTGTCCAGATCATCATTATTTTTTCAATTGCCTAGTGCATTGCCAGCATCCTCGGTTCCTGGAAAGGTGAATTTTATTTTGGGTAGGCCTGTTTGGAGCGGCAATCCTTGTTTGTCAATCAATAGAAGGTCAGGCGTGAGTGGAAAAATCTTCCTGTACAATTAACAAGTAAATTTCATGCCAGGAAAGCAGTCCCACTCGCCCATCCATTAATATATTCTAGTAAATTGCACCTGCCATCTATTTAATAAATCAATATCAATAAGATCTGTGGAGAAAACACAATGAACATTTTATATTTTATAATCATTTTAAGATTATAAGCAGCTGATACAAAAAGGTATATTTTTGCAGTAAGGAAAGCAACAGTAAAATAATGATTCAATTAAACTATTTTGTCTCGTCAAATGTAAACAGTTCTAAACTAAAAATTAACTTGACCTTTAAAAAAATAATTTTTTATAATTTTAAAGAGAAAAGATGAGTTAGAAGTACATTTTCTTTGAAGTGCATGCCAATATTTCCAGAAGGTCATTGAACTTTACAAGCAAGTTTTCCAGTTCAAATCTGCCTCTAACATTTATATTTTACTTCCTTTCTTTCAGTGGCCTTTATTAGCCAGGCTTCCACAGCTTGTAGCACATTTTTTTAAACAGGAGCACTAGGAGAATGTAAATGCAGAATAATATATCATGACTCAAATTTGCATGGTCAAATGTCAAAAAAATTAGGCCTTTTCCAAAATCATGCCAAGAGAAATAACATAAGTGGGCCACTCAGCAGCAGGCATGCCATTTTAAGTTAGTTCAAGCTGTCATCACTGACTGCAAGTGGAAGTAGTGGTCATTAACTGTAACTGTACTGTTGCTGCTTGCAGATAGTGGATTTTCATTTTATTTTACATACACACGTGCAAACTGACAGTCTTTCAGAAACAACCTATACTATTATGTTGCTTAGCTTATGTGGGAGGGGGAAGTTTATGGGGGAAGTTAATGCCATTTTCATTCCAATAGGTGATAGAAGGCAGAAATGAGGACAAGAGTGTGGGTAGAGAGGTTGACACACTTGCATATTGTAACGGATAAATACTCATTTAAAATAATCACTTCATTTCAGTCCTTGTTTGACATTAACAAGCTTGAAACACAGGGAAGTACACTAGTCAGAACAAATAATTGAATATTCCACTAGTGCAGAATGGAGGCACAAGTCAGACTTAATGTCATGCTGTTGCTAAAGTCTATGGAAGCATGCAATTGGATAATAAGCTTAAACAGCAGAAAATTGGCACTAAGGCTGCTACTTCTGTTACCAAATAAAGCTCTGCTCGCCGTTAAAGCTCATTCCGAATCCGTCACTAGCAAAAAAATAAGCACCTTCCTCTTAGGTTCTTAATGTTCATTTCATATAACAGATTTTGGAAACAACATTTAATATTATGCAACAGATAAGAACATCATTGTAAGAATGTGAGTCACTAAGAAAACACTGTCTATGGATATCTTTTTCCGAGGAGTGTAAAAAAGTATAAGACTTAACATACATAATAATAAATTTAAGCTCTGTATGAACTAATGCACACTATTTAAATTATGTTTTCTTTACTTCAGTTCTTATTATATATCATTTAAAATGGGTACCGCTGGAATTAAATTAACAAGCTAAAAGACGGTTATAAAGAGAAATATGTCAAGCTGATATGAAAGAAGGGGGTGTGTCTTTGGGACTTTAAATGAAACACAGGCCATGCTAAAGCCGTGTGCTTCCATCCCTAGTATAATGTTCCAAAAAGGAGAAATGGGACTTTAAATTAGACACGTGTAAAACGGCTGGTAAAGAAATCAAATGTAAAAAACATTTAATAATTCATATATATACATGAATCAGATGGTAACAAGATTGCGTTATATATTTTATACATAATGGTAAAAAAGAGTCTATATAAATTTGAGTCTTCCTATACAGTTTTTTTTACATGCATTTTTTAACCATGTACTATCCGTTTACAGACATGTAAATGCATATTGTGGCAGAAATGCATAAAAATGTCTCAATGTGTTTCGCGGAGAGTCCTCCACTTCCTCAGGAGCAGGTGCATTATGCATGGATGTGTATCTGTAAAAAAATGCATATATATGCAGGACCGATCCTGGGTGGGGGCGCGGGGTGCACCGCACCCAGGCGCCACAGAGGGGGACGCCGGAGTGTCAGAGTGCCCCCTCCCTCCTCCTCTCCATGTTGTGTGCAGTAGCGTAGCTATGGGGAGGGGGTGCAATTCACCAGTGAACACAAGCGTGCACTGTGACAAGGGAGAGGCGAGCTGCGGGATCGTCAGTGTATCTCCCCTTCTCACCTCCTTCTCCTGTGAGCAGTGGAGAAGAGAGCGCGGCTCTCATCTTGTTCGCCGCCCATTTTGGTGCCCGATTTGCTTCCTTCCCCATTGGCCACAGTGGAGGGCCAATAAGAAGAGGCTAGCAGTGCATCATGGGACATGTAGTCCCAGAAGATCGTCAGCCCCATTCTTGTCCACAGGCAGCAGACTTCAGCCCCCAGTATGCACTCTGCTGGGGGAAAGAGTGAAAGCCTGGAACCCAGGAAGAAGCTGAGCGACTGCTACAGGAAAAAGAGAGGACTGTGCTGGGGGAGGCCAGAAAGAGAGCCATGCTGTACCCACACCACCAGAGAGAGAGCGCCACCACCAGGCTGTACCCGCCCCACCAGAGAGAGTGCGCCATCCCCGTGCTGTACCCGCGCCACCAGAGAGTGCACCACCGCCATGCTGTACCTGCATCATCAGAGAGAGAAAGCACCAATGCTACACTGTACCCACACCACCAGAGAGAGAGAGAGCGCCACCGCTACGCTGTACCCACACCACCAGAGAGCGAGCGCCACCACCACGCTGTACCCACAACACCAGAGAAAGAGAGAGCGCCACCGCCATGCTGTACCCACACCACCAGAGAGACGGAACTACCGCCGCGCTGTACCCACACCACCAGAGAGAGAGAGAGCACCACCACCACCGCGCTGTACCCACACCACCAGAGAGAGAGTGCCACCACAACGCTGTACCCACACCACCAGAGAGAAAGCGCCACCGCCACGCTGTACCCACACCACCAGAGAGAGAGAGAGCGCCACCACCACGCTGTACCCGCACCACCAGAAAGAGAGCGACACTGCCATGCTGTACCTACACCACCAGAGAGAGAGAGCGCCACCGCATGCTGTACCCGCACCAACAGAGATAGAGAGCGCCACAACCATGCTGTACCCACACCACCAGAGAGAGAGAGCACCTCCGCCATGCTGTGCCTGCACCCCCAGAGAGAGGGCCACACTGTACCCTCACCACCAGAGTAAGAGAGCGCCACTGCCATGATGTACCCACACCAACAGAGAGAGAGAGCACACCACCACCACGCTGTACCCACACCACCAAAGAGAGCGTCATACTGTACCTGCACCACCAGAAAGAGAATCACGCTGTACCCGCACCACCAGAGAGAGAGCAATGCTGCTGCCCAGCACCACCAGAGAGAGGGCCACTGATAAGCTGCATTTAGTGGGAACTGGTAGGCTGCATTTGATGGGCACTGATGGGGCTGCATTTGGTGGGCACTGGTAGGCTGCATTTGATGGGCACTGGTAGGCTGCTACTGGTGGGCACTGGTAAGCTGCAATTGGTGGGCACTGCTAGGCTGCATTTAGTGGGCACTGGTAGGCTGCATTTAATGCATTTATCTCTTGTATCATTTACGCAGTCTCCGACCATCTGCTGTATCATGTCCGGAGTCTCTGACCATCTCTTGTATCATGTCTGCAGTCTCTGAGCATCTCTTGTATCATGTCTGCAGCCTCTGAGCATCTCTTCTATCATTTCTGCAGTCTCTGACCATCTCCTGTATCATGTCTGCAGTCTCTGACCATTGCCTTTATCATATCTGCATTCTCTGACCATCTCCTGTAGTATGTCTGCAGTCTCTGACCATCTCTTGTATCATGTCTGCAGTCTCTGACCATCTCCTGTAGTATGTCTGCAGTCTCTGACCATCTCCTGTAGTATGTCTGCAGTCTCTGACCATCTCTTGTATCATGTCCGGAGTCTCTGACCATTTCTTGTATCATGTTTGCAATCTCTGACCATCTGTTGTATCATGTCCGCCGTCTCTGACCATCTCCTGTATCATGTCTGCAGTCTCTGACCATCTCCTGTAGTATGTCTGCAGTCTCTGACCATCTCTTGTATCATGTCCACAGTCTCTGACCATTTCTTGTATCATGTCTGCAGTCTCTGACCATCTCTTGTATTATGTCTGCAGTCTCTGACCATCTCCTATAGTTTGTGGACAGTCTCTGGCCATCTGTTGTATCATGTCTGCAGTCTCTGACCATCTCCTGTACTATGTCTGCAGTCTCTTACCATCTCTTGTATTATCTCTGTAGTCTCTGGCCATCTCCTGTAATATGTTTGCAATCTCCGACCACCTCTTGTATAATTTCTGCAGTCTCTGACCATCTCCTGTATCATGTCTGCAGTCTCTGACCATCTCTTGTATCATGTCTGCAGTCTCTGACCATCTTCTGTACTACAGTGCCCTGCAAAAGTATTCACCCCCCTTGGCATTTTTCGTGTTTTTTTTGCCTCACAACCTGGAATTAACATGGATTGTTTGAGGATTTGCATCATTTAATTCACAGAACATGCCCACAACTTTGAAGATGTTTTTTTTTTTATTGTGAAGCAAACAACAAATAGGACAAAAAAACTGAAACGTCAATGTGCATAACTATTCACCCCCTAAAGTCAATACTTTGTAGAGCCACCTTTTACGGCTATCACAGCTCCAAGTTGCTTTGGATAAGTCTCTATGAGCTTGCCACACCTTACCACTGGGATTTTTGCCCATTCCTCCTTGCAAAACTGCTCCAGCTCCTTCAAGTTGAATGGTTTGCGCTTGTGAACAGCAATCTTTAAGTCTGACCACAGATTTTCTATTGGATTGAGGTCTGGGCTTTGACTAGGCCATTCCAACACATTTACATGTTTCCCCCTAAACAAGTTCCCCCTAAACAAGTTTTTTTTTAACCACTTAACGACCGCTCACTGTATATATACGTCGGCAGAATGGCACCGACAGGCACAATCACGTAGAGCATACGTGATTGCCTTTGTATAGTTGGGGGGTCCAATCGGACCCCCCTCCTATACAGTGAGCGGTGGCTAAGTGTCCGGGAGCGTTCCGGGATGAGGGGGCAGCCATTCGTTTCTGGCCACCCCCTCGCGATCGCTCCCGGCGAATGGAAATGCCCCCTCTGTCTGTGTCAGACAGAGGGAGCAGGAGGAAGTGATGTCATCTCTGGTGCGGCGCTCACATATACCGAGCGCCGTACAAGAGAAGATATCAGGTCAGTGCACACAACACTACACTGACACCAGGACACATAGGGACATAAATCGCCCCCCCAGGCCCCCCCAGACACCCCAGATTACCCCCCAGATCACCCCCCCAGCCCCCAGTCACAGTGTCACTGATTGCAGTGACCATTTATTTAGTGATCACTGCAATCAGTGACATTTGTGACTGTAAAAGTGTCACCAAAGTTTAGTCTTAGGTCCAGTGTAGCCCCCTAACCCCCCCTAATAAAGGTTTAACCCCCTGATCATCCCCCAGATAACCCTTTCACCGCCTATCACCACTGTCGCTTAGCGATCATTTTTCTGATCGCTGTCTTAGCGTCAGTGATGCCGATCGGCAGCCAGTAATTTTTTTTAGGTTCGCCGCAGGTTTTTATAGCGTCAGGTACCCCAATATATTATCTAATAAAGGTTTAACCCCCTTGATCGCCCCCCAGGTAACCCTTTCACCCCCTATCACCACTGTCACTAAGCGATCGTTTTTCTAAACGCTGTCTTAGTGTCTGTGATGCAGATCGGTAGCCGGTAATTTTTTTTAGGTTCGCCGCAGGTTTTTATAGCGTCAGGTACCCCAATATATTATCTAATAAAGGTTTAACCCCCTTGATCGCCCCCCAGGTAACCCTTTCACCCCCTATCACCACTGTCGCTAAGCAATTGTTTTTCTAAACGCTGTCTTAGTGTCGGTGATGCAGATCATAGCCAGTAATTTTTTTTAGGTTCGCCGCATGTTTTTATAGCGTCAGGTACCCCAATATATTATCTAATAAAGGTTTAACCCCCTTGATCGCCCCCCCAGGTAACCCTTTCACCCCCATCACCACTGTCGCTAAGCAATCGTTTTTCTAAACGCTGTCTTAGTGTCGGTGATGCAGATCGGTAGCTGGTAATTTTTTTTAGGTTCGCCGCAGGTTTTTATAGCGTCAGGTACCCCCATATATTATCTAATAAAGGTTTTAACCCCCTGATTGCCCCTAGTTAACCCTTTCACCAGTGATCACCATATAAGTGTTACGGGTGACGCTGGTTAGTTAGTTTGCTTTTTATAGTGTCAGGGCACCCGCCGTGTATATAACCCAATAAAGGTTTAACCCCCTGATCACCCGGTGGGTGATATCAATTAGGTTTTAGCGTCAGAGAGGGTCTGAGTCACACCCCAGGCAGCGTCAGGTTAGTGCCAGTAACGCTAACACCCACGCGTGAAGCATACACCCCCCTTAGTGGTATAGTATCTGAACAGATCAATATCTGATCTGATCTATACTAGCGTCCCCAGCAGTTTAGGGTTCCCAAAAACGCAGTGTTAGCGGGATCAGCCCAGATACCTGCTGGCACCTGCGTTTTGCCCCTCCGTCCAGCCCAGGCCACCCAAGTGCAGTATCGATCGATCACTGTCACTTACAAAACAAAAACACACATAACTGCAGCGTTCGCAGAGACAGGCCTGATCCCTGCGACTACAGTGCTGTAGGAGGTGATTTCACCACCACAGTTAAAAAAAAAAAAGCAAATATGCCGAAGCATTGGGGCAGCAGGGGCGGAGGAGCGATTTTGCTCCTAATGCCGCGTACATACGGTCGAAATTCCGACGGAGGCTTGCCCGTGGAAAAGTCCGACCATGTGTGTGCGGCATAACTTTTTTGCGGGAGGATGCCCCCATGCTTCGGCATATATAAATGGTGCGTGTATGCCCATCATTGGAAGTGGGTGGATGAAGGGCGGTATTCTAATGGTGGGCATACCCACCGATCAATCTCTTTTTTCGTTCAGCCAACTGGCTGCATGAAATAAAAAGATTACAATACATGTCCAACAAGGACCAGCAACGTACTGGTATGTTGCTGGACTTTGAATGTTTATACCAGAATGATGCCTGCGGGTTTAGGTATCATCTTGGTATCATTCTTTTCAGCCTGCGGCCGGCTTTCATGTAAAAGCAATCCTAGCGGCTAATTAGCCTCTGGACTGCTTTTACAAGCAGTGGGAGGGAATGCCCCCCCGGATATAAAAAGCGCCATTGGGAAATTGGGAAAGCATTTTATCACACAGATCTTGGTGTGGTCAGATGCTTTGAGGGCAGAGGAAAAATCTAGGGTCTAGAAGACCCCAGTTTTTTCAAAAAAAGAGTACCTGTCACTACCTATTGCTATCATAGGGGATATTTACATTCCCTGAGATAACAATAAAAATGATAAAAAAAAAAAATACTTGGAAGGAACAATTTAAAAATAAAATAAAAAAGCAAAATTAATAATAAAAAAAAAAGAAAAAAAAAAGCACCCCTGTCCTGCCCTGCTCTTGCCCAATGGCGAACGCAAGCGTCGGTCTGGCGTCATATGTAAACAGCAATTGCACCATGCATGTGAGGTATCACCGCGAAGGTCCGATCGAGGGCAATCATTTTAGCAGTAGACCTCCTCTGTAAATCTACTGGGGTAACCTGTAAAGGCTTTTAAAGGCTTTTAAAAATGTATGTAGTTTGTCGCCAATGCGCGTTTGTGCGAAATTTTAAAGCATGTCGTGTTTGGTATCTATGTGCTCGGCCTAAGATCATCTTTTTTATTTCATCAAACATTTGGGCAATATAGTGTGTTTTAGTGCATTAAAATTAAAAAAAGTGTATTTTTTAACCCAAAAAATGCGTTTGAAAAATCGCTGCGCAAATACTGTGTAGAAAAAAAAATGCAACACCCACCATTTTAATCTGTAGGGCCTTTGCTTTAAAAATATATATAATGTTTGGGGGTTCAACATAATTTTCTTGCAAAAAAAAAATGTTTTCATGTAAACAAAAAGTGTCAAAAAGGGCTTTGTCTTCAAGTGGTTAGAAGAGTGGATGTAAGCTTCCTAATGTTGTGTATAAAATGCCAGAACAGTTCAAAACCCCCCCCCCAAATGACCCCATTTTGGAAAGTAGACACCCCAAGCTATATACTGAGAGGCATGTCGAGTCCATGGAATATTTTATATGTTGACACAAGTTGCGGAAAAACGACAATTTTTTTTTTTTTTGGCACAAAGTTGTCACTAAATGATATATTGCTCAAACATGCCATGGGCATATGTGGAATTACACCCCAAAATACATTCTGTTGCTTCTCCTGAGTACGGGGATACCACATGTGTGAGACTTTTTGGGAGCCTAGCCACGTACGGGACCCCAAAAACCAAGCACCGCCTTCAGGCTTTCTAAGGGTGTAAATTTTTGATTTCACTTCTCACTGCCTATCACAGTTTCGGAGGCCATGGAATGCCCAGATAGCACAAACCCCCCCAAATGACCCCATTTTGGAAAGTAGACACCCCAAGCAATTTGCTGAGAGGTATTGTGAGTATTTTGCAGATCTCGCTTTTTGTCACAAAGTTTTGAAAATTGAAAAAAAAAAAATATATATATATATATATATTTTTTCTTTCTTCATTTTCAAAAACAAATGAGAGCTGTAAAATACTCGCCATTCCTCTCAGCAAATAGCTTGGGGTGTCTATATTCCAAAATGGGGTCATTTGGGGGGGTTTTGTGCGATTTTGGCATTTTATGGCCTTCGAAACTGTGATAGGTAGTGAGGAGTGAAATCAAAAATTTGTGCCTAGAAATCCTGAAGGCGGTGCTTGGTTTTCGGGGTCCCGTACGCGGCTAGGCTCCTAAAAAGTCCCACACATGTGGTATCCCCGTACTCAGGAGAAGCAGAAAAATGTATTTTGGGGTGTAATTCCACATATAACCATGGCATGTGTGAGCAATATATCATTTAGTGACAACTTTTTGTAATTTTTTTTTTTTTTTGTCATTATTCAATCACTTGGGACAAAAAAAAATATATTCAATGGGCTCAACAGGCCTCTCAGCAATTTCCTTGGGGTGTCTACTTTCTAAAATGGGGTCATTTGGGGGGGTTTTGTGCTATTTTGGCATTTTATGGCCTTCGAAACTGTGATAGGTAGTGAGGAGTGAAATCAAAAATTTGCGCCCTTAGAAATCCTGAAGGCGGTGCTTGGTTTCCGGGGTCCCGTACGCGGCTAGGCTCCCAAAAAGTCCCACACATGTGGTATCCCCGTACTCAGGAGAAGCAGCAAAATGTATTTTGGGGTGAAATTCCACATATAACCATGGCATGTGTGAGCAATATATCATTTAGTGACAACTTTTTGTAATTTTTTTTTTTTTTTTAGTCATTATTCAATCACTTGGGACAAAAAAATAAAAAATTCAATGGGCTCAACATGCCTCTCAGCAATTTCCTTGGGGTGTCTACTTTCCAAAATGGGGTCATTTGGGGGGGTTTTGTACTGCCCTGTCATTTTAGCACCTCAAGAAATGAGATAGGCAGTCATAAATTTAAAGCTGTGTAAATTTCAGAAAATGTACCCTAGTTTGTAAACTCTATAACTTTTGCGCAAACCAATAAATATACGCTTATTGACATTTTTTTTACTAAAAACATGTGGCTGAATACATTTTGGCCTAAATGTATGACTACAATTGAGCTTATTCGATTTTTCTTATAACAAAAAGTAGAAAATATCATTTTTTTTCAAAATTTTCGGTCTTTTTCCGTTTATATCGCAAAAAATAAAAATCGCAGAGGCAATCAAATACCATTAAAAGAAAGCTCTATTTGTGGGAAGAAAAGGACGCAAATTTCGTTTGGGTACAACATTGCATGTCCGCACAATTTACAGTTAAAGCAGCGCAGTGCAAAATTCTGAATTCACCTCTGGTCCTCTAGCTACCAAATGGTCCGGGGCTTAAGTGGTTAACAGTGTGTTTGGGGTCATTGTCCTGCTGGAAGGTGAAGCTCCGTCCTAGCCTCAAATCACACACAGAGTGGTGCAGGTTTTGCTCAGGAATATCCCTGTATTTAGCACCATCCATCTTTCCCTCAACTCTGACCAGTTTCCCAGTCCTGACTGCTGAAAAACATCCCCACAGCATAATGCTACCACCACCATGTTTCACTGTGTGGGATGGGTTTGCGCCAGTTTTCTTTGATGGACAAAAAGTAAAATTTTAGTCTTATCGGACCAGAGCACCTTCCTCCATACATTTTGGGAGTCTCCATACATGCCTTTTTGCAAACTCAAAATGTGCCATTTTGTTTTTTGATGAAAGTAATGTCTTTCTTCTGGCCACTCTGCCATAAAGCCCAACTCTAAGGAGGGACAGCTTATTGTCGTCCTATGTACAGATACTCAAGTCTCTGCTGTGGAACTCTGCAGCTCTTCCAGCTGGTCTTAGGTCTCTGTGCTGCCTCCCTGATTAATGCCCTCCTTGCCCGGTCCGTTAGTTTTGGTGTGCGGCCGTCTCTTGGCAGGTTTGCTGTTGTGCCATGTTCTTTCCATTTGGTTATGATAGATTTGATGGTGCTCCTAGGGATCATCAAAGATTTGGATATTTTTTTATAACCTAACCCTGACTTGTACTTCTCAACAACATTGTCCCTTACTTGTTTGGAGAGTTCCTTGGTCTTCATGGCAGTGTTTGGTTAGTGGTGCCTCTTGCTTAGGTGTTGCAGCCTCTGGGGTCTTTCAAAAAGGTGTGTATATGTAATGACAGATCATGTGACACTTAGATTGCACACAGGTGGACATCATTTCACTAATTATGTGACTTCTGAATGTAATTGGTTGCACCAGAGCTTTTTATGGGCTTCATAACAAAGGGGGTGAATACATACGCACATGCCAATTATTATTTTTTTATTTCTGAAAAATAGTTTTATGTATTTATTTTTCTAATTTTACTTCACCAACTTAGACTATTGTGTTCTGATCCATCATATATAATTCAGATTAAAAAAACATTGAACGAAAGGCTGTAATGTAACAAAATAGGTAAAAAGTCAAGGGGGTGAATAATTTTGCAAGGCACTGTATGTCTGCAGTCTCTGACCATCTCTTGTATCATGTCTGCAGTCTCTGACCATCTACTGTACTATGTCTGCTGTCTCAGACCATCTCTTGTATCATGTCTACAGTCTCAGACCATCTCTTGTATCATGTCTGCAGTCTCTGACCATCTTTTGTATCATGTCTGCAGTCACAGACCATCTCTTGTATCATGTCTGCAGTCTCAGACCATCTCTTGTATCATGTCTGCAGTCTCAGACCATCTCTTGTATCATGTCTGCAGTCTCTGACCATCTTTTTGTATCATGTCTTCAGTCTCTGACCATCTCTTGTATTATGTCTGTAGTCTCAGACCATCTATTGTATCATGTCTGCAGTCTCAGACCATCTCTTGTATCATGTCTGCAGTTTCAGCCAAAAATACGTAGAAGAATATGTATCGACCTAAACTGAGAAAAAAAAAAGTTTTTTTTATATATTTTTTGGGGATATTTATTATAGCAAAAAGTAAAAAATATTGCATTTTTTTCAAAATTGTTGCTCTATTTTTGTTTATAGCGCAAAAAATAAAAACTGCAGAGGTGATCAAATACCACCAAAAGAAAGCTCTTTTTATGGGGAAAAAAGGACACCAATTTTGTTTGGGAGCCACGTCGCACGACCGCGCAATTGTCAGTTAAAGCGACGCAGTGCCGAATCGCAAAAAGTGGCCTGGTCCTTATGCTGCATATTGGTCCGGGTCTTAAGTGGTTAAACAGCAAATATACCCCCACATCCAAAAAAATGTAGGTAAGTTTAGGTAACACTTTTTTTGAGCCCACTTTACCACTTGAAACATATTGATGAAACCCATTGGGGCTTCTTACTGATATTGGGCACCTTAGTACCCAAATTATTCCAGAGGGTGTTGTTGTGCGTTTGAAATCAGGAATTGCCTGAATTTACAATAAATAGTTAGATCAGGGCTCAAAATTTCAAATCTTGAGCTACAAGCCAGGCTTCAAGGTTTACTCGCCACCAGTTGCCCCATCCAACCCCTACCCTGCCCAACCCTAATTCCGCCCCTAAACACACCCTCGTAAATTATCTCAGGAAATGACACCAAAATGTTTTATGCAGAATTATGCAGCCTACCTGTATCCACCAATGCAGCCTGCCCGTGTCCACCATTGCAGCCTGTGTCCACCAATGCAGCCGGTGTCCTCGAATGCAGCCTCTGCCTAACAATGCAGCCCGTGTCCACCAATGCAGCCCGTGTCCACCAATGCAGCCCATGTCCACCAATGCAGCCCGTGTCCACCAATGCAGCCCGTGTCCACCAATGCAGCCCGTGTCCACCAATGCAGCCCGTGTCCACCAATGCAGCCCGTGTCCACCAATGCAGCCCGTGTCCACCAATGCAGCCCGTGTCCACCAATGCAGCCCGTGTCCACCAATGCAGCCTGTGTCCACCAATGCAGCCTGTGTCCACCAATGCAGCCTGTGCCTAACAATGCAGCCTACCTGTGCAGGGCAAGAGAGAAGGGGAATTGCCGGCCAGATGATCAGAGCACCGAGGAACATCACAGCTTTCATTTCAATTGCTGTATGCTCCCGCTGCATGCCGTCACATACAGCCCCACCTCCTGGCACGGAAAGTTTGATATACCTCACACGTCCCGGGATTGGGTTGGTGATCTGTCTATTAAAGTCCCTGGACCAAGAGGAGGGGCTGTATGTGACAGCAAGTGCGAGGAACACACAGCAATTGAAATGAAAGCTGTGATGTTCCTCAGCGCTCCGATCATCTATAAATCTGCCATACCATTTGTTGGCTTCTGTACAAGGATTGGAATGGGAAAACAAAAACAATTCCTCCCTCTAACCCATATACAAATTGGCCAAGGAAGGTGAGAACTTGCCTCCCATAGAGGCTCCCCTGCACTGCAAATAATACACTTGATCAAAAATAAAATAATTATGTTGTAACAAAAACGAAACAGGCAGAACCAACAATTCCTTTAGCTCTGCACTATATGTACTATAGCTGTGCAGGTTGAAATGGAGAGTCTCAAATGCCAAGCATTGTGGAATAAATGAGTACAGGGACTTGACATCGAAAGTGGCCCAGAAAAAAGTCTCCTGCCACTGGATGTCATTTGTGTGTAAAAGAACGGTAGACGTATCCCTAATATAGCCTGGAAGCCTTTTGACCAAGGGTTGTAGGTACCGATCCACCCATGCTCCAAGTTTCTCAAGCAGGGAGCCGATGCCTGCAACAATCAGTTGTCCCTTGATAGGGATCTCATCCTTATGAACTTTGGGTAAGTGGTGAAAAACCGGAGTAACTGGAAACTCCTCCTCCAGGGAATCAGCTACCTTTGATGTTTTTTTAAACCATAAAACTTTTATTGATGCTTAACCACTTAAGCCCCGTACCATTTTGTAGCTAAAGGACCAGAGGTGTTTTCAGAATTTTGCACTGCGCTGTTTTAACTGGAAATTGTGCGGACATGCAATGTTGTACCGAAACAAAATTTGCGTCCTTTTCTTCCCACAAATAGAGCTTTCTTTTAATGGTATTTGATTGCCTCTGCGATTTTTATTTTTTGCAATATAAACGGAAAAAGACTGAAAATTTTTAAAAAAAATAATATTTTCTACTTTTTGTTATAAGAAAAATCGAATAAACTCAATTTTAGTCATACATTTAGGCCAAAATGTATTCAGCCACATGTCTTTAGTAAAAAAAATGTCAATAAGCATATATTTATTGGTTTGCGCAAAAGTTATAGCGTCTACAAACTAGGGTACATTTTCTGGAATTTACACAGCTTTTAATTTGTGACTGCCTATCTCTATTCTTGAGGTGCTAAAATGGCAGGGTAGTACAAAGCCCCCCCAAATGACCCTATTTTGGAAAGTAGACATCCCAAGGAAATTGCTGAGAGGCATGTTGAGCCCATTGAATATTTTTTTTTTGTCCCAAGTGATTGAATAATGACAAAAAAAATAAGAAAAATAAAATTACAAAAAGTTGTCACTAAATGATATATTGCTCACACATGCCATGGTTATATGTGGAATTGCACCCCAAAATACATTTTGCTGCTTCTCCTGAGTACGGGGATACCACATGTTTGGGACTTTTTGGGAGCCTAGCTGCGTACAGGCCCCCGAAAACCAAGCACCGCCTTCAGGATTTCTAAGGGCGCAAATTTTTGATTTCACTCCTCACTACCTATCACAGTTTCGAAGGCCATAAAATGCCAAAATAGCACAAACCCCCCCCCCCAAATGACCCCATTTTAGAAAGTAGACACCCCAAGGAAATTGCTGAGAGGCATGTTGAGCCCATTGAATATTTTTTTTTTGTCCCAAGTGATTGAATAATGACAAAAAAAATAAAATTACAAAAAGTTGTCACTAAATTATATATTGCTCACACATGCCATGGTTATATGTGAAATTTCACCCCAAAATACATTTTGCTGCTTCTCCTGAGTACGGGGATACCACATGTGTGGGACTTTTTAGCAGCCTAGCCGCGTACGGGACCCCGAAAACCAAGCAGCGCCTTCAGGATTTCTAAGGGCACAAATTTTTGATTTCACTCCTCACTACCTATCACAGTTTCGAAGGCCATAAAATGCAAAAATAGCACAAAACCCCCCCAAATGACCCCATTTTGGAAAGTA
Source organism: Rana muscosa (assembly GCA_029206835.1). Taxonomy (NCBI): domain Eukaryota; kingdom Metazoa; phylum Chordata; class Amphibia; order Anura; family Ranidae; genus Rana; species Rana muscosa. Next base: position 1,215,628,846 of record CM055122.1, read on the forward strand.
GACACCCCAAGCTATTTTCTGAGAGGCATGGTGAGTATTTTACAGCTCTCATTTGTTTTTGAAAATGAAGAAAGAAAATAATTTTTTTTTTTTTCAATTTTCAAAACTTTGTGACAAAAAGCGAGATCTGCAAAATACTCACCATACCTCTCAGCAAATAGCTTGGGGTGTCTACTTTCCAAAATTGGGTCATTTGGGGGGTTTGTGCCATCTGGGCATTCCATGGCTTCCGAAACTGTGATAGGCAGTGAGGAGTGAAATCAAAAATTTACACCCTTAGAAAGCCTGAAGGCGGTGCTTGGTTTTTGGGGTCCCGTACGCGGCTAGGCTCCCAAAAAGTCTCACACATGTGGTATCCCCGTACTCAGGAGAAGCAACAGAATGTATTTTGGGGTGTAATTCCACATATTCCCATGGCATGTTTGAGCAATATATCATTTAGTGACAACTTTGTGCAAAAAAAATAAAAAATAAAAATAAATTGTCTTTTTTCCACAACTTGTGTCAACATATAAAATATTCAATGGACTCGACATGCCTCTCAGTATATAGCTTGGGGTGTCTACTTTCCAAAATGGGGTCATTTGGGGGGGTTTTGAACTGTTCTGGCATTTTATACACAACATTAGGAAGCTTACATCCACTCTTCTAACCACTTATAGACAAAGCCCTTTCTGACACTTTTTGTTTACATGAAAACATATATTTTTTTTGCAAGAAAATTATGTTGAACCCCCAAACATTATATATTTTTTTAAAGCAAAGGCCCTACAGATTAAAATGGTGGGTGTTGCATTTTTTTTTCCACACGGTATTTGCACAGCGATTTTTCAAACGCATTTTTTGGGGAAAAAATACACTTTTTTTAATTTTAATGCACTAAAACACACTATATTGCCCAAATGTTTGATGAAATAAAAAAGATGATCTTAGACCAAGTACATAGATACCAAACACGACATGCTTTAAAATTTCGCACAAACGCGCATTGGCGACAAACTACATACATTTTTAAAAGCATTTAAAAGCCTTTACAGGTTACCACATTAGATTTACAGAGGAGGTCTACTGCTAAAATTACTGCCCTCGATCTGACCTTCGCGGTGATACCTCACATGCATGGTGCAATTGCTGTTTACATATGACGCCAGACCGACGCTTGCGTTCGCCATTGCGCAAGAGCAGGGCAGGACAGGGGTGCTTTTTTTTTTTTATTATTAATTTTGCTTTTTTATTTTATTTTTAAACTGTTCCTTCCATATATATTTTTTTTTAATCATTTTTATTGTTATCTCAGGGAATGTAAATATCCCCTATGATAGCAATAGGTAGTGACAGGCACTCTTTTTTTGAAAAAACTGGGTACTATTAGACCCTAGATCTTTCCTCTGCCCTCAAAGCATCTGACCACACCAAGATCAGTGTGATAAAATGCTTTCCCAATTTCCCAATGGCGCTTTTTATATCCGGGGGGTGGACATTCCCTCCCACTGCTTGTAAAAGCAGTCCAGAGGCTAATTAGCCACTAGGATTGCTTTTACATGAAAGCCGGCCGCTGGCTGAAAAGAATGATACCAAGATGATACCTAAACCCGCAGACATCAATCTGGTATAACCATTCAAAGTCCAGCAACATGCTGGTCCTTGTTGGACATGTATTGTAATCTTTTTTTTCATGCAGCCTGTTGGCTGAACGAAAAAAAAGATTGATCGGTGGGTATGCCCACCATTAGAATACCGCCCTTCATCCACCCACTTCTAATGATGGGCATACATGCACCATTTATATATGCCGAAGCATGGGGGCATCCTACCACAAAAGTTATGCCGCACACACATGGTCGGACTTTTCCACGGGCATGCCTCCAACGGAATTTCGACCGTATGTACGCGGCATTAGGAGAAAAATCGCTCCTCCGCCCCTGCTGCCCCAATGCTTCGGCATATATGCTTATTTTTTTAACTGTGGTGGTGAAATCACCTCCTACAGCACTGGAGTCGCAGGGATCAGGCCTGTGTCTGCGAACGCTGCAGTTATGTGTGTTGTGTTTTGTAAGTGACAGCGATCGATTGATACTGCACTTGGGTGGCCTGGGCTATACAGAGGGGCAAAACGCAGGTGCTAGCAGGTATCTGGGCTGATCCCGCTAACACTGCGTTTTTGGGAACCCTAAATTGCTGGGGACGCTAGTATAGATCTGATCAGATCAGATATTGATCTGTTCAGATACTATACCACTAAGGGAGGTGTATGCTTCACGCGTGGGTGTTAGCGTTACTGGCACTAACCTGACGCAGACCCTCTCTGACGATAAAACCTAATTGATATCACCCGCCGGGCGATCAGGGGGTTAAACCTTTATTGGGTTATATACGACGGGTGCCCTGACACTATAAAAAGCAAACTAACTAACCAGCGTCACCCGTAACACTTATATGGTGATCACTGGTGAAAGGGTTAACTAGGGGCAATCAGGGGGTTAAACCTTTATTAGGTAATATATGGGGGTACCCGACACTACAAAAACCTGCGGCGAACCTAAAAAAAATAACTGGCTACCTATCGGCATCACCGACACTAAGACAGCGATCAGAAAAACGATCGCTTAGTGACAGCGGTGCTAGGGGGTGAAAGGGTTACCTGGGGGGGCGATCAAGGGGTTAAACCTTTATTGGGTAATATGTGGGGGTACCCGACACTATAAAAACCTGCGGCGAACCTAAAAAAAATAACTGGCTACCTATAGGCATCACCGACACTAAGACAGCGATCAGAAAAACGATCGCTTAGTGACACTGGCAAAATGGGGTGAAAGGGTTACCTGGGGGGGCGATCAAGGGGTTAAACCTTTAGGTAATATATGGGGGTACCCGACGCTATAAAAACCTGCGGCAAACCTAAAAAAAATAACTGGCTACCTATCGGCATCAACGACACTAAAACAGCGATCAGAAAAACGATTGCTTAGTGACAGCGGTGCTAGGGGGTGAAAGGGTTACCTGGGGGGGCGATCAAGGGGTTAAACCTTTATTAGGTAATATATGGGGGTACCCGACGCTATAAAAACCTGCGGCGAACCTAAAAAAAAGAACTGGCTACCGATCGGCATCACCGACACTAAAACAGCGATCAGAAAAACGATCGCTTAGTGACGGCGGTGCTAGGGGGTGAAAGGGTTACCTGGGGGGCAATCAAGGGGTTAAACCTTTATTGGGGGGGTTAGGGGGCTACACTGGACCTAAAACTAACTTTAGTGACACTTTTACAGTCACAAATGTCACTGATTGCAGTGATCAGTAAATAAATGGTCACTGCAATCAGTGACACTGTGACTGGGGGCTGGGGGGTGATCTGGGGGGGCCTGGGGGGCGATCATGTGCCTATGTGTGTGGTGTCAGTGTGCTGTTTAGTGCACTAACCTTTGTGTCTTCTCTCATGCGGCGCTCGGTATATGTGAGTGCCGCATGAGGGATGACATCACTTTCTCCTGCCTGTGTAAACATTACACAGGCAGAGGAAGCATTTGATTCGCCGGGAGCGATCGCGAGGGGGTGGCCAGAATCGAATGGCGGCCCCCTCATCACGGATCGCTCCCGAAGCAATCCCGGCCGCCCACTGTACCGGAGGGGGGTCCGATTGGACCCCCCACCCATACGAAGGCAGGCACGTACAGGTACGTGATTGTGCCTGTCCGTGCCATTCTGCCGACGTATAATTACAGTGGGCGGTCGTTAAGTGGTAAAATTGTACAATCATACTAACATTTGTACATGGATATCATATAAAATATAATATTGTATAATTGAATTCGATAGTAGAGTATTTAAAAATAAAACCATTAAAATGGTTTCATAATCAGCCGATCATTACATCAATAGTCTAATTAGAAATACTCTGGATTTGTATAGAAAAGTCTATTATTTAATTTTGAAAAGGAAAATAGAACTTTGTGGGCCTCCGAGGGATGCCCATAGAACAAGATATAGTGGCAGAAATGAAAGGAAATAAAGGAAAGGGTAAATTAAAAAATAAAAAAGAGATATTATTTCTTCACGGGTCTCTATATTTAAAGGTCTATGTCTGTGTAAAATTGGCATAAGAATCAGAATATTTAAAGATGATCCACGGCTGCCACATTTTATTAAAACTTTTTGTATTCCCATGTGCTGTAGCCGTGATCTCCTCCATACCTTTGAGTAGATGTACCTCCTCTAGCCATTCTTTGATTGTGGGGGTGGTGGTACTTCTCCAGTGTCTTGGTATTACTGTTTTTGCTGCTGTGATTAAGAAGAATCTGGTCAAGGAGTTTTTGTATTTTCTTAAGGTGCAATTGGTGATATTTATAAGACAGCAAGCTGCGTCTAAATGAATTTTCGTGTCTGTGATATGTTTTATGATCTTGATTACTTGGTTCCAGAAGGGTTTAATCAGGTCACATTCCTACCAGATGTGGTATAAGGTGCCTTCTTCCCGGTTGCAGCGCCAACAATGTCCAGGAACTGTCGAGAACCACTTGTGTAATTTGTGTGGTGTGATGTACCAATTTGTTCGAAGTTTGAATGATGTTTCTTGCAATCTCACATTGATTGCGCATTTGTGTGCGAACACACAGGCTTGTAGCCATTGGTCTCTTGTAAAAGATCTGTTTAGGGTTGTTTCCCAGGACATTTTGTGTCTGTTAGGTTCCTGTAGATCATAGGACTGCAACCAGGTGTATGTTAAGGAAATGTTCTTTGTGGTCGTGGTAGCCAAAAAACATATGGTTTTGAAGGGTGTTAAAGGTCTAATAAAATGTTTTTGTCTTTTAGAATTCATAATGAAGTCATGTATTTGTTGATATTCCTGGTTGTGTAGCGGCATTTGTCCTAATTCTTTCTGTAAATCTGAATGAGATTTTATTTTGTTATTCTTTAAGCAGTGTGTGACTAGAAGTGGCGTGTTTCTGTTGCAAAGAGATTGGATAGAACCATCCATTCCCGATGGGAAGTCAGGATTAGTTGTCAGTGGTGTTAGAGGTCCTAATGAGGATGTGAGTGAGTGTCTTTGAATAATTGTTTGTAGGTTTTTTAGTGTTGCCCCTATAAGGGGATGTTGTTTCAGTTGCTTCGGACATGAGCTCCAAGGTATCCAAGGTGTGTGGGACACCGGGTATAGGTCCCATAATATTCTCCAGCCCTACCCAATCTTTATTCTCTTCATGGCAGGTCCAGTCTATGATTCTAGTTAGATGTGTAGCTAGATAATAATTTTTAAAATTGGGAAAACCCATACCTCCATTTTTTTTATTCATCGTAAGTAAGTTTAGACTGATTCTTGTTTTTTTGGAAGCCCAGAGGAATTTTCTTAACAGACTATGGAATGATTTTAAGAAGTTTGAGGGTAATAGTATCGGTACTGTTTGGAAAAAATATAGTATTCTAGGCAGGATTGACATTTTAATTATAGCTGCCCTGCCGAACCATGAGAAATACTTAAACGTCCACTTATGTAGGTCTTTGGTAATATTTTGCAAAAGTGGTTGAAAATTGGCTTTGTACATTGAGTCTAACTTCGGAGTTAATTGTATTCCCAGGTATGTGAGGGATGTTGTTTCTCATTTGAATTTGCAATTGTTTTTTGCATTGTTTAGTGTGGTTTCCCGTAGTGTCAGATTCAATGCTTCAGATTTTTTGTAATTAATCTTGAAGTTTGATATATAGCTATAATGGGAAAATACTTTACATAAGTTGGGCATAGTAATGTGTGGTTGGGATATAAAAAACAATAAATCGTCCGCATATGCTGTGCATTTGTATATTTTGTTATTGACATTGAAACCATGAATGTCAGGTAGTCTATTTATAATGCGAATTAGAGGTTCCAGGGTGAGGATGAATGATAGAGGAGATAGTGGACACCCCTGTCTCGTCCCACTTTGAATCCTCACTTTATCAGATAGTGTACCATTAATTTTATTTGGGCTGTCGGGTTGTGGTATAAGGCCTTTATCCAAGTTAGCATTTGTGTTTTTAGTCCTATATGGGAGCATGTGGCAAGTAGGAAGTCCCACGACACTCGCTCGAAGGCCTTCTCTGCATCGGTTGATAGTAGCATACCTTCACATTTGTCTATGTGTGTTTTATGCATGAGGTTCATGGCTTTTATCACATTATCTTTGGCTTCCCTGCCAGGCATAAATCCCACCTGTTCTGGTCCTATTAGTTGATTCAGTAGTGGTCTTAGTCGATTTGCTAGTATTTTTGCGTGCAATTTCAAGTCAAGGTTAAGTAGGGATATCGGTCTGTAATTGGCACAGTCTGTTGGGTCTTTATTAGGTTTAGGCAATACTGTTACATGTGCTCTTAAAAAGTCTTCTGGGGTAGCTTGTGGGTTTTTTAGGGAGTTCAAGGTCTTGAGTAGGTGTGGTGTAAGGATATCAGAGAAGGTCTTGTAGTAGTGCGCCATGAGGCCATCTGGTCCTGGGCTTTTCCCTGGTTTAAGGGATTTGATAGCTTCAGTCATTTCTAGTTCTGTTATTGGTTCTTCTAATGTTTGTGTGTCTGTCATTTAGAGTGGGAAGTCTGCTATCTGTGAGGAATTTGTGTATTATTTCTGTTCTTGACCCTGTAAGGTCTTTGGGCTTGTGTGTAAGAATTAGATTATACAGATCTGTATAATCTTGAAATTGTTGGGCAATCTTTCGGGTATCATTAGTTATTTTGTTTTGTCCAGTTTTAATAGCCAGTACGTTTGTAGATTACAAGGTTTCTTTCAATGCTTTTGCTAAAAATTTACCTAACTTATCCCCATGTTCATAAAAGAACCCCTTTCTGGAAAAGAGGATCGTTTGAGCTTTGAGGTTCAAAATGGACTGTAGTTTTTTCTGTAATTCAAGTAAAGCTGTGGCTGCTTCAACTGCTAAAGATTGTTTATGTTTGGCTTCCAAATCCCTTATGGCCTGTGGAAGTAAACAACACTTGGCTAAAGCTGGTTGGTTATGTTTGCTGTAGGAAGCCAAAGCAGATTTTCACATAAGGTGTGGTTGATCTTATGATGGTGGAGGTTGTGCATGTCAAGTCAAGCACTGTGGTGGTAACAACAGAGGTGAACAAATCCTATGATCCAGATGAGCAAGTCTGACAGAGAGTAAGGTGATGTGAATTAGGCATTATCCTGTAGCCTTATGCCTTTGGGGTTGTAGGATGATCTGCTTGGACCAGATCCTGGATATTTGTCAACTACCTTTGATGTTAATAACCCCATCTCTTTGCTCATATCTATATGTTGAGATAATTGTTGTTGGAATATTTTGGGGGGATCTGACTTTAAGGCATGGTATGTAGAAGTGTCGCTCAATTGTCGCATGGCCTCCATCCTATATTCCTCAGAAGAGAGGATTATCACCGCTTCACCCTTATCTGCTTCCTGTATTACTATGTTTTTTCTTATTTTCAGACGTGTGAGGCTTCCCTTTCAGATTTATTTAGGTTATTTCTAACAGGGCTTGAGTTAGTGACAGATTTACTATTCACTATTTACTATTGGTTCTTTCTGTTTCGTTTTTGTTACAACATAATTATTTTGTTTTTGATCAAGTGTATTATTTGCAGTGCAGAGAGCCTCTATGGGAGCCAATTTGTACATGGGTTGGTGGGAGGAACTGTTTTTGTTTTCCCATTCAAATCCTCGTACAGAAGCCATCAAATGGTATGGCAGATTTATAGATAATCTTATACTGGTATGGGACAGTAGCATTGCGGATTTATAATTTTTTGTATCATATCTTAATGATAACCATCTTAATCTCGAGTTTATCAATTAAAGCCATGCTAACACCATCAACTATCTTGATGTCTGACGTGGAAAAATAGGTTGTTTGCAGAGCACACAGACATTTTTCCTGTGCAAATAAGCACACCCTTTGTCTTAATGATATAATGCATCTCACACTAAAAGTTCACTCACCATTCGTTCGCTTTCCCATTCATTCAAGTCAAGAGACATCACCAGACTGTTATGTTCATCTCCGCATGGCCAGCATCACTGCCTACCGAGCCCCTCACTGGCTCCTTTTATTATCACAAAAGATCTCACAAACAGGAAGTGATGGCTGCAGCAGCCAATCATGTCCTCCATGGGAGGGGACATCACAGGATGTCCCCTCCACACAGAAAATGACCATATAAGGATCTGACTATATAAGGATTTGACAACACAAGAAATACAGCTAAAGGATACAATACAATACCAATACAATAAAATAATAATACAATACAACAACACAATACAATACAATAATAATACAATAACCAATGAACACAGTTCCTGATGGGGGGAGCTTATCTGCAGGTGTATGCTCATGTCACCACCTCAATGTTGATCAGGCATATTGAGGCGACAAGAGCATATATCCGCTAAACCGATAATGCGTTTGCAGAGCGGACACATCCCCCCCAGGTGAATGTCTGTGCATCACACAGGGGCCCTTTCGCCGGCAGACATCCTCACTCCACAAACACTCCTCTCCAAATCAGGAAGTTTATCTCAACCAGCGTCAGTCTGCCCCAGTCAGCTCTTTAGAGCGGGTTGCAGGAGAACTAACACTGGGAGACACTATGACAATACATATTAAATGCATCTTAAAATTTGCACGACAGCTCCTCCTTTTTCTGTCATATGCTCCCACGTGTCCCTCGAATCTTGATCGTCTTCTTACACCTGGAAATGAATCAGTCCTTACAGTCCATATGAGTTCATAAAAAGGAAAACACGGCATGACATGTAGACTCTGTTCTTCAGGAGCATGACTTATAAGGAGGACACGACATGGTGAGCTCTAGTAATCGCCAATTGGTCTGGGATCCTCTGTGTTTTGTAAGTGGGACGGGCTTCAGGGCATCTCATCAAGGAAGATGTGGTCACCTGCTCGGGCTCTGGTCACGCGTCCAATCAGGCAACAGGAGCACCTCATCACGACATATAGAAAGAGTAGAAATAAAAACGACATGAGTATACAGTATATATTCCTACTTCCTTTAACCACGATCCTCTGTAAAATAAAAAAATTAAATCCCCTCAGATTCCCAGACCCCTAAAAGGATTCCCAACCTTCACTAGCTTTAGCTCTGGCTTCAACAGTTACATGAAATATCCCATCCATAATGGATGAGAATTGTTCAATCGTCTCATAAGCTCAAGCCCCCCCCCACCTTGCACATGCAGGAAACCATGCCCAGACCTGGTCGGGGTTGGTGAACAATTCCCTTCTAGCTGTCCCTGCCATTTTTACCTTCTCGCGCCATCAGATCCTCATGATCGGCCACAACATAAGATGATGGGACGAGTTTCACCAGCACGCATGAACCTCTTGCATCGGGGGGAATCCACATAAGCACCAAAATAAAGTTCAAAAACACTTATGGGCTACCTAGTTGTCCCGATACCCAAACCGAAAAGAGGCAGCGCTATTAAAACTATAACCAATTTTACCCTCAATAAATGTATCGTTAGATTCCATTGACAAGTGTCTGTTTGGAGTATTTACTAGTTTGTCAAAACTCCTCATACCAATAATAACATCATAAATAGCATGTACCACTGTCATCGCTTTAGCTCGGTGGAGACTCAGAGAAGACTAAGCAATCGGTCCTGTTCGCTTTCTTAGTTAGTCAGAGAATACACTTTAAACAATAACTTGGGATGCTTTTCATTGTTACCCTTGCTAAAATTTACTAAACAAACAAAAAAATATAAATAAACAAAGATAATACTCAATTCTTTGGTGTGGTTGAGCCGCTTCTTGCAGTGGCTGGCGTGGTCTCGTCCCTCAAGCTTCTTTACAATGACCCAGTCACCTGGAACCATTGACAAAAAGGTTCTTAGCATCTGGGATGGGAACCTACTTCACCAGACTGCTGCTTGCCGATTCAAATTCTATCAAAGAAAGACAGTCTTGGCACAAACATGGTTAGAATTACAGAGGTTAACATTATTAGTTTGAAAAACTGTCATTCTTAAGTTTATTTATCCCCCCATTTTCTTCCTCATTACAGACTGAAGGAAGAAATGCGTGGTGCAGGAAAAAAGAAACAATGAAATAGTTTATGATACTTTTACCTCCTTAGACTCGTATTTATCCATGTGTACAGCTGTCTACATACACCTGCTCTCTATGTACATACACTTTCAGAAATTCCTTGTACTTGAAAAATACTTATAAGCAAAAATTATTACTCTATCCTTCATATTTAACCAATTCAAACAAAACCCTCTAACTCTTACTTTTCCCGTTTCTACAAAAATACAACAGCCGCGACGCATCATAGGATCGTCGCGGTAAGTTCGAACATATTCACGTTACTATATACCAGGGATATGCAATTAGCGGACCTCCAGCTGTTGCAAAACTACAAGTCCCATCATGCCTCTGCCTCTGGGTGTCATGCTTGCTGCTGACAGTCTCACTATGCCTCATGGGACTTGTAGTTTGGCAACAGCTGGAGGTCCGCTAATTGCATATCCCTGCTATATACAAACATTCTGGTACAAATGTGGGGGAGACACTTCATAGTTTCCAAAACCAAAAATGAAAAAATCAGCCAGAATTCTACCTTCACTCTTTCAGCAATAGAAAAAAAATACAATGGGAAAAACATGAGAGCAGCTCGAAAACTTTGCATGGACCATCCATACAAAGTTCAAACAAACGGGCATGAGAATTTTAACCACCGTTCCTCCTCTGGGAATCACAAAAGCGTGTACTACACTTCCATCAATGCACTCATCATTACAGATTTCTGAAGCCACATCTGAACTACATCCAAGGTACATTTGTTCTGAGGTTTCGTACCTCCAGCAAAAGTACCTTCCAAAGGAATACACCTTACTGTATCCTCTGAACATATATGTCATCCTTTAAGGGGTCTCATGTCCGGAGCCCCAAACCCAGACCTCATGTGCGGTGCAGCTGTCTGACTCGTGCACTGCATGGATGGCACATTTGCCCATGACGATTCGAATCGCTTTTTTTGGCGAACTCTGCGTCCAGAGAACCCTGTGCTTTATTTTCGGAGTGGTTATGGTTTGCACCTTTATCACCATAATCTACCCCTGCTTCCCGATTTTTATACACGGCCTGAGCAGGGCTGTTAGTGTACTACTCCTAACGTTTATGCTAATACAATCGTGCACAGGAATTCCGATTATTCTACACGGCCCGACCTGTCTCACGATATATAGCCTTCTAAATGTGTTTGTCAGACGAACTACAAAGCACCATGAAATCCTCCACTATTCAAAACAATATTATGTCTTCTTTCTACCTGCATCTAAATGTGACAACAATAATGGTGATGCCTCCCTGTTTGCTCTCTACCCAAACCTGTATTTACAGTATAAAACTTCACAAAAACAACTGAAATTAAAAATTTAAAACACTCTTTCAAACACCAAAATGTTTCCCATTGTCCTTCCAAGCACAAATCTCATTGCTCACCTTTCAGAAGACCCCAAGCTCCTCCCACCAGCCTCCTTGTTGATACATAAATGCTGAAAAGAACTTCCTGTTGCATGCTCAGCTCTTAAAACCCCAAACTGGTTTATTTACATATCAATGTACAGGAAGGGGGGGAGAGATTTCCAAACATTTAAAAAAATAAAAACAACACACACCGCTGTGTACAAAAAACTCAGTTAAAGTTAATCTTACAATCTATTGAAATTCAGTGTAAAGTAGAGTTTTCACTTAAAACCGAAATTCAAATACAAAAATCACCACTCTTATAGTGATGAGCCGAACACCCCCGGGTTCGGTTCGCACCAGAACCCGCGAACGGACCGAAAGTTCGAACGAACATTAGAACCCTATTAAATACAATGGATGCGAACGTTCGAATTCTAAAGTGCTAATTATAACAACTATTATGCATGTTATTGTCCTAAAAAGGGTTTGGGAACCCGGGTTCTGCACCAGGGGACATGTATCAATGCAAAAATAAGTTTTAAAAACGGTCGTTTTCCGGGAGCAGTCATTTTAATGATGCATAAAGTGAAAAAAAAAAAGTCAAATATTCCTTTAAATATCGTACCTGGGGGGTGTCTAAAGTATGCCTGTGAAGTGCCACGTGTTTCCCGTGTTTAGAACTGTCCCTGCACAAAATGACACTTCTAAAGGAAAAAAAAGCCATTTAAAACTGCTTGCGGCTTTAATGTAATGTCTGGTCCCGGTAATATGGATGAAAATCTTTAAGAAAAATGGCATAGCTACCCCATGACCCCCCCCCTACCCCAGCCCATTACCAGCCCCTTTGGGTCTTGTATGGATATTAAGGGGAACCCCGCACATAAAATAAAAAAGGCCCTATATACTCTGAACAGCCGTATACAGGCGGTGCATACAAGACAGGGACTGTAGGTTTGTTCTTATGTAGAATCTGTTTGTAATTTTGAACAGGTACATTGTTGAAGTGTAGCTCCAGACCAAAAATCTATTTTTATACTTTTTGGAAAACATAGGTAAGGGTTATCACCCCTGTAACATTTGTTTTGCTGTCTGTGCCCCTGTTCAGAACATTTCACCTCACTTTCCGTCCTAATGACAACTGTTTTTGAAATGTGGTGTTTTTCTTGAAACAAGGATTGCTGATAAAGCATCAGTACAGAGGAGACACCTTTCTCCCATATTTATTCTTACAGGAGAGAATTTTCCTTCCTAGTGGTAGATTTCCTCTCACTTCCTGTTGTCTTCTTGCGTTTGCAAGTAGGAGTCGTTTGTAAGTTGGATGTTTGAAAGTAGGGACCTGCCGTATATACTCTGCAGAAATAGGCCCCTTAGTTGTTGGTGTTGGCACAACACTGTAAGCACTCACAGTTACTCTTGGTTGGTGCTGGAACGCCCTGCTGTCAACTATTATATCAGGAATTTTAATTACATATAATTGTTGAACAGTGGTAGTAAAAATTGGGCCTTTGATGGTGGTGCTGGTGCCACAACACTGTAAGCCCTGACAGTTACTCTTGGTGGGTGCAGCAATGGGCCCTGCTGTGAATTATTAGATCAAGAATTGTAATTACATGCCCCTGTTGAACAGGGGCTGAAAAATTGGGCCTTAGGCACTGGTGGCACAACACTGCAACCCTTCACAGATACTGTACTTGGAGCACAGCAATGAGCCCTGTTGCAAAGTATTGCTTCAAAAATTGTAATGACACGCCCCTGTTAAACAGGGGCTGAAAAATTGGGCCTTAGGCACTGGTGGCACAACACTGCAACTCCTCACAGATACTGTACTTGGAGCACAGCAATGAGCCCTGTTGCAAAGTATTGCTTCAAAAATTGTAATTACACGCCCCTGTTAAACAGGGGCTGAAAAATTGGGCGTTAGGCACTGGTGGCGGCACCCATAAACAAAAATGATCTTCCAAGCTATCATCATCAATCGTATCATTGAGGACTCGGAGGAGGAGGATAGCCAGTCAACATAACAGCACAGGCACTCAGCATCAGCATCAGTCTTGAAGGGATGTGACATTTTAAAATCAATTAGTCTGTTATATCAGCATCAGGTGTGTGGTAGCTGGTGGTGATCCAAGACTGGTTCATCTTGATGAAAGTCAGTCGATCAACCGAGTCGGTGGACAGGCGCACCCTGTGATCCGTGACAAATCCTCCAGCAGCACTGAATGTGCGTTCCGAAAGAACGCTGGATGCAGGACAGGCCAGTAGCTCAATTGCATACTGTGCAAGCTCTGGCCAGTGATCCATCCTCAAGACCCAGTAAGCCAGAGGATTTTCGGTGGGGAAGGTGTCCAAGTCTGACCTTGCCCCTAGATATTCCTGCACCATGTTTATCAGACGCTGGCGATGGTTGCTGGAACCGATCATACTTTGGGGCTGCGGACTAAAGAATTGTCTGAACGCATCGGTCAGACGGCCACCTTCCCCACCGCTCCTTCTTTGACTGGCCGAAGCCTCAGCAACTCGTTGTCCAGGACCAGGAGTTTGCAACCTCCCAGTCTCTGGGAACGCGTTGCACAGACCTTTCTGCAAGGCCTCCCGGAGTTGTCTCATCCTCTGCTCCCTCTGCGACGGTAACATAAGGTCCGCAACCTTACCCTTGTACCGTGGATCAAGGAGAGTGGCCAGCCAGTAATGGTCCCTCTCCTTGATCCGAAGAATACGAGGATCCTTCCGCAGACTTTGCAGGATCAGGGAGGCCATGCAGCGTAGGTTTGCTGAGGCATTCGCTCCGGAGTCCTCTGGGTCACTAAGGACGACATGATCCGCAGCCACCTCCTCCCAGCCACGTACAAGTCCACTGGTTTCTTGGGACTGTAAATCATCCCTAAAAGACTGCTGCTGATGATGCTGAGTGCCAGCCTCCACCTCCATGCTGACACAATCCTCCTCCTCCTCCTCCTCCTCCTCCTCCTCCTCCTCTTCCTGTGCGATGGGTGGGACAGAAGGAACACTGTCTGGGTAAAGGGGGCCTTGAGAGGCAAGGAAGTCCTCCTCTTCCTGCCTCTGTTCTGCCTCAAGTGCCCTGTCCATTATTCCACGCAGCGTGTGCTCCAACAGGTGGACAAGAGGTACAGTGTCACTGATGCATGCACTGTCACTGCTCACCATCCTCGTGGCCTCCTCAAATGGTGCCAGGACAGTGCATGCATCCCTGATCATGCCCCACTGGCGTGGAGAAAAAAAACCAAGCTCCCCTGACCCTGTCCTGGTGCCGTAGTCGCACAGGTACTCATTGATGGCCCTCTGCTGCGTGTGCAGCCGCTGCAGCATGGCCAACGTTGAGTTCCACCTGGTGGGCATGTCACATATAAGGCGGTTCTTGGGCAGGTTCAACTCCTTTTGCAGCTCAGCCAGGCGAGCACTGGCATTATAAGATCTGCGGAAATGCACACAGACTTTCCTGGCCTGCCTCAGGACATCCTGTAAGCCCGGGTACCTGCCCAAGAAGCGCTGCACCACCAGGTTAAGGACGTGAGCCACACAGGGCACATGGGTCAGTTGTCCCTGTCGGAGGGCGGAGAGGAGGTTGGTGCCATTGTCGCAAACCACCATTCCTGGCTTAAGCTGGCGTGGCGTCAACCACCTCTCGGCCTGGCCCTGCAGAGCAGACAGGACCTCTGCCCCAGTGTGGCTTCTGTCCCCCAAACACACCAGCGCAAGCACGGCATGGCATCTTTTTGCCTGCGTACTTGCGTAGCCCCGTGAACGGCTACGGAGCACCGCTGGTTCATAGGACAAACCACAGGAAGAGGCCATGGAGGAAGAAGAAGAGGAGGGGGTGGAGGAGAGAGGTGTGTCACAACCAGTAGTAGCATTTTGGAGGCGTGGCGGTGGGACAACCTCCAACACTACTGCACCTTGTCCTGAATCCTTCCCAGCTGCCAAAAGAGTGACCCAATGGGCCGTGAAAGAAAGGTAACGTCCCTGTCCATGCCTGCTGGACCATGAGTCAGCGGTAATATGCACCTTACCGCTGACCGCCCTGTCCAGCGAGGCCAAGACATTGCCTTCCACATGCCGGTAGAGAGCCGGAATAGCCTTCCGTGAGAAAAAGTGGCGTTTGGGAACCTGCCACTGAGGAACCGCACATTGCACAAACTCACGGAAGGGGGCCGAGTCTACCAACTGAAAAGGCAGCAGTTGAAGCGCTAGCAATTTAGCCAAGCTAGCATTCAACCGCTGGGCATGTGGATGGCTGGGAGTGAACTTCTTTCGACGGTCCAGCAGCTGGGGCAGGGAAATTTGCCTGCTAGAATCGGACGTCGGTGTACTGCTAGCAGAGTGGGCGCAAGTACTTGGCTGTGACACACCTAATTCTACACCTTCATTCCTCTCAGTGCATGTTTCAGAGAGGACTGAAGTTATAGTGGGGTTGGAGATCCCAGCTGATGCGGTGCAAGGAGAGGTCCGCTTTGTTCTTTGGTGTGGGTCTTTGAGGTAGGCTTGCCAACGAGCTGCATGGCAGGTCAACATATGTCTGGTCAGGCATGTGGTACCCAAGCGGCTGATGTTTTGGCCACGCGATATACGCTTGAGACATATGTTGCAAACAGCAGCTGTGCGATCTGATGCACTAGCCTCAAAAAAGGCCCACACCAAAGAACTTTTTGAATGACGGGCAGAGGCAGCGCCCTGCACAGGCGGAGCTCTGCGGTGTGATTCCGTCGGTGTACTGCCCTTACGCTGGCCACCAAAGGGCATCCTGCCTCGTTGGAGATGTGCCTCCTCCTCATCCTCCTCCTCCTCCTCTCTCCTATTAGGCACCCACGTGGAGTCATTGACCTCATCATCCCCTCCCTCCTCATCACTGGAGCCAATCTGGCAGTATGCTGCAGCTGCTGGAACATGACTGCCAGATTGGTGTCCTTCTTGAGCATCCCCTCTGTCTGCTCTCACGCTACTGCCTTCCTCTAGCTGGGTTTCATCATCAGACCCTTCGAAACGCTGGGCATCCTCCTGGAGCATGTACCCAACACTGTGCTGAAACAGTTCGGGGGACTCCTCAGGAGGAGGACATGGTGGGTCTAGGGAAGGAGTGACTGATGATTTGTCTGACATTGATACCAGGGAAGACGACGCTTTGGCAGCTGCTTTTCCAGTACCCTGAGCCTGGGTGAGAGAGGATGAGGAGGAGGAGGAGGGCTTGGTCATCCACTCTACCAAGTCTTCGGCATGATGTGGCTCAACATGTCCAGCTGCCGAAAAGAAGGACAAGCGTGTCCCATGGCCATGTGCTGATGACAATGCACCGCGTCCACGACCAGCACTGTTGCCCCCAGACACAGAGCCTGCTTGCCCTCTTTTATTGCCTCCTGACTGTCTGCCTCTCCTTGTTTGCCTTCCAGACATTCTAATAGATGGCCTGCAGGGAGATGGGAAAAAAGCAATAAGGGCTACCTTCAGGTGTCCTTCTCTGTCCCTTGAAACAAGGACTTTCACAGTGAAAGAAACTGACACTGTCCCTACCTAGAGTTTTCTGTCCCTAGAATAAATGTTTTTTTTAATCACAATATAGCACAAGGACAATTCACTCAATGTCTCTCCAGGTCCCTGGAAACAAGGACTTGCAGAGTGAAAGAAACTGACACTGTCCCTACCTAGAGTTTTCTGTCCCTAGAATAAATGTTTTTTTTAAGCACAATATAGCACAAGGAAAATTAACTCACTGTCCTTACAGGTCCCTGGAAACAAGGACTTGCAGAGTGAAAAAAAAAAAACACTCTCCCTACCTACAGTTTTCTGTCCCTAGAAAAAATGTTTTTTTTAAGCACAATATAGCACAAGGACAATTAACTCACTGTCCTTACAGGTCCCTGGAAACAAGGACTTGCAGAGTGAAAGAAAAAAAACACTCTCCCTACCTACAGTTTTCTGTCCCTAGAAAAAATGTTTTTTTTAATCACAATATAGCACAAGGAAAATTAACTCACTGTCCTTACAGGTCCCTGGAAACAAGGACTTGCAGAGTGAAAGAAACTGACACTGTCCCTACCTAGAGTTTTCTGTCCCTAGAATAAATGTTTTTTTTAAGCACAATATAGCACAAGGACAATTAACTCACTGTCCTTACAGGTCCCTGGAAACAAGGACTTGCAGAGTGAAAGAAAAAAAACACTCTCCCTACCTACAGTTTTCTGTCCCTAGAAAAAATGTTTTTTTTAATCACAATATAGCACAAGGAAAATTAACTCACTGTCCTTACAGGTCCCTGGAAACAAGGACTTGCAGAGTGAAAGAAACTGACACTGTCCCTACCTAGAGTTTTCTGTCCCTAGAATAAATGTTTTTTTTAATCACAATATAGCACAAGGAAAATTAACTCACTGTCCTTACAGGTCCCTGGAAACAAGGACTTGCAGAGTGAAAGAAACTGACACTGTCCCTACCTAGAGTTTTCTGTCCCTAGAATAAATGTTTTTTTTAAGCACAATATAGCACAAGGACAATTAACTCACTGTCCTTACAGGTCCCTGGAAACAAGGACTTGCAGAGTGAAAGAAACTGACACTGTCCCTACCTAGAGTTTTCTGTCCCTAGAATAAATGTTTTTTTTAAGCACAATATAGCACAAGGAAAATTAACTCACTGTCCTTACAGGTCCCTGGAAACAAGGACTTGCAGAGTGAAAGAAACTGACACTGTCCCTACCTAGAGTTTTCTGTCCCTAGAATAAATGTTTTTTTTAAGCACAATATAGCACAAGGAAAATTAACTCACTGTCCTTACAGGTCCCTGGAAACAAGGACTTGCAGAGTGAAAGAAAAAAAACACTCTCCCTACCTACAGTTTTCTGTCCCTAGAAAAAATGTTTTTTTTAATCACAATATAGCACAAGGAAAATTAACTCACTGTCCTTACAGGTCCCTGGAAACAAGGACTTGCAGAGTGAAAGAAACTGACACTGTCCCTACCTAGAGTTTTCTGTCCCTAGAATAAATGTTTTTTTTAATCACAATATAGCACAAGGAAAATTAACTCACTGTCCTTACAGGTCCCTGGAAACAAGGACTTGCAGAGTGAAAGAAACTGACACTGTCCCTACCTAGAGTTTTCTGTCCCTAGAATAAATGGTTTTTTTAAGCACAATATAGCACAAGGACAATTAACTCACTGTCCTTACAGGTCCCTGGAAACAAGGACTTGCAGAGTGAAAGAAAAAAAACACTCTCCCTACCTACAGTTTTCTGTCCCTAGAAAAAATGTTTTTTTTAAGCACAATATAGCACAAGGAAAATTAACTCACTGTCCTTACAGGTCCCTGGAAACAAGGACTTGCAGAGTGAAAGAAACTGACACTGTCCCTACCTAGAGTTTTCTGTCCCTAGAATAAATGTTTTTTTTAATCACAATATAGCACAAGGACAATTAACTCACTGTCCTTACAGGTCCCTGGAAACAAGGACTTGCAGAGTGAAAGAAACTGACACTGTCCCTACCTAGAGTTTTCTGTCCCTAGAATAAATGTTTTTTTTAAGCACAATATAGCACAAGGACAATTAACTCACTGTCCTTACAGGTCCCTGGAAACAAGGACTTGCAGAGTGAAAGAAACTGACACTGTCCCTACCTAGAGTTTTCTGTCCCTAGAATAAATGTTTTTTTTAAGCACACTATAGCAGAAGCACAAAACACACTGACACTCTCCCTACCTATCCTTCTCTTTCCCTAAACTAAAGGAATCCAGGTTAAGCAAGAAAGAAATAACAGTCACTGTCCCTGCCTATGCTACTCTATCCCTGCTCCGGAACACACTACACTAGGCCGCCGTGCTGGCGGCCTTTTATAGTGTGGGGCGTGTACTAAACACCCTCAGCAATAATTGGCCACAGGCATCCTGCCTGTGGCCAATCATTGCTCTCCTCGCTGCCGGCGCTGTGATTGGCCAAGCATGCGGGGTCACAGTGCATGCTTGGCCAATCACAGCGCCTGGATGACACTGCGATGGCGTAGTGCATTGTGGGCCGTTCGCGTCACTCGAATTTGGCGCGAACGGCCCAAATCGTTCGATCTTCGTCGAACGATCGAACAGCCAATGTTCGAGTCGAACGTATGTTCGACTCGAACACGAAGCTCATCCCTACACTCTTATACTGCAAAGTTGATAAAAAAATATAATCACAGCTCACCTACAATAGCTTACATTCACTTAAAGGAAAACAGAGGCGATGCTTAGAAAAACAATTTAAACTAGCGAGTTTAACATTAAACAAAACAGTTTCTCAGTATGTCACCCCGGTGTCTCACCGCTCTGGGATGATTTACAGGCTAAACTGTATAAAGCAAAAAATCCTTCAAAATGTGGGTTCTCCCGGATAAAAACGCTAACAAGAACTGCGCCTCTAAATCATCTGTTTTAAACAGGACAGACTGTACTAGACACACACAAAGGAAAACAAAAATGGTGTCCACCAGATTCCAACACAGAAAAGACCGCACTACTCAATTCGCACCAACCATCGAAATCTGCCCCAAAGGCTGAGAAATTCCACCAGCAAGATAGCCGACGAATGCCACAGCACAGTCACATGGTATCACACCCAAAGGAAAGGTGGCTGCACCTTCCCCTATAGGATGACCCACCGGCCAAACAGAGACTGCGCCTCTCAAAATGGCCGCCAACGACCATGGCCGCATGGCAGACAACAAGATGGCCGCCAAATGCAGTTTGTCCCGCCAAAACCAGCATTTTTTCACTAGAAAACAAAAATCTTTCTCCACAAAGACTGACTAAATACAGGACATCAAATGAACACTTACAAACATTTTAAGAACAGTTATTCACTGAAAAGTATGTTTTCCCACCAAAACCAAGATTTCTTCACTAGAAAACCAAAAATGTTTTTCTCCACAAAGACTGACTACACAATTGAGATTCACACTTAACCATAGACATACACTTTAGGCTACTTCAACTCGGACCCTTGGCCAACTAAACAGCACATTCAAAATTGTTAGTTACATACACAACTGTAGCGCCCACCCCATTTAGGGGTGCTATATACTCAAATTTAGGGCTGGTCTGAGATAGTACTTGGGCTCAGACCGTTCTCATTTATAGGTTGTGCTATTTTATTTCTCCAGGTGGTATACTGGTGTGCAGTTCCCTGTGGCCTGTAGGTGGCACTGCCATGACAGGTCAGGGTTGAACCATCAGTACTAGTGCTGTGCATGCTGGGAGAGGATACATAAGGGGCAGACGCCGCCTGGGAGGGGTCGCACTCTGGAGTTCGTGATGGGAATCCAGGTGCATGGCGCCCGGCCCTCCAGGCCATGGAGCCATGTGCGCATCAGTCCCAGGCACCTTTAGCCCTGGGGCTGCAACATCAGCACTGGGTCCAGCACCTTTTTCTGGAGCCCACTTCTGGGAAGAAGAATCCCAGTGTGTCCCTCGCGAGGGAGCCTGCTTCTAAGAAGAGGAGGCCGGGGGAGGACCTTTCTGACGGACCAGTGAGAGTTCACGTGAAGCAAGTGGCCCGGTAACTTTCTGGAGGGATTCATCTATCCACCAAGGGCCTACTAATGTGCTGCTGCTGGCACCTGTCCTTATACTGCAAAAGACTGAGAAGTTCGGGACCTGATAGTATCTTATGGGTAGAGAGTCTCCCGATCGTATCTAGGAAAATAACCTAATTAAGTGTCCGAGCATCACTTCGGCTGCTAGGATCCATTTTACGGGAGACTATCCGGGTGAGCTAAACCTACTCTGGTATAGAGTGGTGATTGTGATATCTACTTGTGCCTGGACCTACCTCCCAAAACCTTGCTGTCCTGTCTCTTATCCACCCTTTCCTATCTGCTGAACATTGAGAAAATAAACTCAACGTTGGAGTTTAGAGTGGTGTGGACATTGGAATTACTTGGGGGGAAAACAGAGACTTGTCCCTATATCCTAGGAGATGAGAACCAACTGATGGAGAACCTAGCTGTGGGACCCAAATACATGACACCGCTCAACCTCCTCAAATAGGAGGGTACGGGCATATAGTACAGTGTGCCCTTTTCCTGCAAGTGAGCCTAAGGTAGGAAAAAGGGTCCGTGTGCTACACAACATTAAAACAACACTCTTTTCTCTACCTAAAGTTCATATACACACTGTGGCATCAGCTTCCATAACAAGCCATTGAGAAATATAACTCCTAAATTCTAGCATCCAAAACAGCCTGCAACCATTCAAAGAGCGTATTCCTTTTAACAAACAGCTACTATTGTCTAGCTTCTAGCAATGCCTGGTCACTTGAATATGCGGCATGAATTTTCGACTTAAAACCAAACCCTTTACTTAAAATATTTTTACACTTATGGGGACATGTGTCTTGGTCCCATACAAAGGTAAAAATCACAATTTATCCATTTTTATTTTTCATATAGATCACAAACATATTACACATATGTAGCGGGGTGCTAAATTTAGGGGAAGTGTTTGGGTGGTAGTTATGCCCAAAACACCCTAATTGATAGAGTCCTTGAAACCATTTTGTTCACAGGTGGAGTATTGGTGTGCAGTTCCCTGTGGCCTTCGGGTGGTGCTGCCATGGTGGGCCAGGGTTGAACCGCTGATACAATGCTGTGCCTTGTGTGTCCCCTCTCGGCAGCCATACGGTGGGTGTGGTCTACCTGCTAGGCATGCTGGGAGAGGATATAAAATGGGCAGACGCTGCCTGTTTGGGGTTCTAGTTATTGTCGGGGGTCCTACCCCAGGGTTCATGTTCCTGTCTGCCCTGGGCACCTTAGGCCCAGGGGCGGAGGTCGGTGGATCAGTCCCAGGCACCTTTAGTCCTGGGACTGCAGCAAAGGCCTGGGCCCAGCACCTTCGGCTGGAGCCCATCGGGGATCAAGGAATCTCAGGGTGCCGCCTTGCGAGGGGACCCGTATCCTAGATGAGGAGGCCGGGGGAGGAACCGTTCCGAAGGACTAGTGCGGGAGTCACAGTGAAGGAAGGGTCCCGGTAACTCTCTGGTGGGATGTCTTCTCCTTAATAGAGGCCAAGTTCACCAGGTCTGTGGTAGAGACCGAGTTCACCAGGTCTGTGGCAGAGACTTTGGGTAAAGTTCGAGCATCATTTCGGCTGCTAGTCCTAATTTAGGGAGGCTATCCGAATGGGCTGAGTCTGCTTGAGAATCGGAGCAGTGAATTGTGTAACGTTTGTGCCTGGACCTCATCCACCTCTTAAGCTGTCCTGTTCTCCCTCCAACCTATTCTGTCAGATACTGTGTTTTATAAGAAATAAATCTCTACGTTGGAGTGCAGCTGGTGTGGACATTCAAGTTACTGTGGGGATACAAGGACTTATCTTTATTGAAAATAGAGGTGAGAGACATTCTCTGGTTGTCTGACTGTGGAAAATCCATCAACAGAGTGTGCCTCTCTCTTCCTGCGAGGAGCCAAAGTTAATGCAGGTAAAGAAAGGGGTCTGTGCGCTACACATAATTTTGTTCTGAAACTTGGAAAGTCAACAAATACACAGAACTATCCACCATACTGGTCACCCCTCCCCCGCTAAACCTCATGGCACAAAAAACAATCAGTTACTTGTCGCCCCTCCCCCATTCAAGCACATGGGAGCAGCCATTTTAAGCTTCTCTACACACTCTACAAGACTCATGCAATTTACTTGTTCCATACATAACTTTTCCAAACAGCTATCTCTACACAACTTAAATCTAGTCAGTTAAACACCATACAAAATTCACACATTCACACACACACACTTACACATATACACAACAGACATCTCTCATACATCTCTCATACAACAGACACTCACACATACACACAACAGTCATCTCTCATACAACAGACACACACAACAGACATCTCTCATACATCTCTCATACAGCAGACAAATGATCCATGACAAAATCACACATACTGTACACATATGATCTCTTCCAGCATTATTTCAAAAAGACGAAAATGTTGTTCTTTTGAAAAGCATAGCCTCCCCGCGCTTTAGAACTGCATCCATTCTCCCTCTCTGCTGATCTGATGCTCAAAGAGGCCGTAGTTCCTACCATTGGCCCGCCACATGTCAGGGAAAAATAGGTTGTTTGCAGAGCACACAGCCATTTTTCCTGTGCAAATAAGCACACCCTTCGTCTTAATGATATAATGCATCTCACACTAAAAGTTCTCTCACCATTCGTTCGCTTTCCCATTCATTCAAGTCAAGAGACATCATCAGACTGTTATGTTCATCTCCGCACAACCAGCATCACTGCCTGCCGAGCCCCTCACTGGCTCCTTTTATTAGCAGCCAATCACGTCCTCCATGGGAGGGGACATCACAGGATGTCCCCTCCACACAGAAAATGACCATATAAGGATCTGACTATATAAGGAGCTGACAACACAAGAAATACAGCTAAAGGATACAATACAATACCAATACAATACAATAATAATACAATACAACAACATAATACAATACAATAATAATACAATAACCAATGAACACAGTTCCTGATGGGGGAGCTTATCTGCAGGTGTATGCTCATGTCACCACCCTAATGTTGATCAGGCATATCGAGGCGACAAGAGCATATATTCGATAATGCGTTTGCAGAGCGGACACATCCCCCCCAGGCGAACGTCTGTGCATCACAGGGGCCCTTTTGCCAGCAGACATCCTCACTCCACAAACACCCTTCTGCAAATCAGGAAGTTTATCTCAACCAGCATCAGTCTGCCCCAGTCAGATCTTTAGAGCGGGTTGCAGGAGAACTAACACTATGACAATACATATTAAAGTGGTTGTAAACCCACTACTCGTTTTTTTTTTTTTTTACAACACCTGCAAGAGAAAGGCATAATGAGCTAGTATGACTAGCATACTAGCTCATTATGTACCACTTACCTTAGATCGGGGCCCCCGAAGCCGTCCATGTCCCTGTCTTGAGCCGCAGCCATCTCTGCTGCGATAGCCGGAATGTTACTTCCGGGTATCGCCGCACCAGCCAATCACAATCGCTCCCATTCGGCTATGCCCAGCTATTGCTGGGAAGTAGCCGAGTTTGTGAATGGGATTAACCCCATGAATGCGCCGTTATCTACGGCGCGCATGCGCCGTAGACAGCGGCGCCTGTCATTTTAGTAAATATCTCCTAAACCGTGTAGGTTTAGGAGATATTTCTTGCACCTACAGGTAAGCCTTAATCTAGGCTTACCTGTAGGTGCAAGTTGAAAAAGTGGGTTTACAACCACTTTAAATACATCTTAAAATTTCCACGACATGTCACATTGGTGGGTGATTACATCTTGGGCAGTGTACAAACTTGCACCTTACGGAAAGAATGTGCTGGTAACTCTTCTTTTAGCTACAAGCTGTCACCCTACACACACGATCCAATCAATTCCGGTAGGTGAATTTATTAGAGCACAGCGGAATTGCTCCAGTGCTGACAGCTTCAAAAAGTAGTGCGACAGACTTAAAAGAGAGGATACCAGGACTGGCATATTAATAGAGGTATAGCTATAGCCACTAAAAGGAGTAGAAATACACTGCTCAATAAAACAACTGCTAATAAACATCAGCATAAGAATAACTACTAGGTTTTTCCCCTTCCTGACCAGAGCACTTTTTACAATTTGGCAATGCGCTGCTTTAACTGGTAATTGCGCGGTCATGCAGTGCTGTACCCAAACTAAATTTGCATCCTTCTTTTCCCACAAATAGAGCTTTCTTTTGATGGTATTTGATTGCCTCTGCGATTTTTATGCGATATAAATGGAAAAAGACCGAAAATGTGGAAAAAAATATTTTTTCAAATTTTTTGTTATTAAAAATCCAATAAACTCAATTTTAGTCATACATTTAGGCCAAAATGTATTCAGTCACATGTCTTTGGTAAAAAAAAATAATGTCAATACGCGTATATTTATTGGTTTGTGCAAAAGTTATAGCGTCTACAAACTAGGGTACATTTTCTGAAATTTACTCAGCTTTTATTTTATGACTGCCTATCTAATTTCTTGAGGTGCTAAAATGGCAGGGCAGTACAACCCCCCCCCCCCCAAATAACCCCATTTTGGAAAGTAGACACCCAAGGAAATTGCTGAGAGGCATGTTGAGCACATTGAATATTTTTTTTGTGATTGAAAAATGACAAAAAAATAATTAAAATATTAAGTTGTCAATAAATGATATATTGCTCACACGTGCCATGGTTATATGTGTAATTACACCCCAAAATACATTCTGCTGCTTCTCCTGAGTAAAGGGATACCTCATGTGTGAGACTTTTGGGAGCCTAGCTGCGTAGAGGACCCCGAAAACCAAGCATCGCCTTCAGGATTTCTATGGGCGTACATTTTTGATTTCACTCCTCACATTTTCATGAAATGCCCAGATAGCACAAAACCCCCCCAAATGACCCAATTTTGGAAAGTAGACACCCCAAGCTATTTGCTGAGAGGAGTTTGAAAATGTAAAAAATAAAAAATAAAATATATATATATTCACTTTCTTAATTTTCAAAAATAAATGAGCTGCAAAACACTCACGATGCCTCTTAGCAAATACCTTGGGATGTCTACTTTACAAAATGGGGTCATTTGGGGGAGGGGGGGGGTGTTGTGCTATCTGGACATTTCAACTGTGATAGGTAGTAAGGAGTAAAATCACAATTTTACACCTTTAGAAAGTCTGAAGGCAGTGCTTTGTTTTTGGGGTCCTGTATGCGACTAGGCTCCCAAAAAGTCTCACACATGTGGTATCCCCATACTCAGGAGAAGCAGCAGATTGTATTTTGGGGTGTCATTTTACATATAACCATGCCATGTTTGAACAATATATCATTTAGTGACAAAAAAATAAAATAACATTTTTTTAATTTTCCCGAAACTTGTGGCAAAATATCAAATATTCCATGGACACAACATGCCTCTCAGCACATAGCTTGGGGTGTCTACTTTCCAAAATGGGGTCATTTGGGGGGTTTTAACTGTCCTGACATTTTATGCACAACATTAGAAGCTTATGTCACACATCACTAGGGATGAGCTTCCAGTTCGAGTCAAACTCATGTTCGACTCGAACATTGCCTGTTCGCCCGTTCGCCGAACAGCGAACAATTTGGGGTGTTCGCGGCAAATTCGAAAAGCCGCGAAACACCCTGAAAAAAGTCTATGCGAGAAATATAAAGTGCTCATTTTAAAGGCTTATATGCAAGTTATTGTCATAAAAAAGTGTTTGGGGACCCAGGTCCTGCCCCAGGGGACATGTATCAATGCAAAAAAAAGATTTAAGAACGTCCGTTTTTCGGGAGCAGTGATTTTAATAATGCTTAAAGTGAAACAATAAAAGTGAAATATTCCTTTAAATTTCGTACCTAGGGAGTGTGTATAGTATGCCTGTAAAGCTTGTTTCCCGTGCTTAGAACTGTCCCCACACAAAGTGTCATTTCTGAAGGAAAAAAAGTCATTTAAAAGCACTCGTGGCTATAATAAATTGTTGGCTCCCGGCAATACAGAGAAAAGTCATTGATAAAAAAAAATGTGTGGGGGTCCCCCCAAATTCAATTACCAGGCCCTTCAGGTCTGGTATGGATTTTAAGGGGGAACTCCACGGCAAATTTAAAAAAAAATGACGTGGAGTTCCCCCCAAAAATCCATACCAGACCCCATAGGCGTGCCCACGGGGTGTGCTGGGTGTGCCCAGGCACACCCTAATCATCCCTGTGCTCTGTCTGTGCTTTAACACCTTTTGCTAGTGCTGACTGCCTGCAACATGTCTTTCCCTGTGTAGCTCACAGTCACCACCACTGGGGTCGGGTCCGGGCCAGCAAAAACAGCTGTGCTGCGAGTGGGAGGTGATTGAGCAGGGAACTAGGGACCACATCCGCGGAGTAATCAAGCCGCATTTCCCGATGCAGCCTCTATAGTTCCGGCTGCAGGTCCCGCAGGCGCCGGAGGAGTGATCCACATCTGCACTCCGCCCCCCCCCCCGTCCTCTATTTTCCCCCTTTGAAGCAGCGGACTAGTGGAGCATGTATAGCGGCAGGCGAGTGGCTGCAGCCTGCTAGATCGAGGTGAGCACTGCAGTGAGAGCCGGTGCCCTATCTCTGCTCTGCCTTGCCTTGCAGGAAAAACCAAGGGCAGATAACGGGACTCTGCCTGACTTGAAGAGCCATCTAGCTCGGGAGTCAGGTTGCAAGTTCTCAGCGTCCGCTCGGTCCTGTCCGTTCTCCCAGCCCCTCCCTCACTCCACTAACTGTCCAATGCCACACTCCGCCTCCCATTTGTGTCCGCCCAACCCCACCCACAGTCCAACCCCCTGCCTGCAATGAGCAGTGATTCGGGTTTTGTGAGAAGCTGGGCGGGAGATATGAAGCAATGGCTGCTATTGCTGAATCAGCCACCTAAAGGGGAACCATCCTGAGAGGAGGGAGGCATAATTGGTAAGTGAAACTTTTTCACACAGAACAAAACCCCGGCCTCCCCCCACCACCTTTTGCACTGCCCCCCCCCCTCTTGCCTCCATCTCTCTCCTCTCTCTCCACTTCTCACTTCCTCCTCTACCCCGCTCTCTCTCTCTCGTTCTCCCCCCTCTCTCTCGTTCTCTCATTCTCCCCCCTCTCTCGTTATCTCACCCCCCTCTCTCTCTCTCTCTCTCGTTCTCCCTCCTCTCTCTCTCGTTCTCCCCCCCTCTCTCTCTCTCGTTCTCCCCCTCTCTCTCTCGTTCTCCCCCCTCTCTCTCTCTCGTTCTCCCCCTCTCTCTCTCTCGTTCTCCCCCCTCTCTCTCTTGTTCTCCCCCCTCTCTCTCTCTCTTGTTCTCCCCCTCTCTCTCTCGTTCTCTCCCCCTCTCCCCCTCTCTCTCTCGTTCTCCCCCCTCTCTCTCTCGTTCTCCCCCCTCTCTCCCTCTCTCTCTCGTTCTCCCCCCTCTCTCTCTCTCGTTTTCCCCCTCTCTCTCGTTCTCCCCCCTCTCTCTCGTTCTCCCCCCCCCTCTCTCTCGTTCTCCCCCCTCTCTCTCTCGTTCTCCCCCCTCCCTCTCTCTCGTTCTCCCCCTCCCTCTCTCTCTTTCTCCCCAATCTCTCTCTCTCTTTCTCCCCCCTCTCTCTCCCCCTCTCTCTCTCTTTCTCCCCTATCTCCCCCCTCTCTCTTTCTCCCCCCCTCTCTCTTTCTCCCCTCTCTCTCTTTCTTTCTCCTCTATCTCTCTCTCTCTTTCTCCCCTCTCTCTCTCCCTCTCTCTCTCTCTTTCTCCCCCACCTCTCGCTCTCTCCCTCCCCCATTTTTTTCTCACCCCACTTTCTCTATCTTTGCCTCCCTCTCCCTCCGCCAACTCTTTTTTCCCCCTTTCTCTCTCTCTCTCCCGTATCTCTCTTGTTATATACAGACCAGTGTATATAATGTACCGTATGGTGTACATATAATGTACAGACTGTACCCTGGCACTATACTGTACATTATATACAGACCAGTGTATATATAACATACAGCGTGGTGTCGGGGGTGACACCATGTTTTGCCGCACCAGGTGACACCAACCCTAGTGACGCCACTAAGTGAGACAGCACTGAACAGGGCAGGCAGTGGGCTAATGATGGACCAAAAAACCTTGTTTGTCACTGATGCATCCTACCCTGCCTTGTCACTGTCAGCAAAAAAGTGTGTATGTGTATATATATATATATATATATATTTATTTAAAAATACACACTTTTTTGCTGACAGGCCAGGGTTCATAAACTTTTGAATTGCATATGTAATACATAATATATTTATTTTTACACAATATATATATATATATATATATATATATATATATATATATATATGAATAAAGGTGTGTTGTATGAAGGCCTGACAGAACACACACTTAGCGCCAGTTCAAACTTGCAAAATACAAGGCAGCCTGAACAGTAAAATTCAAGGTATTTTTATACAAAACACATTAAATGGTAAAGCAGCTGTTTAAAAATGGTAAAGAAATAAAGGGTGGTAAAACGATAAACAGGTAAAACTGTAAAATAAGTTTTACACAAAACAGCGCTAAAATATAAACAAAAATAACATAAAAGGACCCGTGGATCATGCCACTGAAAAAGTCCAGCACGTATGAAGAAATGACCAGTTCAGAGTATTATGGTGAGTAATATCACAAAAAAGTCCAAGTGTGCACTTTCCACCACCAAAGACAATTATTTGGAATCCACCGTGTGATGAAAAAAACCCCTTAGGGGTTCACACTTACCAGAGGTAAGATATAAATGAGCCTTAAAGGAGTAGTAAAGTTACATGTTTTTTCACCTTAATGCATCCTATGCATTAAGGTGAAAAAACATTCGACAATACCGCCCCCCCCCCGAGCCCCCGTTTTTCTTACCTGGCCCCTCGAAAGTCCCATGCTCGTCCCCGTCATCCTCTTCGTTTTTCTGCCTGGCCGCCGATTGGCTACACTGGATGGATTGAAAGCAGCGCAGCCATTGGCTGGCGCTGCTGTCAATCACATCCAATGACGCAGCGCGCGGGGGGCGGGGCCGAGTGATACAGTCGGCGGCTATGGCCGCCGCTGTATCACGGGAGCGCGCCCGCAATCACTCCACACCATGCGAGCTCACTCGCATTAAGGTGTGGAGTCCTTGCGGGGAGGAGCCAAGACAGCCGCCGAGGGACCCCAGAAGACCAGGATCGGGGCCACTGTGTGCAAAACGAGCTGCACAGTGGAGGTAAGTATAACATGTTTGTTATTTTTAAGCAAAAAAAAGGGAAGCTTTAGTGCTCCTTTAAATAGAAGGTAACATCAGCTACTCTGTATCAGCAAATCTTCTCCAATCAGGGTACACCAATAAGGATGGGCTCCAAAGCAGACCATAAAATAATAGGAAGTTAACAGCACAATAGTGTAATCCTGTTTATTTCAAATCTGTTAACCCACCAGTAGGAGACCCCTTTAACCAAACTACGTACATCAAACAGCAGTAAAATAAGCAATGAATGGCCCAAGAGGGCGCTATCACCATTTCCAGCGTCCTAGGGAGAGTGTGTGTGTCCTCACGGATCCTGCAGACACTTCCGAATGGTAGCTGTGAGCGGTGGAACGCACGCTTGGAGCGCAGACGTCACTTCCGGGTCGCGGGTAGTCGTGGTTACGGCCTGACGCGTTTCGTCACCTGACTTCAACAGAGGGCGTAACGTCACGACGCACCCGCGATGTTTATATCACCATGTCTGTTGAACATCTGCCAATCAGCGTACTCGGCAACAGATGACGAGTGCGTACCTCTGATGTCTGATTGGACGCTGATTATGCATTGCACAAATAGAGAACATGGGGTCTATCTAAGCATAGACTTAATTGATGCAGAGAACAGCCACAAACAATATAAATATAGCGTCACATATAACATGTAAATACTTGGTAATAAATACAAAATCGACATTAAATAATAAAAATCGACATTAAATAAGAACAATATATTAAAGGAGGCTGCATAAACAGAGGAAAATATAGTTTTAAAATTATGTGCAGCGATAATAAATATAGATTATGCTGGTCACCATCCTCAGCCACTTAAGCAGTAACGGAGCTATGAGTTCATATCTCTATATAGTGATAGTAAAAAATGCATGCATAAAAATTATATTTGAAGTAACAAACTAAAGAGTCACTACTGATATATTATGAGACTAATGGTGAACCTGAGAAACCATATAACTATTTATGCTGCATGTACATATATACTATTATTACATCACCTAATAAGACATGATGTCAATACTATAATATCTAGTATGTAATAAAGATATTAAAATAATATTAAAATGATAATAAAGACTGATGTGTATACTATGTATAAAAAATTGATAAAAATATATATACTATATTGCAGCAAATAAATAATCACCCACAGAAGTGATTTGATAAGGATGAAGAACATACATAGAAAAAAATTGGAAAAATATCTATGTGTGTATGTCAACATAGTAATGTGGCCCCTTGTAAATAATAGATAAAATACTCAATAATATATGGTTAAAACTTGTGTGTAAAAGACATACAAATAGAAGTAAAAAACATATAAAATATATAAAATACCTCTATATGTCTTAAAATGACATCACATTATAACCAATAATAAACAGAACATCAAATATAGAGGAAGACATAAGTGCAAATAATAAATGTGGCCACTATTAATCAATAATCACTGATGAAGCAATTTGTCTAAATCCACGTTTAACCCTTTGGGCGATAAAGTGTCAACCAAGAAGATCCACTGGGTTTCCCGTTTGGAGAGTTCTCTAACGAGATTGTTAAAAAGTTATTGATCCTCCAACCAGACCTCCCTCCCTATGGGATCAAGACGGCTTCTACGCCTGTAGAAAATGTCGAGCATGCAAAGAAGTTAGATTGCCTATCAGAGCCCTTGACAGATTCACATCTACTTCGAACCATAAAGAATTTAGAATAAAATAATTCATTACATGCAACACATCCTATGTAGTATATGCTCTCCAGTGCCCATGTGGGCTAATCTACATAGGCTGCACAAAAAGATTATTAAGAATCCGTATTGCAGAACACATAGCTAACATTAAGATCGGATTCAAGGATCACAATGTGTCCTTACACTTTAAGTTGTATCACAACCAGGATCCTATTGGGCTTAAATTTTGGGGTATAGACCATCTCAAACCGTTTTGGAGAGGTTCCAATCTCGTTAGAGAACTCTCCAAACGGGAAACCCAGTGGATCTTCTTGGTTGACACTTTATCGCCCAAAGGGTTAAACGTGGATTTAGACATAAATTGCTTCATCAGTGATTATTGATTAATAGTGGCCACATTTATTATTTGCACTTATGTCTTCCTCTATATTTGATGTTCTGCTTATTATTGGTTATAACGTGATGTCATTTTTAAGACATATAGAGGTATTTTATATATTTTATATGTTTTTTACTTCTATTTTTATGTCTTTTACACACAAGTTTTAACCATATATTATTGAGTATTTTATCTATTATTTACAAGGGGCCACATTACTATGTTGACATACACACATAGATATTTTTCCAATTTTTTTCTATGTATGTTCTTCATCCTTATCAAATCACTTCTGTGGGTGATTATTTATTTGCTGCAATATAGTATATATATTTTTATCAATTTTTTATACATAGTATACACATCAGTCTTTATTATCATTTTAATATTATTTTAATATCTTTATTACATACTAGATATTATAGTATTGACATCATGTCTTATTAGGTGATGTAATAATAGTATATATGTACATGCAGCATAAATAGTTATATGGTTTCTCAGGTTCACCATTAGTCTCATAATATATCAGTAGTGACTCTTTAGTTTGTTACTTCAAATATAATTTTTATGCATGCATTTTTTACTATCACTATATAGAGATATGAACTCATAGCTCCGTTACTGCTTAAGTGGCTGAGGATGGTGACCAGCATAATCTATATTTATTATCGCTGCACATAATTTTAAAACTATATTTTCCTCTGTTTATGCAGCCTCCTTTAATATATTGTTCTTATTTAATGTCGATTTTTATTATTTAATGTCGATTTTGTATTTATTACCAAGTATTTACATGTTATATGTGACGCTATATTTATATTGTTTGTGGCTGTTCTCCGCATCAATTAAGTCTATGCTTAGATAGACCCCATGTTCTCTATTTGTGCAATGCATAATCAGCGTCCAATCAGACATCAGAGGTACGCACTCGTCATCTGTTGCCGAGTACGCTGATTGGCAGATGTTCAACAGACATGGTGATATAAACATCGCGGGTGCGTCGTGACGTTACGCCCTCTGTTGAAGTCAGGTGACGAAACGCGTCAGGCCGTAACCACGACTACCCGCGACCCGGAAGTGACGTCTGCGCTCCAAGCGTGCGTTCCACCGCTCACAGCTACCATTCGGAAGTGTCTGCAGGATCCGTGAGGACACACACACTCTCCCTAGGACGCTGGAAATGGTGATAGCGCCCTCTTGGGCCATTCATTGCTTATTTTACTGCTGTTTGATGTACGTAGTTTGGTTAAAGGGGTCTCCTACTGGTGGGTTAACAGATTTGAAATAAACAGGATTACACTATTGTGCTGTTATCTTCCTATTATTTTATGGTCTGCTTTGGAGCCCATCCTTATTGGTGTACCCTGATTGGAGAAGATTTGCTGATACAGAGTAGCTGATGTTACCTTCTATTTAAGGCTCATTTATATCTTACCTCTGGTAAGTGTGAACCCCTAAGGGTTTTTTTTCATCACACGGTGGATTCCAAATAGTTGTCTTTGGTGGTGGAAAGTGCACACTTGGACTTTTTTGTGATATTACTCACCATAATACTCTGAACTGGTCATTTCTTCATACGTGCTGGACTTTTTCAGTGGCATGATCCACGGGTCCTTTTATGTTATTTTTGTTTATATTTTAGCGCTGTTTTGTGTAAAACTTATTTTACAGTTTTACCTGTTTATCGTTTTACCACCCTTTATATATATATATATATATATATTGTGACAGCAGGAAGGTAAAGTCACCTGGTTGCATCCAGGGGGGTAGATATATTTCGCCCAGATTCAGGCTTTACGCCGACTTATACAACTAGGTGGAGAGTTGTATAAGCCCAGCTAAGGCTAGTGGGCTCATGGATGACTCATACCTCTAGGGAGAGTGTGGGGCGTCGTACAGACAGGGAGTTGATGAGACCAGCTGAAACTTGTCAGCTCATTTAGGCCTCTATAAGAACTCCCAGCTTCATTAGATGTTAGCTCATGCCTGGAAGCAGACCTGTGTGGACTTCCTGGAGAGAGTGAACCCTTGTCCGGTGAGACAAAGCCTGTGTGGCTATTTGCTTGGACATTTAAAACCAGGGACTTAGGGACTAGGACAGCACTAGGCTGATCCCAGTTGTTAGTTAGGAAACCTGTATGTTTAGTCAGAGGTCAAGTTGACCAGGATTTAATTTGTTTATGTTTCTTTTGGCTTTGCTGTGTTTTGTCACTGTAAATAGAAAATAAACCGCACCTTTTTTTTGATTTTGAAAACCACAACCTCCGTTTGCTGGGCCTGTTTTTGTGTGGGGAGCCCATCCCGGGGGTCACACACACCCGCTGCCAAGCTAACCCCCTCACAATATATATATATATATATATATATATATATACACACACACACACACACACACACAATTCAAATCGATATGAACCCTGGCTTGTCAGCAATAAAAGTGCCTATTTATTTATATATATATATATATATATATATATATATATATATATATATACACACACACACCACACACACACACACACAGATGCACGTGTGTTTGAGCTTTGGTTTGAGGTGCACACCCTAATGCAATAGGCTGCGCACGCCTATGCCAGACCCTTTATCCGAGCACGCAACCTGGCCACATGCCCTCAACATGGGGAGGATGCTTTGGGGACAAGGGCCTCATCCCCACAACCCTTGCCCGGTGGTTGTGGGGGTCTGCGGGCGGGGGGGCTTATCGGAATCTGGAAGACCTCTTTAACAAAGGGGACCCCCAGATCCCGCCCCCCTATGTGAATTGGTAAGGGGTACATTGTACCCCTACCATTGCACAAAGAAAGTGTAAAAAAAACACACAGACACCGTTGGGAAAAGTCCTTTATTAAAAATAAAAAAAATAGAAAAGATTCCAGCGGCGGTAATCCACCCTCTTTATGTTTTATGTGCGAATATGAATTGTAATATGTTTTGTTTAAATGTCATGAATATTATATGTAAAGAAAATTTCAA
This sequence comes from Rana muscosa, assembly GCA_029206835.1. Classification (NCBI taxonomy): domain Eukaryota; kingdom Metazoa; phylum Chordata; class Amphibia; order Anura; family Ranidae; genus Rana; species Rana muscosa. The sequence goes on from CM055122.1 coordinate 1,215,664,101, forward strand.
ATAAAATCTGAATTATAAAAAAAAATCCACACTCGGTATCCTGCGATGGGTGGTCTCCTCTCCGGGGTCCAGAGATGGATGATCTCTCCTCTCTGGGGTCCAGGCTCTAACGATGATGTCCAACGCAGCGAGGAACAGCACTCTTCACTGGAGCGGAGACACCCCGGGAATGACGCGGCTTCAGCCAGTGACAGCTCTTAAGTAGCTGAGGGCGGGGCCACCCGTCACGTGACCCCATCCCCCTCTGACGCAAGGGGAAACCCGGGCTTCCCCAGTAACGTGCGGATGACCCCGACCCCTCTGATGTAACGCAGGTTTCCGTTGCATCAGAGGAGGCGGGGTCTTCCAGATTCCGATAAGCCCCCCGCCCGTAGACCCCCACAACCACCGGGCAAGCGTTGTGGGGATGAGGCCCTTGTCCCCATCAACATGGGGAAATGGTGCTTTGAGGGGTCACAGACCCCCAAAGCATCCTCCCCATGTTAAGGGGAAGTGGCCTGGTACGGTTCAGGAGGGGGGCGCTCTCTCGTCCCCCCTCTTTTCCTGCAGCCTGCCAGGTTGCGTGCTTGGATAAAGGGTCTGGTATGGATTTTTGGTGGGAACTCCACGCCATTTTTTTTTATTTGGCGTGGAGTTCCCCTTAAAATCCATACCAGACCTGAAGGGTCTAGTATGGATATTTGGTGGGAACCCCCCTTATTTATTTTTTTCATTTGACGCAGGGTTCCCCTACCATACCATACCAGATCCATACCTGAAGGGCCTGGTAATTGAATTTGGGGGGACCCCCACGCTTTTTTTGTTTTTTATCAATGACTTTTCTCTGTATTGCCGGGAGCCGACAATTCATTATAGCCGCGAGTGCTTTTAAATGACCTTTTTTCCTTCAGAAATGACAATTTGTGCAGGGACAGTTCTAAGCACGGGAAACAAGCGCTGCTTTACAGGCATACTCTAGACAACCCCCAGGTATGAAATTTAAAGGAATATTTCACTTTTATTGTTTCACTTTAAGCATTATTAAAATCACTGCTTCCGAAAAAACGTTTTGCATTGATACATGTCCCCTGGGGCAGGACCCGGGTCCCCAAACACTTTTTATGACAATAACTTGCATATTAGCCTTTAAAATTAGCACTTTAGATTTTTCATGTTCGAGTCCCATAGACTATAACGGTGTTCGGATGTTCGAACAAATTTATTGCCTGTTAGCAAGTTCTGGTGCGAACCGAACTGGGAGGTGTTCGGCTCATCCCTACACATCACCCACTCTTCTAACCACTTGAAGACAAAGCCCTTTCTGACACTTTTTGTTTACATGAAAAAATATTTTTTTTGCGGTAGAAAATTACTTTGAACCCCCAAAGATTATATTTTTTTTAAAGCAAATGCCCTACAGATTAACATGGTGGGTGTTGCACCTTTTTTTAATTTAAATGCACTAAAACACACTATATTGCCCAAATGTTTGATTAAATAAAAAAGATGATCTTATGCCGAGTACATGGATACCAAACACGACATGCTTTAAAATTGCGCACAAACATGCAGTGGCAACAAACTAAATACATTTTTAAAAGCCTTTAAAATCCTTTACAGGCTACCACTTTAGATTTACAGAGGAGGTCTACTGCTGAAGTTACTGTCCTTGATCTGACCTTCGCGGTGATACCTCACATGCATGGTGTAATTGCTGTTTACGTATGACACCAGATTGACGCTTGTGTTCGCCTTTGCACGTGAGCATGGGGGGACAGGGGTGCTTTTTATTATTTATTTTTCTTTTTTGTTTTATTTTTAAACTGTTCCTTTCATTTTTATTTTTTTTATCATTTTTTATTGTTATCTCAGGGAATGTAAATATCCCCTATGATAGCAATAGGTAGTGACAGGTACTCTTTTTTGAAAAAAATTGGGGTCTAATAGACCCTAGATCTCTCCTCTGCCCTCAAAGCATCTGACCACACCAAGATCGGTGTGATAAAATGCTTTCCCAATTTCCCAATGACGCTGTTTATATACGGCAAAACCTAAGTCATGAAATGCTCGTAGCTTCCGGTTTCTTAGGCCATAGAGATGATTGGAGCCATTCTGGTCTTCGATCAGCTCTATGGTCAGCTGACCTGTACCTGCAATCCTGAGAACCTGTACCTGGACCTGATCCTTAACCTGTAACTGATCCTAAACCTGTACCTGATCCTATCCTGATCCTGTCACTCCTGTGATCCTGTCATCCTGCATCCCTGTCCTGCAGCCTGATCCCATCCACATTCTCCCTGTCCTGTCTTGCTCCTCGCCCCCATCTGCTGATCTCCCGTGTATGACCCTGGCCTGGCTATGTTTACAATTCTGGTATTCCCCATCTTTTGTACATACTTATTTGTTATTTGTGGGTCACTGTCTGGTTGTTGGTTTGTTGTACACTGTTTGGTATTGGAGGTGTTTGTGTATCTATAATCACTTATCTTAATAAACGTCATTATTTCACTTTACATATGCTTGGTTTCCTCTGTTGCAGTCCACACGGTTCTGGTCGCACCTGTTTATGACACACGTGCACTCACAGCACTCATGTACTCACAACCTACGTGCACTCACAGCCTGCGTGCACTCACAGTCCGCGTGCACTCACAGCACTCATGCCCTCACAGTCCACGTGCACTCACAGTCCACGTGCACTCACAGTTCCCTCTGCACGCACAATACTCTCAATACACAGGTACTCAGGCACTATCAATACCCAGGTACTATCAATACACACACACACTACTCAGATACTCACAATACACGGGTACTCACAATACACACACAATACTCAGGTACTCACAATACACGCACAATACTCAGGTCCTCACAATACTCAGGTATTCACAATAGAATACGCACAATGCTCGGGCATTTGCAATACACACACAATACTCAGGTACTCACAATAGAATACGCACAATATTTGGGTACTCACAATACACACACAATACTCAGGTACTCACAATACTCAGGTACTCACAATACACACACAATACTCAGGTACTCTCAATACACACAATACTCCGGTACTCAGAATACACAGGTCACTCACAATACACAAGACCCCACTAGACACAGTCAGTCAGTTTTTTTTTTTAGTTTTTTTTTTATTGTTTATGACCATTCAGCTCCTGCTCAAACGTCCTTGCAATCCGACACTTGCAGGGCTTGTCAGTGTCTACGGTCTCCCCTGGTCATGTTTGTATTGCAATAAACATGACGAATAATAAGTCTGTTGTCTCTTGTTATACAGGCAAGGAGCTCAACATTTGTGGCTTCATCAACTGCATCACAATATATGTAGTGTATATGGTAGAATGTACCACATGTGCCCTACAGTATGTGGGCTGTACATCTAGAGCCCTTAGGGCTATAATAAGTGAACACTACAATGGCGCATCATACTCCATTGATAAAAATCTGTCAAACATTTCTAAACATTTTAAGCATGTGCATGCAGGGACTCTTATTTTCAAAGGTCTTGAGAGGGTTAAAAAACTTCCTCGGGGAGGGGATCTCCACCATAGACTCCTAGAGAGGGAAGTCTGGTGGATTTTCTCCTTGAATACTAGAATTCCCTTTGGCATGAATTCCAAATGGGATATAGATTTATTTTTGAAGTAATCTTTTATAGCCATAGTTTTCTGAGTATGTTTTAGTTTGAGGAATCTTTATATCACTGAGGAATGTTGTTTAGATAGATAATAAAATAATATAATGTTTTCTAGATGGGTGACAACATTTAAAATTTTTTGATACTCCCTTTCCCCAGAATAGGTCATATACCATGTGATTACTATCTAGTGCTGCTTTTTTCTCTGTCCACTTATTAGACTAGATGTCGGGTTGGCTCCCTCTAGTGTTTGCTCTCCCTCTATGTGTGAATTTTCTTTCTTCCTGTGTAAGGATGTAGAGCAAAGCATCATGGGACGTGTAGTTCAGAATGCTGAAGTGACTCTGCCAGCAGGACTGATCTGAACTACAAGAAACAGAATGCTGAGCAAACAGAACAGACTGCTGGGAGAGGATATAAAAGGGGCTGGCGTGCCCTAGATCAGCCTCTCTGGATGCTGTTTTGACTCTGGCAGCAGGTCTATGTGATAGGGCAGTGGTCATGAACCATCCTCAGGGCCCACTAACAGGCCAGGTTTTATGTATTACCATGGGGAGATGCAGACTAGAATACTTCAATCACTGAGCAGCAAATGATATCACCTGTGATGTATTTCAGTTATCTTGCAAACCTGGCCTGTTAGTGGGCCCTGAGGACAGGGTTGATGACCACTGTGATAGGGAGTGTGCTCACGATTTGTGGCCTACACAGCTATACTCAGAGGGATCTCTGCAGACAGCATCGCTTCTTCAGTGCAGCGAACCGGAGTGTGTTCCAGGTCATCCAGAGGCGCCTGAATTTCAGATTCCGGTGAGCTGCAGCGTGGCTTGGTGGCCGCCATTATCCAGAGCCAAGACAGAGAGAGAGTTCCAGCTGGAGTCTTCTCATCATCTGCACCGATATTTAATTCATCTGAGATCCAGAGTGGTGAGTGGGCATAGCCCATGTTATAGTTAAGGACACTGCTGTTAATCATCACCCACACAGTTTAGCTGGTGGGACTTGTAGTCCCACAGAAGTTAAATCCTACTTCATAATGGACACAGCAAGCAGATGCCTATGCTCAGTATACATTACCAATTTCAGTAGCCACCTCAGATGACATCTTTAGGATCATAAAATAAGGAAGCTATAATACTACCAGGATAAATTACAGCTTTGTTAAAGCGGAGCTCCACCCAGATTTTTTTTTTTTAAAGTCAGCAGCTACTAACAGTGTAGCTGCTGACTTTTAATAAGGACACTTACCTGTCCTACTCGCCCGCGATGTTGGTCCCCCAACGGCGATCGATCGCTGCTGGCAGGTCCCGGCTCCTCCATCCTGACTAAGGGAAACAGGCAGTGAAGCCTTACGGCTTCACTGCCCGTTTCCTACTGCGCATGCGCTACTCGCACGGCGCTTTGTGAATGGGCGGCTTGCCTCCTGGGATACACACAGTTCCCAGAAGGCAGCGCGCCCCATTCACAAGAAGAGGAAACGGAAGTTCTCAATCTGAGGATAAGGAAGAGGCACATTAGAGGCAGATTAGGGGACTTCCGCATAGCAACGGGCATTTCGGGTGAGTATAATTTTTTTATGTTATATAATTTTTTTTCTTCTTTTTTTTAATGAATTTTAGTGTGAAAAAAAATTCAGGGTGGACCTCCGCTTTAACTTTGTTATACCTTGCCATTTTGGATTACTTTATTTACAACATAAAGAGGCTAGCTGAAGATATCTGGATTTCAAGGAATACCCTTGTTATCATCTTCTCCCCTCATCTGCTCTAATTGCATTGAACTGCTAAAGGGAGCCATCCTATTGAATATAATATTGTTTATACTGTTTCTCCACATTGTGCACGATTTGCTGGCCTGTGAGTTGAAGAGGCAGAAGGGAGAGATCTGACACATAAGATATAGTGTCAGGTGTCTACTCTCCTGTTAACTTGTTCACATAGATTTCCATGTTTGAGTTAGTATTTGTGTTCATTCACAACTAAGAGGACCTTACACCAATATATTTTGTGTTTATTTGATAAGTTTGAGATAAAGGGCGGTGTATACAGGAGTGTTTCCATTACTGACAAAGTTGATATATACACGTATCTTGTGTTTTGATCATACAGTAAACATATTTGAACTGTTTTCCTAATATTGTGTGAGTCTCTATTTACTACCACAGCTGGTGATATGGCGGAACGCAGGGTGTCAGAGGGAAGGGAGGATTTGCAGAGTCGAGATAATCAGTGGGGTACAGAGTCTATTAGCAGACCACCGAGATACCCCATCTGGGACGCTCAAGCAAGTCAGGTGATGTGTCCAGGGTAGAAGAAAACATGGACCAGGTCACTGCCAAAAGGGATGAGCTTTATGTTCGGGTCGAACATGAGTTTGACTCGAACATTGGCTGTTCGCCCGTTCGTCGAAAAACGAACATTATGGGGCGCTCACGGCAAATTTGAGCGGCGTGGAACGCCCCATAATGCACTGCGAGATCACAGTGCAGTGCTGTATGATGATTGGCCAAAGCATGCACCATGACCTGCATGCTTTGGCCAATCCCAGCGCCCTCAGCAAAGAGAGACATAATTGGCCAAAGGCAGGGTGCCTTTGGCCAATTATGGCTCAGGGGGACTAAGTCCACGCCCCACACTATATAAGGCTGCCTACATGTCGGCCCTGTGTAGTGTGTTGCTAGCGTGGACGGAGAGAGAGTGCAATTTAGATTGAGCAGGCAGGCAGGTTATTCAGTTAGCTGCAGTGCAGTTAATATATATATATATATGCAGTCAGTCTCGTATATACTGTATATATATATATATATATATATATATATATATATATATCCACTGCACCCAGTGTAGCTAGATCTGACTGCAGGCCATTCCTGGTGTACTTTTTCTAATATACTTCAGGCAGGCAGGTGATTCAGTTAGCTGCAGTGTATTTAATATATATATACAGTCTTGTATATATATATATATATACTGCATCCAGTGTAGCCAAGCGTATATCTGACTGCAGGCCATTACTGGGGTACTTTTTCTAATATACTTCAGGCAGGCAGGTGATTCAGTTAGCTGCAGTGTATTTAATATATATATATATATATATATATATATATATATATACATATACAGTCTCGTGTGTGTGTGTGTGTATATATATATATATATATATATATATATATATATATATATACAGTCAGGTCCATAAATATTGGGACATCAACACAATTCTAATCTTTTTTGCTCTATACACCACCACAATGGATTTGAAGTTTAACGAACAAGATTTACATCCAAATCAGGTGAACGGTGTAGGAATTAAAACAGTTTGTATATGTGCCTCCCGCGTATTAAGGGACCAAAAGTAATGGGACAATTGGCTGCTCAGCTGTTCCATGGCCAGGTGTGTGTTATTCCCTCATTATCCCATTTACAAGGAGAAGATAAAAGGTCCAGAGTTAATTTCAAGGATCTGTCACTATCAGTGAAGCAAGCCATCATTAGACTGAAAAAACAAAAGAAACCCATCAGAGAGATAGAAAAAACATTAGGTGTGGCCAAATAAACTGTTTGGAACATCCTTAAAAAGAAAGAACGCACCGGTGAGCTCAGCAACACCAAAAGATCCGGAAGACCACGGAAAACAACTGTGGTGGATGACTGAAGAAATATTTCCCTGGTGAAGAAAACACCCTTCACAACAGTTGGCCAGATCAAGAACACTCTCCAGGAGGTAGGTGTATGTGAGTCAAAGTCAACAATCAAGAGAAGACTTCACCAGAGTGAATACATAGGGCTCACCACAAGATATAAACCATTGGTGAGCCTCAAAAACAGAAATGCCAGATTAGAGTTTGCCAAACAACATCTAAAAAATGCTTCACAGTTCTGAAACAACATCCTATTAGCAGATGAGACCAAGATCAACTTGTACCAGATTGATGGGAAGAGAAGAGTATGGAGAAGGAAAGGAACTGCTCATGATCCAAAGCATACCACCTCATCAGTGAAGCATGGTGGTGGTAGTATCATGGCGTGGGCATGTATGGCTGCCAATGGAACTGGTTCTCTTGTATTTATTGATGATGTGACTGCTGACAAAAGCAGCAGGATGAATTCTGAAGTGTTTCGGGCAATATTATCTGCTCATATTCAGCCAAATGCTTCAGAACTCATTGGACGGCGCGTCACAGTGCAGATGGACAATGACCCGAAGCATACTGCAAAAGCGACCAAAGAGTTTTTTAAGGGAAAGAAGTGGAATGTTATGCAATGGCCATGTCAATCACCTGACCTGAATCCGATTGAGCGTGCATTTCACTTGTTGAAGACAAAACTGAAGCGAAAATGCCCCAAGAACAAGCAGGAACTGAAGACAGTTGCAGTAGAGGCCTGGCAGAGCATCACCAGGGATGAAACCCAGCGTCTGGTGATGTCTATGCGTTCCAGACTTCAGGCTGTAATTGACTGCAAAGGATTTGCAACCAAGTATTAAAAAGTGAAAGTTTGATTTATGATTGGTAATCTGTCCCATTACTTTTGGTCCCTTAAAAAGTTGGAGGCACATATACAAACTGTTTTAATTCCTACACCGTTCGCCTGATTTGGATGCAAATACCCTCAAATTAAAGCTGAAAGTCTGCAGTTAAAGCACATCTTGTTCGTTGCATTTCAAATCCATTGTGGTGGTGTATAGAGCCAAAAAGATTAGAATTGTGTCAATGTCCCAATATTTATGGACCTGACTGTATATATATATATATATATATATATATATATATACAGTGGGTACGGAAAGTATTCAGACCCCCTTAAATGTTTCACTCTTTGTTATATTGCAGCCATTTGCTAAAATCAAAAGTTCATTTTTTTCCTCATTAATGTACACACAGCCCCCCATATTGACAGAAAAACACAGACTTGTTGAAATTTTTGCAGATTTATTAAAAAAGACTGAAATATCACATGGTCCTAAGTATTCAGACCCTTTGCTGTGACACTCATATATTTAACTCAGGTGTTCATTTCTTCTGATCATCCTTGATGGTTCTACACCTTCATTTGAGTCCAGCTGTGTTTGATTATACTTATTGGACTTGATTAGGAAAGCCACACACCTGTCTATATAAGACCTTACAGCTCACAGTGCATGTCAGAGCAAATGAGAATCATGAGGTCAAAGGAACTGCCGAAAGAGCTCAGAGACAGAATTGTGGCAAGGCACAGATCTAGCCAAGGTTACAAAAAAAATTCTGCTGCACAGTGGCCTCCATAATCCTTAAATGGAAGACGTTTGGGACGACCAGAACCCTTCCTAGAGCTGGCCGTCCGGCCAAACTGAGCTATCGGGGGAGAAGAGCCTTGGTGAGAGAGGTAAAGAAGAACCCAAAGATCACTATGACTGAGCTCCAGAGATGCAGTCGGGAGATGGGAGAAAGTTGTAGAAAGTCAACCATCACTGCAGCTCTCCACCAGTCGGGGCTTTATGGCAGAGTGGCCAGACAGAAGCCTCTCCTCAGTGCAAGACACATGAAAGCCTGCAGGGAGTTTGCTAATAAATACCTGAAGGACTCCAAGATGGTGAGAAATAAGATTCTCTGGTCTGATGAGACCAAGGTAGAACTTTTTGGCCTTAATTCTAAACAGTATGTGTGGAGAAAACCGGGCACTGCTCATCACCAGTCCAATACAGTCCCAACAGTGAAGCATGGTGGTGGCAGCATCATGCTTTGGGGGTGTTTTTCATCTGCAGGGACAGGACGACTGGTTGCAATCGAGGGAAAGATAAATGCAGCCAAGTACAGGGATATCCTGGACAAAAACCTTCTCCAGAGTGCTCAGGACCTCAGACTGGGCCGAAGGTTTACCTTCCAACAAGACAATGACCGAAAGCACACAGCTAAAATAACGAAGGAGTGGCTTCACAACAACTCTCTGACTGTTCTTGAATGTCCCAGCCAGAGCCCTGACTTAAACCCAATTGAGCATCTCTGGAGAGACCTAAAAATGGCTGTCCACCAACGTTTACCATCCAACCTGACAGAACTGAAGAGTAGGGATGAGCCGAACACCCCCCAGTTCGGTTCGCACCAGAACCTACGAACGGACCGAAAGTTTGTGCGAACTTTAGAACCCTATTAAATACAATGGACGTGAACGTTCAAAATCAAAAGTGCTAATTAAAATGGCTAATATGCAAGTTATTGTCCTAAAAAGGGTTTGGGGACCCGGGTCCTGCCCCAGGGGACATGTACTGTATCAATGCAAAAATAAGTTTTAAAAACGGCCGTTTTTTCGGGAGCAGTGATTTTAATGATGCATAAAGTGAAAAAAAAAAGAAGTGAAAAATCCCTTTAAATATCGTACCTGGGGGTTGTCTAAAGTATGCCTGTGAAGTGGCACATGTTTCCCGTGTTTAGAACTGTCCCTGCACAAAATGACATTTCTAAAGTAAAAAAAGTAATTTAAAACTACTTGCGGCTTTAATGTAATGTTTGGTCCCGGCAATATGGATGAAAATCATTGAGAAAAATGGCATGGTAACCCCCCCCCCCACCCCAGCCCACTACCAGCCCCTTTGGATCTTGTATGGATATTAAGGGGAACCCCGCACCCAAAATAAAAAAAGGCCCTATATACTCTGAACAGCAGTATACAGGCGGTGCAAACAAGACAGGGACTGTAGGTTTGTTCTTAGGTAGAATCTGTTTGTAATTTGGAACAGGTACATTTTTAAGTGTAGCTCCAGCCAAAAAATCAATTTGTAAGCTTTTTGGAGAACATAGGGAAGGGTTATCACCCCTGTAACATTTGTTTTGCTGTCTGTGCACCTGTTCAGAACATTTCACCTCACTTTCCGTCCCAATGGCAAATGTTTTTTAAAAATTTTGGTTTTTTTATTGAAACAAGGATTGGTGATAAAGCATCAGTAGAGAGGAGACACCTTTTCCCCATATTAACTCTTACAGGAGAGAATTTCCCTTCCTAGGGGTAGATTTCCTCTCACTTCCTGTTGTCTCCTTCTGTTTGCAAGTAGGAGTCGTTTGTAAGTTGGATGTTTGAAAGTAGGGGCCTGCCGTATATACTCTGCAGAAATTTGCCCCTTAGGTGTTGGTGTTGCCACAACACTATAAGCCCTCACAGTTACTCTTGGTGGGCGCTGGAACGCCCTGCTGTGAACTATTATATCAGGAATTGTAATTACATGCCATTGTTGAACAGTGGTAGGAAAAATTGGGCCTTTGGTGGTGGTGCTGGTGCCACAACACTGTAAGCCCTCACAGTTACTCTTAGTGGGGGCAGGAATGGGTCCAACTGTGAAATATTAGATCAAGAATTGTAATTACATGCCCCTGTTAAACAGGGGCAGGAAAATTGGGCCTTTGGTGGTGGTGTTGCCACAACACTGTAAGCCCTCACAGTTACTCTTGGTGGGCGCAGGAATGGGCCCTGCTGTGAATTATTAGATCAAGAATTGTAATTACATGCCCCTATTAAACAGGGGCAGAAAAATTGGGCCTTAGGCACTGGTGCTGGTGCCACAACACTGCAACCCCTCACAGATACTGAACTTGGAGCGCAGCAATGAGCCCTGTTGCAAAGTATTGCATCAAATATTGTAATTACACGCCTCTGTTAAACAGGGGCAGAAAAATTGGGCCTTAGGCACTGGAGCTGGTGCCACAACACTGCACCCCCTCACAGATACTGTAGTTGGAGCGCAGCAATGAGCCCTGTTGCAAAGTATTAGATCAAGTTACTCTTGGTGGGCGCAGGAATGGGCCCTGCTGTGAATTATTAGATCAAGAATTGTAATTACATGCCCCTATTAAACAGGGGCAGAAAAATTGGGCCTTAGGCACTGGTGCTGGTGCCACAACACTGCAACCCCTCACAGATACTGTACTTGGAGCGCAGCAATGAGTACTGTTGCAAAGTATTGCATCAAAAATTGTAATTACATGCCCCTGTTAAACAGGGGCAGAAAAATTAGGCCTTATGCATTGGTGCTGGTGCCACAACACTGCAACCCCTCACAGATACTGTACTCAGCATAACAGGATAGTCACTCTGCATCAGCATAGGCAGTCTTAAAGGGATCTGACATTTAAAATAAAATTATTCTGTTACATCAGCATCAGGTGCTTGGTAGCTGGTGGTGATCCAAGACTGATTCATTTTTATGAAGGTAAGTCGATCGACCGAGTCGGTTGACAGGCGCACCTTGTGATCGGTTACAAAGCCTCCAGCAGCACTGAATGTGCGTTCCGAAAGAACGCTGGATGCAGGACAGGCCAGTAGCTCAATTGCATACTGTGCAAGCTCTGGCCAGTGATCCACCCTCAAGACCCAGTAACCCAGATGATTTTCGGTGGGAAAGGTGTCCAAGTCTGATCTTGCCCCTAGGTATTCCTGCACCATGTAAACCAGATGCTGGCGATGGTTGCTGGAACCGATCATACCTTGGAGCTGCGGACTAAAAAATTGTCTGAACGCATCGGTCAGATGGCCACCTTCTCCACTGCTTCTTCTTTGACTGACTGAAGCCTCAGCAACACGTTGTCCAGGACCAGGAATTTGTAATCTCCCAGTCTCTGGAAAGGTGTTGCACAGACCTTTCTGCAAGGCTTCCCGAAGATGTCTCATCCTCTGCTCCCTCTGCGACGGCAAGATAAGGTCCGCAACCTTACCCTTGTAATGTGGATCAAGGAGGGTTGCCAGCCAGTAATGATCCCTCTCCTTGATCGCACGAATACGAGGATCCTTCCACAGGCTTTGCAGGATCAGGGAGGCCATGCAGCGTAGGTTTGCTGAGGCATTCGGTGCGGAGTCCTCTGGGTCACTGAGCATGACATGATCCACAGCCACCTCCTCCCAGCCATGTACAAGTCCATGGGTGTCTTGGGACTGTAATTGATCCCTTGAAGGCTGCTGCTGATGCTGAGTGCTAGTCTCCACCTCCATGCTGACACAATCCTCCTCCTCCTCATCCACTTCCTGTGTGATAGCCGGGCCAGCAGGAACACTGTCTGGATAAAGGGGGGCTTGAGAGTTAAGGAAGTCCTCCTCTTCCTGCCTCTGTTCTGCCTCAAGTGCCCTGTCCATTATTCGACGCAACGTGTCCTCCAACAGGTGGAAACAGGGACAGTGTCACTGATGCATGCACTGTCACTGCTCACCATCCTCGTGGCCTCCTCAAATGGTGCCAGGACAGTGCATGCATCCCTGATCATGGCCCACTGGCATAGGCAAAAATATCCAAGCTCCCCTGACCCTGTCCTGGTGCCATATTGCAACAGATACTCATTGATGGCCCTCTGCTGCGTGTGCAGCCACTGCAGCATGGCCAACGTAGAGCTCCACCTGGAGGGCATGTCACAGATTAGGCAGTTCTTGGGCAGGTTGTAATCCTTTTGCAGCTCAGCCAGCCGAGCACTGGCATTATATGACCGGCAGAAATGCCCACAGTTTCCTGGCCTGCTTCAGGACCTCCTGTAAGCCCGGGTACCTGCCCAAGAACCGCTGCACCACCAAGGTAAGGATGTGAGCCAAACAGGGCACATGGGTCAGTTGTCCCTGTCGGAGGACAGAGAGGAGGTTGGTGCCATTGTCGCAAACTACCTTTCCTGGCTTAAGCTGGCATGGCATCAACCACCTCTGAGCCTGCCCCTGCAGAGCTGACAGAATCTTTGCCCCAGTGTGACTCCTGTCCCCCAAGCACACCAGCTCAAGCACCGCATGGCATCTTTTTGCCTGCGTACTGGCGTAGCCCCTTGAACGCCTACGGAGCACCGCTGGTTCCGAGGACAAATCAGCACAGGAAGAGGCCATGGAGGAAGAAGAAGAGGAGGGGGTGGAGGAGAGACGTGTGTCAGAATCACCAATAGTAACATTTTGGAGGCGTGGTGGCGGAACAACCTCCAACACTACTGCACCTTGTCCTGCATCCTTCCCAGCTGCCAGCAGAGTCACCCAATGCGCCGTGAAAAATAGGTAACGTCCCTGTCCATGCCTGCTGGACCATAAGTCAGCGGTAATATGCACCTTACCGCTGACCGAGGCCAAGACATTGCCTTCCACATGCCAGTAGAGAGCCGGAATCGCCTTCCGTGAGAAAAAGTGGCGTTTGGGAACTTGCCACTGAGGAACCGCACATTCCACAAACTCATGGAAGGGGGCAGAGTCTACCAAATGAAAAGGCAGCAGTTGAAGTGCTAGCAATTTAGCCAAGCTAGCATTCAACCACTGGGCATGTGGATGGCTGGGAGCGAACTTCTTTCGGTGGTGCAGCAGCTGGGGCAGGGAAATTTGCCTGGTACAATCGGACGTCGGTGTACCGATAGCAGATTGCCCGCAAGTACTTGGCTGTGACACACCTAATTCTACACCTTCATTCCTCTCAGTGCAGGTTTCAGAGAGGACTGAAGGTATAGTGGGGTTGGAGATCCCAGCTGATGAGGAGCAAGGAGAGGTCCGCCTTGTTCTTTGATGTGGGTCTTTTAGGTGTGCTTGCCAATGGACTGCATGGCAGGTCGACATATGTCTGGTCATGCTGATGTTTTGGCCATGCGAGATACGCTTTAAACATATGTTGCAAATGGCAACGATGCGATCTGCTGCACAGGTCTGAAAAAAGGCCAACACCAAAGAACTTTTTGAATAACGCGCAGAGACAGCAGCACCCTGCACATGCGGAGCTCTGCGGTGTGATGCAGTCGGTGTCCTGCCCTTAAGCTGGCCCCTAAAGGGCATCCTGCCTCGTTGGAGATGTGCCTCTACCTCCCCCTCCTCCTCTCTCCTATCAGGCACCCACGTGGAGTCAGTGACCTCATCATCCCCTCCCTCCTCATCACTGAAGCCAATCTGGCAGTATGCTGCAGCTGGGGGAACATGACTGCCAGATAGCTGACCTTGTTGGGCACCCCCTCTCTCTGGGCTCACGTTACTATCCCCTCTCTCTGAGCTCACGTTACTGCCTTCCTCCAGCTGGGTTCCATCATCGGAGCCTTCAAAACGCTGGGCATCCTCTTGGAGCATATACCCAACACTGTGCTCAAACAGTTCGGGGGACACCTCAGGAGGACATGGTGGAGCTAGGGAAGGAGTGACTGATGCCATTGAGCCGAGGGAAGAGGCTGCTTTGGCATCTGCTTTGCCAGACAAAGTACCCTGAGCCTTGGTGAGAGAGGATGAGGAGGAGGACGGCTTGGTCATCCACTCTACCAAGTCTTGGGCATGTTGCGGCTCAACATGGCCAGCTGCCGAAAAGGACAAGCATGTCCCACGGCCACGTGCTGATGATGTACCGTGTCCACGACCAGCAGCACTGTTGCCTCTAGACACAGAGCCTGCTTGCCCTCTTTTATTGCCTTGTGACTGTCTGCCTCTCATTGTTTGCCTTCCAGACATACTAATGGCCTGCTGTGGTGTTAGTATGGGAAAAGCAGCAATTGTTTTCAGTTAGTTTTAGGTGAAAACTGTGCAGAGGACACAGTACACTGAAAATACTTGCAGCTCTCTGCTTGTGGTTTTATTATGAGAACACCACTATAATAGTCACTAACTGTATTCAGGTGAGCTTTAGGTGAATGCTATGCACTGACTGTCTGCAGCTTGCACAATCACCGGCCTGCCTGTCACAGTATAGAGAATAAATGTATTCAGGTGAGCTTTAGGTGAACGCTATGCAAAGCACAAAGTAGTACACTAAGTGAAACACTGACTGTCTGCAGCTTGCACAATCACCCGCCTGCCTGTCACAGCATAGAGAATAACTGTATTCAGGTGAGCTTTAGGTGAACGCTATGCAAAGCACACAGTAGTACACTAAGTGAAACACTGACTGTCTGCAGCTAGCACAATCACCGGCCTGCCTGTCACAGTATAGAGAATAACAGGAACGGATCTAGCTAAACTCAATGCAGTGTATAAATATATATACAACACCTAGGATGCATATATATCCTCTACACACTGTAACAGCAGCTAACAGACTCGCCTGCCTGCTCTATCTAACTCAATATAAATTACACTGTCTCTCTCTGTAACTCTCTCTTTCACAAACGTCAACACACTATACAAGGCCGACTTCCAGGCGGCCTTATATGGTGTGGGGCGTGTACCTACTCCTCTGAGCCATGATTGCCCAAAGCCACCCTGGCTTTGGCCAATTACGGCTCTCTGTACAGATGGCGCTGTGATTGGCCAAGCATGCGGGTCATAGTGCATGCTTGGCCAATCATCAGCCAACGATGCACTGCGATGCCGCAGTGAATTATGGGCCATGACGCGGCACTCGAATTTGGCGCGAACGGCCCATAATGTTCAATCTTCGTCGAACGATCGAACAGCCGGTGTTCGAGTCGAACATGGGTTCGACTCAAACACAAAGCTCATCCCTACTGGAGAGGATCTGCAAGGAGGAATGGCAGAGGATCCCCAAATCCAGGAGGGAAAAACTTGTTGCATCTTTCCCAAAAAGACTCATGGCTGTATTAGATCAATAGGGTGCTTCTACTAAATACTGAGCAAAGGGTCTGAATACTTAAGACCATGTGATATTTCAGTTTTTGTTTTTTAATAAATCTACAAAAATGTCAACAATTCTGTGTTTTTCTGTCAATATGGGGTGCTATGTGTACATTAATGAGGAACAAAACTAACTTAAATGATTTTAGCAAATGGCTGCAATATAACAAAGAGTGAAAAATGTAAAGGGGTCTGAATACTTTCCGTACCCACTGTGTATATATATATATATATATATATATATATATATATATATATATATATCTCCACTGCATCCAGTGTAGCCAAGCCTATATCTGACTGCAGGCCATACCTGGTGTACTTTTTCTAATATACTTCAGGCAGGCAGGTGATTCAGTTAGCTGCTGTGTATTTAATATATATATATATATATATATATATATATATATATATATTGTGAGGGGGTTAGCTTGGCAGCGGGTGTGTGTGACCCCCGGGATGGGCTCCCCACACAAAAACAGGCCCAGCAGACGGAGGTTGTGGTTTTCAAAATCAAAAAGGTGCGGTTTATTTTCTATTTACAGTGACAAAAACACAGCAAAGCAAAAGAAACATAAACAAAATAAATCCTGGTCAATTTGACCTCTGACTAAACATACAGGTTTCCTAACTAACAACTGGGATCAGCCTAGTGCTGTCCTAGTCCCTAAGTCCCTGGTTTTAAATGTCCAAGCAAATAGCCACACAGGCTTTGTCTCACCGCACAAGGGTTCACTCTCTCCAGGAAGTCCACACAGGTCTGCTTCCAGGCATGAGCTAACATCTAATGAAGCTGGGAGTTCTTATAGAGGCCTAAATGAGCTGACAAGCTTCAGCTGGTCTCATCAACTCCCTGTCTGCACGACGCCCCACACTCTCCCTAGAGGTATGAGTCATCCATGAGCCCACTAGCCTTAGCTGGGCTTATACAACTCTCCACCTAGTTGTATAAGTCGGCGTAAAGCCTGAATCTGGGCGAAATATATCTACCCCCCTGGATGCAACCAGGTGACTTTACCTTCCTGCTGTCACATACCCCCCCCCCTCTTGTTTTAACCTCGGGGTTGGAACACCAGCAATCAGGCATTCATGTACTCGAGACAAAGCATCCACATTCCCCATTTGAACGCCAGGGCGATGCTTTACTGTGAAGTTGAATTCCTGGAGGGCCAGGAACCACCTATTCACTCTTCTATTTGTTTCCTTGTTTTGAGCCATCCACTTTAACGGAGCGTGATCCGTAACCATGTCAAAGTGCCTACCTAGCAGGTAGTACCGAAGGGAATCTAGAGCCCACTTCACCGCTAAACACTCCTTTTCAACGGTGGCGTAATTTACCTCATGGGACTTCAACTTCCTGCTGAGGTAAATGACTGGGTGCTCTTCCCCGTTCCAGACCTGGGACAATACTGCTCCTAACCCCACATCTGACGCATCACTTTGTACGACAAAGTCTTTAGAGAAGTCGGGTGAGTACAACACTGGCTGGCTACATAAGGCTTGTTTCAAGAATTGGAATGCTGCCTCAGCCTCGGGGGTCCATTTAATCATGACCGACCCTTTCCCCTTCGTTAGGTTGGTTAGGGGCACAGCCTTAGAAGCAAAGTGGGGAATGAATCGCCGATAATACCCAGCGATTCCCAGAAAGGCTCGTACCTGCTTCTTGCTGTTGGGACGTGGCCAACTCTGGATGGCCTCGACTTTGTTGAGTTGGGTTTTTTTTACTCCCCTCCCAATGGTGTACCCAAGATATTTGGCCTCCTCCTGCCCAATGGTACACTTCTTGGGGTTAGCCGTAAACCCTGCTTCCCGAACAGAGTCCAGGACTGCTTGCACTTTTGGCAGATGTGAGGCCCAATCTGTGCTATGGACAATTACGTCATCCAGGTAAGCCGCAGCATACTTCCGATGGGGCCTCAGCATCTGGTCCATTTTCCGCTGGAATGTGGCCGGCGCATTCTGTAACCCGAACGGCATTCTTTTATATTGGAACGCCCCGTCTGGGGTTACAAATGCGGTTTTCTCTTTGGCCAATTTGGCCAGGGGGATTTGCCAATACCCTTTTGTGAGGTCAAGAGTCGTCATGTATCGGGCTGTTCCCAGCCGGTCGATCAACTCATCTATACGTGGCATGGGGTAGGTGTCAAATTTTGTAACTTTGTTCAACTGACGAAAATCGTTACAAAATCGCCAGCTCCCATCCGGTTTAGGCACCAACACAATGGGACTAGACCAATCACTTTGGGACTCCTCTATCACCCCTAAGTTCAGCATTTTCTGTACTTCCTCCCGTATTGCCTCCCGTCGGGCCTCTGGGATCCGATAGGGTTTTAACTTCACCCTTTCACCGGGCGGGGTAATGATGTCATGCTCTACCCCAAATGTTTGTCCCGGCAGCTCAGAGAATACCTCCTTGTTGCGAAGCACAAACTCCTTAACCTCCTGTTGTTGGGGTTGTGACAAGGTGGCTGCTATTCCAACCTCAGGAATCACGCAACCAGTTTGAGCTGGTGACCAAGTGTCTGCGACTAGGGACTCTCTATCCCTCCAGGCTTTCAACAGATTAACGTGATAGATCTGTTCGGGCTTTCGCCTTCCTGGTTGTCTGACCTTGTAATTCACTTCGCTCACTTTTTCCATTATCTCGTAGGGGCCTTGCCATTTGGCAAGGAATTTACTTTCAACCGTAGGGACAAGTACCAGTATCCTATCCCCCGGGGAAAAGGTACGGGTCTTGGCTCCACGGTTGTACACTCTCTGCTGTGCTAACTGCGCTTGGGCCAAATGTTCCTTCACGATGGGCATTACCTGTGCAATTCGGTCTTGCATCAGGGCGACATGCTCAATCACACTCCTGTGGGGAGAACTCTCACTTTCCCAAGTTTCCTTGGCAATATCCAACAGCCCTCTTGGGTGTCTCCCATACAGTAACTCAAAGGGGGAGAATCCCGTAGAGGATTGGGGCACCTCCCTAATAGCAAACATCAGATAAGGAAGTAGACAGTCCCAATCCTTTCCATCTCTATCCACCACTTTCTTCAACATTTGTTTTAGGGTTTTGTTGAATCTTTCAACCAGCCCATCGGTTTGGGGGTGATACACAGATGTACGTAATTGCGTCACTTTGAACAATTTACACAGCTCCTTCATAACCCGGGACATAAAGGGTGTACCTTGGTCCGTAAGCAGTTCTTTACAAATACCCACCCGGCTAAACACAAGAGATAGCTCTTTGGCTATGGTTTTGGCCGAGGTATTTCGGAGAGGGATCGCTTCTGGATAACGGGTGGCATAGTCCATTATAACTAATATGTACTGGTGCCCCCTAGCGGACTTGATTATAGGACCTACCAAATCCATGGCGATCCTCTCAAATGGGACCTCAATGATGGGTAGAGGGACCAGCGGGCTACGGAAATGTGGCATCGGGGCCGACCTCTGACACACAGGGCAGGAGGAACAATAATTTTCTATGTCCTTCATCACCCCCGGCCAATAGAATCTCTGTAATACCCTCTCTCGGGTTTTCTCTGTCCCCAGATGACCTCCAAGAATGTGCCCATGGGCCAACTCCAACACCAACTTCCTGTAAGGTTTGGGCACCACAAGCTGCTCAACGGTTTCTTCTGCCCTTTTTGCCACCCGATACAGTAGGTCCTTCTCTACGCTGAAGTATGGGTAAGTGCAGGTATTATCTGGGTTCACTAACTCGCCATCTATTTTCACGACGTTTTCCCGTGCCTTTATTAGGGCGGGGTCTTTCAACTGTTCTGTGGCAAAGTTTTCCCTGTGAACCTCAAGATCAGAAAACTCCACAGACGGTAGGTTTTCGTCTGAGGAGGTGGGCTCCTCTCCAGTTTCTTGAGTCTCCCCTGCCAATACTGATAAGGGAAATTCTGGAGAGTCCTCACCACTCTCAGGGGAGTTCTGGCTATCACATTCCTGGTACATAGGGGCACCAGTGGGGGGCTCAGGATCATCCCACAGTTCCCAGAACTTCGGAAAATCCCTTCCCACAATGGCGTCATACGGTAACTGAGATACTAAGCCCACTGGATGAGAGAGGGTACCTTTGGGGGTCTCGAAACACACTGTAGTCACTGGATACTCTCGGGTGTCCCCATGCACACAACTAACAGCTACCTTGCTATTCCCAGAGACCTCTGTTTTAACTAACTCAGCCTTTATCAGGGTCACAAGGCTACCTGAATCCAGCAATACCACAACATTTCTACCATTAACACACATTTTGCATAAATGTTTCTCAGTTCCTCGAATGGCAGTGCATGCGACTGTCGCACACAGCGACTGACGTCTGCCCGTCAGAAAGTCACACTGCATGGGTTCCTCCACAACCGGGCAATTGGCTGCAATATGTCCCGCTTGCCGGCAGCGGTAGCAAACGATCCTTCTTGCCGCCTCTTGAGCCGCTGATTTCCCAGGCTGTTCTCGCCAAACTTGGGGTAGAGCTCCCACCCTCTCACTCCTTGGAATCCTCTTATCCGCCCCTGGGGATGGTCTGGTCTTAGGGTGGAAAGTCCGAGTGTCTCTGGAAGAGGCCGTCAGGTTCTCTGTAGCCAAGTATTTCTCCACACGATCCACAAGACCATCGGCCGTCTCTGGGTCTCCATGGCTTACCCACTTTTGGATGGCAGTAGGAAGAGCTCTCAAAAACCGATCCATTACAACACGTTCCACAATCTTTGGTGCGGACAAAGTCTCTGGCTGTAGCCACTTTCTGCTCAGGTGAATGAGATCATACATTTGAGACCTGGGGGGTTTTCCAAGCTGGAAAGTCCAGTTATGCACACGCTGAGCCCGGACAGCCTGGGTGACACCCAGCCTTGCCAATATCTCAGCTTTTAGCATCACATAGTCTTTTGCTTGGTCAGGCTCTAGGTCATAGTAAGCCTTCTGCGATTCACCAGTTAACAGAGGAGCCACCAGTCCAGCCCACTGCTCCTCAGGCCACTTTTCTCTTTCAGCAGTCCTTTCAAATGTGGTCAAAAATACCTCTGGATCATCCTCTCCAGTCATTTTTGTCAATAAACGACTCACCCCAAAGGACGCGGTATTAGTGGGACGGCTTTCCTCACTGGTCTGCGGACGTTGCTGCATTACTGCTTCCATTTGTTGTAGTCTCTGCTCTTGCTTCTGTAACAGGTCTATGAAGCGGGCCTCAGATTGCTGCTGGGCTTGTTGCTGAGCTTCCAGACTCTGTTGGTGAGCTTGCTGCTGGGCTGCAAGGCTCTGTTGATGAGCTTGCTGCTGGGCTGCAAAGTTCTGTTGTTGAGCTGCAAGGCTCTGTTGATGAGCTGCAAGGCTCTTTTGCAAACCTGCATTTGTCTGCTGTTGATTGGCATTTGCTAGAGCCAGCTGCTTCAGTATCTCCTCCATGCTGGCTTAAAAAAAACTGCCACTGGTTCTCCAACTGTGAGGGGGTTAGCTCGGCAGCGGGTGTGTGTGACCCCCGGGATGGGCTCCCCACACAAAAACAGGCCCAGCAGACGGAGGTTGTGGTTTTCAAAATCAAAAAGGTGCGGTTTATTTTCTATTTACAGTGACAAAAACACAGCAAAGCAAAAGAAACATAAACAAAATAAATCCTGGTCAATTTGACCTCTGACTAAACATACAGGTTTCCTAACTAACAACTGGGATCAGCCTAGTGCTGTCCTAGTCCCTAAGTCCCTGGTTTTAAATGTCCAAGCAAATAGCCACACAGGCTTTGTCTCACCGCACAAGGGTTCACTCTCTCCAGGAAGTCCACACAGGTCTGCTTCCAGGCATGAGCTAACATCTAATGAAGCTGGGAGTTCTTATAGAGGCCTAAATGAGCTGACAAGCTTCAGCTGGTCTCATCAACTCCCTGTCTGCACGACGCCCCACACTCTCCCTAGAGGTATGAGTCATCCATGAGCCCACTAGCCTTAGCTGGGCTTATACAACTCTCCACCTAGTTGTATAAGTCGGCGTAAAGCCTGAATCTGGGCGAAATATATCTACCCCCCTGGATGCAACCAGGTGACTTTACCTTCCTGCTGTCACAATATATAGTCTCGTATATACACTGCTCAAAAAAATTAAAGGAACACTTTTGAATCAGAACTCTTGGGAACTCCTGGGATATTGATCTGGTCAGTTAAGTAGCAGAGGGGGTTGTTAATCAGTTTCAGCTGCTTTGCTGTTAATTGAAATTAACAACAGGTGGGCTAGATGGGCAACAATGATACGACCTCCAAAACAGGAATGGTTTTTCAGGTGGGGGTGTCTGACATTTTTTTTCCCTACTCATCTTTTCTGACTGTTTTTCACTAGTTTTGCATTTGGCTAGGGTCAGTGTCACTACTGGTAGCACGAGGCGATACTTGTACCATATAAAGGTTGCAAAGGCAGTCCAGCTTCTCCAGGATGGCACATCAATACGTGTCATTGCTAGGTTTGCCGTGTCCCCCAGCACAGTCTCAAGAGCATGGAGGAGATTCCAGGAGACAGGCAGTTACTCTAGGAGAGCTGGACAGAGCCGTAGAAGGTCCTTAACCCATCAGCAGGACCGGTATCTGCTCCTTTGTGCAAGGAGGAACAGGATGAGCACTGCCAGAGCCCTACAAAATGACCTCCAGCAGGCCATTGGTGTGAATGTCTCTGACCAAAGAATCAGAAACCGACTTCATGGGGGTGGCCTGAGGGCCCGACGTCCTCTAGTGTGCTCTGTGCTCACTGCTGGACACTGTGTAGCTCGATTGGCATTTTCCATTGAACACCAGAATGGGCAGGTCCGCCACCGATGCCCCATGCTTTTCACAGATGAGAGCAGGTTCACCCTGAGCATATGTGACAGACGTGAAAGGGTCTGGAGAAGCCACGGAGAACTTTATGCTGCCTGTAACATCGTTCAGCATTACCGGTTTGGTGGTGGGTCAGTGATGGTCTGGGGAGGCATATCCATGGAGGGACGCACAGACCTCTACAGGCTACACAATGGCACCCTGACTGCCATTAGGTATCGGGATGAAATCCTTGGACCCATTGTCAGACCCTACGCTGGTGCAGTGGGTCCTGGGTTCCTCCTGGTGCACGACAATGCCCGGCCTCATGTGGAGAGAGCATGCAGCCAGTTCCTGGAGGATGAAGAAATTGATACCATTGAATGGCCCTCTCGCTCACCTGACCTAAATCCAAAAGAACACCTCTAGGACATTATGTTTCGGTCCATCCGGTGCCGCCAGGTTGCACCTCAGTCTGTTCAGGAGCTCAGTGATGCTCTGGTCCAGATTTGGGAGGAAATACCCCAGGACACCATCCTTCGTCTCATTAGAAGCATGCCCTGATGTTGTCAGGCATGCATACAAGCACTTGGGGGCCATACAAACTACTGAGGACCATTTTGAGTTGTTGCAATGAAATTTCAGCAAAATGGACTAGCTTGCTGCATAATTTTTTCACTTTGATTTTCGGGGTGTCTTTGAATTCAGCCCTCTGTAGGTGGATAATTTTCATTTCCATCAAATGATGTGCCATCCTTTCATTCCTAACACATTACCCAGTCCATATCAGTATAGATATCCAGCATGAGATTTTGCCCTGTTGAGATCTGATGTGTTTTCAAAGTGTTCCTTTCATTTGTTTGAGCAGTGAATATATATATATATCCACTGCATCCAGTGTAGCCAAGCCTATATCTGACTGCAGGCCATTCCTGGTGTACTTTTTCTAATATACTTCAGGCAGGCAGGTGATTCAGTTAGCTGCAGTGTATTTAATATATACTGTATATATACAGTCTTGTATATATATGTAGCGGGTAGGTACTTTTCAGTATGTTGATTCGGGTGGAGACATCAGTGATGTCCAGTTCCCTGCGGCCCAGCAGGTGGCGCTGTCACTTTGGGCCTGGGGTTGAACCAACGCTGGAGTGCCATACCCTTTTTGGTCTCTCGCAGCGGTTGTACGGCGGGGCGGGGAACCCACTGTGCTAGCTGGGAGAGGCTATAAAGGGGGCGGACATCTTCGCCACGAGGTCCGAGTCCCAGGCACCTTTAGCTTGAAGGCTGCTGTCCAGCGGTCGGTGTCCAGGTGGCCTAGGCCTGGACACGTGGAGTTCGGGAGTCACCCCAGACACCCTCAGTCTGGGGTGAGGTGCATCGTTCAGGCCTGGGGCCCAGCTTCTTCCACTGGGATCCACCCGGGAGGAACCATCCTAAGGCACCCACAGGATCGGGTGTCTGAATCCAGGCATAAGGGACCGTGCAGGTGACCTTCCCGTAGATCTGGTGCAGCAGATTGCCAGTGCCGGGACAGGGCCTCCGGAGACCGTCAGGATGGATGTCCTCGCCAAACAGGGGCCATATTCACACGGAAGGTGGTCCATGTTCTGAGGTCGGTGGCAGAGACCGTTACTCTAAGGTCGTGACAGAGACCGTTACTTAGGCCCGTGACAGGGGCTCCAAACAGTTCACCCGGTAGGTGGCAGCTACCAACTTCACGGTCGGTGGCAGAGACCGTGCGCCAGGCCTATCCGTACGAGAAAGGGATAGGAGAGTTCATTGTGCCTGGGCCTACTCGTATCCACACCCCTGTCTGTCTGTTATGGAAGTTCAACTGATTATGTTTATTCTGGCATTGAAGAAATAAAGGAGTGTTGAACTTTTAATGGTGTGGGGCTCTATTACTGGCAGATACACTTCCACAGAAGAAGCGGAGGCTCCATATGCAGGATGCAGACCCGAAGGTAGTTTAAAAAAGTCTTTGCTCAAACCTCACATACACGGAGGGTGGGAGCTTGGCGTAGTGTCTTGCACTCTCTCCTCCAGAGTACCCCTAGACAACAGCCACAAACAACCAATACAAGAGAGAGAGAGAGTGAGGCCGCTACACGTGGGGGCATCGTGTCCGGGATGTCTTCGTGTTACTATGGAGCTGAAGTTGTGGAATTTGAATGTGTCTGCCTGGAAGAGTTCCGAGTAGGTCGGCCATGTTGGCCACTGCGTCAAGAGGCACACCCTCCCTGCCCGGTTCGTGGGCATGACCTGGGCCGAGAGAGGAAAGCCTGCGAACTGGGGCGAAGAAGGGGAGGAGTCCAGTCGTGTGAAGGACTACACGTGAGGACTTTGGTGCCAACCTTGCAGTGCACAATGGATCAGCAGAGAGTCGCCATGTTCGGAAATACATTGTGGATTCCATTTCATCCTTCTACCACAAGGTTGACTACTACTGCCTGCTCCGATAACGGATACCGGGATCCGGCTAAAGCCCCGGGGACGATTCGCCCTGTACTCATGCATGGACGTTGAGGCCCTGGGTTTGATTTGTCCCGGCTGTTCGGGACTGGTGTGTCAGCTGAAGCCGTTCGGGCGCTGCGAGGTGTTGTGCTTATCAAGGGACAGTTTGCCCACACAATATTAATTTTAAGTTATTTTTAACGAAAGATATTTTTGAATACAAGACAATCTATACAGTGGCATAGCGTGGGTTGTCAGCGCCCGGGGCAAGCAAGAAATTTGCGCCCCCTAACATATGGACTTTTAGCACTCCCTGAGTCCCTTTCCTTCCTACAATAGTACTGACCAGCCAAATTCCTACAATAACCTACCTGACCACTACACTAACCTACCTGACCACTACACTAACCTACCTGACCACTACACTGACCACTACACTAACCTCTACCCTGACCTACATGATTCCTAGACTGTTCACTACACTTACCTAACTGTCCACCGCACTGCCCGATTCCTATACTGACCACTACACTGACCTACCTGTCCACTACATTGACCATTACACTACACTGTCCACTACAATAAACTGTCCACTACAATAGACACTACACTGTCCACACTACACTAAACTGATCACTACACTGTCCACTGACCACTACAATACACACTACACCACACTACACTGACCACTGCAACACACACTATACTGACCACTGCAACACACACTACACTGACCACTGCAACACACACTACACTGACCACTGCAATACACACTACTCTACACTGACCACTGCAACACACACTACACTGACCACTGCAACACACACTACACTGACCACTGCAACACACACTACACTACACTGACCACTGCAACACACACTACACTACACTGACCACTGCAACACAGACTACACTGACCACTGCAACACACACTACACTGACCACTGCAACACACACTACACTGACCACTGCAACACACACTACACTACACTGACCACTACAACACACACTACACTACACTGACCACTACAACACACACTACACAACACCGACTACACTACACTGACCACTGCAACACACACTACACTGACCACTGCAACACACACTACACTGACCACTGCAACACACACTACACTGACCACTGCAACACACACTACACTACACTGACCACTGCAACACACACTACACTGACCACTGCAAGACACACTACACTGACCAATGCAACACACACTACACTACACTGACCACTGCAACACACACTACACTACACTGACCACTGTAACACAAACTACACTACACTGACCACTGCAACACACACTACACTACACTGACCACTACAACACACACTACACAACACACACTACACTACACTGACCACTGCAACACACACTACACTGACCACTGCAACACACACTACACTGACCACTGCAACACACACTACACTGACCACTGCAACACACACTACACTACACTGACCACTGCAACACACACTACACTACACTGACCACTGCAACACACACTACACTGACCACTGCAACACACACTACACTACACTGACCACTGCAACACAGACTACACTGACCACTGCAACACAGACTACACTACACTGACCACTGCAACACACACACACACACACACACTACACTGACCACTGCAACACACACTACACAACACTGACTACACTACACTGACCACACTACACTGACCACTGCAACACAGACTACACTACACTGACCACTGCAACACACACTACACTACACTGACCACTGCAACACACACTACACTGACCACTACAACACACACTACACAACACACACTACACTACACTGACCACTACAACACACACTACACAACACACACTACACTACACTACACAACACACACTACACTACACTGACCACTGCAACACACACTACACTGACCACTGCAACACACACTACACTGACCACTGCAACACACACTACACTACACTGACCACTGCAACACACACTACACTGATCACTGCAACACACACTACACTACACTGACCACTGCAACACAGACTACACTACACTGTCCACTGCAACACACACACACACACACACACACACACACTACACTGACCACTGCAACACACACTACACAACACCGACTACACTACACTGACCACACTACACTGACCACTGCAACACAGACTACACTACACTGACCACTGCAACACACACTACACAACACAGACTACACTAAACTGACAACTGGAAGCCTACAGGCATGGAGAGGTAACCAGCAAGGCAGCAACATCCAGAAGGTTCGCTGGTGTAGCATGGAAGTGCACCAGTGACCATGCTGGGGAGAAGGATCCGATGGCTGCAGCCAGGCTATGGGCAGAGACGCCGTGCGGCCGTGTCTAGTAGATGTGTGTGTGCGTGCGTGGTATTGGTACCTGCGGTGCGGGAGGATGTGGGGCCGGTGTTGTGAGAAGAAAAGCTGCGGCGGCCGGCCTAGGCCAAGCTGGTGTCCGAGCGGGCCCGGGGTGTCGCGGTCAACCATCAGGGGAGCCGAGCTGAAGGCGTCCGGTGCATTAAAATGACGTCAGCGCACGCCGAGCGGTACGTGAAAGAGGAAGGACGCACAGGCACATGACCCCATTCGCCCAATCACAGGGGCAGCCGGAGACCAAACATGGCGGCTGGATGTTATTGTAAAGAAAAAAAACATGGCGGCTGGAGCGCAGGCCGCGGGGACACAGGAAATAAAGTTTGGGGGACAGAGCCAGGATTGCGCCCCCTAAAATGTTGCGCCCGGGGCCACGGCCCCCCTCGCACCCCCCACGCTACGCCACTGAATCTATATGACATAGTCTATAATGTTAAACTTATTCACGGAGACGTGTGATCATACAAAATAGCTACATTTATTGGTTGACAAAAAGCAAATATTTACATGAAATTAAAATACCAATTGCGTTACATGAACGACTTCAAAATCAATAAAATTACCCGCAAAATGGGCATACAGTCCCTTAGACATAATGCTGTCATGATAAATTCTCAATAGGTTCAACAACCTTGTATAATTGACAATGAAACAGAACGTCTGTATTTCACACATCCAACCGTTACTATACTGCAGGTATAGGTACAATGTGAAATAAATTGGACGTTTGTTTTGTCACTAAGATTGGAACTATGCAAAAAGAAAAATATAATGAAAAATTTAATCTTTACAAAAAACATCTACCAGTTGTTGGTTAATGAGAATAAATCATAATTGCAGAATATTCAATACTTCAATATTTTTGAGAACGACAATGAATTCAAGATAAAATCAAAAATGGCATATCTACCCATTCCATAATGGCAATTTCCTACTGGCAAGTGACCAGAGTTAAGATGGCTGCCGTGGCTTTCAGGTATCGGGTGTCTAGGAATCTTCATGAGGGTGGAAATATGCCTTCATGCATGGTGCATGTGTGTCAGTCTGTTTGAGAGTGTGGATCTCCCAGTGTGCCCCTCAGGGTGGGTCCCTGAGTGTCTCTCCCCGGCCGGTGGGAGTGACTGGCTGTCAGTCAGTGTGGGAGTCCTCGGTGAGTGTGTTTCCTCTGACTCCTCTCCTCTTTTCATCTAATTTTTCTTCCCTTAAATATTGTCTCTGGACAATAAGGTTATAAAAATTATATTAAGTTTTGCCCAGGGACGGGTGTCTTCAACTCATTGATGGCTGCAGATGTGGGAGTCTGTCCAAAAGTGTCTGGACACTACAGGTTGACAACTTAATGATCCTCAAGCAATACCACTTTCAACCACTCGGGCATCAATTCTTTAAGTTTATATATTCTATTTTCAGAATGTGTATAATTTGTATATTGTGGGAAGAATATATATGGATTTTAATCTTCTGGTAATCCGGTATATATAACATACTTCTAACATACTTTTTGATTCATTTACATAACATAACTTGTTTTATATTCCTGTCTAAAAATATATCTATAAGCTGTTTTTTTAACAGGGTACGGATTATATGTCAATCAATATAACACAAAAAGATTTATCTATATATATTGAATACATGGTAATCTCTAAACGTAGGTTCCTTTATATTCTATAATCACAATTTGACGTATTTCATGCTGCTAAATAACTCTTTAAAATACTTCTATTTATAAAATCACATTGGTATCTATATTCTTCTAACACAGTCCCTAGGTCAACAGATACTAAAATCATATTTTTCCCTATGACCTAAAATGTCATTGATAATCTAAACATCATTCTTATTTATTACATATCAATATATGTTCTTACTTTGAATATCATGCATATTTCTAATGTAACGTGTATCGAGGTGTTTTCCTAAAATGTCTGAGAACATGGCATAGGGGTCACTTATGGTCATATATCTATATATACAGATATATAAGAAAAATTAATACAAAACTTGGATGTTTGTATGCTTCTCTGGTTGTTAAAATCGAATTTTGGTTGTAGAATTAACCAGCGTTTATGATGCCATTGTTTGGGGAGCAAGCTGAGTAAACTGGTTGCTTTACTTTAGGGGCAGTCTTACCCTCTGAAACAATGGGAATATTTGCTCTAGTTTTAACTGTTAGTCATAGTAACTTCTCAGGCTTATCCACCTATTTGCGTTGCTTTTCTGAGTCTATTCGACAATGGCCTATAACAAAAATTCTGGTTTCAACAATGTCAACGGGGGATAGTACACCCCGGGTGGAGGCACCAGCGCCTGAGGAGGGATCCTGTTCCCAGTCTGCCCTTCCTACCACCTGCATCTAGTACCGGGGGAAAGAGACTGTTATTGCGGGCACCTATGCCCAGGATGGAGGTGATCAAGGTACCTCGGCACCCGGATGTTATTGTTCTGCCGGGAGAAGGAGATCACCATACCATGCCTCCGTTAGCGAGACTACAACGCCTTTTCTGCCCAAAGTTTGCCAACGAGTACGGGTGGGAATACCCGTATTTATCCAAGGAACTTTTGTATGAGGTGGAGGTTTGCAGGGAGCGCTGGTACAATGACTTTGTGTGGACGCACATTCAGGTCCCACACGCCCGCAGGTACCTCGCGTGTTCCCCCAAAGCATCTCAACGCTTCAAGGACTGTAAGGCAGAATGGATGTTGGGTCGGCACATCCACGCGGATAAGGTGCTGATTCGACGGAAAGAAGGGGAGGATGTCGAATACCATTTAGAGACAATGGACCAGCATTTGAAGCCTCTTGCCCTGCCGCACCCAAGGTTCTATCTATAGGAGGAAAAAGACTCAGTTCTTGCTTAGTCTACTGCTGCTGAACTTTCCGGGGTTGTTGTTCTGTTACCCGGAAACCCAGTGACTGTACCCGAGTTTAACGGGTGTTTGTGCTCTTTGGAGGAATTGGAGGACTGTTGCCGTTGTTTGTTCTTCAGTTTTTCCTTTTCACAGAGTGATCGTGGACTTTGGGGTAGTTAGAGCTGCAGAAGAAGATGGAGGAAAGTCTTCAACAGGTGCAGTTACCGCGACACTGTCACCAGGTGGCAGTGTTGCGCATCGATATTCACTTTTTACACACACACCTATGGAAGCCAAGGATTTCTTTACGGAGAAGTTTTTTCATTCTTACACGAACAGGGTTGTGTGTGTTAATGTTTCTTTTCCCCTCTGCAGGAGAACGTCCCATCAAGACCGCTGAGAATGGGGCGGGTCTTTGTTAGGATGGGTGGGGAAA
This sequence comes from Rana muscosa, assembly GCA_029206835.1. Lineage (NCBI taxonomy): Eukaryota > Metazoa > Chordata > Amphibia > Anura > Ranidae > Rana > Rana muscosa. Next base: position 1,215,695,184 of record CM055122.1, read on the forward strand.
ATGTGATTTGTGAATATGTTTTGTTGTTAGGTGTTGTTTGTTTCCCTTCCCTCCCCTTTCATGTTAGGCTCAGGCACAACGGTTTAGTTTGTTTAAAAAAAAAAAAACTTCTTTACATTTTTGAGATTTATAGTTGGTTTCTGGTTTGGGCTATGTCAGTTTTTTTTGGGCATAGTTTGCTCCAGACACTGGGGACCAGTGTCAAACGACTGGGGGGAGAGTGTAGCGGGTAGGTACTTTTCAGTATGTTGATTCGGGTGGAGACATCAGTGATGTCCAGTGCCCTGCAGCCCAGCAGGTGGCGCTGTCACTTTGGGCCGGGGTTGAACCATCGCTGGCGTGCCGTACCCTTTTTGGTCTCTCGCAGCGGTTGTACGGCGGGGCGGGGAACCCGCTGTGCTAGCTGGGAGAGGCTATAAAGGGGGCGGACATCTTCGCCACGAGGTCCGAGTCCCAGGCACCTTTAGCCTGAGGGCTGCTGTCCAGCGGTCAGTGTACAGGCGACCTAGGCCTGGACACGTGGAGTTCGGGAGTCACCCCAGACACCCTCAGTCTGGGGTGAGGTGCATCGTTCAGGCCTGGGGCCCAGCTTCTTCCACTGAGATCCGCCCGGGAGGAACCATCCTAAGGCACCCACAGGATCGGGTGCCTGAATCCAGGCGTAAGGGACCGTGCAGGTGACCTTCCCGTAGATCTGGTGCAGCAGATTGCCAGTGCCGGGACAGGGCCTCCAGAGACCGTCAGGATGGATGTCCTCGCCAAACAGGGGCCATATTCACACGGAAGGTGGTCCATGTTCTGAGGTCGGTGGCAGAGACCGTTACTCTAAGGTCGTGACAGAGACCGTTACTTAGGCCCGTGACAGGGGCTCCAAACAGTTCACCCGGTAGGTGGCAGCTACCAACTTCACGGTCGGTGGCAGAGACCGTGCGCCAGGCCTATCCGCACGAGAAAGGGATAGGAGAGTTCATTGTGCCTGGGCCTACTCGTATCCACACCCCTGTCTGTCTGTTATGGAAGTTCAACTAATTATGTTCATTCTGGCATTAAAGAAATAAAGGAGTGTTGAACTTTTAATGGTGTGGGGCTCTATTACTGGCAGATACACCTCCACAGAAGAAGTGGAGGGTCCATATGCAGGATGCAGACCCGAAGGTAATTTAAAAAAGACTTTGCTCAAACCTCACAAACACGGAGGGTGGGAGCTTGGCGTAGTGTCCTGCACTCTCTCCTCCAGAGTACCCCTAGACAACAGTCACAAACAACCGATACAAGAGAGAGAGAGAGAGTGAGGCTGCTACATATATATATATATATATATATATATATATATATCCACTGCATCCAGTGTAGCCAAGCCTATATCTGACTGCAGGCCATTCCTGGTGTACTTTTTCTAATATACTTCAGGCGGTGTACACAGTACCGTGCACCCATAGTGCAGTTACTACTACTTTTCTGGTGGTGTACACAGTACACAATAAAGTGCACCCATAGTTGCTATTAGACTTCTGGTGGTGTACACAATACCGTGCACCCCTAGTGCAGTTGCTACTACTTTTCTGGTGGTGTACACAGTACACAATACAGTGTAGTGTGGTTTTGCTAAACAAAATTTACAGCATGTCCGGTAGGCCACCAAGGAGAGGCAGACGCTCACAAGCCAGTAAAAGAGGGCAAGCAGGCTCTGTGTCTACAGTCAACAGTGCTGGCCATGGACACTGTGCATCCTCAGCACATTGGGCATGCTTGTCCCTTTTTTCTGCAGCTGGCTGTGTTATTGAGCCACAACATGCAGAAAAGTTAGTTGAATGGATAACAAAGCCGTCCTCACCCTCCTCATCCTCTGTCACCCAGGCTCAGAGTAGTTTGCCTGCTAATGCAGCTGCCAAAGCGGCCTATTGCATTGGCTCCATGTCAACAGTCACTCCTTCCCTAGCCCCACCATCATGCACAGAGGAGTCCCCCGAACTATTCGACCACAGTGTCAGGTACATTCTGCAGGAGGATGCACAGCTATTTTAAGGCTCCGATGATGGTACCCAGGTTGAGGAAGGGAGTAACGTGAGCCTAGAGAGAGGGGGTGCCCAAGAAGGACAAGAAACTGGCAGTCATGTTCCCCCAGCTACAGCATACTGCCAAGTTTGCTCCAGTGATGAGGAGGGGGGGGGGGGTGATGAGGTCACTGACTCTACTTGGGTGCCTGATAGAAGAGAGGAGGAGGAGGCACATCTCCAACGAGGCAGGATGCCCTCCAGGGGGCAGCTTAAGGGCAGCCACCCTATTGCATCACACCGCAGAGCTAAGCAGGGCGCTGCTGACTCCCCGCACATTTTGAAAAGTTATTTGGTGTGGGCCTTTTTTGACACGTGTGCAGCAGATCGCACCGTTGCTGTTTGCAACATATGTCTGAAGCGTATCAAGCGTGGCCAAAACAGCAGCCCCTTGGGCACCACATGCTTGACCAGACATATGACGACCTCCCATGCAGTCCGTTGGCAACAGCACTTGAAAGACCCACATCAAAGAACAAGGCGGACCTCTCCTTTCTCCACTTCAGCTTGGATCTCCAACCCCACTATACCTCCAGTCCTTCCAGAAACCTGCACTGAGAGGAATGAAGGTATGGAAATAGGTGTCCCAAGTACTTGCAGCCAATCTGCTAGTGGTACACCAACATCCGATTTTAGCAGGCAAATTTCCATACCTCAGTTGCTAAACCGTCAAAAGAAATTAGGTCCCAGCCATCCACATGCTCAGCGTCTTGGCCAAATTGCTAGTACTGCAACTGCTACCTTTTAAGCTGGTAGACTCTGCCCCCTTTCGTGAATTTGTGTAATGTGTGGTACCTCAGTGGCAGGTTCCCAAATGCCATTTCTTTTCATGGAAGGCCATTCCGGCTCTTTATCAGCATGTGGAAGGCAATGTCTTGGCCTCGTTGGACAGGGTGATCAGCAGTAAGGTGCATATTACCGCTGACTCATGGTCCAGCAGGCATGTACAGGGATGTTACCTTTCTTTCACGGCACACTGCGTAACTCTGCTGGCACCTGGGAAGAATGCAGGACAGGGTTCAGTATTGTTGGAGCTTGTTCCGCCACCACGCCTCCAAAATGCTAGTAATAGTGATTCTACCACAGCTCTCTCCTCCACCCCTCATCTTCTTCTTCTTCCTCTATTGCCTCTTCCTCTGCAGATTTGTCCTCTGAACCAGCGGTACTCCGTAGGCATTCAAGGGGCTACGCAAGCACTCAGGCAAAAAAATGCCATGCGGTGCTTGAATTGGTCTGCTTAGGGGACAGGAGCCACACTGGGGAGGAGATTCTGTCAGCTCTGCAGGGGCAGACTCAGAGGTGGTTGACGCCACGCCAGCTTCAGCCAGGAATGGTTGCATGCAACTATGGCACCAACCTCCTCGCCGACAGGGACACTTGACCCATGTTCCCTGATTGGCTCATGTCCTGAATTTGGTGGTGCAGTGGTTCTTGAGCAGGTACCCGGGCTTACAGGATCTCCTGAGGCAGGCCAGGAAAGTCTGTGATAATTACCGCCGGTCATATGATGCCAGTGCTCGGCTATCTGACATTCAAAAGGAATGCAACCTGCCCAAGAACTGCCTCATTTGTGACATGCCCACCAGGTGGAACTCAACGTTGGCAATGCTGCAGCAGCTACACACGCAGCAGAGGGCCATCAATGAGTACCTGTGTGAGTATGGCACCAGGACAGGGTCAGGGAAGCTTGGCTTTTTTTCGCTACGCCAGTGGCTACTGATCAAGGATGCATGCACTGTCCTGTCACCATTTGAGGAGGCCACAAGGATTGTAAGCAGTGACAGTGCATGCATCAGTGATACTGTCCCTCTTGTCCTCCTGTTGGAGCACACGCTTCGTGGAATAATGGACAGGGCCCCCTTTATCCAGACAGTATTCCTGCGGGCCTGCCGATCACACAGAAAGAGGCTGGAGGAGGAGGAGGAGGATTGTGTCAGCATGGAGGTGGAGGATAACACTCAGCATCAGCAGAAGTCTTCAAGGGATCATTTTCAGTGCCCAGAAACCCATGGAGTTGTACATGGCTGGGAGGAGGTGGTTGCGGATCATGTGATCCTTAGTGACCCAGAGGACTACGGATCAAATGCCTCTGCAAACTTACGCTGCATGGCCTTCTTGATCCTGCAAAGCCTGCGAAAGGACACTAGGATTCATGGTATCAAGTAGAGGGATCATTACTGGCTGGCAACCCTTCTTGATCCACGTTACAAGGGTAAGGTTTCAGAACTTATCCAGCCTTCGCAGAGGGAGCAGAGGATGAAACATCTTCGGGAGGCCTTGCAGAAAGGTTTGTGCAATGCGTTTCCAGAGCCTGGGAGGCAACAATTTCCTGGTGCTGGACAACGTGTTGCTGAGGCTTCGTTCAGTCACAGAAAGAGAGGTGGAGAAGGTGGCCGGCTGACCGATGCCTTCAGACAATTTTTCAGTCCGCAGTGCCAAGGTCTGATCGGTTCCAGCAAACATCGCCAGCGCCTGAATTACATGGTGCAGAAATATCTAGGGGCAAGATCAGACTTGGAGACCTTTCCAACAGAACATCCACTGGGTTACTGGGTCTTGAGGATGGACCACTGGCCAGAGCTTGCACAATATGCAATTGAGCTACTGGCCTGTCCTGCATCCAGCGTTCTTTCTGAATGCACATTCAGTGCTGCTGGAGGCTTTGTAACCGATCACAGTGTGCGCCTGTCTACAGACTCTGTTGATCGGCTCACATTCATAAAAATGAATCAGTCTTGGATCACCAGCTACCAAGCACCTGATGCTGATGTAACTGATTGATTTTTCTATGGATGTGGGATCCCTTGAAGACTGCCTATGCTGAGTGACTATCCTAATATGCTGAGTAGGGATAAGCTGAACACCCCCCGGTTCGGTTCGCAGCAGAACATGCGAACAGGCAAAAAATTTGTTCGAACACGCAAACACCGTTAAAGTCTATGGGACACGAATGTGAAAAATCAAAAGTGCTAATTTTAAAGGCTTATATGCAAGTTATTGTCATAAAAAGTATTTGGGGACCCGGGTCCTGCCCCAGGGAACATGTATCAATGCAAAAAAAGTTTTAAAAACTGCCATTTTGTCTGGGGGGGGGGGTGATTTTAATAATGCTTAAAGTGCAACAATAAAAGTGAAATATTCCTTTAAATTTCATACCTGGGGGTGTCTATAGTATGCCTGTAAAGTAGCGCATGTTTAGAATAGTCCCTGCACAAAATGTCATTTCTAAAGGAAAAAAAAGTAATTCAAAACTACTAGCGGCTATAATGAATTGTCGGGTCCTGGCAATACAGATAAAAGTCATTGAAAAAAATGGCATGGGTTCCCCCCCAGTCCATTACCAGGCCTTTTGGGTCTGGTATGAATACCCCAAACCATTTTTTTTTTTAAATGTGTGGGGTTCCCCCCAAATTTCATACCAGACCCTTCAGGTCTGGTATGGAATTTAAGGGGAACCCCGTGCCAAAATGAAAAAAAAATTGGGTGGGGTTCTCCCCAAAAATCCATACCAGACCCTTATCCGAGCAAGCAACCTTGCAGGCCGCAGGAAAAGAGGGGGGGGACGAGAGAGCGCCCCCCCTCCTGAACCATACCAGGCCACATGCCCTCAACATGGGGAGGATGTCCCCATGTTGATGGGGACAAGGGCCTCATCCCCACAACCCTTGCCCGGTGGTTGTGGGGGTCTGTGGGCGGGGGGCTTATCAGAATCTGGAAGCCCCCTTTAACAACGAGTGTTTGCCGCGGGGTTACCCAGTAACATGTTCAGGTGACCCCGCCCCCCTCTTACGCAGCGGGAAACCCGCGTTGCGTCAGAGGGGGGTGGGGTCACTCGTACATGTCACTGGGTAACCCCGCGGCAAACCCTGTTGCATCAGAGGGGGGCGGGGTCACCCGTACATGTCACTGGGTAACCCCGCGGCAAACCCTGTTGCATCAGAGGGGGGCGGGGTCACCCGTACATGTCACTGGGTAACCCCGCCGCAAACCCTGTTGCATCAGAGGGGGCGGGGTCACCAGCGTACGTCACGGGTGGCCTCGTCCTCGGCTATATAAGAGCTGTCAAGCGGGTCTCGTGTCATTCGCGGGCTGCCTTCCATGGGGGCGGAATCGATCGTGACGGCGTGGTCGTAGAAGGATTACATCGCTGGAATTTGTATTTATTTTTATTAAAAGGACTTGTCCCAAGCTGTGTGTGTGTTTTTCTACCATTTTGACACTTTTTTGGGTGAAATGGTAGGAGTACAATGTACCCCGTTACCAATTCTCATAGGGGGGGCCGGCATTTGGGGGTCCCCTTTGTTAAAGGGGGCTTCCAGATTCCGATAAGCCCCCTGCCCGCAGACCCCCACAACCACTGGGCAAGGGTTGTGGGGATGAGGCCCCTGTCCCCATCAACATGGGGACATTGTCACAGATCAGCTGCGGAGCTGATCTGTGTCTTACCTTTACTGCTGTAGGTCGGCTGGCACCTGTTGTTCCACAAGCTTGTGTTCAGCTCTGACTGCACTCTGCAGCTATGGGTGTCGGCGGCTTCACCTGTTGCTTAATATATCCTTCCTTCCGGCTACTTCATGTCCAGCCCCCCATGTGCCTCGCTATTTAAATTCCACTCAGACCAGTTTCTGGTTGCTTGAGCAACACATGTTTCTGAGCACCCTTCCTGTAACCTGCTTACCTGACTTCTCGTGAACTGATCTCTTGTGTACCGAATCGGCTAGTTCTCCTGATTACGTTGTCTGCAGCCCGCCCTGACCTTGGCTTGTTATACGGCTTTCCTTTGCTTCATCCATTCATCCATCCGGGTCTGACAGTGTCTTCTGGTACTCTCCTCGTGAGCAGGGTGAACCTGGGGGTTGTGACCTGGGGTCAGCATGCAGCTAAGCCCAAACCCTTATGAGGGGGTCCCTGGCAGAATACCGGCTGGCCCTTAGATTCCACGCCCTGGGGGATCCCGTGTCACCTGCTCGCCTGTGGACTCACATGAGTACCATTGTGACAGTTTGCTCAAGCCATGAGCTCCTCAGAGATTTGGCCACTGACTGAGGACCAAATGCAACATCTAGTTCAGAGACTTAACTCCCAGCAAGCAAATCAAGAGCAAATAATGCTGTTTCTAAAGGATCTTGCCACCCGCCTGGATAGCCTGCAAGTCACTGCAACTTCAGCTTCTTCGGCTCCTGCTTCTGCCTCATCTGCTTCCTTGTTACCTGCCTCACCTGGCAATCCCTGCTTGCATCTGCCACCACCACCTCGTTTTTCTGGTGACCCTAAGGCTTGTTGTGGCTTCATTAATCAGTGTTCCATCCACTTTGAACTTTCCAGCCACCATTTTCCAACTGATCGCACCAAAGTCGCATATATCATCTCTCTCCTTTCTGGTGATGCCCTAGCTTGGGCCTCCCCACTTTGGGAACAACACAATTCAATCACCTTCGACCTCCAGGCCATTTTTGGATGCTTTCGGGAAATCTTTTGATGAGCCCGGCAGAGTGTCTTCTGCAGCTGGGGCCCTCCTTCATCTTCGTCAGCAAAGAATGACAGTCGGTCAATACGCAGTTCAATTCCATACGCTGGCTGCTGAACTCAAATAGAATAATGAGGCTCTTACTGCTACCTTCTGGCAAGGCCTACCAAATTGGATGATTTAATCGCATTAAGCATTCAAATAGTCATTCGTTTCCAGGAGCGGGCCCTGGAGAGATCCATATCCAGTCATCCCCCTGCTGGCCGTCCAGCACAGGCACTCTAAAGACTTGTGGAACCCTCTCCGTCTTCAACCTTTCAAACATTGGAAGAACCTATGCAGCTTGGGCGAACTCGCCTCACTCCAGAGGAACGTGCCCGACACATGGGTTTGGGATTTTGCCTTTATTGTGGCAATAAAGGACATCTTTTGAACTCCTGTCCAGCTCGCCCGGTAAACTCCAGGGTCTAGGTCACTCGGAGAGAAGTGATCTAGACCGATCCTTTAATTATGTGAGCTTCTCTCGTTTCACCCTACCCGTGTCTATCCACTGGGCTCAAAATGCCTATCAACTCTCTGCATACGTGGACTCTGGAGCAGCCAGGGATTTCATTGAACAATCTTTGGCTTCCGAGTTGGGCATTTCCTTTGTTGCCCTGGCTATACACCTCTTCGTGACTGCAGTAGATGGCTCCTTCTTGCCAATGAGCCCCATCCGGTTTAAAACCCCTCCTATGGCGTTACACATTGGGGTTTTGCATGGTGAGGAAATCTCTTTTCTTAATTCTGCCTAAATCCTCCAGTCCCATCATTCTGGGTCTTCCATGGTTGCAGAAACACTCCCTGCATCTTGATTGGAACTCTGGACAAGTATTGGCTTGGGGTCCTCAGTGTCAGCAACGATGCGTTTCCAAGGTACTTCCACCTCCTTCCATTCCTCTGGCTGAAACCTCTACAACTCCCATGTTGCCTTCCCAATATCAGTCCTTCCGAGATGTTTTCTGCAAAAAGTGCGCTGATCGCCTTCCTCCTCACAGAGACTATGACTGCTCCATTGATCTGTTACCAGGGACCTCTCCTCCCGAGGCCGAGTCTACCCTCTATCTATTCCAGAGACACAAGCCATGTCTGAATACATTCAGGAAAACCTGTAAAAGGGGAAATCCATCTCACCTGCCGGACTTGGGTTTTTCTTTGTAGGAAAAAAAAATGGTTCACTCCGTCCATGCATCGACTACAGGGGCCTTAACGCCATCACCGTGAAGAACCAGTATCCTCTTCCTTTAATTTCAGAACTCTTTGACAGACTGCGAGGTTCTCATGTTTTTACCAAATTGGATCTTAGAGGGGCCTACAATTTAATAAGAATCTGGGAAGGAGACGAGTGGAAGACCGCCTTTAACACCAGGGACGGACATTATGAATATCTTGTGATGCCTTTTGGCTTATGCAATGCCCCAGCTGTTTTCCAAAATTTGGTTAATGAGATCTTCCGCGACATTCTGTATGTCTGTGTTATTGTATATCTGGATGATATTCTTATTTTCTCACCAGACTTACTAACCCATCTTCTCCATGTGAAAGCTGTGCTACAGTGTCTACGGGACAATTGCCTATATGCTAAATTGGAGAAGTCCCTATTTGAACAAACACAAGTTCCATTTCTGGGCTACATAATCTCGTCACAGGGCCTCCTCATGGACCCAGCCAAACTTCGGGCCATCTCTGAGTGGCCCCAGCCCTCTGGTCTTAAAGCCACCCAACGCCTTTTGGGCTTCACCAATTACTATGGCCAATTCATTCGTAACTACTCCACCTTAATGGCCCCTATTACATCTCTCACCCGCAAGGGTGTCAATGCCAGACTCTGGTCCCCTGAAGCCATTGATGCTTTCCACAAACTCAAGGCAGCCTTCCTCTCCGCCCCAATTCTCCTACATCCGGACATTACGAAACCCTTTTCTATGGAAGTTGATGCCTCCTCAGTAGGAGTCGGTGCCGTCCTACTCCAAGCTCAGAAGGGCAAGTCTCAGCCTTGTGGATTCTTTGCCAAGAACTTTTCTGATGCGGAAAAGAACTATACCATTGGGGACCGTGAGCTACTGGCTATTAAACTAGCTCTTCAAGAATGGCAACATCTACTAGATGGTTCTTCCCATTGCATCACCATCTATACTGATCATAAAAACCTGCAGTATTTACATTCCGCAAAAACGCTTGAACCCACGCCAAGCTCGCTGGGCCCTCTTTTTCGCCCGCTTCAACTTCAACATTACCCTTTGTCCTGGTGACAAAAACCTTTGTGCCGATGCCTTGTCCAGGTCATTCGATGTCAATGATTCTGAGAATCGCCTAGATCATGGTACCATCATCCCTCTGCATTGAATTCTAGCCACTACTCAGCTCCAGGCTATGCAGCCACCCCCAGGTAAAACTTTTGTAGTTCCTGCACTTCGTCCCAAACTCCTTGCATGGGCCCATGACTCCAAGTTCTCTGGACATCCTGGTATACCTCGTACTTGTGACCTTCTTCAGCGTCATTACTGGTGGCCCTCTCTTCGTAAGGATGTCAAAGAGTACGTTCAAGCTTGTACGGTTAAAGGACTATCAAAGTCTTCCACGTCCGCCCCAGCTGGGTTGCTTCTGCCCTTACCGGTTCCCGATATACCTTGGCGCTGTATTTCCATGGATTTTATCTCAGATCTGCCCCCCTCAACAGGTTCTACAGTCATCTGGGTAGTGGTGGATCAGTTCTCCAAAATGTGTCACTTGATCCCTCTCCCAGGCAGTGGCGTTGCTAGCGGGGTGACACCCGCTAGAGGGGTGACACCATACCGACTCTTCTGAGGTCCCGGCCGGAACATCTCCAGCGCCGCAGCCGCGCTGCCCTGGTCTGTGTGTGACCTTCTTCCTCCTCCTACTTCCCTGCTGCGTGCTGAGCCTGTCACATATGTGCCCCTAACTATCTCCGCCCGGGCGGCGTGGCTATACACTGTTCTCTCCTCTCCAGCTGCCGCCCGGTATGGGTGTATGTATGTACTACTGTTTGCCTAGCCATCTGCCCTGCCCTGGCCCCAAGCTGGTGCTGTAACGGGCGGGAGCGCCGGGAGGGTGTCAGCTTGTGTTGAGGGGGTGACCACCGCCGGCCCGAGCCTGAGGTGAGAGGAGGGGGGGTTGCCATGGTGTCGGTACGCCACCCAGTTACACCTGAGAGCTAGTGTGGGACTGGGAGAAGTGTATATGTCTAGCCTGTGCTGGTCTGATAACCGAGGGAGGGGGGTTGGGAGCTGGACACAGCTACAGTATATATATATATATATATATATATACTGTGAGGGGGTTAGCTCGGCAGCGGGTGTGGGTGACCCCCGGGATGGGCTCCCCACACAAAAACAGGCCCAGCAAACGGAGGTTGTGGTTTTCAAAATCAAAAAGGTGCGGTTTATTTTCTATTTACAGTGACAAAACACAGCAAAGCAAAAGAAACATAAACAAAATAAATCCTGGTCAACTTGACCTCTAACTAAACATACAGGTTTCCTAACTAACAACTGGGATCAGCCTAGTGCTGTCCTAGTCCCTAAGTCCCTGGTTTTAAATGTCCAAGCAAATAGCCACACAGGCTTGGTCTCACCGCACAGGGGTTCACTCTCCCTAGACAGTCCACACAGGTCTGGTTCCAGGCATGAGCTAACATCTAATGAAGCTGGGAGTTCTTATAGAGGCCTAAATGAGCTGACAAGCTTCAGCTGGTCTCATCAACTCCCTGTCTGTACGACGCCCCACACTCTCCCTAGAGGTATGAGTCATCCATGAGCCCACTAGCCTTAGCTGGGCTTATACAACTCTCCGCCTAGTTGTATAAGTCGGCGTAAAGCCTGAATCTGGGCGAAATATATCTACCCCCCTGGATGCAACCAGGTGACTTTACCTTCCTGCTGTCACATACCCCCCCCCTCTTGTTTTAACCTCGGGGTTGGAACACCAGCAATCAGGCATTCATGTACTCGAGACAAAGCATCCACATTCCCCATTTGAACGCCAGGGCGATGCTTTACTGTGAAGTTGAATTCCTGGAGGGCCAGGAACCACCTATTCACTCTTCTATTTGTTTCCTTGTTTTGAGCCATCCACTTTAACGGAGCGTGATCCGTAACCAAGTCAAAGTGCCTACCTAGCAGGTAGTACCGAAGGGAATCTAGAGCCCACTTCACCGCTAAACACTCCTTTTCAACGGTGGCGTAATTTACCTCATGGGACTTCAACTTCCTGCTGAGGTAAATGACTGGGTGCTCTTCCCCGTTCCAGACCTGGGACAATACTGCTCCTAACCCCACATCTGACGCATCACTTTGTACGACAAAGTCTTTAGAGAAGTCGGGTGAGTACAACACTGGCTGGCTACATAAGGCTTGTTTCAAGAATTGGAATGCTGCCTCAGCCTCGGGGGTCCATTTAATCATGACCGACCCTTTCCCCTTCGTCAGGTTGGTTAGGGGCACAGCCTTAGAAGCAAAGTGGGGAATGAATCGCCGATAATACCCAGCGATTCCCAGAAAGGCTCGTACCTGCTTCTTGCTGTTGGGACGTGGCCAACTCTGGATGGCCTCGACTTTGTTGAGTTGGGGTTTTATTACTCCCCTCCCAATGGTGTACCCAAGATATTTGGCCTCTTCCTGCCCAATGGTACACTTCTTGGGGTTAGCCGTAAACCCCGCTTCCCGAACAGAGTCCAGGACTGCTTGCACTTTTGGCAGATGTGAGGCCCAATCTGTGCTATGGACAATTACGTCATCCAGGTAAGCCGCAGCATACTTCCGATGGGGCCTCAGCATCTGGTCCATTTTCCGCTGGAATGTGGCCGGCGCATTCTGTAACCCGAACGGCATTCTTTTATATTGGAACGCCCCGTCTGGGGTTACAAATGCGGTTTTCTCTTTGGCCGACTTGGCCAGGGGGATTTGCCAATACCCTTTTGTGAGGTCAAGAGTCGTCATGTATCGGGCTGTTCCCAGCCGGTCGATCAACTCATCTATACGTGGCATGGGGTAGGTGTCAAATTTTGTAACTTTGTTCAACTGACGAAAATCGTTACAAAATCGCCAGCTCCCATCCGGTTTAGGCACCAACACAATGGGACTAGACCAATCACTTTGGGACTCCTCTATCACCCCTAAGTTCAGCATTTTCTGTACTTCCTCCCGTATTGCCTCCCGTCGGGCCTCTGGGATCCGATAGGGTTTTAACTTCACCCTTTCACCGGGCGGGGTAATGTCATGCTCTACCCCAGATGTTTGTCCCGGCAGCTCAGAGAATACCTCCTTGTTGCGAAGCACAAACTCCTTAACCTCCTGTTGTTGGGGTTGTGACAAGGTGGCTGCTATTCCAACCTCAGGAATCACGCAACCAGTTTGAGCTGGTGACCAAGTGTCTGCGACTAGGGACTCTCTATCCCTCCAGGCTTTCAACAGATTAACGTGATAGATCTGTTCGGGCTTTCGCCTTCCTGGTTGTCTGACCTTGTAATTCACTTCGCTCACTTTTTCCATTATCTCGTAGGGGCCTTGCCATTTGGCAAGGAATTTACTTTCAACCGTAGGGACAAGTACCAGTATCCTATCCCCCGGGGAAAAGGTACGGGTCTTGGCTCCACGGTTGTACACTCTCTGCTGTGCTAACTGCGCTTGGGCCAAATGTTCCTTCACGATGGGCATTACCTGTGCAATTCGGTCTTGCATCAGGGCGACATGCTCAATCACACTCCTGTGGGGAGAACTCTCACTTTCCCAAGTTTCCTTGGCAATATCCAACAGCCCTCTTGGGTGTCTCCCATACAGTAACTCAAAGGGGGAGAATCCCGTAGAGGATTGGGGCACCTCCCTAATAGCAAACATCAGATAAGGAAGTAGACAGTCCCAATCCTTTCCATCTCTATCCACCACTTTCTTCAACATTTGTTTTAGGGTTTTGTTGAATCTTTCAACCAGCCCATCGGTTTGGGGGTGATACACAGATGTACGTAATTGCGTCACTTTGAACAATTTACACAGCTCCTTCATAACCCGGGACATAAAGGGTGTACCTTGGTCCGTAAGCAGTTCTTTACAAATACCCACCCGGCTAAACACAAGAGATAGCTCTTTGGCTATGGTTTTGGCCGAGGTATTTCGGAGAGGGATCGCTTCTGGATAACGGGTGGCATAGTCCATTATAACTAATATGTACTGGTGCCCCCTAGCGGACTTGATTATAGGACCTACCAAATCCATGGCGATCCTCTCAAACGGGACCTCAATGATGGGTAGAGGGACCAGCGGGCTACGGAAATGTGGCATCGGGGCCGACCTCTGACACACAGGGCAGGAGGAACAATAATTTTCTATGTCCTTCATCACCCCCGGCCAATAGAATCTCTGTAATACCCTCTCTCGGGTTTTCTCTGTCCCCAGATGACCTCCAAGAATGTGCCCATGAGCCAACTCCAACACCAACTTCCTGTAAGGTTTGGGCACCACAAGCTGCTCAACGGTTTCTTCTGCCCTTTTTGCCACCCGATACAGTAGGTCCTTATCTACGCTGAAGTATGGGTAAGTGCAGGTATTATCTGGGTTCACTAACTCGCCATCTATTTTCACGACGTTTTCCCGTGCCTTTATTAGGGCGGGGTCTTTCAACTGTTCTGTGGCAAAGTTTTCCCTGTGAACCTCAAGATCAGAAAACTCCACAGACGGTAGGTTTTCGTCTGAGGAGGTGGGCTCCTCTCCAGTTTCTTGAGTCTCCCCTGCCAATACTGATAAGGGAAATTCCGGAGAGTCCTCACCACTCTCAGGGGAGTTCTGGCTATCACATTCCTGGTACATAGGGGCACCAGTGGGGGGCTCAGGATCATCCCACAGTTCCCAGAACTTCGGAAAATCCCTTCCCACAATGGCGTCATGCGGTAACTGAGATACTAAGCCCACTGGATGAAAGAGGGTACCTTTGGGGGTCTCGAAACACACTGTAGTCACTGGATACTCTCGGGTGTCCCCATGCACACAAATAACAGCTACCTTGCTATTCCCAGAGACCTCTGTTTTAACTAACTCAGCCTTTATCAGGGTCACAAGGCTACCTGAATCCAGCAATACCACAACATTTCTACCATTAACACACATTTTGCATAAATGTTTCTCAGTTACTCGAATGGCAGTGCATGCGACTGTCGCACACAGCGACTGACGTCTGCCCGTCAGAAAGTCACACTGCATGGGTTCCTCCACAACCGGGCAATTGGCTGCAATATGTCCCGCTTGCCGGCAGCGGTAGCAAACGATCCTTCTTGCCGCCTCTTGAGCCGCTGATTTCCCAGGCTGTTCTCGCCAAACTTGGGGTAGAGCTCCCACCCTCTCACTCTCTCCACCCTCACCCCTTGGAATCCTCTTATCCGCCCCTGGGGATGGTCTGGTCTTAGGGTGGAAAGTCCGAGTGTCTCTGGAAGAGGCCGTCAGGTTCTCTGTAGCCAAGTATTTCTCCACACGATCCACAAGACCATCGGCCGTCTCTGGGTCTCCATGGCTTACCCACTTTTGGATGGCAGTAGGAAGAGCTCTCAAAAACCGATCCATTACAACACGTTCCACAATCTTTGGTGCGGACAAAGTCTCTGGCTGTAGCCACTTTCTGCTCAGGTGAATGAGATCATACATTTGAGACCTGGGGGGTTTTCCAAGCTGGAAAGTCCAGTTATGCACACGCTGAGCCCGGACAGCCAGGGTGACACCCAGCCTTGCCAATATTTCAGCTTTTAGCATCACATAGTCTTTTGCTTGGTTAGGCTCTAGGTCATAGTAAGCTTTCTGCGATTCACCAGTTAACAGAGGAGCCACCAGTCCAGCCCACTGCTCCTCAGGCCACTTTTCTCTTTCAGCGGTCCTTTCAAATGTGGTCAAAAATACCTCTGGATCATCCTCTCCAGTCATTTTTGTCAATAAACGACTGACCCCAAAGGACGCGGTATTAGTGGGATGGCTTTCCTCACTGGTCTGCGGACGTTGCTGCATTACTGCTTCCATCTGTTGTTGTAGTCTCTGCTCTTGCTTCTGCAACAGGTCTATGAAGCGGGCCTCAGATTGCTGCTGGGCTTGTTGCTGAGCCTCCAGACTCTGTTGCAAAGTTGCGTTTGTCTGCTGCTGGGCTGCAAGGCTCTGTTGATGAGCTTGCTGCTGGGCTGCAAGGCTCTGTTGATGAGCTTGCTGCTGGGCTGCAAGGCTCTTTTGCAAACCTGCATTTGTCTGCTGTTGATTGGCATTTGCTAGAGCCAGCTGTTTCAGTATCTCCTCCATGCTGGCTTAAAAAAAACTGCCACTGGTTCTCCACCAACTGTGAGGGGGTTAGCTCGGCAGCGGGTGTGGGTGACCCCCGGGATGGGCTCCCCACACAAAAACAGGCCCAGCAAACGGAGGTTGTGGTTTTCAAAATCAAAAAGGTGCGGTTTATTTTCTATTTACAGTGACAAAACACAGCAAAGCAAAAGAAACATAAACAAAATAAATCCTGGTCAACTTGACCTCTAACTAAACATACAGGTTTCCTAACTAACAACTGGGATCAGCCTAGTGCTGTCCTAGTCCCTAAGTCCCTGGTTTTAAATGTCCAAGCAAATAGCCACACAGGCTTGGTCTCACCGCACAGGGGTTCACTCTCCCTAGACAGTCCACACAGGTCTGGTTCCAGGCATGAGCTAACATCTAATGAAGCTGGGAGTTCTTATAGAGGCCTAAATGAGCTGACAAGCTTCAGCTGGTCTCATCAACTCCCTGTCTGTACGACGCCCCACACTCTCCCTAGAGGTATGAGTCATCCATGAGCCCACTAGCCTTAGCTGGGCTTATACAACTCTCCGCCTAGTTGTATAAGTCGGCGTAAAGCCTGAATCTGGGCGAAATATATCTACCCCCCTGGATGCAACCAGGTGACTTTACCTTCCTGCTGTCACAATATATATATATATATATAGCCTGGGGGTGCTACGGGAGGTGAGGGGGAAGTCTGCACTGAGGGGGGTCTATGCTAATGGAGGGGGGTCTGCCCTGGGGGGTGTCTACGCTGATGGGGGGGTCTATGCTGATGGAAGGGGTGTCTGCACTGGGGGGTGACTATGCTGATGGGGGTCTGCACTGAGTGGGGAGGTCTATGCTGATGGGGGTCTGCACTGAGGTGAGTTTATGCTTATGGAGGGGAGTCTGCACTCAGGGGGTCTAGGCTGATGGAGGGGGGTCTGCACTGGGGGGTGTCTATGCTGATGGGGGAGTCTATGCTGATGGAGGGGGGTCTGCACTGGGGGGGTGTCTATGCTGATGGGGGGGTCTATGCTGATGGAGGGGGGTCTGCACTGGGGGGTGTCTATGCTGATGGAAGGGGGGTCTGCACTGAGGGGAGGTCTATACTGATGGAGGGGGTCTGTACTTAATGGGGGGGTTTATACTGAGAAAAGGGAGTCTGTACTTAGTGGGGGGGGGGTCTGTACTGAGGGAGGGGGGTCTGTACTGAAGGGGGACTATAGTTGGTGGCACCAATTTTTTTCGCACCGGGTGACACCAACCCTAGTCACGCCACTGCTCCCAGGCCTACCTTCTGCTCCCAGTCTTGCCACAACTTTCATTAAGGAGATCTTTCATCTTCATGGGATGCCTTCACATATCGCCTCTGACAGAGGAGTAGGGATGAGCTTCGTGTTCGAGTCGAACATACGTTCGACTCGAACATTGGCTGTTCGATCGTTCGACGAAGATCGAACGATTTGGGCCGTTCGCGCCAAATTCGAGTGACGCGAACGGCCCACAATGCACTACGCCATCGCAGTGTCATCCAGGCGCTGTGATTGGCCAAGCATGCACTGTGACCCCGCATGCTTGGCCAATCACAGCGCCGGCAGCGAGGAGAGCAATGATTGGCCACAGGCAGGATGCCTGTGGCCAATTATTGCTGAGGGTGTTTAGTACACGCCCCACACTATAAAAGGCCGCCAGCACGGCGGCCTAGTGTAGTGTGTTCCGGAGCAGGGATAGAGTAGCATAGGCAGGGACAGTGACTGTTATTTCTTTCTTGCTTAACCTGGATTCCTTTAGTTTAGGGAAAGAGAAGGATAGGTAGGGAGAGTGTCAGTGTGTTTTGTGCTTCTGCTATAGTGTGCTTAAAAAAAACATTTATTCTAGGGACAGAAAACTCTAGGTAGGGACAGTGTCAGTTTCTTTCACTCTGCAAGTCCTTGTTTCCAGGGACCTGTAAGGACAGTGAGTTAATTGTCCTTGTGCTATATTGTGCTTAAAAAAAAACATTTATTCTAGGGACAGAAAACTCTAGGTAGGGACAGTGTCAGTTTCTTTCACTCTGCAAGTCCTTGTTTCCAGGGACCTGTAAGGACAGTGAGTTAATTGTCCTTGTGCTATATTGTGATTAAAAAAAACATTTATTCTAGGGACAGAAAACTCTAGGTAGGGACAGTGTCAGTTTCTTTCACTCTGCAAGTCCTTGTTTCCAGGGACCTGTAAGGACAGTGAGTTAATTTTCCTTGTGCTATATTGTGCTTAAAAAAAACATTTTTTCTAGGGACAGAAAACTGTAGGTAGGGAGAGTGTTTTTTTTCTTTCACTCTGCAAGTCCTTGTTTCCAGGGACCTGTAAGGACAGTGAGTTAATTGTCCTTGTGCTATATTGTGCTTAAAAAAACCATTTATTCTAGGGACAGAAAACTCTAGGTAGGGACAGTGTCAGTTTCTTTCACTCTGCAAGTCCTTGTTTCCAGGGACCTGTAAGGACAGTGAGTTAATTGTCCTTGTGCTATATTGTGCTTAAAAAAAACATTTATTCTAGGGACAGAAAACTCTAGGTAGGGACAGTGTCAGTTTCTTTCACTCTGCAAGTCCTTGTTTCCAGGGACCTGTAAGGACAGTGAGTTAATTTTCCTTGTGCTATATTGTGATTAAAAAAAAAATTTTTTCTAGGGACAGAAAACTGTAGGTAGGGAGAGTGTTTTTTTTCTTTCACTCTGCAAGTCCTTGTTTCCAGGGACCTGTAAGGACAGTGAGTTAATTTTCCTTGTGCTATATTGTGATTAAAAAAAACATTTTTTCTAGGGACAGAAAACTGTAGGTAGGGAGAGTGTTTTTTTTCTTTCACTCTGCAAGTCCTTGTTTCCAGGGACCTGTAAGGACAGTGAGTTAATTGTCCTTGTGCTATATTGTGCTTAAAAAAAACTTTTTTTCTAGGGACAGAAAACTCTAGGTAGGGAGAGTGTTTTTTTTTTTTCACTCTGCAAGTCCTTGTTTCCAGGGACCTGTAAGGACAGTGAGTTAATTTTCCTTGTGCTATATTGTGCTTAAAAAAAACATTTATTCTAGGGACAGAAAACTCTAGGTAGGGACAGTGTCAGTTTCTTTCACTCTGCAAGTCCTTGTTTCCAGGGACCTGTAAGGACAGTGAGTTAATTTTCCTTGTGCTATATTGTGCTTAAAAAAAACATTTATTCTAGGGACAGAAAACTCTAGGTAGGGACAGTGTCAGTTTCTTTCACTCTGCAAGTCCTTGTTTCCAGGGACCTGTAAGGACAGTGAGTTAATTGTCCTTGTGCTATATTGTGCTTAAAAAAAACATTTATTCTAGGGACAGAAAACTCTAGGTAGGGACAGTGTCAGTTTCTTTCACTCTGCAAGTCCTTGTTTCCAGGGACCTGTAAGGACAGTGAGTTAATTTTCCTTGTGCTATATTGTGATTAAAAAAAACATTTATTCTAGGGACAGAAAACTCTAGGTAGGGACAGTGTCAGTTTCTTTCACTCTGCAAGTCCTTGTTTCCAGGGACCTGTAAGGACAGTGAGTTAATTTTCCTTGTGCTATATTGTGATTAAAAAAAACATTTTTTCTAGGGACAGAAAACTGTAGGTAGGGAGAGTGTTTTTTTTCTTTCACTCTGCAAGTCCTTGTTTCCAGGGACCTGTAAGGACAGTGAGTTAATTTTCCTTGTGCTATATTGTGCTTAAAAAAAACATTTTTTCTAGGGACAGAAAACTGTAGGTAGGGAGAGTGTTTTTTTTCTTTCACTCTGCAAGTCCTTGTTTCCAGGGACCTGTAAGGACAGTGAGTTAATTGTCCTTGTGCTATATTGTGCTTAAAAAAAACATTTATTCTAGGGACAGAAAACTCTAGGTAGGGACAGTGTCAGTTTCTTTCACTCTGCAAGTCCTTGTTTCCAGGGACCTGTAAGGACAGTGAGTTAATTTTCCTTGTGCTATATTGTGATTAAAAAAAACATTTTTTCTAGGGACAGAAAACTGTAGGTAGGGAGAGTGTTTTTTTTCTTTCACTCTGCAAGTCCTTGTTTCCAGGGACCTGTAAGGACAGTGAGTTAATTTTCCTTGTGCTATATTGTGATTAAAAAAAACATTTTTTCTAGGGACAGAAAACTGTAGGTAGGGAGAGTGTTTTTTTTCTTTCACTCTGCAAGTCCTTGTTTCCAGGGACCTGTAAGGACAGTGAGTTAATTGTCCTTGTGCTATATTGTGCTTAAAAAAAACTTTTTTTCTAGGGACAGAAAACTCTAGGTAGGGAGAGTGTTTTTTTTTTTTCACTCTGCAAGTCCTTGTTTCCAGGGACCTGTAAGGACAGTGAGTTAATTGTCCTTGTGCTATATTGTGCTTAAAAAAAACATTTATTCTAGGGACAGAAAACTCTAGGTAGGGACAGTGTCAGTTTCTTTCACTCTGCAAGTCCTTGTTTCCAGGGACCTGTAAGGACAGTGAGTTAATTTTCCTTGTGCTATATTGTGCTTAAAAAAAACATTTATTCTAGGGACAGAAAACTCTAGGTAGGGACAGTGTCAGTTTCTTTCACTCTGCAAGTCCTTGTTTCCAGGGACCTGTAAGGACAGTGAGTTAATTTTCCTTGTGCTATATTGTGATTAAAAAAAACATTTATTCTAGGGACAGAAAACTCTAGGTAGGGACAGTGTCAGTTTCTTTCACTCTGCAAGTCCTTGTTTCCAGGGACCTGTAAGGACAGTGAGTTAATTTTCCTTGTGCTATATTGTGATTAAAAAAAACATTTTTTCTAGGGACAGAAAACTGTAGGTAGGGAGAGTGTTTTTTTTCTTTCACTCTGCAAGTCCTTGTTTCCAGGGACCTGTAAGGACAGTGAGTTAATTTTCCTTGTGCTATATTGTGCTTAAAAAAAACATTTTTTCTAGGGACAGAAAACTGTAGGTAGGGAGAGTGTTTTTTTTCTTTCACTCTGCAAGTCCTTGTTTCCAGGGACCTGTAAGGACAGTGAGTTAATTGTCCTTGTGCTATATTGTGCTTAAAAAAAACATTTATTCTAGGGACAGAAAACTCTAGGTAGGGACAGTGTCAGTTTCTTTCACTCTGCAAGTCCTTGTTTCCAGGGACCTGTAAGGACAGTGAGTTAATTTTCCTTGTGCTATATTGTGATTAAAAAAAACATTTTTTCTAGGGACAGAAAACTGTAGGTAGGGAGAGTGTTTTTTTTCTTTCACTCTGCAAGTCCTTGTTTCCAGGGACCTGTAAGGACAGTGAGTTAATTGTCCTTGTGCTATATTGTGCTTAAAAAAAACATTTTTTCTAGGGACAGAAAACTGTAGGTAGGGAGAGTGTTTTTTTTTTTTCACTCTGCAAGTCCTTGTTTCCAGGGACCTGTAAGGACAGTGAGTTAATTTTCCTTGTGCTATATTGTGCTTAAAAAAAACATTTATTCTAGGGACAGAAAACTCTAGGTAGGGACAGTGTCAGTTTCTTTCACTCTGCAAGTCCTTGTTTCCAGGGACCTGGAGAGACATTGAGTGAATTGTCCTTGTGCTATATTGTGATTAAAAAAAACATTTATTCTAGGGACAGAAAACTCTAGGTAGGGACAGTGTCAGTTTCTTTCACTGTGAAAGTCCTTGTTTCAAGGGACAGAGAAGGACACCTGAAGGTAGCCCTTATTGCTTTTTTCCCATCTCCCTGCAGGCCATCTATTAGAATGTCTGGAAGGCAAACAAGGAGAGGCAGACAGTCAGGAGGCAATAAAAGAGGGCAAGCAGGCTCTGTGTCTGGGGGCAACAGTGCTGGTCGTGGACGCGGTGCATTGTCATCAGCACATGGCCATGGGACACGCTTGTCCTTCTTTTCGGCAGCTGGACATGTTGAGCCACATCATGCCGAAGACTTGGTAGAGTGGATGACCAAGCCCTCCTCCTCCTCCTCATCCTCTCTCACCCAGGCTCAGGGTACTGGAAAAGCAGCTGCCAAAGCGTCGTCTTCCCTGGTATCAATGTCAGACAAATCATCAGTCACTCCTTCCCTAGACCCACCATGTCCTCCTCCTGAGGAGTCCCCCGAACTGTTTCAGCACAGTGTTGGGTACATGCTCCAGGAGGATGCCCAGCGTTTCGAAGGGTCTGATGATGAAACCCAGCTAGAGGAAGGCAGTAGCGTGAGAGCAGACAGAGGGGATGCTCAAGAAGGACACCAATCTGGCAGTCATGTTCCAGCAGCTGCAGCATACTGCCAGATTGGCTCCAGTGATGAGGAGGGAGGGGATGATGAGGTCAATGACTCCACGTGGGTGCCTAATAGGAGAGAGGAGGAGGAGGAGGATGAGGAGGAGGCACATCTCCAACGAGGCAGGATGCCCTTTGGTGGCCAGCGTAAGGGCAGTACACCGACGGAATCACACCGCAGAGCTCCGCCTGTGCAGGGCGCTGCCTCTGCCCGTCATTCAAAAAGTTCTTTGGTGTGGGCCTTTTTTGAGGCTAGTGCATCAGATCGCACAGCTGCTGTTTGCAACATATGTCTCAAGCGTATATCGCGTGGCCAAAACATCAGCCGCTTGGGTACCACATGCCTGACCAGACATATGTTGACCTGCCATGCAGCTCGTTGGCAAGCCTACCTCAAAGACCCACACCAAAGAACAAAGCGGACCTCTCCTTGCACCGCATCAGCTGGGATCTCCAACCCCACTATAACTTCAGTCCTCTCTGAAACATGCACTGAGAGGAATGAAGGTGTAGAATTAGGTGTGTCACAGCCAAGTACTTGCGCCCACTCTGCTAGCAGTACACCGACGTCCGATTCTAGCAGGCAAATTTCCCTGCCCCAGCTGCTGGACCGTCGAAAGAAGTTCACTCCCAGCCATCCACATGCCCAGCGGTTGAATGCTAGCTTGGCTAAATTGCTAGCGCTTCAACTGCTGCCTTTTCAGTTGGTAGACTCGGCCCCCTTCCGTGAGTTTGTGCAATGTGCGGTTCCTCAGTGGCAGGTTCCCAAACGCCACTTTTTCTCACGGAAGGCTATTCCGGCTCTCTACCGGCATGTGGAAGGCAATGTCTTGGCCTCGCTGGACAGGGCGGTCAGCGGTAAGGTGCATATTACCGCTGACTCATGGTCCAGCAGGCATGGACAGGGACGTTACCTTTCTTTCACGGCCCATTGGGTCACTCTTTTGGCAGCTGGGAAGGATTCAGGACAAGGTGCAGTAGTGTTGGAGGTTGTCCCACCGCCACGCCTCCAAAATGCTACTACTGGTTGTGACACACCTCTCTCCTCCACCCCCTCCTCTTCTTCTTCCTCCATGGCCTCTTCCTGTGGTTTGTCCTATGAACCAGCGGTGCTCCGTAGCCGTTCACGGGGCTACGCAAGTACGCAGGCAAAAAGATGCCATGCCGTGCTTGCGCTGGTGTGTTTGGGGGACAGAAGCCACACTGGGGCAGAGGTCCTGTCTGCTCTGCAGGGCCAGGCCGAGAGGTGGTTGACGCCACGCCAGCTTAAGCCAGGAATGGTGGTTTGCGACAATGGCACCAACCTCCTCTCCGCCCTCCGACAGGGACAACTGACCCATGTGCCCTGTGTGGCTCACGTCCTTAACCTGGTGGTGCAGCGCTTCTTGGGCAGGTACCCGGGCTTACAGGATGTCCTGAGGCAGGCCAGGAAAGTCTGTGTGCATTTCCGCAGATCTTATAATGCCAGTGCTCGCCTGGCTGAGCTGCAAAAGGAGTTGAACCTGCCCAAGAACCGCCTTATATGTGACATGCCCACCAGGTGGAACTCAACGTTGGCCATGCTGCAGCGGCTGCACACGCAGCAGAGGGCCATCAATGAGTACCTGTGCGACTACGGCACCAGGACAGGGTCAGGGGAGCTTGGTTTTTTTTCTCCACGCCAGTGGGGCATGATCAGGGATGCATGCACTGTCCTGGCACCATTTGAGGAGGCCACGAGGATGGTGAGCAGTGACAGTGCATGCATCAGTGACACTGTACCTCTTGTCCACCTGTTGGAGCACACGCTGCGTGGAATAATGGACAGGGCACTTGAGGCAGAACAGAGGCAGGAAGAGGAGGACTTCCTTGCCTCTCAAGGCCCCCTTTACCCAGACAGTGTTCCTTCTGTCCCACCCATCGCACAGGAAGAGGAGGAGGAGGAGGAGGAGGAGGAGGAGGATTGTGTCAGCATGGAGGTGGAGGCTGGCACTCAGCATCATCAGCAGCAGTCTTTTAGGGATGATTTACAGTCCCAAGAAACCAGTGGACTTGTACGTGGCTGGGAGGAGGTGGCTGCGGATCATGTCGTCCTTAGTGACCCAGAGGACTCCGGAGCGAATGCCTCAGCAAACCTACGCTGCATGGCCTCCCTGATCCTGCAAAGTCTGCGGAAGGATCCTCGTATTCTTCGGATCAAGGAGAGGGACCATTACTGGCTGGCCACTCTCCTTGATCCACGGTACAAGGGTAAGGTTGCGGACCTTATGTTACCGTCGCAGAGGGAGCAGAGGATGAGACAACTCCGGGAGGCCTTGCAGAAAGGTCTGTGCAACGCGTTCCCAGAGACTGGGAGGTTGCAAACTCCTGGTCCTGGACAACGAGTTGCTGAGGCTTCGGCCAGTCAAAGAAGGAGCGGTGGGGAAGGTGGCCGTCTGACCGATGCGTTCAGACAATTCTTTAGTCCGCAGCCCCAAAGTATGATCGGTTCCAGCAACCATCGCCAGCGTCTGATAAACATGGTGCAGGAATATCTAGGGGCAAGGTCAGACTTGGACACCTTCCCCACCGAAAATCCTCTGGCTTACTGGGTCTTGAGGATGGATCACTGGCCAGAGCTTGCACAGTATGCAATTGAGCTACTGGCCTGTCCTGCATCCAGCGTTCTTTCGGAACGCACATTCAGTGCTGCTGGAGGATTTGTCACGGATCACAGGGTGCGCCTGTCCACCGACTCGGTTGATCGACTGACTTTCATCAAGATGAACCAGTCTTGGATCACCACCAGCTACCACACACCTGATGCTGATATAACAGACTAATTGATTTTAAAATGTCACATCCCTTCAAGACTGATGCTGATGCTGAGTGCCTGTGCTGTTATGTTGACTGGCTATCCTCCTCCTCCGAGTCCTCAATGATACGATTGATGATGATAGCTTGGAAGATCATTTTTGTTTATGGGTGCCGCCACCAGTGCCTAACGCCCAATTTTTCAGCCCCTGTTTAACAGGGGCGTGTAATTACAATTTTTGAAGCAATACTTTGCAACAGGGCTCATTGCTGTGCTCCAAGTACAGTATCTGTGAGGAGTTGCAGTGTTGTGCCACCAGTGCCTAAGGCCCAATTTTTCAGCCCCTGTTTAACAGGGGCGTGTCATTACAATTTTTGAAGCAATACTTTGCAACAGGGCTCATTGCTGTGCTCCAAGTACAGTATCTGTGAAGGGTTGCAGTGTTGTGCCACCAGTGCCTAAGGCCCAATTTTTCAGCCCCTGTTCAACAGGGGCATGTAATTACAATTCTTGATCTAATAATTCACAGCAGGGCCCATTGCTGCACCCACCAAGAGTAACTGTCAGGGCTTACAGTGTTGTGGCACCAGCACCACCATCAAAGGCCCAATTTTTACTACCACTGTTCAACAATTATATGTAATTAAAATTCCTGATATAATAGTTGACAGCAGGGCGTTCCAGCACCAACCAAGAGTAACTGTGAGTGCTTACAGTGTTGTGCCAACACCAACAACTAAGGGGCCTATTTCTGCAGAGTATATACGGCAGGTCCCTACTTTCAAACATCCAACTTACAAACGACTCCTACTTGCAAACGCAAGAAGACAACAGGAAGTGAGAGGAAATCTACCACTAGGAAGGAAAATTCTCTCCTGTAAGAATAAATATGGGAGAAAGGTGTCTCCTCTGTACTGATGCTTTATCAGCAATCCTTGTTTCAAGAAAAACACCACATTTCAAAAACAGTTGTCATTAGGACGGAAAGTGAGGTGAAATGTTCTGAACAGGGGCACAGACAGCAAAACAAATGTTACAGGGGTGATAACCCTTACCTATGTTTTCCAAAAAGTATAAAAATAGATTTTTGGTCTGGAGCTACACTTCAACAATGTACCTGTTCAAAATTACAAACAGATTCTACATAAGAACAAACCTACAGTCCCTGTCTTGTATGCACCGCCTGTATACGGCTGTTCAGAGTATATAGGGCCTTTTTTATTTTATGTGCGGGGTTCCCCTTAATATCCATACAAGACCCAAAGGGGCTGGTAATGGGCTGGGGTAGGGGGGGGGTCATGGGGTAGCTATGCCATTTTTCTTAAAGATTTTCATCCATATTACCGGGACCAGACATTACATTAAAGCCGCAAGCAGTTTTAAATGGCTTTTTTTTCCTTTAGAAGTGTCATTTTGTGCAGGGACAGTTCTAAACACGGGAAACACGTGGCACTTCACAGGCATACTTTAGACACCCCCCAGGTACGATATTTAAAGGAATATTTGACTTTTTTTTTTTCACTTTATGCATCATTAAAATGACTGCTCCCGGAAAACGACCGTTTTTAAAACTTATTTTTGCATTGATACATGTCCCCTGGTGCAGAACCCGGGTTCCCAAACCCTTTTTAGGACAATAACATGCATAATAGTTGTTATAATTAGCACTTTAGAATTCGAACGTTCGCATCCATTGTATTTAATAGGGTTCTAATGTTCGTTCGAACTTTCGGTCCGTTCGCGGGTTCTGGTGCGAACCGAACCCGGGGGTGTTCGGCTCATCACTACAGAGGAGTTCAATTTACTGCTCGCTTTTGGAGAGCCTTGGCCAAATCCTTTGGGATTAAATTGGATTTTTCTTCTGCCTTTCATCCCCAGTCCAATGAACGTGTCAATCAAAATGTAGAACGTTTTCTCCGTGCCTTCATCTCAGCCCACCAAGATGACTGGGTGGACCTTTTGCCCTGGGCAGAATTTGCCTTAAACCAACACTCCAATGCCAGTTCTGGAAAATCTCCCTTCTTCACTGTTTACGGGCAGCATCCATCTGTTCCCTTCCCTGTTCCCATTTCTCCCCTTGTACCAGCAGCAGCTGTAACTCAAAGGACCTTCAACTCAATCTGGGCAGAAGTCTCTAAGAATCTTCACCTGGCTGCTTCCAGGCATAAAACGGCAGCAGATCATCATCGCCGTCCAGCTCCTAATTTTCTACCTTGCAATAGAGTCTGGCTCTCTACCAAGCACATCCGACTCCGGGTGCCCTCAATGAAATTTGCCCCTCGCTTCATTGGTCCCTTTCCCATTCTCCATCAGATCAATCCAGTTGCTTTCAAGCTCCGTCTGCCCTCTCATCTCAGGATCCCCAATGCCTTCCATGTCTCCCTGCTCAGGCCACTGGTCCTCAGTCGCTTCTCTCGCCCTTCTTCTCGCCCCACTCCTGTGGCTGATACCATGGATTGGTATGAGATTAAAGAAATATTGGACTCCAAATACTCCCAAGGGAAGATAATCTATCTGATTGATTGGAAGGGCTACGGCCCGGAGGAGAGGTCTTGGGTTCCTGCTGCAGATGTCTCAGCCCCACGCTTGGTGACCAGATTTCATCTGAAATTTCCCTCCAAGCCAGCCCCCAGACGTGTAGGGGGACCTAATAAGCGGGGGGGGGGGTACTGTCACAGATCAGCTGCGGAGCTGATCTGTGTCTTACCTTTACTGCTGTAGGTGGGATGGCACCCGTTGTTCCACAAGCTTGTGTTCAGCTCTGGCTGCACTCTGCAGCTATGAGTGTCGCCGGCTTCACCTGTTGCTTAATATATCCTTCCTTCCTGCTACTTCCTGTCCAGCCCCCCATGTCCCTCGCTATTTAAATTCCACTCAGACCAGTTTCTGGTTGCTTGAGCAACACTTGTTTCTGAGCACCCTTTCTGTAACCTGCTTACCTGACTTCTCGTGAACTGATCTCTTGTGTACCGAAACGGCTAGTTCTCCTGATTACGTTGTCTGCAGCCCACCCTGACCTTGGCTTGCTATACGGCTTTCCTTTGCTTCATCCATCCATCCATCTGGGTCTGACAGTGTCTTCTGGTACTCTCCTCGCAAGCAGGGTGAACCTGGTGGTCGTGACCTGGGGTCAGCACGCAGCTAAGCCCAAATCCTTGTGAGGGGGTCCCTGGCAGAATACCGGCTGGCCCTTAGATTCCACTCCCTGGGGGATCCCGTGTCACCTGCTCGCCTGTGGGCTCACATGAGTACCATTGTGACAGACATCCTCCCCATGTTAAGGGCATGTGGCCTGGTATGGTTCAGAAGGGGGGCACTCTCTCGTCCCCCTCTTTTCCTGCAGCCTGCCAGGTTGCGTGCTCAGATAAGGGTCTGGTATGGATTTTTGGTGTCAAACCCACGCCATTTTTTTTTTCATTTTGGCACGGGGTTCCCCTTAAAATCCATACCAGACCTGAAGGGTCTGGTATGGATTTTGAGGGGGGCCCCTACGCCGTTTTTTTTTATTTGGCGCAGGGCTCATCTTAATATCCTTAGCAGACCTAAAGGGCCTGGTATGAAATTTGGGGGGACCCCCACGCATTTTTTTTTAAATTTTGGTTCGGGGTTCCATGCCGTTTTTTTAAACAAATTTTATCTGTATTGCCGGGGACCCGACAATTCATCACAGCCGCGAGTAGTTTTAAATGACTTTTTTTCCTTTAGAAATTACATTTTGTGAAGGGACTATTCTAAACACGGGAAACATGCGCTACTTTACAGGCATACTATAGACACCCCCCAGGTATGAAATTTAAAGGAATATTTCACTTTTATTGTTTCACTTTAAGCATTATTAAAATCACTGCTCCCGAAAAAACTGCAGTTTTTAAAACTTTTTTTTTGCATTATGCATGTCCCCTGGGGCAGGACTCAGCTCCCCAAACAATTTTTATGACAATAACTTGCATATTAACCTTTAAAATTAGCACTTTGATTTCTCCCATAGACTTTTAAAGGGTGTTTTGAATTTGCCGCAAACACCCCAAATTGTTCGCTATTCAGCGAACGGGCGAACAGCCAATGTTCGAGTCGAACTCATGTTCGACCGAACATAAATGCTGAGTGACTATCCTATTCCTCATCAATCTTCATGATGATAGCTTCTAAGAATATTTTTGGTTCAGGGCACCACCACCACTGCCTAAGGCCCAATTTTTCTGCCCCTGTTTAACAGGGGCGTGTAATTACAATTTTTGCTGTAATATTTCACAGTAGGGCTCGTTCCTGCGCTCAACTAGAGAATCTGTGAGGGGTTACAATGTTGTGGCACCACCACCACTGCCTAAGGCCCAATTTTTCTGCCCATGTTTAACAGGGGCATGTAATTACAATTTTGCTGTAATATTTCACAGCAGGGCTAGTTTCTGAGCTCAACAAGAGTATCTGTGTGGGGTTGCAGTGTTGTGACACCTCCACTACTGCCCAAGGCCCAATTTTTCTGCCCCTGTTTAACAGGGGCACGTAATTACAATTTTTGATCTAATATTTCACAGCAGGGCCCGTTCCTGTACTCAACAAGAGTATCTGTGAGGCTTTACAGTGTTGTGCCACCACCACCACAGTGTTGTGCCACCTAAGGCCCAATTTTTCTGCCCCTGTTTAACAGGGGCGTGTAATTAATTTTTTTGCTGTAATGTTTCACAGTAGGGCTCGATCCTGCGCTCAACAAGAGTATTTGTGAGAGGTTGCAGTGTTGTGGCACCACCACTGCCTAAGGCCCAATTTTCTGCCCCTATTTAACAGGGGCGTGTAATTACAATTTTTGATCTAATATTTCACAGCAGGGCCCGTTCCTGCACCACCAAGAATAACTGTGAGGGCTTACAGTGTTGTGGCACCACCACAACCACCAAAAGCCCAATTTTCTGCCCCTGTACGCTTTACAGGCATACTATAGTCACCCCCCCCCCCCCCCAGGCATGACATTTAAAGGAATATTTCACTTTTATTGATTCACTTTAAGCATTATTAAAATCACTGCTTTGCATTGATACATGTCCCCTGGGGCAGGACCCGGGTCCCCAAACACTTTTTTATGACAATAACTTGCATTTCAGCCTTTAAAATTAGCACTTTTGATTTTTCACGTTCGGGTCCCATAGACTTTAACGGTGTTTGAATGTGTTATAAAAATGCACTGATTACTGTGTAAATGACACTGGCAGTGAAGGGGTTAACCAGTAAGGGGCGGGGAAGGGGTTAAGTGTGTCCTAGGGAGTGATTCTAACAGTGATGGGGCTGTCTACAAGTGACACGACACTGATCACTGCTCCCAATGACAGGGAGCAGTAGATCAGTGTCCTGTCACTAGGCAGAACAGGGAAATGCCTTGTTTACAAAGGCATCCCCCCATTCTGCCTCTCTGTGACACGATCGCGGGACGCCAGTGGACATCGAGTCCACGGGTCCCGCGGGCACGGTCACGAAGACCGCGGCGCACCCGCTAGGTGTCAGATTCAAAGCAACGTACCTGTACGTTGCTTTGCCTGCCCGTGCCATTCTGCCGACTTATATCTACGTGAGGCAAGTCGGCAAGCGGTTAAGATTGCTTATACCAATGTCTACATTTTATTGGTATAATTTAATTGGTATAAGCAACCAATTTTACTGAATGAAACTGATTCATTCAATGTCTTTTGATGTGATTAGCTGTAATTGGCCAAAGCTAATCACATGGTACAGATGGGCCTTGTCTGTACCATGTGATCACTGTGGCCGATCACAGCTAGCAACATAATGTGTATACAATGGATGGCATGAAAGGAAGCCATCCATTGTTTACAATTGTCATGTGATCTGCTGTGATAGGTCACAGCAATCACATGATACTGGCAGTGGGCCGGTATAGTGATCAGTCATCAGTCATCGGCTGTGTCCAGAGGGCACAGCCATTAACAGATCACGTCGCTGTGCGGAGCCTTCAGGGGGTACATCATATGACGTCCACTCAGAAGGATGAAAGGCCTGCCCAGCCTATAACAGATGGTGTTAATAGCTGCAGCAGGATGTGATTGGTAGAGGGTTACCATACAAAAAAATCCTGACTTGGATTGACTGCAGTCCTGTTACGAGAAAGCCCCTGTTCCTGGCAGTGTTCATTTTTACATGAAATTTTGTTTTAGCTTTAGCCACAGCCTTTTGACTAAAATGGCGTTTTAGTTCTTGTTGTATTTTAATCATCTAAATAGTTTTAGTCTTATTTTAATCGACTAAAGTCTCCAGTACATTTTAGTCAGCTAAAATCTCCTACATGTTAGTCGACTAAAATCTACTGGGTTTAATTAAATTGTAATGCATTATTTAAGCATTTCTCTATAATTGCCAAACTCATTATATAATCCTGTATTGCAAAAATCTAATAACATGTTATTATTTCTGGTATTGAGGTTTGAACATGCACTACAGACTCTGATTTAGCAGTTGTGATATATATGATGTCTTAATAAATAAACCAAGTTTCATAAACAAACAAATAGAGTTTATTTAGTACTAAGAAATAACACTAGTTCTGGGAAACCCAAAACACTGTGTTAAGGAAACATTTGTGTATAGATATAAAAAATGATTATAAATACCTAAAGAGCTGGGGGAGGAGAAACAGCAGACCACTAAGCTTCTCATTGAAAGGCTGTGCGGGGGGGGGGGGGTGTCAGGGTAAGTTTGATCATTGGAGGAGAGCGGGCTCAGTTCCCAGCATAGCCAGAGAACTGACCACAGTGTGTTCTCCAGCCTAGTGCAGTCAGTTTTTGAAAGGAAAGCAGAGGGACTGGCAGGATTTCACACAAAGAAAGCAATACAAAGAGTACAGGATACCTTTTCATAAAGGTACAGAAGGCACATATCAGAAATTTGAAATGTTGATGTAACATATTCTTTAACAACTTAAGCCCCGGACCATTTTGTAGCTAAAGGACCAGAGGTGTTTTCAGAATTTGGCACTGCGCTGCTTTAACTGGAAACTGTGCGGACATGCAATGTTGTACCCAAACAAAATTTGCGTCCTTTTCTTCCCAGAAATAGAGCTTTCTTTTAATGGAATTTGATTATATCGCAAAAAATAAAAATCGCAGAGGCAAACGGAAAAAGACAGAAAATTTTGAAAACAAAATGATATTTTCTACTTTTTGTTATAAGAAAAATCGAATAAACTCAATTTTAGTCATACATTTAGGCCAAAATGTATTCAGCCACATGTCTTTAGTAAATAAAATGTCAATAAGCGTATATTTATTGGTTTGCGCAAAAGTTATAGCGTCTACAAACTAGGGTACATTTTCTGGAATTTACACAGCTTTTAATTTATGACTGCCTATCTCATTTCTTGAGGCGCTAAAATGGCAGGGCAGTACAAAACCCCCCCAAATGACCCCATTTTGGAAAGTAGACATCCCAAGGAAATTGCTGAGAGGCATGGTGAGCCCATTGAATATTATTTTTCTTTGTCTCAAGTGATTGAATAATGACAAAAAAAAATAAAAAATACAAAAAGTTGAAACTAAATGATATATTGCTCACACATGCCTTGGTTATATGTGGAATTGCACCCCAAAATACATTTTGCTGTTTCTCCTGAGTACGGAGATACCACATGTGTGAGACTTTTTGGGAGCCTAGCCGCGTACGGGCCACCGAAAACCAAGCACCGCCTTCAGGATTTCTAAGGGCGCAAATTTTTGATTTCACTCCTCACTACCTATCACAGTTTCGAAGGCCATAAAATGCCAAAATAGCACAAAACCCCCCAAATGGCCCCATTTTAGAAAGTAGACACCCCAAGGAAGTTGCTGAGAGGCATGTTGAGCCCATTGAATATTTTTTTTTTTGTCTCAAGTGATTGAATAATGACAAAAAAAAAAAACAAATACAAAAAGTTGTCACTAAATGATATATTGCTCACACATGCCATGGGTATATGTGAAATTGCACCCCAAAATACATTTTGCTGCTTCTCCTGAGCACGGGGATACCACATGTGTGGGACTTTTTAGGAGCCTAGCCGCGTACGGGACCCCGAAAACCAAGCACCGCCTTCAGGATTTCTAAGGGCACAAATTTTTGATTTCACTCCTTACTACCTATCACAGTTTCGAAGGCTATAAAATGCCAAAATAGCACAAAACCCCCCCAAATGACCCAATTTTGGAAAGTAGACACCCCAAGCTATTTGCTGAGAGGCATGGTGAGTATTTTACAGCTCTCATTTTTTTTTGAAAATGAAGAAAGAAAATCTTTTTTTTTTTTTTAATTTTCAAAACTTTGTGACAAAAAGCGAGATCTGAAAAATACTCACCATACCTCTCAGCAAATAGCTTGGGGTGTCTACTTTCCAAAATGAGGTCATTTGGGGGGGTTTTGTGCCATCTGTTCATTCCATGGCCTCCGAAACTGTGATAGGCAGTGAGGAGTGAAATCAAAAATTTACACCCTTAGAAAGCCTGAAGGCGGTGCTTGGTTTTTGGGGTCCCGTACGCGGCTAGGCTCCCAAAAAGTCTCACACATGTTGTATCCCCGTACTCAGGAGAAGCAACAGAAGGTATTTTGGGGTGTAATTCCACATATGCCCATGGCATGTTTGAGCAATATATCATTTAGTGACAACTTTGTGCAAAAAAAATAAAAATAAATAAATAAATTGTATTTTTTCCGCAACTTGTGTCAACATATAAAATATTCAATGGACTCGACATGCCTCTCATTATATAGCTTGGGGTGTCTACTTTCCAAAATGGGGTCATTTGGGGGGGGGTTTGAACTGTCCTGGCATTTTATACACAACATTAGGAAGCTTATAACCACTCTTCTAACCACTTGAAGACAAAGCCCTTTCTTACACTTTTTGTTTACATTAAAACATTTTTATTTTTTGCAAGAAAATTATGTTGAACCCCCAAACATTATATATTTTTTTAAAGCAAAGGCCCTACAGATTAAAATGGTGGGTATTTCAAACGCATTTTTTGGGGAAAAATACACTTTTTTTAATATTAATGCACTAAAACACACTATATTGCCCAAATGTTTGATGAAATAAAAAAGATGATCTTAGGCCTAATACATAGATACCAAACACGACATGCTTTAAAATTTTGCACAAACGCGCATTGGCGACAAACTACATACATTTTTAAAAGCCTTTAAAAGCCTTTACAGGTTACCACGTTAGATTTACAGAGGAGGTCTACTGCTAAAATGACTGCCCTCGATCTGACCTTCGCGGTGATACCTCACATGCATGGTGCAATTGCTGTTTACATATGACGCCAGACCGACGCTTGCGTTCGCCATTGCGCAAGAGCAGGGCAGGACAGGGGTGCTTTTTTTTTTTTTTTTAATTATTAATTTTGCTTTTTTATTTTATTTTTAAACTGTACCTTTCATATTTATTTATTTTTTTTATCTTTTTTATTGCTATCTCAGGGAATGTAAATATCCCCTATGATAGCAATAGGTAGTGACAGGTACTCTTTTTTTGAAAAAACTGGGGTCTATTAGACCCTAGATCTTTCCTCTGCCCTCAAAGCATCTGACCACACCAAGATCGGTGTGATAAAATGCTTTCCCAATTTCCCAATGGCGCTTTTTATATCCGGGGGGGGGGCATTCCCTCCCACTGCTTGTAAAAGCAGTCCAGAGGCTAATTAGCCACTAGAATTGCTTTTACATGAAAGCCAGCCGCTGGCTGAAAAGAATGATACCAAGATGATACCTAAACCCGCAGGCATCAATCTGGTATAACCATTCAAAGTCCAGCAACATACTAGTACGTTGCTGGTCCTTGTTGGACATGTATTGTAATCTTTTTTTTCATGCAGCCTGTTGGCTGAATGAAAAAAGAGATTGATCGGTGGGTATGCCCACCATTAGAATACCTCCCTTCATTCACCCACTTCTAATGACGGGCATACATGCACCATTTATATATGCCGAAGCATGGGGGCATCCTACCACAAAAGTTATGCCGCACACACATGGTCGGACTTTTCCACGGGCAAGCCTCCGTCAGAATTTCGACCGTATGTACGCGGCATTAGGAGCAAAATCGCTCCTCCGCTCCTCCGCCCCTGCTGCCCCAATGCTTCGGCATATATACTTTTTTTTTTTAACTGTGGTGGTGAAATCACTCCCTACAGCACTGGAGTCGCAGGGATCAGGCCTGTCTCTGCGAACGCTGCAGTTATGTGTGTTGTGTTTTGTAAGTGACAGTGATCGATAGATACTGCACTTGGGTGGCCTGGGCTGGACGGAGGGGCAAAACGCAGGTGCTAGCAGGTATCTGGGCTGATCCCACTAACACTGCGTTTTTGGGAACCCTAAATTGCTGGGGACGCTAGTATAGATCTGATCAGATCAGATATTGATCTGTTCAGATACTATACCACCGAGGGAGGTGTATGCTTCACGCGTGGGTGTTAGCGTTACTGGCACTAACCTGACGCTGCCTGGGGCGACGCAGACCCTCTCTGATGCTAAAACCTAATTGATATCACCCGCTGGGCGATCAGGGAGTTAAACATTTATTGGGTTATATACGGCGGGTGCCCTAACACTATAAAAAGCAAACTAACTAACCAGCGTCACCCGTAACACTTATATGGTGATCACTGGTGAAAGGGTTAACTAGGGGCAATCAGGGGGTTAGACCTTTATTAGGTAATATATGGGGGTACCCGACGCTATAAAAATCTGCGGCGAACCTAAAAAAAAATAACTGGCTACCTATCGGCATCACCGACACTAAGACAGCGATCAGAAAAACGATCGCTTAGTGACACTGGCAAAAGGGGGTGAAAGGGTTACCTGGGGGGGCGATCAAGGGGTTAAACCTTTATTAGGTAATATATGGGGGTACCCGACGCTATAAAAACCTGCGGCAAACCTAAAAAAAATAACTGGCTACCTATTGGCATCACCGACACTAAGACAGCGATCAGAAAAACGATTGCTTAGTGACAGCGGTGCTAGGGGGTGAAAGGGTTACCTGGAGGGGCGATCAAGGGGTTAAACCTTTATTGAGTATTATATTGGGGTACCCGACGCTATAAAAATCTGCGGCAAACCTAAAAAAAATAACTGGGTACCTATCGGCATCACCGACACTAAGACAGCGATCAGAAAAACGATCGCTTAGTGACACTGGCAAAAGGGGGTGAAAGGGTTACCTGGGGGGCGATTAAGGGGTTAAACCTTTATTAGGTAATATATGGGGGTACCCGACGCTATAAAAACCTGCGGCGAACCTAAAAAAAATAACTGGCTACCTATCGGCATCACCGACACTAAGACAGCGATCAGAAAAACGATCGCTTAGTGACAGTGGTGCTAGGGGGTGAAAGGGTTACCTGGAGGGGCGATCAAGGGGTTAAACCTTTATTGGGTAATATATGGGGTACCCGACGCTATAAAAATCTGCGGCGAACCTAAAAAAAATAACTGGCTACCTGTCGGCATCACCGACACTAAGACAGCGATCAGAAAAACTATCGCTTAGTGACACTGGCAAAAGGGGGTGAAAGGGTTACCTGGGGGGACGATCAAGGGGTTAAACCTTTATTAGGTAATATATGGGGGTACCCGACGCTATAAAAACCTGTGGCGAAATAACTGGCTACCTATCGGCATCACCGACACTAAGACAGCGATCAGAAAAACTATCGCTTAGTGACACTGGCAAAATGGGGTGAAAGGGTTACCTGGGGGGGGGGCGATCAAGGGGTTAAACCTTTATTAGGTAATATATGGGGTTACCCGACGCTATAAAAACCTGCGGCAAACCTAAAAACAATAACTGGCTACCTATCGGCATCACCGTCACTAAGACAGCGATCAGAAAAACGATCGCTTAGTGACAGCGGTGCTAGGGGGTGAAAGGGTTACCTGGGGGGGCGATCAAGGGGTTAAACCTTTATTAGGTAATATATGGGGGTACCCGACGCTATAAAAACCTGCGGCGAAGCAAAAAAAATAACTGGCTACCTATCGGCATCACCGACACTAAAACAGCGATCAGAAAAACGATTGCTTAGTGACACGGGTGAAAGGGTTACCTGGGGGGGCGATCAAGGGGTTAAACCTTTATTAGGTACTATATGGGGGTACCCGACGCTATAAAAACCTGCGGCGAACCTAAAAAAAATAACTGGCTACCTATCAGCATCACCGACACTAAAACAGCGATCAGAAAAACGATTGCTTAGTGACGGTGGTGCTAGGGGGTGAAAGGGTTACCTGGGGGGAGATCAAGGGGTTAAACCTTTATTAGGGGGGGTTAGGGGGCTACACTGGACCTAAAACTAACTGCCCTGACACTTTTACAGTCACAAATGTCACTGATTGCAGTGATCAGTAAATACATGGTCACTGCAATCAGTGACACTGTGACTGGGGGCTAGGGGGTGATCTGGGGGGTGTCTGGGGGGGCCTGGCGGGGAGATTTATGTACCTATGTGTGCTGGTGTTAGTGTAGTGTTTGTGCACTAACCTCTGTGTCTTCTCTCATGCGGCGCTCGGTATATGTGAGCGCCGCATGAGGGATGACATCACTTCCTCCTGCCTGTGTAAACATTACACAGGCAGAGGAAGCATTTGATTCGCCGGGAGCGATCGCGAGGGGGTGGCCAGAATCGAATGGCGGCCCCCTCATCACGAATCGCTCCCAAAGCGATCCCGGCCGCTCACTGTACCAGAGGGGGGTCCGATTGGACCCCCCACCCATACGAAGGCAGGCACGTACAGGTACGTGATTGTGCCTGTCTGTGCCATTCTGCCGACGTATATTTACAGTGGGCGGTCGTTAAGTGGTTAAGCTTTGAAAATAAAAGCTAGCAGCTGCTTAGCTCGCTGTCATGCACAGCTGCTCCAGATTCTGGCTGCTCCAGTCTTAGGACAGTTGGGAGGTATGCATTCGGGTCTATGGGCTGCTACAGGCTCAAGCAGCCTGAACTAGATTTTTAACTACACACAGTGGGGACAGATATGTACAGATGTGCCAGGAGAGCTTTGTGCCACAGCTTGGTGTAGTTAAGGGGCTATAAAGGTGGGCAGGGGAATTTTTTTGTAAAAAGTAAAAATGTACCAAAGGGTCAGCATGATTGTCATGTACCTAGCATTTTCAAAAGAAGTCAGTATATCCACCCTTCATATTTATCTCATGACTAGCTGTCCTTTAATAACTAAACAAACATTATCAGTTGTTCAGCTTGTCTTCACTTTTCTAAATCAGCCACAGTCACAAATGTTTTGGTGAACCAGTTTTCCCTCATTGTGTATGCCTATCCAAATCTTTTCCTAGCCTCTCCTAATGTTGCTGCACTGCTATGCAAATCGTTCACTGAGTGATTTCTCTGTTTAGTAAGCTAGACTGCACCTGTAACATGCTGTATTGAGTTTAAAATGACAAGCAGACAAGCACTAGGCACATTATCTTGACAAACTCAGCATATAAAAATTGACTGGTGTCTGAATTATTGAAATAACAAGAAGTATTTCACTCAGTTATACAGAAATAGGCCTAATTGTCTACTTTACCAAACCCCTTTTAGTCTTCACATCAGTCATTTTAATGTACTAGTGTGGCCTGCAAATTTCTGAACTGCCATTAAGAGAAAGAGTAACATCAGTAGGAACTGCTCTCATTTATTTTAATAACCTGCCAGACAGACATGATCATTTTAAAAACGGGAAGGCCACAGAATGACAAAAACTTGAATTGGCAGTAGTGCATTGCTGAACAAAGAAACTACTTTTTGCTCTATACATTTGGTGTGTATTTTGTAAATGGAAAACTAATTTAGAAATTTTAGATATTGTAGAAATTAAAGTCAGTATGAATATGAATATGTCATGAAACCAGCAAGCATGAATTATAAATTTATAATGAACATAACTTATTTTTTTCTAAGCTAAATTCAAGCAGTTATATTCCAAGCTCTTATGTACTTTTTTCAATTCAAGCTAACTTGGTTTTATCACAAATGTAAATATAGTACATTATACACATGCAGGATTGATCCATAAGGGATTTATTGGGGACAATGATGATATGCATGTAGCGGTGTGCCCATTTACACACCATGCTCAGATGCAGACGTCTCTGTGTTCTTTGACATGCCAAGGGATTCTCTGCTTTCTTCCCTCAGCAGCTCAGAGAAACCAGATCCCCATAGGTTTAAAGCTAAATTTAATAGAGTTGCTTAATTACAGTCTTGCATCGCTGTGTGTGCATTAAGCAAACAGTAAAAGAAGTTGAGAATTCATCCTACAATACTGCCTCCATCTTACACACTTGCAGAAGGCCCTTCGAGACCTTGTCATTAATGAACAAATTGTCATCAAGCCCTCCGACAAGGGGGTCAACGTGGTCGTAATTGACAGGAGTTGATACGTGGACATGGGTGACAAGATACTACTAAATCAAGATTGGTATAGGAAAGTGTCAGTGTACATGATTGAGGAACTTGGCATGCATTATAGGTCCATCATTTTGGGAGCCTACAACCAGCAACTAATCGGCAATCTATCTTCTCCACATACTTCTGAGGTGTCGATATCTCAACGATGTACAGTACTTGTGGACAAATACTCATGATGATCTGCTTCAATTCATGTCTAACAATGACTTCAACTTAACGTTCACTATAGTGAACTATAAAGTATTCAATCTTTTGATTTAAAAATCAGTGTAAACCCTAATAGATCATTATACACTACCCTGTACCACAAAGATACAGAGGGCAATACGATACTACACACTACTACATACTTCCTGCTGACACCACTGATTGTGGAAGGGAGTTCCAAATCCTTACTGCCCTGACAGTGAAAAACCCTCTACGCAGCTTAAAGTTAAATCGCTTCTCTTCCAGTCTCATTGTGTGGCCCCGTGTCCTCTTACACTCCCTGGGACTGAAAAGTTCTTACTTACGTTGGGATCACCATTGAGATATTTGTATATCGCTATCGTATATCCTCTCAAGTGGCTCTTCTCCAGGGAGATTACATTTAGCGCTTGTAGTCGTTCCTCATAATTGAGGTCCTCCAGCCCCCATATTATTTTAGAACTGGACAGGATACTCTAGATGTGGCCTGAACCAGAGTTTTATAAAGTGGTAGAATAATTGTTTTATCTCTGAAGTAAATTCCCTTTTTAATGCATGCTAATATTCTGCTGGCTTTGGTAGCCACAGCTTGACACTGCATGCTATTGCTTAGTACACATGTGCACACTGAAATATTTTGTTTCGGAATTTCGTTTTCATCCGAAAAATAAATGTATTCAGTTACTCCCGAAATTCGTTTTTATTTATATTGTTTCATTAAAAAATGCATTTGTCAGAAAATCCGAATTAATTAAGGTCGAATCTGTCATTGAAGGCTTATAGTGTCTGTCGAATGTTCTATGAAGATTAGACGGAGCAGCTAAACTGTACGACACCGCAATCGTACATTTCCAGTCTAATGTTCCGCCTACAAGCTATAGAAGAATTCTAATGTTGTAAAACACTAGTAATAATTATATTTATAAATTATTATTACTAGTCTAGTCAACCAACGTTCAAATTCTTCTATAGCCTATGGGCCGAGCATTTGACCGGAAATGTACAGTTTAGCTTCTTGTTGAATCTTAGAACTTTCGATAGACACCATAAGCCTTCAATGACAGATTCGACGTTTGTATGTTTTTTCACTGCTTCATCGAATCTTGTCGAATGGTCTACCCCAACACTGTCTCTATAATGTCAAATCTTTTCTCTCTATGTCGAATCTTTCCTCTCTATGAAGAATAATCTTGGACTAATAGAGTTAAGGTTAGGCACATTCGACCACAGGTTCGATAGACACAGATCGCTATTGTCAGCGTCATGTCGAATCTCCTATCTATATCGAACTGTTGTAGCAATGAAAACAAAAATAAAGCATTTTTTTATGTGGGATCTTTTGAATTTCGGATTCTGCGCATTCGTTTTAGTTTGTTAAAACGATAACGAAAATACCTGAAATTCGGACGAAAATGCATTCGGATGAAAACGAATGCACATGTCTATTGCTTAGCAGGGATGAGCCGAACACCCCCCTGTTCGGTTCGCACCAGAACCTGCGAACAGACAAAATGTTCGTGTAAACTTTAGAACCCTATTAAATACAATGGACTCGAACGTTCGAAATCTAAAGTGTTAATTATAAAGGCTAATATGCAAGTTATTGTCCTAAAAAGTGTTTGGGGACCGGGGTCCTGCCCCAGGGGACATGTATCAATGCAAAAAGAAGTTTTAAAAACGGCCGTTTTTTCGGGAGCAGTGATTTTAATAATGCTTAAAATGAAAAAATAAAAGTGAAATATTCCTTTAAATTTCGTACCTGGGGGGTGTGTATGATATGCATGTGAAGTGGCGCATGTTTCCCGTGCTTAGAACTGTCCCTGCAAAAAATGTCATTTTTGAAAGAAAAAAATGCATTTAAAACTGACTCGCGGCTATTAATGAATTGTCGGCTCCCGGCAATACATACAAAAGTCATTGATAAAAAAAAAAAAAAAAAAGCGTGGGGGTTCCCCAGAATTCAATTACCAGGCCCTTCAGGTCTGGAATGGATATTAAGGGGAACCCCGCCGCAAATTTAAAAAAAAATTGACGTGGGGTTCCCCCAAATATCCATTCCAGGCCCTTCAGATCTGAC
This sequence comes from Rana muscosa, assembly GCA_029206835.1. Taxonomy (NCBI): domain Eukaryota; kingdom Metazoa; phylum Chordata; class Amphibia; order Anura; family Ranidae; genus Rana; species Rana muscosa. Next base: position 1,215,736,722 of record CM055122.1, read on the forward strand.
ATGGATTTTAAGGGGAACTCCACCCCAAATTAAAAAAAAAATGGCCGCGGGACACTGGATTTCACCGCTGGAATGTTTTTTGTTTTTTTTTTTAAATAAAGGACTTTTTCAAGGTGTTTGTGTGTTTTTTAAACATTTTTTTACGCTTTCTTCGTGAAATGGTAGGGGTACAATGTACCCCTTACCAATTCACATAGGGGGGGGCCGGGATCTGGGGGTCCCCTTTGTTAAAGGGGTCTTCCAGATTCCGATAAGCCCCCCGCCCGCAGACCCCCACAACCACCGGGCAAGGGTTGTGGGGATGAGGCCCTTGTCCCCATCAACATGGGGACATCCTCCCCATGTTGAGGGCATGTGGCTTGGTACGGTTCAGGAGGGAGGGGGGGCCGCTCTCTCGTCCCCCCTTTTCCCCTGCGGCCGGCCAGGTTGCGTGCTCGGATAAGGGGTCTGGTATGGATTTTTAGGGGGGACTCCACGCCATTTTTTTTTTAAATTTGGGGTGGAGTTCCCCTTAAAATCCATGCCAGATCTGAAGGGCCTGGAATGGATATTTGGGGGAACCCCACGTCAAATTTTTTTTTAATTTGCGGCGGGGTTCCCCTTAATTTCCATTCCAGACCTGAAGGGCCTGGTAATTGAATTCTGGGGAACCCCCACGCTTTTTTTTTTTTTTTATCAATGACTTTTGTATGTATTGCCGGTAGCCGACAATTCATTAATAGCCGCGAGTGAGTTTTAAATGCATTTTTTTCTTTCAAAAATGAAATTTTTTGCAGGGACAGTTCTAAGCACGGGAAACATGCGCCACTTCACATGCATATCATACACACCCCCCAGGTACGAAATTTAAAGGAATATTTCACTTTTATTTTTTCATTTTAAGCATTATTAAAATCACTTCTTTTTGCATTGATACATGTCCCCTGGGGCAGGACCCGGGTCCCCAAACACTTTTTAGGACAATAACTTGCATTTAAGCCTTTAAAGTTAGCACTTTAGATTTCTCCCACAGACTTTTACAGGGTGTTCCGCGGCTTTTCGAATTTGCCGCGAACACCCCAAATTGTTCGCTGTTCGGCGAACGTGCGAACAGGCAATGTTCAAGTCGAACATGAATTCGACTCGAACTCAAAGCTCATCCCTATATATGAAGGCCAGTATGGTGGTCTGAATTTATGGGAGGAGCCCGGGGGGTATTTAAGCAGCCCACTCGCCCATGCCCCTTGTCGGTTCCATTGCACGATTCTTTACGTCACAAGGCCAACTCTTCAGCTCACTTCATGTTTGTTAGTCTGTTGTTCCCTAATTCAGTGTGTTGCGGTTGCTTTATTCGTGGTTTTCAATCAAGTCTTGCTCAGTAGGTAGGATTCGTAACTATGTTTTCATGTCATGTTCAGGTCATTTAAAGAGAAATGCTCAAATGTGCATCCTCACATGGTGACACTGTGGATGCACTAGTATAAATGTGCCAACGTCCCGATAATCATAGAGGAACACCGATTTAAACTAAAAGATGGACGGCACATAGGTAAATAAGGTAAAAATCTAGGGATTTTATTAGTAGAAAAATTGTAAAATTACATTTGTTACAAAAAATGTCATTATAATGATCATTAGTACATGGCCCGGAGTAGTGCTAACATCTCACTTCCAAAAACTATAACAATATAGATAGGCTCAAAATTATAATAAGAGACACATATCCAACAATCAAACATTGCATTTGGTAGAACAGTTCATATAGGAAGTGGGTAGCCTTAATCCTGGGTCCGGATGTGTAGAAAACATGGTCTTGCTCTGCTCTACATGTTTTGCGTATCGTAGCGCTTCCTCAGGAGCATAATAATATAAGCACATATATAAACAAAAATATTTTTAAAACATACTAGCAGTTTACATCATTTTAATACATAAAAAGAAAAAGAACAATAATATTTAAGAACCATTGCTGACCACAGGTGGGCGGAACACGCATGTGCCTAACCAACAACAAAAGCCAGATGAACCCCACCCACAAAGCTAGGGTGGTTAGAGAGACTTATAGTATGGTGGAGTAGTGTAGGGGGAGGGGGAGTGATAGTGATAGTAGAAAACCTCCAATGGTACATGATGTAGAACAGCGAGCACCAACCCAGCGAATCAGGTGTAGAAAAGGTAAAGAGAGAAATTATATATAGAGAAATACTTACAAATGGGCCGTATTAAAAGTGCAGAACGGCCCTGAATACCAGTACCCTGGCGATTTGTCTATAGAAAATTGCCAGTTGGGTAAATGAAAATCTAAAAAATATGTGTAGCGGGGTCCTCAATTTAGGGGTAGTGTTTGAGTGGTAGTTATGCTAAAACACCTAAATTGTTAGGACATTATCAACCATTTTGTCTGCAGGAAGAGTATCAGTGTACCGTTCCCTGTGGCCTGCAGGTGGCGTTGCCATAGTGGGCCAGGTTAGACCTGCTGATACAGTGCTGTGCCTTGTGTGTCCCCTCTCGGTAACCATACAGTGGGAGTGGTCGGCCTGCTGTGTATGCTGGGAGAGGATATAAAAGGGGCAGACGCTGCCTGCAAGTGGTCGGTCATCGGGAGTCCTACTCCCAGGGAGTGTGTGTTCCTGTCCGCCCTGGCACCTTTGGCCCAGGGGCGGTGGTTGATGAATCAGTCCCAGGCACCTTTAGCCCTGGGGCTGCAACTAAAGGCCTTGGGCCCAGCACCTTCGGCTGGGGCCCATCAAGGATCGAGGAATCTCAGGGTGCCGCCTTGCGAGGGGACCCGCATCTTAGACGAGGAGGCCGAGGGAGGACCGTTCCGAGGGACTGGTGAGAAGTCACAGTGAAGGAAGTGGCCCGGTAACTCTCTGGAGGGATGTCTTCTCCTTACCAAGAGGCCAAGCCTTGAAAACCAAGTTCACCAGGTCTGTGGCGGAGACCAAGTTCACCAGGTCAGTGGCAGAGACCAAGTGCACCAGTTTGTGTAGTGATTGTGTGGTTAGTTCGAGTACGATTTTGGCTGCTAGTCCCTATCTAGGGAGACTATCCAAATGGGCTAAGTCTGCTTGAGAAGCCAAGCAGTGAAGTGTATTTCTTTTGTGCCTGGACCTCTCCCACACCTTATGCTGTCCTGTTCTCTCTCCAACCTTTCCTATCAGAGACTGTCTTTTAAGAGAAATAAACTCTACGTTGGAGTTACAGCTGGTGTGGACATTGAAGTCATTGGGGGAAATAGAGACTTGTCTTATTTGACTATAGAGATAAGAACCATTCTCCGGAGAATCTGGCTGTGGAGACCCATCACAACACCGCTCAACCTCTTTACACAGGAGGGTACGGGCATATAGAGCTGGGTGTGCCCTTTCTTCCTGCGAGGAGCCAAAGACAAGGAGGAGAGGGTGGTAAGCGCTATATATGTATAAAAAAGAAATAGTATAAACAGATTTCCATTGGCCTTTTTTTGAGGTACCTACAAAGTAGACCCGCTAGAGATAGTAAAAAAGCTAGTAACACCCCCTTTTTTAAATAATAATCTTAGGTAAAAAAGCACACATTGCTCAACAGCGGGGTAATTTACTGGAGCACAGGCTGCTGGTAAGCAGATGAAGAGGATTTCCTCCAGGTATGTAGAGATATGGACAAAGGGGGGTATGCAACGGTGCAAGCCTGATGCATGAACTGGGCAGAAAAGTAGACTGTCCACAGTGTAACCCCCGGGTAAGGTAGCGTGACCAAGCTGAGAAAAACAGATGATGGCGGTGTTAAAAGGCTTTGGTATAATTATTATCAACAAAGCAGTTACTCAGAAAACAGCCAATGCCAAGCCACATAAATGACCTTATCTCTTGAGCTAGTCGTCTACCAAGCAAGCTTGTCAAAAACCTCTCCTGTGCGCTGTTGTGTGAGAGCGATGTGTGCATCAGCCTTAAATACCCCCACACACGACCGGCGTCATCCCAGCCGGGATTGACGCTATCCCGTGAGGTCAAAGGGTGGCGCGCATGCGCCGAGGACGCCGCTAATGCGGCGAACCTCGGCCAATAGCGCAGCAGCGACGCAATATTCAAAGGGCCAATAGGTGCCAGGTAAGGCGCCGAATAGCGTGACCCCGGTCGCAAACCGAACGGAGTCACAGCCCTGGAAACCAAGCAGAGGGGGCGACAGGGTCCAAATGGCACTGAAGGTGCGGGCAGGCATAAAATGGAGGAAGGAACTCCCTCCATGGGCTCCATCCATATGTGGGCAGCAATAGACAACACAATGTGAAATAAGCTAAACAACACTAAATAAAAAGATGCTAGAATGCATCTGTCCTAAGAAATGTGTACATATACATACTATTATAATAATAAAACAGCCTTAAAAAAACTTGAATTCAAAGTTCAGATTAAAACTGCAGCAGCGCTACGGACAAATGTTCATAAGTGCGTCTTCTATATATTTGACCATATAGGTGTTGTGGATAGTGAAGAGTGAGTCTGGTTAATTGATTCCAATTCTAGTTTTCGTGCTTCTTTCACCAAAGTGTATTTCACCACGTGGGGGGTAAGAAAGCCCCTGCAGGGGATGCACTCACCAGATATCAAATCAATATGAGCAGAATTAAACAATCCTCCTTCAGTCTGAATCTCTCCTTTGTCACACTCCTTATTTGTATGGTGATGCTCACATGTGTAGGGGAAAGAAACAACACCACATAGAGTAGTACTGTTTGGACAATTTATTGTGAAAAAAACTCCCCCTTATGTCCCCTTTACAATTGTGCGTACCATATACAAAAAATAACAGGCGTTTAAATATTGAGCGCATTAAAGCGCTGAGACTTGCCCCTGATGAGCGCCAATGTAAGGTTCCTTTATGGCTTTCTCTCCTTGTTTGGGCAGATCATTCAGCGCCTGCAGCGTCACTTCCTGGTAGGCTTGGTAAGCTGGTCTCGTCCTGACGTTTCGTCAATTGCTGACTTCTTCTGAGGACGTGACCAGTTACCACAGCCCCAGGATTAAAAAGCACAGAAGTCCCGCCCACTATTCTGCCGCCGGGTTCTCCGTCGCGCGCGTGCGTCATCACGCATGCGCACTCGGGGATCCGCGTCCTGTGTGGTTGTGGGTGGAAGTGTTCCATCCCATGGACCAAGATTGTGCTGCCCTCATTGGCCCGCACATCCGGCCTTCTATTCATTGGATGGTCTGTGTCACATGGAGTAAACACAAGCAAGTCCTGGATAAGTCTAATCCCTTATTAAGGAACATCTATTTCCGCGAACCTCTGCTTGCACCCGGAACCTCATATGGTTTACATACAGTTTTAATATCATGCTGTACGTTCAGTTGTGTCATTCTCACTCACAATGTATAATGTGGTCAGAGATTTCTATTGTGACACACCGCTAAGTGCCTGCAGTCAATGAGCCACATCAAAGATCCTAAATGCATCCTGACACTAAACATATATTCTTATACAGAATTCCATATATAATGTGTAAAAAATTCCTTACACAAGTAAATCAAACAAAGCAAACTTGTGAACAATAGAAATGTACACATGTATAAACACCCCTATAAGACACCCAAAAGAACGAATATCAATAAATAAAATAAATATACATAAAAATATATATATAAAATACATATCTATAAAAATCTATAAAAATAAATAATAATAGATATATGTATATAAAATATTAAATATAATATATATATATAAAAAAGGGCCCAAGTCCTGTGCAAAGAGGTATAAATAATCCATAGAGACTAAAAAGGGTATCAAAAAGTCGCTATAAAATTGCTATAAAATATATATGTAAACAATCTATATTAAAAATATATATTTTAAATACAATGTAAAACCTCAAAATTGCACCTGATTACCACTAGAACACCCCCATACATCTCTGATACCATACTAATTCATCGAATCCATTAGTTTACAGTCCAGTATGTAAATTGGGTTAATATGCACCAACTGGGCCTAAAGAGATAGGTTACTACCCATTTCCAGACTGCCCCATACTCCTGTCTATGGTAGGGCATAAGGATGGTGGTGATAAGTTCTGGTTTTTGTTGGTCCCCATTCTCGTGATCCCGTACCCCAGTTTAAGGGTTGGAGTATGCTGTAAGCTTATAGTCACGAGAAAGGACTTCAGACTTAGAGAAAAACATAGTAATAATAATAATATTAGTTAATCGGACCGAAAATCAGAATGCATAAATAAATCAACTGTTTGGTTGATCTGCAGAATGAGGAGAACCGGCAACAGTACTGGTCCCCCTTGGTTCATTACGAGTCACTTATAAAGCAATTGATGTCCAGTTCAACGTTAAGGCCCTTTGGCACCAAAACATCCGTTAAAAACATCCATTTAGTTTCCTTCTTTGAAAGTTCTCGTACTTTGTGTGATCCTCTCCAGTTTGGTTCTAGGCATTCTATGCCCCAAAATTTGAGTCCTGAGGCATCCTGGTCATGCTTCAGTTTAAAGTGTAGTGACACATTATGATCTTTAAAACCGATCTTTATGTTGTGTATGTGCTCCGCTATTCTGATCCGTAACAGTCTCTTGGTGCGTCCTATGTAAAGAAGACCACATGGACATTTTAGAGCGTACACTACAAAGCTGCTGTTGCACGTGATGAACTGTTCAATGTCAAATTGCTGCTGGTTGGAGGGTGACATAAAATTTTCCAGACCTCTTAGTGGTCGTGCTACTTCCCTACATGCTTTACACTTCCTACATGCAAAGAAGCCAGTCTGATTCCAAAATGTCTGAGGCTTACTTGGAGGATTGAGAATTTTTTTAACAACTCGATCTCCATAATTGGGTGCTTTTCGGTATATAAACTGAGGCTTCACAGGCAATACAGGGCCCAGTTTTTTGTCAAGTAATAATATATGCCAGTGTTTATTAAAAATTGCCTCCACTTCCCTGTATTGTGTATGGAATTGGGATATAAAACCCCATTCCTTGGTATTGTTTCCACCCGGTATAAGTTTAGGTTTGGACTGTAGGGTTGTTTCCCTGGGTACAAGTGCCACTTCTTCTACGATCTTTTGTAGGATTTCTGGAGCGTAGCCTTTTGCCCTAAATCTGTCTGTCAGCACTTTTGCTTGTGTAAAGAAATTGTTATTATCAGAGCAATTGCGTTTTACTCGCATGATTTGGCCTTTTAAAATGTTCTTTAGCCATTGTGGATATTGTCCACTTGTTGTTGGCAGGTAACTGTTTCTGTCTGTAGGCTTGAAATAGACCTTAGTGCACAGTTCAAGGTTTTGGCGGTATACAGTGACATCCAAGAAATTAATCGTTTCTTTATTCCATTCGGAGGTTAATCTGATATTGTTTCTGTTCATATTTAAAACCTTTAAAAATTCCTGTAGTGACTCAACCGGCCCATCCCAAATTAAAAACAGGTCATCTATAAAACGTTTATAAAAAAATCAGTTCAACTCGTCTGTTTTTAAAAATCACTTTGTCCTCCCATTCCGCCATAAAAAGGTTTGCGATGCTGGGGGCAAACTTGGCCCCCATCGCAACCCCCCTTTGTTGCAAGTAAAATTTATTGGCGTACCAAAAGTAATTATGCGATAGACAAAAGTTCAGAGCATGGCCGATGAATACTTTTTGGTTATGTGGTAGGTCCTCCCTCTTACTTAAGGCCCAGTTCAGGGCCAGTAATGCATCATCATGTTGAATGATTGAGTAGAGGGAGGACACATCCGCCGTTACTAGTAGAATTTCTTGGTTTTCATTTATTCTGACGCTATGTAGACAATTCAGAAAGTCCTTGGTGTCTCTCAGGTATGCTTGTGTAGATATCACACTCTGCTGTAGGAATGTGTCTAGGTACTGTCCAATTCTTGATGCAACAGAATCTATACTGTTAACAATCGGTCTAGGTGGTGGGTTGGTGGAGTCTTTATGAATTTTAGGTAATGTATATATCGTTGGGATTTTGCTGCTGGTTGGTACGAGGTAGTGTCTTTCTTTTTCTGATAATACTCCCAACTTAGTGCCTATACCTACTAGTATTGCTAGCTGTTTACTAAAGGCTTGCGTTGGGTCTTTATCTAAGACCTTATACGTAATTTCATCCGCCAGCATCTCTGTGATCTGTGTATGATACATGTCTTTCATTAATATGACGACACCACCCCCTTTATCAGCTGGCCTGATAATAATATCCTTCCTTTTTTCCAATGCATCAATTCCCTCCTGAATATGTTTGAGGTTTATATTCTTTTTGGGTGTCAATTGGTGTAGGTCCCGTATGAGTAAACCCTTAAACACCTGCACCTGATGGTTAGGGTTGTTCAGGGGATTGAACAGTGACTTGTTTCTTAATCCACTGTTTACAGCCCCCAAAGGGTTAGTTTCAACACTCATAATTTTTGTGTTTAATCTTACAAAATGTTTCTTTATATTCAGCCTTCTAATATATTTGTGTACATCTATGTATACACTAAATTTATTTATTGGCTGCTTCATTCCGCATTTAAGACCCATATTGAGAATATTAACCTCTTTATGCGTTAGCTCCACTGGACTTAAGTTGTATATACCATTATTTAGTGGTGCCTCCTTCTTTTTCTGGACCTTCCTTCCTGCCCTACATCCTTTGGTTCTCCGGTCCTTTAGTATGTATACTGGGTTGGTTCTCTGGTCCACTGGTTCTGAGGTTGGGGATCTCTCCATTCCTGATCTCTCAGATGTGCTGGGGGGTGTTGGGGTTTCCCTCTGTGTGTTGGAAAGCCTCGTCCTCTTCTCTGTCCCCCCCCTCCTCTCCCTAAAAAAGGACGGGGTGGTGGAAAATTGTTATGTTGCTCCAATGGTTGGAATTTGTTTTGAGTAGGGACCTGGTATGGGGTATACGGACGATTATTGTATTGTTGATTAGTCCCCTGATTGTTTTTTCCTCCACCTCCTCTTGGTTTACCCTTTTTTACTGGATGTACAGCATGATATTAAAACTGTATGTAAACCATATGAGGTTCCGGGTGCAAGCAGAGGTTCGTGGAAATAGATGTTCCTTAATAAGGGATTAGACTTATCCAGGACTTGCTTGTGTTTACTCCATGTGACACAGACCATCCAATGAATAGAAGGCCGGATGTGCGGGCCAATGAGGGCAGCACAATCTTGGTCCATGGGATGGAACACTTCCGCCCACAACCACACAGGACGCGGATCCCCGAGTGCGCATGCGTGATGACGCACGCGCGAGACGGAGAACCCGGCGGCAGAATAGTGGGCGGGACTTCTGTGTTTTTTAATCCTAGGGCTGTGGTAACTGGTCACGTCCTCAGAAGAAGTCAGCAATTGACGAAACGTCAGGACGAGACCAGCTTACCAAGCCTACCAGGAAGTGACGCTGCAGGCGCTGAATGATCTGCCCAAACAAGGAGAGAAAGCCATAAAGGAACCTTACATTGGCACTCATCAGGGGCAAGTCTCAGCGCTTTAATGCGCTCAATATTTAAACGCCTGTTATTTTTTGTATATGGTACGCACAATTGTAAAGGGGACATAAGGGGGAGTTTTTTTCACAATAAATTGTCCAAACAGTACTACTCTATGTGGTGTTGTTTCTTTCCCCTACACATGTGAGCATCACCATACAAATAAGGAGTGTGACAAAGGAGAGATTCAGACTGAAGGAGGATTGTTTAATTCTGCTCATATTGATTTGATATCTGGTGAGTGCATCCCCTGCAGGGGCTTTCTTACCCCCCACGTGGTGAAATACACTTTGTTGAAAGAAGCACGGAAACTAGAATTGGAATCAATTAACCAGACACACTGTTCACTATCCACACCACCTATATAGTCAAATATATAGAAGACGCACTTATGAACATTTGTCCGTAGCGCTGCTGCAGTTTTAATCTGAACTTTGAATTCAAGTTTTTTTAAGGCTGTTTTATTATTGCTTACTTATGTTTTTTTAGCGGCTGCTTTTATCATATACATCTGATCATATTACTTATCTCTTCGAAAGCTTATATCCACACGCGCAGAGTGATACTAAGAAGGAGGGCCAGGTTATTTTAGTATATTTTATCAATATACATACTATTCTTATAAACATCCAATAGTCCCTATTTGCATTATATAAAGAAAGAAAAATGAATAAGAAATATGTAAATAGAAATAAAAATCTAAGCGCTTATTGTACATTGATAATCTGAAACAGCTTTTTATTTTTAAAAGAGGACATTTTTAGTATATATAGGTCAGTCATGTTCTAATATATGTTGAAAATGACCCACCCATTATAATTGGCAGAGGACAATACTCAATATATACCTTCTGTAACGGCACCCCAAATATGAAAGAAGTTAAACGCCGTTTTAAGATCTTCCCTCTCCTGGACACACATTCGCTGCCGATCCTCCACAGTCAGGCAACCACTTCCCATAGGAATTAATCCTTCCAAAAAAACGAGACAAAACGCTCTGTATCTTTCCAAAAGGAACTGACACTTTATTGCAAAAGTACTCCAACTCTTATGCACACAGAGAGAAGCTTCTGACCCTCCTCCCATCATACACCTCTGACCAGACCCAATGTACATTTCAGTTTAAATGGTTATACATGACCTTTTGTGTTTAGCTTTTGTCTCCCAATCCACATTATCAAAATACTTCACAGAAATAAAGGATCTGTAGCATATTTGAGGTTCATTAACATTACACAAGCAGACAGGTGACACCTCAGCATCTCTTCAATTAACCTGTCTGTCTGCTAGTTCCACAACCTATAGTTACAGGCTTAACTCCCACAAGCCACAATAAACAATAGAATGTAATCACACATCACAGGAAGTATTACATAAACAGCCCACACACAGTATATACCCAATCTATACAATCTACATACAACATTGAATCTGACCAGCACAGATCATACTGGGGTTCTCATTCACCCTGTGCCCCAAGTGAGAAACAGGGTGGTTTACACATAAGAAGCATTGGGGAAGCTGAAGCAAGGGTATCTCATACTTTCTAAGAGCTTATGGGTTCCCCGGGCCTTCCTGTTACACCTTCCATGATAGCAAAATGTGTTTATAGATGGTCAAGTGTAAAATAATTATGATAGTGAAAATAATGTGACATTAAATGGTTAGATGCAGTGACAAATGACTGCAAAAAATGTGACTTATAATAAACATAAATATATTATACAAGCTGACCCGATCAAAGAGTGGGTAGCAAAATGTGAACAAAATAAAATGAAAAAATGGGAAAGTGACAACCAATAACGTAAAAAATGAATTGAATATAAAAAATATATATGTGTGAGGTATATTATGTGATTTGGTGTGATCAAAACCATAAATCAGAAAATATAATATAAAGAAGGGGAGGGGGGGGGGGGAGGGTAAAAAAGTCGGGAGGGGGGAAGAGGGGGAGCGGGGGGGGAGGAAAGGAAGGAAATTTGAGCTGGTGCCTCAGTAGTATTGGTGACTCATGGGCCACGAAATTGGGTCAAAAGAGGGAAAGAAAGCCCATTTTGTAAGGGGACCAACTAGGATGATCCCAAAACTATCAAAACATGACTGGTTAAATATATTTACCTAAAGGAAAGGCTTGTATGACTGGGTTTCATTGAGGCCAGGAGGATGTGTAGCATTTAATCTTTCAACCCATAGGGTCTCCTTTTGAAGGATAATCCTATCCCACTCACCCCTTCTTGGATTTTTGGGGATGACGGCCAGCACAAAGAAAGATACGACAGAGGTATCAAACCGATGATATAAGTCAAGGTGACGGCTGATGGGTGTCAACATTTTGCCGTTCCCTGAATAGTAGATATGATCATTGATGCGTTGTCTTAATTGTCTGGCCGTCTTGTCTAAAAAAAAAACACATCTGCAGGTCATAAGATAGACCACACCTTCTGTACAGCAATTGGCTGAAAATTTAGGAGAGAAAGTCTCTCCATTGGGGAGTATAGTGGTTTCACAAGGTAGAACCCAACTGCAAAAAGAACATTTCTCACATTTCGACGTACCACAAGGTGGTTTAGCATTACTATTTTGATTCCTGGTATAATGACTGGCAGTGAGCCCTTAGGCAGGTTGTGCCCCTACATATTTACCAAGTATGGGGTCCTCACGTAGAAGATGCCAATGGTTTCCAAGCAAGGAATGTATATCCATATGATGGCTTGAGAATTTGGTAACTAATTTAGTAGTAGGTTGAGAAGGGCCAATTTTGGTTTTGTATAGCAGTTCATTTCTGGTTTGACCAATAGCTTTGTTATAGGCCTGTCTTAATGTAGATTTACTATAACCTCTAGTGAGTAAACAAGTTTTTAATAGTTTAGCTTGTATCTGAAAATCAGAAAAGATTGTACAGTTGCGTCACAGCCTGATATATTGAGCATAAGGTATGCTACGTATCAGAGCTGGAGGATGGGCACTTGCTGCATGCAGCAGTGTATTACCCGCCGTACTTTTCCGAAAAAGGTTGGTGGCCAAAGAGTTATCCAAATTTCTAAAAATTGTTAGATCAAGGAACGCTGTAGTATCTGTATCACAACTGAACGTAAATTTCAGATTGTATTGATTGATGTTGAGATTTTGGATTAATTCATCAAGTAGTGCCCTGGTGCCCGTCCAGACGATAAAAATATCGTCAATATAGCGCATCCAGACGAGCACATGGTCAGTAAAACTGACCATGCATTCATCAGAAAACAGGTTCCATAGCTCTACATACCTGGAGGAAATCCTCTTCATCTGCTTACCAGCAGCCTGTGCTCCAGTAAATTACCCCGCTGTTGTCTTTTATGGTGAGCAATGTGTGCTTTTTTACCTGAGATTATTATTTAAAAAAGGGGGTGTTACTAGCTTTTTTACGAACCTCTAGCGGGTCTAGTTTGTAGGTACATCAAAAAAAGGCCAATGGAAATCTGTTTATACTATCTCTTTTTTATACATATTTTTTAGATTTTCATTTACCCAACTGGCTATTTTCTATAGACAAATCACCAGGGTACTGGTTAGGGATGAGCTTCGTGTTCGAGTCGAACATACGTTCGACTCGAACATCGGCTGTTCGATCGTTCGACGAAGATCGAACGATTTGGGCCGTTCGCGCCAAATTCGAGTGACGCGAACGGCCCACAATGCACTACGCCATCGCAGTGTCATCCAGGCGCTGTGATTGGCCAAGCATGCACTGTGACCCCGCATGCTTGGCCAATCACAGCGCCGGCAGCGAGGAGAGCAATGATTGGCCACAGGCAGGATGCCTGTGGCCAATTATTGCTGAGGGTGTTTAGTACACGCCCCACACTATAAAAGGCCGCCAGCACGGCGGCCTAGTGTAGTGTGTTCCGGAGCAGGGATAGAGCAGCATAGGCAGGGACAGTGACTGTTATTTCTTTCTTGCTTAACCTGGATTCCTTTAGTTTAGGGAAAGAGAAGGATAGTTAGGGAGAGTGTCAGTGTGTTTTGTGCTTGTGCTATAGTGTGCTTAAAAAAAACATTTATTCTAGGGACAGAAAACTGTAGGTAGGGACAGTGTCAGTTTCTTTCACTCTGCAAGTCCTTGTTTCCAGGGACCTGGAAGGACAGTGAGTGAATTGTCCTTGTGCTATATTGTGCTTAAAAAAACATTTATTCTAGGGACAGAAAACTGTAGGTAGGGAGAGTGTCAGTTTCTTTCACTCTGCAAGTCCTTGTTTCCAGGGACCTGTAAGGACAGTGAGTGAATTGTCCTTGTGCTATATTGTGATTAAAAAAAAACATTTTTTCTAGGGACAGAAAACTGTAGGTAGGGAGAGTGTTTTTTTTCTTTCACTCTGCAAGTCCTTGTTTCCAGGGACCTGGAAGGACAGTGAGTGAATTGTCCTTGTGCTATATTGTGCTTAAAAAAAAACATTTTTTCTAGGGACAGAAAACTGTAGGTAGGGAGAGTGTTTTTTTTCTTTCACTCTGCAAGTCCTTGTTTCCAGGGACCTGTAAGGACAGTGAGTGAATTGTCCTTGTGCTATATTGTGCTTAAAAAAACATTTATTCTAGGGACAGAAAACTGTAGGTAGGGAGAGTGTCAGTTTATTTCACTCTGCAAGTCCTTGTTTCCAGGGACCTGTAAGGACAGTGAGTGAATTGTCCTTGTGCTATATTGTGATTAAAAAAAACATTTTTTCTAGGGACAGAAAACTGTAGGTAGGGAGAGTGTTTTTTTTCTTTCACTCTGCAAGTCCTTGTTTCCAGGGACCTGTAAGGACAGTGAGTGAATTGTCCTTGTGCTATATTGTGCTTAAAAAAAAAACATTTATTCTAGGGACAGAAAACTGTAGGTAGGGAGAGTGTTTTTTTTCTTTCACTCTGCAAGTCCTTGTTTCCAGGGACCTGTAAGGACAGTGAGTGAATTGTCCTTGTGCTATATTGTGATTAAAAAAAACATTTTTTCTAGGGACAGAAAACTGTAGGTAGGGAGAGTGTTTTTTTTCTTTCACTCTGCAAGTCCTTGTTTCCAGGGACCTGTAAGGACAGTGAGTGAATTGTTCTTGTGCTATATTGTGATTAAAAAAAACATTTTTTCTAGGGACAGAAAACTGTAGGTAGGGAGAGTGTTTTTTTTTTTTTCACTCTGCAAGTCCTTGTTTCCAGGGACCTGTAAGGACAGTGAGTGAATTGTCCTTGTGCTATATTGTGCTTAAAAAAAACATTTATTCTAGGGACAGAAAACTGTAGGTAGGGAGAGTGTCAGTTTATTTCACTCTGCAAGTCCTTGTTTCCAGGGACCTGTAAGGACAGTGAGTGAATTGTCCTTGTGCTATATTGTGATTAAAAAAAACATTTTTTCTAGGGACAGAAAACTGTAGGTAGGGAGAGTGTTTTTTTTCTTTCACTCTGCAAGTCCTTGTTTCCAGGGACCTGTAAGGACAGTGAGTGAATTGTCCTTGTGCTATATTGTGATTAAAAAAAACATTTTTTCTAGGGACAGAAAACTGTAGGTAGGGAGAGTGTTTTTTTTCTTTCACTCTGCAAGTCCTTGTTTCCAGGGACCTGTAAGGACAGTGAGTGAATTGTCCTTGTGCTATATTGTGCTTAAAAAAAACATTTATTCTAGGGACAGAAAACTGTAGGTAGGGAGAGTGTCAGTTTATTTCACTCTGCAAGTCCTTGTTTCCAGGGACCTGTAAGGACAGTGAGTGAATTGTCCTTGTGCTATATTGTGATTAAAAAAAACATTTTTTCTAGGGACAGAAAACTGTAGGTAGGGAGAGTGTTTTTTTTCTTTCACTCTGCAAGTCCTTGTTTCCAGGGACCTGTAAGGACAGTGAGTGAATTGTCCTTGTGCTATATTGTGCTTAAAAAAAACATTTATTCTAGGGACAGAAAACTGTAGGTAGGGAGAGTGTCAGTTTATTTCACTCTGCAAGTCCTTGTTTCCAGGGACCTGTAAGGACAGTGAGTGAATTGTCCTTGTGCTATATTGTGATTAAAAAAAACATTTTTTCTAGGGACAGAAAACTGTAGGTAGGGAGAGTGTTTTTTTTCTTTCACTCTGCAAGTCCTTGTTTCCAGGGACCTGGAAGGACAGTGAGTGAATTCTCCTTGTGCTATATTGTGCTTAAAAAAAACATTTATTCTAGGGACAGAAAACTGTAGGTAGGGAGAGTGTCAGTTTATTTCACTCTGCAAGTCCTTGTTTCCAGGGACCTGTAAGGACAGTGAGTGAATTGTCCTTGTGCTATATTGTGATTAAAAAAAACATTTTTTCTAGGGACAGAAAACTGTAGGTAGGGAGAGTGTCTTTTTTCTTTCACTCTGCAAGTCCTTGTTTCCAGGGACCTGTAAGGACAGTGAGTGAATTGTCCTTGTGCTATATTGTGCTTAAAAAAAACATTTTTTCTAGGGACAGAAAACTGTAGGTAGGGAGAGTGTCAGTTTATTTCACTCTGCAAGTCCTTGTTTCCAGGGACCTGTAAGGACAGTGAGTGAATTGTCCTTGTGCTATATTGTGATTAAAAAAAACATTTTTTCTAGGGACAGAAAACTGTAGGTAGGGAGAGTGTTTTTTTTCTTTCACTCTGCAAGTCCTTGTTTCCAGGGACCTGTAAGGACAGTGAGTGAATTGTCCTTGTGCTATATTGTGCTTAAAAAAAACATTTATTCTAGGGACAGAAAACTGTAGGTAGGGAGAGTGTCAGTTTATTTCACTCTGCAAGTCCTTGTTTCCAGGGACCTGTAAGGACAGTGAGTGAATTGTCCTTGTGCTATATTGTGATTAAAAAAAACATTTTTTCTAGGGACAGAAAACTGTAGGTAGGGAGAGTGTTTTTTTTCTTTCACTCTGCAAGTCCTTGTTTCCAGGGACCTGTAAGGACAGTGAGTGAATTGTCCTTGTGCTATATTGTGCTTAAAAAAAACATTTATTCTAGGGACAGAAAACTGTAGGTAGGGAGAGTGTTTATTTTCTTTCACTCTGCAAGTCCTTGTTTCCAGGGACCTGTAAGGACAGTGAGTGAATTGTCCTTGTGCTATATTGTGATTAAAAAAAAACATTTTTTCTAGGGACAGAAAACTGTAGGTAGGGAGAGTGTTTTTTTTCTTTCACTCTGCAAGTCCTTGTTTCCAGGGACCTGTAAGGACAGTGAGTGAATTGTTCTTGTGCTATATTGTGATTAAAAAAAACATTTTTTCTAGGGACAGAAAACTGTAGGTAGGGAGAGTGTTTTTTTTCTTTCACTCTGCAAGTCCTTGTTTCCAGGGACCTGTAAGGACAGTGAGTGAATTGTCCTTGTGCTATATTGTGCTTAAAAAAAACATTTATTCTAGGGACAGAAAACTGTAGGTAGGGAGAGTGTCAGTTTCTTTCACTGTGAAAGTCCTTGTTTCAAGGGACAGAGAAGGACACCTGAAGGTAGCCCTTATTGCTTTTTTCCCATCTCCCTGCAGGCCATCTATTAGAATGTCTGGAAGGCAAACAAGGAGAGGCAGACAGTCAGGAGGCAATAAAAGAGGGCAAGCAGGCTCTGTGTCTGGGGGCAACAGTGCTGGTCGTGGACGCGGTGCATTGTCATCAGCACATGGCCATGGGACACGCTTGTCCTTCTTTTCGGCAGCTGGACATGTTGAGCCACATCATGCCGAAGACTTGGTAGAGTGGATGACCAAGCCCTCCTCCTCCTCCTCATCCTCTCTCACCCAGGCTCAGGGTACTGGAAAAGCAGCTGCCAAAGCGTCGTCTTCCCTGGTATCAATGTCAGACAAATCATCAGTCACTCCTTCCCTAGACCCACCATGTCCTCCTCCTGAGGAGTCCCCCGAACTGTTTCAGCACAGTGTTGGGTACATGCTCCAGGAGGATGCCCAGCGTTTCGAAGGGTCTGATGATGAAACCCAGCTAGAGGAAGGCAGTAGCGTGAGAGCAGACAGAGGGGATGCTCAAGAAGGACACCAATCTGGCAGTCATGTTCCAGCAGCTGCAGCATACTGCCAGATTGGCTCCAGTGATGAGGAGGGAGGGGATGATGAGGTCACTGACTCCACGTGGGTGCCTAATAGGAGAGAGGAGGAGGAGGAGGATGAGGAGGAGGCACATCTCCAACGAGGCAGGATGCCCTTTGGTGGCCAGCGTAAGGGCAGTACACCGACGGAATCACACCGCAGAGCTCCGCCTGTGCAGGGCGCTGCCTCTGCCCGTCATTCAAAAAGTTCTTTGGTGTGGGCCTTTTTTGAGGCTAGTGCATCAGATCGCACAGCTGCTGTTTGCAACATATGTCTCAAGCGTATATCGCGTGGCCAAAACATCAGCCGCTTGGGTACCACATGCCTGACCAGACATATGTTGACCTGCCATGCAGCTCGTTGGCAAGCCTACCTCAAAGACCCACACCAAAGAACAAAGCGGACCTCTCCTTGCACCGCATCAGCTGGGATCTCCAACCCCACTATAACTTCAGTCCTCTCTGAAACATGCACTGAGAGGAATGAAGGTGTAGAATTAGGTGTGTCACAGCCAAGTACTTGCGCCCACTCTGCTAGCAGTACACCGACGTCCGATTCTAGCAGGCAAATTTCCCTGCCCCAGCTGCTGGACCGTCGAAAGAAGTTCACTCCCAGCCATCCACATGCCCAGCGGTTGAATGCTAGCTTGGCTAAATTGCTAGCGCTTCAACTGCTGCCTTTTCAGTTGGTAGACTCGGCCCCCTTCCGTGAGTTTGTGCAATGTGCGGTTCCTCAGTGGCAGGTTCCCAAACGCCACTTTTTCTCACGGAAGGCTATTCCGGCTCTCTACCGGCATGTGGAAGGCAATGTCTTGGCCTCGCTGGACAGGGCGGTCAGCGGTAAGGTGCATATTACCGCTGACTCATGGTCCAGCAGGCATGGACAGGGACGTTACCTTTCTTTCACGGCCCATTGGGTCACTCTTTTGGCAGCTGGGAAGGATTCAGGACAAGGTGCAGTAGTGTTGGAGGTTGTCCCACCGCCACGCCTCCAAAATGCTACTACTGGTTGTGACACACCTCTCTCCTCCACCCCCTCCTCTTCTTCTTCCTCCATGGCCTCTTCCTGTGGTTTGTCCTATGAACCAGCGGTGCTCCGTAGCCGTTCACGGGGCTACGCAAGTACGCAGGCAAAAAGATGCCATGCCGTGCTTGCGCTGGTGTGTTTGGGGGACAGAAGCCACACTGGGGCAGAGGTCCTGTCTGCTCTGCAGGGCCAGGCCGAGAGGTGGTTGACGCCACGCCAGCTTAAGCCAGGAATGGTGGTTTGCGACAATGGCACCAACCTCCTCTCCGCCCTCCGACAGGGACAACTGACCCATGTGCCCTGTGTGGCTCACGTCCTTAACCTGGTGGTGCAGCGCTTCTTGGGCAGGTACCCGGGCTTACAGGATGTCCTGAGGCAGGCCAGGAAAGTCTGTGTGCATTTCCGCAGATCTTATAATGCCAGTGCTCGCCTGGCTGAGCTGCAAAAGGAGTTGAACCTGCCCAAGAACCGCCTTATATGTGACATGCCCACCAGGTGGAACTCAACGTTGGCCATGCTGCAGCGGCTGCACACGCAGCAGAGGGCCATCAATGAGTACCTGTGCGACTACGGCACCAGGACAGGGTCAGGGGAGCTTGGTTTTTTTTCTCCACGCCAGTGGGGCATGATCAGGGATGCATGCACTGTCCTGGCACCATTTGAGGAGGCCACGAGGATGGTGAGCAGTGACAGTGCATGCATCAGTGACACTGTACCTCTTGTCCACCTGTTGGAGCACACGCTGCGTGGAATAATGGACAGGGCACTTGAGGCAGAACAGAGGCAGGAAGAGGAGGACTTCCTTGCCTCTCAAGGCCCCCTTTACCCAGACAGTGTTCCTTCTGTCCCACCCATCGCACAGGAAGAGGAGGAGGAGGAGGAGGAGGAGGATTGTGTCAGCATGGAGGTGGAGGCTGGCACTCAGCATCATCAGCAGCAGTCTTTTAGGGATGATTTACAGTCCCAAGAAACCAGTGGACTTGTACGTGGCTGGGAGGAGGTGGCTGCGGATCATGTCGTCCTTAGTGACCCAGAGGACTCCGGAGCGAATGCCTCAGCAAACCTACGCTGCATGGCCTCCCTGATCCTGCAAAGTCTGCGGAAGGATCCTCGTATTCTTCGGATCAAGGAGAGGGACCATTACTGGCTGGCCACTCTCCTTGATCCACGGTACAAGGGTAAGGTTGCGGACCTTATGTTACCGTCGCAGAGGGAGCAGAGGATGAGACAACTCCGGGAGGCCTTGCAGAAAGGTCTGTACAACGCGTTCCCAGACACTGGGAGGTTGCAAACTCCTGGTCCTGGACAACGAGTTGCTGAGGCTTCGGCCAGTCAAAGAAGGAGCGGTGGGGAAGGTGGCCGTCTGACCGATGCGTTCAGACAATTCTTTAGTCCGCAGCCCCAAAGTATGATCGGTTCCAGCAACCATCGCCAGCGTCTGATAAACATGGTGCAGGAATATCTAGGGGCAAGGTCAGACTTGGACACCTTCCCCACCGAAAATCCTCTGGCTTACTGGGTCTTGAGGATGGATCACTGGCCAGAGCTTGCACAGTATGCAATTGAGCTACTGGCCTGTCCTGCATCCAGCGTTCTTTCGGAACGCACATTCAGTGCTGCTGGAGGATTTGTCACGGATCACAGGGTGCGCCTGTCCACCGACTCGGTTGATCGACTGACTTTCATCAAGATGAACCAGTCTTGGATCACCACCAGCTACCACACACCTGATGCTGATATAACAGACTAATTGATTTTAACATGTCACATCCCTTCAAGACTGATGCTGATGCTGAGTGCCTGTGCTGTTATGTTGACTGGCTATCCTCCTCCTCCGAGTCCTCAATGATACGATTGATGATGATAGCTTGGAAGATCATTTTTGTTTATGGGTGCCGCCACCAGTGCCTAACGCCCAATTTTTCAGCCCCTGTTTAACAGGGGCGTGTAATTACAATTTTTGAAGCAATACTTTGCAACAGGGCTCATTGCTGTGCTCCAAGTACAGTATCTGTGAGGGGTTGCAGTGTTGTGCCACCAGTGCCTAAGGCCCAATTTTTCAGCCCCTGTTCAACAGGGGCATGTAATTACAATTCTTGATCTAATAATTCACAGCAGGGCCCATTGCTGCACCCACCAAGAGTAACTGTCAGGGCTTACAGTGTTGTGGCACCAGCACCACCATCAAAGGCCCAATTTTTACTACCACTGTTCAACAATTATATGTAATTAAAATTCCTGATATAATAGTTGACAGCAGGGCGTTCCAGCACCAACCAAGAGTAACTGTGAGTGCTTACAGTGTTGTGCCAACACCAACAACTAAGGGGCCTATTTCTGCAGAGTATATACGGCAGGTCCCTACTTTCAAACATCCAACTTACAAACGACTCCTACTTGCAAACGCAAGAAGACAACAGGAAGTGAGAGGAAATCTACCACTAGGAAGGAAAATTCTCTCCTGTAAGAATAAATATGGGAGAAAGGTGTCTCCTCTGTACTGATGCTTTATCAGCAATCCTTGTTTCAAGAAAAACACCACATTTCAAAAACAGTTGTCATTGGGACGGAAAGTGAGGTGAAATGTTCTGAACAGGGGCACAGACAGCAAAACAAATGTTACAGGGGTGATAACCCTTACCTATGTTTTCCAAAAAGTTTAAAAATAGATTTTTGGTCTGGAGCTACACTTCAACAATGTACCTGTTCAAAATTACAAACAGATTCTACATAAGAACAAACCTACAGTCCCTGTCTTGTATGCACCGCCTGTATAGGGCTGTTCAGAGTATATAGGGCCTTTTTTATTTTATGTGCGGGGTTCCCCTTAATATCCATACAAGACCCAAAGGGGCTGGTAATGGGCTGGGGTAGGGGGGGGGGTCATGGGGTAGCTATGCCATTTTTCTTAAAGAATTTCATCCATATTACCGGGACCAGACATTACATTAAAGCCGCAAGCAGTTTTAAATGGCTTTTTTTTCCTTTAGAAGTGTCATTTTGTGCAGGGACAGTTCTAAACACGGGAAACATGTGGCACTTCACAGGCATACTTTAGACACCCCCCAGGTACGATATTTAAAGGAATATTTGACTTTTTTTTTTTCACTTTATGCATCATTAAAATGACTGCTCCCGAAAAACGACCGTTTTTAAAACTTCTTTTTGCATTGATACATGTCCCCTGGTGCAGAACCCGGGTTCCCAAACCCTTTTTAGGACAATAACATGCATAATAGTTGTTATAATTAGCACTTTAGAATTCGAACGTTCGCATCCATTGTATTTAATAGGGTTCTAATGTTCGTTCGAACTTTCGGTCCGTTCGCGGGTTCTGGTGCGAACCGAACCCGGGGGTGTTCGGCTCATCACTAGTACTGGTATTCAGGGCCGTTCTGCACTTTTAATACGGCCTGTTTGTAAGTATTTCTCTATATATAATTTCTCTATTTACCTTTTCTACACCTGATTCGCTGGGTTGGTGCTCGCTGTTCTACCCCATGTACCATTGGAGGTTTCTACTATCACTATCACTCCCCCTCCCCCTACACTACTCCACCATACTATAAGTCTTTCTAACCACCCTAGCTTTGTGGGTGGGGTTCATCTGGCTTTTTTTGTTGGTTAGGCACATGGGTGTTCCGCCCACCTGTGGTCAGCAATGGTTCTTAAATATTATTGTTCTTTTTCTTTTTATGTATTAAAATGATGTAAACTGCTAGTATTTTTCAAAAATCTTTTTGTTTATATATGTGCTTAGATTATTATGCTCCTGAGGAAGCGTTACTATATGCAAAACATGTAGAGCAGAGCAAGACCACGTTTTCTACACATCCGGACCCAGGATTAAGGCTACTCACTTCCTATATGAACTGTTCTACCAAATGAAATGTTTGATTGTTGGATATGTGTCTCTTATTATAATTTTGAGCCTATCTATATTGTTATAATTTTTGGAAGTGAGATGTTAGCACTACTCCGGGCCATGTACTAATGATCATTATAATGAAATTTTTTGTAACAAATGTAATTTTACAATTTTTCTATTAATAAAATCCCTAGATTTTTACCTTATTTACCTATGTTCAGGTCATTGTCATTCGTTGTGTCCCCCATTTCGTATGTTCAGCTCCCACAATGGAACCTACGAAAATTTCGTAAAGCTCCAAAACGCTGTCCTTATCCCATCTACATGCCAAACCCAGAGTTTTTCCCATGTACTACTTTCAAGAATGAAAGTACAATATTTCTACTTTACAGTGTGTCACTTGCTACTGTCCCCTGCCACCAGATTCAGCATTTCACTTGCCACCGTCACCTGCCTCCAGATTCAGCGTGTCACTTGCCACCCGTCCCCTTCCACCAGATTCAGCGTGTCACTTACCATCCATCCACTGCCACCAGATTCAGCGTGTCACTTGCCACCATCCCCTGTCACCAGATTTAGCGTGATACTTACCATCCATCATCTGCCACCAGATTCAGCGTGTCACTTGCCACCGGTCCCCTGTCACCAGATTCAGCATGTCACTTATCATTGATCCCCTGCCACCAGATTCAGCGTGTCACTTGCCACCCGTCCCCTGCCACCAGATTCAGCGTGTCACTTACCATCCATCCACTGCCACCAGATTCAGCGTGTCAGTTGCCACTATCCCCTGTCACCAGATTTAGCGTGATACTTACCATCCATCACCTGCCACCAGATTCAGTGTGTCACTTGCCACTGTCCCCTGTCACCAGATTCAGTGTGTCAATTGCCACCCGTCCCCTGCCACCAGATTCAGCATGTCACTTGCCATCGTCACCTGCCACCAGATTCAGCGTTTCACTTGCCATCGTCACCTGTCACCAGAATTAGCGTTTCAATTACCACCGGTCCCCTGCCACCAGATTCAGCATGTCACTTACCATCCATCCCCTGCCACCAGATTCAGTGTGTCACTTGCCACCATCCCCTGTCACCAGATTCAGTGTGTCAATTGCCACCCGTCCCCTGCCACCAGATTCAGCGTGTCACCATCCATCCCCTGCCACCAGATTCAGCTTGTCACTTGCCACCGTCCCCTGTTACCAGATTCAGCGTGTCACTTGCCACCGTCCCCTGTCACCAGATTCAGCGTGTCACTTACCAATCATCCCCTGCCACCAGATTCAGCGTGTCACTTGCCACGTCCCCTGCCACCAGATTCAGTGTGTCACTTGCCACCGTCCCCTGTCACCAGATTCAGCGTGTCACTTACCATCCATCCCCTGCCACCAGATTCAGCATGTCACTTGCCATCATCACCTGTCAACAGATTCAGCGTGTCACTTGCCATCATCACCTGTCACCAAATTCAGCATGTCAATTGCCACCTGTCCCCTGCCACCAGATTCAGCCTGTCACTTGCCATTGTCACCTGCCACCAGATTCAGCCTGTCACTTGCCATTGTCACCGGCCACCAGATTCAGCGTGTCACTTGCCATCGTCACCTGTCACCAAATTCAGCGTGTCACTTGCCACCCGTCCCCTGACACCAGATTCAGCGTGTCATTTACCATCCATCCCGTCACCAGATTCAGCGTGTCACTTGCCACCGGTTCCTTGTCACCAGATTCAGCGTGTCACTTGCTACGTTGCCTGTCACCAGATGCAGATTGTCACTTGCCAAGTCACCTGCCACACTTTGCAGATTGTCACTTGCCACATCACGGGTTGTCACTTGCCACGTCACCTGCCACACGTTGCGGATTGTCACTTGCTACGTCACGGATTGTCACTTGCCACGTTGCCTGCCACACATTGTGGATTGTCACTTGCCACGTCACGGATTGTCACTTGCCACGTCGCCCGCCACACATTGCGGATTGTCACTTGCTGTGTCACTTTCCTGCTAAGGTGATCTCTTGCAAGTCAGGCAGCAGATAACTAGCCAGGCAGCAGAGAGATGATGTCATCTCTCTGCTTCCCACGGCTGCCTGCACAGTGAGGGCAGAACTGCACTGCAGGGATGCAGGGCGGGCGTCGGGCGATGAGAGATTATGTCATCTCTCTGCTCTCTTGCCCGCGGGCTCCCTGATTGGCCAGCTGTCCGCTCACCCACGAGCCGCCCAGCCGCCCACTCTCTCATCCACAGAGCTGCCCGCAGAGCGGCAGAGCCGCCCGCTCTCTCACCCACATTCTCGGGGGGGGGCAATTTGTCCGAGTCTGATGGGGCCCCAGGTGAACGTGGGGCCCCCGGTCTGTGCCCAGTCGTGCCCTACTTAGTAAGACGGCCCTGCCTCTGGCACCTGCCGATCATTAGTAAAACACAGACAACTGAGATATGGCTATGCAAACAAGACATGTCTCAGTTCTGACAGGGGGGGAGGGACGATCCTGCGTCTCTGCAAAGCAATGTCTCTTTTCCTAGTGAAAGTAACACACTGTGTACACAAAAACACTGGATAGGCACAGTTAACCCTTTGATTGCCCTAGATGTTTAACCCCTTCCCAGCCAGTGCCATTAGTACAGTGCATATTTTTTAGCACCGATCACTGTATTAGTGTCACTGGTTCTCGCAAAGTGTCAAAAGTGTCTGATAGTCTGCCGCAAGATTGCAGTCCCACTATAAGTCGCTGATCGCTGCCATTACTAGTTTAAAAAAATTAAAATAAAAAAAAAATTCATAAATATATCCCATAGTTTGTAAACTCTATAATGTTTGTGTAAACCAACCAATATACGCTTTTTTTTTTTTTTTTTACCAAAGCATGTAGCAAAATACATATTGGCCTAAATTTATGACGAAACTAGATTTTTAACGTTTTTTTATTGGATATGTTTTATAGCAGAAAGTTAAAAATATTGTTGTTTTTTTCAAAATTTTCAGTATTTTTTTGCTTATAGCGCAAAAAATTAAAAATGCAGTGGTGATCAAATACCACCAAAAGAAAGCTCCATTTTTAAAAAAATATATAATAGTTTTATTTGGGTACAGTGTCGCACAACCACACAGTTGTCAGTTAAAGTAATGCAGTGCTGCATCCCAAAAAAAGGCCTGGTCACGAAGGATGGCAAATCTTCCGGAGCCCAATCGGTTAATAAGTTTGTGAGTAATATTTATACTAGCAAAAGTGTTTTATAGTTATAGAATTACTCTATGGAGGTACTTTTGTTTTTCATTCTAGCTTTGCTGGCCTGTGAATTAAAAAGTGAACATCTTTTGCTGTATTGTAGAAAGAAGGGGTCAACAAATTTTGGAAAATAATTTTATTTAACTTTAATTTATTTTATTTACCTTCAGTTTAATCATGTGTTGAGTTCACAATATTTTGCACTTTTTAGCATCTTATGAATGTACAGGGACTAGCACTGATACATATATTGTTATTTGAAAAGCACTGGGGTGTGTATTTTTATTAGCAGCTGGCTATTGTCATGGTCTAGCCTGCTGATTTCTGTTTGTTAAATTCTTATCTCCTTCCTGCAGTAGTTCTGATATATCTGTGATTCCCATTCACATGTGCTGTTGACTTCTCTGTTCACCTATGGGTGTCACCTGCTCTTCTGCGGATTTATATCCCTTTCCCTTCTATCACTTCCTCTGTCACCTCCCAGACTACTTCTCTATATATAGATATGCTCAGCGCAGCCTGGGTTGCTTGAGCAACTGCCTGGTTCTCAGAGTCTGTGTTTCGTATATGTAGTATGAGTTCCCATGCAACGACTCTAGCTTCGTTTTTCGTGTGTGCTTGTCTGTTGCCCGTCCGTACCTCTGCTCTTTTCCTCTTCTTTTCTCCTGCCATCTGTACTTCGCATATGTGAGTGTTCTCCATATAGTCAGTTGGGTGTACCTGGGAGTCTCAACGTGCTTCCAGCTTGCTACAAGTCCATCCCCACCATCAGGGGCCCTGGTGAAGAAGCAGGCTGGGGCTTAGACTCTGCACCCTGGGGAACCCTGGGTTGGCATTCTACAATGGCTCACTACCACTGAAACTTGACAGCTATACAATACACTTATTGACAATAAAAGACAAGCACAATCAGTGCTCACAAGCACAAGGAAGATAAATAGTCCATACAAAGTTCAAAGCAGGTGATGGGCTGGAACAATTGATTGTTGTACACACTCCAGCAGCTCCTGACCAAATGGATCTGGGAAATCTCTCATGCACATGTAAAGGAACACAGCAGGGCGCCCAGTTAGTGTGGAGTAAAAACACAAACCTTGAGACCATCTGTGGACTTGTTATGATGTGTGAGAATGTCTAGGAACACTGTAGTCTTCATTGCCATTCTCAATGAACCTCCTATGTTCCCCACATAGAGGAGACTACAGGGACAGGACAGGCAATAGACCACATATTCTGTAGAACAAGTAAAGAAACTCTTGATAGTGTAGATCTTACCTAAGGAGTCCTGAAATACTTGGCTTTGTTGGGGTGTGGGGATATCCATAGCATGTGTAGCGGGTATTCCCCTTTAATACAGAGAGACTACATTTCCCAGTACATCTTGCAGCACCCAGGGTGCATTGCCACGGAGCAGGGACTGCTGGGGCAGACTATATAAAGGGGAGGCAGGGTTTATTCTGTCTCTTTGGACACCCCCTCTCCTAGCAAGAGGATCCCTGTGCTGAACTGCTGTGTGCACAAGGCCTGAAGTCTGGGCCTTGTGCATTTCTCCAAAGAGCCTTCTGCCAGCCTAGTGGAACCTGAAAGACATTTCCTCATCCTTGCTGTACTACACCAGAAGGACCGAAGGCCTGGATGTCGGTGGATTCCTGTTCCTAGACGAATAGGTGGAGGAAACGGACTTGGACTTGTCCGGGTGGTGAGAGAGCACTTGCTCATAGACAGATACTTTATCTTCATTATTCGTTTGGATTATAAGTTTGTTCATCAAGTGCACCACCGAAAGATTGCATGCGAAGATTGTTTTCCCTGAACTTCCATTTAGATCAGCCAGGCCTGACTGTGTAGGTAGATACTATTGAGAGTTAGTCTACCCACGAGGGGAAGTGATTGAAAAGAGGTAGCGATAGAGCCGCATTGCATTATTTGAGTTATCCGATTGTTTGTTCATTTAAATACTGTTTATTCCTAAAATCTGCACTTTGTTATACTGTCAGTTTATTACTTGCCCATTTGCATTAGTAAAATATCTGGGTCAAGTAGAGTTGGTGTCATCTTCCGTTACTTTTATAGGAGTTTAAAAATATATTGCTGTGCATGCTTGCTATAAGACTGCGTCACCAACAGTTGCGGTCACGTGGTCTTATCCCACTACTACTAGCTGTGCCACGGGAGGTTAGAGCCGATTGCTAGGGGTTGACAGCGGTGCACTACAGGGCCCAAATCAATACCAGCAGCCCTCTTAACTGGGGGTACCGCTCACGTGGGGGCTCGAGTCTGGGATCCTTGTACGTTGCACGCTGCAATCAAGCCAGTCAGAAGTACTAGCATGGACCCGCTGGCAATGAAACAGTGGTGCGCAGCGGCTGGCACCGATCCAGCCGTGGCGGTAGTTATTGAACTCCCGGGGGGGATCTGGCAAGAAGAAGCGATAAAGCAGCTAATAATGTCACTATCACCGATCTAGAAAGCATGGGTGATGGATACAAGGTCAAATGCCTCGTTTACATACGCACTGGTAGAATGGAAAAACGAAATCCCAGAGCATTTTAAAAGTCCGAGTATACAAGCCATAGATAATCAGACCTATCATTTGATACATACGCTGCCAGTGAAGGGAGAATGGTTTCAGACAGAAATACATATAGGCCTTTATATTATGCATATTATGTATTTTTCATATGGTTAATATTCATGTACATGATGAGCGAGAGGACAGCCATTTTGTCTCTAAAGTTAAGCCCATAGCTCATGATATGCTATGAACATCACTTTAGATTCTACTTTCCCTTTAAGAGGTTAACCCACATTCGGAACTTTAAATGTATTTCCTGTCTCACAAGAAGGCATTGTTTTTCTGTGTCTCTTTCCCAGACCATAAACTCAAAGCTTTTGAACATTTAAGATAAATATACCAGCCTCCCCAGGTGGTAATTCAAAGGTTTGACACTTAGAGACATGGGGGGGTATGGATACGGGCTAGCACAAACTGTGTATTATTGTATTGACATAACGTGATCAAAGGGCTATTCATAAATAGGCTGTGTACTGCATATCTTAAATAAGGTTTATTTTTAAGTATCTTCACAAAGTATCTATACTAGTAATACATGTATAAACCCATGTATGCCTATATATAGATTAGTATTAAGAAGTTGTATACATGCTACTATATTAGTGGGGTAGCATTAGAAACTGCTTAAACATACATTCCAGTGGTTAGCTTCAGGAACTTCCCAAAACATTAACAAATAGCCGGAGTCAGTGTTGATAATAAACATTCACACCTGTAAATCTGAAGTGACGCCAAGATAGCAGGGATACAGGACATGTGTTTTGACACCCTTAGACAATTAAGTGTGTTTTACTAAGCTAGGTCAAATGATAGTCGTAAATTATCTTCGCCTACATGAAAATAACATTAGAAATTATTTCTAATATGCTACTGCCCTCTGGTGGTAAAAATACTTATTTGTTCATAATAATGTGATGTTTGGTTGCTGTGACAACCTACCCAATCACATCATCATTTGACGTCTCAGTTACGTAGTAATGTAAGGTACACACCCACTTCTGGGAGTGAGATAAAAGTAGCAACTGAGATAACAGAGGGAGATCGCAAAGAGACCTGAAGATAGGAGGGAGCTGAAGAAGAGTTGATCTCTGAAGGCACTGACTCTCTGAAGCTGGAAGCAGATCTTAGAACGCCAACATGTAGCAATGTTGGAAGGAGTCCTATGGGACTCATCATTGCCTCATAATGGAAGCTTCTCAAACAGACAGAACATTAACCTGGTAACGTATTGATTTTGTTTATTTACCTGCTTTGGTAATGGAGTTGTTTTTGCATACACATAACTAAAACTATCTAAATATATATGGCAAAGCAATTTGGAATGGTATCATATTTTAACTGCAGTATAAATGAAATATTATTCCAAAATATTAAGGCACATACCCTAATTTGGTTGTCTTTAAAAAGCTAGAGCCAAGTGGTACAATGGTTTTATTATGATATAAGTGAAAATGTATTCTCTCTAAATTTAATATAAGACTTGATGTTTTATCAAAGCCGTGTTCCTTATATGACCCTTGGTCTGGACACGTTTAAGAAGTGTAATCAGGAGATCTGTTGGTTTGAGAAAGAAATAGTGTTAAAGTAAACAAAAGAGTGTTTACACCTTCCGTGAAGTCACGGAAGGTTACATTTCAAGAGCTACCAAGTGTTAGATGTACAAGTATCATTTAAGTATTGAATTGTGAATATACCTTGTCATATAGAGCTGGCATAGAAATGTATGTAAATATTATCTGAACCTTAATCATCATTTATCTCTGATTGTAGAAGTATATCCATTCATTTGTTTTATCACGACTTGTACCTGATTTTAATTTGCACTGTACTTTAGTTAATAAATATATATACCGTATTTTTCGGACCATAAGACGCACTTTTTTCCCCAAAAATATGGGGGAAAATGTCTCTGCGTCTTATGGTCCGAATGTACATCAGGCTCTGCCCCCCGCCGCCGCTGTCAACGCCCCCCGCCACTGCCGGCAAAAAAAAGCCGCCCCCCGCACGAAACCTAGGCCCCACCTGTACTCCGGGGTCCCGGTTCCCGCGCCCTCCTCCCGCACAGATGCCCAGCTTATTGCTCCAGCCGCCGCTGCAGCCACGTAGATGACTGCCTGGCCAGTGATCTGCAGCCTTGTGTGCTGCGGGTAGGAGAATCACGGTATACAGAACACCGGGGTCTGGGAGCCGGGACATGTCTTGAGAGAAGGGGAAATCATGTCCACTGCCCCACTATGCAGCGCGACATGCCGCCCAGACTCAGGTAGGAAACTATTGTAAGGGGAGAGTGGGGAGGAGTGGATGGAAGGCTGTGCAGTCTCCTAATGCTGTGTTTGGAGGAGAGGTGACAGCCCGCTCTGCTGGGACTTGTAGTGCCTCTGTGGGGGGCTGAAATATGGCAACCTGCTCTGCTGGGACTTGTAGTGCCTCTGGGGGGGGGGCTGAAATATGGCAACCTGCTCTGCTGGGACTTGTAGTGCCTCTGGGGGGGGCTAAAATATGGCAACCTGCTCTGCTGGGACTTGTAGTGCCTCTGTGGGGGGGCTGAAATATGGCAACCTGCTCTGCTGGGACTTGTAGTGCCTCTGTGGGGGGGCTGAAATATGGCAACTTGCTCTGCTGGGACTTGTAGTGCCTCTGTGGGGGGCTGAAATTTGGCAACCTGCTCTGCTGGGACTTGTAGTGCCTCTGGGGGGGGCTGAAATATGGCAACCTGCTCTGCTGGGACTTGTAGTGCCTCTGTGGGGGGGCTGAAATATGGCAACCTGCTCTGCTGGGACTTGTAGTGCCTCTGTGGGGGGGCTGAAATATGGCAACCTGCTCTGCTGGGACTTGTAGTGCCTCTGTGGGGGGCTGAAATTTGGCAACCTGCTCTGCTGGGACTTGTAGTGCCTCTGGGGGGGGCTGAAATATGGCAACCTGCTCTGCTGGGACTTGTAGTGCCTCTGTGGAGGGCTGAAATATGGCAACCTGCTCTGCTGGGACTTGTAGTGTCTCTGTGGAGGGCTGAAATATGGCAACCTGCTCTGCTGGGACTTGTAGTGCCTCTGTGGAGGGCTGAATTATGGCAACCTGCTCTGCTGGGACTTGTAGTGCCACAGGTCAGGCCGCATTGTTGGCACAGGTCAGGCTGCAATAATGGCAATGGTCAGGCTGCATTATTGGCAATGGTCAGGCTGCCTTATTGGCAATGGTCAGGCTGCATTTCTTTGGCACAGGTCAGGCTGCATTTCATGGCCACTGGTAAATATTTTAGTAGACCATTTGGTCTATATTTTTTTCTTGTTTTCCTCCTCTAAAACCTAGGTGCGTCTTATGGTCAGGTGCGTCTTATAGAGCGAAAAATACGGTAATATTTTAAGCAAGATTCATTTGTGTTACTTGTCTTCAAACTAGCATGGATAAAAGAACTTAGAATTTCTTGATATTGTAGGAAATCGGGAATCTCCAAAATTAAGATTTACCTATTTCCATAAGTACAATAATTATTTTATATTTCAGTATAAACATTCTGACATACTTGTAGGCACTATGCTGAGATGCGTCAATGTTTCTGACATATATGGAGGCACTGCTTAAATCTGTCAACGTTTGAAACAAGTGATATATTTGTGTAAAGTTATATATATTTTATTGTCATTTTTATTTTTTTATTAAAAAAAAATATATATATTAATTTTTAAAAATGTATATATTTTTTTGTTTTGCTATTGCCATTGTTAGTTGCAATATTGAAAAATGACAGATACTAAAGTTATTTTTAGAGCAGCCGGTCTTGCTGATGCAGAGAATGAAATTGGTATGCATCACAGAAAAACCGGAGAGTTTGAAAAATATCAGGGGATGTCTTCTATCAGAGAAATTAAGACAGAACTTGGTCCCTGTAAGTCAGTTATTACTGCAAGAAGGACTATGTGTACTTTTGATTGTAAGCACAATCAAAGTACCAGAGAACTTTTTAAAGTTTTCAAGAAAGCCCATTACTTGGCTAAGAAAAACCCAGATTTTGAAAGCCATAGATTTTTCCAACTGTTTGATGAGGCTTTGCCAAATAAAATTAAAATTATTGTGGCCTGGGATTACTATCCCAAAAATGGATTGGATTGGCTGATAGAGCACCATCCTTTTTGCTGTTCTACAGAACAGTAAAGAAGCTTCAAGAATACATTTAAATAGCCCGCTCAAATAATAGCTTAAAAAGGAGCAGGGATAAATTGAAGCTACAAAATATAATTAGCCTGGAATTGTTAAAAACTCCAATTCCCCAATCAAAAGTTACACCCAGTTTTAAAAACTAAAAAGTGAAATCTAGCTGAGGTGTTTAAATATTTAAATGTCTGCAATTGACCAAAAGAAAGAAACATGAGCAGAGTAACATGTTTAAAGACATTTTTTTTTTCTTTACTCTAAAAATGAGTTCCAGCCCCTCCTTTACAAAAGTGGGAGGAGACTGATTTTATCTTTGCAGCCAAAACCTTGTTTAGAGCTGGCAGGTTTCAGGAATGTTGTCTGTGTAAAAGGTGGGGGCAACTTGCTATTTATACAAACACACACAGCTGACAAAGTGAAACCAAAACTGTTACCTGTCATTTAAATTGTTTTTCTGGTTTTATATATTGTTTTCCTTACAGGTATTTTATAATAACAGGATACCATAGTTATTAGATAATTATCTAAGCAATCATTTTGTTTCAGAAACATTTATAATAAATCCAAGAATTTATTTTCTGAAAAATAACATCAGCTAAAATTATGCTTAAAGCTGACGTTGTAAACATTTTAGGCGCTGCCCTGAAATCAAATAAAAAATAAAAAGCCCAGTTGAACTTCAACTTAAAAGGGAATAAAGTAATTTACATTCCCGCATTTATAGTTAATATGCCCAATGATCGATTACGTATTGGTATCGATCTATAAAAAAAAAAAAAGTTTTTTAAATCCTATTGTGATTTTATTTTAAATGTTATATGGTCTCAAGTGACAAGGCCATACATAGGAACCTTCTCAGTTCTCTCACAATTAGTGAGTATAGTTGAGATCCATCTCAGGAATATTTAAATTCTAGATGGCACCTTGTGTACAGGCAACTCCGCTTCCCCCAGAAAGGGTCAGACAGGAGGTTCATACAAAAGGTATGTCCCCTGTAAAATAGTTGAGAGATATGCTTGGAAGGTGATATTCTCAATGCTCACATCCATACAGTGTATGCTGACTCCATTGAGCTTAGTAATTATACGTAATTCCTACTGGGATTGTATGGTATGTTCCCTAACAGGTTAGTGACCTGGGGAATGATAATAAGGTTCATATTTATGCCAGGAATATAATCACATTAGTAGAAAGTTATTAAAATAGTTGATCAATCCTAAAGTAAATATTTAGGCATTCAAACGCCTCAGGATAAATAAATAATCAGCCAATCATTTATTCCTGATAATCAATGACCCAAAATATTATGTCTACATTGGCAACGATATATTACTTCGCTATGCTATACACATGAATCTGGTAAATACCACTGTGGTCCAGATTAAAATAAAACCCAAGTAGTTTCATAAATGAACATGAAGCCCTCAAGTAATCTTGGTTACTGCCATATGCAGTAAACATATTAGTACCACATATGTCATTAGTCATACAGGTACTAATACATTTTTTATTATCCGGCCATGTATAAATAGGCCAGAATTTTAAGAACCCTGCTGCAGTAAAAAGTTTCGCAGACAGGATGTATATAGAAAAGATTTCAGTAAATCATACTCATGAAATATAAAAGTTTTCATGGAGTTCAAAAATATGTTTGTGAAAAGATTCCTGTGATGTGGTAAAATAGACATACACATTGCCAGGATTCAATCTGATCCAAGTGAAAACGCACCTTGTGTTTTAAATCAAACATTGTTGTCTTTTCCTAGCTTGTTATGTTTCGCTAGTGGAGACCATTAAGAGTTTCGAGGAGAGGGGTGTTGTAGGATCAGTGCACCGGATCTTATGATAATCCTATACTTGATATTCTTAAACCAAATGGTCATTGTGTTTATATGCTGATCTAAGACAGCTAAATAAACGAGTATATATGTACAGCTAGCTGTGCTACATATTGACCGATGCTTGATATAAAAAAATACAAGGCGCTAAGTACTTCACTACACTAAATTATGCCCAGTGATGGTGGAACATTCAGGTAAGTCCTGAAGACCCATACAAGCTGGCATTTAAAGGTGGTAAGAAATAGTACAACTGGAACAGAATGTTAATTTGGTCAGCTAAATTAAGTTTGAATTTGATTTTGTTTTTGTTTGTTATTTTACAATTGTGAGCATGGAATATTAACTGTGTTGAACTGTCAAACGTGTAATTATAAATGAATAACCAGACAGAAGTTGACCACAAAAATCTTTATTCAAGATTTTTCTTTTTTTTTCTTTGAAAAAATAATAGCTCAAATAGCCAACATAATTTTTTTCAATATACAAAATATAAACTGTGCTCTCAAGTATACCTCTTGCCAACATTTTGAACAAAAAATGCACACATGCTCCTCAACTTTGGGCAGAACTCAAAATTCAAAGATTATGATATGTTCTTTGTAAAGGTGCCTCAGCGGAGTAGTGACTTGCAGAAGGATTTTCATCGCTGGTAGTGCTGGGAGCACGGCTAGACTCGCCATATTGCTGTGGCACATGTTGCTGTGGCCCATGTTGCTGTGGCCCATGTTGCTGTAGCCCATGTTGCTGTGGCACATGTTGCTGTGGCACATACATCCCCTGATTTTGTGTGGATGGCCTGATTGAAGGAATTGGGGATGCAATGGGATAGGGAATTTGACTGTGTGGTACATCATGTATAGAAGTTGCCTCTTGAAAACTAGAAGGATAGGATGGAGGAACATAGAGGTAAGGTTTGTGTAGCGGTTCAGGGTACTGGCCGGACATTGTGAAGTGAATGTTAGTTTTTGCTGGTGGCACATATGGCCTTTCAAATGTTGCTTCCTCACGTGGCAGTGTGAAGGGTTGCAGAACTTGTTCTATAGTGGTTTGCATTTCCAAATATCGCTCTGGTTTTACTTTTTTGATTAGAGGGACAAAATTGAGAGCCAGTATCGTATCGGGACATAAGAAAGCATCCACCTTTTCTGACATTATTTTTACCATATCTAGTAGACGCTCACTTATGTCCGGCTGCGATACATGCGTTTGTTTACGCGCCACTTTGGCTGGCCGACCAATGTTTGCAGGAGCAGAGGAGGGCCCAGGGATCGCCTCTGCCACTACAGATTCCTCTTCTGTGTTTTCTAACCACAGATTACAGGCTATTTGGATTTGTCCTAGATCATCAGTAGGTTCCATAAAAACTATATTTACTGGTGCCTCCGATTGTGCCTCAGAATGGCTCTCAGGTTGATCCTCTAACACGTCTTGTTCATCCCAACTAGCTTCGGTCCTGTAGTAAAATAAAGAGTTTAAGTTAATAATGCAAAAACCAAAACATATGTTTGCCCGATACATTGATGATGTAGATGATAACTTACTCTCTCATCTCTATAATTGGTTTTAGAAATTCAAGGTCCCCGGCATACATATAAGGTATCCTAGCTGTTGCCCCCGAGCCACTCTTCACTTCTCGGACGTGTCGATTATATTTTTTGTAGGCATCCCGCATGCTTCGCCACCTTCTCTTTATGTATAGCACTGAAAAACAGAGAAATGAATATTAATGTATTATTTTTATTTTGTTTAAGGTACCTAGCTACAGGCAATTCATTCGGATGTCTGCACTATGTGTTCAAGGTTGGCAAATCAACAATAAGTGGCATTGTTCATGAGACATGCCTTGTTATTTGGGAAGAACTAAAACATTTGGTGTTCAAAAAGCCAACCAAACAAGATTGGTTGAAGAATCCGAGGAATTCTGGGAGCGTTGCAACTTCCCTAACTGTCTGGGAGCCATCGATGGGAAGCACATCCGCATCCTGAAGCCATTTGAGAGTGGGAGTCAGTTTTTTAATTATAACATTGTTTTCTCTTTGGTATTAATGGCAGTGGCAGATGCCAATTATAATCAAATTTATATTGATGTTGGTGCTTATGGCAGCAGCTCCGATTCAGGTGTATTTTCCCATTCCTCATTTGGGAGAATGCTGAGGGAGAATATACTTGATTTACCAAACGATTGTGCCTTGCCCGGAACAAATGAGCCTGCCCTCCCACATGTTTTTGTAGGGGATGAAATGTTTGCCTTTAGTAAAAACATGCTGAGACCTTTTTCTAGTAGAGCGCTGACAAACGATAAAATAATATTTAATTATCGGCTCATTAGGGCACGCCGAGTAGTGGAGTGTGCATTTGGAATTCTTTGCAATAAATGGAGATTCTTGCATACTCCCATCAACCTCAGTCTGGAGCATGCTGTCTCTGCTGTCAAAACTGCCTGTACACTGCACAACTATGTGCGTGAAGATGACGGGTACGTTTTTGAGGATTCCTTGATGCATAACATGGAGGCGGCACAGTGGACTGTGACTAGGGGCACTACCAGTGGGAAATTGATTAGAGATCAATTCCAAAATTACTTTATGTCGTCAGCTGGTGAGGTACCTTGGAAGATGCATTCAATTTAATTTTATACTTACCATTTTTGTGTTACCAAAAAATGATCTGGCCCTTTAAAAATTAGAAAATGACATACTGTAAAAAATGTCACTATGTGTAAGTTTAACGCTGAAAAAATAAAAAAAAATTCATGACATTTGTGTATTTGGGACTCCTAAGCTAAATTTAACTTTATAATTGAGCTTAATTGATGTCCTCATCCGTCGCTGTCTGACGCCGTTATGTGTGCTCTGGGGGTCTTTGTACACAAAATCAAGGGGTTAGGCCAAGTTAAATAGTCACTTGTCATTATGACGTCTTTGTACGGCCATCATGGGTCATAGCGTTAAAAGGGACTGACAAAAAAAGATAGCCACTCACCCAAGGATCTGGGACCAACCTAGGGTTGCCACCTGTGCGGTTTTGACCCGGACAGTACGGGTTTTGACACATGTGCCCAGGTTTCCACCCGCTGGAAACCCAGGCACACATTCCACCATCCTGTGGCAGCTGGATCTCTGTCCCCAGCCGCGCGTGATCCCATGCCCGCTATCACTGTCACACAGCAGTGCCCTCTGAGCCCGCGGGTGCCCTGTGCTTGGCCGAACGGCCATGTGCGGGGCGGGCGGCAGACATGGGGGTCTGTGAATGGCCTTGCTGGTCACGTGTGGAGGTGGGGGCGGGGCTGGACTGTGGATTCGATAGTCGTGCTTGCTTTTTCCAGGAGTCCTGCCTCACGATGTGTGTCTCCTGAGGTCTCATCTACTCTATAAGCTTGCCCCCCTCCTCTGTGTCAGCACCCCTCCTCTCTGTCACCCCCTCCTCTGTGTCACCCCCTCCTCTGTGTCAGCACCCCTCCTCTCTGTCACCCCCTCCTCTGTGTCAACCCCCCCTCCTCTGTGCCACCCCCTCCTCTGTGCCACCCCCTCCTCTCTGTCAGCCCCCTCCTCTGTGTCACCCCCTCCTGTGTCACCCCCTCCTCTCTGTCACCCCCTCCTCTGTATCAGCACCCCTCCTCTTTGTCACCCCCTCCTCTGTGTCAGCACCCCTCCTCTTTGTAACCCCCTCCTCTTTGTAACCCCCTCCTCTCTGTCACCCCTCCTCTGTGTCACCTCCTCCTCTTTGTCACCCCCTCCTCTTTGTCACCCCCTCCTCTGTGTCACCCCCTCCTCTGTGTCAGCACCCCTCCTCTTTGTCACCCCCTCCTCTCTGTCACCCCCTCCTGTGTCACCCCCTCCTCTCTTTCACCCCCTCCTCTGTGTCACCCCCTCCTTTGTGTCAGCACCCCTCCACTTTGTCACCCCCTCCTCTGTGTCACTACCTCCTCTGTGTCACCCCCTTCCTCTGTGTCACCCCCTCCTCTATGTCAGCACCCCTCCTCTGTGTCACCCCCTCCTCTGTGTCACCCCCTCATCTGTGTCAGCACCCCTCCACTTTGTCACCCCCTCCACTTTGTCACCCCCTCCTCTGTGTCACCCCCTCCCCTGTGTCATCCCCTTCCTCTGTGTCACCCCCTCCTCTGTGTCAGCCCCTCCTCTCTGTCAGCCCCCTCCTGTGTCACCCCCTCCTCTGTGTCACCCCCTCCTCTGTGTCAGCTCCTCCTCTGTGTCAGCACCCCTCCTCTTTGTCACCCCCTCCTCTCTGTCACCCCCTCCTGTGTCACCCCCTCCTCTGTGTCACCCCCTCCTCTGTGTCAGCACCCCTCCAATTTGTCACCCCCTCCTCTGTGTCAGCACCCCTCCACTTTGTCACCCCCTCCTCTGTGTCACCCCCTCCTCTGTGTCACTCCCTCCTCTGTGTCACCCCCTTCCTCTGTGTCACCCCCTCCTATGTGTTAGCACCCCTCCTCTGTCACCCCCTCCTCTGTGTCACCCCCTCCTCTGTGTCACCCCCACCTCTGTGTCCGCTCCTCCTTTGTGTCAGCACCCCTCCTTTTCGTCACCCCCTCCTCTCTGTCACCCTATCCTCTGTGTCACCCCCTCCTCTGTGTCAACCCCACCTCTGTGTCAGCTCCTCCTCTGTGTCAGCACCCCTCCTCTTTGTCACCCACTCCTCTCTGTCACCCCCTCCTGTGTCACCCCCATCTCTCTGTTACCCCCTCCTCTGTGTCACCCCCTCCTCTGTGTCAGCACCCCTCAACTTTGTCACCCCCTCCACTTTGTCACCCCCTCCTCTGTGTCACCCCCTCCTCTGTGTCATCCCCTTCCTCTGTGTCACCCCCTCCTCTGTGTCAGTACCCCTCCTCTCTGTCACCCCCTCCTCTGTATCACCCCCTTCCTCTGTGTCACCCCCTCCTCTCTGTCAGCCCCTCCTCTCTGTCAGCCCCCTCCTGTGTCACCCCCTCCTCTGTGTCAGCACCCCTCCTCTGTGTCACCCCCTCCTCTGTGTCAGCACCCCTCCTCTTTGTCACCCCCTCCTCTCTGTCACCCCCTCCTCTGTGTCACCCCCTCCTCTGTGTCACCCCCTCCTCTGTGTCAGCACCCCTCCTCTGTGTCAGCACCCCTCCTCTGTGTCAGCACCCCTCCTCTCTGTCACCCCCTCCTCTGTGTCACCCCCTCCTCTGTGTCACCCCCTCCTCTGTGTCATCACCCCTCCTCTCTGTCACCCCCTCCTGTGTCACCCCCTCCTGTGTCACCCCCTCCTCTGTGTCACCCCCTCCTCTGTGTCACCCCCTCCTCTGTGTCATCACCCCTCCTCTCATTCACCCCCTCCTCTGTGTCACCCCCTCCTCTCTGTTAGCCCCCTCCTCTCTGTTAGCCCCCTCCTCTCTGTCACCCCCTCCTCTGTGTCAGCACCCCTCCTCTTTGTCACCCCCTCCTCTGTGTCACCACCTCCTCTGTGTCACCCCCCTCCTCTGTGTCACCCCCTCCTCTGTGTCAGCACCCCTCCTCTCTGTCACCCTCTCCTCTGTGTCACCCCTCCTCTTTGTCACCCCCTCCTCTTTGTCACCCCCTCCTCTGTGTCACCCCCTCCTCTGTGTCACCCCCTCCTCTTCTCTGTCACCCCCTCCTCTGGGTCACCCCCTCCTCTGTGTCACCCCCTCCTCTGTGTCACCCCCTCCTCTGTCACCCCCTCCTCTGTGTCAGCACCCCTCCTTTCTGTCACCCCCTCCTCTGTGTCACCCCCTCCTCTGTGTCACTCCCTCCTCTGTGTCACTCCCTCCTCTGTGTCACCCCCTCCTCTGTGTCACCCCCTCCTCTGTGTCAGCACCCCCTCCTCTGTGTCAGCACCCCTCCTCTGTGTCACCCCCTCCTCTGTGTCACTCTCTCCTCTGTGTCACCCCCTCCTGTGTTACCCCCTCCTCTGTGTAAGCACCCCCTCCTCTGTGTCACCCCCTCCTCTGTGTCAGCTCCCCCTCCTCTGCCTCTCTCTCTCTCACCTCCTCCTCTCTTATATCCTCCTCTCTCTCTCTCTCTCACCTCCTCCTCTCTCTCTCTCACCTCACCTCCTCCTCTCTCTCTCTCACCACCGCCTCTCTTTCACCTCCCTCCCCCACCTCTTTCCCTCCTCAGGGTGTGGGAGCCCCATGAGGATGGCTGTATGGGGCCCCAATAATTGCTAACAGCAACCCTGTGAATGAGTGCACCAGTTCGGATGTGTCCTGAATCCTGTGTCTTACCGACACACTTCTTCCACATTGGAAGGAAGGAAAACAGCACTACAGTAGAGGAGCTCCACCCCCAAACTCCAGCTCCCACACTTCCTGGCTTGAAGCGGCTCTAGGTAAGGCAGTCTAATGGGGGTCTTTCGGGGCAGGGGACACTGATGGGTGGGTTCCCAGATCTAATAGAGGTGGGACCAATATAAGGGAAGGGGAATCTGTGGGGAGGGAGGTGGATAGTGTCAGTGGGGCAGTGGACAGTGTCAGTAGGGTAGTGGATGGTACCAGTAGTTACCATCCACGCTAAGCGTCACGCATTATTGCTCTCCTCCAGGTCTTTAAAATCCTATAGTGTATACCACCCAAAAATTTCCCATGCGCCGCTAAAGTGTTCGGGTTTGGCTTGAGGAAAAGGTGGCAACCCTAGACCAACCTTGTTAAAGCGAGATTGCAGATTCTTAAAATACACACGCACGCAGACACCTACAAACAATGGCCAAGGATGTGGGAATGAGGCCTTTGTCATCATCAACATGGGGACAAGGTGCATTGGTAGGGAGCAAAAAAAAAACCTGCCCATGTTGAAAGCATGTGGCATGGTATGGGTCAGGAGGGAGGGCTCGCTAGCACACTTAACATGCCCTGACAGGCTGCATGCTTGGATAAGGGCCTGGTATGGATTTGTGAGGGACTGCACGCTGTTTAGTTTGGTTTGATTTTAACTATAAAATTTTAACATAACTAAATAATAGGAGATCATCTACAGGTAGAGAATAAGAAAACTAAACATACCTTTGTCAGCCCGAACATGGGATGAGCAATGCTCCACTCTGGCAATATGTTTCTGGCAATTTCAACCCATGTTCGTTTTTTAAGCACGTTGACCTTATATTTAGGATGCCTGGTGTCATAGAGCATTGGGTTCTCCCTGACAAGGCGGATCAGCTCCTCACAATCCACAGACTCCTTCACCTTTGCAGTCACTTTTTGGCTCCGATTTTTAGACATGGCTCCTCACCTCAGCAGCATGAAACAGACATGGGAGGAACTTGGAAAAGAGGGAGGTGGAGGAGGAGGGGAGAAAACTTCTGTTCACACCGCAACACATCTGCGAATGAGATGCGTGCCCATAGAAGATAATGGACCTGAATTCGCACCTGAGCTGCACCGCAATGCCTAGAAAATGCACACTTTTTTTGGCAATGCGCAGTGCGAATGCATCGCACATATGTGAACCAGCCTCATTAAAATCAATGTATTTTAAAATGTTATGCGAATTGGATGCAATGTAAGCCGCAACCAATTCGCAAAGGTGTGAACCCGGCCTTAATATTCTTTCCAAAATTAACTAAATATTAGGATATGGGTCTAGTTATACTTTAACCACTTGCTGACTGCCCTATAGCAGTTTTACTGCTACAGGGTCGGCAGCTCTGCACAGGATCACACACATATATATATAGCACACTTACCCCAGCCTTTACCTGCTTCTCTTTATTTGGTTCCTCCGCAGGAAAGACTGAGGCACACCGCACTACATGCCCGTACCCTCCTGGATGGGGAGGTTGAGCGGTTTTAGTTTTCTCGGGCCTGCCTGCGGCTGGTGTTTGAATCCTCCCGAGCTGATCTCATTTCTGGCTTGGCCTGAAACAAGTCCTTAATTTTCCCAGTAAAGCCATTGTCCACACCAAATGAAAGTCCAACCTCTGTATTTATTTTGCATGGATAATAAATAGTCCCTTTAAGAGCAGACAGGTTGAGACGAGACACAGGTCAGATAAGGTGGGAGAGAGGTCCAGGCACAAACACAAATCTTGGTTCTCTTACTGTTCTGATATGCATGAACAGGTTTGGCGTGCGATCTTTATCACAGACCTAATGAACATGAAAGTCACTGCCACTGACTTGGTGTGCATAGAGTCACTGCCACTATGACCTACAGAACATTCACTGCCTTCTTGAAGAACTTGGCCCATGTCAAGAGAAAAGCATCCCTCCGGAGAGTTACCAGAGGCCCTTACTGTCACCACGACTCTGCGCTGGGTCTTCAGAAAGGGTCACCTCCCTGGCCTCCTTGATCCAAGATACGGGTCCCCTCACAAGGCGGTACCCTGGGAGCTCCTCGATCCCTGGCGGATCCCAGATGAAGGTTGCTGGGCTCCGGGCCTCCTCTTTAGTACCTCACCACAGACTGAAGGTGTCTGGGATGGAACAGCAACTTTGCCTCCAGGCCTAAAGCACCTGGAGGCAACACATCCAGACATCCGGGCCTAGGGCACCCGGAGACGACCCACACCCCAGGCCTAAGATGCCTGGGGCCCGACCGTCGACGATCACTCTGGAAGTTGGCCGCCCCTTTTTATACCCTCTCCCGACAGGCACAGCAGGTTCCCCACCCTGCCGTACTGCTGCTGAGAGGGGACAAGAAAGGCACAACCTTGTACCGTGGTTCAACCCGGGTCTATGGCAACAGCGCCACCTATAGGCCCTAGGGAACTGTACAGCAGTACTATCTCCCAAGGACAGAAATGGTCTATGAACCCTAACAATTTGTGTATCTGAGCCTTATTACCACACAGATACTTCCCTTAAATATAGCACCCCGCTACACATTCCCCCCTCTTAATAGACACTGGTCCCCAGTGTCTGGAGTAGACCCATGCCTCTCAGGCCTGAGTCAGCATAAGTCCAATCCAGAGACAGACTATCAAAAAAAAATGACAATTTAGAAAAATTGTTTGTTTGTTCCGGAACCTAACACGGGGGAAAAGAAATGAAACACAGAAGGGAAAAAGGAGAAATACACATGTGTACAAAACATTTAAGATCACATAAAATTTTCAATAAAATTTACATTTCCCTTCCACTCTACTAGCTAAGACCCACCCTGAGCAGTCTTGCTTGACGTTCACCTGCAGGGGAAAGAAAAACACACCTGAAATAACAGTAGTTGGAATGAAGAGGCTCTCCCCTAGAGAAGAATCCCTTCCTTCCAATAAGTAAAACCGCATAATTCTCTTATTGTCCTTAAATAGTTACGCAACACCGCCACCTAGTGGTAGTGCCAACGTCAGAACACTCATCCCAACAGAAACTTTTTCTCTGTACTGCGGGGTAAAACTTCCTCTTCTTCTTGATCCGTGACCCTGAACTGTCTACAACCCCAAAGTCCTTGTTATCTTTGCGGTAGGGAGGAAGGGAAGAACAACAAAACAGCAAGAGCTCCCACTCCTCCAAAGAGTAGACTACCCTTTAACTTAGGGCAAAAGTTCCTGGGTTTTCAAGGAGAATTCACTCAAAAAAAAACAAAGAGTCTTGTCTCTCACAGGTAGTAGTGTGGGTCAGGCAACACCAACGGCTTCCAATGTCTATCAAAGGTGTCTATGTGATACTCAACATCATCCTTGTCTTTCCTACAAATGAGTACCTTGTCTGCATGGATATGCCGACCCAACATCCAAGCAGCTTTACAGTCCTTGAACCGCAGAGTGGCCACAGGTGAACATGAGTAGTATCTCCTGGCCTGGGGTACTTTGATGTGTGTCCACACAAATTCCTCGTACCATTGTTGTCTACAGGCCTCCACCTCAAATAAAAGTTCCTTTGGTAAGTACGGGTACTCCCACCCATACTCGCTGGCAACTATTTGATTGAACAGTCTCTGCAGCCGGGACAGTGGCAGCATGGTAACACGGTCTCCCGCGCCAGGCAAGACGATGGCTTCAGGGTGCCGAGGAACTTTAACTACCTCCGGGCCAGTTGCAGGGGCCCACGGCGACACCCGACTTGTCTCGGCAGTTGAAACTAATGCCTCCAATGATGGAGGAGTAGGCAAGGGGACAAATCCCTCTTCAGGCTCGGAAGCCACCACCCGGGGTGCACTTTCCCCAATGGACATGGGTGAGTCCCTAGCACTACGGGACCAGGACAGGGGCATCTTATCCCATCCCTTTCTCTCGAACAGTTCATCAATGGCGGTGTCATCACCCGCATCAGAGATGGACTCCAGATCGGAGGTGTCATATTCCTCCGCAGGAAGGTAACTCCTGGCACAGGACAAATCACCCCCTCTAGCTGATTCACTGAGATGTGAATCCCCAGGGCTAGGGGCCTTTAACAGAGTCTCTTCCCCCGGCTTACCTTGGCTTAAAGAAGAACCAGGAAGTCTGGGACTTTTCTCTTCGGAGGCATCCGTTCCGAGTAAGCGCTGGGGCGTTGCTCCACTACGGCCGCGGGAAGCTTTCACGAACCCGATCTTCCTCTTGGGCGGTGGGAG
Source organism: Rana muscosa (assembly GCA_029206835.1). Lineage (NCBI taxonomy): Eukaryota > Metazoa > Chordata > Amphibia > Anura > Ranidae > Rana > Rana muscosa. The sequence goes on from CM055122.1 coordinate 1,215,781,338, forward strand.
AAAGGACTCTGTGCTAGCCGAAGGAGCATCCTCCGGTCTCTCGCTCGCTACAACGAGCTCCTCTTTGACCTCCTCCGAAGTCCCGTCAGTATGCGCAGGGGTGGCTGTACAAGCTCTAAATCCTCCTTCCAGAGTGGTGGCGCCCGTAAGGCAGTTGAGGTGGAAGCCCCGAGACTCCTCCATAAGTTGCTCGACCTCAAATAGAAATTCCTTACAGCTCTTGCATCGCCTGAATGGCTTTATATGAACCACCAGTCCCGAGCAGCCGGGACAAATTACTCAGAGGGCACCACACGTAGAGGGCAAATCTTCCCCGGGGCTTGAGCCGAATCTCTGTATCCGTTAACGTAGCAGCGAATGAAGTCATCTTCATGGTAGTAGTAGCCGGAACCCATGAGGCATGAGACGCCATGTTATCCATCCGCTGCTCCATTGCGCACTGACCCTTTTCGCACCAAAGTCCCCACGTGCTACTCCACACATGGCCAGACTCCTCCCATCTCCTGCATCGTTCGCGGGCTTTCTGTATAGGCACGCCCATGAACTACACAGTCAGGGTTCTCCTCGTGGCGCAGTTCACAATATGGCCGACCTCCGCCGAACTTCACTGGTGAATAAACTCACTTCTGGGGGGGGGTTTCACACTTTTCAACCGCAGACACATCCCGGACGTGCCCCCATGTATAGCGCACTCACCCCAGCCTCCTCTACCTGCTTTTCTTTATTTGGCTCCTCCGCAGGAAAGACTGAGGCACACCGCACTACATGCCCGTACCCTCTGGGATGGGGTGGTTGAACGGTGTTAGTTTTCTCGGGCCTGCCTGCGGCTGGTGTTTGAATCCTCCCGAGCTGATCTCATTTCTGGCTTGGCCAGAAACAAGTCCTTAATTCTCCCCAGTAAAGCCATTGTCCACACCAACTGAAAGTCCAACCTCTTATTTTGCATGGACAGCGAAACCCACAGTCATTTGGAAAAATGTGCAACCCAGCCAAACTGCAACAGAGACCAATAATTTGGTACAATTATTCTGAGCTAAACTACAACTCAGACAACTAAATTTACCACTAGCGCCTACCCAATAGGAGCAGGGCGCTACACACTTCCCCCACCGCAACAGACGATGTTCTCATCGTCGAGAAAAATTTTGCTCTCACTTCTGAGCACCCATTAAAGCGATCATCCATGGTAGAAGAATGACCCGCTCTCCGGAACGGTTTAGGCACAGCCAAATAGTCCCAAGCAGCCTCACCGTACCATTTCTCTCTGTTGGCCTTGATCTCTTGCATGATCTCCCTAGGAACGTAGGGAAACTCCAGTCCATATTCAGTGGCTACCCGCTTGTTGAGTAACCTTTGTGACCGGGCAAGCCTAGGCAAATATCTGGTGCTTCCAAGTCCGGGAGGTAGACAAGAAGCCGGGGACTTTTGCACCAGAGTATTAACAGACAGATTTCCTGACCCAAACAAACTGGTAACCTTGGGCAGGATTTCACTAGTAGCAACCGGGGTTTCCACACTGGGTTTGGTCTTCCCCGAGTCCATGGCTGCCCATTCAGAAATGGTGAAGGCCGAAGCAACATCATCTCCATTGGCCCATAGCATCTCTTGAGACATGGTCTCGAACAAATCATCGTCCCCAGATATGTCCGACAGAGAGTCTATCTTAGAGTCCCCTAACTCCTCTGCGGGCATATATCACACAGTCCCCATATGTGCACTTTCCCCAGATCTCTCACCCGTTCCTGTCGTGGACTTCTCAGGAATCAGACTTTCCTTTGGATCCGGTCCGGGCAGTCTTTGGGGTAGGCCTCGACCACGGCCGCGGGAGGCTTTCATGTATCCCACCATCCTCTGGACAGGTGCAGAGGGACCAAAAGCCGCGGGGGTAGCAGTAGTGGAGGTAACATCAGTGGCGACGTCCGTTGATGACTCCTCAATGGCAGTAACAACACCATCTCCCTCCGGAATGGTCATTGTAGCAGATGTGGCAAGCGCAGGTCTAGCCGCAGAAGCAAAGGCCCTAGCCTCCTCGGTAGCAATGCCCGTGACCCAGCCCATCCAGTAGGCATGGGGTGGCATGGTGGGTTGCTCTACGGCAAACAGGTACTCCCCGCAATGTAGGCACAAACAAATGGATGGGGGTTTACAGCCAGTCCTTCGCACCTGTTGCACAGCATACCCAGGGCTTCCACATTTCCAATCACATAAAGTACGAACCGCCCATGCAGTCTCAACCAAATGCCAGTGTCAGTTAGCGTAGTTCCAGGCAGCATGGCACCTGTAGCGGTACCCACAGGAGACATCCTGGGCCCCATAGCAGACTGCAATACTGGAACTAGAGACATGGCGGTATTGCGACTCTCCGTTGAGTGTTGGACACACATGTGGCGTCTCATGCAGCAAACAGGTGGGAACTCCTCCCACTTGTTCCTTTAGTCACGTAGTTTGTAGGTTTTTCCTTTCTTGGCTCCACCCTCAGCCCACGCGGCTAAGAAGTGATCCACAAATTACCCCCTTTTTTCAAGAAATAACATAGTCCAGAGCCCTCTTTGTAGCACCGGCTCCGGTGAACAGCTTACTTGAGTTGCGGTCGGTAACGGCAAATCCCGGACTCGAGCCCCCACATGTAGCAATACCCCCGAAGGGGCCACTGGTTTAAAATTTCGGGCCTGCCGTTACCTTACTGTTCACCACGTCCGTCCTAGGGGTCTTCCTTGAAGAGTTGTTCACAAATGTCTGCACCAAACACTTAGTCTCTTTTTCTCAAGGGTTTTATTAAAGAACTTCCAGACAGAGGGATGGAGGGTTGGGGGAGATTCAGGTACCTTGCTTGCGGATCACGGGTACTTCCTAATCCAGAGGACAACAGTTCTCCACGCTGGATCTAGCAACCACCGGATAGGCCTCTCTCACTGACCTAGCAGCCGGTGCGGTGCTCGGTCAAAAGTCTCTGCCACAGACTTGAAGAATTCACATAGTCTCTGCCACAGACTTGAAGAATACACACACTTGGTAAAATTCTGAAAACATAACACACAATGCCAGGATCTTTCAGCCAGCCGGCAACACGGTGAGGTAGATTTTTATCCGGATGCGTCCTCCAATTGAGCCCTCAATTGTTCAGTCCCTTCCCGCAGGCAAGGCAACACAGGACCATCCCTGGATCATTGGGCCCAAGAAACTCCTGGGCCTACTCTCAGTAACAGAGCCTCAGGCCTGCAGACCCCGAGGCAGAAAACTGATAACACATCCCTGAGGCCAGGAGGGCCGTCAGGTCGGGATCGGAAGACCCCCGAGAAAACGGTGTCTGCTCCTTAAGTACCCTCGCCCAGAATACACAGCCGGGTGACCAATCCCACTGCTCTGCTTCTGAGCAAGAGGTACCCAATACATCCAGCCTGCTGCATTTCCGACCCTGACCTGCGGTGACAGCGACATCCACAGTCAGGTGGAAAAATGTGCAACCCAGCCAAACTGGAACAGAGACCAATAATTTGGTACAATTATTCTGAGCTAAACTACAGCTGAGACAACTAAATTTACCACTAGCGCCTACCCAATAGGAGCAGGGCGCTACACATATATATATGTGTGGTCCTGCACTTCCACCTGCAGGGAGTGCACACAGCCGGCGGGCCACTTTTGCTGTGATTATTCACAGCAAAAACCGATCTGCGGGTGAAGGGCACTTAATGTCCTCGTGCACCCGCCAATCATCGTAAACTACACAGATTGGGGATCTGCCTATGTAAACAAGGCAGATCTCCGTTCTGACAGGGGAGAGGGATGGATTCTATGTTCCTGCAAAGCACCTCCCATACTGTTTACACAACAAGCACTGGCTAGGCACACAGTTAACCCTTTGATCGCCCAAAATGTTTATCCCCTTCCCTGCCAGTGTCAATAGTACAGTGACAGTGCATATTTTTAGCACTGATCACTGTATTAGTGTCACTGGTTCCCGCGAAGTGCAGTCCTGCTATATATCGCTGCCATTACTAGTATAAAAAAACAAATAAATAAAAATGCCATAATTATATCCCATAGTTTGTAGACGCTATAACATTCATGTAAGCCAATCAATATACGCTTATTGTGATTTTTTTTTACCAAAAATGTGTAGCAGAATTCATATTGACCTAAATTTATGAAGAAATTAGATTTCTTACATTTTTTTTATTGAATATGTTTTACAGCAGAAAGCAAAAAATATAGTTGGTGATCAAATACTACCAAAAGAAAGTTCTATTTGTGGGGGGAAAAAATTTTTATACATTTTATATGGGTGCAGTGCCATATCGCAAAAAATTACCTGGCCATGAATGGGGGTAAATCTTCTAGAGGTCAAGTGGTGGCTGGTCCATATGGGTCGCAAGGGTGCTGCCCCCCTAATCCATGCGCCCGGCCCCTAATTTACATGTAGGGCGGCAGATGCATGGATTCCAATGGGAGATTTTTTTTTTTTTTTTTAGAAGCACATGATTAGAGCCTGAGGCTCTAATTGGCTGCAGAAAAGGGTGGGCTAGGGGTGCAGTGCCCAGTTGTGTGACAATAGCACAGGACAATATACAATTTAAGGGGATATGGGAAATGGCTTTTCTACACACACACCTACACAGGTTGAACTGGATGGACTATTGTCTTTATTCAACCTTACCAACTATGTTACTATGAATTAATATTCACTATTGTCTTCCTGCTTCTCCTCCCGATCAATCCCGGCTCAGGAACCAGGGATTGGCCGAGAGGAGAAGCGATCCTATTGGCCACTGAGGAGGAGGAGGAGGGAGACGCAGGGGAAGCCACGCCGCCGTGAAGCTGAGGAAGGAGGAGGCGCAGAGGCCCGTCACCCAGACGAAGCCCGCAACCTAGATAGGGTAATATATATTAATAAAATTCACTATATTGGCTAGACGGCAACTGGATGTTACGTCAGGATGTTGATTCAGGAAGTGCGAGCGGCTGCTATGATCCATGAGGGATGGTGAGATCGCAACACTCTGATGCCTGACATTGACATTGATTTTAATTATGGACATTTTTTATTAAGTGTTGATGTAAGTGCATTACTTTTAAAATAAAGTGGGTGCCTTAAGGTTTTTACACTATTGGAGGCGTTGTCTTGATTTTTCTCTACATGTAGATACTTTCTTAATATCTGGATGGTGATTGGAGTTTCTGGGCAGCTTTATATCAACAAAAGTGCTATGTGCCAGTCACGAGAGTGAATGGCAATACTATCTGGTGAGCATTACTCCTAAGGTAGTGGAACCAGCACTAACACTGTAGTGGAGGACAGTATGTTTGTACAGTGATACACCATCTTTATCACATTCTTTGGACTTTATTTATATCTATTAGGGATGGGCCCGGTGCTCGATTCGAACCCATGTTCGAATCGAGCATCGGGCGTTCGCTCGCTCGTCGAGCCCAGAACTATTTGGGCCGTTCGCATCACATTCGTGTGATGCGAGCGGCCCCGCAATGCATTGCGGCCGGCGCGGCCGGCGCAGTGCATTGCTGGCTGATGATTGGCCAAGCATGCACTGTGACCCCGCATGCTTGGCCAATCACAGCGCCCGAAACTCGGAGAGCAATAATTGGCTACAGGCAGGACGCCTGTAGCCAATTACAGCTCAGGGGCTTTAGTACACGCCCCACCATTTAAAAGGCCGCCACGCCATCAGCCCCGGTCACATGAGTTCCGGCTTTAGGAGAGATTAGTCTGCTGATTCTGTCTTTGCTTGATACTGAAAGATTTGCTCTTCTTTGCTAAACCATTGGCTATTTCTTTGCTAAACCATTGCTACCTAAGTCATTGATCGTTCATTGCTGCTGATTGCACAGTTAGTGTGTTATTAGCTGCTGCTGGGGATTAGTCTGGTGCGTGCTTACTGTTAGTACAGTATTGCAGTAGTACCAACCGCAGTGCTGTTAGCACAGCATTGCACCCCAACAGCACCCATAGGACTTCTAGTGTGTTAGTGGCAGCAAACAGAGCTCCTATATTTTCTTCTCAGCAGCACCCATAGGACTTCTAGTGTGTTAGTGGCAGCAAACAGAGCTCCTATATTTTCTTCTCAGCAGCACCCATAGGACTTCTAGTGTGTTAGTGGCATCACACAGAGCTCCTATATTTTCTTCTCAGCAGCACCCATAGGACTTCTAGTGTGTTAGTGGCAGCAAACAGAGCTCCTATATTTTCTTCTCAGCAGCACCCATAGGACTTCTAGTGTGTTAGTGGCAGCAAACAGAGCTCCTATATTTTCTTCTCAGCAGCACCCATAGGACTTCTAGTGTGTTAGTGGCATCACACAGAGCTCCTATATTTTCTTCTCAGCAGCACCCATAGGACTTCTAGTGTGTTGGTGGCAGCAAACAGAGCTCCTATATTTTCTTCTCAGCAGCACCCATAGGACTTCTAGTGTGTTAGTGGCAGCAAACAGGGCTCCTATATTTTCTTCTCAGCAGCACCCATAGGACTTCTAGTGTGTTAGTGGCATCACACAGAGCTCCTATATTTTCTTCTCAGCAGCACCCATAGGACTTCTAGTGTGTTAGTGGCAGCAAACAGAGCTCCTATATTTTCTTCTGAGCAGCACCCATAGGACTTCTAGTGTGTTAGTGGCATCACACAGAGCTCCTATATTTTCTTCTCAGCAGCACCCATAGGACTTCTAGTGTGTTGGTGGCAGCAAACAGAGCTCCTATATTTTCTTCTCAGCAGCACCCATAGGACTTCTAGTGTGTTAGTGGCAGCAAACAGAGCTCCTATATTTTCTTCTCAGCAGCACCCATAGGACTTCTAGTGTGTTAGTGGCAGCAAACAGAGCTCCTATATTTTCTTCTCAGCAGCACCCATAGGACTTCTAGTGTGTTAGTGGCATCACACAGAGCTCCTATATTTTCTTCTCAGCAGCACCCATAGGACTTCTAGTGTGTTAGTGGCAGCAAACAGAGCTCCTATATTTTCTTCTCAGCAGCACCCATAGGACTTCTAGTGTGTTAGTGGCAGCAAACAGAGCTCCTATATTTTCTTCTCAGCAGCACCCATAGGACTTCTAGTGTGTTAGTGGCATCACACAGAGCTCCTATATTTTCTTCTCAGCAGCACCCATAGGACTTCTAGTGTGTTGGTGGCAGCAAACAGAGCTCCTATATTTTCTTCTCAGCAGCACCCATAGGACTTCTAGTGTGTTAGTGGCAGCAAACAGAGCTCCTATATTTTCTTCTCAGCAGCACCCATAGGACTTCTAGTGTGTTAGTGGCAGCAAACAGAGCTCCTATATTTTCTTCTCAGCAGCACCCATAGGACTTCTAGTGTGTTAGTGGCATCACACAGAGCTCCTATATTTTCTTCTCAGCAGCACCCATAGGACTTCTAGTGTGTTAGTGGCAGCAAACAGAGCTCCTATATTTTCTTCTCAGCAGCACCCATAGGACTTCTAGTGTGTTAGTGGCAGCAAACAGAGCTCCTATATTTTCTTCTCAGCAGCACCCATAGGACTTCTAGTGTGTTAGTGGCATCACACAGAGCTCCTATATTTTCTTCTCAGCAGCACCCATAGGACTTCTAGTGTGTTAGTGGCAGCAAACAGAGCTCCTATATTTTCTTCTCAGCAGCACCCATAGGACTTCTAGTGTGTTAGTGGCATCACACAGAGCTCCTATATTTTCTTCTCAGCAGCACCCATAGGACTTCTAGTGTGTTAGTGGCAGCAAACAGAGCTCCTATATTTTCTTCTCAGCAGCACCCATAGGACTTCTAATGTGTTAGTGGCATCACACAGAGTTCCTATATTTTCATCTCAGCAGCACCCATAGGACTTCTAGTGTGTTAGTGGCAGCAAACAGAGCTCCTATATTTTCTTCTCAGCAGCACCCATAGGACTTCTAATGTGTTAGTGGCATCACACAGAGTTCCTATATTTTCATCTCAGCAGCACCCATAGGACTTCTAGTGTGTTAGTGGCATCACACAGAGCTCCTATATTTTCTTCTCAGCAGCACCCATAGGACTTCTAGTGTGTTAGTGGCAGCAAACAGAGCTCCTATATTTTCTTCTCAGCAGCACCCATAGGACTTCTAGTGTGTTAGTGGCAGCAAACAGAGCTCCTATATTTTCTTGTCAGCAGCACACATAGTACCTATAGTGTGTTAGTGTCAGCACCCATAGGACCTACAGTGTGTTGTGAGCACACATAGGAGTTCTATTTTTTATACTATATACACTACCGACTACAATGGCTGGAAGACCGCCAAGGAGAGGCAGAGCGTGCCGAGGCAAGAACACAGGGCAGGCAGGCTCTGTTTCTAGAGACAACAGTGCTGGCCGTGGACGTGGTCGTGCATCGTCATCAGCACGTGGCCATGGGACACGCTTGTCTTTGTTTTCGGAAGCTGGACATGTGGAGCCGCATCATGCCGAAGGCTTGGTAGAATGGATGACCAAGCCCTCCTCATCCTCCTCATCCTCTCTCACCCAGGCTCAGGGTACTGGCAGAGCAGCTGCCAACGCGTACTCAATGGCATCATCAGCCACCCCTTCCCTAGACCCACCATGTCCTCCTGAGGAGTCCCCCGAACTGTTTGAGCACAGTGTTGGGTACATGCTCCAGGAGGATGCCCAACGATTCGAAGGCTCGGATGATGATACCCAGCTTGAGGAAGTCAGTAGTGTGCGCGCAGAGAGAGGGGATGCTGAAGGACAGCAATCTGGCAGTAGTGTTCCACCAGCTGCAGCTTACTGCCAGGTTTGCTCTAGTGGTGAAGAGGGAGGGGATGATGAGGTCACTGACTCCACGTGGGTGCCTGAAGGGAGAGAGGAGGAGGAGGAGGAGGATGCAGCGTCACATGTCCAACGAGGCAGGATGCCCCCTGGAGGCCAGCTAGAGGCCAGCACAGCAACTGTACCACACCGCAGAGCTCCGCCTGTGCAGGGCGCTGCCTCTGCACGTTATCACAAAAGTTCTTTGGTGTGGGCCTTTTTTGAGACGAGTGCATCAGATCGCACCACTGCTATTTGCAATATTTGTCTCAAGCGTATCTCGCGTGGCCAAAACATCAGCCGCTTGGGCACCACAAGCATGAGCAGACATATGTCGACCTGCCATGCAGCTCGTTGGCAAGCACACATAAAAGACCCACACCAAAGAACAAAGCGGACCTCTCCTTGCTCCTCATCAGCTGGGATCTCCATCCCCACTATATCTTCAGTCCTCTCTGAAAGCTGCTCTGAGAGGACTGAAGGTGTAGAATTAGGTGTGTCACAACCAAGTACTTGCAGTACACCGACGTCCGATTGTAGCAGGCAAATTTCCCTGCCCCAGCTGCTGGACCGTCGAAAGAAGTATACTCCCAGCCATCCACATGCCCAGCGGTTGAATGCTAGCTTGGCTAAATTGCTAGCACTTCAACTGCTGCCTTTTCAGTTGATAGACTCGGCCCCCTTCCGTGAGTTTGTTCAATGTGCGGTTCCTCAGTGGCAGGTTCCCAAACGCCACTTTTTCTCACGGAAGGCGATTCCGTCTCTCTACTGGCATGTGGTAAGGTGCATATTACCGCTGACTCATGGTCCAGCAGGCATGGACATGGACGTTATCTTTCTTTCACGGCCCATTGGGTCACTCTATTGGCAGCTGGGAGGGATGCAGGACAAGGTGCAGTAGTGTTGGAGGTTGTTCCGCCTCCACGCCTCCAAAATGCTACTACTGGTTGTGACACACCTCTCTCCTCCACCCCCTCCTCTTCTTCTTCCTCCATGTCCTCTTCTTCTTCCTCCATGTCCTCTTCGAGTGCTCTGTCCTCGGAACCAGCGGTGCTCCGTAGGCGTACAAGGGGCTATGCGAGTACGCAGGCAAAAAGATGCCATGCCGTGCTTGCGCTGGTGTGTTTGGGGGACAGGAGCCACACTGGGCCAGAGGTTCTGGCAGCTCTGCAGGGGCAGGCCGAGAGGTGGTTGACGCCACGCCAGCTTAAGCCAGGAATGGTCGTTTCTGATAATGGCACCAACCTCCTCTCCGCCCTGCGACAGGGGCAGCTCACCCATGTGCCCTGTATGGCTCACGTCCTCAACCTGGTGGTGCAGCGGTTCTTGGGCAGGTTCCCAGGCTTACAGGATGTCCTGAGGCAGGCCAGGAAAGTCTGTGTGCATTTCCGCCGATCTTATAATGCCAGTGCTCGGCTGACTGAGCTGCAAAAGGAGCTGAACCTGCCCAAGAACCGCCTAATATGTGACATGCCCACCAGGTGGAACTCAACGTTGGCCATGCTGCAGCGACTGCACACGCAGCAGAGGGCCATCAATGAGTACCTTTGCGACTACGGCACCAGGACAGGGTCAGGGGAGCTTGGCTTTTTTTCCCCACGCCAGTGGAGCATGATCAGGGATGCATGCACTGTCCTCTCACCATTTGAGGAGGCCACGAGGATGGTGAGCAGTGACAGTGCATGCATCAGTGACACTGTACCTCTTGTCCACCTGTTGGAGCATACGCTGCGTGGGATAATGGACAGGGCACTTGAGGCAGAACAGAGGCAGGAAGAGGAGGACTTCCTTGTCTCTCAAGGCCCCCTTTATCCAGACAATGTTCCTTCTGTCCCACCCATCACACAGGAAGAGGAGGAGGAGGAGGAGGAGGAGGAGGATTGTGTGAGCATGGAGGTGGAGCCTGGCACTCAGCATCAGCAGCAGCAGTCTTTTAGGGATGATGTACAGTCCCAACAAACCAGTGGACTTGTACGTGGCTGGGAGGAGGTGGCTGGCGATCATGTCATCCTCAGTGACCCAGAAGACTCCGGACCGAATGCCTCAGCTAACCTACGCTGCATGGCCTCCCTGATCCTGCAAAGCCTGCGGAAGGATCCTCGTGTTCTTCGGATCAAGGAGAGTGACCATTACTGGCTGGCCACTCTCCTTGATCCACGGTACAAGGGTAAGGTTGCGGACCTTATCTTGCCGTCGCAGAGGGAGCAGAGGATGAGACATCTCAGGGAGGCCTTGCAGAAAGGTCTGTGCAACGCGTTCCCAGAAACTGGGAGGTTACAAACTCCTGGTCCTGGACGACGAGTTGCTGAGGCTTCGGTCAGTAGCAGAAGGAGCGGTGGGGAAGGTGGACGTCTGACCGATGCGTTCAGACAATTTTTTAGTCCGCAGCCCCAAGGTATGATCGGTTCCAGCAACCATCGCCAGCGTCTGATATACATGGTGCAGGAATACCTAGGGGCAAGGTCAGACTTGGACACCTTTCCCACCGAAAATCCTCTGGCTTACTGGGTCCTGAGGATGGATCACTGGCCAGAGCTTGCACAGTATGCAATTGAGCTACTGGCCTGTCCTGCATCCAGCGTTCTTTCCGAACGCACATTCAGTGCTGCTGGAGGATTTGTCACCGATCATAGGGTGCGCCTGTCCACCGACTCGGTTGATCGACTGACCTTCATAAAAATGAATCAGTCTTGGATCACCACCAGCTACCAGACACCTGAAGCGGATATACTGGAATAATTTATAATGTCACATCCCTTCAAGACTGCCTATGCTGATGCTGAGTGACTGTCCTGTTATGTTCACTGACTATCCTCTTCCTCCTCCTCAATGATCCATGCCACCACACCAGTGCCTAAGGCACAATTTTTCAGCCCCTGTATAACAGGGGCGTGTAATTACAATTTTTTAAAAAGATGCTTCGCAACAGGTGTGACTGCTGTGCTCAGAGTACAGTATCTGTGAGGGGTTGCAGTGTTGTGGCACCAGCACCAGTGCCTAAGGCACAATTTTTCAGCCCCTGTTGGGGCGTGTAATTACAATTTTTAGGCAATGCTTTGCAACAGGTCTCATTGCTGTGCTCAGAGTACAGTATCTGTGAGGGGTTGCAGTGTTGTGGCACCAGCACCAGTGCCTAAGGCACAATTTTTCAGCCCCTGTATAACAGGGGCGTGTAATTACAATTTTTTAAAAAGATGCTTCGCAACAGGTGTGACTGCTGTGCTCCAAGTACAGTATCTGTGAGGGGTTGCAGTGTTGTGGCACCAGCACCAATGCCTAAGGCACAATTTTTCAGCCCCTGTTTAACAGGGGCGTGTAATTACAAATCTTGATCTAATAGTTCACAGCAGGGCCCATTCCTGCGCCCACCAAGAGTAACTATGAGGGCCTACAGTCTTGTGGCAACACCGTCCACCACCACCACCACCACCAAAGGCCCAATTTTTCTGCCCTGTTCAACAGGTGCATGCAATTACAAATCTTGATCTAATAACTCACAGCAGGGCCCATTCCTGCACCCACCAAGAGTAACTGTGAGGGCTTACAGTCTTGTGGCAACACCGTCCACCACCACCACCACCACCACCAAAGGCCCAATTTTTCTGCCCGGTTCAACAGGTGCATGCAAGTACAAATCTTGATCTATTAACTCACAGCAGGGCCCATTCCTGTGCCCACCAGTCTTGTGGCTACACCAACATCTAATAGGGCAAATTTCTGCAGAGTATATACGGCAGGCCCCTACTTTCAAACATCCAACTTACAAACGACTCCTACTTGCAAACGGCAAGAGAAAACAGGAAGTGAGAGGAAATCTACCCCTAGGAAGGAAAATTCTATCCTGTTAGATTTAATTTGGGAAAAAGGTATCTCCTCTCTACTGATGCTTTATCACCAATCCTTGTTTCAATTAAAACCCCACTTTTCCAAAAACATTTGTCATTGGGACGGAAAGTGAGGTGACATGTTCTGAACAGATGTGCAAAGACAGCAAATGTTACAGGGGTGATAACCCCTCCCTATGTTCTCCAAAAAGCTTAAAAATTGATTTTTTTGGGATGTAGCTACACTTCATAATGTACCTGTTCAGATTCTACTTAAGAACAAACCTACAGTCCATGTCTTGTTTGCACCACCTATATACTGCTGTTCAGAGTATATAGGGTTGTAGGTATAGGGTTTTATTTTGGGTGCGGGGTACCCCTTAGTATCCATACAAGACCCAAAGGGGCTGGGGTGGGGGGGGTGATGGGGTAGCCATGCCATTTTTCTCAAGGATTTTCAGCCATATGGCGGCCAGGACAAGACATGACATTAAAGCCGCAAGTGGTTTTAAATGGCTTCTTTTTTTCCTTTACAAATGTCATTTTGTGCAAGGACAGTTCTAAACACGGGAAACACATGCCACTTCACAGGCATACTTTAGACACCCCCCAGGTACAAAATTTAAAGGAAAATTTCACTTTTTTTTTTTTCACTTTATGCATCATTAAAATGACTGCTCCCGAAAAAACTTTAGTTTTTAAAATTTCTTTTTGCATTGATATATGTCCCCTGGGGCAGGACCCGGGTCCCCAAACCTGTTTTATGACATTAACATGCATATTGGCCATTGTAATTAGCAATTTTGATTTCGAACGTTCGCGTCCATTATAACGAATAGGGTTCGAAAATTCGCGCGAACTTTCGGTCCGTTCGAAGGTTCTGGTGCGAACCGAACCCGGGGGTGTTCGGCTCATCCCTAATATCTATATGGACTTTGTTTTTCCATTCTAATTTTTACCATTTACATTTGTTTTCAGCTTCCTACCACCCTATCGCTTGTCGTCTTCATCCCCCTGCACCCCACTGTCGGCTCCCTACCACCCCACCCCTGTCATCTTCATCCCCACAGTCAGCTTCCTACCACCCCACCCTCTGTCATCTTCATCCCCCTGTACCCCACTGTCAGCTTACTACCACCACACCCCCTGTCATCTTCATCTCTCGGTACCCAACTGTCAGCTTCCTACTACCCACCTCATGTCATCTTCGTTCTCCTGTACCCCACTATCAGCTTTCTACTACCCACCCCCTGTCATCTCCATCCCCCTGTACCCCACGGTCAGCCGGTCAGCTTCTTACCACCCCACCCCCTTTCATCTTCATCCCCCCTGTACCCCACTGTCAGCTTCCTACCACCCCAGCCCCTGTCATATTCATCCCCCCTGTACTCCACTGTCAGCTTCCTAACCACCCCATGTCACCTTCATCCCCCCTGTACCCCATTGCCAGCTTCTTACCACCCCACCCCCTGTCATCTTCATCCCCTGGTACTAGGGTGACCACGTGTCCCGGATTGCCCGGGACAGTCCCGCATTTTGCAGGTCTGTCCCGGGCACATTCATTCCAGGACAATACAGTGTCCCGGAATGAAACTGACACAGCCACCCCCCGGGCCAATCTGATGCCCCCAAAAAAGGGCGCCACATCACTGCTTTACTCACAGTACTTGTCCTGGCCGGGAATGCCTGGAGGAGCACAATCCCGCCCCCTGCTTGTGATTGGAGAAATCATAAATCCCACCTCTTGTGTCCAATCACTGTGCTGTGATTCGTTACAGCACAAGCTGATTTTTGGGAAGGGAGGGTGTCCCTGAATGGTAGTTTGGAAATGTGGTTACCCTACCTGGTACCCAACTGTCAGCTTCCTACCACCCACCCCATGTCATCCTAATCCCCCTGTACCCCACTGCCAGCTTCCTACCACCCACCCCCTGTCATCTTCATGCCCCTGTACCCCACTGTCAGCTTCTTACCACCCCACCCCCTGTCATCTTCATCCCCCCTGTACTCCACTGCCAGTTTCCTACCACCCCTACCCCGTTAAATTTATTGGTGCACTCCACATATAATGGACATAGGTACCATTTTTTCTTCCAGTGACAACACGGACACAAGGACATTTCTCCTTCCAGTGAAACCACCAATGAAGGGACATGTTTTCTTTCAGTGACACCAAGGATGCATGGACATTTTTTTTTTCCAGTGACACCACAGATGCAGGTGCAAGTTTTTTTGGAGGGGGGTGCAAGTAGCTGGTCTTGCCTAGGGTGCAAAATAGTCTAGCACCGGCCCTGGCAGCAGCAGTGCGAACTCACTGCAAATTGAATTAATAAGTCTTGTGCATTATCTGAGTACTACAGTGCAATTCAGATGCAAATTCCAGACTCATTGCCTTCTATGGGAATACACCTGAATCGCACATCTGGTCAGTTTTTAAAACATAATTTGAATAATAAAAAAAAAAAAGTGTTAGGGTCCCCCCCAATCCATTTTAAGTAAAATCTCACGCCAAAATTCAATGTACAATGAACATATTCATTCATAGGTGGAGGGGGGGGGCTTGTTAAATGGGGCTTTCAGATTCCAATAAGCCCCTTGCCCGGTGCCTGCAGACCCCCACAACCACCGGACAGGGTTGTGGGGAAGATTCCCTTGTCCCCCCCATGTTGAAGGCATGTGGTCTGGTATGGTTCAGGAGTAGGGTTGAGCGAACCCGAACTGTAAAGTTCGGGTCCGTACCGAACTTTAGCTTTTTCCCGAACCCGGACTTTGCGCGAAAGTCCGGGTTCGGGTTCGGCAATCTAATGGTGCAGTTAGAAATGCTTCAGGGCCCAGCCAATCACCTTTTGATTAGCTGGTGTGCCCTTAGAAGCCATCATAGCCATGCCTACTAATGGCATGGCTGTGATTGGTCAGTGCAACATGTGACCCAGCTTCTATATAAGCTAGAGGCACACAGCACACACGTCACTCTGCTTCAGAATAGATAGGAAGAGGATCTTGTCTGCTGCTGTTGCTTTTAGGGAGAGATTGAAAAATACATGAGTTAGTCCTGATTCTGGAATCTGAGGGAAAAGATAGAGAGACAGTGTAGTGTAGGGCCAGGTTCCTGTTGGTGCTTTCAGGGAGAGAGATTTATTATATAGGAATAGGAGTCCAGATTCAGAGATATAACTCAGCGATCTGCATAGGTTTACCTGTTTGTGTTGCAGTGCAGTCTTTTTACACTGCCATGAGCACAGTGTCAGAGAAAATCTACCTTTTATCTGCAAACTCAGTGCACCAACACTGCATATATTACGTTGAGAGATACACCGTTTCCATACTGTGGGTGTATTCTGCTCTTGGAAAAAGATCCATTTAGGGCAAAAAAAAAAGGCACTTTATTGTGCTCTTTTCCATAAACCATTTCTATATATTTGTCTTCTACTGTGCTATACTAAAAAAACAACATTTTTTTTAATAGCATTTTCTGCAGTTCTGTAGCTGTGCGATTCAGCGGTTACGTACTGTGGGTGTGTTGTGGTCTTCCAAAAAACGCCATTTAGGGCCACAAAAAATATTTTGCAGTGTGTTATACATATGTGGAGTTGTGTGAAATAAACAATTTCTATATAGTTTTCTTCTACTGTGCTATACTAAAAAAACAAAAAAAATTTTGAATAGCATTTTCTGCAGTTCTGTAGCTGTGCGATTCAGCGGTTACGTACTGTGGGTGTGTTGTGGTCTTCCAAAAAACGCCATTTAGGGCCACAAAAAATATTTTGCAGTGTGTTATACATATGTGGAGGTGTGTGAAATAAACAATTTCTATATAGTTTTCTTCTACTGTGCTATACTAAAAAAAAAACATTTTTTTTGAATAGCATTTTCTGCAGTTCTGTAGCTGTGCGATTCAGCGGTTACGTACTGTGGGTGTGTTGTGGTCTTCCAAAAAACGCCATTTAGGGCCACAAAAAATATTTTGCAGTGTGTTATACATATGTGGAGGTGTGTGAAATAAACTATTTCTATATAGTTTTCTTCTACTGTGCTATACTAAAAAAACTAAAAATTTTTTGAATAGCATTTTCTGCAGTTCTGTAGCTGTGTGATTCAGCGGTTACGTACTGTGGGTGTGTTGTGGTCTTCCAAAAAACGCCATTTAGGGCCACAAAAAATATTTTGCAGTGTGTTATACATATGTGGAGGTGTGTGAAATAAACTATTTCTATATAGTTTTCTTCTACTGTGCTATACTAAAAAAACAACATTTTTTTTGAATAGCATTTTCTGCAGTTCTGTAGCTGTGCGATTCAGCGGTTACGTACTGTGGGTGTGTTTTTGTAGCACACAGATCCTTTCCCCCTTACCTGCCTTTATGTTGTTGGCTCCTCGCAGGAGGGAGAAAGGCACACCGCACTACCAGCCCGTACCCTCCTATATAAAGAGGTTGAGCAGTGTACTTGACGGGCCGTGTCCACAGCCGGAGTCAAAACTCCTCCAGAGGATGATTCTCACCTCTACTGTAGGTAGAGGCAAGTCCTTTAATTCCCAGTAAAGTCAATGTCCACACCAGCTGAAATTACAACTCTTATTCTCTCATGGCAAAATAAACTCTACTCGGATAGAAAAGGTTAGAGCAAAGAAACAGGACAGCTTAAGGTGTGGAGGAGGTCCAGGCACAAACGTAGCACATTCACTTCACTGCTTAGGTTTCTCAAACAGTTTTAGGTGCACGGTCTCTGCCACAGACCTTGAGGTTGGTCTCTGCCACAGACCGGGTGTACAAGGCCCCTGCCACGGACCTGGAGAACTTTGGTCTCTGCCACAGACCAGGGTGTATAAGGCCCCTGCCACGGGCCGGGTGAATAAGGCCTCTGATACAGTCAAGATGACCTTGAGCTTCTCCTTCTACGAACCTAGCCCACATCAAGGGGAAGACATCTCTCCAGGGAGTCAACAGACCCTTCCTTCACCGTGACTCCCGCATCGGTCCATCAGAATGATCCTCCCTTCCCTGGAACATGGTCCCCTACATGAGGCGGCACCCTAAGACTCCTCGACCCTTAGCGGACTCCAGACAAAGGCTCTGGACTCCAGGCTTTACTCCCGCACCTAGTCCTCCATACCCAGGGCAGCAGGAACTCCAGGAAAGTACCTCACCCCGGGCTAAAGGTACCCGAGATGGAACAGGAACACATGCACCCAGGCCGAAGGCACCTGGGCGTGGACCCCACTGGACATCAGCCCCCAGGCCAAAGGTCTGCCCCTTTTATATGCTCTCCCGGCATGCACAGCAGGTTCCCCGCCCCGCTGTACTACTGCCAAGAGGGGACACAAAAGGCACAGCACTGTATCGGCGGTTCAACCCTAGCCTACCATGGCAGCGCCACCTGTAGGCCGCAGGGAACTGCACACCAATACTGTCCCCCGAGGACAAAATGGTCCATGAATCCTACAGAATTAGGGTGTTTGAGCCTATTTACCACTCAAACACTTCCCTTAAATTTAGCACCCCGCTACATTTTTATTTCAAAGTATTTTATTTTCCCACTAGCTTATCCATTAAATTGAATAATTTATTCCAGAAAGGGCGTATTCTGGGGCATTCCCACCATATGTGTGGCATCGTGCCGTTGAGTTTCTGAGGTTCTTAAGGACTTCCCGTACCTCTTCTGCTGAAAAGGGGGCCTCCAGCATATTTTGAATTTTTTTTTTTTTTTTTATGTTATTTTAAGTTATTTCCCTATCCACATTTGTTTGCAGAGCACTTGCCATGCTCTTAACAACATTTTGCTGCCACTTGCAGCCCTCTAGCCCTTTCCATTACTTTTTTAGAGCCTTTTCAGTCCTTAGAAGTCCGGGTCCCCATTGACTTTAATGGGGTTCGGGTTCGGGTTAAAGTTCGGTCCCGAACCCGAACTTTTTTCCGAAGTTCGGCCGAACCCGAACATCCAGGTGTCCGCTCAACTCTATTCAGGAGCACTCGCTTATCCAGGGATTTAGCGGCACTCGCTGCCAGGCTGCATGCTTGGATAAGGGTATGGATTTGGAGTACCCCATGCTATTTTTTAAAAATTTTTGGCAAAGGGTTCTCCTTATAATCTATATCAGCCCCGAAAGGGCCTGGTATGGATTGAGGGGGGACCCCCACGCTGTTTTTTTCACAACTTTTTTTGCAGGCAATGTTTTTTTTTTTTTACATTCAGTTGTCAGCCGGGAACCCCGATGACAGCTGATGAGTCATCCTATGTGAATTGGTAAGGGGTACATTGTACCCCTACCATTTCACGAAGAAAGTGTAAAAAAAAAAGTAAAAAACAAACAAACCGACACCTTGGAAAAGTCCTTTATTAAAAAAAATAAAAACACATTCCAGTGATGTAATCCAATGTCCCGCGGCGATCCGATGTCCAGTGCAGCAGTCTCCACTCGAAACGTCATTGGCTGAGCGGACCTACACTGTGGAGGAAGTTCCCCATCAGGTCCGCTCAGCCAATGACGTAGGCGGGGTCTGAGGTACGAGGGGGCTAGCGGACCTGATGGGGAGCTTCCTCTTCAGTGTAAAAAAATGAATAGACCCGCCCCTTCTCACGTTCCCCATCAGGAGCGGACCTGATGGGGAACGTGAGAAGGAGCGGGTCTATGAATTTTTTTACACTGAAGAGGAAGTTCTCCATCTGGTCCGCTCAGCCAAGACGTAAGTGGGGTCTGAGATACGAGGGCACCCCCGCCCCCTCGTACCTCAGACCCTGCGTACGTCATTGGCTGAGCGGACCTGATGGGGAAAATCCTCCGTAGTGTAGGTCCGCTCAGCCAATGACGTTTCGAGTGAAGACTGCAGCACTGGACATTGGATCGCCGCAGGACATTGGATTACATCGCTGGAATGTGTTTTTTATTTTTTATTTTAAAAAAAAAGGACTTTTCCAAGGTGAATGTGTTTTAAAAAAAATAAAAATACACTTTCTTCGTGAAATGGTAGGGGTACAATGTACCTCTTACCAATTCATATAGGGGGGGGCAGGATCTGGGGGTCCCCTTTGTTAAAGGGGTCTTCCAGATTCCGATAAACCCCCTGCCCGCAGACCCCCACAACCACCGGGCAAGGGTTGTGGGGATGAGGCCCTTGTCCCCATCAACATGGGGACATCCTCCCCATGTTGAGGGCATGTGGCCTGGTACGGAGGGGGGGGGCGCTCTCTCGTCCCCCCCTCTTTTCCTGCGGCCTGCCAGGTTGCGTGCTCGGATAAAGGGTCTGGTATGGATTTTTGGGGGAACTCCACGCCATTTTTGTCAAATTGGGGTGGAGTTCCCCATAAAATCCCTACCAGACCTGGAGGGTCTAGTATGGATATTTGGGGGGAACCCCACATCATTTTTTTTTTTTATTTGATGCAGGGTTCCCCTTAATATCCATACCAGACCTGAAGTGCCTGGTAATTGAATTTGGGGGGACCCCCACGCATTTTTTTTTTTTTTTTTTATCAATGACTTTTCTCTGTATTGCCGGGAGCCGACAATTCATTATAGCCGCGATTATAAATGGCTTTTTTTCCTTCAGAAATGACATTTTGTGCAGGGACAGTTCTAAGCACGGGAAACAAGCGCTGCTTTACAGGCATATTATACACCCCCCCCCCCCCCCCCAGGTACGAAATTTAAAGGAATATTTCACTTTTTATTGTTTCACTTTATGCATTAATAAAATCACTGCTCCCGAAAAAAACTGCAGTTTTTAAAACTTTTTTTGCATTGATACATGTCCCCTGGGGCAGGACCCGGGTCCCCAAACCCTTTTTAGGACAATAACTTGCATATTAGCCCTTATAATTATCACTTTAGATTTTGAACGTTCGAGTCCATTGTATTTAATAGGGTTCTAAAGTTTACGCGAACTTTAGGTCTGTTCGCAGGTTCTGGTGCGAACCGAACAGGGGGGTGTTCGGCTCATCCCTAATGCTCAGACTAAATTAGAAGGCGGGAGCGCTCTTTCTGGTAAAACTAGCATTCGTAATGGAGATAGCACATTCATCATGCTGCAAATTATTGCATCGTTAAATGTAGCGCATTATTTTCCTCTTTATAATGCTCGAAAAAAAAATAGTTTTCGGTGTGGATATTCACACCGGGTTCTGACAAACTTATTTCTTTGTAATCTCAGGAATCTTTGTCTTTTATTTTAAAGACAGGTCTCCAAAATATATATATATATATTTTTTTTTTGGTGATTTGAATCAAGATCTCCTTATTTTTTTCTGGCCTTTTAATATTTTCTTGTGATCTCCATTTTTTTTATGGTCAAGTCATCAAAACAACATTATTATCTTGTATTTTTTTCCTTCAAGGAGGTTGGTGTTGGTGTCCCTTGTTATTTACACAGATGGGCTGATTTACGAAACATTTGCACCATGAGTATCGGCGCATCTATGTGCGCAACGGCAGTTTTGGTATTTACGAAACATTTGCGCCGGTAACGCAGCGCTATTCCCCATTTACTATAGTGTTCTCGGCGCACGGGAGGAGGCGCTCAGTGCGCCACTATGGACCTGGTGCACGGCATCTTTAAATTAAAATATAAAGAAGCTGGAAGTGCCAATATAATGGGGGTGACGTGGGGTGATGTGAGGAAGTTTAGTGACAACTGCCCAAGTAACAAATATTCCCAAAATAGAATGAGAAAGTAACTTTTTCTGAACCAGCCCGCTGCGCCGGCAATTACATTTATAACTGCAAGCGTTTTTTTCGTTCTCTGCGCGGGAATTTTACTCGTTCAAATGCGCCGGTTCACTGCGCCGGCAAAATTTTAGCAAATGTCAAGTCACGTAAATCAATTTGCATAAGTTGAACAGGTGCACCTCCTAAGACGTTATATAACAGTCTGACAGCAAAATGACATTTCTAAAGGAAAAAAAAAAGGCACTTAAAATCACTTGCGGCTATAATGAATTGTCGGCTCCCGTCAATATAGAGAAAAGTCATTGAAAGTCTTTGAAAAAAAAAAGAAAAAAAGGGGGTCCCCCCAAATTCCATTACCAGGCCCTTCAGGTCTGGTATGCATATTAAGGGGAACTCCGGGCCAATTTTTTTTTTTAAATGACGTACTTAAAAAAAAAAATGGCGTGGAGTCCCATTAAAAATCCACACCAGACCCTTATCCGAGCACGCAACCTGGCCGGCCGCAGGAAAAGAGGGGGGGACGAGAGAGTGGCCCCCCTCCCTCCTGAACCACACCAGGCCACATGCCCTCAACATGGGGAGGATGTCCCCATGTTGATGGGGACAAGGGCCTCATCCCCACAACCCTTGCTGGTGGTTGTGGGGGTCTGCGGGCGGGGGGCTTATTGGAATCTGGAAGCCCCCTTTAACAAAGGGGACCCCCAGATCCCCCCCCTGTGTGAAATGGTAATGGGGTACAAATGTACCCCTACCATTTCACAAAAAAAGTGTCAAAAATTACAATAGCCGGTTTTTGACAATTCCTTTTTCTTTTTCGTACATCACGGGACACAGAGCGACTTAGTCATTACTAATGGGTTATATAGTTTACCTTCAGGTGTTGGCACTGGCCAATTCCAAACCGGAAGTACCCTCCCCTATATAAGCCCCTCCCACCCGGGAGCACCTCAGTTTTTTGCCAGTGTCTAAGGTGTTGGCCAAAGAGTAACATGTGTTTTCACTGGGCTTGCGTACAGGTTCTTTTGGGCCTTAGTAAGCTGTTCCGGATCCCACCAAAAAAGCTTCATAGCTAAACGGTCGGTACCCGGGCCTTGCAGCAGAAGAGCAAGGTTTTGCCTGTAATGCTTCTCTTAGGAGGGCTGGACCCTGGGATCCAGAGCTCTGGTCATACCCACGACCAAGACGCTGTCTGTGCAGGGTGCTATACAGGTCCAGGGGAGTGGAATCCTTGGGAACCCGGTCCCTGAAGGTTTAATTACAATGCCTGCCGTGATAGGTGAAGTTTGGACTTTTGTGGACCAAACAAAGTCCTGCGGCGGGGATCAGGTAAGTGGGGGCCCCCAGGAACTTGGTTCTATTGGGGGACCCCCAAGCCTAATTTGTCTTTCTGTCTGTTACCTAACGGTATTCCCGCTAAATATCTGTGTTTGCCTATAACTACTGAAAATGTAAAATTTTAATAGTAGTCAAGAAAAAAAAAAAAAAAAAACAGGGACCGCGGTACCTGTGTTAAACCACTAGAGGCCGCTGTAGTCCATTTTTCTTGTAATGTGGATCTTTGGTTTTCTCAACTCAAAAGATCCAGGCAGCTGGTAAGTTTCTCTGAGGGAATCCACTTCCTCTGCCCTGTTGCTGCGTTCATCCACCGCACAGGCCCTCCGGCAAAAAGGGCCCTGGCTCCTAGTCCTCTGTTGGTTTTCGAAAAGGGCGCCATTGGCGCACGGGCGCGCGCGCGGGCGCGTGCACGCGCCTCCTATGAAAAAAAAGGGGCGGGGCGGGTGGATGACGCTCGATGCGCGCCGCGGCGCTTCTGCGCATGTGCGGGCGTCCCAGCATGGTTAAAAGACACAGTACAAGTGTCAGCTGCATGCAAACAGAGCTAGCAACAAACAGTGGCACACAGAGGCGGTTGATGCAGGCATCCCCATAGAAAGGCACTTTAGTGGACACCAGCTGGTATATAGCAGCACCTGTGTTAGACTATTACCAGCAAAAATTGGTGTATGACGACGGGAATACCTCAGCTTTGTGCTTAAAGGATATGTCGTCCAGACGCTCCGGAAATAGATCTTCCAGGAAGCCAAAGGGGTCTCCATCGGGCTCTGAGGATATTGGGCATGCTTGCACTGCACCAATCTCCCCTGAGAATGCAGAGGTCAGTAGCCGTAGAAACCCCGCAGGAATGCCTGGTGCTGCGGCTGTCCCCAGTCCACCTGCTCCTGTATATATAACAGAGGAGGTTTTATCCTCAACTCTGGGAGGATTAGAAGAGAGATTAACAGCATTGATCGCTGCTTCCCTATCTCAGGGAAAGCGCGTCCGATCTCCGTCTCCTCCTTCAGAGTGCCTGTTAGTGGAGGAACAGCCCCACACAGAGATCGACCTACCTGAAGGGGATCAGGATGAGGTTGATTCACTTATAGAGGAATCAACAGTGGAAGAACCTTTCTCAGCTTCTCAGGCTGAAAGATTATGGGTTCAGTCTCTGACTAACATGGTCCGATCAGCATTTAAAATGCCTCTGGCGGAACCACCATCCACTACGGTTTCCTCGCTGGGGTCGCTAAAAGCTCCCCAGGCGGTCTGTTCCTTCCCAATCCACCCTTTATTAGAAGGGCTTATTTACCAGGATTGGGAGCATCCTGATAAAATATTTGCTCCCCCCAAGAGATTTCCGGTGATCTATCCCATGGAGGATAAGTTCATAAGAAAATGGAGGGTCCCTATAGTGGACGCAGCCATCTCTTCTGTTAACAAATCACTGACATGTCCAGTAGATAATGTTCCAATGTTCAAAGACCCAATAGATAAAAAATTGGAGTCTTTACTAAAATCTGCTTTCTCTACAGCAAGTATGGTGACACAACCTGCGGTAGCAGCGATTGGAGTCTGCCAAGCAGTGAAAGATCAGTTGAAACAAGTCTTAAGGGACTTACCAGATCAGCAGGCTCATGCCCTAGCTGACCTGCCTAGAGCCTTGTGTTTTGCGGTGGACGCCATAAAGGATACAATCCAACAGGCCTCCCGCTTTACGCTGTCTATAGTACATATGCGTAGGCTTCTGTGGCTCAAAAACTGGTCTGCTGAAGCTCCCTGTAAAAAACTGCTGGTTAGCTTCCCTTTTCATGGAGAACGCTTATTTGGAGAAGATCTGGACAAATATATCCAGAAAATTTCTGCCGGTAAAAGTTCACTCTTACCGGTTAAGAACAAGGGTAGAAGTCCTTCTTTTAAGAGGCCTACCTCTCCAGTCCCGGGCACATCGGCTGTGAAGCAGTTCCGACGGCCTCCGCGGTCAAATTCAGGGGGCAGAAATCAGGGACAATCACAGGGTAACAAGAAGCCCTGGATCAAGAGAGGTACAAAACCTCCCCCTAAGGCATGAAGTATTGCCCCCGCTCAATCGGGTGGGGGGAAGACTTCAGTTGTTCACAGAGACCTGGCGGGACACCATCAGAGACAGATGGGTGCTCTCCGCAGTAAGTCTGGGATACAAGCTGGAGTTAAAAGGCACTCCTCCTGCCCAATTTATGAGGTCAAACGTGCCAAGAGATCCCCAAAAGAGAGGATCCCTCCTTCTGGCACTAGAACAACTATTGCTCCAAGGGGTAATCATGAAGGTTCCCCTGGAAGAAAGCGGATTCGGGTTTTACTCGAACCTTTTCACAGTCCCCAAACCAAATGGGGACGTGAGGCCCATATTAAATCTAAAAGGGCTAAACAAGTTCCTAAATATCAGGACTTTTCGGATGGAGTCGATCCGATCAGTGGCCACCGCCCTACAAGGGCAGGAATGGCTAGCCTCGATCGACATAAGGGATGCTTATCTGCATATTCCCATCTTTCCGGCCCATCAGAAATTTCTACGCTTTGCAGTAGAAGGGCGCCATTTTCAGTTCAGAGCCTTACCTTTCGGTCTGGCCACAGCACCACGAGTGTTCACAAAAATTCTGGCCCCATTATTGGCCAATCTAAGAACACAGGGTGTAACGATAATGGCATATCTAGACGACCTGCTACTAATAGACCACTCAGTGGAAAAGCTGGAAGTAGCTATTCACAAGACAATCGAGTATCTGGAATATCACGGTTGGATTATCAACCGGGACAAGTCAGCTCTAAGACCAGTCAAAAGTCTGGAATACTTAGGGCTAAGGCTGGATTCAAATCAGAGAAAGATTTTCTTACCTCCAGAGAAGGTGTCGTCTTTAAGAAATTTGACCCACTTAGTGGGTACAAAAAGAAAACCATCCATACGTCTCTGCATGAGGCTGCTGGGAAAGATGGTGGCTTCATTCGAAGCGGTACCCTACGGTCAATTCCATTCAAGGAATTTGCAAAGGGCCATACTGTCAGCCTGGAACAAAAAAGTTCAGGCTTTAGACTTACCAATGTCCCTGTCCCCTTCCGTTCGCAAGAGCCTCCATTGGTGGTTGGTGCCCCAGAATCTGGAAAGAGGGAAACCCTTCAGTCCGGTTTCTTGGAAGGTGGTCACTACAGATGCCAGCCTCATCGGCTGGGGGGCAGTGCTGGAGCAATGGTCTCTCCAGGGCAGGTGGTCAGAAGCAGAAAAGGCCCTGCCCATCAATCTCTTAGAGATACGAGCAGCCCGGTATGCCCTAGTAGCATGGACATCCAAACTCCAGGGGTCCCCTGTCAGAATTCAATCAGACAATGCCACGGCAGTGGCATATATCAATCATCAGGGTGGCACCAAAAGTCGTGCAGCCCAGAAGGAAGCAAATTGCATCCTGGAGTGGGCAGAAAGATATGTCCCAGCCATATCCGCGGTTTTCATCCCAGGAGTGGAAAATTGGAGAGCGGACTTTCTAAGTCGCCAACAATTATGCCCGGGGGAATGGTCTCTTCACCCCGAGGTTTTCCAGGCAATATGCCAGCGGTGGGGAACACCGGATGTAGATCTGCTAGCATCCAGATTCAACGCAAAGGTGGACAGGTTTGTGTCTCGCACAAGGGATCCCCTAGCTTGCGGCTCGGATGCCCTAGTGTTCCCTTGGGATCGGTTCAAGCTGATATATGCATTCCCACCGCCACAATTGTTACCGCGATTACTCCGCAGAATCAGGGTAGAAAAGAAACCAGTGATTCTGGTGGCTCCAGCGTGGCCCCGAAGGGCATGGTACGCGGAGATTGTAAAAATGTCAGTGAGGAGTCCGTGGACCCTCCCACTTCGTCCGGACCTGCTGTCGCAAGGACCGATATACCACCCTTCCTTACCAGCCCTAGGTTTGACGGCCTGGCTATTGAAGCCCACATTCTGAAAAAGAGAGGGCTCTCTAATTCTGTGGTATCTACCATGATCAATGCCAGGAAACCGGTATCCAGGCAGATCTATTATAGGATCTGGAAAGCGTACATTACGTGGTGTGAGACCAAGAAATGGCATCCACGTAAGTACATGATAGGGAGGATTCTGGACTTCCTACAGTGGGCTGTAGATAGGAAGCTGGCCTTGAGTACTATCAAGGGTCAGATTTCGGCCTTGTCAATATTTTTTCAAAGGCCCTTGGCTTCGCATTCACTAGTCAAAGCCTTTATACAAGGAGTGATGCGTATTAGCCCTCCGGTTAGTATTCCCATATGTCCTTGGGACTTAAACCTGGTTCTGTCGGTTCTACAGAAACAACCGTTTGAACCATTACAACACATTTCCTTGGTTCTTCTCACCAGGAAATTGGTTTTCTTAGTAGCCATTTGTTCGGCTAAAAGAGTGTCGGAATTAGCAGCTATGTCCTGTAAGGAGCCATATCTGGTTGTCCATAAGGACAGAGTAGTATTACGTCCTCATCCAGCCTTTCTTCCTAAGGTGGTATCGAGGTTTCATTTGAACCAAGATGTGGTTCTTCCTTCTTTTTTCCCCAAACCTAGCTCAGTAGAGGAAAAGTTATTACATTCTTTGGATGTGGTAAGGGCAGTTAAAGCTTATCTAAAAGCCACTGCTCAGATTCGCAGAACGGATTCTTTGTTTGTTCTGCCGGAAGGCCCCAGAAGGGGTCAGGCAGCATCAAAATCTACTTTAGCCAAGTGGATTCGACAGGTCATAATACAAGCCTATGGCTTGAGAAAGAGACCGCCTCCGTTCAAAGTTAGGGCGCACTCCACAAGAGCGGTTGGAACTTCATGGGCAGTGCATCACCAGGCCTCCCTGGCTCAAGTATGTAAGGCCGCAACATGGTCTTCGGTACACACGTTTACTAGGTTCTACCAGGTAGACGTTAGAAGTCAGGAGGATGTCGCCTTTGGGCGCAGTGTGTTGCAGGCCGCAAAAGATCCTCATGCCTGATGGCGCCCAGCTTATGTACCCCCCCCCCTCATTTGGCATTGCTTTGGGACGTCCCATTAGTAATGACTAAGTCGCTCTGTGTCCCGTGATGTACGAAAAAGAAAAAGGGATTTTTATAACAGCTTACCTGTAAAATCCTTTTCTTGGAGTACATCACGGGACACAGAGCTCCCACCCCTCTTTTTGGGACACTTATTGCTTGGCTACAAAACTGAGGTGCTCCCGGGTGGGAGGGGCTTATATAGGGGAGGGTACTTCCGGTTTGGAATTGGCCAGTGCCAACACCTGAAGGTAAACTATATAACCCATTAGTAATGACTAAGTCGCTCTGTGTCCCGTGATGTACTCCAAGAAAAGGATTTTACAGGTAAGCTGTTATAAAAATCCCTTTATTAATGTCTTCTCCTTTCTTCCATCTTCTTCCACCTTCTTCCATCCTCTTCTTTTCTCCATTCGGGTTTCTTCCTCCATCTTCATCTTCATCTTCATCTTCATCTTCTTTCTTCCTTCGGTGTTCTCGTCCGCATCTTGCTCCGGCTTCTTGTTCCCTTCTTCTTTCTCCAGCCGCTCCGCTTGAATTCGAGGTTCCCGCTGTGTGACGCTTCAGTTCTTCAGTTCTCCTCTGGGTCCGCTGCCACCCGGTGGCTCCGCCCCCCTCTGACACCAAGGGGAAAGTCCCCGTGAAATCCATGTCCGTCAGAGGGGGCGGGGTCACCGGGTGGCAGCGGACCCAGAGGAGAACTGGCGAAGCCGGCCGGACTCGGGAAAGCTCGTATGCGTTCGGCCGAGCGGCGCATGCGCAGTAACGTAATGGCGCCGCCCGGCGCCATTTTTGAATAGAGTTTCAGCCTGGACGGGACTCAGGAGTGCTCGCGGGGCGGGCTACAGTGTCTCACAGTCGCCGACGCCGTAGGAGGAGAGGACTCGGCCGAGCAGGGGTGAGGAGGAGGAGGAGGGGGGATTTAAAGTAAGAGGAGGAATGCGCTGGGAGCGGGAGCCCGGAGGGTGAAGCGGCCATGGCATGCAGGGGAGGGACAGAGACTGATGTGCTCTCTCTGTCCACCATCATATAACTTCTCCTCCACATCATCAGTATGCTGTGTCCTCCTTCCGTGCCCTTTTCACCTCTTCACATGTCAGAGCTGCCCTGACCTGTGGAGAGGTGAAAGGCGCACAGGAGGAGGACACAGCATACTGATGATGTGGAGGAGAAGTTATATGATGGTGGACAGAGGAGGAGGCCACTGTGAGGGGGTAAGGAGGACCCTATCATGTTCGCAGCCTCTGTCACCCCTCCTGTGTCATGTCCACAGCCTCTGTCACCCCTCCTGTGTCATGTCCGCAGCCTCTGTCACCCCTCCTGTGTCATGTCCGCAGCCTCTGTCACCCCTCCTGTGTCATGTCCGCAGCCTCTGTCATCCCTCCTGTGTCATGTCCGCAGCCTCTGTCCCCCTCCTGTGTCATGTCCGCAGCCTCTGTCACCCCTCCTGTGTCATGTCCGAAGTCTCTGTCACCCCTCCTGCGTCATGTCCGCAGCCTCTGTCCCCCTCCTGTGTCATGTCCGCAGCCTCTGTCACCCCTCCTGTGTCATGTCCGCAGCCTCTGTCCCCCTCCTGTGTCATGTCCGCAGCCTCTGTCCCCCTCCTGTGTCATGTCCGCAGCCTCTGTCACCCCTCCTGTGTCATGTCCGCAGCCTCTGTCACCCCTCCTGTGTCATGTCCGCAGCCTCTGTCACCCCTCCTGTGTCATGTCCGCAGCCTCTGTCCCCCTCCTGTGTCATGTCCGCAGCCTCTGTCACCCCTCCTGTGTCATGTCCGCAGCCTCTGTCACCCCTCCTGTGTCATGTCCGCAGCCTCTGTCCCCCTCCTGTGTCATGTCCGCAGTCTCTGTCCACCTCCTGTATCGTGTCCGCAGCCTCTGACCATCTCCTGTCTTTTATGTCTGCAGTCTCTGAGGGGATCCTAGAAAGATGTCAAGAGTGGGAGCGCCGTGATGGGGGTTACGGGAAGAAACGGACGTCTGGACTGTGGAGAGGAGGTCAGAGCCACCAAGCTGGAGCCGTCTGACTGAGCCCCGCACTGTGGACCTGAGAGCAGGTCAGTGACAGCGCCGCCAGGCCAGTCTGTGGGGGGGGGGCACTGATCTAAGGAGGGGAGTAAATACAATAATGTAAGGGGGCACTGATATAAAAGGTCCCCCCCTATATTAGTACCCCCCCCATTACCTTAGTGTATTCACTCTGTGGAAGGTGGTCTCTATTCACCAGAGCCCCCCTCCACATCAGAGTTCCCCCTTACATCATGATCTGCAGCGTTCCCCTTTACATAAGAGTTCCCTTGCGCTGTAAGGGGGCATCCTGCAGACTCTGATGTAAGAGGGAACTCTGTGCTGGCTGGGTTATAGTATCCTAACCTTCTGTAATGTACCTGGGTGTATTTGAACCGGGATCTTCCTGGTCCCAAAGCTGCAGCCTTACCTGTTGCGCTACTGAGCAGATTTGGACTTTTGGAAATGTCCTCTTTTTTAGTGTTAAACATTACCTTGGACTCACTAGCCCCACCTGCTGCCAGCTGTGGACAATTTTCAATCAAAGCAGCCCTTAAAAAGGAAGTGATGCTATCTCTCAGCGCCCGTTTGTGTGGAATAGCTCCCTGGGTGTTGTGACTGCTTTTTGATCCTGATTTTCGTGTTGAACTTCTGCCTGAATTCTTGACTACTCTCCAGCCTGCTGATTTTGTACTTCACTGCCAGCTCATGTATGACCTTTGCCTGCCTGACCACTCTCTGGATTTCGATCGTGTACCATTTTGCCTGATCTGTTGCCAACCTAATCTGCCTGACTACGTTTTCGCCTGAATCCTCAGCACACAAGTTCCACTTCGGACACTACCTATCACAGGTACATTACATTACAAACGGGCCACAATGACAGTGGACCCTGCTGAGATTGTTAAGGCGATTTCACGTCAGGGACAATTGATTGGAGCTCATGAACAGCATCTTTCTTCCCTGGACGCCAAGTTAGATGAACTTTGTACTATGCTTAAATCTTGTTTGCCTGCTTCCTCTGCAACGGTCCAGACTCTGGATCCTACTCCTGCTACGATCCAACCCACCTCTTCTGTACCACCCAAACTTCCTATGCCTGACAAATTTGGTGGTGATACTGAGGACTGCAGAGGCTTTTTAAATGTTTGCCGTTTGCACTTCCGCAACAACCCTGGGACCTTTAGCACTTCTTCTGCCAAAGTGACTTTTGTAATTTCCTTGTTAAAGGGGAAGGCCCTGGCCTGGGTCTCTCCTTATCTGGAACGCAATGATCCTGTGCTGCAAGACGCTGACAAATTTCTGGCTTCTCTCCAGACTGTATTTGACAAGCCAGATAGAGCTTCTGCAGCTGAGTACTCACTCTTGAACATGCAACAAGGCACCAGGTCTGTGGCACAATATGCTATTGAGTTTCGTACCCTTGCTGCTGAGACTACTTGGGACTCAAGGGCATTACGTGCAGCCTTCCGAAAAGGTCTTACAGATCGCATCAAAGACGAATTAGTCTATAAGGATTCCCCAGAAGACCTAGAGAAATTCATAGAGCTCTGTGTTCGTCTGGATGTCCGGTATCATGAAAGGTGCCAAGAGAGACTTAGAACTCGCAAGTTTCCTCGGCCAGTCTACCGTTTGGCCCCTAACTTCCAAGCACCTCCTAACTGAGTCTGAGAAACAAAGGAGGCGTGCATTGGGCCTATGCCTATACTGTGGACTTAAAGGACATTTATTATCTGTCTGCCCTTCCCGTCCAGTAAAAGGCAGGGTCTAACCAGTGTTGGAGGAGCTGGCTTAGACCTTACAGGTATATCCTCCAAGACCAAGATTACCATTCCTGCAATTATCCATTTACCCTCTAAACTTGTCTCCTGTGAGGCTTTTGTGGATTCTGGAGCTGCTGGCATATTCTTGGACTACACTTTTGCTAAAAAAAAATAATATCCCATTTGTTCCAAAATCTAGACCCCTGAACATTACCACCGTGAATGGACAACCCTTGGGAGATGGCATTGTAAAATTTGAGACTATAACAATCACCCTTCAGGTAGGCGTACTCCACAAAGAGGAAGTTGTCTTGTCTCTTATTGATTCTCCACTTCTGCCTGTTATCCTTGGTTACCCATGGTTACAACAACATAACCCTTCTTTTGATTGGGAAAATGGAGAACTAACCTCTTGGGGGTCGTTCTGTCATTCAAACTGTTTGTCTCAACCCAAAAGACTTCCTGCTTGTATGTTGGCTTCCGTGGCCGTCCCACCTACCTTGCCTCATGAATACCATGCGTTTGCAGACGTATTTTGCAAGCAAAAGGCAGAGGTTTTACCTCCACATCGTGCTTTTGACTGTGCAATTAAATTGATTCCTGGAGCACCTCTTCCCAAAGGAAGAACCTATCCCCTGTCTTTGCCTGAACAAAAATCCATTGAGGAATACGTAAAAGACAACTTGGAAAGAGGTTTTATCCGACCCTCTTCTTCTCCAGTAGGGGCAGGTTTTTTCTTTGTTGAAAAAAAAGATGGGGGTCTTCGACCATGCATAGACTATCGAGGGTTAAATCAAATCACTGTAAAAGACTCCTACCCTTTGTCTCTCATTCTTGAACTGTTTGATGTACTTAAGGGGGCTGTTATCTTCTCCAAGCTAGACCTACGAGGGGCTTATAATCTAATTCGAATTAAAGACGGGGACGAGTGGAAGACAGCATTCAACACTCGTAATGGACATTTTGAATATCTGGTTATGCCATTTGGGTTGTGTAACGCCCCTGCTGTCTTCCAACGTTTCATGAATGACATTTTTCATGATTTCAGCAACAGTTTTGTGATCATCTACTTGGACGACATTTTAATCTTTTCCAAGACTCATCTAGAGCACATCTCGCATGTAAAGCAGGTATTGCAACGACTGAGAGAAAACCATCTTTACGCGAAGATTGAGAAATGCAGTTTCCATCAAAGCCGTATTCCTTTCCTTGGATACATTATAAGTGCTGCCGGTTTCCAAATGGACCCTCAAAAACTTTCCGCTGTCTTGCAATGGCCCCAACCGACCACTTTAAGAGGGCTCCAAAGCTTTCTAGGGTTCGCAAATTACTACAGACGCTTCATCAAAGGTTTTGCCTCCATTGCGGCCCCCCTTACTGCTATGACTAAGAAAGGTACAAATTGCAAGGTATGGTCCTCAGAAGCAGAATCGGCTTTCCAGCAATTAAAAGACATGTTCAGGAAAGCTCCAATTCTTCAGCATCCAAATCCTGATCTCCAGTACATAGTTGAGGTTGATGCCTCTGAGGTAGGAGCAGGTGCCGTGCTCTCCCAGAGACAGCCTAAGTCTGGTAGAATCCATCCAGTAGCATTTTTTTCTAGAAAGTTTTCTCCAGCGGAGATGAATTACGATGTTGGGAATCGAGAACTACTGGCCATCAAATTGGCATTGTCTGAATGGCGACATCTTCTGGAAGGGGCTCCCAAACCTTTTTCTATCCTCACTGATAGGGATGAGCTTCGAGTTCGAGTCGAACTCATGTTCGACTCGAACATTGCCTGTTCGCCCGTTCGCCGAACAGCGAACAAATTGGGGTGTTCGCGGCAAATTCGAAAAATCTATGGGAGAATTCTAAAGTGCTAATTATAAAGGCTTATATGCAAGTTATTGTCCTAAAAAGTGTTTGGGGACCGGGGTCCTGCCCCAGGGGACATGTATCAATGCAAAAAAAAGTTTTAAAAACGGCCGTTTTTTCGGGAGCAGTGATTTTAATAATGCTTAAAATGAAAAAATAAAAGTGAAATATTCCTTTAAATTTCGTACCTGGGGGGTGTGTATGATATGCATGTGAAGTGGCGCATGTTTCCCGTGCTTAGAACTGTCCCTGCATAAAATGTCATTTTTGAAAGAAAAAAATGCATTTAAAACTGACTCGCGGCTATTAATGAATTGTCGGCTCCCGGCAATACATACAAAAGTCATTGATAAAAAAAAAAAAAAGCGTGGGGGTTCCCCAGAATTCAATTACCAGGCCCTTCAGGTCTAGAATGGATATTAAGGGGAACCCCGCCGCAAATTAAAAAAAATTAACGCGGGGTTCCCCCAAATATCCATTCCAGGCCCTTCAGATCTGGCATGGATTTTAAGGGGAACTCCACCCCAAATTTAAAAAAAAAATGGCGTGGAGTCCCCCTAAAAATCCATACCAGACCCCTTATCCGAGCACGCAACCTGGCCGGCCGCAGGGGAAAAGGGGGGGATGAGAGAGCGGCCCCCCCCTCCCTCCTGAACCGTACCAAGCCACATGCCCTGTTTAAAAAAACACACAAACACCTTGAAAAAGTCCTTTATTTAAAAAAAAAAAAAAAAAAAAAAACATTCCAGCGGTGAAATCCAGTGTCCCGCGGTGATCCCGATGTCCAGCGCTGTCCTTCATTGGTTGTGCCTGAGCGGACCTGACGGGGAACTCCCTCTCAGTATTTTAAATGTATAGACCCGCCCCTTCTAAAGTTCCCCATCAGGTCCGCTCAGCAGACCAGATGCGGAACATGACAAGGGGCGGGTCTATACATGTATTACCAAAGTGAGAGCAGTTCCCCATCAGGTCCGCCCCCTCGGTATGTCGGACCCGCCTACGTCATTGGCTTGAGCGGGGAACTTCCTTCACTGTGTAATTTAAATTTACATAGTGAAGGAAGTTCCCCGCTCATGCCAATGACGTAGGCGGGTCCGACATACCGAGGGGGCGGACCTGATGGGGGACTGCTCTCACTTTGGTAATACATGTATAGACCCGCCCCTTTTCATGTTCCGCATCTGGTCTGCTGAGCGGACCTGATAGGGACTTTTAGAAGGGGCGGGTCTATACATTTAAAATACTGAGAGGGAGTTCCCCATCAGGTCCGCTCAGGCACAACCAATGAAGGACAGCGCTGGACATCGGGATCGCCGCGGGACACTGGATTTCAGCGCTGGAATGTTTTTTCTTTTTTCTTTTTTTTTTTTTAATAAAGGACTTTTTCAAGGTGTTTGTGTGTTTAAAAAAAAAACATTTTTTTACGCTTTCTTCGTGAAATGGTAGGGGTACAATGTACCCCTTACCAATTCACATAGGGGGGGGCCGGGATATGGGGGTCCCCTTTGTTAAAGGGGTCTTCCAGATTCCGATAAGCCCCCCGCCCGCAGACCCCCACAACCACCGGGCAAGGGTTGTGGGGATGAGGCCCTTGTCCCCATCAACATGGGGACATCCTCCCCATGTTGAGGGCATGTGGCTTGGTACGGTTCAGGAGGGAGGGGGGCCGCTCTCTCGTCCCCCCCTCTTTTCCTGCGGCCAGCCAGGTTGCGTGCTCGGATAAGGGGTCTGGTATGGATTTTTAGGGGGACTCCACGCCATTTTTAAAAAAAATTTGGGGTGGAGTTCCCCTTAAAATCCATGCCAGATCTGAAGGGCCTGGAATGGATATTTGGGGGAACCCCACGTCAATTTTTTGTTTAATTTGCGGCGGGGTTCCCCTTAATATCCATTCCAGACCTGAAGGGCCTGGTAATGGAATTCTGGGGAACCCCCACGCTTTTTTTTTTTTTTTTTTATCAATGACTTTTGTATGTATTGCCGGGAGCCGACAATTCATTAATAGCCGCGAGTCAGTTTTAAATGCATTTTTTTCTTTCAAAAATGACATTTTTTGCAGGGACAGTTCTAAGCACGGGAAACATGCGCCACTTCACATGCATATCATACACACCCCCCAGGTACGAAATTTAAAGGAATATTTCACTTTTATTTTTTCATTTTAAGCATTATTAAAATCACTGCTCCCGAAAAAACAGCCGTTTTTAAAACTTCTTTTTGCATTGATACATGTCCCCTGGGGCAGGACCCGGGTCCCCAAACACTTTTTAGGACAATAACTTGCATATTAGCCTTTATAATTAACACTTTAGATTTCGAACGTTCGAGTCCATTGTATTTAATAGGGTTCTAAAGTTTACACGAACATTTTGTCTGTTCGCAGGTTCTGGTGCGAACCGAACAGGGGGGTGTTCGGCTCATCCCTGCTCACTGACCATAAAAACCTACTGTACCTTCAGACTGCAAGACGTTTGAACTCACGTCAGGCTCGATGGGCTCTGTTTTTCTCCCGTTTTAATTTTGTTCTTTCTTATGTTCCTGGGCATAAAAACAAGAAAGCCGATGCTCTTTCCAGACAGTTTGCTACCTCTGAAGAAGACCAACCTACCGAGCAGTATATAATCCCACCTCACAAAATTGTCGTACAGATCTCTATGGCTCTTTCCCAACAGTTACAAGAAACCCAGAATTGTGTTCCCCAAGGCTTGAAGATACCACCAGGTCGCCTGTTCGTAGCCCCTAGCCTCAGAAAACCTGTACTCCTCTGGGCACATGATGGTGTTTTATCTGGTCATCCTGGTGTCACCATCACTCTTAAGACCTTGCAGCGTCATGTCTGGTGGCCTCATATGAAAAGGGATGTTACTGACTATGTGGCTGCCTGCCCAACTTGTGCTGCTAATAAAGTACCCCGTACATTGCCTACTGGACTGTTACAACCACTTTCAGCACCTCGTCAGCCTTGGACCCATTTGACTATGGACTTCATTACAGACTTACCCAAGTCCGAGGGCATGACTGCTATATGGGTCATAGTGGATCGCTTTTCAAAAATGTCTCATTTTGTGCCGCTCCCGGGATTACCTACAGCGGAAGCACTGTCTACTCTCTTCCTTTCCCATATTGTGAGATATCATGGCATACCTACCAATGTCGTCTCAGACCGCGGATCCCAGTTTGTTTCCCGATTCTGGAGAGCGTTCTGCAAGAAACTGGGAGTAACGCTTTCACTCTCTACCTCACATCACCCTCAAACAGATGGTCAAACCGAACGCATGAACCAGACCCTAGAAACCTATCTTCGACATTATGTCAATGCCTTACACTCCAACTGGTCTGAGTATTTGCCTTTAGCTGAGTTCGCCATTAATTCCCGTTGGCACAGTGCTCTTCATACCACACCACTCTACGCAGCCCTAGGCTATCACCCTCAGACTTTTCCCATACTTCAGCCTTCTTCTGGTGTACCAGCAGCAGATCAGCGGGTTAAAAATATTCTGCTACATTGGAAAAAGATTTGCTTATTACTACGGAAGTCAGCAGGCAAGTATGCACTTTTTTCCAACAAACGAAGACGCCATATACCTCCATATGTGGTGGGGGACAGAGTTTGGCTATCAACCAAATATGTGAGACTGAAACAACCTTCTACCAAATTGGGCCCTCGATTCATTGGTCCTTACAGAATTATTGCTCGAGTCGGGCCAGTCTCCTATCGGTTGAAATTAGCCTCCTCTCTCCAGATTCATACTGTGTTCCACGTTTCCCTCCTCAAAAGAGCAATTTTCAATCGCTACTCCAGAACGCAACAGCTACCTCCTCCTGTTCTTGTTGATGGACAAAATGAGTTTGAAGTCTCCAAGATTCTTGATTCTAGAAGACAGGGTCATGGCCTTCGGTATCTGGTTCATTGGAAGGGATATCCTGTCACAGACCATTCCTGGGTTCCAGCTAAAGATCTGCATGCCCCTTCTCTTATTCGAGACTTCCATGCCTCCTTTCCCACTAAGCCCCGCTAGGCCCCCGGAGGGGTCCACTGGGGAGGGGGCCCTGTCATGTACCTGGGTGTATTTGAACCGGGATCTTCCTGGTCGCAAAGCTGCAGCCTTACCTGTTGCGCTACTGAGCAGATCTGGACTTTTGGAAATGTCCTCTCAGTGTTAAACATTACCTTGGACTCGCTAGCCCCACCTGCTGCCAGCTGTGGACAATTTTCAATCAAAGCAGCCCTTAAAAAGGAAGTGATGCTATCTCTCAGCGCCCGTTTGTGTGGAATAGCTCCCTGGGTGTTGTGACTGCGTTTTGATCCTGATTTTCGTGTTGAACTTCTGCCTGAATTCTTGACTACTCTCCAGCCTGCTGATTTTGTACTTCACTGCCAGCTCGTGTATGACCTTTGCCTGCCTGACCACTCTCTGGATTTCGATCGTGTACCATTTTGCCTGATCTGTTGCCAACCTAATCTGCCTGACTACGTTTTCGCCTGAATCCTCAGCACACAAGTTCCACTTCGGACACTACCTATCACAGGTACATTACACCTTCATGTGAATTGAGAAATATGTTTTTTTACTTTTGTTTAACTGAAACACATTGATATTAGCATTAGCTGTGTGTTTATAGTTGAAATAATGATATTTGCACTGTTTAGCAGTAAAAACTGTAATTTTAGGTACTTTTTTGCAGCGTCAGTAAAAAATGCGGCTCTGCCAGTAATCTTCATTATTTTTGCCAGTAAGAAATTGGTGCCGTACAGAAATTTTGGCATCCTTGCCAGTAAATTTCACTTCAGGGGGTTGGCAACACTGGGGCGGAGAAAGAAGAAGGGATCAAGAAGCCGGAGCAAGATGCGGACGAGAACACCGAAGGGAGATGAAGATGAAGATGAAGAACAAGATGGAAGAAGAAACCCGAATGGAGAAAAGAAGAAGGTGGAAGAAGAAGATGGAAAAAGATGGAAGAAGAAGGTGGAAGAAGAAGATGGAAGAAAGGAGAAGACATTAATAAAGGAATTGTCAAAAACCGGCTATTGTCATTTTTAACATTTTTTTACACTTTTTTTTGTGAAATGGTAGGGGTACATTTGTACCCATTACCATTTCACACAGGGGGGGGAATCTGGGGGTCCCCTTTGTTAAAGGGGTCTTCCAGATTCCGATAAGCCCCCTGCCCGCAGACCCCCACAACCACCGGCAAGGGTTGTGGGGATGAGGGCCTTGTCCCCATCAACATGGGGACATGGTGCTTTGGGGTCACAGACCCCCAAAGCATCCTCCCCATGTTGAGGGCATGTGGCCTGGTACGGTTCAGGAGGGAGGGGGGCCGCTCTCTCGTCCCCCCCCCCCTCTTTTCCTGCGGCCTGCCAGGTTGCGTGCTCCGATTAGTGTGTATTTTTTGGGGGACCCCCACGCCATTTTTTTTTAAGTTTGGCGCGGGGGTCCCCTTAAAATCCATACCAGACCTGAAGGGCCTGGTACGGATTTTGTGGGAACCCCCACGCCATTTTTAAAAAAAATTGCCGCGGAGTTTCCCTTAATATCCATACCAGACCTGAAGGGCCTGGTAATGGAATTTAGGGGAACCCCCACGCATTTTTTTTTTTTTTTTTTTTTTTTACAAAGACTTTCATTGACTTTTATCTGTATTGAGGGGAACCAGCAATTCATTACAGCCACGAGTACTTTTAAATGACTATTATTTTACTTTAGAAATGTCATTTTGCTCTCGGACTGTTATAAAC
This sequence comes from Rana muscosa, assembly GCA_029206835.1. NCBI lineage: Eukaryota > Metazoa > Chordata > Amphibia > Anura > Ranidae > Rana > Rana muscosa. The sequence continues at coordinate 1,215,820,300 of CM055122.1, forward strand.
ATGGAAAACATGTGCTACTTTACAGGAATACTATAGACACCCCCCAGGTATGATATTTAGGGCCAGTTCACACCGGATGCAGTGCAGTGCATTTTTTTGATGCATGAAAAATGCAAAGAAAGTTGATCACATTAATGCCAATGGCATAGTTCACACCACTGCAGTCCGTTCCAGTGCGTTTCAGAAAGGAAAAAAAAATTGGTCATGCTGCATTTTTTTAGGTACAGAACTGTACTGGACCACAGTAAAACACATCAAAAATGCTACGGAACGTACCAAAAACGCACCTAAATGCACCACACTTGTCCTAAGTGAAAAGAGGGGGAAAAAAACACTGGACTGCATCAAACACATCAAAAATGCACTGGAACGTGTCAAAAATGCGCATGCAGAAAAGCACCTGGAACGCATCCAAACTGCATTTCTATGGTGTGAACTAGGGCCAGTTCACACCATAGAAATGCAATCCGGATGCGTTCCAGGTTCTTTTTTGCATGCGAGTTTTTTATGCGTTCCAGTGCATTTTTGGTACGTTTTTGATGCAGTCCAGTGCTTTTTTTTTCACCCCTCTTTTTTATTAAACATAGACAAGGACAAATGTGTTCCAGTGCGTTTTTGGTGCATTTAGGTGTGTTCCGGTGCGTTCCAGTGCATTTTTGATGTGTTTTGCTGCGTTTCAGTACAGTCCAGTGCAGGTAAAATGCAGCATGTTCTACTTTTTTGGTGGAACTGGAACGCACTGGAACAAACATTGCCATTTAGAACCATATAACCAACTTTCCATGCATTTTTGATGCATAAAAAACGCAATGGACTGCACGTGGTGTGAAATGGCAATTTGGCATATTTAACCACTTCAACACCGGGCTTCTTATACCACTTCCATACCGGGCCTATTCTGGCACTTCTCTCCTACATGTACAAATCATCATTCTTTTGCTAGAAAATTACTCAGAACCCCCAAACATGATATATGTTTTTTTAGCAGACACCCTAGGAAATAAAATGACGGTCATTGCAACTTTTTTTCTTGCACGGTATTTGCGCAATAATTTTTCAAACGCCTTTTTTGGGAAAAAAAATGGTTTCATGAATTAAAAAATAACAAAACAGTAAAGTTAGCCCAATTTTTTAGGAAAATATGAAAGATGATGTTACGCAGAGTAAATAGATACCTAACATGTCACGCTTTAAAATTGCGCACACTCATGGAATGGCGCCAAACTTCGGTACTTAAAAACTCCACAGGCGACGCTTTAATTTTTTTTACAGGTTACCAGGTTAGAGTTACAGAGGAGGTCTAGTGCTAGAATTGTTGCACGCGCTCTAACGCACACGGCGATACCTCACATATGTGGTTTGAATGGCGTTTACATATGTGGGCGGGACTTACGTGTGCGTTCGCTTCTGATCGCGAGCTACCGGGGACAGGGGCGTTTTAATTTTTTTTTTTTTTACACTTATTTTACTTCTTTTTTTTTTTTATCACTTTTATTCCTATTACAAGGAATGTAAACATCCCTTGTAATAGGAATGTGTGTGACAGGTCCTCTAGCTGCAGGCATCATTCAGATATCCCCCCTCAAACCCAGGACGTCATATGACGCCCACCCAGGATGGGAGATCCCATCTGTGGGCGTCATATTACTATGGCTGGGTATTGAAGTGGTTAAAGGCACTTCTCCTTGTTTTGTTTTTTGTGTTGTCCAAATTGGTGACATTGATATATGTCCCTTAGGTTGGGACCTGGGCCCCCATACCCATTTTAAGGCCAATAACTAGAAGATAAGCCAGCCAAGTGGGGACTAGCAAAATTAACAAGTCAGTTCCCATAGACTGCAATGGTATTTGGTGGGGGGGGGGGCTCTCTAATTTTGTAGCATGCTGGATGATGTGCTTAATTTTGGACGGGGGGGCGGGGGGGATTTTTTCTGCTAGCTGCATTTGTGTTGGTCTGAGCATGCTTTTTTGGTGCTTTTTGTGTGTGAACAGCACCTGGATGTTTCTGGGCATGCTCAGAGAGCATGTTTTTTGGGTTAGTAATTGAAGGACACCCTTAACAGGTGTACCCACTTTGAAGTTCAGTCTCTACATTGGGTGAACTTGCATTTTGGGTGTTTCATGGACTGTGCATGTGTTTTCAATTGCCTCATTAGCACACAAACATAGGTTATATAAAGCTCGCAGATAGCATTCTCTCCCTTGCCCTGAAAAGAGGCAAGTGTGTGTGCGCCCGGCAAAAAGTACATTTAGGTGTCCTTATCGAGTTTGTAACACATGTATTTTATTTGTTATGTCTTTGCAAAACAGATGTTTGTTTTACTTTTGTTGATTGTATTTTTTTGTGTGGGGGATATGTTCCCCTGAAATATTTTTGATGTTGTTAATGTGTGTTGTTTGTTCACTTTGATTTAATTGTCTGCGCTGCATTATTTTGCTAAATCTTTCTCAAGATGTGACTAATGTTTCAAATTAACCATGTTTTTTATTTTGGCTTCCCTTTGTTTTGTTGACCAATAAAATTTGATGCAAAGTTTTGATGTTTGTTTTTTGTTTTCTTTGCAACAAATGTGACAGCTGATTGGCATGTCAAAACAAAACAGGTGTGATTTGTCTACCCTGGTGCCTTCATGTTAGCATATGCATGTATTGTGTGCTGCCATGGATAGTCACTAGGGATGAGCTCGGTGTTCGAGTCGAACACATGTTCGACTCGAACATCGCCTGTTCGGCGAAACCAGAACTTTGTGGGCCGTTCGCGGCAAATTCATGTGACGCGAATGGCCCACAATACACTGCACCATCGCACTGCATTGCCGGCGCTGTGATTGGCCAAGCATGCACTGTGACTCCGCATGCTTGGCCAATCACAGCGCCGGCAGCGAGGAGAGCCATAATTGGCCACAGGCAGGATGCCTGTGGCCAATTATAGCTCAGGGGGGTTTAGTACACGCCCCACACTATAAAAGGCCGCCAGCGCGGCGGCCTTGTGTAGTGTGTTCCGGAATGCAGGGAAAGAGCTTGATAAGCAGGGACAGTTTGTTCTACAGTGTGTTCTTTTCTCAGGCATCTGCAGGAGTTAATGGGTGTTGTGTGCCTCCAGCACAGTATACACCTGTATCTACCCTTTATTGCTGTTCTCTAAGCTAGATAGGCAGGGACAGTGTGTTCTTTTCTCAGGCATCTGCAGGAGTTAGTGGGTGTTGTGTGCCCCAGCACAGCATACACCTGTATATACACTTTTTTGCTGTTCTCTAATAAAGGCATCTGTAGGAGTTAGTGGGTGTTGTGTGCCCCAGCACAGTATACACCTGTATATAGACTTTTTTGCTGTTCTCTAATACAGGCATCTGCAGGAGTTAGTGGGTGTTGTGTGCCCCAGCACAGTATACACCTGTATATACACCTTTTTGCTGTTCTCTAATACATGCATCTGCAGGAGTTAGTGGGTGTTGTGTGCCTCTAGCACAGCACAGTATACACCTGTATCTACCCTTTATTGCTGTTGTTCTCTAATACAGGCATCTGCAGGAGTTAGTGGGTGTTGTGTGCCTCCAGCACAATATACACTACCCAATTGCTGGTTTTCCTATCTCCCTGCAGGCCATTACTATGTCTGGAAGGCCAACAAGGAGAGGCAGACAGTCACGAGCCAATAAAAGAGGGCAAGCAGGCTCTGTGTCTAGAGACAACAGTGCTGGTCATGGACGCGGTGCATCGTCATCAGCACGTGGCCATGGGACACGCTTGTCTTTATTTTCGGCAACTGGATATGTTGAGCCGCATCATGCCGAAGACTTGGTAGAGTGGATGACCAAGCCCTCCTCATCCTCTCTCACCCAGGCTCAGGGTACTGGCAAAGCAGCTGCCAAAGCGTCCTCTTCCCTCGTATCAATGTCATCATCAGTCACTCCTTCCCTAGACCTACCATGTCCTCCTGAGGAGTCCCCCGAACTGTTTGAGCACAGTGTTGGGTACATGCTCCAGGAGGATGCCCAGAGTTTTGAAGGGTCTGATGATGATACCCAGCTAGAGGAAGGCAGTAGCTTGAGCGCAGAGAGAGGGGATGCTCAAGAAGGACACCAATCTGGCAGTCATGTTCCAGCAGCTGCAGCATACTGCCAGATTGGCTCCAGTGATGAGGAGGGAGGGGATGATGAGGTCACTGACTCCACATGGGTGCCTGATAGGAGAGAGGAGGAGGAGGAGGATGAGAAGGAGGCACATCTCCAACGAGGCAGGATGCCCTCCGGGGGCCAGAGTAAGGGCAGCACACCGACTGAATCACACCGCAGAGCTCCACCTGTGCAGGGCGCTGCCTCTGCCCGTTATTCCAAAAGTTCTTTGGTGTGGGCCTTTTTTGAGTCGAGTGCATCAGATCGCACCGCTGCTATTTGCAACATATGTCTCAAGCGTATCTCGCGTGGCCAAAACATCAGCCGCTTGGGCGCCACATGCTTGACCAGACATATGTTGACCTGCCATGCAGCTCGTTGCCAAGCGTACCTTAAAGACCCACACCAAAGAACAAAGCGGACCTCTCCTTGCTCCTCATCAGCTGGGATCTCCAACCCCACTAAAACCTGCACTGAGAGGAATGAAGGTGTAGAATTAGGTGTGTCACAGCCAAGTACTTGCGGGCACTCTGCTAGCAGTACACTGACGTCCAATTGTAGCAGGCAAATTTCCCTGCCCCAGCTGCTGGACCGTCAAAAGAAGTTCACTCCCAGCCATTCACATGCCCAGCGGTTGAATGCTAGCTTGGCTAAATTGCTAGCACTTCAACTACTGCCTTTTCAGCTGGTAGACTCGGCCCCCTTCCGTGAGTTTGTGCAATGTGCGGTTCCTCAGTGGGAGGTTCCCAAACGGCACTTTTTCTCACGGAAGGCGATTCCGGCTCTCTACCGGCATGTGGAAGGCAATGACCATGCCTCGCTGGACAGGGCGGTCAGCGGTAAGGTGCATATTACCGCTGACTCATGGTCCAGCAGGCATGGACAGGGACGTTACCTTTCTTTCACGGCCCATTGGGTCACTCTTTTGGCAGCTGGGAAGGATGCAGGACAAGGTGGAGAAGTGTTGGAGGTTGTTCCGCCGCCACGCCTCCAAAATGCTACTACTGGTTGTGACACACCTCTCTCCTCCACCCCCTCCTCTTCTTCTTCCTCCATGGCCTCTTCCTGTGCTTTGTCCTCGGAACCAGCGGTGCTCCGTAGGCGTTCAAGGGGCTACGCAAGTACGCAGGCAAAAAGATGCCATGCCGTGCTTGCACTGGTGTGTTTGGGGGACAGGAACCACACTGGGGCAGAGGTTCTGTCAGCTCAGCAGGGGCAGGCCGAGAGGTGGTTGACGCCACGCCAGCTTAAGCCAGGAATGGTGGTTTGCGACAATGGCACCAACCTCCTCTCTGCCCTCTGACAGGGACAACTGACCCATGTGCCCTGTGTGGCTCACGTCCTTAACCTGGTGGTGCAGCGGTTCTTGGGCAGGTAACCGGGCTTACAGGATGTCCTGAGGCAGGCCAGGAAAGTCTATGTGCATTTCCGCAGATCATATAATGCCAGTGCTCGGCTGGCTGAGCTGCAAAAGGAGTTGAACCTGCCCAAGAACCGTCTTATATGTGACATGTCCACCAGGGGGAACTCAACGTTGGCCATGCTGCAGCGGCTGCACACGCAGCAGAGGGCCATAAATGAGTACCTGTGTGACTACGGCACCAGGACAGGGTCAGGGGAGCTAGTTTTTTTTTCACCACGCCAGTGGGGCATGATCAGGGATGCATGCACTGTCCTGGCACCATTTGAGGAGACCATGAGGATGGTGAGCAGTGACAGTGCATGCATCAGTGACACTGTATCTCTTGTCCACCTGTTGGCGCATACGCTGTGTGGAATAATGGACAGGGCACTTGAGGCAGAACAGAGGAAGGAAGAGGAGGACTTCCTTGCCTCTCAAGGCCCCCTTTACCCAGACAGTGTTCCTTCTGTCCCACCCATCGCACAGGAAGAGGATGAGGAGGAGGAGGAGGATTGTGTCAGCATGGAGGTGGAGCCTGGCACTCAGCATCAACAGCAGCAGTCTTTTAGGGATGATTTACAGTCCCAAGAAACCTGTGGACTTGTACGTGGCTGGCAGGAGGTGGCTGCGGATCATGTCGTCCTTCGTGACCCAGAGGACTCCGGACCGAATGCCTCAGCTAACCTACGCTGCATGGCCTCCCTGATCCTGCAAAGTCTGCGGAAGGATCCTCGTATTCTTCGGATCAAGGAGAGGGACCATTACTGGCTGGCCACTCTCCTTGATCCACGGTACAAGGGTAAGGTTGCGGACCTTATCTTACCGTCGCAGAGGGAGCAGAGGATGAGACATCTCCGGAAGGCTTTGCAGAAAGGTCTGTGCAACGCGTTCCCAGAGACTGGGAGGTTACAAACTCCTGGTCCTGGACAACGAGTTGCTGAGGCTTCGGTCAGTAGCAGAAGGAGCGGTGGGGAAGGTGGCCGTCTGACCGATGCGTTCAGACAATTTTTTTAGTCCGCAGCCCCAAGGTATGATCGGTTCCAGCAACCATCGCCAGCGTCTGATATACATGGTGCAGGAATACCTAGGGGCAAGGTCAGACTTGGACACCTTTCCCACCGAAAATCCTCTGGCTTACTGGGTCTTGAGGATGGATCACTGGCCAGAGCTTGCGCAGTATGCAATTGAGCTACTGGCCTGTCCTGCATCCAGCGTTATTTCGGAATGCACATTCAGTGCTGCTGGAGGCTTTGTCATGGATCACAGGGTGCGCCTGTCCACCGACTCGGTTGATCGACTGACCTTCATAAAGATGAACCAGTCTTGGATCACCACCAGCTACCAAGCACCTGAAGCTGATGTAACAGAATTATTTATTTTGAAATGTCACATCCCTTCAAGACTGCCTATGCTGATGCTGAGTGACTGTCCTTTTATGTTGACTGACTATCCTCCTCCTCAATGATCCGATTCATGATGATACCTCGGAAGAACATTTTTGTTTCTGGGTGCCGCCACCAGTGGCTAAGGCCCAATTTTTCTGCCCCTGTTCAACAGGGGCATGTAATTACAATTGTTGATCTAATAATTCACAGCAGGGCCCATTCCTGCGCCCACCAACAGTAACTGTGAGGGCTTACAGTGTTGTGGCAACACCACCACCACCAAAGGCTCAATTTTTCCTACCACTGTTCAACAATGGCATGTAATTACAATTCCTGATAAAATAGTTCACAGCAGGGCGTTCCAGCGCTCACCAAGAGTAACTGTGAGGCCTCGTACACACGACCGATTTTCTCGGCAAGAACCAGCAAGAAACTTGCTGGCAGAGAGGTCTTGCCGAGTAAATCGGTCGTGTGTACGCGGCTATCGGGTTTCTCGTCGAGAAAACCGACAAGAAACCTCAACGAGAAAATAGAGAACCTGCTCTCTATTTTCTCGTCGAGATTCTTGTCGGCATGTTTCTCGACGAGAAAAGTGAGTGTGTGTACACTTACCTGTCCTCCCGGAAGCCCGCGCATGTTCGAAATGAATTCGACGCATGCGCGGTAGCTTCCTAGACATACGTAGGGTATACCAAGATGGCGGCGACGGCATCGAATGTGACGAGCGCATGCTCGTCGTAGTCGATGACGTCACCGTGTACGCTCCATTCAAAGAACCGCGGGTTCTTTGAAACGAGCGTGTGTACACTCGGCCGGGACAAGTTTCTTGTCCAAGAATCTCGTCGAAAAAAACGACATGTTTTTTTCAACGAGAATCTCGGCCGTGTGTACGAGGCCTAAGAGTTAATATGGGAAAAAGGTGTCTCCTCTCTACTGATGCTTTATCACCAATCCTTGTTTCAATAAAAACCCCACTTTTCCAAAAACATTTGTTATTGGGACGGAAAGTGAGGTGAAATGTTCTGAACAGGTGCACAGACAGCAAAACAAATGTTACAGGGGTGATAACCCTTCCCTATGTTTTCCAAAAAGCTTAAAAACATTTTTTGGGCTGGAGCTACACTTAAACAATGTACCTGTTCAAAATTACAAACAGATTCTACTTAAGAACAAACCTACAGTCCCTGTCTTGTTTGCACCGCCTGTATACTGCTGTTCAGAGTATATGATTTTTTTTTTTTTTTTTTGGGTGCGGGGTTCCCCTTAATATCCATACAAGACCCAAAGGGGCTGGTAATGGGCTGGGGTGGGGGGGGGGGGTGATGGAGTAGCAATGCCATTTTTCTCAAAGATTTTCATCCATATTGCCAGGACAAGACATGACATTAAAGCCGCAAGCAGTTTTAAATGGTTTTTTTTTCCCCTTTAGAAATGTAATTTTGTGCAGGGACAGTTCTAAACACGGGAAACACATGCCACTTCACAGGCATACTTTAGACACCCCCCAGGTACGATATTTAAAGGAATATTTCACTTTTTTTTTTTCACTTTATGCATCATTAAAATGACTGCTCCCGAAAAAACGTTAGTTTTTAAAACTTCTTTTTGCATTGATACATGTCCCCTGGGACAGAACCCGGGTCCCCAAACCCTTTTTAGGACAATAACATGCATATTAGCCATTATAATCAGCACTTTAGATTTCGAATGTTCGCGTCCATTGTATTTAATAGGGTTCTAATGTTCGCGCAAACTTTCGGTCCGTTCGCAGGTTCTGGTGCGAACCAAACCGGGGGGGTGTTTGGCTCATCCCTAATAGTCACCAGGAAATGAAAAATACAGAGCGTTAACTATTCAATTTTCCTTTTTACTGCAGTGGTTCTCGGCCTCAGTCCTCAAGTACCCCCAACAGGACATGTTTTGTGAATTTATATTATCGAGAATTGCTGTCCAAAATACCAAACCATTGACTGTGATTTAAAGCACATGTGCAAGATGAAGAAACACCTGCAAACATGGCCTGTTGGGGGTACTTGAGAAGCACTGATTTAGAGCACTGCACTTAAAATAGCTCAAGGCAATACTATTCTAATTGTGGGCATTTTGAGGGAAACCAAGTAAGTGTTAGAACCCCTGCTTGTTTTTTTTTTTAGGTTGGGCTTTGTGTCCCTTTTAGTAAAATTGGCTTCACTTTCTGTCACACAGCTAAACAGGAAGTAAAGGTAAAACCCTACCAATGTCTTTTCTTGGGGACACACAGATCAATCTAACTAGTGTCCCCATTAAGCAAATTGCACTCTAACACTTTGTTGTGTACACCCCAAATCATTGGGTAGTTTGGGGTTTAGTAAAGGCAAATCCACTCTGCAGTACAAGTGTAGCTGCTGAAAATCTGAGGGGAAGCACTGGTGATTGTAACATCCAACCATGTAAAAGCAAAGATGGTGTTTTTTTTTTGTTTCCTTGCATGTCCCCCTCGGATATCCAGCAAGTGCTCTTGTAGTGCAAAGTGGATTTGCCTTAAGTAAATAAACCCCAAAGTCCAAAATACCTAATAATTTGGGGTGTACCCAGCAAAATGCTGGAGTGCAATGTTCATAATGGGGAAAGTATTTAGATTGACCTGTGTGTCCCCAAGGAAAGACATTAGTAGGGATTTCCCCTCACTTCCTGTGTGGCTATGTGACAGGAAGTGAATTATTTGGAAGGATAAAGTGGCCAAATTTGGGAGTTGTCTTCACCCTATCAGGGGTGCAGACATCCCCAAAAACTGTCTAGACTTCTAATCCCTCTGCACTCTATCCCCAAGCAAAATAAAGAAAGGATTTCATTTAGTTTAACTGTGCAAAGAAACATTCCTAAGTTGAATTGTGATGCATGTTAATAGCCCATTTAGACCCTCTTTAATCACTTGAGATCAGCGCTAAAGCTGATCGGCAACAGCACGGTCCTCAATTGCTGGGAGTCCGTCAATAGACGTCCTCCCCCTTACGCGCGCTCTGTGGTCACCGAGTCACTGAGACTCGGGTGATGACAGATACGAGTAAGGGGCCGATCCCTGCCCCTTACCACATGATCAGCTGTCAGCCAATGACAGCTGATCATGTGATGTAAACAAAAGCTCGGTAATGGTTTTTGTTTTCTCCTTGTGCTGACAGCGTGAGCATAAAAAAAGGCAATCACCGACTTATATGCAAGGGACATCAGGCCCGAAGAGGAAGAGGCAATTCTGCGTCATCTGTGACAATCAGTAGCCCCTGCCCGTGCCACCTATCAGTGCTGCCTATCAGTGCCCATCACTGCCAACTATCATTGCCACCTAGCAGTGCCACTTCTCAATGCCCACCAGTGCCAACTAGCAATGCCACCTCTCAGTGCCCACCCTTGCCACCTTATCGGTGCCCATCAGTGCAGCCCATCAGTGCAGTCTCATCAGTGTACATCAATGAAGGAGAAAAATTACCTTTTTTCTAAATTTTCTAAATATTAACCACTTCCCTACCGCCCACCGTCAAATGACGTCCTTGGCTTTGTGCAGTGACATCTGAATGATGCCTGCAGGTGCAGGCATCATTCAGATATCATTCTTTTCAGCCGGCGATTCTGTGCACGATAAAAACGATCATAGCGGCAGTTCCGCCGCTTGAATGTTCTTATAGGCGGCGGGAGGGGACGTTCCCCCCCCCCCTCCCGCCGCCATCCGGTGCTTCTCCGGGCTCTCCCGTGCCATCTGGGGCTCGGAGAATTAATTGGCCGGCGCTGGATGGGAAGCATGGAGATGACTGGTGACCAGTCATCTCTATGACCGTCGGAGGCCCGGGCGCGACGTTATGACATCACGCCGGGTTCCCGTATGTAAACAAAGCTGTGTTCTCGGCTGTCAGCAAGAGATCAGTGAATTTTTTTGACCGATCTCATGCTTTCCAGCCTGGAGGAGAGATGTGGGGTCTTATTGACCCTGCATCTCTCCATAAAGAGGACCTGTCACAATAGATTCCTATTACAAGGGATGTTTACATTCCTTGTAATAGGAATAAAAGTGATGAAAAAAACAAAAAAAAAGTAAAAAATAAATAAAATAATAATAATAAAAAAAAAAAACGCCCATGTCCCCGGTAGCTCGCGCTCGGAAGCGAACACACACGCAAGTCCCGCCCACATATGTAAACGCCGTTCAAACCACACATGTGAGGTATTGCTGCGTGTGTTAGAATGAGTGCAACAATTCTAGCACTAGACCTCCTCTGTAATGCAAAAATGGTAACGTGTAAAAAAAATTAAAGCAGCGCCTATGGAGATTTTTAAAAACTAAAGTTTGGTGTCATTCCATGAGTGTGTGCAATTTTAAAGCGTGACATGTTAGGTATCTATCTACTCGGCATAAGAACATCTTTCACACTATACAAAAAAATTGAGCTAACTTTACTGTTTTGTATTTTTTTAATTCAAGAAACCATTTTTTTCCCCAAAAAAAAGGCGTTTGAAAATTTATTGCGCAAATACCGAGCGAGATAAAAATTTGCAATGACCGCCATTTTATTCCCTAGGGTGTCTGCTAAAAAAACATATATAATGTTTGGGGTTTCAAAGTAATTTTATAGCCATCAAATTATGATGGAGAGAAGTGCCAGAATAGGTCCGGTGCTGAAGTGGTTAAAATATCCAAATTTTTTATTTTTTTAGTCGGTCTTTTGTATTTATAGAAAAAAAAACGCAGAGGTGATCAAATAGCACCAAAAGAAAGCTCTATTTGTGTGCAAAAAAATAATACATTTTCATTGGGTTACAGTGTTGTATGAGCGCGCAATTGTCATTCAAAGTGCATCAGCGCTGAAATTTGAAAATTGGTCTAGGCAGGAAGGGGGTTTAAGTGGCCAGTAAGCAAGTAGTTAATATAAGGCTACATGCACACGGACGTTTTTCCAGCCGCTTGTTTGAGTGTTTTTTGGAGCTTAAAAACGGCTCTCCATGTTAGCCTATGGCAGGGATATGCAATTAGCGGACCTCCAGCTGTTGCCAAACTACAAGTCCCATGAGGCATAGCGAGACTCTGACAGCAGCAAGCATGACACCCAGAGGCAGAGGCATGATGGGACTTGTAGTTTTGCAACAGCTGGAGGTCCGCTAATTGCATATCCCTGGCCTATGGCCTCATGGCCACCATGGCGTTTTTGAGATGTAAATGGCATAGACGTTTTTAGGCCCCATGTACACGGGACGCTGGTGCAAAGTCTTCAGAACTAAGGTTGAAAGCGGCGTTAAGAAAGGCGCGCTTTGTCGCGTTTGCATGCCGCGTTTTACCACATTTGCGTCTATATACGTTTAGTTAGGAAACATCATAAGGAGCCGCCCTAAGCTCCAAAAACAGTATTATTAACCATTTCAGCTATTTTGTGAGACCAGGGTGTGTATCAGCATCTGAGAGAGCAGCAATGTACTTGTATTTAGCGTGTCACTTGCCACAAGTTGTGGATTGTCCACTTGCCATGTCACCTGCCCCAAGTTGTGGATTGTCCACAATGCAATGGAAGCAATTAAATTTTTTATATATATATATATATATATATATATATTTATGTTTTTTCATCATTTGCCATAATTTTTGAGTTTTTCAATGTAAAAAAATAGGTCACCTTTAAAAGCGCTTCTAAACGAAAAACGCGGCTAAACGCCGGTACCGCGTCTGAAACGTGGAAATCTTTGGCGTCTGAAGCCATTTTTTGGCTTTCTGAAAAATAAGGTTAAACGCAACTGCCTAAGGGCCAGTTGACACCTTGGAAACGCAGTACGGATGCATTCCAGGTGCTTTTGTGCATGCGCGTTTTTGATGCAGTCCAGTGCTTTCCCCCCCCCCCTCTTTTTTCTTAGGCCTCATGCCCACGGACGGATGTTTTAAAAAATGGTCTGTAAGGCTCGATTCCCACTAATGCGTTTTTTGGTGCATTTTGCATAAATGCAGGTACATTTTTTAGCATGGATTCCTATGGAACATGTTGACATCAATGCATTTTTGTGCCTCTGCGTTTTTGGAAAGGGTCGCAGATTTTTTTTTCCCAAGCAAAAAACAGCGTTTTGGATGTAATAGAATTCAATGGACCCGCATCCAAAACGCAAGTACCGCGATTTTCATTTTTTTTTTAACCTGTTTATAGCTGGTTGTTAAAGAAAATGTAAAAAAAATAAACATTGCCGGTGTTCTGCCGAGCTGGTTCCTCCTATCGATATGGTTCCCCCCTTGACTGCGCAGGCAAAATCCGAGGAGACGGAAATCTCAGAGGTTTAACAGCTGTTCGGCAGCTGCAGACGCGCTCGCTCCCGTTGCTTAGTTACACACGCCGCTTTCTTCTTCATGCCGCTGTATACAGCAAGGGGCGGATAAGATGTGATAATATTGAGCAGTGCGATTTGTTTGTTTATACACGCCGCTCTATACAGCAAGGGGCTGTATAGAGCGTAGTGTATAAACAAACAAATCGCACTGCTCAATATCACATCTGATCCGACCCGTGCTGTACAGAGCGGCATGAAGAAGAAAGCGGCGTGTGTAATGAAGCATCGGGGGCGAGCACGTCCACAGCTGCCGAGCCTATGGTTCCTCCTATCGATCTGGTTCCCTCTTGACTGCGCAGGCACAAGCCGAGCCGACGGAAATCTCCAAGCTTTAACAGGTAGGGCAACCAGGATGCCACCCGCTGACCCCACCCCCGTATGACGTCACAGTCCCGGGGAATGATGGGACAGTGACGTCATACGGGGGCGGGGTAAGCAGGTGGCATCACCCGGTGACCACGCCCCATGCCAATATAAGTGGTTGCGCTCCGCGCACACAGCATTGTAGCAGCAGACAGCGACGAGGCAACAATGGGCGGAGAGAAGAGGGAAGAAGACGACGATGAAGACCGGGACCCTGCTAGCAAAAGAGCTGGAAGAAGATAGCTGGGCGCCCGGCAGAAAGAACTGGAGATCGTGGAGAAGGCACCGGAGAGCGGGAGAAGAACCAGAGAGCGCGGAGACGACATCGGAGAGCAGAACAAGAGACCCCCGAAGTTGGAAGAAGACGACGATGAAGACCGGGACCATGCTAGCAAAAGATCTCGAAGAAGATAGGGGGCGCCCGGCAGAAAGAACCGAAGAGCAGAACAAGAGACCCCCGAAGTTGGAAGAAGACGACGATGAAGACCGGGACCCCACTAGCAAAAGAGCTGGAAGAAGATAGCGGGGTGCCCGGCAGAAAGAACCGGAGAGCAGAACAAGAGACCCCCGAAGTCGGATGAAGACCCCCGAAGTCGGAAGAAGACCCCCGGAGCTGCCTAATAAATTACTTTAAAAACCTGTGTTGTGTTTTTTATTGACTTTTTTTGCCACCAGGTGAATGGGTAGGGGTACGATGTACCCCATACTCATTCACATAGGGTGGGGGGCCGGGATTTGGGGGCCCCCCTTATTAAAGGGGGCTCCCAGATTCCGAAAAGCCCCCCGCCCACAGACCCCGACAACCAACGGCCAGGGTTGTCTGGAAGAGGCCCTTGTCCCCATCAACATGGGGGCAGGTGCTTTGGGGTGGGGGAGCGCAGGGTGCCCCCTGCCCCAAAGCACCCAACCCCCCATGTTGAGGGCATGCGGCCTGGTACGGTTCAGGAGGGGGGTGCGCGCTCGCTCGCCCCCTTTCCTGACTTGCCGGGCTGCGTGCTCGGATAAGGGTCTGGTATGGATTTTGGGGGGACCCCCACACCGTTTTTTCGGCGTAGGGGGTTTCCCTTAAAATCCATACCAGACCTAAGGGCCTGGAATGCTCCTGGGGGGGGACCCATGCCGTTTTCTTTATTTAAAATTTGGCGTGGAGTTCCCCTTCATGATTCATACCAAACACAGGGGGCAGCGAGCGCGAGGGTTGCAGTACCCTGTCACCGAGAACCAGCGCAATGGCATCGCGCTGGAGACATTCTCGGGCAGGTAGTCGCCTCTAGGACACGACTTGAGTGGCTGCTTCACGCTCAAGTCGTGTCCAAGTTGCCTCTAAAAGTCGCGCTGTCCCGGTGTCAACCGGCACACGAGTCGCCCCGCAAGTCGGATCGTCTTCATCCGACTTCTCAAATCAATGGGCTCCCATAGGGAACCATTCATTTTGAATAGAGCGCCGCTGTCATTTTTATTTAATATAGCAGTGCGCCGCTGGTTCACGCGCCCAATTAAGGATTTATCCGGCGCACCTATTAAGGTATGAACCGGCGCAGCGCACTGTTGTTAGTAAATCACCCCCACTGTATTTATGAAATGTACCTTCCTACTCACACGAAAAACACATAGGCAAGTATTTAAATTAAATCAAATATCCATTTATTATGGTAACAAAATAAAGAGGAAGGGCAACAATTGTGAAATTAGTTGAATTTATGCAGCCTTTGGACCCCAAAGGCAGACATGAAGTGTATGTAAAATAAAATAAATAACGTGGGGAGTCCCTCTAATTGGGATCACAATCTGGTCCCCGAATCTCAGAAATCAGGAGCAGCATTAGATGTCATACATGTCCCCAAGCTGTGGTACTCCAACAAACTGCATCTTCTGGCAGAGCAGCTTGTTAGCGAAATTAGGCTGTACGCAGAGCATACAGCCAGATATCGTGTCTCTAATCGTAACACATTTCGTCTCAATTATATAATGCATCTTAACCTAAGATTCACTCACCTTCATTCGAACCCCATTCATACAAATCAAGAAGCATCACCAGACTGTTCTTCTCATCTCGTCATCACAGCCTCACTGACTGTCGATGCCCATAAAAGGCTTAAACTCCCAGCCGGAAGTGATGTCACAACATGTGACCTCCTCCATAGGAAGTGAGATCACAGGGTGTGAGCTCCACCCAGCAGATGACCATATAAGGATATCCCTTCCAACAGGGTTATTTAAATACATACAACACATGAATACAACAAAAGAACCTTTTACAGACATGTATACATTCAAATAGACTAGCAGTGACATGCACTGCTTCCAATGACGGGAACCATACGACAATTATGGCTCAATGGACCACAATTGTCGTATAGTTATACTATAGTTCCTGTGGATGCAGATCTGTCCGCACAGAGTCATTTAAAGCGGAAGTAAACCCATCGATTTAACAGTTTCAAAAAGCATGGCATGCCGGGAATGCCAACTGTCACATTGGTTGTGCTCTCAACCAAACTGTCAAATCATCCAATGTCTGGTGTCATAACTGATCACATGTGCAGCATCATGGCAGTTGAAGATTAAACAGAGGCCAAGATGGCAGCTTCCTTGCCTGAAAATGATAGGAGGGTTTACTTCCACTTTAATGCCAACGCCAAGAAGTGGCCAGTCTCTTGGCGAGGCATAAAACAAATATCCCTAAAAGGAGCAAACATCGCTGTGTCCACAGGAAGATTTTCCCGCCACCGGTCTTCCACCAACGTCTGTATGTGCGAATACGTTCAAATAAGCGCATTACAGCAAAACCGACACTGGGGGACATCTGACAACATACATTAATAAAATTTTCCACAACAGTCCTCCCTTTTTGTCATATGCACCCCTGTGTCCATCGATGAAACATGATCTCCTTCTTACACCTGGAAATAAATCAGTCCTTACAGTCCATAAAAACGAAAACGCGGCTTGACATGTAGACTCTGTTCTTCAGGAGCATGACTAATAAGGAGGACACGACATGGTGAGCTGTAGTAATCGCCGATCCGTCTGTGATCCTTTCTGTCTTGTACGTGAGTCCGGCTTCGGGGCGTCTCATCAAGAAAGCTCTGGTCACGCGTCCAATCAGGCAACAGGAGCACTCATCATGACATAGAAAGAATAGAAATAAAAACAACATGAGTATATATATTCCCACTTCCTTTAACCACGATCTGCTGTAAAATAAAAATTAGATCCCCAAAGATTCCCAGACCCTTAAAAGGACTCCCAACCTTCACTTAGCTTCAGCTCTGGCAATCGTATCTTAAGCTCAAGCCCCCCCCCCCCCACTTTGCATGCAGGACACCATGCCCAGACCTGGTCGGGGTTGGTGAACAATTCCCTTCTAGCTGTCCCTGCCATTCTTAATTTCTCTTGCGCCATCAGATCCTCGCTATCGGCCACGACATAAGATGCTGGGACAGCTTCACCATCACGCATGAACCTCTTGCATTGGGGGAATTGCCTTATAAGCTGCAGATCCGCATAAGCACCAAACTAAAGTTCAAACACACTTGTGGGCTGCCCAGATACCCAAACCAACAAAAGACAGAGCTATTAAAACTATAACCAATTTTACCCTCTAAAAATGCATCGTTAGATTCCATTGACAAGTGTCTGTTTGGAGTCTTCACTAGTTTGTCAAAACTCCTCATACCCATAATAACAACATAAATGGCATGTACCGCTGTCATCGCTAGGGTACTAAAACTCGGTGGAGACTCAGAACAGACGTAGCAATCGGTCCTGTTCGCTTTCTGAGCTAGTCAGGAAATACACTTTAAATAATAACTTGGGATGCTTTTCATTGTTACCCTTGCTAAAATTTACTAAACAAAAAAATATAAATAAACGAAGATACTACTCAGTCCTTTGGTGTGGTTGAGTCGCTTCTTGCAGTGGCTGGCATGGTCTCATCCCTCAAGCTTCTTTACAACGACCTGGTTGGAAAGAATGTAAACCGGTTATTGTGTCAGGGTCCAGGAGTGACTCGTGAACCCTGTGGTGGACATTTTGAAGTTCATGTCACAGTGATCACACCCACCCCATCAGCCGAGAATATAAGTGACAGCTAATGAGGAAAGTATGACTCTGGCTTTGATTGACCTCCAAACAACCCTCATATGACAATAACCCAGACATCGGGACTGTGGTCACTGCATAACCTGTGTGTGGCTTACAATACCTGGAACCATTGACAAAAGGTTCTTAGCATCTGGGATGGGAACCTACTTCACCAGACTGCTGCTTGCCGATTCAAATTATATAAAAGAAAGACAGTCTTGGCACAACTTGGTTAGAATTACAGAGGTTAACGTTATTTGTTTGAAAAAAAAAAACTGTCATTCTTACATTTATCACTTCTCCCCCCATTTTCTTCCTCATTAGAAACTGAAGGAAGAAATGAGTGGTGCAGGAAACAAACAATGAAATAGCCTATGATACTTTTACCTCCTTAGACTCATGTATATATCCATATGTACAGCTGTCTACATACACCTGCTCTCCATGTACATACACTTTCAGAAACTCCTTTGGATCTGAAAAATACTTATAAGCAAAATCATTACTCTATCCTTCATATTTAACTTGCAAAGAATGGTAAACAATAATGACATTCCTGTACATTGGTAAATTGTCAATGACATTCTTTCAAAACTGATTCGATGAAAACCCTCTGTAACCCTTACTTTTACTTACAAAAATACAACAGCCGCGACATATCAGAGGATCGCCGCGGTAAGTTCGAACATATTCACGCTACTACATACAAACATTCCGAAACAAAATGTGGGGGAGATACTTCATAGTTTCCAAAAACAAAATGGAAAAAACAAAAAACAGCCAGAATTCTACCTTTACTCTTTCAGTAATAGAAAAAAATACAATGGGAAAAACATGAGAGCAGCTCGAGAACCTTGCATGGACAAGCCATAAAAAGTTCAAACAAACGGGCATGAGAATTTTAACCACCGTTCCTCCTCTGAGAATCACAAAAGCGTGTACTACACCTCCATCAACACTCATCATTACAGACTTCTGAAGCCACAGCTCAACTACATCCACTCCAGAGGGATACCCAAAATAGTATCCTTGGACCACCTATGTTAATCTTTTTGGGGTTCAAAGGCCTTTGCCCCAAAACTAGGCTTCGTGCACCGTGTGACCGTCTGACTGTGGGAAGCCTCCATTCCTTCCCTTTGCACAGACCTCCTTGTGTCCATGGCGATTCGAATCGGCTTATCGTCTTAACCCTGCGTCCAGGGTAAACCGTTGCACCCATTTCGGGGAGCACCGCCCGGTGTCTTCTTCTACGGTGGATTGAAGGACTACAACCACTATCTGGTCAAGTCCCCCAACTAGAAACCCTAACCGAGGCGTTATCACCCCCCCCCCCGAATTAGGCCTCTACCCCTCACAGTGTATGCATACACAAGCGTTTTCCGCTATACACCCATACACTGCGTCACCAGACTAAACCACACAGAACACTTACGCCCGTTTACCACCTGTGGAACAATGTGGCTTCTCTCTGTATCTAGATGTTACAACAATAATGGTGATGCCCCCCTGTTTGCTCTCTACCCAAAACTTCACAAAAAACTGGAACAAAATATAAAACACTTTTAAATGCCAAAATGCTTTCCATTTTCCATCCAAGCACAAATCTCACTGCCCAACCTTTCAGAAAACCCCAAACGCCTCCCACCAACTTCCTGCTGATACATAAATGCTGAAAAGAACTTCCTGTGGCATGCTCAGCTCTCAAAAAAAAAAAAAGGTTTATTTACATATCATTTGTACAGGAAGAGGGAGGGGGAGGGGGAGCCTAGCCCCATCGCCTTGTCTATCAAGACACCAAAACAAATCCATGGCTAAACATCATATATATTTCAACAATTTAAAAAAAAACATGTCAAGGAAATGATGGAACAAACCCCTCTTTTTCAAATGAGAGGGAATCCCCCTGACCCAAACATCCCCTGGAAGTCAAACCACAAGTTGAGACTCAAATACAAACTCCTGCCAAAAGCTGGCTATACAGTACAAGCTTCAAAAACAATGAATTGCCTTCTGGGAAACTCCCAAATATTTAAACATAACACACACCACTGTACAAAAACTCAGTTAAAGTTAGTCTTACAATCTATCAAAATTCAGTGTAAAGTAGAGTTTTCACCTAAAAACGCAATCCAATACAAAACTGCCGCTCATATACTGCAAAGTCAGCTAACCCTGCAATAGCTTACATTCACTCAAATGAAAACAGAGAAATCCCCATCCTAACACCATCTGCATGGAGTTTGCATGTTCTCCCTGTGTCCGTGTTGGACACTCCACAAGGCTCATGCAATCTCCACAAAACCACACACTTGAGACACCATATGGGCACTTAAACATTTTAAGAATACAATCTTCACACACTTTACACTACTTCAACTCGGACCCTTGGCCACTAAACAGCACATTCAATAAATGTTAGTTACATGCAAAACATTAAAACACTCTTTTCTCTACCTAAAGTTCATATACACACTGTGGCATCAGCTTCCATAACAAGCCATCGCACATACATACAGTGATTCTTGCATGCTTTCTCAGAACATCAGATCATCTCTCAGGGCGTAGCCCCTCCAGCACAAAACTCCTGCATTGTTAGAAGTGGGCTGCCCTTCCCCCAAGCCACATGGTACACAAACGATCATCCACTTACAAACTGCTCAGTGCAGGCTGCACTAAATAATCCCACAGCTATACCTACATTTCATACACAATATTCAGTTTCCATATGCATACACAGACAGTCACCAACTTTCGCCATTGTAGATAGCCATGCTGGCTCCCCTCCCTCACCAAAGCACATGGCTGATGGCTCAATGCAGCGGCCATCTTTAACAATGCAACAGCCATGAGCACACAGGTTCAATCACACACATGGGGACACGTGTTCTGCATCAAACAAACAAATCACATACAGTCTATATTTCTCATTTAGTTACACTCTTACAGCCCGCAGCTTCCCCACACAAACATCCAGGCACACCTAGGCACATACAATCGGATTCACAGACATACGATCTCTCTCCCAACAAAATCACACACAAACACACACGATCCAAATTCACAGCTTTATTTCAAAAAGACGAAAAAAATTGTTCTTTTACAAAGCACAACCTCTCCACACATCAGATCGTGCATCCATACTCCCCCTCTGCTGATCTGATGCTCAAAGAGGCCATAATTAGTCCTACCTTTGGCCCGCCATTCTGTTAGCGAAATTAGGCTGTACGCAGAGCATACAGCCAGATATCGTGTCTCTAATCGTAACACATTTCGTCTCAATTATATAATGCATCTTAACCTAAGATTCACTCACCTTCATTCGAACCCCATTCATACAAATCAAGAAGCATCACCATACTGTCCTTCTCATCTCGTCATCACAGCCTCACTGACTGTCGACGCCCATAAAAGGCTTTTATTAAACTTCCAGCCGGAAGTGATGTCACAACATGTGACCTCCTCCATAGAAAGTGAGCTCACAGGGTATGAGCTCCACCCAGCAGATGACCATATAGGGATATCCCTTCCAACAGGGTTATTTAAATACATACAACACATGAATACAACAAAAGAACCTTTTACAGACATGTATACATTCAAATAGACTAGCAGTGACATGCACTGATTCCAATGACGGGAACCATACGACAATTATGGGTCAATGGACCACGATTGTCGTATAGTTATGCTATAGTTCCTGTGGACGCAGATCTGTCCGCTCTGAGTCATTTAATGCCAACGCCAAGAAGTCGCCAGTCCCTTGGCGAGGCATAAAACAAATATCCCTAAAAGGAGCAAACATCGCTGTGTCCACAGGAAGATTTTCCCGCCACCGGTCTTCCACCAACGTCTGTATGTGCGAATACGTTCAAATAAGCGCATTACAGCAAAACCGACACTGGGGGACATCTGACAACATACATTAATACAATTTTCCACAACAAGCTTGAAGCCAGGGTATCACTTTCTGGTCTTCCTTGTAGCCTTCCCTCCACGCTTCCCCGCAGCGTTCCCTCCACGCTTCCCTGCAGCGTTCCCTCCACGGCTCTCTCCACGCCCCCTTGCAGGCTGTGGCTCTGGTGGTGGTAATGTGACAGGAGGAGGAGGAGGAGAAGGAGGAGAAGGATGGGCCAGATCACACAGATGTGTGTCCTCTGTCAGCTGGCACTGTGAAGGACCCTAGAAATAAGCTCCTCAGAGAGGGCACGTTGTCCCTCCTCTACTTTATGGAGCTTATCGGCCAGATAGCAGCTATAGGCCTCTACAGGGTTGAGGGGGGCCTTCATTATTTCAGCTGCTTCCTTTATGATCCTCAGGGATTCCTCCTCCACCTGGGTGATCTTCTTGGGCCTTTTTGGTCTGACGTGAAGGGGAAGCACCTCTGACTGGGTGCTGCCACTTGGCCTGGGCACCTGCTGACTGCCATTTGGCCCTGCCTCCTACTGGCTGCCACTCACCCCTGCCTCCTCCTGGCTGTCACACTTCAGAGCCTCGTCCTCCTGGCTGACCTCATCCTGTGTATAAAAGAGGGAGATAGTTTTAGTTTTTGGTTCATCAATCACACACAATTTTCAGCTCATGACTGGAGCAAATTTAATGTTAATAAATAGAAAAGACTCTCATTCTGACCCCAACATTTTTCATTCTTGTCCCAATCAATTCTGGCCACTACTGTCTATTTTAGTTTTTTAGTTTTTTAATTATTTACTTTTGGAATAACAACATCTAGTTCCCAACAATAATTATCGGACAACAAATATGTTGTAAAATACTATACCTGACTATAGATGTGCAGATCCGGCTTTTCAAGATCAGCTAGCTCCTCGGCACCCTCTGCAGGGGTGGAGGGAAGAGTGGAGGGAAGGGTGGAGGGAATGCTGGAGGGAAGGGTGGAGGGAATGCTGGAGGGAAGGCTGGAAAGAGATTCCCTGGCTTCAATCTGGTCATCCAGAAATCGCAGGTGTTGGTAGTTCCACAGCTTGGGGACATGCACTTGGTCTGCTGATGCTCCTGATCTCCGGGATTCGGGGACGTCTTTGTACTGTTTCTTGTAGATTTTCCTCACGTTAATTTATTTTATTGTTCATCATGGCATAATCTGCCTCTGGGATCCAGGTCGTCATATATTCAGCTAATTTCACAATTGTTGCCCTCTGTACCACACGATTATGATACAAAAATAGTTTTTTACCTCCCACAAGTTTGTGAGCTCTCTATATTTATCGATGCATGCTCGTAAGACCACTGGATCCTTAAAACTCTGCATTTTTGCTGCAAGATAAAACAAGACAAAAACACTAGGTCAGCCTAAACTGTCCTAATATTATCCCAATATAGCCCTTTAAAATCATGAATCAGTATAGGCCACTGATGCCCCAACTTTCATTTTTACCTTCACCAGTGACGTTCGGAACTTCCTGTCCTCCTTACTCCGCGCACACAACGTCATTACGACACATGTGTGTTATCATTATATACCCTGCGCATGCGTGAAACTCCGCCCACGGCGGCCGCCCCTGAGGTTCCCGCCCCTGACGTTCTTCCTCGGATATTCCCTGCCCCTTCTCGTTCGACGCTCAGTGGGAGACGACATGGCGGCGACACAGCAGGTGCGCGTTGTTTTAAGTTCCGACGAGGAAGGCACAGAGCCGGAAACGTCCCGATCCAGGAGAAGATACAAGACCAGTAATATGTCCTTTGCTGAGATGGCGGACATCTTGCGGAGGAGAGATTATGATGGGAAGCATGGGCCGTACAACACCCCTAATCTCAGGAAGGCCAAAATAATGGGCAAAGTGGTGAGGAGTCTGTACAAGAAATTTGGGGTCCGGAGATCCAAAGAGCAGCTGAGAAAAAGGTGGTCTGACCTGAAGCTGAGGGAACTGAAGCAGTACAGGAAGATAAAAAAAATGCTAGCAAAAATTAAGTATTTCTCCTGTGTTATTACTAATTTGATTATTATACTTGCATGTTTTGCTCCATGTGCTTTGATTTACTGGTTGGATATTTGAAAATGGCAACTTTCAGGGTAGTGGCCAAAGTATAATCGTTCGTAGTAAACATCAATCGTCAACAAAATTCGATGTTTTGCGCAGATACAGGTAAACCACATTTGGTCATGCCTATTTCTATTAAAACAACGTATATAAACATTGTTGTCTAGATGATGTGTTTTGAACTAGAATGCGAAATGCAAAGGAGAGGACACTCAGCAGCTGCTTCCACAGCTGTACTCTGGAGCACCTGTGTGGGACACCAGAACAACCTTTTTAGGGTGTCCCACACAGGTGCTACAGTGGATACTTTTGGGGTGTCTCCATGTGTGTAACTTGGACAAAAAAGGTCATTATTCCAGCTTAGAAAAAAAAAAAAAAACATGTCTTCAGCTTGTAACTCTGCCAAAACAGACAATTGTACCCCACTTCCAAGCAATTTTTCATATTCCTATTTCTGCCCTCAAATATCTGTGTGCTAAAGTATATCTTTTGTTTCATTCTTATAGGAGAGTAAAGACTTGGAGCACACCACTATGAGGAGCCCAGGAACCCCCACCTCGGAAAGAACAGAGGGAACACAAACCTCAGAAAGAAGGGGACCAGAGAGAACCCCAACCTCAGAATGTGGAGGAAGGAGATGGGGAGGAAGTGTGCGAGATTGTCACCGCAACAGGTCAGTGTCATACACCACAGATTCAGGGAATAGATGCATGCATATTTATAAGACATGCATTTTTATGTTATTTTAGGTGATGTGCTGCTTATGGAAGATCAATCTCCTCCTTTCTCCAGTGGGAGCGCACAAATCATAATCCAGGATCTCATGGTTATGAGTCGAGAAATTGACGCTATAAACGCACAAACTCTATCGTTTTGACCAACAAATTAAAAACATGATTGATGTTTTGGGGAGAGTATAAATATGTTTTTATGCCACCATTTCACATTTTTGTGACCTACTTTTCAAAATTTTTGTGTAATTTAACAAGCCAAATTTGGAAGATGCACACAGTGTGTCAACATGTGCTGTCTCCCATCAGGGCAAATCAATGTTCGTGTTTTGAGGGTGCAACCCCTTCCTCGCAACTCAAGTAGGTGAATGGAAGGGTTTGCACCCCCAAAACACGTCCATTGATCCCCCATGATGGGAGATAGCACATGTTGACATTAGGCATGGGATCGGGAAGGAAATCCCCATTTTGACGTACAATTTGTGTGCATCTTCCAAATTTGGCTTGTTCAGGGGTGACATCAACCCATCTCATGAAGGCAACAGCAAAACATTTTTGAAACACTATATAATGTCTGATATTGCCTTCAGTTTTTCAAAGGTTGAACTTTGTAAGTTCCATTGTTTTTATTGTTTGAAACATGCCTGTTTATGCAAAACCAAAAAAACAAAATATATTTTTGTTAAAACACTGTTTAGAATGTTCTAAAAATAAAATTATAACGCACAATTTGTGCACAGAGTAAAAATATTTTTCTACTCAACAATGTGTGGCTTCTTCTTTTTATGCTCAATACCATTTTGAAAAATAAGTTCTTGTTTACTGTGACAATTGTGGTTATTTACTAAAGACAAATCCACTTGGCACTACAAGTGCACTAGGAAAACCTGGGAGACAGATTAAAGAAACACAAGCAATAATGACAAATCAATTTTTTCACAGAAATATATATTTTTTATATTTATGGTAAAAAATCAGAGATTGTCTGGCATAGCAATGGCCCCCCTACCCGTAAAGAACTTCACGTATTTCTTCCGCACTTCACGGGCGCTTTGGGGGGCCAAGCCAATATGGCCAGTATCCAGGCCCGTCAGGGCATTGTCAAGAAGTCCGGCCTCAGGCCCAACAGTAGTCATATAATTGTGTGCATTTCTGCGTAAAAAGTTATGCAGGATGCAGCAGGTGAAAACAATATGATTAAGTTGTATTCCGCCATATCGATGTAAGGAACAGGCGGAACCGGCTGGCCATTATCCCAAAGGCATTCTCAACAACCCTTCGGGCTCTGGCCAGCCGGTAATTAAAAACCCTCCTCTCCGGGGTGAGGGTCCTCTGGGAGAATGGCCTCATCAGGTGTGGTCCCAGCCCGAAAGCTTCATCCGCAATAAAAACAAAAGGAAGGCCCTCAACGTTCTCTTCATCATGTGGTAGTGCCAGGCCACCACTCTGGAGAAGACGGGCAAATTCCGTCTGTGCGAACACACCACCATCCGACATCCGGCCATTCTTCCCCACGTTCACATACATAAACTCATACTGTGCCAACACCACCGACATTAACACAATACTATTAAAACCTTTTATAGTTATAATAGTATGACCCCGAACAGGGTGGTGGCACTATGCGGACGTGCTTCCCATCTATCGCCCCTCCGCAGTTAGGAAAGTCCCACCACTCGGCAAAATGGGATGCCACAGTCTGCCATTCCTGTGGCAATGAAGGAAACTGTGGAAAAAAAAATTAGGACTTTTGCACATAACATTGCAAGCAGATTACACAAAAACATTCTTGGCCAACATCAGTATAACATTTATTTTTAGGAGTATTTAAAGACAAAAATAGAAGGCACAATTATCACATTCCTCACCCCCTCTGATGGCTCATTGGACACATTTTAGGGGGGGGGGAGGGTTCTAGCTGAGTTTGGGCCCTCAAAAAAAAGCCTCTACCACTCATTTTAGGAGGGGGGGGGGGGGGGTAAAGCAATACAATGGAGCTAACAAAATACATTGTAAAGTGACTAGGCCAGGTGTGTTTGGGCCCAGGACAGCATGCTGGAGAGGTTAGTGAAGGCAAATATGCATGTAGGCCAAAAAAAGCTTACAGCATGCATGAGGACAAAGGGCACATTCACAGCATATTACAATTGTAGCCCCCATCCCATTTAGGGGTGCTATATACCCAAATTTAGGGGCTGGTCTGAGATAGTAGTTAGGCTCAGACCATTCTCAATTTATAGGTTGTGCTGTTTATTTCCAGGATGGTATACTGGTGTGCAGTTCCCTGTGGCCTGTAGGTGGCACTGCCATAATGGGTCAGGGTTGAACCACTGGTATTAGTGCTGTGCCTTGGGTGTCCTCTCTCGGCAGCGGTACAGTGGGTGTGGTCGACCTGATGTGCATGCCGGGAGAGGATATATAAAGGGGCAGACGCCGCCTGGGAGGGGTCTTCGTTCCAGAGTCAGAGTCCTGGTGTGTGGCGCATGGCCCTCCAGGCCATGGGGCCACGTGTGCATCAGTCCCAGGCACCTTTAGTCCTGGGGCTGCATCTTCAACACTGGGCCCAGCACCTTTAGCTGGAGCCCGCTCCGAGGAGAAGTCCCATGGTGTCTCGCGAGGGAGCCCACTTCTAAGAGGAGGAGGCTGGGGGAGGACCTTTCTGACGGACCGGTGAGAGTTCACGGTGAAGGAAGGGGTCCGGTAACTCTCTGGAGGGATTCTCCTATTCACCGAGGGCCTAGTAATGTGCTGCTGCTGGCACCTGTCCTTAAGTACCAGAAGATAAGAGGTTCGGGGTCTGATAGATTCAGTGGCAGAGAGTCTCCCGATCACATCTAGGAAAGAACTTGATCAAACATCCGAGCATCACTTCGGCTGCTAGGATCCACTTGTAGGAGACTATCCGGGTGAGCTAAACCTACTCAGGGATAGAGTAGTGATTGTGCTATCCATTGTGCCTGGACTTACCTCCCAAACTTTGCTGTCCTGCCTCTCTTCCACCCTTTACCTGTCTGCTTAACATTGAGAAAATAAACTCAACGTTGGAGTTTAAAGTGGTGTGGACATTGGAATTACTGGGGGGGAATACAGAGACTTGTCGCTATATCCTAGGAGACGAGAACCAACTGATGGAAGAACCTAACTTTGGGACCCAAATATATAACACTGCTTAACCTCCTTATCCAGGAGGGTACGGGCATATAGTACAGTGTGCCTTTTTCCTGCAATTGAGCCAAAGCAAGGGAAAAGGGTCCGTGTGCTACATAATCATGGTAATTAGGGAAGGAGGAAAGAAATACAATACATTAGCAAGCATTATATACATGGAATGTGATGTTAAAGGAGAAAACTTACCTTAATATAGTCCTTCTGCATAACTTGTATGATAGCAGAACAGGTTTCTGGTATAATGATCCCCAGAGCCTGGGGGGAGATGCCTGTCATCAGGGATGAGCCGGACACCCCCCTGTTCGGTTCGCACCAGAACCTGCGAACAGGCAGAATGTTTGTGTGAACTTTAGAACCCTATTAAATACAATGGACTCGAACATTCGAAATCTAAAGTGCTAATTATAAAGGCTAATATGCAATTTATTGTCCTAAAAAGTGTTTGGGAACCGGGTCCTGCCCCAGGGGACATGTATCAATGCAAAAAAAGGTTTAAAAAATAGGACGTTTTTACGGGAGCAGTGATTTTAATAATGCTTAAAATGAAAAAATAAAAGTGAAATTTTCCTTTAAATTTCGTACCTGGGGTGTGTGTATGATATGCATGTAAAGTCGCGCATGTTTCCCGTTTTTAGAACTGTCCCTGCACAAAGTGTAATTTTTTAAGGAAAAAAAGTCATTTAAAACTCACTTGCGGCTATTAACTACTTCCCGCCCAGTCAATAGTGAATTGACGTCCGGGAAGTGGTTGCATTATCCATACTGGACGTCATATGACGTCCTGCAGGATAATGCCTTGCGCGCGCCCGCGGGGGCGCGCAGCGCGGTGATCGGGGACGGCATGTGTCCCTCGGACACAGCGCTTCCCCGATCACGGTAAACAGACAATTTCATTGGCTGTTTACCATGTGATCGGCTGTGTCAAAGTCACAGCCGATCACCTGTCAAAACAGACTCGGCGGCGTGCTCCGTGCGCGCCGCCACAGGCTTGCAGAGCGGGGGTCGGGGAAGGCGAGTGTCCCTTGGACACAGCGCGTCCCCGATCAGAGTAAACAGCCAATGAATTGGCTGTTTACTAGACTTGTGCACAACGGAAAAATTCGTTTAGTTTCGGTTCGTTTTTTGTGCACAACAGAAAAATTTGTTTAGTTTCGGTTCGTTTCTTTTCGGTCCTGTTGATTCGTAATGATTCGTAATTTTGCTAGACGGGATTTTTCGTATTCGGACTAATTCGGATTTTCGCAAGCGTCATTTTTCGTTGAATTTTTAGTTGATTTATAATTCGTACTTTCGGTAGGGTACGTTGTTTTTCTTTGATTCTGGACAACACTCCTACTTTCGTAACTTTTTTTGGGTTAGTTGATTCTGAATTTTCCGTGTCCCTCTCACAACGACGCTGCCTATTATGCCTAATGTGCTTCGAATGGATTTGTACTTTTCTAAATACATAGCGGTTATTTGTAACGATTCGAAATCTCGTATTTTACTTTCGTTTTTTACATGCGGCTATAGCCTCCGCCCCTGTACACCATTTTGAGAGGGTTCAGCATGGTGAGGGAGAAGCAGAGAGCAGAGCAGAGTGTTATTGTGCTTCGAATGGATTCGAAATCTCGTATTTTACTTTCGTTTTTTCATGCGGCTATAGCCTCCGCCCCTGTACACCATTTTGAGAGGGAGTTCAGCATGGTGAGGGAGAAGCAGAGAGCAGAGTGAGTGTTATTGTGCTTTGAATGGATTCGTAGATTCGTAACTTTTTTCATAACGAATTATGCCGAAGACATTCGGGCATTCGCTATTTTGCGGTATAATTTATTTCGGATTCGGTTTTATTCGTAATTGCTTTGTTCGGAAATTCGAATGCTTCCGAATGTCCGAAAGTTGCTAAATTCGGACGAATTTCGATTCGTTACGAAACGAATTGCACAAGCCTACTGTTTACCACGTGACCGGCTGTGTCCAATTACAGCCGGTCACAAATGTAAACAAACTCCACAGGAGTTACTACCTGATCCCTGCTCTCTCCTCACACACCGATCTGTGAGGAGAGAGAAGAGATCAGTAAGTTAGCTCAGTATAGTTTGTCTACATAAGTTTACAGTGCACAACACGCCCCCCCCCATAAAGAGGACCTGTCACACAGCCCAGCACATCAATCAGCCCAGCACATCAATCAGCCCATCTGTCAATCAGCCCATCTGTCAATCAATCAGCCCATCTGTCAATCAATCAGCCCACCTGTCAATCACCCCATCTGTCAATCAATCAACCCATCTGTCAATCAATCAGCCCATCTGTCAATCAATCAGCCCATCTGTCAATCATCTGTCACAGGCCCACCTCCATCGGTACCACCATTGGTACCGCCACACAGGCTACCAGTACCGCCATCGGTACCAGTACCGCCATCAGTACCGCCACCAGGACCAGCATCTATACTGCCACACAGGCCCGCTACCAGTATCACCACTAGTGCCGTCATCGGTACCACCACCAGTACCACCACCCGTACCACCGTCGGTAGTGCCACCACCACCTGTACCGCCATCGGTACCATCACCACCCATACCACTATCGGTACCACCACCACCTGTACCGCCATCGGTACCACCACCACCCATACCGCCACCTGTACCGCCACCACCCGTACCGCCATCGGTACCACCACCACCTGTACCGCCATCGGTACCACCACCACCTGTACCGCCATCGGTACCACCACCACCCATGGCAAGACAATTACCAGTGGATTTCTTGTGACGTCTCCAATCTATATT
Organism: Rana muscosa; assembly: GCA_029206835.1. Classification (NCBI taxonomy): domain Eukaryota; kingdom Metazoa; phylum Chordata; class Amphibia; order Anura; family Ranidae; genus Rana; species Rana muscosa. The sequence continues at coordinate 1,215,850,650 of CM055122.1, forward strand.
CTTCTATACCACATATTCTGGGACTACAAGCCGTATCTTTCTTTTTACAGCTATCAGGACGTTTTTCTCCTACATTGCAGGAATTCATTATTATGTGTTTGGAATATCTTTTAACTCACAATTTTTTTATGTTTGATGGGGAGTACTACCTCCAAAAATGCGGGGCCTCCATGGGCGCCAAATTCTCGCCGTCTCTAGCAAATCTTTACATGGGATGGTGGGAGAGGCTCAGCATTTTTGGACCAGGTAGTCCCCGCCGAAAGGATACCATATTTTTCTGCAGGTATATAGACGACCTCCTGTTCATCGTTAATAACTCTTATGAAGACCTCCAATCATGGTTAGCATACATGAATGACAACTCACTCAATCTACACTTCACAGGTACATTAAATACAAAAACCATAGATTTTTTGGATATAAGGCTCACTAGTGAAAACAACATGATCATTTCCAATCTATATAGGAAGCCTAGTGCAGGCAACACTCTTAAGGGCAGATTCGAGCCACCCAGGACACACAGTACAAAACATCCCAGTCGGACAATTTCTCAGACTCAGGAGGCTCTGCAGTAGAGACTCTGACTTTGAAATTGAAGCACAAGCTATGACAGCTAGATTCGAGAGTAGTGGTTACCCTAAATCGGCCATCAACAGAGGATTGCAGATAGCAAAAGGTACCACGCGAGACATTTTGCTCTCAAAAAAATCCACCAATGTACATAAACGTGGTAGGGTTAAAAATATGAGTGTAAATCAATATAACAACAGAAACAACAGGGTAGATAACTTTGTTCCTACCTTCTCTACCCCATACAGCATGGAATATCATAAAGTAAAACATATAGTCACAAAATACCTCCCGATTCTGTCACACGATCCAATATATGGCGAAATTCTTAAAAAAAGGGATCCGTACAGTGTCCAGGAGGGCACCTTCTCTAGGCAGCCTTTTGTCACCCAGCCTTTTTTCCACCAAAAACACCCCTGCGAATTGGTTTTCGTTCAAAGGCACTTTTAAATGTGGCGGTCATAATTGTGTTTACTGCCCATTTATACAGAGGGGCGACACTGTCACCTCAAAGTCTACAGGAAAAGTCCATAAGCTGCATTCTTTCATTAATTGCAACACACGATATGTTGTTTATGTTATTACATGCAACTTATGTTCAATCCAATATGTAGGCAGGACCACCAGGAGATTAAAAGATCGTCTATACGATCATCTCTATGATATCGACAAAAACCACACAACAAACGTAGCGCGACACTGGAATGTAGCTCATAACAAGGACACTTCCGGTTTAGTTATACAAGGCCTAGAGAAAATTGCAAGACCTTTGAGAGGAGGCAACAAGTTTAACCTCCTGTGCAGACAAGAAGTGCGGTGGATTTTTAATTTAAATACTAGACGACCTTCTGGATTGAATTTTGAGTGGGACATTTCCCACTTTTATTAATTTATTAATCCATCATGTTTGGTCATTTTCCCCTTTTTTGTTTTCCACCGCACCCGCTGTCCGCTGTAGCCACCTTTTTGTAAATCATCTAAGGTGTTCATTCTTGTATACAAGGCTCATTGCGCATTCTACAGTTTTACAGGATTTAAATGCCACACCAGCTTTACATACTTATGATATTATGTTCATGACAGTCATATAGATCATGGTCATGGCATTTCTATCCTGTTACTTTGTTGTCTTGGATCTCATTGCATCACCCGATTGGAGTGATGAGGCCCATGTGTGGATTTCTTTCCACACCTGGGCTCCACACTTGAATCCATGCCCTGCTCAAAAACCCTTATTTAATCAAATATAAAATTGAACCACATTAAAATTAAAATTAAAATTAAGAATTAAAAATTGGTACTAATTATTTGATTTATTAATATAGGACATTACCATCGCTTAGTTTTTCCTTCTGTTGTTTTCCATCTTTTGCTCAATCTTCATATACAGTGGAATCCTCTCTTTCTTGTTCATACATCACGGGACACAGAGCGGCATAGTCATTACTATGTGGGTTATATAGAATTACCTTCAGGTGCTGGCACTGGCAACTTCCAAAACAGGAAGTACCCTCCCCTATATAAGCCCCTCCCATCCGGGAGCACCTCAGTTTTTTTGCCAGTGTCTAAGGTGTTGGCCAAGGTTAACATGTATTCATCTGGGCTTGTGTACAGGTTCTCTGGGCCTTAGCAAGCTATTCCGGATCCGACCAAAAAAGCTTCATAGCTAAACGGTCGGTACCCGGGCCTTGCAGAGAAGAGCAGGGTTTTGCCTGTAATGCCTCTCTTAGGAGGGCTGGACCCTGGGATCCAGAGCTCTGGTCATACCCAAAACCAAGAGGCTATCTGTACAGGGTGCTATACAGGTCCAGGGGAGTGGAATCCTTGGGAACCCGGTCCCTGAAGGTCTAGTACAATGCCTGCCGTGAGAGGTGAAGTTTGGGCTTCTGTGGACCAAACAAAGTCCTGCGGCGGGGAAAAGGTAAGTGGGGGCCCCTCAGGAACTTGGTTCTATTGAGGGGACCCCCAAGCCTAATATGTCTTTCTGCCTGTTACCTAAAGGTATTCCCACTAATAGCTGTATATGCCTAAGAAATCCTAGAAATGTCTTTTCATAAAGGAAGTTTAAAAACTGTAAACCTAGAAATGTTTTTCATAAAGGAGGTTTTAAAAAAAAAAAAAAAAAAAGACAAAAGTGCGATACCTGTGTTTGTCCACTAGAGGCCGCTGTGGAACGTCTTTTTTTCTTGGGACTATTCCTTCCATGGTGAAAGTCCAGGCAGATGAGTGAGCTCTCTATCAGGGAAGCTGCATTCCTCTGTCATGCTGCCAAGTAGTTTCCTTCCATCCCCGAGTCCTGGTGAAACAGGGACCCTGGCTCCTCTCCCTACATGGCGCCAAGAGCGCACACGTGCACGAGCGCGCACACACGCTGTCTTTTTATAGATTTAGCTTCAAAAAAGGGGGCGGAGCCTGGCGGATGACGCGCTCTGTGCGCCCAGCGCTTCTGCGCATGTGCGGGCGTCCCAGCAAGATAAAAGGACTCAGTCCACGCTGCTTGCTATGGACACAGAGCATGAAAAGGAGCTGGTAGCATGGTATAGGGGCTTACAGCGGGCGGTTGACACAGGCATCCCCAGAAAGACGCATTAGTAGACACCCACTGATGTACATAGCAGCAAATTGCATTAGACTATTTCAGTAAAGGGGTGTATTGCGGCTGGAATACCTCAGCTTTGAACTAAGGAATATGCCGCCTAAAAAACTCCGAGATATACCTCTCAGGAAGTGTAGGGGGTCTCCATCGGGCTCTGAGGATCTGGAGCAGTCATCTGCACCCTCCTCCCCTGAGAAATCAGAGGTTAATACCCATAAGGAACCCCCGGGAGTGCCAGGTACTGCGGCTGTCCTCAGTCCACCTGCTCCTGCATATATAACAGAGGAGGTTTTTGCCTCAACTCTGGAGGGATTGGAGCAGAGATTGGCAGCATTGATCGCTTCTTCTCTACAGGAAAGAAAGCGCGCCAGATCTCCATCACCTCCATTAGAGTGCCTGTTGGCAGAGCAACAGTCCCAGGAAGGGACCGACCTACCTGAAGGGGATCAGGAGGAGGTTAACTCTGTTTTTGAGGAATCGACAGTAGATGAACCATTTTCAGCATCACAGACTGAAAGATTGTGGGTCCAGACCCTAACTGACATGGTTCGATCTGCATTTAAAATGCCTCTTGTTGAACCATCAACTACTGCTGTCTCCTCATTGGGGTCGCTAAAAGCTCCCCAGGTTAATTGCTCCTTTCCAATACATCCATTATTGGAAGGACTTATATACCAGGACTGGGAACATCCTGATAAACTATTTGTTCCGACAATAAAAATAGGTATCAAAATACAACCGCTCCTAATATCTTGTACCACCACTGCGTCAATACAAAAAAATGTGAAAAAATATATTTAACTAAAGCTGCCACTTAAAATGATAAATATGAAAACAGAATTTAAACCTAAAAACACGCAGGTGAAAATTAGGAGAAAATGTAGCGCTAATAAACGAAAATCACTAAACTAATATAATAACATTCACTAGTGAAACTGTGATAATCAAATTGTACTCCACGTGACATGTGATAAAATTCAAAAACAATAGTCCATAAAGTGAAATAATGTTCCAAAGAAGAAAGAAATATTCCAAAAAGAGATGTGTAGTCTTCTTAATAGAGAATATCTTCCACCCCACCGTGCACGTATCAGCTCCCCTTTGAAAATACACTCACCAGCTGTAAATGCCTCCCACTCTCATGTTCGGCTCAAAGGCTTGCTAGTTAACCACTAGAAGGTGAACGACCATCAGCTGAAAGCTTGTGTGTCAACACAGGATGTTCCATACATGTAAAAATAAAAAGGTGCTCCAATAGTGTAAAATAGTAACGACCAAATTTATTCAAATACACAACCACACTTCAAATATTACACTCACATGATATGAAAATAAAACCAGCCTTAAATCAATCACAGCAAGCAGAAAAAAGTGTAAGATGGCACTGCAGTGATTTGCGGTCACGGCGGACCCAAGGTGTACGCTCGGTACAGGTCTCTCACCCCCTCCTGAGCTCCGGGTCACAGCAGCCGTGTAGCGTTCTTAGCCTCAGCGTGTCACGATAATGTCAATAATAATGCAGCCATGCAGGGGGGGAGTTGGTCACTGAGAGAGACCCTGCAGGAGCCTGGAGGGGGGGGGAGGAGACAGGATAGAATAAGCTTAAGATTCTAACAATTACCCCAGCACAGTGTTTTTATGGAGAAGCAGTGACACTGCTGCTGTCTCCACAGTGACACATATGTTAATAGGGCTCCCCCTGACTGATGGTTTGTCCGGGTTTCAGAGAGTCTGAAAACCAGGCAGATGATTCAGAACCCGGACTGTCCGGGTGAATCCTGTACAGGTGGCAACCCTATCTGCATGGTCATACACACAGTGCTACTGTGAATCTCTTTCACAAAATTAGTATTAAAATAATTTTTAGGAATGTGCCTGGAAAATTAGCTAGTAATAGTACACAGGCACAGCACTGTGTTCCGGTTTGCATGGATATGCCCCTTCCCCAGCTCCCCTGGGTGTGGCAGACAGCATGATTATTGCACAGGTGTGCCTTAGGCTGGCCCGAAAAAAAAGAACAATCTAAAATGTACAGTTTTACCACACAGCACAATGCCACAGATATCGCAAGTTTTGAGAGAGCGTGCAATTGAAGGAATGTCCACCAGAGCTGTTGCCCTTTAATTGAATGTTCCTTTCTCTACCATAAGCCGTATCCAAAGCCGTTTCAGAGAATTTGTGTAACCACACCAACCCAGAACCTCCACATCCAGCATCTCACCTCCAAGATCCTCTAAGACCAGCCACCCGGACAGCTGCTTCAACAATCGGTTTGCATAACCAAAGAATTTCTGCGCAAACTATCAGAAACTGTCTCAGGGAAGCTTATCTGCATGCTCGCCTTCCTCATCGGGGTCTCGACCTGACTGCAGTTCGTCGTCGTAACTGACTTGAGTGGGCAAATGCTTACATTTGCTGGCATCTGGCACTTTGGAGAGGTGTTCACGGATGAATCCCGGTTTTCACTGTACAGGGCAGAAGGCAGACAGCATGTATAGCGTTGTGTGGGTGAGCGGTTTGCTAAAGTCAACGTTGTGGATCGAGTGGCCCATGGTGGTGGTGGGGTTATGGTATGGGCAGGCGTATGCTATGGACAATGAACACAGGTGCATTTAATTGATGGCATTTTGAATGCACAGAGATACCAAGATTAGATCCTGAGGCCCATTGTTGTGCCATTCATCCACGACCATCACCTCATGTTGCAGCATGATAATGCATGGCCCCATGGATCTGTACACAATTCCTGGAAGCTAAAAACATCCAAGTTTTTGCATGGCCAGCATACTCACCAGACATGTCACCCGTTGAGCGTGTTTGGGATGCTCTGGATCAGCGTATACAACAGCGTGTTCCAGTTCCTGTCAATATCCAACAACTTCGCACAGCCATTAAAGAGGAATGGACCAACATTCCACAGGCCACAATCAACAACCCGATCAACTCTATGCAAAGGATGTGTGCTGCACTGCTTGAGGCAAATGGTGGTCACACCAGATACTGACTTGTTTTCGCCCCCCCCCCCCATACAGTAAAATTACACATTTTAGAGTGGCCTTTTTATGTGGCCAGCCTAAGCCACTGTAGCGGACACCCTCTCCCCAGTCCCCTCTATTAAAGTTCAACTCGCACTGTCTCTGGTCTAGGGGTATGATAGGGGAGGGAGAGGGTGAGCTACGCCAGGCTTACACCACAGGTGTGATGTGGTATCAGCAATGTCTCTGTTGTTTTTACCTTCGGGTCTGTGCTGTGCATCTGGATCCTCCCTCCAAGAGTCTCCGTGAACCTCGACTGCCAGAAATTGAGCCCCACACCGTTAAAGTCCAACACACCTTTATTGTAGAACATAACATGGACTCCCTTGGCTTCAGAACAGAAAAGGAGGTGTGAGTGCGAATAGGCCCAGACACAAATTCGATCCTCCACTCTCCTCCCTGAGAGTGGGCTATGGTCTCCGCACGAGGGAAATTCTCCTTCCGGACGGTCTCTGACAAGAGACTCACCCGTCACCGGCAGTCTGCTGCACCGGGTCTTCAGATGAGGAGCTCTTCCCGGTCCATTACGCCCACCTCGGATTCAGGCATCCATCCCCGGAGTGCCTTAGGATCCTTCCCTCGCGGAACTCAGTGTTGGGCACTGAGCTCCGGACCTCCATCCGAGTACCTCACCCCAGGACTAAAGGTGCCTGAGGTGGAACACGACCTCCGGTGGTCCTCTAGGCCGCCTAGAGGATAAACACGAACCACCGTCCGCAGGCTGAAGGTGCCTGGGACTAAGACCCCGTGACCAAGATGGCCCGCCCCTTTATACCCCCTCCCAGCAAGCACAGCGGGCTCCCCGCCCCACCATACCGCTGCCGAGAGAGGACAAAAAGGAGGCTCAGCACACAGCGATGTCCGTCCGTCGGCCCATGGTGACAGCGCCACCTGGTGGACCGCCAAGAACACACCACTGGTGTCACTGAAAAATTCAAATATTACCCCGGGAAAGTAAGTACCCGCTACACCACACATGTGCAATAATCATGCTGTCTAATCAGCATCTTGATATGATATACCTGTGAGGTGGATGGATTATGTCGGCAAAGGAGAAGTGCTCTGTCAGGGAAGGCATCGCCGTGCAATAGGAATCTCACGGCAGACACGCACATTCACGGCGCATCGGCACGCGTACGCCTGTCACCAACATTGGCGCTAGAGGGGCTATTTAAAGTGAGTGCACCAAAGACTCCTTGCTGTTTGGTCTGCAGCTTCTGTGTGTCCTAAAACCCATTATCTGTGCTGACTTCTGATCCGTGACCCGGCTTGCCCTCACTAACCTTGTCTGCTTGATACCCTGACCTCGGCTTGTTTTGGACTTCTCTTCTGCCTGCTGCTCTGCCTGTTCCACCAGTACGTCTCCGATCCGGCCTGTCTGACTCTGCACCTGTTCCTCCAGCCTGCTGCAGTTCTGCTCTGCAAATCGCACCAGTTCCTGTTTCCATCTGTGATCCAGTCTGCCACCGTCCTGGTCTACTCAGCCAACTGGTTGCCTGCTGCATCTCCAGCGACGAGCATTCAGCCACTATATTGGACTGATCCTAGGCACTCCTGCGTCACCGTGCTTCCGTGGCCGCTGTCTCAACCTCAGGGGCCCGCAAGCCGGTGCAGCAAGAGAGGCTCTCCTCTACATGTCAGGCTCACGATCCAGGTACGTGACAGTATCAAACAGCCATGACTGAGCCTGCAGGAGGATCCTCTCCATTGTAAGAGATCTGCCAGCATCTCGCTTCCCTCTCCAAAACGATGACATCCCTGCAGGAAGCCTACGCTCGGCTAGAGGATCGCGTTCAAGGACTGGCGACTTCTGCTGCGACTTCCACCATATCCATGCCTGCTACATCCACTGGGGTCTCTGCTTACCCTCCAGTAATGTTGTTACCCCCCGAGCCTCAAGTTCCAGCCCCCGAGAAGTTCTTCGGTGGTCAAAGCCAGTTTAGAGCTTTTCGGAATGCCTGTCAGCTCTACTTTGATCTGCAGCCAAGGACATTCTCTCTGGAAACCACCAAGGTGGGATTCACCATTTCCTTGCTTTGAGGAGAACCACAGTCCTGGGCTCATCGCTTATTGGAGGAAAAGGACATTCAGCTAAATACTCTAAAAACTTTAATTTACGGCCATGTGTCAGCTATACGACGACCCACAACGAACCGCCACTGCTGAATCTGCCCTGCACACCCTGCAGCAGGATTCCAGACCAGTCGAAGACTACGTGACAGAGTTTAGACGTTGGAGTGTGGACGTCGACTGGAACGACGCAGCCCTGCGTCATCGATTCCGTTTGGGTCTCTCAGAAGGACTTAAGGATGAGCTGGCCCGGGTAGGAATACCCAGCACACTAGAGACTCTGATAGAGCTTTCGATACAAATCGATCGCCGATTGGGTGAACGGAGGTCTGAGAAATCGTCCCAGCAGTTCGGACCAACATGGACATTTCCCAAGGCCCCTAGGTTTTCCGACTGTGTCTGAAGATCCTGCTCACTTTGTTCCAGAGGCATCCAAACCAAGACAGTTGGGCTTGATCCGCCCGTCACTTTCCTCCAAGGAATGCCAACGTCGACAGACGGGCAACCTCTGTCTCTACTGTGGGGAACCCGGTCACTACATATGCACCTGCCCGGCTAAACGCCGTAAATGTCCTCCTCTTTCTCCAGCTAAACAACCCAATATATCTGCCAGTTCAGCTCATATAGTTTTTCCTATATCATTCCAGCTTCCGGGAAGGACAGTGCCAGTAACTGTGATTGTTGATTCGAGTGCGTGCGGTTGTTTTATTGATCTGTCCTTTGCAGCCTAGCAGCATATTCCACTGCAACCCAAGGACCAAGGACTTTCCGTGTTCCTGGCAGATGGATCTTGTATTAAATCAGGACTTGTGACCAAAGAGACTCCCCCACTTCTAACCACTGCCAACACCAATCATCAGGAACTACTTCGCTTGTATGTGATTTCCTCACCTCTCTTCCCCATTATCTTGGGCCTCCCTTGGTTGCAGGCTCACAACCCACATATAGACTGGGAATCTGGAAGAATAGAGTTCCTTTCATCTTACTGCCAGAAACAGTGCTGTCTGGCACCACCTCAGCCTCCTGCATCTTTGCTCTGCCTGGAGTCGCATGCCGAACTATGCCAGGTAGTTCCCAAATGCTACCATGAATTCCTAGATGTATTCTGTAAACGGGGCGCAGAAACCCTTCCTCCACACAGACCATATGACTGCCCCATAGAACTTCTTCCGGGGGCAGAGATCCCATTCGGACACATCTTCCCTCTGTCTGAACGTAAGTTGGAAGTTCTAAAGGACTATGTTGAGGAGAACCTGCGGAAAGGGTTCATTCGCCCCTCCACCTCACCAGCAGGAGCAGGTATATTTTTTGTGGAAAAAAAAGACAAGACCCTGCGACCATGTGTGGATTACTGTGACATAAACAAGATCACAGTAAAGAACCACTATCCTCTGCCCTTAGTTCCAGAACTCTTTCAAAGACTTAAGTCTGCCAAGGTTTTCACCAAGCTTGACCTCCGAGGAGCCTACAACCTGGTCCGGATTCAGGAAGGCGATGAGTGGAAGACCGCCTTCCGTACCCGCTTTGGCCACTATGAGTACTTGGTCATGCCATTCGGCTTATGTAATGCTACAGCCACCTTTCAGTATTTTGTCAACGACATCTTCAGAGACTCTTGACATCTTTGTCGTTGTATACTTAGACGACATCCTGATATTTTCCATCTAGTTAGACATTCACCAAGGGCATGTCAAGAGCGTACTTCTCCGGCTCCGTCAGCACGGACTTTACGCCAAAGCAGAGAAGTGCGACTTTGAGCAGCAGAGCATCCAGTTCCTTGGGTGAATTATTTCCACTGAGGGAATCAGGATGGATCCCCAGAAAGTATCCGCAATCCTGGATTGGCCAGCCCCTATCGATAAGAAGGGAATCCAGCGTTTCATAGGCTTTGCCAATTTCTACCGTAAATTCATTAGGAACTTCTCAGCCATTATCTCCCCGATCACCCAACTTACCAAGCAGGGCATCCGTTTCCACTGGTCCGCAGAGGCACAAGTTGCATTTGAAACCCTGAAGGAACGTTTTACCACTGCCCCCATTCTCAGCCATCCAGACTCTACCCTGTCCTACATCTTAGAAGTGGATGCTTCAGAGAACGCAGTCGGAGCAGTCTTGTCGCAGCGCCAGGGCCCCAAGGATGTGATCCATCTGGTCGCATTCTTTTCTCGAAAACGTACCCAACCAGAAAGGAATTACGATGTGGGAGATAGGGAGTTTCTAGCAATCAAGGCTGCATTAGAGGAGTGGAGGTACCTGCTAGAAGGAGCCACTCACCAATACTAATCTTCACAGACCATAAGAACCTTGAATATTTAAGAACTGCAAAATGTCTGAGGCCACGTCAGGCCCGTTGGGCTCTCTTTTTCTCAAGGTTTGTTTTTCACATTACCTACAGACCCGGATCAAAAAATACTAAACCAGACGCGCTTTCACGCATGTTTGAGGATCTGAAGGACATACCCCCACCAGACACCATCCTACCAGCCGGGAACTTCATCCTGTTGCAGTCAGGCCTGTTACCACAATTACAGCAAGCCTCAGCAGGCACAACCAGTCCGCCAGGGGTCAGGGGTCACCTTGCAGGCGAGGAATGGCCTATTATGGAAAGAGGGACACATTTTTGTACCAGAAACCGCTAGAATAGCGGTCTTAGGACTCTGTCATGACCATCCGTTAGCAGGCCATTTCGGTACCCACAAGACCATAGAATTGGTCCAGCGTACATTTTGGTGGCCTGGGTTGGAGAAGGACTGCAATGCCTACGTCAATTTATGTATTATCTGCACCCGGAATAAGACTACCCGAAATAAAGCTTGGGGTCTACTCAGACCCTTATCCATACCTGATAGGCCTTGGAAAATGATCGCCATGGACTTTGTTGTTTAGCTTCCACCTTCTGAAGACTGTTAAGCGATCCACCACCACAAAAATAGCAGATCAAAAATGGCGCACTTCCTGCCCCTGAAAGGAACTCCGTCTGCAGCCGAGACCGCTCAGGTCTTTATCAAGGAGGTTGTCAGACTCCATGGCATTCCAATGAACATCGTATCTGACCGTGGAGTCCAGTTCACTTCAAGATTCTGGAAGGCATTATGTGGATCCCTAAAGATTGAACTATCCTTTTCATCAGCATACCATCCCCAGACCAACGGTCAAACGGAACGGACCAACCAAACCCTAGAACAGTATATCCGATGTTTTACGTCCTTCGCCCAAGATGACTGGGTACCTCTTCTTCCTTTGGCGGAGTTTACGTATAATAACGCCAGCCACTCTGCCATCAAGCAATCCCCATTTTTTGCGAATTATGGGTTTCACCCAACCTTTTTACCTGACTTGATTCCTGAAACTGCTGTTCCTGCTGTCCAGCGCACTCTGGATTTTTTTTCTTCTAATAACTTGTTGTTACAGGAGGCGGTCAAGAAAGCTCAGGAGGACAACAAGAGAATCTTCGATAAGAGAAAAAGAGGGGAACTGATGCTACAACCAGGGGACCAGGTATGGCTCGCCACAACAAACTTAAGGATGACTTGCCCATCTAAGAAGTTGGCACCAAAATTCTTGGGACCTTTTCCGGTAAGAAGAAAGATTAATGATGTGTCTTATGAGTTCATTTTACCTGAGTCCCTCAAGGTACATCCCGTATTCCATGTGTCCCTGTTAAAGCCGGCAGCACCAGACCCGTTTCCCAATCACAGTTCAGGACCCCCGGCACCTGTTACTGTTAATGGGGATGAGGAATTTGAAGTTGAGGCCATCATAGACTGCAGGAAAAGAAGGGGACAAACTCAATACTTAATTAAATGGAAGGGTTATGGTCCGGAGGAGAACTCTTGGGAGCCCAGTAGTAATGTGCATGCCGCGGACTTAGTTCGCACTTTTTTCCGTAGCCACCCCTGGAAGAGGAACCAGTTGGGCACCCGGAGGTTGCCCGTAGGAGGGGGGCAATGTCAGGGAAGGCATCGCCGTGCAATAGGAATCTCACGGCAGACACGCACATTTACGGCGCATCGGCGTGTACGCGTGCGCCTGTCACCAACATTGGCGCCAGAGGGGCTATTTAAAGTGAGTGCACCAAAGACTCCTTGCCGTTTGGTCTGCAGCTTCTGTGTGTCCTGAAACCCATTATCTGTGCTGACTTCTGATCCGTGACCCGGCTTGCCCTCACTAACCTTGTCTGCTTGATACCCTGACCTCGCTTGTTTTGGAATTCTCCTCTGCCTGCTGCTCTGCCTGTTCCACCAGTATGTCTCCGATCCGGCCTGCCTGACTCCGCACCTGTTCCTCCAGCCTGCTGCAGTTCTGCTCTGCAAATTGCACCAGTTCCTGTTTCCATCTGTGATCCAGTCTGCCACCGTCCTGGTCTACTCAGCCAACTGGTTGCCTGCTGCATCTCCAGCGACGAGCATTCAGCCACTATATTGGACTGATCCTCAGCACTCCTGCGTCATCCTGCTTCCGTGGCCGCTGTCTCAACCTTAGGGGCCCGCAAGCCGGTGCGGCAAGAGAGGCTCTCCTCTACACGTCAGGCTCCCGATCCAGGTACGTGACATGCTCACTAACACAGAGTTAGATTTGTGAACAATATTTAAAAGAAATAGGCCTTTTGTGTACATAGAAAAAAATCGTAGATCTTTGCGTTCAGCTCGTGATAAATAGGGGCGAACACAAAAGTGGTGCGTTTATAATTTTGCTCAGTGTGTGTGTGTGTGTGTGTGTATGTGTATATATATATATATTTATTATTAGTATCCTGGGGGACAGGTAGCAGGTACAAAAGCTCCCTGGGATGAGCAGGCACAGATACCAAGTCCATTGGATAAGTGAAAAACAGTGCAGTGTTTATTGATGATATATACAAAGTCTATTTACAGGTGCTGTACAGTGTGCATAAAAACAAACAGAACAAAAATAGTTAAACAAAAACCTAGCCATGTCTCGGCTCTAACTATACGATATATACAGATCCTCACTACCAGGCCGAGCAAGCCTACAGCTTGTCAGCTTTCACATAAACTGCTGAACAGTTTTCACCAACCTTCTTGCTCTCACAGACAAGCGTTGACTGTGTTTCCCAGGCAGAGCACAGGCTGTCTGCTCAGGTGAGCTTAAATTGACCTGGAGAGAGAGGACCAACACCCGAACTGGATATTGGATCAGAGATCCCTGAACGTGTAAGAGAGCAGCCTGGGAGATGTATAAACCCTGAACAGGACTTTTCCTGGCTCTCTCTGGGACGCTCTGCTACAATATATATATACAGTATATATATATATATATATATATATATATATATATATTGTGTGTGTGTGGCGCACAGACCCCTTTCTTTACCTGCATTTACTTTGGCTCCTCGCAGGAAGAGAGAGGCACACAGCACCACAAGCCCGTACCCTCCTGTGTGTAGAGGTTGAGCGGTGTTGTTGATGGGTCTTCCATAGGGATGAGCTCGGTGTTTGAGTCGAACACACGTTCGACTCGAACATCGGCTGTTCGCTCGTTCGACGAAGATCGAACTTTATGGGCCGTTCGCGCCAAATTCGAGTGAAGCGAACGGCCCACAATACACTGCGCCATCGCAGTGCAATCCCGGCGCTGTGATTGGCCAAGCATGCACTGTGACCCCGCATGCTTGGCCAATCACAGCGCCGGCAGCGAGGAGAGACATAATTGGCCACAGGCAGGGTGCCTGTGGCCAATCATAGCTCAGGGGGGGTTTAGTACATGCCCCACACTATAAAAGGCCGCCAGCGTGGCGGCCTCATGCAGTGTGTTCCAGCGTGCAGGGAAAGAGATAGATAGGCAGGGACAGTGTGTTCTGTGTTCTATTTTTTTCTCAGGCATCTGTAGGAGTTAGTGGGTGTTGTGTGCCTCCAGCACAGTATACACCTGGATCTAAACTTTATTGCTGTTCTCTTAGCTAGGTAGGCAGGCAGGGAAAGAGATACATAGGCAGGGACAGTGTGTTCTATGTTCTATTGTTTTCTCAGGCATCTGCAGGAGTTAGTGGGTGTTGTGTGCCCCCAGCACAGTATACACCTGTATATATCCGTCATTGCTGTTCTCTAATACAGGCATCTGCAGGAGTTAGTGGCGCAGTATACACCTGTATATACCCGTCATTACTGTTCTCTAATACAGGCATCTGCAGGAGTTAGTGGCACAGTGTACACCTGTATATACCCGTCATTACTGTTCTCTAATACAGGCATCTGCAGGAGTTAGTGGCACAGTGTACACCTGTATATACCCGTCATTACTGTTCTCTAATACAGGTATCTGCAGGAGTTAGTGGCACAGTGTACACCTGTATATACCCGTCATTACTGTTCACTAATACAGGCATCTGCAGGAGTTAGTGGCACAGTGTACACCTGTATATACCCGTCATTACCAGGGATGGACTGGCCATAGTGACTACCGGGAGTTTCCCGGTGGGCCGATGGCTCAGTGGGCCGTTTAAAAAATAAATTTAAAAAAATGTAAAAAAAAAAGAAAATATATATTTTTTTTTTTTGTGGGCCGTTTTTTTATGCAGTTCGGCAGCAGCGGGAGCGTGGCAGCAAACAGAGGGAGAAGAGCTCCACCCCCTCCCTGACCACCGAAGAGGCGGACAGTAGCGAGCGCGGCCACCCCGACGCTCCTAGAACCTCGATTCCTCCATCTCCTCTCTGCTCCAGGAACCATGCGGCCTGGGTCGGAGGGCAGGCTGACTGGGAGCCCGGAGGAAGAGAACATGCGCCGCTGTAAGGAGCAGAGCAGCGTGAGCACCAGCCGGATCAAGAGGGAGACTCGCGCTGCCGCTGATGACCTGCAGGTACCTGGCATCCTACACAAACATGCCAGAACACTGAGACAGCGGGGAGGTGAGAAGAGGAGGGACTGCAGAAAGGGACAGTGCTATGTGGTCTGTCTCAGCCCTCCCCTCTGACTCTCTGCCCCCTCTGTCTCTCAGTCCCCCCCCCTCTGTCTCTCAGTCCCCCCTCTTTCAGCCCCCTCCTCTGTCTCTCAGCCCCCCCACTATCTCTCAGACCCCTCCTCTGTCTCTCAGACCCCCCCTCTGTCTCTCAGCTCCTCCTCTGTCTCTCAGATCCCCCCACTGTCTCTCAGCCCCCTCCTCTATCTCTCAGCTCTACCCCTCTGTCTCTCAGTTCTCCCCCTCTGTCTCTCAGTCCCCCCTCTGTCTCTCAGCTCTTCCTCTGTCTCTCAGCTTCCCCCTCTGTCTCTCAGACCCCCCTGTCTCTCAGACCCCCCTCTGTCTCTCAGCTCTCCTCCTCTGTCTCTCAGCTCTCCTCCTCTGTCTCTCAGCTCTCCTCCTCTGTCTCTCAGCTCTCCCCCTCTGTCTCTCAGCTCTCCCCCTCTGTCTCTCAGCTCCCCCCTCTGTCTCTCAGACCCCCCTCTGTCTGTCTCTCAGTCCCCTCCACTGTCTATCAGACCCCTCCACTGTCTCTTAGCCCCCCTCTGTCTCTCAGCCCCTCCTCTGTCTCTCAGCCCCCCCTCTGTCTCTCAGCCCCCTCTGTCTCTCAGCTCCCCCCTGTCTCTCAGCTCCCCCCTGTCTCTCAGCTCCCCACTGTCTCTCAGCTCCCCCTCTGTCTCTTAGACCCTCCTCTGTCTCTCAGACCCCCCTCTGTCTCTCAGTCCCCCCCCTCTGTCTCTCAGTTCCCGTGTCTCTCAGTCCCCCCTCTTTTATCCCCTCCTCTCTCTCTCAGCTCCCCTCTGTCTCTCAGACCCCCCCTCCATCTCTCAGACCCCTCCTCTGTCTCTCAGACCCCTCCTCTGTCTCTCAGCTCTCTTCCTCTGTCTCTCTGCTCCCCCTGTCTCTCAGATGCCTCCAATGTCTCTCAGACCCCTCCACTGTCTCTCAGACCCCTCCACTGTCTCTCAGCTCCCCTCCACTGTCTCTCAGCTCCCCTCCACTGTCTCTAATCTCCCCTCCACTGTCTCTCAGCTCCCCTCCACTGTCTCTCAGCTCCCCTCCACTGTCTTTCAGCTCCCCCCTCTGTCTCTCAGCCCCCCCTCTGTCTCTCAGCCCCCTCTGTCTCTCAGCTCCCCCCTGTCTCTCAGCTCCCCCCTGTCTCTCAGCTCCCCCTGTCTCTCAGCTCCCCCTCTGTCTCTTAGACCCCCCTCTGTCTCTCAGACCCCCCTCTGTCTCTCAGTCCCCCCTCTGTCTCTCAGTTCCCGTGTCTCTCAGTCCCCCCCTCTTTTATCCCCTCCTCTCTCTCTCAGCTCCCCTCTGTCTCTCAGACCCCCCCCTCCGTCTCTCAGACCGCTCCACTGTCTCTCAGCTCCCCTCCACTGTCTCTCAGCTCCCCTCCACTGTCTCTCAGCTCCCCACTCTGTCTCTCAGATTCCCCCTCTGTCTCTCAGCTTCCCCCTCTGTCTCTCAGCTGTCTCTCAGCTCCCCCTCTGTCTTTTAGCTCCTCCTCTGTCTCTCAGCTCCCTCCCATTGTCTCTCAGCTCCCTCCCATTGTCTCTCAGCTCCCCCCTCTGTCTCTCAGCCCCCCCCTCTGTCTCTCAGCCCCCTCTGTCTCTCAGCCCCCTCTGTCTCTCAGCTCCCCCCTGTCTCTCAGCTCCCCCCTGTCTCTCAGCTCCCCCTCTGTCTCTTAGACCCCCCTCTGTCTCTCAGACCCCCCTCTGTCTCTCAGTCCCCCCTCTGTCTCTCAGTTCCCATGTCTCTCAGTCCCCCCCCCCTCTTTTATCCCCTCCTCTCTCTCTCAGCTCCTCTCTGTTTCTCAGACCCCCCTCTGTCTCTCAGACCCCTCCTCTGTCTCTCAGACTCCTCCTCTGTCTCTCAGCTCTCCTCCTCTGTCTCTCAGACCCTCCTCTGTCTCTCAGACCCCCCTCTGTCTCTCAGTCCCCCCTCTGTCTCTCAGTTCCCATGTCTCTCAGTCCCCCCCTCTTTTATCCCCTCCTCTCTCTCTCAGCTCCCCTCTGTTTCTCAGACCCCCCTCTGTCTCTCAGACCCCTCCTCTGTCTCTCAGACTCCTCCTCTGTCTCTCAGCTCTCCTCCTCTGTCTCTCAGCTCCCCCTGTCTCTCAGACCCCTCCACTGTCTCTCAGACCCCTCCACTGTCTCTCAGCTCCCCTCCACTGTCTCTCAGCTCCCCTCCACTGTCTCTCAGCTCCCCTCCACTGTCTCTCAGCTGCCCTCCACTGTCTCTCAGCTCCCCTCCACTGTCTCTCAGCTCCCCCCTCTGTCTCTCAGCTTCCCCCTCTGTCTCTCAGCTTCCCCCTCTGTATTTCAGCTCCTCCTCTGTCTCTCAGCTCCCTCCCATTGTCTCTTAGCTCCCTCCCGCTGTCTCTCAGTTACCTCCCATTGTCTCTCAGCTTCCCCCTCTGTCTCTCAGACCCCTCCTCTGTCTCTCAGACCCCTCCTCTGTCTCTCAGCCCCTCCTCTGTCTCTCAGCCATTCATTTCAATGGGCAGGAGCGGTGTGTACACCGCTCCTCCACCGCCCCAAAGATGCTGCTTGGAGGACTTTCACACTGGGACTGCAGCGGAGGCGTTTTTCAGGGGCTTTACAGGCGCTATTTTTAGCCCAAAAGTGCCTGAAAAACGCCTCAGTGTATAAGGGGTCCTACACTCACCCCCTCTCTTTTACACTCACTCCCTCTCTCTTACACTCACCCCCCTCTCTCACCCACCCCCTCTCATCCCCTTTCCCTCACCCACCCCCTCTCATCCCCTTTCCCCCAACCCTTCCTCTCTCTCTCTCTCTCATTCCCCTCTCGCTCACCCTCTCATGATATACAATAATGGATGTAGGGGCCTTTTAGTGGGCGTGATTTTTTGGAGGGGTGGGGGGCAGCATTTTATTGAATTATATTGGGCCGGTCTGGATGAAGTCCAGGGCCAAATTTTGGTCCCAGTCCAGCCTTGGTCATTACTGTTCTCTAATACAGTCATCTGCAGGAGTTAGTGGCACAGTGTACACCTGTATATACCCGTCATTACTGTTCTCTAATACAGGCATCTGCAGGAGTTAGTGGCACAGTGTACACCTGTATATACCCGTCATTACTGTTCTCTAATACAGGCATCTGCAGGAGTTAGTGGCACAGTGTACACCTGTATATACCCATCATTACTGTTCTCTAATACAGGCATCTGCAGGAGTTAGTGGGTGTTGTGTGCCTCCAGCACACTATACACTACCCAATTGCTGTTTTTTCCCATCTCCCTGCAGGCCATTACTATGTCTGGAAGGCCAACAAAGAGAGGCAGACAGTCACGAGCCAATAAAAGAGGGCAAGCAGGCTCTGTGTCTGGGGGCAACAGTGCTGGTCGTGGACGCAGTGCATTATCATCAGCATGTGGCCATGGGACACGCTTGTCCTTATTTTCAGCAGTCTGGCCGAAGACTTGGTAGAGTGGATGACCAAGCCCTCCTCATCCTCCTCATCCTCTCTCACCCAGGCTCAGGGTACTGGCAAAGCAGCTGCCAAAGCATCCTCTTCCCTTGTATCAATGTCATCATCAGTCACTCCTTCCCTAGACCCACCATGTCCTCCTGAGGAGTCCCCCGAACTGTTTGAGCACAGTGTTGGGTACATGCTCCAGGAGGATGCCCAGCGTTTTGAAGGGTCTGATGATGATACCCAGCTAGAGGAAGGCAGTAGCGTGAGCGCAGAGAGAGGGGATGCTCAAGAAGGACAGCAATCTGGCAGTCATGTTCCAGCAGCTGCAGCATACTGCCAGATTGACTCCAGTGATGAGGAGGGAGGGGATGATGAGGTCACTGACTCCACATGGGTGCCTGATAGGAGAGAGGAGGAGGATGAGGAGGAGGCACATCTCCAATGGGCAGGATGCCCTCCGGGGGCCAGCGTAAGGGCAGCACACCAACTGAATCACACCGCAGAGCTACGCCTGTGCAGGGCGCTGCCTCTGCCTGTTATTCCAAAAGTTCTTTGGTGTGGGCCTTTTTTGAGTCGAGTGCATCAGATCGCACAGCTGCTATTTGCAACATATGTCTCAAGCGTTTCTCGCGTGGCCAAAACATCAACCGCTTGGGCACCACTTGCTTGACTAGACATATGTTGACCTGCCATGCAGCTCGTTGGCAAGCGTACCTTAAAGACCCAAACCAAAGAACAAAGCGGACTTCTCCTTGCTCCTCATCAGCTGGGATCTCCAACCCCACTAACCCAACCCGTGCCCCGAGACGACGTGAATTTTCACGAAACGCGTAGGGCAGGATACGAGCTTTGTGCTGACGTCACCCTCCACTGCTCGACTTCCACGGACGTATGTGTGTGACTAGCGCCTTTGACCGGTCGGCGCTGTCACACTTCTAAGGCTGTTTTTAAACTGCATTTTTGTAAGTATGTTTTCTTCTTTTAAATAAACATCCACCAAGGATTTTACACTATGTAGTGTCCTCCCTTCCTTTCATGTTCCGCATCGAGTACTGCATGATGGTATATGAGCGTTCTGGCTACCAAATTAATTGAGGCTCAACATATACTGAAGCTTGGAGTCCTATTGATTACCATTTGAGGCTGTTTGGGGTCCTCCGTTATAGGGGACCATCGCTTTTTGGTAAGCAGGAATTTTTACTGGTGGTGGTGAAAGTCACGAATACAAGAAGATTTGGAATCGTTTTTGTTTTGTTTTCTTTCTTTTTTCCTTTTTTCTTTTTTATCTAGTATGGACACTTGATCACGGGTGTGTTTTTTTTTTTTTTTTGTATGGACTTTAGACTTGATCATTTAAGGGTCCTATACAAGCATGTAATAATATTATTAATTAAGTTTGTATTATTATTAATTTATATGCTTTGTTTACATTGTTTAGTTATTGTTCTTCACTGAGCACTCACATAATTTATCACTGTGGTGATTTGGAAACAATTTTTTCAATTACTCAGTGGTGGGCTTATGTTTATATTCATAAGTTAGCGCGACTATATATATTTTTTCTTATTTGTATGCACTGTTAGTTTTCAGAATAGTTGCTGCTTTTTCCCTTTGTTTGTTCCTAGGCATTTGATATATCTGCCTAGTTCCATACCTGTAGCGCAATTTCTTTTTTCACTTTCTAACCCCACTATACCTTCAGTCCTCTCTGAAACCTGCACTGAGAGGAATGAAGGTGTAGAATTAGGTGTGTCACAGCCAAGTACTTGCGGGCACTCTGCTAGCAGTACACCGACGTCCGATTGTAGCAGGAAAATTTCCCTGCCCCAGCTGCTGGACCGTCGAAAGAAGTTCACTCCCAGCCATTCACATGCCCAGCGGTTGAATGCTAGCTTGGCTAAATTGCAAGCAATTCAACTGCTGCCTTTTCAGTTGGTAGACTCGGCCCCCTTCCGTGAGTTTATGCAATGTGCGGTTCCTCAGTGGCAGGTTCCCAAACGCCACTTTTTCTCACGAAAGGCGATTCCGGCTCTCTACCAGCATGTGGAAGGCAATGTCCATGCCTCGCTGGACAGGGCGGTCAGCGGTAAGGTGCATATTACCGCTGACTCATGGTCCAGCAGGCATGGACAGGGACGTTACCTTTCTTTCACGGCCCATTGGGTCACTCTTTTGGCAGCTGGGAAGGATGCAGGACAGGTCGCAGTAGTGTTGGAGGTTGTTCCGCTGCCACGCCTCCAAAATGCTACTACTGGTTGTGACACACCTCTCTCCTCCACCCCCTCCTCTTCTTCTTCCTCCATGGCCTCTTCCTGTGCTTTGTCCTCGGAACCAGCGGTGCTCCGTAGGCGTTCAAGGGGCTACGCAAGTACGCAGGCAAAAAGATGCCATGCCGTGCTTGCGCTGGTGTGTTTGGGGGACAGGAGCCACACTGGGGCAGAGGTTCTGTCAGCTCTGCAGGGGCAGGCCGAGAGGTGGTTGACGCCACGCCAGCTTAAGCCAGGAATGGTGGTTTGCGACAATGGCACCAACCTCCTCTCCGCCCTCCGACAGGGACAACTGACCCATGTGCCCTGTGTGGCTCACGTCCTTAACCTGGTGGTGCAGCGGTTCTTGGGCAGGTACCCGGGCTTAGAGGATGTCCTGAGGCAGGCCAGGAAAGTCTGTGTGCATTTCCACAGATCATATAATGCCAGTGCTCGGCTGGCTGAGCTGCAAAAGGAGTTAAACCTGCCCAAGAACCGCCTTTTATGTGACATGCCCACCAGGTGGAACTCAACGTTGGCCATGCTGCAGCGGCTGCACACGCAGCAGAGGGCCATCAATGAGTACCTGTGTGACTACGGCACCAGGACAGGGTCAGGGGAGCTCGGGTTTTTTTCACCACGCCAGTGGGGCATGATCAGGGATGCATGCACTGTCCTGGCACCATTTGAGGAGGCCACAAGGATGGTGAGCAGTGACAGTGCATGCATCAGTGACACTGTACCTCTTGTCCACCTGTTGGAGCATACGCTGCGTGGAATAATGGACAGGGCACTTGAGGCAGAACAGAGGCAGGAAGAGGAGGACTTCCTTGCCTCTTAAGGCCCCCTTTACCCAGACAGTGTTCCCTTGTGTCCCACCCATCACACAGGAAGAGGACAAGGAGGAGGAGGAGGAGTAGGAGGATTGTGTCAGCATGGAGGTGGAGCATGGCACTCAGCATCAACAGCAGCAGTCTTTTAGGGATGATTTACAGTCCCAACAAACCCGTGGACTTGTACGTGGCTGGGAGGAGGTGGCTGCGGATGATGTCGTCCTTAGTGACCCAGAGGACTCCGGACCGAATGCCTCACCAACCTACGCTGCATGGCCTCCCTGATCCTGCAAAGTCTGCGGAAGGATCCTCGTATTCTTCGGGATTAAGGAGAGGGACCATTACTGGCTGGCCACTCTCCTTGATCCACGGTACAAGGGTAAGGTTGCGGACCTTATCTTGCCATTGCAGAGGGAGCAGAGGATGAGACAACTCCGGGAGGCCTTGCAGAAAGGTCTGTGCAACGCATTCCCAGAGACTGGGAGGTTACAAACTCCTGGTCCTGGACAACGAGTTGCTGAGGCTTCAGTCAGTAGCAGAAGGAGCGGTGGAGAAGGTGGCCGTCTGACCGATGCGTTCAGACAATTTTTTAGTCCGCAGCCCCAAGGTATGATCGGTTCCAGCAACCATCGCCAGCGTCTGATATACATGGTGCAGGAATACCTAGGGGCAAGGTCAGACTTGGACACCTTTCCCACCGAAAATCCTCTGGCTTACTGGGTCTTGAGGGTGGATCATTGGCCAGAGCTTGCACAGTATGCAATTGAGCTACTGGCCTGTCCTGCATCCAGCGTTCTTTCGGAACGCACATTCAGTGCTGCTGGAGGCTTTGTCATGGATCACAGGGTGCGCCTGTCCACCGACTCAGTTGATCGACTGACCTTCATAAAGATGAACCAGTCTTGGATCACCACCAGCTACCAAGCACCTGAAGCTGATATAACAGAATAATTTATTTTCAAATGTCACATCCCTTCAAGACTGATGCTGATGCTGAGTGACTGTCCTGTTATGTTGCCTGACTATCCTCCTCCTCCTCAATGATCCGATTCTTGATGATAGCTTGGAAGCACTTTTTTGTTTCTGGGTGCTGCCACCAGTGGCTAAGGCCCAATTTTTCAGCCCCTGTTTAACAGGGGCGTTTAATTACAATTTTTGATGCAATACTTTGCAACAGGGCTCATTTCTGTGCTCCAAGTACAGTATCTGTGAGGGGTTGCAGTGTTGTGCCACCAGTTCCTAAGGCCCAATTTTTCTGCCCCTGTTCAACAGGGGCATGTAATTACAATTCCTGATCTAATAATTCACAGCAGGGCCCATTCCTGCGCCCACCAAGAGTAACTGTGAGGGCTTACAGTGTTGTGGCAACACCACCACCACCACCAAAGGCCAAATTTTTCTGCCCCTCTTCAACAGGGGCATGCAATTACAATTCTTGTTCTAATAATTTACAGTAGGGCCCATTCATGCACCCACCAAGAGTAACTGTGAAGGCTGACAGTGTTGTATCACCAGCACCACCACCAAAGGCCCAATTTTTCCTACCACTGTTCAACAATGGCATGTAATTACAATTCCTGATATAATAGTTCACAGCAGGGCGTTCCAGCGCCCACCAAGAGTAACTGTGAGGGCTCACAGTGTTGTGGCAACACCAACATGTAAGGGGCAAATTTCAGCAGAGTATATACGGCAGGTCCCTACTTTCAAACATCCAACTTATAAACGACTCCTGTTTGCAAACGGAAGGAGACAACAGGAAGTGAGAGGAAATCTACCCCTATGAAGGGAAATTCTCTCCTGTAAGAATTAATATGGGAAAAAGGTGTCTCCTCTCTACTGATGCTTTATCACCAATCCTTGTTTCAATAAAAACCCCACTTTTCAAAAACATTTGTCATTGGGACGGAAAGTGAGGTGAAATGTTCTGAACAGGTGCACAGACAGCAAAACAAATGTTACAGGGTGATAACCCTTCCCTATGTTTTCCAAAAAGCTTAAAAATATATTTTTTGGCTGGAGCTACACTTAAACAATTTACCTGTTCAAAATTACAAACATATTCTACTTAAGAACAAACCTACAGTCCCTGTCTTGTTTGCAACGCCTGTATACTGCTGTTTAGAGTATATAGGGCATTTTTTTTTATTTTGGGTGCGGGGTTCCCCTTAATATCCATACAAGACCCAAAGGGGCTGGTAATGGGCTGGGGTATGAGGGGCATTTTTCTCAAAGATTTTCATCCATATTACCAGGACCAGACATTACATTAAAGCCGCAAGCAGTTTTTTCCTTTAGAAATGTAATTTTGTGCAGGGACAGTTCTAAACACGGGAAACACATGCCACTTCACAGGTATACTTTAGACACCCCCCAGGTACGATATTTAAAGGAATATTTCATTTTTTTTCACTTTATGCATCATTAAAATGACTGCTCCCGAAAAACGGCCGTTTTTAAAACTTTGTTTTGCATTGATACATGTCCCCTGGGGCAGAACCCGGGTCCACAAACCCCTTTTAGGACAATAACATGCATATTAGTCATTATAATTAGCACTTTAGATTTCGAACGTTCGCGTCCATTGTATTTAATAGGGTTCTAACGTTCGTGCGAACTTTCGGTTAGCGGACCAGATGCGGAACGTGAGAAGGGGCGGGTCTATTCATGTTTTACACAGTGAAGGAAGTTCCCATCAGGTCCGCCCCCTCGGTATGTCAGACCCCGCCTACGTCATTGGCCTGAGCGGACCTGATGGGGAACTTCCTTCACTGTGTAATACATGAATAGACCCGCCCCTTCTCACGTTCCGCATCTAGTCCGCTTAGCCTTACACCTAGTCATTGGCTGAGCGGACCTGATGGGGAACTTTAGAAGGGGTGGGTCTATACATTTAAAACACTGCGGAGGAAGTTCCCCATCAGGTCCGCTCAGGCTCAACCAATGACGGACAGAGCTGGACATCGGGATCGCCGCGGGACACTGGATTTCATCGCTGGAATGTTTTTATTTTATTTATTTTTTTATTTATTTTTTAATAAAGGACTTTTCCAAGGTGTTTGTGTGTTTTTATTTACATTTTTTTACACTTTCTTCGTGAAATGGTAGGGGTACAATGTACCCCTTACCAATTCACATAGGGGAGGGGCCGGGATCTGGGGGTCCCCTTTGTTAAACGGGTCTTCCAGATTCCGATAAGCCCCCTGCCCGCAGACCCCCACAACCACCAGGCAAGGGTTGTGGGGATGAGGCCCTTGTCCCCATCAACATGGGTACATCCTCCCCATGTTGAGGGCATGTGGCCTGGTACGGTTCAGGAGGGGGAGGCGCTCTCTCGTCCCCCCTCTTTTCCTGCGGCCGGCCAGGTTGCGTGCTCGGATAAGGGTCTGGTATGGATTTTTGGGGGGACTCCACGCCATTTTTTTTAAAATCTGGGGTGCAGTTCCCCTTAAAATCCATGCCAGATCTGAAGGGCCTGGTATGGATATTTAGGGGGAACGCACGCCATTTTTTTTTTTATTTGCGGCGGGGTTCCCCTTAATATCCATTCCAGACCTGAAGGGCCTGGTAATTGAATTTGGGGGAACCCCCACGCTTTTTTTTTTTTTTTTTTTTATCAATGACTTTTCTATGTATTGATAAAAGCCGACAATTCATTAATAGCCGCGAGTGAGTTTTAAATGACTTTTTTTCCGTCAAAAATGACATTTTGTGCAGAGACAGTTCTAAGCACGGGAAACATGCGCGACATTTAAACGAATTACGAAATACAATTTTTTTTAAGACGAAACGGAACACAACAGAACGAAAAAAAAATTTTGACGGCGCCCATGTCTACTTTCGGTCCGTTCGAAGGTTCTGGTGCGAACCGAACCGGGGGTGTTCGGCTCATCCCTAGTCTTTCACAGTCAGATAACCAGAGAATGTCTCTTAGCTCTATATTGAATAAAGACAAGTCCTTGTATCCCCACAGTAACTTGATTGTCCACACCAGCTGCACTCCAACGTAGAGGTTTATTTCTTAAAAAACACAGTCTCTGGCAGAAAAGGTTAGAGGGAGAACAGGACAGCTTAAGATGTGGATGAGGTCCAGGCACAAACGTTACACAATTCACTGCTCCGATGCTCAAGCAGACTCAGCCCATTCGGATAGTCTCCCTAACTTAGGACTAGCAGCCAAAATGATGCTCGAACTTTACCCAAAGTCTCTGCCACAGACCTGGTGAACTTGATCTCTGCCACAGACCTGGTGAACTTGGTCTCTGTTCAAGGAGAAGACATCCCTCCAGAGAGTTACCGGGACCCTTCCTTCTCTGTGACTTCTCCCCCGGCCTCCTCATCTAGGATACGGGTCCCCTCGCAAGGCGGCACCCTGAGATTCCTCGATCCCCGGTGGGCTCCAGCCGAAGGTGCTGGGCCCAGACCTTTGATGATGTCCCAGGGCTAAAGGTGCCTGGGACCCTTGACAACGAACCGCAGACCCGCCCCTGGGCTAAAGGTGCCCAGGGCAGACAGGAATGAGAACCCCGAACAGGCAGCATCTGCCCCTTTTATATCCTGTCCCAGCATGCCCAGCAGGTAGACCACACCCACTGTATGGTTGCCGAGAGGGGACACACAAGGCACAGCACTGTATCAGTGGTTCAACCCTGGCCTACCATGGCAGCACCACCTGCAGGCCACAGGGAACTGTACACCAATACTCCACCTGTGGACAAAAATGGTATCAAGAACTCTATCAATTAGGGTGTTTGGGCATAACTATCCACCCAGACACTTCCCCTAAATTTTGCACCCCGTTACCTACTTCCCCCACTAAATAGACACTGGTCCCCAGTGTCTGGAGAAAACCTATGTCCATCAAGCCTGAGTCAACATAGACCTATTCCAGAAAGTATCTACAAAAAAACAATTTGGAAAAAAGGAAAAAAAAAATGTTTGTTTGTGCCGGAACTTGAACATGGGGAAAGGGAGTTAAATGCAGAAATGAAAGAAGAGTAGAGAAAACACGTGTACATCACATTCTCAATGTCACATAAAGTAAGTTACACTTAAAATGCAATATAAAAGTTATGTAACACCGCCACCTAGTGGAAGCGTCACCGTCAAGACACTTGTCCTAAAACTTTTTTTCCTGAGGGTAAATCTTCCTTCTTCTTCTCCTTTGGCCCTGGCCCTGAGCTATTTCTACCCCAAAAGTCTCTGTCTTTTAGGCGCTGTGAGAGGGAGGAAAAACAAACAACTACTCCCGCTCTTCCAACAAGTAGACAACCCCATAGGCAAGGGCTAAAGTTCTTGGGCTTCAGGAGAATATACTCCAGAATAAACAAAGGCAAACATAAAAGAGTTCAGTCTCTTAAAGATAGTACTGCGGATGCGGCAACACCAATGGTTTCCAGTTTTTATCAAAAGTGTCAATGTGGTACTCAGCATTGTCTTTATCTTTTCGGCAAATGACCACTTTATCGGCATGTATGTTTCTGCCGAGCATCCATGACTCTCTACATTCCTTGTACCGCTTAGTAGCTGCAGCAGAACAAGAATAATATCTACGGGCCTGAGGTACCTTCAAATGAGTCCAGACAAAGTCCGCGTACCACCGATATCTATAGGCCTTCACTTCAAACAGCAACTCTTTAGGCAGGTACGGGTATTCCCATCCGTACTCGCTTGCAACTTTCTGGTTAAACCGGGACAATGGTGGCATGGCTGCTCGATCTCCCATCCCTGGTAAAATTATGGTATCCGGGTGTCGAGGCACTTTCACTGCCTCCGGACCAGACATAGGGGCCCGCAATGACACTCTCGCTACCTCAGCAACAGGCACAGGCATCTCCAGTGGTGGAAGAGCAGACAATGGGACAGAGTCCTCCTCAGGCTCCGGGGCCTCCACCCGGGGTGTAGCATCCCCAGTAACTATGGGTGAGTCCCTTTTCCTACGGGACGAGGACAGGGGTACCTTATCCCAACCCTTCCACTCAAATAACTCATCAATGGCCACATCATCCCCTGGATCGGAGACTGACTCCAGGTTGGAGGTATCACATTCCTCCGCCGGCAGGTAACTCCGAGTGGATGACGAATCACCGCCTCAAACAACTTCAAGGGCCCTGGGGTCCCTGGTCCACGCATCCCCAACACTTCAGACCTTAGCCAAGGTCCCTTTCCCCGGCTTACCTCGGCTTGTAGCTGAAGCAGGATGTCCGGGACTTTTCCCAGTGGATGCATCCGATCCGGGCAAGCGCTGGGGTGTGACTCTACCACGGCCGCAGGAAGATGTAACATAGCCGACCTTCCTCTTGGGCGGTGGGAGTGAGGACTCCGTAAAGACCGAAACAGCATCCTCCGGTCTCTCCGACTCTTGTTCCTCCACAACCCGGAACATTTTCATCCACGACTTCCTCCGAAGTCTCACCAGCGGGCGTAGGGGTGACTGCGGAAGCTCTGGTTCCTTCTTCCAAAGTAGTGACGCCTGTAAGGCAGTTCAGACGAAAGGCCAGAGGCTTTTAAGTAGGCTGCTCCACCTCGAATAAAAACTCCTTACACTGCTCACATCTCCCGAAAGGCCGAAGATGCACCACCAGTCCCTGGCATCCGGGACAAACCACTCCAAGGGCCTCCGCCTCTCTGCAGACATAGAGAGTGAAACAACCCACAGGCTTCAGTCGGATCCCCGTATTGATCACAGAAGCAGCAAAGGAGGTAACGTTCATGGTAGTTGAATTCGGAATCCATGCAGCATTAGACGCTATGTTACCCACTCGCCGATCCATTGTGCACTGTCTCTCTGACGCCAAAGTCACCACGTGCAACTCTTCACATGGCGGGGCTCCTCCCATCTCTCTGCAATGTTCGCGGGCTTTCTTTCCTTAGGCACGCCCATGATCTACGCAGCTGGAGCTATCCTCATGGCGCAGTTACTTTTCTCCAAAGATGGCCGACCTCCACGGAACTTTACAGGGGAAACAAGTTCAAACTCTGGGCTTCTTTCTGCTGTGGAAATCCCAGACGAGCCCCCACGTGCAGCGCACAGACCCCTTTCTTTACCTGCATTTACTTTGGCTCCACGCAGGAAGAGAGAGGCACACCGCACCACAAGCCCATACCCTCCTGTGTGAAGAGGTTGAGCGGTGTTGTTGATGGGTCTTCCACAGTCAGACAACCAGAGAATGTCTCTCACCTCTATATTGAATAAAGACAAGTCCTTGTATCCCCACAGTAACTTGAATGTCCACACCAGCTGCACTCCAACGTAGAGGTTCATTTGTTATAAAACAGTCTCTGACAGAAAAGGTTAGAGGGATAACAGGACAGCTTAAGAAGTGGATGAGGTCCAGGCACAAACGTTACACAATTCACTGCTCCAATTCTCAAGCAGACCCAGCCCATTCGAATAGTCTCTGCCACAGACCTGGTGAACTTCGTCTCTGCCACAGACCTGGTGAACTTGGTCTCTGTTCAAGGAGAAGACATCCCTCCAGAGAGTTACCGGGACCCTTCCTTCACTATGATTTCCATACCAGTCCTTTGGAACGGTTCCTCCCCCGGCCTCCTCATCTAGGATACGGGTCCCCTCTCAAGGCGGCACCCTGAGATTCCTCGATCCCCGGTGGGCTCCAGCCGAAGGTGCTGGGCCCAGACCTTTGATGCAGTCCCAGGGCTAAAGGTGCCTGGGACCCTTGACAACGAACCGCAGACCCGCCCCTGGGCTAAAGGTGCCCAGGGCAGACAGGAACGAGAACCCCGAACAGGCAGCGTCTGCCCTTTTATATCCTCTCCCAGCATGCCCAGCAGGTAGACCACACCCACTGTATGGTTGCCGAGAGGGGACACACAAGGCACAGCACTGTATCAGTGGTTCAACCCTGGCCTACCATGGCAGCGCCACCTGCAGGCCACAGGGAACTGTACACCAATACTCCACTGTGGACAAAAATGGTATCAATAACTCTATCAATTAGGGTGTTTGGGCATAACTACCACCCAGACACTTCCCCTAAATTTAGCACCCCGCTACATATATATATATATATATATATATATATATATATATATATATACACAGTATCTCACAAAAGTGAGTACATCCCTCACATTTTTGTACATATTTTATTATATCTTTTAATGAAGAAATTACACTTTGCTACAATGTAAAGTTGTGAATATACAGCTTGTATAACAGTGTAAATTTGCTGTCCCCTCAAAATAACTCAACACAGCCATTAATGTCTGAACCGCTGGAAACAAAAGTGAGTGCACCCCTAAGTAAAAATGTCCAAATTGGGCTCAATTAGCCATTTTCCCTCCCCGGTGTCATGTGACTCGTTAGATCTCTTAGGTCTCAGCTGTGAATGGGAGCAGGAGTGTTAACCACTTGCCGATCGAACATTTACGTAGACAGAATGGCACGGACAGGCAAATGGGCGTATATATATGTCCCCTTTAATTTGCCGCTGTGTGGTCGCGCTTGCGACCCTGCCCGCGGGACCCACGGACTCAATGTCCGCCGGTGTCCCACAATCATGTCACGGAGCTGAAGAACAGGGAGATGTTAGTGTAAACACAACATCTCCCCGTTCTGCCTAGTGACATGTCACTGATCGTCTGTTCCCTGTCATCGGGAATAGCGATCAGTGATGTGTCACGGCAAGCCACGCCCCCTAACAGTCATAAGCACTCCCTAGGTCACACTTAACCCCTTCAGCCCCCCCTACAGGTTAACCCCTTCACTGCCGGTGTAATTTTTACAGTAATCAGTGCATTTTTATAGCACCGATCGCTGTAAAAATTACAATGGTCCCAAAATTACAATGGTCCCAAAATGGTGTCAAAAGTGTCCGATGTGTCCGCCATAATGTCGCAGTCACGATAAAAATCGCTGATCGCCGTCATTACTAGTAAAAAAATAATAATAATAAAAATACCATAAAACTACCCCCTATATTGTAGACGCTATAACTTTTGCTCAAACCAATCAATAAACGCTTATTGCGTTTATTTTTACCAAAAATATGTAGAAGAATATGTATCGGCCTAAACTGAGGAAAAAAAAATTTTTTTTTATATTTTTTGGGGATATTTATTATAGCAAAAAGAAAAATATATTGCATTTTTTTCAAAATTGTCGCTCTATTTTTGTTTATAGCGCAAAAAATAAAAACCGCAGAGGTGATCAAATACCACCAAAAGAAAGCTCTATTTGTGGGAAAAAAAGGACGTAAATTTTGTTTGGGAGCCACTTCGCACGACCGCGCAATTGTCAGTGCCGAATCGCAAAAAGTGGCCTGGTCTTTGGCCAGCGAAATGGTCCGGGGCTTAAGCGGTTAAATATGGGGTTATCACTCTCACACTCTCATACTAGTCACTTGAAGTTCAACATGACACCTCATGGCAAAGAACTCTCTGAGGATCTGAAAAAAATTATTGTTGCTCTACATAAAGATGGCCTAGGCTATAAGCAGATTGCCAAGACCCTGAAACTGAGCTACAGCACAGTGACCAAGACCATACAGTGGTTTAACAGGACAGGTTCCACTCAGCATTGTTGCAGGGGTTTAAGGGGTGGGGGGGTCAGCCTGTCAGTGCTCAGACCATATGCCGCACACTTCATGAATTTGGTCTGCATGGCTGTCGTCCCAGAACAAAGCCTCTTCTAAAGATGATGCACAAGAAGCTCTCAAACAGTTTGCTGAAGACAAGCAGACTAAGGACATGGATTACTGGAACCATGTCCTGTGGTCTGATGAGACCAAGAAAACTTATTTGGTTCAGATGGTGTGAAGTGTGTGTGGTGGCAAACAGTTGATGAGTACAAAGACAAGGGTTTTTTGCCTACAGTCAAGCATGGTGGTGGCAGTGTCATGGTCTGGGGCTGCATGAGTGTTGCTGGTACTGGGAGCTACAGTTTATTGAGGGAACCATGAATGTCAACATGTACTGACATACTGAAGCAGAGCATGATCCCTTCCCTTCGGAGACTGGGCCGCAGGGCAGTATTCCAACATGATAACGACCCCAAACGCACCTCCAAGACTACCACTGCCTTGCTAAAGAAGCTGAGGGTAAAGGTGATGGGCTGGCCAAGCATGTCTCCAAACTTAAACCCTATTGAGCATCTGTGGGGCATCCTCAAACAGAAGACGGAGGAGCACAAGGTCTCTAACATCCATCAGCAATGTGATGTCGTCATGGAGGAGTGGAAGAGGACTCCAGTGGCAACCTGTGAAGCTCTGGTGAACTCCATGTCCAAGAGGGTTAAGGCAGTGCTGGAAAATAATGGTGGCCACACAAAATATTGTCACTTTGGGCCCAATTTGGAAATCTTTACTTAGGGGTGTACTCACTTTTGTTGTCATTGGTTTAGACATTAATGGCTGTTTGTTGAGTTATTATGAGGGGACAGCAAATTTACTCTGTTATACAAGCTGTACACTCACTACTTGTAGCAAAGGGTCATTTCTTCAGGGTTGTCACATGGAAAGATATAAAAATTATTTACAAAAATTTAAAGATGCTGTATATACAGTGGGTACGGAAAGTATTCGGACCCCCTTACATTTTTCACTCTTTGTTATATTGCAGCCATTTGCTAAAATCATTTAAGTAAATTTTTTTCTTCATTAATGTACACACGACACCCCATATTGACAGAAAAACACTGAATTGTTGACATTTGTGCAGATTTATTAAAAAAGAAAAACTGAAATATCACATGGTCCTAAGTATTCAGACCCTTTGCTCAGTATTTAGTAGAAGCACCCTTTTAATCTAATACAGCCATGAGTCTTTTTGGGAAAGATGCAACAAGTTTTTCACACCTGGATTTGGGGATCCTCTACCATTCCTCCTTGCAGATCCTCTCCAGTTCTGTCAGGTTGGATGGTAAACGTTGGTGGACAGCCATTTTTAGGTCCCTCCAGAGATGCTCAATTGGGTTTAAGTCAGGGCTCTGGCTGGGCCATTCAAGAACAGTCACGGAGTTGTTGTGAAGCCAGTCCTTCGTTATTTTAGCTGTGTGCTTAGGGTCATTGTCTTGTTGGAAGGTAAACCTTCGGCCCAGTCTGAGGTCCTGAGCACTCTGGAGAAGGTTTTCGTCCAGGATATCCCTGTACTTGGCCGCATTCATCTTTCCCTCAATTGCAACCAATCGTCCTGTCCCTGCAACTGAAAAACACCCCCACAGCATGATGCTGCCACCACCATGCTTCACTGTTGGGACTGTATTGGACAGGTGATGAGCAGTGCCTGGTTTTCTCCACACATACCGCTTAGAATTCAGGCCAAAAAGTTCTATCTTGGTCTCATCAGACCAGAGAATCTTATTTCTCACCATCTTGGAGTCCTTCAGGTGTTTTTTAGCAAACTCCATGCAGGCTTTCATATGTCTTGCACTGAGGAGAGGCTTCCGTCGGGCTACTCTGCCATAAAGCCCTGACTGGTGGAGGGCTGCAGTGATGGTTGACTTTCTACAACTTTCTCCCATCTCCCGACTGCATCTCTGGAGCTCAGCCACAGTGATCTTTGGGTTCTTCTTTACCTCTTTTACCAAGGCTCTTCTCCCCGGTTGCTCAGTTTGGCCAGACGGCCAGCTCTAGGAAGGGTTCTGGTCATCCCAAACGTCTTCCATTTAGGGATTATGGAGGCCACTGTGCTCTTAGGAACCTTAAGTGCAGCAGAAATTTTTTTGTAACCATGGCCAGATCTGTGTCTTGCCACAATTCTGTCTCTGAGCTCTTCAGGCAGTTCCTTTGACCTCATCATGATTCTCATTTGCTCTGACATGCACTGTGAGCTGTAAGGTCTTATATAGACAGGTGTGTGGCTTTCCTAATCAATTCCAATCAGTACTGTATAATCAAACACAGCTGGACTCAAATGAAGGTGTAGAACTATCTCAAGGATGATCAGAAGAAATGGACAGCACCTGAGTTAAATATATGAGTGTCACAGCAAAGGGTCTGAATACTTAGGACCATGTGATATTTCAGTTTTTCTTTTTTAATAAATCTGCAAAAATGTCAACAATTCTGTGTTTTTCTGTCAATATGGGGTGCTGTGTGTGCATTAATGAGGAAAAAAAATTCACTTAAATGATTTTAGCAAATGGCTGCAATATAACAAAGAGTGAAAAATTTAAGGAGGTCTGAATACTTTCCGTACCCACTATATATAGTGGGAGCGGGGGACGAGTCCTTAAAGTGGAGCCTCCCCTTTTGGGTGGAGCTCCGCTTTAAATGACAAAGGGGCAGGAGCCATCTGTTGACGTCGGGTGACCCCACCCCTTGTGATGTCTTTGACCGGGCATGTCAGGGCAACATGGGGACAAGGGGCTTTGGGGGGGGGGGACAGAGCCATGTTGTGGGCATGTGGACTGGTATGGTTCGTGGGAATTGCAGGCTGCATACTCAGATAAGGGTCTGGTATGGGCAATTTTTTTTTTACATTTTGGTATGGGGTTCCCCTTAAAATACATTCCAGACCCGAAGGGCCTGATATGAATTTGGGAGGGACCTCACGCTGTTTGTTTTCTTCTGCATTTTTTATTGCCGACATTCTTTTGTTTACATTCGTCTGTCAAGCTTACTGAGGAGGAACAGGAAGTGAGAAATTCAGACAAAGACAAAAAAACATTTAGAAGGGAAATTGAAGGAAAAGGTAAGTGAACCAACAATGCACTAGCTTAAAGGAACCTATTTAGAAAATAAAAAAACTAACCTTTAAAACCCCTTTAAGGACATGGCAGCTGGCTTCTCGGCCCGCTCCTTAACAACCAGCTATTCTTCACACAGAATTCAAATCAAATTTAGAGAATCAAAAATCTTTTTTCGACCGATCCAATATCAAATTGTTCCTACAATTTGAAATTTATTAGAAAACGAATATACAAAATTAAACAAAATGAATTACTTTTTCTGTCAATAGGTTTTTATCTGGCACAATAAAGAAAGACTTACAAGGTTAACAGAATAACTGTCACAGTTACATATAATGATTGGCATGTGGAAGGGCAGTCATGTATATGCATAAGACATTGGAGACAAATGTTTAAACAGGAGAGTGATACTCAAAAATAACTTCAACTGTGGAAAGCAAATATCTGCCGGGGGGTCGGCTTGCCCTTGTTGAGACAGTCCAGGACAAGATGTGCCAGAGACAGGCCGTGGCAGGGAACGGGACAGTTACTCTGATTGTGGTTGTAATAAGAAAGTGACTAGGGATGCGGTCAAGTAAGAAGAAAGGAAAAAAAAAGGGGGGGGGATAGTAAAGATGAGAGATGGGAGCAATCGAGTTCGGTTTATGTGAAAGATTTAAGCTAGTTTCGGCTCACTTGCATATAGGATGGACCTTAGGGGAAAAAGACTGGAGGAGTACAGAAGGGGGTAGGTTTTCCCTTGGGCGGTAGTGTGGTTCAGGTTAAAAAAACACAAAAAAAAAGTAACTATATAAGTGGAGAGAAGAGAAATACACTTATGAAGGTAGTAAGAGGGTATTGTCAAAATCTGAAGGTAAGTAGTGCTTCACCCACGGTTGCCATAGTTTTTCAAATTTACGTATTTTGTCATTTTCAATGGCTGTCATTTTAGCGAATACCAGGGCCTGATTCATTCTATGCTTGGCCTCAGCCACGACCAAGGTCTGGGATTTCCAAGCCCTAGCAATGGTCTGCTTGGCCGCCGTGAACAAGTGTAGAAATAGTTGGAATTGGAAATAAGTCAGTTCAGCTGGTTGAAGGTTTAAGAGAGCTGTTGCAGGATCTGGGCATAGATTGGTTTCTAGAGCCTCGGAGGCCATTGCAAATATGGCTTTCCAGAATTCTTGAGCGATTAGGCATTGCCACCAGGGCCGCTGATAGTTCAGTTCAACCAAACCTGTTGTACCGGGCCCTGGCCAGCAGGGGGGCCCGAAAATCTTTTAACTTCTAGCAAAAAACAAAACAAAAAAAGAACTAGCTAAATAACTTTAGTTATTAACCCGCACCCACTTGATTACTAATGTATATAAGGAATATATAGTCATTTGCTGGGCCCCATCAGGTTAACAGAGGTGTCCAGGAGGTGAAAGCAGAAGGGGGACTTTTTTTTCATTTTCGGGTGTTGGGATACACACACGCGCTGCTCTCAGTATACCTGCACAAACTAAAGTTCTGCCTGCTTACTGTATGCCTTCTCCAGCGGATGGATATTACTGTAATGCGGCTCCCTTCCCTCAGTAAGTGTTGCAGCCTTAGGGAGAGACGGATCGCTGAGATGGCTGAGACAGACAGAGCAGGAGGAGTAATCTCGGCAGCGGTGCACAGGCAAGCAGTGCAGTCCCCTGCACACACACACACTGACAGGTCACACAGGCTAATGTAGAATGTGCAGTCCCCTGACTCTCATTGTGTGCTCATGGTCATTATCATTATGATGATCAGAGCACAGCAAGTGCTCTATGGCTCTGTCAGTGTAACATACTGTTGGGTACTGACTTTCCTGATATATGGCTGTACTGTGTGTTACAGACTATAACACAGCACAGCCATAACAAGGTCAGCATCACACAGTCATGTTACACTGACAGAGCCATACAGCACCTGCTGTGCTCTGATCATCATAATGATAATGACCATGAGCACATAGTTATAAGCTACTTTACACATGTGATGGGTTGGGACAGTAAAAAAACATAGCCAAGCTGCATTTTTACTACCCCAAACCACTTCCCTTTGATAACCTTTCACCCAAGCTTTGCAATTAGGTCCTTTTTCATGCAGACCTGATTGAAAGCTCCATGTAGGTTTACAGGTATGAATTGACTTGTTGCATTTAGATCTGCCTACCTCCGTGTCTATTCAGGTAAAAAAAAATTGGAAAAGAACATCCTTTTTTATTTTTCCAGACCTAAATGTGACAGATCAGAGGTAGCCTGATGTAAATGGACACAAGTCTGTGGTGTATGCGGACACAAACTGAATGGGTACAGATGTCAAAACACTGACATCTCTCCCATTCTCCCATTCAGATCCAGTTATGATTGGTGGGGCGCTGTAAATATTAAATGTTCCAGCTCCTGCCACCAGTCCCCCAGACCCCCCTGACAGTGTGGGGCAGGGGCGGAGCCATGGGTGGGGTTGTGGGCGGGGTCAGAGGCAGAGCCATGGGTGGGGTTGTGGGCGGGGTCAAGGGGGCCCCGTCAAGTAGGCTGTATGGGGCCCCATAATTTCTCACAGCGGCCCTGATTGCCACCAGATATGCAAGTGTGTGCCAGTATCAGAGCAGCCTCGGAAACATGATACAGAATATGATGGGACAAATTTTGCAATTCTAGCTGGCACAAGGTACCAATGTGATAGGACCTTATAATTTGTTTCTAAAGCAGAGATATTAGTGGATGCTGATTTAGTGGCCATCCAGATTCTAGACCAATCTGCGACCTCAAAAGTGCGCTGAAGATCCTGTGCCCATTTATCAGTGTATGGTAGAGCTTGACTTTTTCAGTTGTTGATAAAGGAACGATATGAGTACGTGGGGGTCGCTTTTGCAGATACGTTTAAATTGTGTCATCTGTGTAAGCAATAGTGGTGCAACGGATCGGTGGTGATCCGTGATCCGAACGGGTCACCCTGTTCGGATCGGATCACCACGCGATCCGCGGAACGCACCGGCGCGGCGGCCATCTTGGTACACCCGGCGGCGGCCGCCGCTGTAGTGAAGATTCGCCGCCATCTTGCTCCACCCCACACCCCAAAGAGTCCGTTGGATTTACAAATACTGTATTTAAGCTTATAAGCTCCGTTTTGTGTTGAAAATAACTGTGAAATCGAAAATTCCGGTGGGTGTAACATTATTATTTTTTTTCTTGCCGATCCGAAAATGATCCGATCCGTGGCTCTGATCCGAGTACCCCTAGTAAGCAAGGATCCTGACCTGAGAAGTGGCATGTAGAAATTTTTAATTTGTAGGCAGCGGAATAACTCTGACCTCGGGAGTCCATAGGTTTCACAAAGGGTAGGGAATGTATGTATTGCATTGTTGGTGACCAAGTTGTAAAGTCTGTGAAGATTGGTGGAAGACCAGGCAGCAAATGCACCTGGAGATTCCCATGCTGGGTAAAATGCCGGGTTCCTGAGAAATGAAAGATGGGGTTATGTGTTGATTGTAGATTGCGTGTGGCTCTAAGTTTATCCCAAATAGATAGAGAGTGTTTTGTTATGGGGTTTAGTATGCTCGTTCTATCAGACGGATGCAGCCATAACATATTCGCTACGAAAATGGGATCACAATCGACTGATTCATTGGTGTTTTCTTCATGGCATGGTACTTGGGTAGATGCGCGGGTTGTTCTGCGTAATAATATGTAGAAAAAATTGGTATCCCCAGCCCACCGCTCACTTTGGGAAGATAAAGTGTGGATTTGGGAATGCATGGCCTGATATCACCACAAATATAGGACATTATTCTGCGTTGCGTAAGGCATAGAAAGTAACTTGGAATCAGAATGGGAAGTACTCTAAAGAGGTATAGGAATTTGGGCAATATCGACATTTTAATGGTGTTGATCCTGCCCATCCAGGATAGGAAAAGAGAGGACCATTGTGACATGAGAGTAGTAACCTGTCTAAGCAACGGTAAGAAATTAGCAGCAAAGAGATCAGCGATAGAAGCTGTGAGTTGCACACCCAAGTATGGAAGTTGATGTGGCACCCATGTAAACGGCAGTGAGGTCTTGGCTTGTTGGAGTTCCGAGGGAGATAGGGAAATGTTCTGAACGTTCGACTTCCTGGGATTAACCTGGAGGCCTGAAATTTGGGCAAAGCTCTCTAACAAAGACAGCAGGTTAGGGGCAGACATGTGTGAATAAGATAGAAAGATTAGTATGTCGTCCGCAAACAGGCATACTTTGTGTTGGTGCCCTCCAAGTTCTATCCCCCGGACATCAGGACCCGATCTGATCAGTTGCGCCAAGGGTTCAATGAGCAGGGTGAACAACAGGGGGAGAGGGGACAGCCTTGCCTGGTGCCTTTCTGAATATTAATTATTACGGATTTATAGTGGGTTATTATAGAGAGATGACACCCAAGTTAGGAAATGACTCTCTAAACCCCAGCGTTGGAGGGTATAGTGTAGATATGACCAAGCAAGGTATAGTGTTGAACGCTTTCCTGATTTTTTGGCTAACAGCTTGACGTTGAGATTCAAGAGGGAGATGGGGCAATAGTTTGCCTAGGAGGAAGTATCAGATCGTGGTTTGGGTAACATGGTGATTATGGATGTTAGTGTCTCGGATCTAAATGAGTGTCCCTTCAACAGGGAGTTAAAAGCACTTGTTAACATGGGTGTCAAAATGTGTGAGAATTGCCTATAATAGATCGCCGAAAACAAATCGGGTCCCTGTCTCTTGTGTGGTTTTAGAGCTTTGATGGCTAGTGCCACTTTCTCATCTGTGACGGGACACTCAAGTGATTCTTGTTGTGATTGTGTGAGTAAGGGAAGAGAAATACGGGAGAAAAGGGCGTTTGCAGCTGTGTAGTCCAAGTTTGAGGATAATGATGTAACGGTATCCCTGTGAGGGCTGCTAATAGACTCTGTACCCCATTGGTTACCTCGACTCTGCAAACCCTCTCTTACCTCTGACACCTTGGGTTCCATCCTGTTACAGCTGTGATAGTAAATAGAGACTCACACAATATCAATGAAACAAATCAGATGTTTACTGAGATGAAAGGAACATAGAAAATTGCATAAGTAACTTAAGTAGCTTAAGTAGCTTAAGTTAACAATGAATATGCCCCATATATTACTATGCATGAATACATTACTATACTATGAATACATAGACCCAATACAAGACCTATGTGGACAGGTAAACAGAGGAGTAAATACCCAGCATTATATCTCATGTGTCAAATCTCTCTTCTCTGTGTTCTCAACACACAGACCAGAAAACTGTAAAATATCAACAACAGTATAAACCCAAATAATATCCTATCGGGTGGCTCCCTGTAGTAGTTCAATGCAATATATGCAACTGAGCGTAAGGAAGTTGTGCACAGAAAGGAGGAAATAAGAATTGTTCCTTTAGTTCCAATTATCTTCAGCTAGCCTGTGTTCTTTGTACTGCAGTTAATTGTAATCCTAGAGGTAAAAAGGTAATAAGAATGAACTAAACTGCACCTTATCCAAAGAATTGATAACCGGTGTATATTCCTCCTTTAACTGTGGCAAAGAAGTGTTCACAATATTGATTATAAAGCACAATGGGTGTATTGACCCCAAGCGCCTGCTGTGTGTGGCCTGTGTAGCAGTAGATTCACATCCGTGGAACTAAAAATATCACCAGCCAGTCTGTATAAGTATTACTCAGCGGTACTGTTGTTAACTATCACAAGGGCTGTGCCCGCTCACCCCTACAAACATCAGATGAATGGATCAGATGAATAGAGGGTCTCTGTATCTTTGTCCTGTAGAAATGGCGCCGTCGCGCTGTAGGGAAATTTGAACAGGTAGTCCCCCCTACCCCCACAGACCAGCTTAAAATAACCCAATTGCCACACACAAAAGATACGGAATCAGTACTGAGAGATTTCTTCAAACGCATGAAAAAAGACAAGACAGCATTGCGCTCGAAATGAAATCTGTTTATCCTTTTGCTGGGGTGAACATTATATAGTCATTATCATAAACCAATCATAAAAAAGGGAGGGGGGAGGAAGGGGGTGTTGTTAATACAGTGGGTATACATTTTATCATTATACATTCGACATTTTGCCACTCTCAAGATGGCAGACACTCGTCCTGACCCTCTCAAGATGGCTGACAGTTTCGTTATTTATAAGACTCAGTCATGGGTGTCACCACAAATGTAATCACAAGGTTTCACAAAGTTTCACTTCCCTGTACCAACATTTACTAGACATTTTTCCAGACAAAAACACTTTAAAAATAACCTGGCATTTCTGCAATTATGCTACTCATTGCACATTATGCATGCTCTTGCAACACTGTTTTTGTAAAACTGCTGCTCCATACAAAATACAAGATACAAAATACAAGGTCTTAACCTATTTCATAATACTTGAGAAAAACATACAATACTAGTCAATTTCCTTAACCCGTATGTCCAAGCTAGAATATATGACCCCATCTCACTATAGTGGGGGTCCTTATGCCATGCCAATTACCACAACCCCCTCTTTCAGTCACGACGATCATGGCCGTGACTGATTCCTCCGCATTGGGACATACTCCTGGGCATCATTGTAAGAGCTAAGATACATTCTATTTGCTGCAGCTGGGTCAGGACTGGGGGCCAGAGTACCTCGGGAAATCATACACATAATAAACTTGAAGCAGGCGTATAGGGTTAATGCCAGAAGAAAAATCATTACAATACACATAGCGACATCTTTGAACCAGGAAAAAACTCCACCGAAACCAAACCCTCCCACGTTAGCAAGGGGGTCCCAAGTCTCAGCAAGGTTCCTTGCTTCAACCTGTAACTTGTCGACCTCCTTCCTGTGCTGAGCAATCACATCAAAATAATCAGGCACCTCGATACTGGTATTGTGTATCCAGGTGCAGCACTCATAATCCCTTGTCACCTCGCATAAACCTGTGAGTGCTGCGCTCATACTCTCAATTGCCAGATCATGAAGTTCTAGCTGCTTTCTTATTGCTGTGGCCTCTACATTAAGACTGGTGATGTCAACAGAATTCTTATCTAGTATTTCATCCAAAATCCCAGAGTAGTTTTTCAGCCTTTTCATCATGTCAATACCCCATCCAGTTCCTGTCGGGAACCATGCCCAGGCCATGTCCTTTTCCAAGAACAATGATCTGGCATAACGGTGTTCAAGGGGGTATCGAGGATGCGTACCAGCCCTGAGCAAATGACGGCCCTCACTGTCTCCGAGAATTCCCATTATCGGAACCAATGAAGCTAAGTAACACC
This sequence comes from Rana muscosa, assembly GCA_029206835.1. Lineage (NCBI taxonomy): Eukaryota > Metazoa > Chordata > Amphibia > Anura > Ranidae > Rana > Rana muscosa. Next base: position 1,215,892,286 of record CM055122.1, read on the forward strand.
ATCCCTGGGGATCACTCGGAATCCATGGATGGCATGTCCTCCCGCAACAAATGTATGTGCTGTCGCCCAAGGCTAGTGGCCATGTGCTGAGAACCCGCTGGGCGTCTGTAGAGAAACCTGCAAAGGCAAGCTGCGAGAGCAGCCTTGTCATCTCAGAATGGGGTCCAGAGGCATGTATGAGAGTATATAAAGTGTGATTTAGGGCATGATCTGAGGTGTCAAAACCTGTGGAGTAGTCTGAGGACACAGAAAAATTTATTCTGGAGTGACTACATACTCCCCCACCTTTAAATGAGCTACCCAACCTAAAACACCAGTCAGGGAAATGACTCCTTCCCATAGCTTGGAAGGTGACAGGCCCATTCCCCAGAGTCACTTGCACTCTGGTGAAAATGATGGGGGGTGTTCCGTTCAGAAAAGGGGTAATATTCAGGGGTACAGCCATGAGGGGAATACGGGCTGTACTAGGGTGCAGCTTACTACATATCCAACATCTGTCATATCCCATCCTCCGAGCATAGCTATATTTAAATTTAAGTAATAACATATTTCCTGTGGAACTATTAGTCTTAGATTCCTCAGGCTCTGAAAACACATCCCTTATATATATAATAAATGTGTTATTAGTGGTGTTATTGGGTAGGTCACATATGACCTTAAACACCCCCAATTCTTCAGGATGATAAATACAGTGCGTTATAATCCATGTTGGCAGGAACACCAAGAGTGTGATCACCCGTCCCCCAGGAGTGTCCAAAGCTTCCCAGAATTCCGAGAAGTAAACAAAGTCATTTTGCTGTATTTCAGAGACTTCTTCACCTGCTTCACTCACTTTTCGAGGATTTACAACACCTGTTTCACCTCCTTTATCTGTGTCTTACTTCTTGGGTGCTTGGGTCACCTTTTTTATACGACTGGCATGGATCCAAGTCTGCTGTCCCTCTGTCAGGATGGCTGTTCTGGTCACTGTGATCACTGGAGTTGGGGGTCCAAACGGATACTCGTGCTTCTTGGTACGATTCACGGACTGGACCATTACGACGTCTCCCACCTGGAACGGGTGTGTTGGTTCCTGTGAAGAGAAAGGAGAGATGCGAGCGACACGGTTTTCAACTCTGTCTAAAGCCTCGATCAATTTCTTCACATACTCTTCCCGAATCATATCAAGGTCACCTTTCTCTATCATAAGAGGCTGCCTGGCCCATGGAGTAGGGAAAGGCCTTCCCATCAGAACCTCAAATGGAGAAAAACCCGTGGATCTACAGGGAGTCATTCTTACCTCTGCAAGAATTGCAGGTAGTACCTTCTTCCATCCGTTGAAAGTTCCCCCTGTGGCCTTCCTGATTTTATCCTTAAGAGTCCTATTCATCCTCTCTACTACTCCTGAACTCTGTGGGTGGTAAGGGATGTGAAACTTCCAATCAATCTTCAGTGCTTTCACTAAATCTTGACACACTTTGGTTATGAAAGCAGGACCATTGTCTGAATTAATCTGCAGAGGGCAACCCCACCTCGGGATTATCTCCCGTGCAAGGATACCAACCACTGTCTGTGCATCCTCCTTTATGGTAATGAACACTTCCGGCCATCGTGAGAACATGTCCACTATCACAAGCAAATACTCCTGTCTTTTCCCTAACTTGGGCATGTGTGTAAAATCAATCTGGAGATGAGTGAACGGTGTGGATGGGTAAATGAGGTGTTCATGTCTCACTTTGTGTGGATTCCCTGGGTTATTCCTCAAACATGTAATGCGTCTTGCAACAAATGACTTCAACAACCCAGGAAGTCCTGGAATAAAAAAATCCTTGTCTAATAATCCACATGTCACCTGCCACCCCCTGTGGCCCACCCCATGATACTGTGAGATAAACAAAGGTGCCGTAGCCACAGGAATACGTGGCCTCCCCTCTTGGCAGATGAGTCCTGATCCAGGGCTCCTCTGCACACCTGAACTGTTCCACTGTTCAATGTCCTGTGGGGTGGCATACACCTGTAGGTCAGACAAAGCCTGGTCCAACAGGGGCATCTCTGGGGAAAGGGAGGGCATTTGAACTGTGGCCACTTGCCTGCTAGCTACTTCCTTGGCTACTCTATCTGCTAGTGCATTTCCCCTTGCTATTTCATCCTGCCGACCTGTGTGCCCTACAATGTAGAATAGCTATTGACCTGGGGAGTTGTATTGCTTTCAAAAGATTTGTAATCAAAGTAGAGTGTGAGATGGACTTTCCATCAGCTGCCACATAACCTCTTCGCTGCCAGATAATTGCGAAATCGTGTACCGCCCCGTATGCGTATCTTGAGTCAGTGTAAATGTTTACATCCTGTCCTCTAAAAAGCTGACAGGCACGTGTGAGTGCAATCAGCTCTGCCACCTGGGCTGACTGATAAGGAACTGAGTCTGCTTCCAACACTATATCCGGGAGCTGAACCACTGAATATCCTGCATGGTATGTTGTGTCATTTGGCCTTGAACAAAAACAGTCTACAAATACGTTCTGTGCATCAGGGAGGGCTGTTGAGGACATGTCAGATCTAGGAGATGTGTCCTGGTGGATGATAGTCATACACTCATGCTGCGGTACAACTTCATCCTCCTCACCCTTCAGCCCCAAGAAAGCATTCAGGATAGGAGCAGGACCAGAACTAGATGATGCATACTTTATCTCAAGTTTTGGGTTGGACAGCAAAATCACCTCATAGCCGCTTAGCCTTTGAGCTGACATATGCTGAGTGTGAATATTCTTTAGTAAAATGGCAATATTGTGGGTAGTGTGCAAAGTAGTTGCATGACCCAGAGTGAATGAAGTAGCCATCTCCACAACCATTGCACAGGATGCTAAGGCCCGGAGACAGGCTGGCATACCCTGTACGGGTATTGGCACTACCTTTGCAAAAAATGCAACAGGGCAAAGTTTTCCCCCATGTTCTTGCGCTAACACACCAGCCATGGTTTTACAATTGTCTCTTGCAAACAAATAAAACATTTTTTCATAGACAGGCAATCCAAGACCAGGGCTAGTAACCATAGCAGTTTTAAGGTATACAAAAGCATTACACATTTCATCATTCCATTTTATACAGTCTGGCATTTCAACACCTGTGGCTTCTCTCAGGAGGTGATCATAGTAGGAACAATCAGAGATCAACTGACGACAGTAAGTGATCATACCGAGAAAAGACAGCATATCTTTCTTGGTAAGTGGGCGGGGCAGACCCACTAAAGCTGTGGTTCTCTTATGACTGATCCTTCTCTCTCCTTTTGTGAGTACAAAACCAAGATAATCTACAGTATCCTGACACCATTGTAGTTTTTTTCTAGAGACCTTGTGGCCATTATCTGCCAACCAATGTAGTAGAGATATACCATCCTTTCTACATGCTTCCTGGCTTGGACTGCACAATAGTAAATCATCAACATACATTAATAGGACTGAACCATGGCTGGGAGTCCAGGACCGCAAGGTTGCCTGGAGGACCACAGAGTAGACTACAGGAGAGTCTACATAGCCCTGCGGCAATCTGCACCATGTCATCTGGCGGTTTCTAAAGCAGAATGACAGAAGTGGTTGTGTCTCCGGGTCCACAGGTACTGAAAAATATGCATTTGTTAAATCGATTACAGAAAAACATTCAGCATCGCATGGAATGGAGGTTAGGAGTATTGACACATCAGGCACCACAGGTGCAATGGGTATGATCAGATTGTTGACAGCTCTCAAATCCTGTACAAACCTATAACTGCCATCCGGCTTTTTCACTGGATTTATAGGTGTGTTAAAAGGGGAGACTATCTCTTTTAGAATTCCCATTTTAAGAAAATGCTCCACCATAGGTGTAATTCCTTCCTCTTTCTCTTTTGACAGGGGGTATTGTTTGTGGTAGACAGGTTGCGCCCCCTCTTTTAGGGTAGCCTTGTAAGGGGTGCACGAGATGAGCCCCACATCCAGTGCACTCTCTGACCACACGGCCTCAAGGCCTGTTTCAACTTCGATATTTAACATAATGGGGCAGATGGGGAACTGTTTTGAATGTGCAATAACACCCCCCTGTTTGGTCATTTCTAATTTAATGCCTAATTTCACCATTAAATCCCTCCCCAAAAGATTCACAGGACAGTTTGGAATTATGCGGAACTCGTAGCGACACAATGTCCATCCACCAGGATGTTGGTAGACTGAAAGGAGTGGGGTCTTAAAATTTTTAGTGACTATCCCATTAATTCCCATCGAAGGTTCAGCATTTGTCATTTCTCCCTTGTAAAAATCTTCACTCAGACTAGATTTTGTAGCTCCACTATCAGCTAAAAATGGGATAAACTTCTCGCCGACACATAATGTCAGGATCGGTTGCTCCTCACAGGAACGAGAAATGAGTGGAAATGCCGGGATACCCTCGGGGCAGCTTCATTGCTGCTGTTGGCTTGGCCAGTGAATGGGGTATTGAGGTCCTTGTGTTGGCTGATGTGATTTATTTTGGAATCTGTTCCGCGTGGATGGTGAGGGCTGGTAGGCCTGGGCTGGGAAGGGCTGATGCTGGGACTCATAGGGGCACTGATTTCTCCAATGACCCTCTTCTCCACAATTGAAACAGCAAGTCCTGTTACCATCCGGGGAAGACTGTGTAAACCCTCTTCCTCTACCCCTAGCTCTCCCCCTTCCCGTCCACTGGTTCCTACCTCCCCACTGTTTATCATTTCCCTGGGGTGAGCCATCCTGTGGCCCCCCCTGAAAAAGGACACTCACTACTTTCTCTTTCTCTTTCAGGTCAAAACAATCTGCTGCATCTTTCTCTGTTAATGTTGTCTGAAACTTCTTCAGGGTACTGGTAGGCCAATCAGATATCATCTGCTTAACCATCAGACCCATTTTGGGCTTAAGGTTAGATAAGTAAGTCTGAATCATCAAACTAACCATATCATCCCTTAGTGACAATCCTGCTTCTTGCGTCCACACTTCCCTGAACCTCTTCCAAAATTCTAACACTGTTTCTCCTGACTTCTGTTTACACGCGATGGCAGTGGGAAGGGAAGACTTATTTTGAAAAACCCACTTTAACTCAGCCTCAACTTACCCCCACATAACCCCTCTTCCATCTTCCGTGTTCAAAGGATACGCACCTGACTTCACATTTGCGGCAGAGATGACAAAAACAGAGGGCACCTTTACCCATTCCCATGCTGTAGTTTGACCCACCATACTGTCAAGAATTAAATGCATGTCCTCTTGTGTGTAGTTCCTGCCCTTACATGCCTTTTTTAAATATGCCAATGTACCTCCTGTTGAAATACTGGGCTTGGGGCAATATTTAATTATCTTACTAAGCTCATCAATCTCAATGGGTTTCTTCAAAACGTCATCCCCGATTGTCATAAAAGGGCATGTCGCTTCACCTCCCTTCTTTTCACTGACAGGCAAACCAGAACCTCTTGTTGTTATGCGTGGGGAAACCCCTAGTGCAGTGATGATCTGCCTGGACTTCTGGTAAAAAATTTTAGCCTCCCTCATCTGTTCCTCATAACCTGCGGCCTCACCCGTCTCTGTGTCAGAGTCATCATCAAATAACTCCGGAGGCGATAACACTGCCTGTTTTCTCGGAACTACCTGTGGTTTATAATAAATTGCTCTTTGTCCGAGGTGGGGTGGCAGGGGCACTAACTTCCCCATCAGCTCTCTCTCCTTTAACTCTTCCCTGGGCCTTATCTACTGTACAAGCAGGTGTGGGCGCTTCCTCTGCAACTCCAATCCCACAGTCCTCCGGCTCTGCATCAGATATGTCCGGTGCAGAAGAGACATTGTACCCTGACACCCCTTTGGCAGCAACTCCCACCACCTCATGTACCGGTTCCTGCTGCTGCACAACAACCTGCACTGGCTCCACTACCTTTGGAGAAGACACCTGTGCCTGCTGCTGCACTATGACCTGCACTGGCCGCCCAGGCTCCGCTGCCCTTGGAGCAGACACCTGTACGGCCTGTGCCTGTTGAGCGGATGCCTGTCTCCCTTGCACAGCATGGTAGCCTGCCAACAGGTCTACATCCTCTACTGTAAAACTCGGATATAGCTGCTCAGCATAAGGCGGAGGGTTCGGGTGAGACGAAAAAGGAAGGATGCTTGGATCCAATCTCTGTTTATCTGCCTCTCCCTTATGGCTTCTGCGAGTATCCTCATCACTCACCTCAGTGATGGCTTTCTTCTGATTTTTACTACTTCTCTCAAACCAGTATGGGGCATATTGCAGCCAAATCTCAGCTCCCTTCCTCATATACTCAACATTCCATTGTGGATCCCTCGTATACCAAAGAAAAGCCTTTCTGTCATTCAAGCATAACCCCTTTACCATATCCATATGGAACTCGCTAATCCCGCCATCTCTAGGGAAAGGATCGCTGCTACCCATACTCCTCGTCCAACCCGCTAAACTAAGTACCCAAGGGAATACAAACTCATATCCCGTGTCACCTACCCTTGCAACATAATCCTTACAACTCTCTCCGGGATTAGGGGGAGGGGGCGGCCTCTGGCTCTTTGTGTGTGTATTACCCATCGTAATTTCACAAATCAAATACAAATACACATACACAAACAAACAAACAAAACAGAACAGGGTAAGTCTATACAAAAATAACTTTCAGAACTATTCTTGTAACTTAAAAATCCAAAAATAAACTGGCTTGACACTTCTAAATTTTAAACAAACTCTTTCTATGTTTAACTAACTGCTCAAAACCTCCTATCTCGGCTGTTCCTTAAACTTCCTCAAAGATACCTCATAATCAATAAAATGACAATGAAAATATCTTTGCACTCGCTACAGCAAGTCATGAAACAAAACACAAATTAATCAAAACGATCGATCAAAAAGTCTAATTGTCCACGCCTGGTAAAGCCGTGCCTCTGCAGACGGTTCCCCTTTAAACTTAAAAAAAACAAAACCCCCCAAAAAAAACTCTTAATGCCGAACTCTGACTTCCTCTTTTTCAAATGTACTTTCCTTCACTTTTTTTTTTGTGTCAGTTTCTCCGTGAAAACAAGAAATGCATTGAAAAAAAACTCCGTAAAAAATGCACACCCTCTTTAACTCAAATCTCTCTTTACCTTCTAAACAATCACTTACTTAAACCCTCTTTCAGGTAGAATATTTTATTTAAAACAGCTTTACCTCTTACTTACTATTCTCATCACACCATGGGGCATTGTCCGAACACTCCATTACTTTACATAACATCCCCCTGCCACCGAAACACATTCGTTATCAAACTTCTTAATCTCCCCTCCCTGTTACTCATACGTTACCAAACCAATCTATACATTTCTTCAAGCAAAAATAAAGCACTTATAATTACAGTTCTATAATTTGCAAGGAAAGATACTAATACTTACTTCCTCCTTTAATTTACCTAAATATAAACAGGGAAAAATTTACTTCATTCTAATTTACATCATATAACAGTGAGACCAGCCTGTCCTTACCATTCAGACTCGTACCTCACACAACAAATTGTCTTAAACACTGCTAAGCAAAATGCGACAGACAGAAGTGGCAAGATTTAGCAAACGTTTTTTCCGTTCTCGGTGGCAACTGTCTATATTAGGTATCTCTGTACCATTGTAGCTACTTTTCAAAACGGCCTTGCCCACGGCAAGCCACAGCAGGCTCCCACAGCCTCTTTAAAACAGCCTGGTCTGGGCTTTCCCTTCTTAAACTAAAATTTTTAAAACAACATAAGGTCTCCCATCAACACTGCGGCAACCAAACAATTCAGCAAAATTAAGACAAAAGTGTCTACTCACCAGCAGTAATTGATGCAGATCCTCCCGTGTTTACCAGTCCGAATCCGTAATCTCAGCAGTGCCACCATTAACTGTAAGAAAATTGGAACAGGTAGTCCCCCCTACCCCCACAGACCAGCTTAAAATAACCCAATTGCCACACCCAAAAGATACGGAATCAGTACTGAGTGATTCCTTCAAACGCATGAAAAAAGACAAGACAGCATTGCGCTCAAAATGAAATCTGTTTATCTTTTTGCTGGGGTGAACATTATATAGTCATTATCATAAACCAATCATCAAAAAGGGAGGGGGGAGGAAGGGTGTGTGGTTAATACAGTGGGTATACATTTTATCATTATACATTCAACATTTTGCCACTCTCAAGATGGCAGACACTCGTCCTGACCCTCTCAAGATGGCTGACAGTTTCGTTATTTATAAGACTCAGTCATGGGTGTCACCACAAATGTAATCACAAGGTTTCACAAAGTTTCACTTCCCTGTACCAACATTTACTAGACATTTTTCCAGACGAAAACACTTTAAAAATAACCTGGCATTTCTGCAATTATGCTACTCATTGCACATTATGCATGCTCTTGCAAAACTGTTTTTGTAAAACTGCTGCTCCATACAAAATACAAGATACAAAATACAAGGTCTTAACCTATTTATTAATACTTGAGAAAAACATACAATACTAGTCAATTTCCTTAACCCGTATGTCCAAGCTAGAATATATGACCCCATCTCACTATAGTGGGGGTCCTTATGCCATGCCAATTACCACAACCCCCTCTTTCAGTCACGACAATCACGGCCGTGACTGATATCTCCGCATTGGGACATACTCCTGGGCATCATGGTAAGAGCTAAGATACATTCTATTTGCTGCAGCTGGGTCAGGACTGGGGGACAGTACCTCGGGAAATCATACACATAATAAACTTGAAGCAGGCGTATAGGGTTAATGCCAGAAGCAAAATCATTACAATACACATAGCGACATCTTTGAACCAGGAAAAGACTCCACCGAAACCAAACCCTCCTACGTTAGCAAGGGGGTCCCAAGTCTCAGCAAGGTTCCTTGCTTCAACCTGTAACTTGTCGACCTCCTTCCTGTGCTGAGCAATCACATCAAAATAATCAGGCACCTTGATACTGGTATTGTGTATCCAGGTGCAGCACTCATAATCCCTTGTCACCTCGCATAAACCTGTGAGTGCTGCGCTCATACTCTCAATTGCCAGATCATGAAGTTCTAGCTGCTTTCTTATTGCTCTGGCCTCTACATTAAACAGAAAAAATATTAATCCCAGATGTAATTAGAAGGGGATTAAGAGAAAGTGGCTACTTTTAAACAACAATTTAGTCTAGGCCAAGGGGTAAGAAAATATAAACCATTTATTTTTAAGTATCAAAAGGGGAAGGTTTAAACATGCATATTAGATCAAATATACAGGCAATTACAATAGAACTTCATATACTATTTTTCCGATAGACTCCTAGAAGAGGAGGTCTATTCGGAAAGTGTAACAATCAAACATTTAAAACAAACAGAACTAACAGTACCATCACCAACAATGAGGGGAAAGACACACAGCACAGATGGTCCGGATGCCGGCAATTGGTTTCACAATGGAGCTGCAAAATGGCAAGATTAGCTTGATTGCAGCCAATATCATAATTTGGTCATATAACCTGTAGGTACCATAGTGCAGCTTCACTGTGAATAACCCTAACAAAATTGGAACCTAACAAGGGGAGATGGAAATGTTGACCACTGATATCACCTTCCTGGGGGAAGGAAGATATGGGAATGGTCTCCGTGGGATTTGGGGAATAGATGGAAGGAACAGGTGTTTCTATTGCACTCCAGGGATCACACTAGAGTGCATTCATAGCCCTGTACAGATTTTTCCGAGATGGTGAGCTTTGGTCACTTTTCCTTCAATGGCAATCAAATGTAGTAAAGGAGTTTAGGTCATTGAATCTTTGGTTGCTTTAGAATGTGACCGCTAATGGCATAGTCAATATTTCAGTACAGCGCGGAGTGGTGGGAGCTAGGAAAGCCACAGAAAAGTTTCACCTTCTTAGTGTGTTCAGAAGGGGACGGGTATCTAGGGTTCAGTTGAATCTGACATGCAGAGCGGGGTCAGTGCATTTCACTGGAAACCCCCTGTTGAAGATGAACTTATTTTATACTTTACCCTTTCAGATGCTCAACGTCCTTTAAGTTAGCTGTGGCTCCGTGCTCAACCAGATCTCCTTGTCGGGATGGAATGTCTCACTGTCTGCTGGTCTTTGCGGATTGGTTGTTGTAAATCTGTAGCAGCGTGAAGAGTTCAAAAATTCGCGCTGTTGACGTTACGTACGTTCCGATCAGGACTTTGGAATCCACTATGCCCCGCGGTGCTTTCCGTTACTGTCCTCCGTACACGGATCTCCGCTGTCGGGTCGAGGGGTTGCGTTGCCGACGTCACGTGACCTCATACTCTCAATTGCCAGATCATGAAGTTCTAGCTGCTTTCTTATTGCTCTGGCCTCTACATTAAGACTGGTGATGTCAACAGAATTCTTATCTAGTATTTCATCCAAAATCCCAGAGTAGTTATTCAGCCTTTTCATCATGTCAATACCCCATCCAGTTCCTGTCGGGAACCATGCCCAGGCCATGTCCTTTTCCAAGAACAATGATCTGGCATAACGGTGTTCAAGGGGGTATCGAGGATGCATACCAGCCCTGAGCAAATGACGGCCCTCACTGTCTCCGAGAATTCCCATTATCGGAACCAATGAAGCTAAGTAACACCATCCCTGGGGTTCACTCGGAATCCATGGATGGCATGTCCTCCCGCAACAAATGTATGTGCTGTCGCCCAAGGCTAGTTGCCGTGTGCTGAGAACCCGCTGGGCGTCTGTAGAGAAACCTGCAAAGGCAAGCTGCGAGAGCAGCCTTGTCATCTCAGAATGGGGTCCAGAGGCATGTATGAGAGTATATAAAGTGGGATTTAGGGCATGATCTGTGGTGTCAAAACCTGTGGAGTAGTCTGAGGACACAGAAAAATTTATTCTGGAGTGACTACATACTCCCCCACCTTTAAATGAGCTACCCAACCTAAAACACCAGTCAGGGAAATGACTCCTTCCCATAGCTTGGAAGGTGACAGGCCCATTCCCCAGAGTCACTTGCACTCTGGTGAAAATGATGGGGGGTGTTCCGTTCAGAAAAGGGGTAATATTCAGGGGTACAGCCATGAGGGGAATACGGGCTGTACTAGGGTGCAGCTTACTACATATCCAACATCTGTCATATCCCATCCTCCGAGCATAGCTATATTTAAATTTAAGTAATAACATATTTCCTGTGGAACTATTAGTCTTAGATTCCTCAGGCTCTGAAAACACATCCCTTTTATATCTAATAAATGTGTTATTAGTGGTGTTATTGGGTAGGTCACATATGACCTTAAACACCCCCAATTCTTCAGGATGATAAATACAGTGCGTTATAATCCATGTTGGCAGGAACACCAAGAGTGTGATCACCCCCAGGAGTGTCCAAAGCTTCCCAGAATTCCGAGAAATAAACAAAGTCATTTTGCTGTATTTCAGAGACTTCTTCACCTGCTTCACTCACTTTTCGAGGATTTACAACACCTGTTTCACCTCCTTTATCTGTGTCTTGCTTCTTGGGTGCTTGGGTCACCTTTTTTATACGACTGGCATGGATCCAAGTCTGCTGTCCCTCTGTCAGGATGGCTGTTCTGGTCACTGTGATCACTGGAGTTGGGGGTCCAAACGGATACTCGTGCTTCTTGGTACGATTCACGGACTGGACCATCACGACGTCTCCCACCTGGAACGGGTGTGTTGGTTCCTGTGAAGAGAAAGGAGAGATGCGAGCGACACGGTTTTCAACTCTGTCTAAAGCCTCGATCAATTTCTTCACATACTCTTCCCGAATCATATCAAGGTCACCTTTCTCTATCATAAGAGGCTGCCTGGCCCATGGAGTAGGGAAAGGCCTTCCCATCAGAACCTCAAATGGAGAAAAACCCGTGGATCTACAGGGAGTCATTCTTACCTCTGCAAGAATTGCAGGTAGTACCTTCTTCCATCCGTTGAAAGTTCCCCCTGTGGCCTTCCTGATTTTATCCTTAAGAGTTCTATTCATCCTCTCTACTACTCCTGAACTCTGTGGGTGGTAAGGGATGTGAAACTTCCAATCAATCTTCAGTGCTTTCACTAAATCTTGACACACTTTGGCTATGAAAGCAGGACCATTGTCTGAATTAATCTGCATAGGGCAACCCCACCTCGGGATTATCTCCCGTGCAAGGATACCAACCACTGTCTGTGCATCCTCCTTTATGGTAATGAACACTTCCGGCCATCGTGAGAACATGTCCACTATCACAAGCAAATACTCCTGTCTTTTCCCTAACTTGGGCATGTGTGTAAAATCAATCTGGAGATGAGTGAACGGTGTGGATGGGTAAATGAGGTGTTCATGTCTCACTTTGTGTGGATTCCCTGGGTTATTCCTCAAACATGTAATGCGTCTTGCAACAAATGACTTCAACAACCCAGGAAGTCCTGGAATAAAAAAAATCCTTGTCTAATAATCCACATGTCACCTGCCACCCCCTGTGGCCCACCCCATGATACTGTGAGATAAACAAAGGTGCCGTAGCCACAGGAATACGTGGCCTCCCCTCTTGGCAGATGAGTCCTGATCCAGGGCTCCTCTGCACACCTGAACTGTTCCACTGTTCAATGTCCTGTGGGGTGGCATACACCTGTAGGTCAGACAAAGCCTGGTCCAACAGGGGCATCTCTGGGGAAAGGGAGGGCATTTGAACTGTGGCCACTTGCCTGCTAGCTACTTCCTTGGCTACTCTATCTGCTAGTGCATTTCCCCTTGCTATTTCATCCTGCCGACCTGTGTGCCCTACAATGTAGAATAGCTATTGACCTGGGGAGTTGTATTGCTTTCAAAAGATTTGTAATCAAAGTAGAGTGTGAGATGGACTTTCCATCAGCTGCCACATAACCTCTTCGCTGCCAGATAATTGCGAAATCGTGTACCGCCCCGTATGCGTATCTAGAGTCAGTGTAAATGTTTACATCCTGTCCTCTAAAAAGCTGACAGGCACGTGTGAGTGCAATCAGCTCTGCCGCCTGGGCTGACTGATAAGGAACTGAGTCTGCTTCCAACACTATATCCGGGAGCTGAACCACTGAATATCCTGCATGGTATGTTGTGTCATTTGGCCTTGAACAAAAACCGTCTACAAATACGTTCTGTGCATCAGGGAGGGCTGGTGAGGACATGTCAGATCTAGGAGATGTGTCCTGGTGGATGATAGTCATACACTCATGCTGCGGTACAACTTCATCCTCCTCACCCTTCAGCCCCAAGAAAGCATTCAGGATAGGAGCAGGACCAGAACTAGATGATGCATACTTTATCTCAAGTTTTGGGTTGGACAGCAAAATCACCTCATAGCCGCTTAGCCTTTGAGCTGACATATGCTGAGTGTGAATATTCTTTAGTAAAATGGCAATATTGTGGGTAGTGTGCAAAGTAGTTGCATGACCCAGAGTGAATGAAGTAGCCATCTCCACAACCATTGCACAGGATGCTAAGGCCCGGAGACAGGCCGGCATACCCTGTACGGGTATTGGTACTACCTTTGCAAAAAATGCAACAGGGCAAAGTTTTCCCCCATGCTCTTGCGCTAACACACCAGCCATGGTTTTACAATTGTCTCTTGCAAACAAATGAAACATTTTTTCATAGACAGGCAATCCAAGACCAGGGCTAGTAACCATAGCAGTTTTAAGGTATACAAAAGCATTACACATTTCATCATTCCATTTTATACAGTCTGGCATTTCAACACCTGTGGCTTCTCTCAGGAGGTGATCATAGTAGGAACAATCAGAGATCCACTGACGACAGTAAGTGATCATACCGAGAAAAGACAGCATATCTTTCTTGGTAAGTGGGCGGGGCAGACCCACTAAAGCTGTGGTTCTCTTATGACTGATCCTTCTCTCTCCTTTTGTGAGTACAAAACCAAGATAATCTACAGTATCCTGACACCATTGTAGTTTTTTTCTAGAGACCTTGTGGCCATTATCTGCCAACCAATGTAGTAGAGATATACCATCCTTTCTACATGCTTCCTGGCTTGGACTGCACAATAGTAAATCATCAACATACATTAATAGGACTGAACCATGGCTGGGAGTCCAGGACCGCAAGGTTGCCTGGAGGACCACAGAGTAGACTACAGGAGAGTGAGTCTACATAGCCCTGCGGCAATCTGCACCATGTCATCTGGCGGTTTCTAAAGCAGAATGACAGAAGTGGTTGTGTCTCCGGGTCCACAGGTACTGAAAAATATGCATTTGTTAAATCGATTACAGAAAAACATTCAGCATCGCATGGAATGGAGGTTAGGAGTATTGACACATCAGGCACCACAGGTGCAATGGGTATGATCAGATTGTTGACAGCTCTCAAATCCTGTACAAACCTATAACTGCCATCCGGCTTTTTCACTGGATTTATAGGTGTGTTAAAAGGGGAGAATATCTCTTTTAGAATTCCCATTTTAAGAAAATGCTCCACCATAGGTGCAATTCCTTCCTCTTTCTCTTTTGACAGGGGGTATTGTTTGTGGTAGACAGGTTGCGCCCCCTCTTTTAGGGTATCCTTGTAAGGGGTGCACGAGATGAGCCCCACATCCAGTGCACTCTCTGACCACAGGGCCTCAAGGCCTGTTTCATCTTCGATATTTAACATAATGGGGCAGATGGGGAACTATTTTGAATGTGCAATAACACCCCCCTGTTTGGTCATTTCTAATTTAATGCCTAATTTCCCCATTAAATCCCTCCCCAAAAGATTCACAGGACAGTTTGGAATTATGCGGAACTCGTAGCGACACAATGTCCATCCACCAGGATGTTGGTAGACTGAAAGGAGTGGGGTCTTAAAATTTTTAGTGACTATCCCATTAATTCCCATCGAAGGTTCAGCATTTGTCATTTCTCCCTTGTAAAAATCTTCACTCAGACTAGATTTTGTAGCTCCACTATCAGCTAAAAATGGGATAAACTTCTCGCCGACACATAATGTCAGGATCGGTTGCTCCTCACAGGAACGAGAAATGAGTGGAAATGCCGGGATACCCTCGGGGCAGCTTCATTGCTGCTGTTGGCTTGGCCAGTGAATGGGGTATTGAGGTCCTTGTGTTGGCTGATGTGATTTATTTTGGAATCTGTTCTGCGTGGATGGTGAGGGCTGGTAGGCCTGGGCTGGGAAGGGCTGATGCTGGGACTCATAGGGGCACTGATTTCTCCAATGACCCTCTTCTCCACAATTGAAACAGCAAGTCCTGTTACCATCCGGGGAAGACTGTGTAAACCCTCTTCCTCTACCCCTAGCTCTCCCCCTTCCCGTCCACTGGTTCCTACCTCCCCACTGTTTATCATTTCCCTGGGGTGAGCCATCCTGTGGCCCCCCCCTGAAAAAGGACACTCACTACTTTCTCTTTCTCTTTCAGGTCAAAACAATCTGCTGCATCTTTCTCTGTTAATGTTGTCTGAAACTTCTTCAGGGTACTGGTAGGCCAATCAGATATCATCTGCTTAACCATCAGACCCATTTTGGGCTTAAGGTTAGATAAGTAAGTCTGAATCATCAAACTAACCATATCATCCCTTAGTGACAATCCTGCTTCTTGCGTCCACACTTCCCTGAACCTCTTCCAAAATTCTAACACTGTTTCTCCTGACTTCTGTTTACACGCGATGGCAGTGGGAAGGGAAGACTTATTTTGAAAAACCCGCTTTAACTCAGCCTCAACTTACCCCCACATAACCCCTCTTCCATCTTCCGTGTTCAAAGGATACGCACCTGACTTCACATTTGCGGCAGAGATGACAAAAACAGAGGGCACCTTTACCCATTCCCATGCTGTAGTTTGACCCACCATACTGTCAAGAATTAAATGCATGTCCTCTTGTGTGTAGTTCCTGCCCTTACATGCCTTTTTTAAATATGCCAATGTACCTCCTGTTGAAATACTGGGCTTGGGGCAATATTTAATTATCTTACTAAGCTCATCAATCTCAATGGGTTTCTTCAAAACGTCATCCCCGATTGTCATAAAAGGGCATGTCGCTTCACCTCCCTTCTTTTCACTGACAGGCAGACCAGAACCTCTTGTTGTTATGCGTGGGGAAACCCCTAGTGCAGTGATGATCTGCCTGGACTTCTGGTAAAAAAATTTAGCCTCCCTCATCTGTTCCTCATAACCTGCGGCCTCACCCGTCTCTGTGTCAGAGTCATCATCAAATAACTCCGGAGGCGATAACACTGCCTGTTTTCTCTGAACTACCTGTGGTTTATAATAAATTGCTCTTTGTCCGAGGTGGGGTGGCAGGGGCACTAACTTCCCCATCAGCTCTCTCTCCTTTAACTCTTCCCTGGGCCTTCTCTACTGTACAAGCAAGCAGGTGTGGGCGCTTCCTCTGCAACTCCAATCCCACAGTCCTCCGGCTCTGCATCAGATATGTCCGGTGCAGAAGAGACATTGTACCCTGACACCCCTTTGGCAGCAACTCCCACCACCTCATGTACCGGTTCCTGCTGCTGCACAACAACCTGCACTGGCTCCACTACCTTTGGAGAAGACACTTGTGCCTGCTGCTGCACAATGACCTGCACTAGCCGCCCAGGCTCCGCTGCCCTTGGAGCAGACACCTGTACGGCCTGTGCCTGTTGAGCGGATGCCTGTCTCCCTTGCACAGCATGGTAGTCTGCCAACAGGTCTACATCCTCTACTGTAAAACTCGGATATAGCTGCTCAGCATAAGGCGGAGGGTTCGGGTGAGACGAAAAAGGAAGGATGCTTGGATCCAATCTCTGTTTATCTGCCTCTCCCTTATGGCTTCTGCGAGTATCCTCATCACTCACCTCAGTGATGGCTTTCTTCTGATTTTTACTACTTCTCTGGAACCAGTATGGGGCATATTGCAGCCAAATCTCAGCTCCCTTCCTCATATACTCAACATTCCATTGTGGATCCCTCGTATACCAAGGAAAAGCCTTTCTGTCATTCAAGCATAACCCCTTTACCATATCCATATGGAACTCGCTAATCCCGCCATCTCCAGGGAAAGGATTGCTGCTACCCATACTCCTCGTCCAACCCGCTAAACTAAGTACCCAAGGGAATACAAACTCATATCCCGTGTCACCTACCCTTGCAACATAATCCTTACAACTCTCTCCGGGATTAGGGGGAGGGGGCGGCCTCTGGCTCTTTGTGTGTGTATTACCCATCGTAATTTCACAAATCAAATACAAATACACATACACAAACAAACAAACAAAACAGAACAGGGTAAGTCTATACAAAAATAACTTTCAGAACTATTCTTGTAACTTAAAAATCCAAAAATAAACTGGCTTGACACTTCTAAATTTTAAACAAACTCTTTCTATGTTTAACTAACTGCTCAAAACCTCCTATCTCGGCTGTTCCTTAAACTTCCTCAAAGATACCTCATAATCAATAAAATGACAATGAAAATATCTTTGCACTCGCTACAGCAAGTCATGAAACAAAACACAAATTAATCAAAACGATCGATCAAAAAGTCTGATTGTCCACGCCTGGTAAAGCCGTGCCTCTGCAGACGGTTCCCCTTTAAACTTAAAAAAAACAAAACCCCCCAAAAAAACTCTTAATGCCGAACTCTGACTTCCTCTTTTTCAAATGTACTTTCCTTCACTTTTTTTTTTGTGTCAGTTTCTCCGTGAAAACAAGAAATGCATTGAAAAAAAACTCCGTAAAAAATGCACACCCTCTTTAACTCAAATCTCTCTTTACCTTCTAAACAATCACTTACTTAAACCCTCTTTCAGGTAGAATATTTTATTTAAAACAGCTTTACCTCTTACTTACTATTCTCATCACACCATGGGGCATTGTCCGAACACTCCATTACTTTACATAACATCCCCCTGCCACCTAAACACATTCGTTATCAAACTTCTTAATCTCCCCTCCCTGTTACTCTCATACGTTACCAAACCAATCTATACATTTCTTCAAGCAAAAATCAAGCACTTATAATTACAGTTCTATAATTTGCAAGGAAAGATACTAATACTTACTTCCTCCTTTAATTTACCTAAATATAAACAGGGAAAAATTTACTTCATTCTAATTTACATCATATAACAGTGAGACCAGCCTGTCCTTACCATTCAGACTCGTACCTCACACAACAAATTGTCTTAAACACTGCTAAGCAGAATGCGACAGACAGAAGTGGCAAGATTTAGCAAACGTTTTTTCCGTTCTCGGTGGCAACTGTCTATATTAGGTATCTCTGTACCATTGTAGCTACTTTTCAAAATGGCCTTGCCCACGGCAAGCCACAGCAGGCTCCCACAGCCTCTTTAAAACAGCCTGGTCTGGGCTTTCCCTTCTTAAACTAAAATTTTTAAAACAACATAAGGTCTCCCATCAACACTGCGGCAACCAAACAATTCGGCAAAATTAAGACAAAAGTGTCTACTCACCAGCAGTAATTGATGCAGATCCTCCCGTGTTTACCAGTCCGAATCCGTAATCTCAGCAGTGCCACCATTAACTGTAAGAAAATTTGAACAGGTAGTCCCCCCTACCCCCACAGACCAGCTTAAAATAACCCAATTGCCACACCCAAAAGATACGGAATCAGTACTGAGTGATTCCTTCAAACGCATGAAAAAAGACAAGACAGCATTGCGCTCAAAATGAAATCTGTTTATCTTTTTGCTGGGGTGAACATTATATAGTCATTATCATAAACCAATCATCAAAAAGGGAGGGGGGAGGAAGGGTGTGTGGTTAATACAGTGGGTATACATTTTATCATTATACATTCAACATTTTGCCACTCTCAAGATGGCAGACACTCGTCCTGACCCTCTCAAGATGGCTGACAGTTTCGTTATTTATAAGACTCAGTCATGGGTGTCACCACAAATGTAATCACAAGGTTTCACAAAGTTTCACTTCCCTGTACCAACATTTACTAGACATTTTTCCAGACGAAAACACTTTAAAAATAACCTGGCATTTCTGCAATTATGCTACTCATTGCACATTATGCATGCTCTTGCAAAACTGCTTTTGTAAAACTGCTGCTCCATACAAAATACAAGATACAAAATACAAGGTCTTAACCTATTTAATAATACTTGAGAAAAACATACAATACTAGTCAATTTCCTTAACCCGTATGTCCAAGCTAGAATATATGACCCCATCTCACTATAGTGGGGGTCCTTATGCCATGCCAATTACCACAACCCCCTCTTTCAGTCACGACGATCACGGCCGTGACTAATATCTCCGCATTGGGACATACTCCTGGGCATCATGGTAAGAGCTAAGATACATTCTATTTGCTGCAGCTGGGTCAGGACTGGGGGCCAGAGTACCTCGGGAAGTCATACACATAATAAACTTGAAGCAGGCGTATAGGGTTAATGCCAGAAGCAAAATCATTACAATACACATAGCGACATCTTTGAACCAGGAAAAGACTCCACCGAAACCAAACCCTCCTACGTTAGCAAGGGGGTCCCAAGTCTCAGCAAGGTTCCTTGCTTCAACCTGTAACTTGTCGACCTCCTTCCTGTGCTGAGCAATCACATCAAAATAATCAGGCACCTTGATACTGGTATTGTGTATCCAGGTGCAGCACTCATAATCCCTTGTCACCTCGCATAAACCTGTGAGTGCTGCGCTCATACTCTCAATTGCCAGATCATGAAGTTCTAGCTGCTTTCTTATTGCTCTGGCCTCTACATTAAACAGAAAAAATATTAATCCCAGATGTAATTAGAAGGGGATTAAGAGAAAGTGGCTACTTTTAAACAACAATTTAGTCTAGGCCAAGGGGTAAGAAAATATAAACCATTTATTTTTAAGTATCAAAAGGGGAAGGTTTAAACATGCATATTAGATCAAATATACAGGCAATTACAATAGAACTTCATATACTATTTTTCCGATAGACTCCTAGAAGAGGAGGTCTATTCGGAAAGTGTAACAATCAAACATTTAAAACAAACAGAACTAACAGTACCATCACCAACAATGAGGGGAAAGACACACAGCACAGATGGTCCGGATGCCGGCAATTGGTTTCACAATGGAGCTGCAAAATGGCAAGATTAGCTTGATTGCAGCCAATATCATAATTTGGTCATATAACCTGTAGGTACCATAGTGCAGCTTCACTGTGAATAACCCTAACAAAATTGGAACCTAACAAGGGGAGATGGAAATGTTGACCACTGATATCACCTTCCTGGGGGAAGGAAGATATGGGAATGGTCTCCGTGGGATTTGGGGAATAGATGGAAGGAACAGGTGTTTCTATTGCACTCCAGGGATCACACTAGAGTGCATTCATAGCCCTGTACAGATTTTTCCGAGATGGTGAGCTTTGGTCACTTTTCCTTCAATGACAATCAAATGTAGTAAAGGAGTTTAGGTCATTGAATCTTTGGTTGCTTTAGAATGTGACCGCTAATGGCATAGTCAATATTTCAGTACAGCGCGGAGTGGTGGGAGCTAGAAAAGCCACAGAAAAGTTTCACCTTCTTAGTGTGTTCAGAAGGGGACGGGTATCTAGGGTTCAGTTGAATCTGACATGCAGAGCGGGGTCAGTGCATTTCACTGGAAACCCCCTGTTGAAGATGAACTTATTTTATACTTTACCCTTTCAGATGCTCAACGTCCTTTAAGTTAGCTGTGGCTCCGTGCTCAACCAGATCTCCTTGTCGGGATGGAATGTCTCACTGTCTGCTGGTCTTTGCGGATTGGTTGTTGTAAATCTGTAGCAGCGTGAAGAGTTAAAAAATTTGCGCTGTTGACGTTACGTACGTTCCGATCAGGACTTTGGAATCCACTATGCCCCGCGCTGCTTTCCGTTACTGTCCTCCATACACGGATCTCCGCTGTCGGGTCGAGGGGTTGCGTTGCCGACGTCACGTGACCTCATACTCTCAATTGCCAGATCATGAAGTTCTAGCTGCTTTCTTATTGCTCTGGCCTCTACATTAAGACTGGTGATGTCAACAGAATTCTTATCTAGTATTTCATCCAAAATCCCAGAGTAGTTATTCAGCCTTTTCATCATGTCAATACCCCATCCAGTTCCTGTGGGGAACCATGCCCAGGCCATGTCCTTTTCCAAGAACAATGATCTGGCATAACGGTGTTCAAGGGGGTATCGAGGATGCGTACCAGCCCTGAGCAAATGACGGCCCTCACTGTCTCCGAGAATTCCCATTATCGGAACCAATGAAGCTAAGTAACACCATCCCTGGGGATCACTCGGAATCCATGGATGGCATGTCCTCCCGCAACAAATGTATGTGCTGTCGCCCAAGGCTAGTTGCCGTGTGCTGAGAACCCGCTGGGCGTCTGTAGAGAAACGTGCAAAGGCAAGCTGCGAGAGCAGCCTTGTCATCTCAGAATGGGGTCCAGAGGCATGTATGAGAGTATATAAAGTGTGATTTAGGGCATGATCTGAGGTGTCAAAACCTGTGGAGTAGTCTGAGGATACAGAAAAATTTATTCTGGAGTGACTACATACTCCCCCACCTTTAAATGAGCTACCCAACCTAAAACACCAGTCAGGGAAATGACTCCTTCCCATAGCTTGGAAGGTGACAGGCCCATTCCCCAGAGTCACTTGCACTCTGGTGAAAATGATGGGGGGTGTTCCGTTCAGAAAAGGGGTAATATTCAGGGGTACAGCCATGAGGGGAATACGGGCTGTACTAGGGTGCAGCTTACTACATATCCAACATCTGTCATATCCCGTCCTCCGAGCATAGCTATATTTAAATTTAAGTAATAACATATTTCCTGTGGAACTATTAGTCTTAGATTCCTCAGGCTCTGAAAACACATCCCTTTTATATCTAATAAATGTGTTATTAGTGGTGTTATTGGGTAGGTCACATATGACCTTAAACACCCCCAATTCTTAAGGATGATAAATACAGTGCGTTATAATCCATGTTGGCAGGAACACCAAGAGTGTGATCACCCCCAGGAGTGTCCAAAGCTTCCCAGAATTCCGAGAAGTAAACAAAGTCATTTTGCTGTATTTCAGAGACTTCTTCACCTGCTTCACTCACTTTTTGAGGATATAGTGTTGGAAGCAGACTCAGTTCCTTATCAGTCAGCCCAGGCGGCAGAGCTGATTGCACTCACACGTGCCTGTCAGCTCTGCCGCCTGGGCTGACTGATAAGGAACTGAGTCTGCTTCCAACACTATATCCGGGAGCTGAACCACTGAATATCCTGCATGGTATGTTGTGTCATTTGGCCTTGAACAAGAACCGTCTACAAATACGTTCTGTGCATCAGGGAGGGCTGTTGAGGACATGTCAGATCTAGAAGATGTGTCCTGGTGGATGATAGTCATACACTCGTGCTGTGGTACAACTTCATCCTCCTCACCTTTCAGCCCCAACAAAGCATTCAGGATAGGAGCAGGACCAGAACTAGATGATGCATACTTTATCTCAAGTTTTGGGTTGGACAGCAAAATCACCTCATAGCCGCTTAGCCTTTGAGCTGACATACGCTGAGTGCGAATATTCTTTAGTAAAATGGCAACATTGTGGGTAGTGTGCAAAGAAGTTGCATGACCCAGAGTGAATGAAGTAGCCATCTCCACAACCATTGCACAGGATGCTAAGGCCCGGAGACAGGCCGGCATACCCTGTACGGGTATTGGCACTACCTTTGCAAAAAATGCAACAGGGCGAAGTTTTCCCCCATGTTCTTGCGCTAACACACCAACCATGGTTTTACAATTGTATCTTGCAAACAAATGAAACATTTTTTCATAGACAGGCAATCAAAGACCAGGGCTAGTAACCATAGCAGTTTTAAGGTATACAAAAGCATTACACATTTCATCATTCCATTTTATACAGTCTGGCATTTCAACACCTGTGGCTTCTCTCAGGAGGTGATCATAGTAGGAACAATCAGAGATCCACTGACGACAGTAAGTGATCATACCGAGAAAAGACAGCATATCTTTCTTGGTAAGTGGGCGGGGCAGACCCACTAAAGCTGTGGTTCTCTTATGACTGATCCTTCTCTCTCCTTTTGTGAGTACAAAACCAAGATAATCTACAGTATCCTGACACCATTGTAGTTTTTTTCTAGAGACCTTGTGGCCATTATCTGCCAACCAATGTAGCAGAGATATACCATCCTTTCTACATGCTTCCTGGCTTGGACTGCACAATAGTAAATCATCAACATACATTAATAGGACTGAACCATGGCTGGGAGTCCAGGACCGCAAGGTTGCCTGGAGGACCACAGAGTAGACTACAGGAGAGTCTACATAGCCCTGCGGCAATCTGCACCATGTCATCTGGCGGTTTCTAAAGCAGAATGACAGCAGTGGCTGTGTCTCCGGGTCCACAGGTACTGAAAAATATGCATTTGTTAAATCGATTACAGAAAAACATTCAGCATCGCATTGAATGGAGGTTAGGAGTATTGACACATCAGGCACCACAGGTGCAATGGGTATGATCAGATTGTTGACAGCTCTCAAATCCTGTACAAACCTATAACTGCCATCCGGCTTTTTCACTGGATTTATAGGTGTGTTAAAAGGGGAGACTATCTCTTTTAGAATTCCCATCTTAAGAAAATGCTCCACCATAGGTGCAATTCCTTACTCTTTCTCTTTTGACAGGGGGTATTGTTTGTAGTAGACAGGTTGCGCCCCCTCTTTTAGGGTAGCCTTGTAAGGGGTGCATGAGATGAGCCCCACATCCAGTGCACTCTCTGACCACACGGCCTCAAGGCCTGTTTCAACTTCGATAGTTAACATAATGGGGCAGATGGGGAACTGTTTTGAATGTGCAATAACACCCCCCTGTTTGGTCATTTCTAATTTAATGCCTAATTTCCCCATTAAATCCCTCCCCAAAAGATTCACAGGACAGTTTGGAATTATGCGGAACTCGTGGCGACACAATGTCCATCCACCAGGATGTTGGTAGACTGAAAGGAGTGGGGTCTTAAAAGTTTTAGTGACTATCCCATTAATTCCCATTGAAGGTTCAGCATTTGTAATTTCTCCCTTGTAAAAATCTTCACTCAGACTAGATTTTGTAGCTCCACTATCGGCTAAAAATGTGATAAACTTCTCGCCGACACATAATGTCAGGATCGGTTGCTCCTCACAGGAACGAGAAATGAGTGGAAATGTCGGGATACCCTCGGGGCAGCTTCATTGCTGCTGTTGGCTTGGCCAGTGAATGGGGTATTGAGGTCCTTGTGTTGGCTGATGTGATTTATTTTGGAATCTGTTCCACGTGGATGGTGAGGGCTGGTAGGCCTGGGCTGGGAAGGGCTGATGCTGGGACTCATAGGGGCACTGATTTCTCCAATGACCCTCTTCTCCACAATTGAAACAGCAAGTCCTGTTACCATCCGGGGAAGACTGTGTAAACCCTCTTCCTCTACCCCTAGCTCTCCCCCTTCCCGTCCACTGGTTCCTACCTCCCCACTGTTTATCATTTCCCTGGGGTGAGCCATCCTGTGGCCCCCCATGAAAAAGGACACTCACTACTTTCTCTTTCTCTTTCAGGTCAAAACAACCTGCTGCATCTTTCTCTGTTAATGTTGTCTGAAACTTCTTCAGGGTACTGGTAGGCCAATCAGATATCATCTGCTTAACCATCAGACCCATTTTGGGCTTAAGGTTAGATAAGTAAGTCTGAATCATCAAACTAACCATATCATCCCTTAGTGACAATCCTGCTTCTTGCGTCCACACTTCCATGAACCTCTTCCAAAATTCTAACACTGTTTCTCCTGACTTCTGTTTACACGCGATGGCAGTGGGAAGGGAAGACTTATTTTGAAAAACCCGCTTTAACTCAGCCTCAACTTACCCCCACATAACCCCTCTTCCATCTTCCGTGTTCAAAGGATACGCACCTGACTTCACATTTGCGGCAGAGATGACAAAAACAGAGGGCACCTTTACCCATTCCCATGCTGTAGTTTGACCCACCATACTGTCAAGAATTAAATGCATGTCCTCTTGTGTGTAGTTCCTGCCCTTACATGCCTTTTTTAAATATGCCAATGTACCTCCTGTTGAAATACTGGGCTTGGGGCAATATTTTATTATCTTACTAAGCTCATCAATCTCAATGGGTTTCTTCAAAACGTCATCCCCGATTGTCATAAAAGGGTATGTCGCTTCACCTCCCTTCTTTTCACTGACAGGCAGACCAGAACCTTTTGTTGTTATGCGTGGGGAAACTCCTAGTGCAGTGATGATCTGCCTGGACTTCTGGTAAAAATTTTTAGCCTCGCTCATCTGTTCCTCATAACCTGCGGCCTCACCCGTCTCTGTGTCAGAGTCATCATCAAATAACTCCGGAGGCGATAACACTGCCTGTTTTCTCGGAACTACCTGTGGTTTATAATAAATTGTTCCGCTCTTTGTCCGAGGTGGGGTGGCAGGGGCACTAACTTCCCCATCAGCTCTCTCTCCTTTAACTCTTTCCTGGGCCTTCTCTACTGTACAAGCAGGTGTGGGCGCTTCCTCTGCAACTCCATTCCCACAGTCCTCCGGCTCTGCATCAGATATGTCCGGTGCAGAAGAGACATTGTACCCTGACGCCCCTTTGGCAGCAACTCCCACCACCTCATGTACCGGTTCTTGCTGCTGCACAACAACCTGCACTGGCTCCACTACCTTTGGAGCAGACACCTGTGCCTGCTGCTGCACAATGACCTGCACTGGCCGCCCAGGCTCCGCTGCCCTTGGAGCAGACACCTGTATGGCCTGTGCCTGTTGAGCGGATGCCTGTCTCCCTTGCACAGCATGGTAGCCTGCCAACAGGTCTACATCCTCTACTGTAAAACTCGGATATAGCTGCTCAGCATAAGGCGGAGGGTTCGGGTGAGACGAAAAAGGAAGGATGCTTGGATCCAATCTCTGTTTATCTGCCTCTCCCTTATGGCTTCTGCGAGTATCCTCATCACTCACCTCAGTGATGACTTTCTTCTGATTTTTACTACTTCTCTCAAACCAGTATGGGGCATATTGCAACCAAATCTCAGCTCCCTTCCGACTTCCGGGCGGCCTTATATAGTGTGGGGCGTGTACTAAACCCCCTGAGCCATAATTGGCCAAAGCCACCCTGGTTTTGGCCAATTACGGCTCTCCGTTTTTTCTGCGCTGTGATTGGCCAAAGCATGCGGGTCATAGTGCATGCTTGGCCAATCATCAGCCAGCAATGCACTGCGATGCCGCAGTGAATTATGGTCCGTTCGCGCAACCCGAATTTGGCGCGAATGGACCATAACGTTCGTTCTACGTCGAACGATCGAACAGCTGATGTTCGAGTCGAACACGAAGCTCTTCGAACACGAAGCTCATCCCTACTTATGATTAAGGGACAGTTTCTTTATTGTTAGAATGGGGTTGGCTCCCTCTAGTGCATGCTGGACTCTTTTTGTGTTCTTTTCTCCTGTGTGAAGACTCAGAGCAAGGCATCATGGAACATGTAGTCCAGGATGAGGAAGTGACACTGTTAGCAGAATCAATCTGGACTACAGGTAACAGAAGGCTGTGTGCACAGAACAGCCTGCTGGGATAGGAAATAAAAAGGGCTGGTGCGGCCTGATTCGCTCTCTTTGGACGCCATTCTGAAATCTGCCAGCAGGAGGTGTGTGTGACAGGGAGTGCTAAGAATCTACAGCCTACACAGCGGGGAGCCGGATAGCCAGCCTCAGAAAGATCTCTGAGGACAGCATTGCTATCCCAGTACAACGGACCGGCGTGTGTTCCGGACCATTCGGAGGTACCTGCAATCCAGTCTAGAGGGAGATACAGTAATGGAGGCACTTGCTGAGATTTCGGATTCGGAGGATCTGCATTGATTACTGCTGATGTGCTGCGGTTTTGATGGGAGACCTTATGTTGTTTTAAAAATTTTCGTTTAAAAGGGGAAAGCCCAGACCAGGCTGTTTTAAGAGGCTGTGGGGAGCCTGCTGTGGCTTGCCGTGGGCAAGGCCGTTTTGAAAAGTAGCTACAATGGTACAGAGATACCTAAAATAGACAGTTGCCACCGAGAATGGAAAAAAACTTTTCGCTAATCTTGCTACTTCTGTCTGTCGCATTCTGCATAGCAGTATTTAAGACAATTTGTTGTGTGGGATGCAGTCCTCTTTCCACTGTGTTTTGTTGTTCAGGAAAAGGGACAAAATAAATTAGAGTAAAGTAAATGTCCAGGTATTTGGTGAGTATTTATGCATATTCATTATAAGTTTGCTAAAGGTTTCTTTGAAGAGAAAATGGTATAGTATATGAATATGATATGATGTCTCCCCTTTGCCAGTATTTTGCAAATTATAGAACTGTAATTATAAGTGCTTGATTTTTGCTTGAAGAAATGTATAGATTGGTTTGGTAACGTATGAGAGTAACAGGCAGGGGAGATTAAGAAGTTTGATAACGAATGTGTTTAGGTGGCAGGGGGATGTTATGTAAGGTAATGGAGTGTTCGGACAATGCCCCATGGTGCGATGAGAATAGTAAGTGAGAGGTAAATGTGTTTTGCCAAAAGAGGGTTAAGTAAGTGATTGTTTAGAAGGTAAATAGAGATTTGAGTTAAAGAGGGTGTGCATTTTTTACGGAGTCTTTTTTCAATGCATTTTTTTTGTTTTCACGGAGGAATTGACACAGAAAAAAAAAAGTTATGAAAAGTACATTTGAAAAGAGGAAGTTAGTTCGGCAGTAAGAGGTTTTTTTGGGGTTTTGTTTTGTTTTTTTTTATGTTTAAAGGGGAACCGTCTGCAGAGGCACGGCTTTACCAGGCGTGGACAATTAGACTTTTTGATCGATCGTTTTGATTAATTTGGTTTTTTTTCATGACTTGCTGTAGCGAGTGCAAAGATATTCTCGTTGTCATTTTATTGATTATGAGGTATCTTTGAGGAAGTTTAAGGGACAGCCGAGATAGGAGGTTTTGAGCAGTTAGTGAAACGCAGAAAGAGTTTTTGTTTAAGAAACAGAAGGTAAAGTGTCATGGACCAGGGTTTAAAGTTTGGATTATCAGTATGTTGTTAAAATAAGGATTTTTGTGTAAACGTACCCTGTTTATTTGTTTTGTTGTTTGTTGATGTTTTTGAGGTTACAATAGGTCGGTAAAGGTGGGGAGATTAGCATCCCACCTCCTGCAATGAACGGCCCCTGGTGCTGGGGTCTCGTGAGGTTTTGCGAGATTACGGTACCAGAAATTCACAGAGATACTGAGATGTTTATTGGGCGGTGATAAAATTGTCGCTGCTGGGTACGCTGAAGGGGGAGGGATGACGTGATGACTGGTGTGGGGGGTCTGGATGGGATGGAGGGAAGTCAAGAAATCTTCCTCCTTCCCCCTCGGACCCCCCCCCCCCCCCGGGGTTCCCTGTTAGCTCCCTGATTCTCCACCTCTGAGCTAGTGAGTCTGGGGGTGTGAGTTCTGACACAGATTGCCGAGGAGCACTGAGATCGCAGCTTCATGGACTGGCAGTTTCTGTGTCGGTCATTAAGGGTTCTCAGTGTGTGGAGGTCATCGGTGGGAGAACGTGTTCAAACGCTTCTGCCTCGATTGTCTCTGTTTTGTACACTGTGATTGGTGGCGATCCTTGGGGTCGCTGCTGTGGCGTAGTTTCATAAACGGACACCTAGGTAAGGGAAAGTTGTCGTTAATAGAGAGAAATGTTTAAATTTTATGTGTATGTCAATGTTTGTCTTGTCTTGGAATTCCAATTTAGAGTATAAGTTGTTTTTTCTTCTGAATACAGATGGATTGTTGGTTGGTTATTATGTGTCCTATGATCCTGCCAAGGAGGATTTTAAAAAGGTGTGCAGGTGAGGGGGACAGAGTGGGGTACTCATCTGTGTGTGGTGCTTTAAGAGGAAGGACTCGCAGATTTGGACAAGGACAAGGTACTCCTATCCAAAGTATTGTTTAGCACAATACACAGAGGTACATGTCCGCTTGCTGTTTTGCTTCAGGTGGAAGAGGGGATCAAACCACCAACCAGGTTTTCACCAACGTTTTTACGCAGAGCATATATTTGTATTCCATATTCAGCAAGTAAGAGAGATTTGCTGGATTGGAGATTTTAAGGAGGATTTTAATTGAGAAAAGTTATCTATATAGATTTAAAACATGTTATATATGTGGTTTGTAAAATGTTGCAACTATTTGTCAGTCTATTCATAAAATGTGTTGGGCACATAGGCCCATGCCCACTGCATAAGTTAAATGGGAACATTAAAGGGGGAGTGTGACACGTCACAGGTAAATTACATGTATGCGCTGGTACCAAATGTGTTTGTTTTTTTTGGGAAATCTGATCAGATACAAATTTTTAGGAGAAGCATTTTCAATGTATACATGGGTGTTTTTTAATTGTTTCAGTTGGGCTCTGTTTTCCACTGTTGCAGTCCCAGGGTCGCATGATTTGCACGGCAATTTTGCGGTGCGATTTCGTGCGACCAGTGAAAACTGTGTGGGGATGGGTCGCACTGAGGTCGGAACAGAGTGGTGCAAGAGCCTTTTTCCGGAATCACTGCGAGTTGGGTCACACCGGTTAGAACGGGGAGCCTTGAGGTCTGGTTTTAGGGACTGTTTTAGTTGTGTAAGGTGTTTGTTCTTGTATTATCGAAATTAAAAGGTTTTAACGGTATTCAAGATGAAAGTATGGAAAATGATGAATGGCATGGCCAGTTGAATGTGGAGTGAGAGGATGGTTGTATTATGTTTAATGAACGCACAGGGTATTATTTTGATTAGTAGAGTATTTTAAGTGTGTGTTTAGAATGTACACAACGGGTTGTCTCATATTGTGTTCAGGCCCATGTTATATGTTTTTCCCTAAAAAGTTTGGGGTTAAATTAAAAATTGATAATGGGGATTTTGGTAACAGAAGGGTGAAATTTGGGAAAAATGTTTGAAGAGTTACTGAAATAAAGTAACCGGGATCTGGATACATTGCTGCATATATTGAGTCCATGAGGTACTGAAATGTGATGGGAAAGTTTGTTTGAATAACAGTCGGAATGACCATTCTGGATATTTACCTTTTGAATTTCCAGGGTGTCAGTCGTGAAGTGTTAATGAAGTAATGTTGTTTATCCATAAATGTTTTGTTTGTTGCTGATGATCAGATATATTTGCAAAGGTGGGAGGCCTTTGGGTTCGGGTCAAATGTTCTATTCTGAGTTTCTCGGGTCCATTTGAGTCCCGGGGATAGAAGAAACTAAAGGTGTTTAAGTTTTGTTGAAGTTCTGCTATAAATACTGATTTAAAAAAGGTGTTTAGTTAAATATGTTGAATCTATATAACAAAGACCTTTGCTGAGAAACATTTTTTATTCCTGCATGTTTTACTTATGTTTGAGTCAATGAAGAATATTATTCTTAATCCTCCCAACGGTTAAGGCCCGAATTGATCAGGTAGGTTCTGTGATTGTTCATGTCGGATGAGGAGTATCCGCCCCAGCCAGCCAGCATTCACCCACAGCCCCATGCACCTGAAGAAATCCCCACCCTATTCATCCCCTGCCCTATTCATACCCTGTCCCATACCCTATCCGGATGAAGAGATGACTACAGCTTTTACATGGACATTTTCTTTGTTCATCTTTGTCATTCAAGCACCATGGGAGGTGCTCAGATGACTACAGGCAGACTCCTGTTGGAAAGTGTTCCTGGTAAAGACACCTTGAGGGCTAGCCAGATAACGCACGCCCAAGGTCTACAAAATTCTAGTGAGCATCACAAGAGAGATCCAGATGTGCCAGCCCGAAGACCCAAGTCTAGCCCAATGCATCAGTTCCAGTTTGTCTGTGGATATCAAGTTCTGTCCTTACAAAGAGGCAGTGTCTGGGGTGGAGAATTCATGTCTGTACATATGAATGATCACAGAACCGAACCAAAGGTTTTGGGAAAGGTTGAGGAGAATGAGAATTATAATGTGGACATTTCCTTTGCATTTTCTTTTCCCTACTTCCTACAATTTAATGGACATTCGGAAGCCATACAAGAGACTTTCTTTTTTTTAATGTATTTTATTGGGACTATTTTTTGTTTTTATAAAAGGAATCGGGGGACGCCCATTGGCGCTTTGGGACTTTGAGTGAGATAACATATGAAATCTCCACCCCATATTCAAATGAAAAAAGAAGGGAGGTGGGACTTTAAATGAAACAGTGGGCTGATGGGGATAACAAATGAGGTAAACCACAGAATGTTGAATGCATGTATTGAATAAATACAAAGGATGTACAGTGAAAAAAGGGGGCAGCGTGTACATAAGCACATAGCATGACCAAATTTCCATACATAAACAGATATAAACATAAAAATACATAGCAATGAATGATGGCAATCAATCAAATAAGGGTGTGTGTGTGTGTGGACATATATGAGCTGAGCAGCACATAGCAATGGTAGTAAGTGATGAAGTAAAAACAAGTCTAAAAACTGTTTGATCAAAATAAAAGTCCCATTAGAGCATAAAGCTGCATCATTGTAAGCCCGACGCGGCGTTTCGTGTATGTAGAAACACTCCTCAGGGGCAGATGCAAGGGGTTATCTGAAAATACAGAGTAATAATGATCAGGGTAATAAACTGATTTCCTCCAGAAAAGACAGGAGGTAAGTTCTGGTTACTTACAGGGTGTGCCACATTATGATGCATGTGAAAGATAGGGTCGAGAGGCTGCCCGTCCCGGGAACTGAGGTGGCAGAGAATCAAACACACAGCGGGGCGCAAAGGCATCATCCCTAGGCAGCAGATAGCCATAATTGTTCATGAAGTAAGATGTTCCCTCAAGGTGCAGTGGAAGTATCTGAAATGAATGGGTAAATCCATCAGAAATAACCCACAATCTAAAGGGAGTAGTGAAATGGAAGCTGCATGAGGGATGATCGTCACTCCAAGGCAGGCTGTCATGCCGCCTGGTTGTGGCCCCGCCTCCAGCACTATCGAGCCAGCGTGACGTTGGTGGCAGTCTCATGCATGTGCGGGACGCTATAAAGGCGTCTCCTTGGTCATCCAGCCCATTTCCACCTGCATGCAGACGCCAGAGCTTTTACCAGTCATTGCCATTCAGCACACTCACAAGGTAACAACGATCATCCCTCATGCAGCTTCCATTTCACTACTCCCTTTAGATTGTGGGTTATTCCTGATGGATTTACCCATTCATTTCAGATACTTCCACTGCACCTTGAGGGAACATCTTACTTCATGAACAATTATGGCTATCTGCTGCCTAGGGATGATGCCTTTGCGCCCCGCTGTGTGTTTGATTCTCTGCCACCTCAGTTCCCGGGACGGGCAGCCTCTCGGCCCTATCTTTCACATGCATCATAATGTGGCACACCCTGTAAGTAACCAGAACTTACCTCCTGTCTTTTCTGGAGGAAATCAGTTTATTACCCTGATCATTATTACTCTGTATTTTCAGATAACCCCTTGCATCTGCCCCTGAGGAGTGTTTCTACATACACGAAACGCCGCGTCGGGCTTACAATGATGCAGCTTTATGCGCTAATGGGACTTTTATTTTGATCAAACAGTTTTTAGACTTGTTTTTACTTCATCACTTACTACCATTGCTATGTGCTGCTCAGCTCATATATGTCCACACACACACACACCCTTATTTGATTGATTGCCATCATTCATTGCTATGTATTTTTATATTTATATCTGTTTATGTATGGAAATTTGGTCATGCTATGTGCTTATGTACACGCTGCCCCCTTTTTTCACTGTACATCCTTTGTATTTATTCAATACATGCATTCAACATTCTGTGGTTTACCTCATTTGTTATCCCCATCAGCCCACTGTTTCATTTAAGTCCCACCTCCCTTCTTTTTTTATTTTTTTTATTTTTTGTTTTTGGCCTAAAGGCTGTCATGCCCCTCCCACTTACTTTTATGGACTGTCATGCCCCTGTCACACCCAATCCCGTTCCCCCTTTGTATTTCATGGACAATTGCTATGCAGCTGAGATTATGTTTGTTTTCTGTTTTTACATTTCTACATGCTCAATGTGGTGGTAAATGTTTAGTGTGGTGGTAAATGTTTAGTGTGGTGGTCCGGGTGAGGGTCGGGGGCATAGTGGGATTGTTGTGGTGTGCCCAGGCCTCTGACCCCCGTACTAAGATGGCGAGGCTACTGTCACAGCTTGCTCTCTGAAGGTACCCAGCGGGTCCTTGGTGGACGGCCACTAGCCTTGGGCAACAGCACATATATTTGTTGTTGAAGGACATGCCATCCATGGATTCCGAGTGATCGTAAGGGATGATGTTACTTGGCCTAACTGGTTCCGATAATTAAAATGCCCATTGCGACTCCTTGTACCTGGAGGAAGTGGGACCCATCGAACGAGAAGACGTTTTTGGTCAAAATGTGCTCCAGCAACTTGAGCACAAAGGAATTTAAGCCAGTAGATTTGGGACCTCTTTCCTTAAGAAACCTAGAAATTACTGTAAGTCCTAATTTGTGTGGAATAGATGAATAAAGTGCTTCCACATCTATGGATACTAAAAAGCATCCTGGGGGCACATTGAGGCCCTCAAGGGTTCTGAGGAGATCTGGGGTGTCCTGAATATAGGAAGAAAGAGTAGTCACATGAGGTCGCAGATATTTGTCGACAAATTTACTGGCTCGTTTCGTCTTGGCACCTACGCCAGATACTATCGGACGGCCAGGAGGTCTAGACATATTTTTGTGTGTTTTGGGGAGTGAATAGAAACATAGAAACATGGAGTCTTGGGATAAGGTACCTGGATGCCCTCATATATCTCCTTGGTGATCAAACCCTCGAAGAGGGCGGACTGAATGGTGTCATTGTATTGCTGGTTATATAGGTCTATGACATCCCCAGAAATTGGTCTGTACCAATCCCGGTTTCTGAGGATGTCCCAGCACATATTCCTGTAGTTGAGTTCATCCATGACCACCACATTGCCACCCTTGTCCGAGGGCTTGATCACCAAGTGAGAGTTACGACTAAGGCCCAACAGGGCCTGTCATTGGGGTGTTGAAAGGTTCTGGTGGACCGATCTAGCAAGAGCCAAAGATTCAACATCCCCAATAGCCTGGGTCAAAAAGGCCCAGACATTGGAGTTGATGTGGAGCGAGGGAAAATTTGTAGATTTCTTCTTTACAGCCTTACTCAGTGATTCAATATAATTTTGATATTGAGTATTCTGAATACGTTGGCCTCTCGCCACTTCAGTATCCGGGCTCATTTCACGGATCTCAGTCCCCTCGCTCTCATCTAGTAGTAGAACAAGGTTCTTGAGGGCTCGGAACTCAGCCACCGTGAAATCCTTCCAGATCTCCTGGTGGGAGATTTCCATTTGTCTGGGACAACGCTCTTTGTCATACATAAATTTAAAGGTCAATTTCCGGGCAAAAAGGTATAGGTCTTTTATGAGCTCAAATTTGTTAGAAGACGTGTTAGGGCAAAAACTCAGACCCAAGCTCAAGAGATCAGTTTCTATCTCACTCAGGCGGTATGAGGACAAATTGATCACCTCCAGACGGGATGCCTTGTTCTGGGTCCCCCCATATAGATTGGTTGCAGTGGATGGTAAAATAGTAGAGAAATCAGCAGGAGAAGAGGGAGAAATGGGTAGAGTAAGATTAAGAGAAATAGATTCATCAGAAGCGTTTGGACGACAAATATGAGGAAAAAAGTGATCTATACGTCATCTCTTATTTTCCTTGGCAACAGCCCCAGAGGTGGCCAAGTTATGTGTCTTGGCCATCGCTTGTGCTGATCCAATGATATGTTGACGAATATCAGATTCAACCCGAGAGGTCACGGCAGGGATAGAAGAAATCTCAGAGGAGGCACCCAGTGATGAGTTGGGGAACATAGAGACCCCTCTATTGCTATGAGGGTTTGAGTCCGGACAGATGTCAGTGGAACTGTTTATTTTTGGTCGCCCATTGTCCCCAGTTATGTGTTTCTTACTTGGAGTGCCTGTCTGGTACCCACCACTGTCTTGAGGTCATTTCCTTGAGTTCCGTCTCCCCTGTCGTCCTCGACCACCTGTTCGTGAATTCTGTGAAGTGAGAGAATTGGCAGAGGAGTCAGAGTCATATTTATCCTTCTCATTAGTATGTCTTTTGTTCCTGGATGGACCAGGTCCCCTCCGTATGCCTCGTTGGCTGTTGGTAAGGGACCAATTGTAGGCATATTTCCCTGCAAAAGCCAATCTATCAAACTTGTCCTCCTTTTTGAGAAGTAAATCCTTCGTAAAACCTTGTATATGCTCTTTGAGGCGCATATCAAAGGGTCCGAAGTCTGTATTGCTCAGTGTGGCTGCATTTTCATCATATATCCTCTTAATTTCACAAACTACCACCTTTAATTCTTGCATGTAATATTCAATCATGAGCTCCATCATTTTCCTTGAGCATAATTGGAGATTCAATTCCCATCGGGCCTTGAAATCCAGATCAAGGGCCCAGATGTTCGGAAAGACCTGTATTCTCAGTCCCTTAGGATTGAGATCATCCAATAAGTATTGCTCAAAATATCTGATGTGCCAGAAAAGGCTAGATTTTCTTTCAAAAGTCTGAGTGAGTTTCTGATATACAATTTCAAATTCAACATCATTGGGTTTGATAGAGGAACAGGTTTGTTTGATGCCCATCATGAAACCTTCCCAGTTGTTGCCTGCAAAGTCCGCCATAGGTGTACTTTCCAGAGCAAGTTTGAATATAAAGAAAGGATCAATTTAAAGGAAAAAAGAAAAACTATTCAATCAAAAAGTAAAAAGTAAAAAGGGGAGAGAAAAAAGGTATCAACAAAAAAGTATAGTCGATACAGTCGGCCGGGTCCACATATAAGGAACTCAACGCCGGGAGTGCATGAAAACAGGGAATTGGTGTTTGCCACCCAAAAATGTAGTATACAAAAGGGGGAAAGGAAAGAGCACTCACATTGCCACATCCATATACTTATTTTTTCTCGTTTTTTTTTTTTTTTTAGAGCTGGCAATGTTTATTTTTTTTACATTTCCTTTAACAACCAGCTATAAACAGGTTAAAAAATAAATAAAAAATTTACGCAGATTCGCGGTACTTGCGTTTTGGATGCGGGTCCATTGAATTCTCTTACATCCAAAACACTGTTTTTGGCCTGGCAAAAAAAATCTGCAGTTGCGTTTAAACTCGTTTTTCACAAAGCCTGAAAATGCCTTCAGACGCCAAAGATTTCCACGTTTCAGACGCGGTACCGGCCTTTAGTCGCACTTTAGTTTAGAAGCGTTTTTAAAGGTGACCTCTTTTTTTACATTGATAAACTCAAAAATAATGACAATTCAGGAAAAAACATAAAAAATATATATATCTATCAAAAAAAATGAAATTGCTTCCATTGCATTGTGGACAATCCACAACTTGGGGCAGCTGACGTGGCAAGTGAACAATCCACAACTTGGGGCAAGTGATGTGGTAAGTGACACGCTAAATACAACTACACTTCTGCTCTCTCAGCTGCTGATACTCACTCTGGTCTCAAAAAATTGCTGAAATCGTTAATAATACTGTTTTTGGAGCTTAGGGCGGCTCCTTATCATGTTTCCTACCTAAACGCATATAGACGCAAATGTGGTAAAACGCGGCATGCAAACGCTACAAAGCGCGCCTTTCTAAACGCCGCTTTCAACCTTAGTTCGGAACACTTTGCACCAGCGTCCCGTGTACATGGGGCCTAAAAACGCCTATGCCATTTACAGCTCAAAAACGCCATGGTGGCCATGAGGCCATAGGCTAACATGGAGAGACGTTTTTAAGCTGCAAAAAACGCTCAAACAAGCGTGTAGCCTTATATTAACCACTTGCTTACTGGCCACTTAAACCCCCTTCCTGCCCAGACCAATTTTCACATTTCAGCGCTGATGCACTTTGAATGACAATTGCGCGCTCATACAACACTGTAACCCAATGAAAATGTATTATTTTTTGGCACACAAATAGAGCTTTCTTTTGGTGCTATTTGATCACCTCTGCGGTCTTTTGTTTTCTATAAATACAAAAGACCGCGTTAAAAAAAAAAAAAAAAATTGATATTTTAACCACTTCAGCACTGGGCCTATTCTGGCACTTCTCTCCTTCATGTAAAAATCATACATTTATGGCTATAAAATTACTTCAAAACCCCAAACAATATATATGTTTTTTTAGCAGACACCCTAGGGAATAATATGGCGGTCATTGTAAATTTTTATCTCGCTCGGTATTTGCGCAATAAATTTTCAAACGCCTTTTTTTTGGTAAAAAAATGGTTTCATGAATGTAAAAAAATTACAAAACAGTAAAGTTAGCCCAATTTTTTTGGGATAATGTGAAAGATGTTGTTATGCTGAGTAAATAGATACCTAACATGTCACGCTTTAAAATTGCGCACACTCATGGAATGACACCAAACTTCAGTTACTTAAAAATCTCCCTAGGCGATGCTTTAAAAATGTTTACACGTTACCATTTTCTCATTACAGAGGAGGTCTAGTGCTAGAATTGTTGCACTCGTTCTAATGCACGCAGCAATACCTCACATGTTTGGTTTGAACGGCGTTTACATATGTGGGCGGGACTTACGTGTGTGTTCGCTTTTGAGCACGAGCTACCGGGCACATGGGCATTTTTTCTTTATTTTGATTTTAAAAAAAATAGTTTTTTACTTTTTTGTATTTCTTACTCTTTTTTTTCCTTTTTTGTTTTTTGGATCACTTTTATTCCTATTACAAGGAATGTAAACATCCCTTGTAATAGGAATCTATTGTGACAGGTCCTCTTTATGGAGAGATGCAGGGTCAATAAGACCCCACATCTCTCCTCCCGGGTGGAAAGCATGAGATCGGTCAAAAAAATTCACCAATCTCATGCTGACAGCCGAGATCACGGCTTGCTTTACATACGGGAACCCGGCATGATGTCATTACGTCGCGCCCGGGCCTCCGACGGTCATAGAGATGACTGGTGACCAGATGGTCACCAGTCATCTCTATGCTTCCCATCCGGCGCCGGCCAAATCGTTCTCTGAGCCCAAGATGGCATGGGAGAGCCCGGAGAAGCACCGGATGGCGGCGGGAGGGGGGGGACGTCCCCTCCCGCCGCCTATAAGAACAATCAAGCGGCGGAACTGCTAACCGCTATGATCGTTTTTAGCATGTACAGAATCGCCGGCTGAAAAGAATGATATCTGAATGATGCCTGCAACTGCAGGCATCATTCAGATGTCACCACACAAAGCCGAGGACGTCATTTGACGGTGGGCGGTAGGAAAGTGGTTATTATTTCGAAAATTTAGACAAAAGGTAATTTTTCTCCTTCATTGATGTACACTGATGAGACTGCACTGATGGGCTGCACTGATGGGCACTGATAAGGTGGCAAGGGTGGGCACTGAGAGGTGGTATTGCTAGTTGGCACTGGTGGGCATTGAGAAGTGGCACTGCTAGGTGGCAATGATAGTTGGCAGTGATGGGTACTGATAGGCAGCACTGCTAGGTGGCACTGATTGGCACCAGTGGTGGGCATTGATAGGTGGCACTGGCAGGGGCTACTGATTGTCACAGATGACGCAGAATTGCCTCTTCCTCTTTGGGCCCGATGACCCTTGCACATAAGCCGGTGATTGCCTTTTTTTATGCTCACGCTGTCAGCACAAGGAGAAAACAAAAACCATTACCCAGCTTTTGTTTACATCACATGATCAGCTGTCATTGGCTGACAGCTGATCACATGGTAAAGGGCAGGGATCGGCCCCTTACTCGGATCTGTCATCACCCGAGTCTCAGTGACTCGGTGAGCACAGCGCGCGCACGCGAAGGGGATGAAGTTTATTGACGGACTCCCGGCCATTGAGGACCATGCTGTGGCCGTCGATCAGTTATAGCGCTGATCTCAAGTGATTAAAGAGGGTCTAAATGGGCCATTGACATGCATCACAATTCAACTTAGGAATGTGTCTTTGCAAAGTTAAACTAAATGAAATCCTTTCTTATTTTTGCTTGGGGATAGAGTGCAGAGTAGTGATGAGCCGAACACCCCCGGGTTCGGTTCGCACCAGAACCCGCGAACGGACCGAAAGTTCGCACGAACTTTAGAACCCTATTAAATACAATGGATGCGAACGTTCGAAATCTAAAGTGCTAATTATAACGACTATTATGCATGTTATTGTCCTAAAAAGGGTTTGGGAACCCGGGTTCTGCACCAGGGGACATGTATCAATCAGTGGCGGTGCGTCCATAGAGGGCGCCGGAGCGCCGCCCCCTCTCGCTCCCACACCGCCACTGAAAGACAATACACAGATTCATGCATTGCATGAATCTGTGTATTGTCACCGCTGCCGCGCTGCCCACTATACATATGGCCGGCCTCCTGGTGAGCGCCGGCCATATGAATTAGAGCGGCGGCCGGCAGTGGGTGTAACTTGGAAGTGCCTATCAGAGCCAGCGGCTCTGATAGGCTTTCCGAATACAGCTCTCACGCTGTATTCGGCTTCCAAAAACTCCTCCCAGGTACGCACGGGGGTGCGTTCCTGGAAGAAGACTGTGTGGAGGTTTCAGCCAATCAGGTTCACCGGATCTGGTTACCGGTAACCTGATTGGCTGAAGCGACATCGAGGGCGGGAGAACACATCGAGGACGGCGCGGACCGAGGAAGGTAAGTGCAGGGCTGGGGGGGACAGGCTGCATTTGGGGGACAAACTGGCTGAATATGGGGCACAAACTGGCTGAATATGGGGGACAAACTGGCTGCATTTGGGGGGAACTGGCTGAATATGGGGGACAAACTGGCTGAATATGGGGGAACTGGCTGAATATGGGGGACAAACTGGCTGAATATGGGGGGAACTGGCTGAATATGGGGGACAAACTGGCTGAATATGGGGGGAACTGGCTGAATATGGGGGACAAACTGGCTGAATATGGGGGGAACTGGCTGTATATGGGGGACAAACTGGCTGAATATGGGGGGAACTGGCTGTATATGGGGGACACGCTGGCTGCATTTGGGGGGAACTGGCTGTATATGGGGGACAAACTGGCTGCATTTGGGGGAACTGGCTGTATATGGGGGACAAACTGGCTGCATTTGGGGGGAACTGGCTGTATATGGGGGACAGGCTGGCTGCATTTGGGGGAAACTGGCTGTATATGGGGGACAAACTGGCTGCATTTGGGGGAACTGGCTGTATATGGGGGACAAACTGGCTGCATTTGGGGGGAACTGGCTGTATATGGGGGGGGAACTGGCTGTATATGGGGACAACTGGCTGTATATGGGGACAAACTGGCTGTATATGGGGGCACACTGGCTGTATATGGGGGCACACTGGCTGTATATATATGGGGGCACACTGGCTGTATATGGAAACAAACTGGCTGTATTTGAGGGGGCAAACTGGTGGCGTTTGGGCACAGTGGCTGCGTTTAATGGGCACAGTGGCGGCAATTGATTTTTTTTTTTTCAGTTTGTTTGCGCCCCCCCAAAAAATTTTGAGCACCAGCCGCCACTGGTATCAATGCAAAAAGAAGTTTTAAAAACGGCCTTTTTTCTGGAGCAGTCATTTTAATGATGCATAAAGTGAAAAAAAAAAGTCAAATATTCCTTTAAATATCGTACCTGTGGGGTGTCTAAAGTATGCCTGTGAAGTGCCACGTGTTTCCCCTGTTTAGAACTGTCCCTGCACAAAATTACATTTCTAAAGGAAAAAAAGCCATTTAAAACTGCTTGCGGCTTTAATGTAATGTCTGGTCCCGGTAATATGGATGAAAATCTTTAAGAAAAATGGCATAGCTACCCCATCACACACCCCCCCCCCCCCCACCCCAGCCCATTATCAGCCCCTTTGGGTCTTGTATGGATATTAAGGGGAACCCCGCACACAAAATAAAAAAGGCCCTATATACTCCGAACAGCCGTATACAGGCGGTGCATACAAGACAGGGACTGTAGGTTTGTTCTTATGTAGAATCTGTTTGTAATTTTGAACAGGTACATTGTTTAAGTGTAGCTCCAGGCAAAAAATCTATTTTTAAGCTTTTTGGAAAACATAGGGAAGGGTTATCACCCCTGTAACATTTGTTTTGCTGTCTGTGCAGTGTGCACCTGTTCAGAACAGTTCACCTCACTTTCCGTCCTAATGACAAATGTTTTTTGAAAATTTGGGTTTTTTATTGAAACAAGAATTGGTGATAAAGCATCAGTGGAGAGGAGACACTTTTTTTCCCATATTAACTCTTACAGGAGAGAATTTGCCTTCCATGGGGTAGATTTCCTCTCACTTCCTGTTGTATCCTTCCGTTTGCAAGGAGGAGTCATTTGTAAGTTGGATGTTTGAAAGTAGGGGCCTGCCGTATATACTCAGCTGAAATTTGCCCCTTACATGTTGGTGTTGCCACAACACTGTGAGCCCTCACAGTTACTCTTGGTGGGCGCATGAATGGGCCCTGCTGTGAATTATTAGATCAAGAATTGTAATTGCATGCCCCTGTTGAACAGGGGCTGAAAAATTGGGCCTTTGGTGGTGGTGGTGGTGTTGACACAACACTGTAAGGCCTCACAGTTAGTCTTGGTGGGCGCAGGAATGGGCCCTGCTGTGAATTATTAGATCAAGAATTGTAATTACATACCCCTGTTAAACAGGGGCATAAAAATTGGGCCTTAGGCACTGGTGCCACAACACTGCAACCCCTCACAGATACTGTACTTGGAGCACAGCAATGAGCCCTGTTGCAAAGTATTGCATCAAAAAATTTAATTACACGCCCCTGTTAAACAGGGGCTGAAAAATTGGGCCTTAGCCACTGGTGCTGGTGCCACGACACTGCAACCACTCCCAGATACTCTAGTTGGAGTGCAGGAATGAGCCCTGCTGCAAAGCTTTGCATAAAAAATTGTAATAACACACCCCTGTTAAACAGGGGCTGAAAAATTGGGCCTTAGCCACTGGTGGTGGCACCCAGAAACAAAAATGTTCTTCCAAGCTATCATCATCAATCGGATCATTGAGGAGGAGGAGGATAGTCAGTCAACATAACAGGACAGTCTCTCAGCATCAGCATCAGTCTTGAAGGGATTTGACATTTGAAAATAAATTAGTCTGTTATATCAGCTTCAGGTATTTGGTAGCTGGTGGTGATCCAAGACTGGTTCATCTTTATGAAGGTCAGTCGATCAACAGAGTCGGTGGACAGGCGCACCCTGTGATCCGTGACAAATCCTCCAGCAGCACTGAATGTGCGTTCTGAAAGAACGCTGGATGCAGGACAGGCCAGTAGCTCAATTGCATACTGTGCAAGCTCTGGCCAGTGATCCATCCTCAAGACCCAGTAAGCCAGAGGATTTTCGGTGGGGAAGGTGTCCAAGTCTGACCTTGCCCCTAGGTATTCCTGCACCATGTATATCAGACGCTGGCGATGGTTGCTGGAACCGATCATACCTTGGGGCTGCGGACTAAAGAATTGTCTGAACGCTTCGGTCAGACGGCCACCTTCCCCACCGCTCCTTCTTTGACTGACCGAAGCCTCAGCAACTCGTTGTCCAGGACCAGGAGTTTGTAACCTCCCAGTCTCTGGGAACGCGTTGCACAGACCTTTCTGCAAGGCCTCCCGGAGTTGTCTCATCCTCTGCTCCCTCTGCTACGGTAAGATAAGGTCCGCAACCTTACCCTTGTACCGTGGATCAAGGAGAGTGGCCAGCCAGTAATGGTCCCTCTCCTTGATCCGAAGAATACGAGGATCCTTCCGCAGACTTTGCAGGATCAGGGAGGCCATGCAGCGTAGGTTAGCTGAGGCATTTGGTCCGGAGTCCTCTGGGTCAATAAGGACGACATGATCCGCAGCCACCTCCTCCCAGCCACGTACAAGTCCACTGGTTTCTTGGGACTGTAAATCATCCCTAAAAGACTGCTGCTGATGATGCTGAGTGCCAGGCTCCACCTCCATGCTGACACAATCCTCCTCCTCCTCTTCTTCCTGTGCGATGGGTGGGACAGAAGGAACACTGTCTGGGTAAAGGGGGCCTTGAGAGGGAAGGAAGTCCTCCTCTTCCTGCCTCTGTTCTGCCTCAAGTGCCCTGTCCATTATTCCACGCAGCGTATGTTCCAACAGGTGGACAAGAGGTACAGTGTCACTGATGCATGCACTGTCACTGCTCACCATCCTCGTGGCCTCCTCAAATGGTGCCAGGACAGTGCATGCATCCCTGATCATGCCCCACTGGCGTGGTGAAAAAAACCAGAGCTCCCCTGACCCTGTCCTGGTGCCGTAGTCGCACAGGTACTCATTGATGGCCCTCTGCTGCGTGTGCAGCCGCTGCAGCATGGCCAACGTTGAGTTCCACCTGGTGGGCATGTCACATATAAGGCGGTTCTTGGGCAGGTTCAACTCCTTTTGCAGCTCAGCCAGGCGAGCACTGGCATTATAAGATCTGCGGAAATGCACACAGACTTTCCTGGCCTGCCTCAGGACATCCTGTAAGCCCGGGTACCTGCCCAAGAACCGCTGCACCACCAGGTTAAGGACGTGAGCCACACAGGGCACATGGGTCAGTTGTCCCTGTCGGAGAGCGGAGAGTAGTGATGAGCCGAACACCCCCGGGTTCGGTTCGCACCAGAACCCGCGAACGGACCGAAAGTTCGAACGAACATTAGAACCCTATTAAATATAATGGATGCGAACGTTCGAATTCTAAAGTGCTAATTATAACAACTATTATGCATGTTATTGTCATAAATAGGGTTTGGGAACCCGGGTCGTGCACCAGGGGACATGTATCAATGCAAAAAGAAGTTTTAAAAACGGTCGTTTTTCGGGAG
Organism: Rana muscosa; assembly: GCA_029206835.1. Taxonomy (NCBI): domain Eukaryota; kingdom Metazoa; phylum Chordata; class Amphibia; order Anura; family Ranidae; genus Rana; species Rana muscosa. The sequence continues at coordinate 1,215,936,078 of CM055122.1, forward strand.
CAGTCATTTTAATGATGCATAAAGTGAAAAAAAAAAAGTCAAATATTCCTTTAAATATCGTACCTGGGGGGTGTCTAAAGTATGCCTGTGAAGTGCCACGTGTTTCCCGTGTTTAGAACTGTCCCTGCACAAAATGACACTTCTAAAGGAAAAAAAAGCCATTTAAAACTGCTTGCGGCTTTAATGTAATGTCTGGTCCCGGTAATATGGATGAAATTCTTTAAGAAAAATGGCATAGCTACCCCATGACCCCCCCCCTACCCCAGCCCATTACCAGCCCCTTTGGGTCTTGTATGGATATTAAGGGGAACCCCGCACATAAAATAAAAAAGGCCCTATATACTCTGAACAGCCGTATACAGGCGGTGCATACAAGACAGGGACTGTAGGTTTGTTCTTATGTAGAATCTGTTTGTAATTTTGAACAGGTACATTGTTGAAGTGTAGCTCCAGCCCAAAAATCTATTTTTAAACTTTTTGGGAAACATAGGTAAGGGTTATCACCCCTGTAACATTTGTTTTGCTGTCTGTGCCCCTGTTCAGAACATTTCACCTCACTTTCCGTCCCAATGACAACTGTTTTTGAAATGTGGTGTTTTTCTTGAAACAAGGATTGCTGATAAAGCATCAGTACAGATGAGACCCCTTTCTCCCATATTTATTCTTACAGGAGAGAATTTTCCTTTCTAGGGGTAGATTTCCTCTCACTTCCTGTTGTCTTCTTTCGTTTGCAAGTAGGAGTCGTTTGTAAGTTGGATGTTTGAAAGTAGGGACCTGCCGTATATACTCTGCAGAAATAGGCCCCTTAGTTGTTGGTGTTGGCACAACACTGTAAGCACTCAGTTACTCTTGGTTGGTGCTGGAACGCCCTGCTGTCAACTATTATATCAGGAATTTTAATTACATATAATTGTTGAACAGTGGTAGTAAAAATTGGGGCTTTGATGGTGGTGCTGGTGCCACAACACTGTAAGCCCTGACAGTTACTCTTGGTGGGTGCAGCAATGGGCCCTGCTGTGAATTATTAGATCAAGAATTGTAATTACATGCCCCTTTTGAACAGGGGCTGAAAAATTGGGCCTTTCGTGGTGGTGGTGGTGGTGGCGTTGCCACAAGACTGTAAGCCCTCAGAGTTACTCTTGGTGGGTGCAGCAATGGACCCTGCTGTGAATTATTAGATCAAGAATTGTAATTGCATGCCCCTGTTGAACAGGGGCTGAAAAATTGGGCCTTAGGCACTGGTGGCACAACACTACAACCCCTCACAGATACTGTACTTGGAGCACAGCAATGAGCCCTGTTGCAAAGTATTGCTTCAAAAATTGTAATGACACGCCCCTGTTAAACAGGGGCTGAAAAATTGGGCCTTAGGCACTGGTGCCACAACACTCCAACCCCTCACAGATACTGTACTTGGAGCACAGCAATGAGCCCTATGGCAAATTATTGCTAAAAAAATTGTAATTACACGCCCCTGTAAAACAGGGGCTGAAAAATTGGGCCTTAGCCACTGGTGGCGGCACCCATAAACAAAAATGATCTTCCAAGCTATCATCATCAATCGTATCATTGAGGACTCGGAGGAGGAGGATAGCCAGTCAACATAACAGCACAGGCACTCAGCATCAGCATCAGTCTTGAAGGGATGTGACATGTTAAAATCAATTAGTCTGTTATATCAGCATCAGGTGTGTGGTAGCTGGTGGTGATCCAAGACTGGTTCATCTTGATGAAAGTCAGTCGATCAACCGAGTCGGTGGACAGGCGCACCCTGTGATCCGTGACAAATCCTCCAGCAGCACTGAATGTGCGTTCCGAAAGAACGCTGGATGCAGGACAGGCCAGTAGCTCAATTGCATACTGTGCAAGCTCTGGCCAGTGATCCATCCTCAAGACCCAGTAAGCCAGAGGATTTTCGGTGGGGAAGGTGTCCAAGTCTGACCTTGCCCCTAGATATTCCTGCACCATGTTTATCAGACGCTGGCGATGGTTGCTGGAACCGATCATACTTTGGGGCTGCGGACTAAAGAATTGTCTGAACGCATCGGTCAGACGGCCACCTTCCCCACCGCTCCTTCTTTGACTGGCCGAAGCCTCAGCAACTCGTTGTCCAGGACCAGGAGTTTGTAACCTCCCAGTCTCTGGGAACGCGTTGCACAGACCTTTCTGCAAGGCCTCCCGGAGTTGTCTCATCCTCTGCTCCCTCTGCGACGGTAACATAAGGTCCGCAACCTTACCCTTGTACCGTGGATCAAGGAGAGTGGCCAGCCAGTAATGGTCCCTCTCCTTGATCCGAAGAATACGAGGATCCTTCCGCAGACTTTGCAGGATCAGGGAGGCCATGCAGCGTAGGTTTGCTGAGGCATTCGCTCCGGAGTCCTCTGGGTCACTAAGGACGACATGATCCGCAGCCACCTCCTCCCAGCCACGTACAAGTCCACTGGTTTCTTGGGACTGTAAATCATCCCTAAAAGACTGCTGCTGATGATGCTGAGTGCCAGCCTCCACCTCCATGCTGACACAATCCTCCTCCTCCTCCTCCTCCTCCTCCTCTTCCTGTGCGATGGGTGGGACAGAAGGAACACTGTCTGGGTAAAGGGGGCCTTGAGAGGCAAGGAAGTCCTCCTCTTCCTGCCTCTGTTCTGCCTCAAGTGCCCTGTCCATTATTCCACGCAGCGTGTGCTCCAACAGGTGGACAAGAGGTACAGTGTCACTGATGCATGCACTGTCACTGCTCACCATCCTCGTGGCCTCCTCAAATGGTGCCAGGACAGTGCATGCATCCCTGATCATGCCCCACTGGCGTGGAGAAAAAAAACCAAGCTCCCCTGACCCTGTCCTGGTGCCGTAGTCGCACAGGTACTCATTGATGGCCCTCTGCTGCGTGTGCAGCCGCTGCAGCATGGCCAACGTTGAGTTCCACCTGGTGGGCATGTCACATATAAGGCGGTTCTTGGGCAGGTTCAACTCCTTTTGCAGCTCAGCCAGGCGAGCACTGGCATTATAAGATCTGCGGAAATGCACACAGACTTTCCTGGCCTGCCTCAGGACATCCTGTAAGCCCGGGTACCTGCCCAAGAACCGCTGCACCACCAGGTTAAGGACGTGAGCCACACAGGGCACATGGGTCAGTTGTCCCTGTCGGAGGGCGGAGAGGAGGTTGGTGCCATTGTCGCAAACCACCATTCCTGGCTTAAGCTGGCATGGCGTCAACCACCTCTCGGCCTGGCCCTGCAGAGCAGACAGGACCTCTGCCCCAGTGTGGCTTCTGTCCCCCAAACACACCAGCGCAAGCACGGCATGGCATCTTTTTGCCTGCGTACTTGCGTAGCCCCGTGAACGGCTACGGAGCACCGCTGGTTCATAGGACAAACCACAGGAAGAGGCCATGGAGGAAGAAGAAGAGGAGGGGGTGGAGGAGAGAGGTGTGTCACAACCAGTAGTAGCATTTTGGAGGCGTGGCGGTGGGACAACCTCCAACACTACTGCACCTTGTCCTGCATCCTTCCCAGCTGCCAAAAGAGTGACCCAATGGGCCGTGAAAGAAAGGTAACGTCCCTGTCCATGCCTGCTGGACCATGAGTCAGCGGTAATATGCACCTTACCGCTGACCGCCCTGTCCAGCGAGGCCAAGACATTGCCTTCCACATGCCGGTAGAGAGCCGGAATAGCCTTCCGTGAGAAAAAGTGGCGTTTGGGAACCTGCCACTGAGGAACCGCACATTGCACAAACTCACGGAAGGGGGCCGAGTCTACCAACTGAAAAGGCAGCAGTTGAAGCGCTAGCAATTTAGCCAAGCTAGCATTCAACCGCTGGGCATGTGGATGGCTGGGAGTGAACTTCTTTCGACGGTCCAGCAGCTGGGGCAGGGAAATTTGCCTGCTAGAATCGGACGTCGGTGTACTGCTAGCAGAGTGGCCGCAAGTACTTGGCTGTGACACACCTAATTCTACACCTTCATTCCTCTCAGTGCATGTTTCAGAGAGGACTGAAGTTATAGTGGGGTTGGAGATCCCAGCTGATGCGGTGCAAGGAGAGGTCCGCTTTGTTCTTTGGTGTGGGTCTTTGAGGTAGGCTTGCCAACGAGCTGCATGGCAGGTCAACATATGTCTGGTCAGGCATGTGGTACCCAAGCGGCTGATGTTTTGGCCACGCGATATACGCTTGAGACATATGTTGCAAACAGCAGCTGTGCGATCTGATGCACTAGCCTCAAAAAAGGCCCACACCAAAGAACTTTTTGAATGACGGGCAGAGGCAGCGCCCTGCACAGGCGGAGCTCTGCAGTGTGATTCCGTCGGTGTACTGCCCTTACGCTGACCACCAAAGGGCATCCTGCCTCGTTGGAGATGTGCCTCCTCCTCATCCTCCTCCTCCTCCTCTCTCCTATTAGGCACCCACGTGGAGTCAGTGACCTCATCATCACCTCCCTCCTCATCACTGGAGGCAATCTGGCAGTATGCTGCAGCTGCTGGAACATGACTGCCAGATTGGTGTCCTTCTTGAGCATCCCCTCTGTCTGCTCTCACGCTACTGCCTTCCTCTAGCTGGGTTTCATCATCAGACCCTTCGAAACGCTGGGCATCCTCCTGGAGCATGTACCCAACACTGTGCTGAAACAGTTCGGGGGACTCCTCAGGAGGAGGACATGGTGGGTCTAGGGAAGGAGTGACTGATGATGAGTCTGACATTGATACCAGGGAAGAGGACGCTTTGGCAGCTGCTTTTCCAGTACCCTGAGCCTGGGTGAGAGAGGATGAGGAGGAGGAGGAGGGCTTGGTCATCCACTCTACCAAGTCTTCGGCATGATGTGGCTCAACATGTCCAGCTGCCGAAAAGAAGGACAAGCGTGTCCCATGGCCATGTGCTGATGACAATGCACCGCGTCCACGACCAGCACTGTTGCCCCCAGACACAGAGCCTGCTTGCCCTCTTTTATTGCCTCCTGACTGTCTGCCTCTCCTTGTTTGCCTTCCAGACATTCTAATAGATGGCCTGCAGGGAGATGGGAAAAAAGCAATAAGGGCTACCTTCAGGTGTCCTTCTCTGTCCCTTGAAACAAGGACTTTGACAGTGAAAGAAACTGACACACTCTCCCTACCTACAGTTTTCTGTCCCTAGAAAATTTTTTTTTTTTAAGCACAATTTAGCACAAGGAGAATTCACTCACTGTCCTTCCAGGTCCCTGGAAACAAGGACTTTGACAGTGAAAGAAACTGACACACTCTCCCTACCTACAGTTTTCTGTCCCTAGAAAAAATGTTTTTTTTAAGCACAATTTAGCACAAGGAGAATTACCTCACTGTCCTTCCAGGTCCCTGGAAACAAGGACTTTGACAGTGAAAGAAACTGACACACTCTCCCTACCTACAGTTTTCTGTCCCTAGAAAAAATGTTTTTTTTAAGCACAATATAGCACAAGGAGAATTCACTCACTGTCCTTCCAGGTCCCTGGAAACAAGGACTTTGACAGTGAAAGAAACTGACACACTCTCCCTACCTACAGTTTTCTGTCCCTAGAAAAAATGTTTTTTTTAAGCACAATTTAGCACAAGGAGAATTACCTCACTGTCCTTCCAGGTCCCTGGAAACAAGGACTTTGACAGTGAAAGAAACTGACACACTCTCCCTACCTACAGTTTTCTGTCCCTAGAAAAAATGTTTTTTTTAAGCACAATTTAGCACAAGGAGAATTACCTCACTGTCCTTCCAGGTCCCTGGAAACAAGGACTTTGACAGTGAAAGAAACTGACACACTCTCCCTACCTACAGTTTTCTGTCCCTAGAAAAAATGTTTTTTTTAAGCACAATTTAGCACAAGGAGAATTACCTCACTGTCCTTCCAGGTCCCTGGAAACAAGGACTTTGACAGTGAAAGAAACTGACACACTCTCCCTACCTACAGTTTTCTGTCCCTAGAAAAAATGTTTTTTTTAAGCACAATTTAGCACAAGGAGAATTACCTCACTGTCCTTCCAGGTCCCTGGAAACAAGGACTTTGACAGTGAAAGAAACTGACACACTCTCCCTACCTACAGTTTTCTGTCCCTAGAAAAAATGTTTTTTTTAAGCACAATATAGCACAAGGAGAATTCACTCACTGTCCTTCCAGGTCCCTGGAAACAAGGACTTTGACAGTGAAAGAAACTGACACACTCTCCCTACCTACAGTTTTCTGTCCCTAGAAAAAATGTTTTTTTTAAGCACAATTTAGCACAAGGAGAATTACCTCACTGTCCTTCCAGGTCCCTGGAAACAAGGACTTTGACAGTGAAAGAAACTGACACACTCTCCCTACCTACAGTTTTCTGTCCCTAGAAAAAATGTTTTTTTTAAGCACAATTTAGCACAAGGAGAATTACCTCACTGTCCTTCCAGGTCCCTGGAAACAAGGACTTTGACAGTGAAAGAAACTGACACACTCTCCCTACCTACAGTTTTCTGTCCCTAGAAAAAATGTTTTTTTTAAGCACAATTTAGCACAAGGAGAATTACCTCACTGTCCTTCCAGGTCCCTGGAAACAAGGACTTTGACAGTGAAAGAAACTGACACACTCTCCCTACCTACAGTTTTCTGTCCCTAGAAAAAATGTTTTTTTTAAGCACAATTTAGCACAAGGAGAATTACCTCACTGTCCTTCCAGGTCCCTGGAAACAAGGACTTTGACAGTGAAAGAAACTGACACACTCTCCCTACCTACAGTTTTCTGTCCCTAGAAAAAATGTTTTTTTTAAGCACAATTTAGCACAAGGAGAATTACCTCACTGTCCTTCCAGGTCCCTGGAAACAAGGACTTTGACAGTGAAAGAAACTGACACACTCTCCCTACCTACAGTTTTCTGTCCCTAGAAAAAATGTTTTTTTTAAGCACAATTTAGCACAAGGAGAATTACCTCACTGTCCTTCCAGGTCCCTGGAAACAAGGACTTTGACAGTGAAAGAAACTGACACACTCTCCCTACCTACAGTTTTCTGTCCCTAGAAAAAATGTTTTTTTTTAAGCACAATATAGCACAAGGAGAATTCACTCACTGTCCTTCCAGGTCCCTGGAAACAAGGACTTTGACAGTGAAAGAAACTGACACACTCTCCCTACCTACAGTTTTCTGTCCCTAGAAAAAATGTTTTTTTTAAGCACAATTTAGCACAAGGAGAATTACCTCACTGTCCTTCCAGGTCCCTGGAAACAAGGACTTTGACAGTGAAAGAAACTGACACACTCTCCCTACCTACAGTTTTCTGTCCCTAGAAAAAATGTTTTTTTTAAGCACAATTTAGCACAAGGAGAATTACCTCACTGTCCTTCCAGGTCCCTGGAAACAAGGACTTTGACAGTGAAAGAAACTGACACACTCTCCCTACCTACAGTTTTCTGTCCCTAGAAAAAATGTTTTTTTTAAGCACAATATAGCACAAGGAGAATTCACTCACTGTCCTTCCAGGTCCCTGGAAACAAGGACTTTGACAGTGAAAGAAACTGACACACTCTCCCTACCTACAGTTTTCTGTCCCTAGAAAAAATGTTTTTTTTAAGCACAATTTAGCACAAGGAGAATTACCTCACTGTCCTTCCAGGTCCCTGGAAACAAGGACTTTGACAGTGAAAGAAACTGACACACTCTCCCTACCTACAGTTTTCTGTCCCTAGAAAAAATGTTTTTTTTAAGCACAATTTAGCACAAGGAGAATTACCTCACTGTCCTTCCAGGTCCCTGGAAACAAGGACTTTGACAGTGAAAGAAACTGACACACTCTCCCTACCTACAGTTTTCTGTCCCTAGAAAAAATGTTTTTTTTAAGCACAATTTAGCACAAGGAGAATTACCTCACTGTCCTTCCAGGTCCCTGGAAACAAGGACTTTGACAGTGAAAGAAACTGACACACTCTCCCTACCTACAGTTTTCTGTCCCTAGAAAAAATGTTTTTTTTAAGCACAATTTAGCACAAGGAGAATTACCTCACTGTCCTTCCAGGTCCCTGGAAACAAGGACTTTGACAGTGAAAGAAACTGACACACTCTCCCTACCTACAGTTTTCTGTCCCTAGAAAAAATGTTTTTTTTAAGCACAATATAGCACAAGGAGAATTCACTCACTGTCCTTCCAGGTCCCTGGAAACAAGGACTTTGACAGTGAAAGAAACTGACACACTCTCCCTACCTACAGTTTTCTGTCCCTAGAAAAAATGTTTTTTTTAAGCACAATTTAGCACAAGGAGAATTACCTCACTGTCCTTCCAGGTCCCTGGAAACAAGGACTTTGACAGTGAAAGAAACTGACACACTCTCCCTACCTACAGTTTTCTGTCCCTAGAAAAAATGTTTTTTTTAAGCACAATATAGCACAAGCACAAAACACACTGACACTCTCCCTACCTATCCTTCTCTTTCCCTAAACTAAAGGAATCCAGGTTAAGCAAGAAAGAAATAAAAGTCACTGTCCCTGCCTATGCTGCTCTATCCCTGCTCCGGAACACACTACACTAGGCCGCCGTGCTGGCGACCTTTTATAGTGTGGGGCGTGTACTAAACCCCCTCAGCAATAATTGGCCACAGGCATCCTGCCTGTGGCCAATCATTGCTCTCCTCGCTGCCGGCGCTGTGATTGGCCAAGCATGCGGGGTCACAGTGCATGCTTGGCCAATCACAGCGCCTGGATGACACTGCGATGGCGTAGTGCATTGTGGGCCGTTCGCGTCACTCGAATTTGGCGCGAACGGCCCAAATCGTTCGATCTTCGTCGAACGATCGAACAGCCGATGTTCGAGTCGAACGTATGTTCGACTCGAACACGAAGCTCATCCCTAGCGGAGAGGAGGTTGGTGCCATTGTCGCAAACTACCATTCCTGGCTTAAGCTGGCGTGGCGTCAACCACCTCTCGGTCTGCCCCTGTAGAGCAGACAGAACCTCTGCCCCAGTGTGGCTCCTGTCCCCCAAACACACCAGCGCAAGCACGGTATGGCATCTTTTTGCCTGCGTACTTGCATAGCCCCTTGAACGCCTACGGAGCACCGCTGGTTCCGAGGACAAAGCACAGGAAGAGGCCACGGAGGAAGAAGAAGAGGAGGGGGTGGAGGACAGAGGTGTGTCACAACCAGAAGTAGCATTTTATAGGCGTGGCGGTGGAACAACCTCCAACACTACTGCACCTTGTCCTGCATCCTTCCCAGCTGCCAAAAGAGTGACCCAATGGGCCGTGAAAGAAAGGTAACGTCCCTGTCCATGCCTGCTGGACCATGAGTCAGCGGTAATATGCACCTTACCGCTGACCGCCCTGTCCAGCGAGGCCAAGACATTGCCTTCCACATGCCGGTAGAGAGCCGGAATTTCCTTCCGTGAGAAAAAGTGGTGTTTGGGAACCTGCCACTGAGGAACCGCCCATTGCACAAACTCACAGAAGGGGGCCGAGTCTACCAACTGAAAAGGCAGCAGTTGAAGCGCTAGCAATTTAGCCAAGCTAGCATTCAACCGCTGGGCATGTGGATGGCTGGGAGTGAACTTCTTTCGACGGTCCAGCAGCTGGGGCAGGGAAATTTGCCTGCTAGAATCAGACGTCGGTGTACTGCTAGCAGAGTGCCCGCAAGTACTTGGCTGTGACACACCTAATTCTATACCTTCATTCCTCTCAGAGCAGGTTTCAGAGAGGACTGAAGGTATAGTGGGGTTGGAGATCCCAGCTGATGCGATGCAAGAAGAGGTCAGCTTTGTTCTTTGGTGTGGGTCTTTAAGGTAGGCTTGCCAACGAGCTGCATGGCAGGTCAACATATGTCTGGTCAAGCATGTGGTGCCCAAGCGGGTGATGTTTTGGCCACGCGATATACGCTTGAGACATATGTTGCAAACAGCAGCTGTGCGATCTGATGCACTCGACTCAAAAAAGGCCCACACCAAAGAACTTTTTGAATAACGGGCAGAGGCAGCGCCCTGCACAGGCGGAGCACTGCGGTGTGATTCCGTCGGTGTGCTGCCCTTACGCTGGCCCTCCGAGGGCATCCTGCCTCGTTGGAGATGTGCCTCCTCCTCATCCTCCTCCTCCTCCTCCTCCTCCTCTCTCCTATTAGGCACCCACGTGGAGTCAGTGACCTCATCATCCCCTCCCTCCTCATCACTGGAGCCAATCTGGCAGTATGCTGCAGCTGCTGGAACATGACTGCCAGATTGGTGTCCTTCTTGAGCATCCCCTCTCTCTGCTCTCACGCTACTGCCTTCCTCTAGCTGGGTATCATCATCAGACCCTTCGAAACGCTGGGCATCCTCCTGGAGCATGTACCCAACACTGTGCTCAAACAGTTCGGGGGACTCCTCAGGAGGACATGGTTGGTCTAGGGAAGGAGTGACTGATGATGACATTGATACCAGGGAAGAGGATGCTTTGGCAGCTGCTTTGCCAGTACCCTGAGCCTGGGTGAGAGAGGATGAGGAGGATGAGGAGGGCTTGGTCATCCACTCTACCAAGTCTTCGGCATGATGCGGCTCAACACGCCCAGCTGCCGAAAAGAAGGACAAGCGTGTCCCATGGCCACGTGCTGATGGCGATGCACCGCGTCCACGACCAGCACTGTTGTCTCTAGACACAGAGCCTGCTTGCCCTCTTTTATTGGCTCCTGACTGTCTGCCTCTCCTTGTTTGCCTTCCAGTCATTCTAATGGCCTGCAGGGAAATGGGAAAAGCAGCAATACAGGCTAAGTTAAGGTGTAATATGGTCAGGAGGCACACTCCGCCCGCTGTAAGTGCCGCAAAATCCTGTTGGTGTAACACACCAGGAAAAAGCAGCAATACAGGCTAAGTTAAGGTGTAATATGGTCAGGAGGCACACTCCACCCGCTGTAAGTGCCGCAAAATCCCGTTGGTGTAACACACCAGGAAAAAGCAGCAATACAGGCTAAGTTAAGGTGTAATATGGTCAGGAGGCACACTCCACCCGCTGTAAGTGCCGCACAATCCTGTTGGTGTAACACACCAGGAAAAAGCAGCAATACAGGCTAAGTTAAGGTGTAATATGGTCAGGAGGCACACTCCGCCCGCTGTAAGTGCCGCAAAATCCTGTTGGTGTAACACACCAGGAAAAAGCAGCAATACAGGCTAAGTTAAGGTGTAATATGGTCAGGAGGTACACTCCGCCCGCTGTAAGTGCCGCAAAATCCTGTTGGTGTAACACACCAGGAAAAAGCAGCAATACAGGCTAAGTTAAGGTGTATAATGTGCAGGAGGCTTAGCAACAATGACACTGACCCCTGCCTATCCTTCTCTCTCCCTGCACACAAGGTTTATCAAAGTATATGACACTGACACTCTCCCTGCCTATCCTTCTCTCTCCCTGCACACAAGGTTTAGCAAAGAATATGACACTGACACTGTCCCCTGCCGATCCTTCTCTCTCCCTGCACACAAGGTTTATCAAAGTATATGACACTGACACTCTCCCTGCCTATCCTTCTCTCTCCCTACACACAAGGTTTAGCAAAGAATAGATTTGACAAGATTTGACACTGTCCCTGCCTATCCTTCACTTTCCCTGCTCCGGAACACACTACACAAGGCCGCCGCGCTTGCGGCCTTTTTGTAGTGTGGGGCGTGTACTAAACCCCCTCAGCTATAATTGGCCACAGGCATCCTGCCTGTGGCCAATCATTGCTCTCCTCGCTGCCGGCGCTGTGATTGACCAAGCATGCAGGGTCACAGTGCATGCTTGGCCAATCACAGCGCCGGGATTACACTGCGATGTCGCAGTGTATTGTGGGCCGTTCGCGTCACTCGAATTTGGCGCGAACGGCCCAAATCGTTCGTTGTTCGCCGAACGCGCGAACAGCCAATGTTTGAGTCGAACCTATGTTCGACTCGAACACCGAGCTCATCCCTAGTGCAGAGGGATTACAAGTCTAGACAGTTTTTGGGGATGTCTGCACCCCTGATAGGGTGAAGACAACTCCCAAATTTGGGCACTTTATCCTTCCAAATAATTCACTTCCTGTCACATAGCCACACAGGAAGTGAGGGGAAATCCCTACCAATGTCTTTCCTTGGGGACACACAGGTCAATCTAAATACTTTCCCCATTATGTACACTGCACTCCAGCATTTTGCGGGTTACACCCCAAATTATTAGGTATTTTGGACTTCGGGGTTTATTTACAAAAGGCAAATCTACTTTGCACTACAAGTGCACTTGCTGGATATCCGAGGGGAACATGCAAGCAAACAAAAAAAACACCATCTTTGCTTTTACATGATTGGATTTTACAATCACCAGTGGTCCCTCAGATTTTCAGCAGCTACACTTTTACTGCAGAGTGGATTTGTCTTTACTAAACCCCAAACTACCCAATGATTTGGGGTGTACACAACAAAGTGCTAGAGTGCAATTTGCTTAATGGGGACACTAGTTAGATTGATCTGTGTGTCCCCAAGAAAAGACATTGGTAGGGTTTTACCTTTACTTCCTGTTTAGTTGAGTGACAGGAAGTGAAGCGAATTTTACTAAAAGGGGACACAAAGCCCAACCTACAAAAAAAAAAAAAACACAAGCAGGGGTTCTAACACTTACTTTGTTTCCCTCAAAATGCCCACAATTAGAATTGTATTGCCTTGAGATATTAGTGCAGTGCTCTAAATCCGTGCTTCTCAAGTACCCCCAACAGGCCATGTTTGCAGGTTTTCCTTCATCTTACACATGTGCTTTAAATCACAGTCAATGGTTTGGTATTTTGGACAGCAATTCTCCATAAGATAAATTCACAAAACATGTCCGGTTGGGGGTACTTGAGGACTGAGGCTGAGAACCACTGCAGTAAAAAAGGAAAATTGAATACTTACCGCTCTGTATTTTTTATTTCCTGGTGATTTTCTATGGCAGCACACAATACATGCATATGCTAGCATGAAGGCACCAGGGTAGACAAATCACACCTGTTGTTTTGACATGCCAATCAGCTGTCACATTTGTTGCAAAGAAAACGCAAAACAAACCTCAAAACTTTGCATCAAATTTTATTGGTCAACAAAACAAAGAATACTAAAAATAAATAAAAAAATAAATAAAAAAACAGGGTCAATTTGAAACAGTTACAGACTCACAACATCTTGAGAAAGATTTGGCAAAGTAATGCAGCACAGACAATTAAATCAAAGTGAAGAAACGACAAACATTAACAACATCAAAATTATTTCAGGGGAACATTTCCCCCACACAAAAAAATACAATCCACAAAAGTAAACCAAACATCCTGTTTTGCAAAGACATAACAAATAAAATACATGTGTTACAAACTCGATAAGGATACGAAAATGTACATTTTGCCAGACACACGCACACACACACTTGCCTCTTTTCAGGGCAAGGGAGCAAATGCTATTTGTGAGCTTTATATAACATAGGTTTGTGTGCTAATGAGGCAATTGAAAACACATGCACAGTCCATGGAACACCCAAAATGCAAGTTAACCCAATGTAGAGACTGAACTTCAAAGTGCCTACACCTGTTAAGGATGTCCTTCAATTACTAACCCATAAAAACACTCTCTGAGCATGCCCAGAAATGTCCAGGTGCTGTTCACACACAAAAAGCACCAACAAAAAAATCTAACAGGCTGGGCATGCGCATAACAACACAAATGCAGCTAGCAGAACATAACCCCCCCCCCTATCCAAAATTAAGCACATCATCCAGCATGCTACAAAATTAGAGATGGGACAATCACCCCCCCCCCCCACCAACAAATACCATTGCAGTCTATGGGAACTGACATGTTAATTTTGCTAGTCCCCACTTGGCTGGCTTATCTTCTAGTTATTGGCCTTAAAATGGGGGCCCAGGTCCCACCCAGGTCCCACCCTAAGGGACATATATCAATGTCACCAATTTGGACAACACCAAAAACAAAACAAGGAGAAGTGCCTTTAAATATGCCAAATTGCTTAAGGGCCATTTCACACCACATGCAGTCCATTGCGTTTTTTATGCATCAAAAATGCATGGAAAGTTGGTTATATGGTTCTAAATGGCAGTGTTTGTTCCAGTGCGTTCCAGTTCCACAAAAAAAGTAGAACATGCTGCATTTTACCTGCACTGGACTGTACTGGAACGCAGCAAAACGCATCATAAATGCACTGAAACGCACAGGAACACACCTAAATGCACCAAAAACGCACTGGAACACACTTGTCCTTATTTATGGTTAATAAAAAAGAGGGGTGAAAAAAAAATACTGGACTGCATCAAAAATGGACCAAAAATGCACTGGAACGCATCAAAAACGTGCATGCAGAAAAGCACCTGGAACGCATCCGGATTGCGTTTCTATGGTGTGAACTGGCCCTAGTTCACACCATAGAAACGCAGTCTGGATGCGTTCCAGGTGCATTTCTGCATGCGCGTTTTTAACACGTTCCAGTGCATTTTTGATGCGTTTTTGATGCAGTCCAGTGTTTTTTTCCCCATATTTTCACTTAGGACAAGTGTGTTGCAGTGCGTCTTTGGTGCATTTAGGTGCGTTCCGGTGCATTCCAGTGTGTTTTTGGTACGTTCCGTTGCGTTTTTGATGTGTTTTACTGCGATCCAGTACAGTTCTGTACCTAAAAAATGCAGCATGACCAATTTTTTTTTGCCTTTCTGAAACGCACTGGAACGGACTGCAGTGGTGTGAACTATGCCATTGGCATTAATGTGATCAACTTTCTTTGCGTTTTTCATGCATCAAAAAACGCACTGCACTGCATTTGGTGTGAACTGGCCCTAAATATCATACCCGGGGGGTGTCTATAGTATGCCTGTAAAGTAGCGCATGTTTTCCATGTTTATAACAGTTCCAGAGCAAAATTACATTTCTAAAGTAAAATAATAGTCATTAAAAAGTACTTGTGGCTGTAATGAATTGCTGGTTCCCGTCAATTTAGATAAAAGTCATTGAAAGTCTTTGATAACAAAAAAAAAAAACCTGGGGGTCCCCCCAAATTCCATTACCAGGCCCTTCAGGTCTGGAATGGATATTAAGGGGAACTCTGCCGCAAATTTAAAAAAAAATGCGTGCGGTTCCCCCAAATATCCATACCAGGCCCTTCAGATCTGGTGTGGATTTTAAGGGGAACTCCACCCCAAATTTTTTTTTAAAAATGGCGTGGAGTCCCTCCAAAAATCCACACCAGACCCTTATCCGACCATGCAACCTGACAGGTCGCAGGAAAAGGGGGGGGGATGAGAGAGCGGCCCCCCCTCCCTCCTGAACCGTACCAGGCCACATGCCCTCAACATGGGGAGGATGTCCCCATGTTGATGGGGACAAGGGCCTCATCCCCACAACCCTTGCCCGGTGGTTGTGGGGGTCTGCGGGCGGGGGGCTTATCGGAATCTGGAAGATCCCTTTAACAAAGGGGACCCCCAGATCCCGGCCCCCCCTGTATGAAATGGTAATGGGGTACAAATGTAGAAGAAAGTGTAAAAAATGTTACAAATGACAAGAGCCGGTTTTTGACAATTCCTTCATTAATGTCTTCTCTTTTCTTCCATCTTCTTCCATCTTCTTCTTTTCTCCATTCGGGTTTCTTCCTCCATCTTGTTCTTCATCTTCATCTTCCTCTTCCTCTTTATCTTCATCTTCCTTCTTCCTTCGGTCTTCTCGTCCGCATCTTGCTCCGGCTTCTTCTTTCTTCTTCGGCCGCTCCGTTTGAATTGGAGGTTCCCGCTGTGCGACGCTTCAGTTCTTTAGTTCTCCTCTGGGTCTGCTGCCACCCGGTGACCCCACCCCCCCCTGGCAGTGGACCAAGAGGAGAACTGATTCGTCACACAGCGGGAACCTCCAATTCAAACGGAGCGGCCGAAGAAAGAAGAAGGGAAGAAGAAGCCGGAGCAAGATGCGGACGAGAAGACCGAAGGAAGAAGGAAGATGAAGATGAAGATAAAGATGAAGAGGAAGAACAAGATGGAGGAAGAAACCCGAATGAAGAAAAGAAGAAGAAGGAAGAAGAAGATGGAAGAAGATGGAAGAAAAGAGAAGACATTAATAAAGGAATTGTCAAAAACCGGCTCTTGTCATTTTTAACATTTTTGACACTTTCTTTCCATTACCATTTCACATAGGGGGGGGGGGGCGGGATCTGGGGGTCCCCTTTGTTAAAGGGGTCTTCCAGATTCCGATAAGCCCCCCACCTGCAGACCCCCACAACCACCGGGCAAGGGTTGTGGGGATGAGGCCCTTGTCCCCATCAACATGGGGACATCCTCCCCATGTTGAGGGCATGTGGCTTGGTACAGTTCAGGGGGAGGGGGGGCCGCTCTCTTGTCCCCCCCTCTTTTCCTGTGGCCTGCCAGGTTGCGTGCTCGGATAAGGGTCTGGTGTGGATTTTTGGGGGGACTCCACGCCATTTTTTTTAAAAATTTGTGGTGGAGTTCCCCTTAAAATCCACACCAGATCTGAAGGACCTGGTATGGATATTTGGGGGAACCGCACGCATTTATTTTTTTATTTGCGGCAGAGTTCCCCTTAATATCCATTTCAGACCTGAAGGGCCTGGTAATGTAATTTGGGGGGACCCCCATGCTTTTTTGTTTTGTTATCAAAGACTTTCAATGACTTTTCTCTATATTGCCGGGAGCCGACAATTCATTATAGACGCGGGTGCTTTTAAATGCCTTTTTCTTTCCTTTAGAAATGTCATTTTGCTGGCGGACTGGGAAGTTCAGAGCTGCACCTGTTCAACTTATGCAAATTGGTTTACGTGACTTGACATTTACTAAGATTTTGCCGGCGCAGTGTCTTGGCGCAAGGAAACAAGGAAAATTCCCGCGCGGAGCTCAAAAAAACCTCCCGCAGCTCGAATCGTATTTGCCGGCGCAGCGGGCTGGTTTTGAAAAAGTTACTTTCTCACTCTATTTTGGGCATATTAGTTATTTGGGCAGGTTCCACTACACTTCCTCACATCACCCCACATCACCCCCATTATATTCTCACTTCCAGCTTCTTTATATTTAGATTTTAACATGCCGTGCGCCAGGTCCATAGTGGCGCACTGAGTGCCTCCTCCCGTCTGCTGAAAACACTATAGTAAATGGGAAATAGGGCTGCGCTACCGACGCTAATGTTTTGTAAATACAAAAACAGCCATTGCGCGCGCAGATGCGCCGATACTCATGGCGCAAACGTTTTGTAAATCAGCCCCTAGGTGTTATATATATATTTATACACTGTATTGAGTTTAGCTAGATCCGTTCCTGTTAGTCTCTATACTGTGACAGGCAGGCAGGTGATTGTGCTAGCTGCAGACAGTCAGTGTTTCACTTAGTGTACTACTGTGTGCTTTGCATAGCATTCACCTAAAGCTCACCTGGATACAGTTATTCTCTATACTGTGATAGGCAGGCCAGTGATTGTGCTAGCTGCAGACAGTCAGTGTTTCACTTAGGCCCCTTTCACTCTGGGGCGATTTGCAGGCGCTATTGTGCTAAAAATAGCACCTGCAAACCGTCCCTAAACAGCGGCTGCTGTTTCTCCAGTGTGAAAGCCCGAGGGCTTTCACACTGGAGCGGTGCGCTAGCAGGACTGTAAAAAAAGTCCTGCTAGCCGCATCTTTGGAGCGGTGAGAGGAGCGGTGTGTTTACCGCTCCTCCACCGCTCCTTCCCATTGAAAGTAATGGGAAACCGCGGTAATACCACCGGCAATGCGCCTCTGTAGAGGCGCATTGCCGGTGGTATTAACCCTTTTTCGGCCGCTAGCAGGGGTTAAAACCGCACCGCTAGTGGCCAAATACCTCTGCAATAAAAATAGCGGCGCTATACCGCCACCGCACCCACCGCCCCAGTGTGAAACCAGCCTTAGTGTACTACTGTGTGCTTTGCATAGCATCCACCTAAAGCTCACCTGGATACAGTTATTCTCTATACTGTGACAGGCAGGCCGGTGATTGTGCTAGTTGCAGACAGTCAGAAAGGCACGGAGCATAAATGTAATGCATAGGCGGAGGGCCGGACATGACGGAGTTAACATGCACACTGAATAAAGAGATGGGAGTGGTTTGGGAAGTTTCAGAGTGGGAGGAGAGGGAAGCAAATAAAAGGGTTAGCCCCTCCCCATGAGTCATCGCAGTGTAAGGGAAAGTTCACAGGGCAGCAATATGGCTACTGTGGAGCAGATCTTGACCCAGCTCAGGGAACAGGCTGTGGTGCGTGGGGTGGACTGGCTGGAGGAGTATTTGGGGCCCATAATGCGGCAGCCGGTGGTGGAGCAGAGCCCGGAGGTAAGGGTGAGCGGGAGGGCGCGTGGATCCCGACCGCCTGAGCGTTTTTCCCCAGATCGCTACACTGGGCCTCAGCGGCAGGCACTGCTGGGGGGCCCCAGGTGGGTCCTCCGGCTAAGCGATCAGCAGTAAGGGACAGGGGGAGTCCTGTGCGGATCCCCAGGAGCAGCAGCGGAACACTGGGGGAACAATCCGGGGGTGGGGGGGCCACGGCGCGGCCTAGCAGACAGCAGGACCTGGAGTGTGGGGGCCCCGCCCCCGGGCAGTGGATGGAGAGATGAGGCCTACCCCAGGGAGCGGAGCAGCAGTGATCCCCAGGCCTTCTTTGTCCGCGGCTGGGGAGGTGGTGAGGAGTTGGTCTGGATGAGCGGAGGTGACGCCTGTAAGAGCGGAGGCCTGCGGGACTGAGGCGGCCGACACTGGTCCTGGGAAGGCTGTCTGAAAGTCGGCGAGCGGGTTTGCTGAGCGGAGGAGGGGACGGATGTCTGTGCGGGTTCATCGGCAGCCTCGGCTGTTACGCCAGGTGGGCTTTCGTCTGACGAGGAGGAGGGATCTGGACCGGGATCAGTCGGAGACCAGTCGGTGTCGGAAGAGGAGGCCATCCCTCTTTCCGAGGTGTCGTGCGGACGTTCGGCTGGTGGGGCACTGCCTGTGCAGCCCGGTAAGTCACATTTACGTTTATCACCTGTGGTTTTGTCTGGCAGCTTAGTACAGGAGGGCCAGGCGGGGGTTGGTCCAGTCGGGGCAGGGGTTGCAGGCAGCGGTAGAGGCTGTGGGGTTTTTGGGTTTCCTGGCGGGAATCAAGGAATTGGTAAAGAAATTTGAGCAGGCGGAGAGAGCGCCGGTGGGTCCGATGGCAGCCTGGGTTCAGCCGGCAGGGGGGGCTGGGAATGCCGGGGTAGTGCTGAGTGTTTCAGTGGCATGGGAGGAGACTGCCCCGGTTACGGTGCCCACCGCGGTGGCCCCGGCAGGGGAGGTTCCACGGGAAAAGGCCAAGGCTGTGGTGGCTGGGGAAACGGCTGGCAGACAGGACATCGTGAGGCTGGCCGATTCAGCGAAATGTGAGGTGTATGTGTGCTATGAGGGGCCGTTGGGGGCGCATCTAAAGCCTGAAGTGCGGGAAAAACTGTGGAAAGGTGAGTATGTGGAGATGTTTTCCTTGCTGCCTTTGGAGAAGTTTAATTTGGATAGGGTTAAGCCGGAGAATTCTAAAAAGGAAGACGAGGAAAAGGGGAGGTACAGATTGATCCCTAGGACATTTGCCAATTGGCTGCAGGCGTTCGCCAGCATGGCAAGTGTGATTGGGGAGAAAAAAACAGAATGCTGTTCGGCGCTCTTTGGGTATTAGGATTAGATCGGGGAGGCGTATAGGGTCTACGGGGGAACGGCGTGGCTGAGATATGATGAACAGTTTCGGCAGCGTAGGGCAGTGAGGCCGGATTTGAGATGGGACCATAAGGATATCAGTCTGTGTATGCGCCTGATGATGACTGCGAGGGCCCCGAATCAGTTTTTTTCAGGAAGGGGCCGGTGGACCTTCGGCCCAGGGACAATCGGCCGGAAACAAAAAAGGGGTATGTTGGCAATATAATGCAGGGACCTGCAGGTTTGGGGCCGCGTGCAGGTATAAACATGAGTGTTCAGGGTGTGGGGGGTCACATCCGTCAGCCAGATGTTTCAAGCAAGGTAAGGGACGTGCTGGGGAGGCTGGAAACAAGAGGGAGGACTCCGGTGATGGTGGAAAGAATGCGGCCGTTCCTCGGTAGGTATCCGGATAGACAGGCTGCTGGTTTGTTGGAGGAAGGTTTCACGGTGGGCTTTAAGATTCCATGTTCATTACAGGTCATTCCCCCGGTGGCGGGTAATTTGCGGTCAGCCATGCAACATCCAGACGTGGTTTCGGAGAAACTAAAGAAGGAAGTTGCCATGGGTCACATGGGGGGTCCTTTCCCGTCGGCACCTTTTTCTGATTTGGTAGGTTTCCCCGCTGGGGGTAGTGCCAAAAAAGGAACCCAATAAATTTCGGCTCATTCACCACCTGTCCTTCCCGAAGGGGGGGGGTCTGTTAATGAGGCTATTGATAGGGAGGCATTTTCGGTGACGTATACGTCGTTTGACGCTGCAGTGGGGTGGGTACGTTGGTACGGTAATGGGGCCTAGATGGCTAAGGCAGATGTGGAATCAGCTTTTCGGCTACTTCCAGTTCACCCGGATAGTTTCCGGTTGCTGGGGTGTCAGTGGAATGATGAATTTTATGTCGACCAATGCCTACCAATGGGTTGTTCCATATCCTGGGCTTTATTTGAACAATTTAGCTCATTTGTGGAATGGGTCGTGCGGGATGTGTCGGGGGTGAATTCCATTATTCATTACCTGGACGACTTCCTTTGTATAGGCCCGGCGTGCTCCAGAAACTGCGGAGTGCTCCTGGCTACGTTGGAACACATTGCAGACAGGTTTGGTATTCCGTTGGCCCCGGGGAAGACGGAGGGACCCCGTACGGTCATCACGTTTCTGGGCATTGTTCTGGACTCTGGGGCCTTGGAGTGCCGGCTGCCTGGGGACAAATTATCGGATTTAAAACGAGTGGTGAATAGTATGATGGGCTTACGCAAGGTCCAGCTTCGAGTGCTACAATCATTGTTGGGTAAGATGAACTTTGCGTGTCGCATTTTGCCAATGGGACGGGTTTTCTGTCATAGACTAGTGGCGAGTACATCAGGAATCCAGTCCCTGAGTCATTTTGTGCGTCTGGTGAGGGAGCACAGGGAGGATTTGAGGGTATGGCATACCTTCTTGGAATCATTTAACGGGCGAGCTATGTGGATGTTGGGGCCACTGAGCAATTATGACCTGGAATTGTACACAGATGCAGCAGGATCTGCTGGTTTTGGAGCATTCTTCCAAGGGCAGTGGAGTGCGGGTCCGTGGCCACGGTCTTGGGTGGAAGCGGGATTCACAAAAAATTTGGTGTTGCTGGAATTGTTTCCAGTGGTGTTGGCGGTAGAATTGTGGGGGGCATTGTTCAGGGATCTGAAGGTGCGTTTCCATGGTGATAATATGGGGGTGGTGCAGGTGATCAATAAGGTGTCGGCATCATCTCCGCCAGTGATTAGATTGCTGCGACTCTTGGTGCTGACATGCTTGCAGCTTAACGTAATTATTCATGCAGTACACCTCCCGGGGGTTGAGAATGACATAGCTGATGCGTTATCTCGCTTCCAGTGGGACAGGTTCTGAGAGTTGGCGCCGGAGGCGGAGCAGCTGGGGATACCTTGTCCCGAGTGGTTGTGGGGGATAGCATTGGCCTAGTCGCAGGATGGATTCGGAAGTCGGTGAGTGAGGCTACGTGGGCGGCTTACGACAAGGTATGGAAGGAGTGTCTGTTGTTTGTGCAGGGTGCGGGCGAGGATCCGACAGGTGAGTTGGTTCGGCTGCTATTGCTGTATTACTTGGCGAGAATGATGGAGGAGGGGGTGTCCGTATCTGGTCTAACAAAGAAATTAACTGGGTTGGCATTTTTATTCAAATTGCAAGGCCAACCGGATTTTACAAAAGATTTTTGGGTACGGCAGGCAGTGAAAGGGTATCAAAGGGAGGTGGTCCGGAGGGATACCAGGAGGCCTGTAACTTTTGACATAGTTGGGGGTATTGTTGCGCAGCTGGGAAGGTTGTCTTTTTCAGAATATGAAGGTGCCTTGTTCAAGACTGCTTTTTTATTGGCATTTTTTGGGGCATTCAGGATAGGGGAGTTGGTCAGTCCATCTAAGAAGGTTCAAGGGGGACTTTGGACATTTGCATGGGTGTGAAGGCTGTGAAGCGTATTGGACGGTGGGAATCACGTAGGTTTCAATCATATGTTAGGCCACATTTGGTGGTTGGGTTGTGATATTTAGGTCAGGATGGTTGGAGGGGTTGCTGTTTTTTTCTTTGTTTTGCTTGTTGTATGTATGGCGTTGGAGGTCATGGACTTTTTTTGTTTGTCATCTTCTATTACAGGTGCAGTGACGGGATTGGTCTGGATACTGGGCCATTCCTATGTGTGCTGGGGGGCCCGGAGGGGTGACATTAGGTACGATGGTAGGCAGTTGGGGTTTTCAAGACGGGAGGCCTGCATTAGGTGGTTAGGTGTCCCGGGTATGTTATGGGGTAGTGTGGTCTCTGAGGTGCAGCGGTATGCCCAAAGGGATAGGCCGCCTGACGTTCTGGTATTACACGTGGGCGGTAATGATCTAGGGGTTTGTTCACTTATTGACATTACCCGGGACATCAAGTGCGATGTTGGGAGGCTGATGACGGAATTTCCGGGCATGGTCATTGTTTGGTCAGACATGGTGGCTCGTACAACATGGAGGATGGCCAGGTCTGTGGAGGGAGTGAACAGGGCCCAGAAGAAAATCAATAGTGACGTGAGTATGTTTATGGTTAGGAACGGGGGGGTTGGCTGTTAGGCACCTGGATTTGGAACGAGAGACTTGGAGGTACTTGAAGAGGGATGGTGTGCATCTCAATGATGTGGGAATTGACATGTGGGTGTTGGGATTGCAGGACGAAATTCAGAGAGCACTTCGGGTGTGGAGGGGCTCCCAAGGTTTACCTTGGTAGCTGTGGCGGGTGTTGATCTTTGCAGGGGATGGAAGAGATTTCAGAAGGAGGAGTTCAGCATCCATCGTTGGAATGGGTCCTGATAGTGGTATCCCAGCTAACGGAGGTTTATCTGGGAATTGGTAATGGGGCACTGCGGTCAGGGATTGTCTCTGAGCCAGCTTGTCGGCTTGAAGCCTAGGATCCACATTGGAGAGGTACCAAAGTGCAGTATGGTGTTCACAGAGGTTTATGGAAGAACCTGCAAAGATCAACTCTGTGTAGCCTGGGTTTAATAACTGTTTTGTAGCGGGAATCTCCTTTAAGGATCCAGGACTACGATACCCAGAACCCCATTCAGCACCCAAGGTGCATTGCTAACCGCAGAGACTCATGGGGTGGGCTATAAAGGTGAAGCGGAGGCGGAGCTCGGCCTCTTTGGGACGCCGCCCTTCTAGCAAGAGGATCCCCAGTGCGGACTTGCTGCTGGTGCGAGGCCTGAAGCCTGGGCCTTGCGCACTTCCAAAGAGCCTTCCACTCCACTGCGGAGCCAGTGTGGCACCTGATCTCCATTCGTTTCTCACTGACATCAGGAGGACCGAAGACCCGGCTATCGCAGACCCTGTGTGCGGATACATAGCGGTGGAAGTTACAGACGGGGACTAAGTCTGGTGTGGTGAGAGAGCACCTGCTCAAAGTTATAGCCAAATACTTTGTTTAGGCCTACTGACTGCCTTGGCTCTTAGTGCTATATCAACTATTCTAGCTGGAGACTATTTCCAGACTTGAGTTTGATAGTCTCCTGCAGGGATGAGCCGAACACCCCCCTGTTCGGTTTGCACCAGAACCTGCGAACAGACAAAATGTTTGTGTGAACTTTAGAACCCTATTAAATACAATGGACTCGAACGTTCGAAATCTAAAGTGCTAATTATAAAGGCTAATATGCAATTTATTGTCCTAAAAAGTGTTTGGGGACCCGGGTCCTGCCCCAGGGGACATGTATCAATGCAAAAAAAGGTTTAAAAAATAGATGTTTTTACGGGAGCAGTGATTTTAATAATGCTTAAAATTAAAAAATAAAAGTGAAATATTCCTTTAAATTTCGTACCTGGGGGGTGTGTATGATATGCATGTAAAGTGGCGCATGTTTCCCGTGCTTAGAACTGTCCCTGCACAAAGTGTCATTTTTGAAGGAAAAAAAGTCATTTAAAACTCACTCGCGGCTATTAATGAATTGTCGGCTTTTATCAATACATAGAAAAGTCATTGATAATAAAAAAAAAAAGCCTGGGGGTTCCCCCAAATTCAATTACCAGGCCCTTTTAGGTCTGGAATGGATATTAAGGGGAACCCCGCCGCAAATTAAAAAAAAATGGCATGGGGTTCCCCCTAAATATCCATACCAGGCCCTTGAGATCTGGCATGGATTTTAAGGGGAACTCCACCCCAAATTTAAAAAAAATGGCGTGGAGTCCCCCCAAAAATCCATACCAGACCCTTATCCGAGCACGCAACCTGGCCGGCCGCAGGGGAAGAGGGGGGGATGAGAGAGCGCCCCCCCCTCCCTCCTGAACTGTACCAGGCCACATGCCCTCAACATGGGAGGATGTCCCCATGTTGATGGGGACAAGGGCCTCATCCCCACAACCCTTGCCCGGTGGTTGTGGGGGTCTGCGGACGGGGGGCTTTTCGGAATCTGGAAGACCCCTTTAACAAAGGCGGACCCCCAGATCCCGGCCCCGCCCCATGTGAATTGGTAAGGGGTACATTGTACCCCTACCATTTCACGAAGAAAGTGTCAAAAAATGTAAATAAAAACACACCAACACCTTGGAAAAGTCCTTTATTAAAAAAAAACAAAAAAACATTCCAGCGATGAAATCCAGTGTCCCGCGGCGATCCGATGTCCAGCGCTGTCCGTCATTGGTTTTACCTGTGCGGACCTGATGGGGAACTTCCTCGCTGTGTTTTAAATGTATAGACCCGCCCCTTCTAAAGTTCCCCATCAGGTCCGCTCAGCGGACCAGATGCGGAACATGAGAAGGGGCGGGTCTATACATGTATTACACAGCGAATGAAGTTCCCCATCAAGTCCGCCCCCTCGGTATGTCCGACCCCGCCTACGTCATTGGCCTGAGCGGGGAACTTCCTTCACTGTGTAATTTTAATTTATACAATGAAGGAAGTTTCCCGCTCAGGCCAATGACGTAGGCGGGGTCTGACATACCGAGGGGGCGGACCTGATGGGGAACTTCGTTCGCTGTGTAATACATGAATAGACCCGCCCCTTCTCTCGTTCCCCATCAGGTCCGCTCAGCGGACCAGATGCTGAACATGAGAAGGGGCGGGTCTATACATGTATTACAAAGTGAGAGAAGTTCCCCATCAGGTCCGCCCCCTCGGTATGTCGGACCACGCCTACGTCATTGGCCTGAGCGGGAAACTTCCTTCACTGTGTAAATTTAAATTACACAGTGAAGGAAGTTCCCCGCTCAGGCCAATGACGTAGGCGGGGTCGGACATACCGAGGGGGCGGACCTGATGGGGAACTTCATTCGCTGTGTAATACATGTATAGACCCGCCCCTTCTCATGTTCCGCATCTGGTCCGCTGAGCGGACCTGATGGGGAACTTTAGAAGGGGCGGGTCTATACATTTAAAACACAGCGGAGGAAGTTCCCCATCAGGTCCGCACAGGCACAACCAATGACGGACATCGCTGGACATAGGGATCGCTGCGGGACACTGGATTTCATCGCTGGAATGTTTTTTTTTTATTATTATTTTTTTATTTTTTAATAAAGGACTTTTCCAAGGTGTGTGTGTTTTTATTTACATTTTTTGACACTTTCTTCGTGAAATGGTAGGGGTACAATGTACCCCTTACCAATTCACATAGGGGGGGACCCGGGATCTGGGGGTCCCTTTCGTTAAAGGGGTCTTCCAGATTCCGATAAGCCCCCCGCCCGCAGACCCCCACAACCACCGGGCAAGGGTTGTGGGGATGAGACCCTTGTCCCCATCAACATGGGGACATCCTCCCCATGTTGAGGGCATGTGGCCTGGTACGGTTCAGGAGGGAGGGGGGGCGCTCTCTCATCCCCCCCTCTTCCCCTGCGGCCGGCCAGGTTGCGTGCTCGGATAAGGGTCTGGTATGGATTTTTGGGGGGACTCCACGCCATTTTTTTTTTTGGGGTGGAGTTCCCCTTAAAATCCATGCCAGATCTCAAGGGCCTGGTATGGATATTTAGGGGAAACCCCACGCCATTATTTTTTTTTCATTTGCGTCGGGGTTCCCCTTAATATCCATTCCAGACCTAAAGGGCCTGGTAACTGAATTTGGGGGAACCCCCATGCTTTTTTTTTTTATCAATGACTTTTCTATGTATTGATAAAAGCCGACAATTCATTAATAGCCGCGAGTGAGTTTTAAATGACTTTTTTTCCTTCAAAAATGACACTTTGTGCAGGGACAGTTCTAAGCACGGGAAACATGCGCCACTTTACATGCATATCATACACACCCCCCAGGTACGAAATTTAAAGGAATATTTCACTTTTATTTTTTCATTTTAAGCATTATTAAAATCACTGCTCCTAAAAAAACGGCCGTTTTTAAAACTTTTTTTTGCATTGATACATGTCCCCTGGGGCAGGACCCAGGTCCCCAAACACTTTTTAGGACAATAACATGCATATAAGCCTTTATAATTAGCACTTTAGATTTCTCCCATAGACTTTTTGAATTTGCCGCGAACACCCCATGAGTTCGACTCGAACATGAAGCTCATCCCTAGTCTCCTGGGAGTTGTTACTTTGCTGAGACACTGTCCCGTTGGATTACAATTATTGTTCCTGATGTGCACCACCGTTTTCCTTGCATGCGAAGATTCTTCACCCTACGACTATACCTTACTTTAAGTCAGGCCTGACTGGGTAGCGTAGAACATTATTGGGTGCCATATTGCTCACGGGGAGGATAGCTGCAGCGTGGTGTGCTAGTATATTTTATACAGTATTGCTAAGTGTCACTAATATTGCAGGGCTCTGCATGTGTTATTATGTACTGTACTTCTACCTAACTTTTATACAAAAGTAAAGTTGTTATAGTTAAGTACTCCGATATCAGTGTCAATTAATATACTTTATTGCTGTTTGCTTTATTGTGGGGCTGAGTCATAGATGATCGCAGAGACATTACCAGTCTATCATTCCCTAGACTAACTGTGCCAGGGGAGGGTCGAGTAGATTGCCGGGGGTTGGCAGTGCTGTGTACAGGGCCTGAAACAATATCAGCGGCTCTCTTAAGTTGGGGGTATCACTACACGTGGGGGCTCAGAGTCCGGGATCCTGTACGCGGCAATCAAACACGCCAAAGGTATCGGCATGGACCCGCTAGAAGTAAAAGCGTGGTGCGAGGCAGTCAAGGACAGCCCAGACATGTCAGTGGTCCTCAGTCTCCCGGGAGAAGAATGGCCGACGGATGCGGTGTAGCAACTCTTAGTGTCGTTATCCCCGGATCGAGAGTCATGGGTGATGGACCTGAGGACGGATCCAGAAACCTCGTTCAAGTATGCACTGATAGAATGGAGGGATGGAATAATTGGGAATTTTAGAGGTCGAAGTGTGCAGACGGCAGATAACAAGACCTATGGTTTGGCGCACGCAGTGACCGCAAAGAAGGAGTCACCCCTGCCATCCCCGCGGGGGTCACCGCCATTGACATCCCACAGCGCAAGGGGATGACACCTCTGGAACTTTTAAATGCCCTAGGGGATCTGCTCACTAAGTGTCAGAAAACCAACACGGTACACATAGAGGCTAGTTCCCGAAAGCTAAGGATCTTTTCAGGGAAGCTACCTGTCCCTGTCGGGGAGAAAGACTTCGACACCTGGATTGAGCAGGCATTACTAGCGGTAGAGGCATGGGAGGTGCCTGAAGCGCAGAAGAAGCAGCGCGTGATTGAGAGTTTGAAAGGCTCGGCTGCTGAAGCTGTAAAGAGTCTCCGGTTTAGCAATGCTGCTTGCACGGCCTACGACTACTTGGCCATGCTGCAGGAAGTGTTTGGTCAGTTGGAGAAGGTGACAGAACTGGTGTATCAGTTTGAACACACTTTTCAGCAACCAGGAGAAAAGCTGTCGGAGTATGTGAGAAGATTGAATAGGATGCTTTGCCAAATCGTGCTGAAAAAGGGAATGGTGCCCCAAGCCATAGATGCGGCGAGGATGCAGCAGATCCTAAAGGGAGCACTACGTTCAGATCCGGTCTGGCTCCACCTGAAAACCTCTGGAGGAAGCATGTCATTGAATTACCCTGATCTAGTGAAGATCATCAGAGATGAAGAGGCTTTACTAAAAGATCAGCAAGCCATCAAGACACACACCTCTTCTACACCTGTAATGGTCAGATCAGCCATGACCCCTGAAAGAGACTTAGAAGTAGATACCCTGAAGTCACAGATGTCCCAGGTACTGGAGATGCTGACCACTTTGATGACAAAGGATCCAAGGGTCCCAGAGAAAGAGGGACCGAAAAAGGAGTTGTTCCCAGATACCTCAGCACCCGCTCCCTTACAGGACTGGGGGGATGCGATTTGCTACAACTGTGGAGGAGTTGGTCATATTGGAAATATATGTCCCAGTCCAAAGAAAAAGAAAATTAATAATCGCAAGCCAGCGGAAAACTCCAGAGGGCCCCGGTGAAGGAGTCAACAGGGTGCCCGCCATCTCCAGTAAGCTCCATTGGATCAAAGTTTAATGAAACGTCCAGCAAGAAAGGGGGCAAACCCCCGCCAAAAAGGAATAATGTCCCTCAGCGGGAGTATACACCTAAAAAAAAGGGAGATATCAATGCATACCAAGCCCAAGAGGGATTGAAGTTAAGAGAAATATGGAATAAGAAGAGTCCTAAGGGAAAACGCAGGGATCAAAGGAAAGGGCCCCCCCAGAAACCATTCCTAGAAAAGCTGGTAGGACCCTCTCCACTAGTACCCATTCAAGTGGAGAGAGTCTACACAAGAGCAATCCTAGATACTGGGGCACAAGTGACCCTACTATATAGGGACTTTTATGATAAACATCTGAGCCATCTGCCCATCCAAAAACTCGAAGACTTGGAGATATGCGGGATCGGAACACAGAGTTTCCCTTACGATGGCTACTTACCAGTAAAATTAACCTTCGACCCTTCAGTGGCCGGGAAGGCTGAAGTAATTGATACTCTGGCAGTGGTCTGCCCTCGACCACCCGGAGTCAACAAAAGTTCCCTTATAATCGGGACCAATACGGACCTGGTCAGGAGGCTCCTGGCACCCTTAACACAAGGGAAGAACCCTACAGCCACCAGAATCCATCCGATGCTGAAGCTAGCCTACCAGCGACTAGTCTTGGAGCAGAAGGCCCCGGAAGAGGGGGTAGGGAAAGTCTGGAGGTTAGGGAAGAACGGGATAGTGCTACAGACCGGTGAAGTAACCTGTCTCAGAGCCACTGTGAAGCTTACCTGGGAGCAACCCGTGTCCTTTGTCGTGTTGGAACCAGATCCTCAGGAGAAACATTCAGGTCTAGAAGTGATCCCTGAAGTGGTCCCACTAAGAGCTTTAAAGAAGGCACACTGTAAGGTGCCGGTGAGGATCAGAAACACCACTGATGCCCCCATGAAGATCCCAGCTAGGATGCTGCTGGGCCAGGTGAGCCAAGCTGCCCCAGTTGTCTTGTCGGATAAGGAGAAGACAGAGGGAGAAAGCACAACATGGGAGAAGCTCTGCATGGAAAACCCGAACCTGCCAAGGGCCTGGAAGGAGAGGGCAAGGGCCCAGTTGATCAAATGGAAGAAGATCTTCTCCAAAATTAGTTTGATATGGGGTGTGCGAAGAGTGCCACCCATCGAATCCGCCTCCAGGAAGATAAGCCTTTCAGAGAGAGGGTCAGGCGGGTTCCCCTAGCCGATCTGGAAGATTTGAGAGAACAGCTCGCCGAGCTCAAGCGAACCGGTGTTATCCGGGAGTCTAGAAGCCCCTATGCCTCTCCGATCGTGGTGGTCAGGAAAAAGAATGGGTCACTGAGGCTATGTATAGATTACAGGACCCTCAACAGGAGAACGATACCCGACCAGTATACCACCCCGAGAATAGAGGATTCCCTACAGAGTTTGTCTGGAGCTAGGTGGTTCAGCGTCATGGACCGTAAGAGCGGATACTACCAGATCCCAATGCATCCGGAAGATAAGGAGAAGACAGCCTTCATAACCCCTGTGGGGTTTTTCGAATTTGACCGGATGCCCCAAGGCCTGTCTGGAGCCCCTGCCACTTTTCAGCGCCTGATGGAGAAAACCGTGGGAGACATGAACCTCATCAAAGTCCTAGTGTACCTAGATGATATCATTGTCTTTGGGAAAACTCTAGAGGACCACGAAGAGAGACTGGAAAAAGTCTTGAAAAGACTCAGTGACGAGGGACTCAAGCTTTCACCAGAGAAATGCCAGTTCTACCAGTCGTCAGTCCACTACCTGGGACACATAGTGTCCGAAGAGGGGGTAGCCACAGACCCCGAGAAGCTGGAGGCAGTCACATCCTGGCCACGGCCCACCACTGTGACGGAACTCAGGTCCTTCTTGGGATTCTGCTCATACTACCGGAGGTTCGTGGAAGGGTTCGTACGAATTGCCAGACCCCTAAACGAACTGTTGAAGAAAGAGGGAGAAGAGGATGACTTGGGCCCAAGGAAGCCGGGGGAGTCGGTTAAAAATCAGTGGAATGGGAAGTGTGAAGAGGCCTTCCAAATGCTGAAGAAAAGCTTAACCACTGCCCCTGTCTTGGCCTATGCAGACACAAAAAAAACATATGAACTCCATGTGGACGCCAGTCACGATGGTCTGGGAGGGGTGCTTTACCAGGAGCATGAAGGGCAACTATGTCCCGTTGCCTACATGAGCAGGAGCTTAACCCCAGCTGAGAAGAACTATCCTACCCACAAGTTGGAGTTCTTATCCCTCAAGTGGGCTGTGGTAGATAAATTAAAAGACTACCTGTATGTAGCAGAATTTATCGTGAAAACTGATAACAACCCCCTCACTTATCTCTTCACCACGGCAAAGCTGGATGCCACTGGCCACCGATGGCTGGCTGCGCTCTCTGGATTCAATTTCAGCCTGAAATACAGACCTGGGGCTGGAAACCGAGATGCGGATGCCCTGTCCAGAAGGTCTCATACTCCCACCGGCAGTACAGAAGACTGGACTCAAGTGACACCAGATGGGGTGCGGGCTCTCTGTCAAGGAGCTGAACTCCAAGCCAGTGGTGGATCCAGAGCAGAGGAGATAGGAATCACAGTAGTAGGAGTACCCAAACAATACTGCGGTGTGACTCAAATAGAAGAAGATGACTTGCCAAAGCTGTCCAAGAAGGAACTGAGATGTGATCAATTGGAAGACCCCCTGGGGAAACTGGTCCTGGAAGCCCTGGAAGATCAAGATCCAGACAAACTTCTACATCATCCTTCAAAGGAGGCTCGCCTGCTGCGGAAAGAGTGGGACAGGCTACAGGTGCATCAAGGGGTGGTCTACTGAAGGGGCCCCTCTGATGACCTGGAGGAAAAATGGCAACTATTTCTGCCCGAGAAGCACTGAGAGACTGTCTTAGTGGCCCTACATGATAACCATGGTCACCTGGGAGCTGAAAGAACATTTCAACTTATCAGGAGTCGGTTCTACTGGCCTTGTATGAGGGCTGAAG
This sequence comes from Rana muscosa, assembly GCA_029206835.1. Classification (NCBI taxonomy): domain Eukaryota; kingdom Metazoa; phylum Chordata; class Amphibia; order Anura; family Ranidae; genus Rana; species Rana muscosa. Next base: position 1,215,967,622 of record CM055122.1, read on the forward strand.
TGGAGGCATACTGCCACTCCTGTGTACGCTGCATCCAACGAAAGACTCTACCCCATCCAGCTGCCCCAATGGGCCACCTACAAAGTCAAGGTCCATTGGATTTGGTATGCATTGATTTTCTCTGCCTTGAACCCGACTTGAGTGGACTAGGAAATGTTCTGGTGGTAACCGATCATTTCACTCGGTATGCCCAGGCCTTCCCAACCAAAGACCAAAAGGCTTCCACCGTGGCCAAAGTACTCATGTGCGGTAGCACTATGGGCTACCACAACGCCTTCACTCGGATCAAGGGAGGGACTTCGAGAGTCGGCTGATCCGGAAACTCTTAGACTCCTTAGGGATCAAGAAGACCCGGACCACTCCTTACCATCCACAAGGGGATGCGCAGCCGGAGAAGTTCAACAGAACCCTACTTAACATGCTAGGGACTCTAAGCAGTGAAAAAAAACAGCACTGGATTAAGCACATAGCAGCAATTGTGCATGCTTATAACAGTACAACAAGTGATGCCACGGGCTACTCTCCCTATAGACTTATGTTTGGAAGAGAGGCAAGACTACCCGTAGACCTGGCCTTTGGCACCTCCATAGAGGCACAGTTTGAAGTTGGCCTATGAACAGGCCCAAGCAGCCTTGGATCAAAGGGGAGCTCGTAACAAATAAAACTTTGACTTGAGAGTTCGGATTCAGGATTTGCAACCTGGAGATAGAGTGCTGCTGCGAAACTTGGGGGTCCCTGGGAAGCATAAGCTGGCAGACAGATGGATACCTGAACCCTATGTCATCTGCAAGAAGATACCTGGTCTACCAGTTTACCAATTGAAGCCGGAAGGAAAAGTGGGGCCACTGAAGACCTGGCACAGAAATCATCTACTTCCACTTTCTGAGGCAGTTTGGATACCTCCTGTAAAGGATTCTCCTGAGCCAACTTCCATCCTGGATACTCCTAGGCCAAATACCCGGTCTCAGACATCTCAATCTGGAGGAATGGATGTCTCTGAACCCAGCGAGGATGAGAGAGAGAGGAGCTTGAGTGGCTGTGGCCTTCCCAGGGCCCTGTACCTTCTTCCATAGATCTCCCACTGTATGAAAGCACCATAGACAGTACCCTGAACGCAGAAGCCACAGAGTTTATCCCGTCCAGCCCTCTGTCAGACACATGGGAAGATGCCGTTGACCTGCAGAGGATCCAAGAGAATCTATGTATCTTCCTGCATCTGAGCTGAACGCTCCAGAGACTATGGAGGCTTCTACGTCTGTTCCAGGAAAGGAACCTACAATGACTGAACCAGAGATTCCAAGGGAACAGAGAATGAACAGAACCATACGTCCTCCCCGGAAGTTGACTTACACCCAAATGGGGGAGAGTTCAGAGGACACTGTGATAACAGCCAGGAGGAGTGTAGAAAACCCTGACCCCTCCACTGTTCATTTGGTGGAGGGCAACCCCAACTCACCCTCTGGCACAGCTAGGCAGGTCACTTCTGACAATGTGACCTGTGGGCAGGGTAATTCCCCTCCTCGTTTTTGGTGGGAACTTCCCCTGCCGACTTACAGCTTTAACTGATGTTGTACGTACCTTTTGTTAGTACTGTCTTTGGGGACCAAAGAATCTAAGTGGGGGGAGTGTGTAGCGGGAATCTCCTTTAAGGATCTAGGACTACAGTACCCAGAACCCCATTCAGCACCCAAGGTGCATTGCCAACCGCAGAGACTCATGGGATGGGCTATAAAGGTGAAGCGGAGGCGGAGCTCGGCCTCTTTGGGATGCCGTCCTTCTAGCAAGAGGATCCCCTGTGCGGACTTGCTGCTGGTGCGAGGCCTGAAGCCTGGGCCTTGCGCACTTCCAAAGAGTCTTCCACTCCACTGCGGAGCCAGTGTGGCACCTGATCTCTATTCGTTTCTCACTGACATCAGGAGGACCGAAGACCCGGCTATCGCAGACCCTGTGTGCGGATACACAGCGGTGGAAGTTACGGACGGGGGCTAAGTCCGGTGTGGTGAGAGAGCACCTGCTCAAAGTTATAGCCAAGTACTTTGTTTAGGCCTACTGACTGCCTTGGCCCTTAGTGCTATATCAACTATCCTAGCTGGAGACTATTTCCAGAACTGAGTTTGATAGTCTCCTGGGAGTTGTTACTTTGCTGAGACACTGTCCCGTTGGATTACAATTATTGTTCCTGATGTGCACCACCGTTTTCCTTGCATGCGAAGATTCTTCACCCTAAGACTATACCTTACTTTAAGTCAGGCCTGACTGGGTAGCATAGAACATTATTGGGCGCCATATTGCTCACCAGGAGAATAGCTGCAGCGTGGTGTGCTAGTATATTTTATACAGTATTGCTAAGTGTCACTAATATTGCAGGGCTCTGCATGTGTTATTATGTACTGCACTTCTACCTAACTTTTATACAAAAGTAAAGTTGTTATAGTTAAGTACTCCGGTATCAGTGTCAATTACTATACTTTATTGCTGTTTGCTTTATTGTGGGGCTGAGTCATAGATGATCGCAGAGACATTACCAGTCTATCATTCCCTAGACTAACTGTGCCAGGGGAGGGTCGAGTAGATTGCCGGGGGTTGGCAGTGCTGTGTACAGGGCCCGAAACAATATCAGCGGCTCTCTTATGTTGGGGGTATCGCTACAGTTTATTTTACATTAATGTTAAATTTTATATTTATATATTTGATTAAATAAAGTAGGCTGCTACGGCCTGGTTTTTTACTCCAAAAATTGGTGTGGTCTCAATTAATATAGAGGATAAGAGTTTGGGGTAGAAAATGGTGGTAGCAGTGGATACTATGTTATACAATAGTCAAGAAAGGCACGGAGCATAAATGTAATGCATAGGCGGAGGGCCGGACATGACGGAGTTAACATGCACACTGAATAAAGAGATGGGAGTGGTTTGGGAAGTTTCAGAGAGGGAGGTGAGGGAAGCAAATAAAAGGGTTAGCCCCTCCCCATGAGTCATCGCAGTGTAAGGGAAAGTTCCCGCCCACCCTCCCCTTGATTTTTGTTTCTTGTTGTGTCTGTATGTGTTGGTGTTGTGGTGTGTCTGTGTTGTGTTTTCTTATCACAGGTTGGACTTGAATGTCGTGGCAGTGGCGTGTGTTGATCTTTGCAGGGGATGGAAGAGATTTCAGAAGGAGGAGTTCAGCATCCATCGTTGGTATGGGTCCTGATAGTGGTATACCAGCTAACGGAGGTTTAGCTGGGAATTGGTAATGGGGCACTGCGGTCAGGGATTGTCTCTGAGCCAGCTTGTCGGCTTGAGGCCTAGGATCCACATTGGAGAGGTACCGCAGTGCAGTATGGTGTTCACAGAAGTTTATGGAAGAACCTGCAAAGATCAACTCTGTGTAGCCTGGGTTTAATAACTGTTTATTTTACGTTAATGTTAGATTTATATTTATATATTTGATTAAATAAAGTGGGCTGCTACGGCCTGGGTTTTTACTCCAAAAATTGGTGTGGTCTCAATTAATATAGAGGATAAGAATTTGGGGTAGAAAATGGTGGTAGCAGTGGGTACTATGTAATACAATAGTCAAGTGTTTTACTTAGTGTACTACTGTGTGCTTTGCATAGCAATCACCTAAAGCTCACCTGAATACTAGTGATGAGCCGAACACCCCCGGGTTCGGTTCGCACCAGAACCCGCGAACGGACCGAAAGTTTGCACGAACTTTAGAACAGTGGCGTCACTAGGGTTGGTGTCACCTGGTGCGGCAAAACATGGTGTCACCCCCCCTCCTGTCTATCCTGCCCAGCGCCCTCCAGGCAGCGCACAGTCACGAGGCGCACCCCCAAATGACCCCTGTAAATTAAAGTATAGGGTGGTATTGGGCTGGCTGGAGCGATATAGGGCAGGTTGGGGTAATATAGGGCAGGTTGCAGTGGTATAGTGCAGTCTGGGGTGGCATAGGGCAGGTTGGGGTTGTATAGGGAAGGCTGGGGTGGTATATATCAGGCTGGGTGGCATTGGGCAGGTTGTGGTTATATAGGGCAGGGTGTGATGGCATAGAGCAGGTTGCAGTGGCATAGGGCAGGTTGGGGTGGTATAGAGCAGGTTGGGGTGGTATAGAGCAGTTTGGGGTGGTATATGGCAGGCTGGGTGGCATTGGGCAGGTTGGGGTTATATAGGGCAGGGTGTGATGGCATAGAGCAGGTTGTGGTGGCATAGGGCAGTTTGGGGTGGTATAGGGAAAGCTGGGGTGGCATAGGGCAGGGTGCGGTGGTATAGAGAAGGCTGGGGTGGCATAGGGCAGGGTGCGGTGGCATAGGGCAGGGTGGGGTGGTATAGAGCAGTTTGCGTGGCATACAGCAGGTTGCAGTGGCATAGGGCAGGCTGGGGTGACATAGGGCAGGTTGCGGTGGTATAGGGAAGGTTGGGGTGGCATAGGGCAGGGTGCGGTGGTATAGGGCAGGCTGGGGTGGCATAGGGCAGGCTGGGGTGGTATAGGGTAGGCTGGGGTGGCATAGGGCAGGTTGCAGTGGCATAGGGCAGGTTTCGGTGTCATAAGGCAGGTTGCGGTGGCATAAGGCAGGCTGGGGTGGTATGGTGCCAGGTTAGGACTCCATCATGGGGTGCAAGGTGGTCTGCTGCTGCTAGACAAAGCTATAGATTATATATAGATATTATGTAATATAGCTGGTCCATCCGCCCCTCCCCCCACCAGTCCAGCTAACTCAACTACTGTGCCTATTATATGTAATATAATATATCTGTGTCCAGCATCACCCCCCCCCCCCCCCATTATCATCATCAGACCAGCTCAGGGTGGGGGTGCCTCAGTCAGCTAATATAAATTATATAGTCAGTGTTGTCTGTCTGATAATGGGCGGGGGGGGGGGGGGTGATGCTGGATATAGATATATTATATTACATATAATAGGCGCAGTAGTTGAGTTAGCTGGACTGGTGGGGGGAGGGGCGGATGGACCAGCTATATTACATAATATCTATATATAATCTATAGCTGTGTCGCAGCAGGCCACCTTGCACCCCCCCCTTCATTATCATACAATACAGGTCAGGGCGCCAGACAGACTGAGTCCTCCTCCCACACTAGCTAGTAGCTCTGCCTCTTACAATGGCAACCGCCCCCCCGCTCCCCACACACACACACACACCTACCTCATCTTGTGCTTGTGCTCGGGAGTCGGGCCGGGGGTGGAGACCCCCCCCCCCACCTGTTCTGGAGTCTTGACTGGAGAGGAGGAGGGCTGGGCAGCGACCCTCACAGCGTGCAGCCGGAGAAAGTTGTGTGTGACGTCACATCATCACAGTGCAGTGTGATGATGTGACAGGCTGACGCTCTGTAGGGTAGGGAGGGAGGAGGAAGAAGAATAAGGAACCGGAGGACACACACACACCAGGCGCGGCGGCGCTGGAAGTGTTGTTCCAGCCCAGCGGGGTGAAGTTGCTGAATTAAAGTGTCAGCTGTAAAAAAAAAAAAAAAAGTCAAAAAAAAAAAACAATTTTTTTTTCCTCACCGTCGGAAGGGTGTCACCCCTCTAGCGGGTGTCACCCGGGTGCGGACCGCACCCCCCGCACCCCCCTAGCAACGCCTCTGCTTTAGAACCCTATTAAATACAACGTTCGAAATCTAAAGTGCTAATTATAACGACTATTATGCATGTTATTGTCCTAAAAAGGGTTTGGGAACTCGGGTTCTGCACCAGGGGACATGTATCAATGCAAAAATAAGTTTTAAAAACGGCCGTTTTTCTGGAGCAGTCATTTTAATGATGCATAAAGTGAAAAAAAAAAAGTCAAATATTCCTTTAAATATCGTACCTGGGGGGTGTCTAAAGTATGCCTGTGAAGTGCCACGTGTTTCCCGTGTTTAGAACTGTCCCTGCACAAAATTACATTTCTAAAGGAAAAAAAGCCATTTAAAACTGCTTGCGGCTTTAATGTAATGTCTGGTCCCGGTAATATGGATGAAAATCTTTAAGAAAAATGGCATAGCTACCCCATCACACACCCCCCCCCCTACCCCAGCCCATTACCAGCCCCTTTGGGTCTTGTATGGATATTAAGGGGAACCCCGCACACAAAATAAAAAAGGCCCTATATACTCTGAACAGCCGTATACAGGCGGTGCATACAAGACAGGGACTGTAGGTTTGTTCTTATGTAGAATCTGTTTGTAATTTTGAACAGGTACATTGTTTAAGTGTAGCTCCAGCCAAAAAATCTATTTTTAAGCTTTTTGGAAAACATAGGGAAGGGTTATCACCCCTGTAACATTTGTTTTGCTGTCTGTGCAGTGTGCACCTGTTCAGAACAGTTCACCTCACTTTCCGTCCTAATGACAAATGTTTTTTGAAAATTTGTTTTTTTTATTGAAACAAGAATTGGTGATAAAGCATCAGTGGAGAGGAGACACTTTTTTTCCCATATTAACTCTTACAGGAGAGAATTTGCCTTCCTAGGGGTAGATTTCCTCTCACTTCCTGTTGTATCCTTTCGTTTGCAAGGAGGAGTCGTTTGTAAGTTGGATGTTTGAAAGTAGGGGCCTGCCGTATATACTCAGCTGAAATTTGCCCCTTACATGTTGGTGTTGCCACAACACTGTGAGCCCTCACAGTTACTCTTGGTGGGCGCATGAATGGGCCCTGCTGTGAATTATTAGATCAAGAATTGTAATTGCATGCCCCTGTTGAACAGGGGCTGAAAAATTGGGCCTTTGGTGGTGGTGGTGGTGGTGGTGGTGTTGACACAACACTGTAAGGCCTCACAGTTAGTCTTGGTGGGCGCAGGAATGGGCCCTGCTGTGAATTATTAGATCAAGAATTGTAATTACATGCCCCTGTTAAACAGGGGCAGAAAAATTGGGCCTTAGGCACTGGTGCCACAACACTGCAACCCCTCACAGATACTGTATTTGGAGCACAGCAATGAGCCCTGTTGCAAAGTATTGCATCAAAAATTGTAATTACACGCCCCTGTTAAACAGGGGCTGAAAAATTGGGCCTTAGCCACTGGTGGCGGCACCCAGAAACAAAAATGTTCTTCCAAGCTATCATCGTCAATCGGATCATTGAGGAGGAGGAGGATAGTCAGTCAACATAACAGGACAGTCTCTCAGCATCAGCATCAGTCTTGAAGGGATGTGACATTTGAAAATAAATTAGTCTGTTATATCAGCTTCAGGTGTTTGGTAGCTGGTGGTGATCCAAGACTGGTTCATCTTTATGAAGGTCAGTCGATCAACAGAGTCGGTGGACAGGCGCACCCTGTGATCCATGACAAATCCTCCAGCAGCACTGAATGTGCGTTCTGAAAGAACGCTGGATGCAGGACAGGCCAGTAGCTCAATTGCATACTGTGCAAGCTCTGGCCAGTGATCCATCCTCAAGACCCAGTAAGCCAGAGGATTTTCGGTGGGGAAGGTGTCCAAGTCTGACCTTGCCCCTAGGTATTCCTGCACCATGTATATCAGACGCTGGTGATGGTTGCTGGAAACGATCATACCTTGGGGCTGCGGACTAAAGAATTGTCTGAACGCTTCGGTCAGACGGCCACCTTCCCCACCGCTCCTTCTTTGACTGACCGAAGCCTCAGCAACTCGTTGTCCAGGACCAGGAGTTTGTAACCTCCCAGTCTCTGGGAACGTGTTGCACAGACCTTTCTGCAAGGCCTCCCGGAGTTGTCTCATCCTCTGCTCCCTCTGCGACGGTAAGATAAGGTCCACAACCTTACCCTTGTACCGTGGATCAAGGAGCGTGGCCAGCCAGTAATGGTCCCTCTCCTTGATCCGAAGAATATGAGGATCCTTCCGCAGACTTTGCAGGATCAGGGAGGCCATGCAGCGTAGGTTAGCTGAGGCATTCAGTCCGGAGTCCTCTGGGTCACTAAGGACGACATGATCCGCAGCCACCTCCTCCCAGCCACGTACAAGTCCACTGGTTTCTTGGGACTGTAAATCATCCCTAAAAGACTGCTGCTGATGATGCTGAGTGCCAGGCTCCACCTCCATGCTGACACAATCCTCCTCCTCCTCTTCTTCCTGTGCGATGGGTGGGACAGAAGGAACACTGTCTGGGTAAAAGGGGCTTTGAGAGGCAAGGAAGTCCTCCTCTTCCTGCCTCTGTTCTGCCTCAAGTGCCCTGTCCATTATTCCACGCAGCGTATGTTCCAACAGGTGGACAAGAGGTACAGTGTCACTGATGCATGCACTGTCACTGCTCACCATCCTCGTGGCCTCCTCAAATGGTGCCAGGACAGTGCATGCATCCCTGATCATGCCCCACTGGCGTGGTGAAAAAAACCCGAGCTCCCCTGACCCTGTCCTGGTGCCGTAGTCGCACAGGTACTCATTGATGGCCCTCTGCTGCGTGTGCAGCCGCTGCAGCATGGCCAACGTTGAGTTCCACCTGGTGGGCATGTCACATATAAGGCGGTTCTTGGGCAGGTTCAACTCCTTTTGCAGCTCAGCCAGGCGAGCACTGGCATTATAAGATCTGCGGAAATGCACACAGACTTTCCTGGCCTGCCTCAGGACATCCTGTAAGCCCGGGTACATGCCCAAGAACCGCTGCACCACCAGGTTAAGGACGTGAGCCACACAGGGCACATGGGTCAGTTGTCCCTGTCGGAGAGCGGAGAGGAGGTTGGTGCCATTGTCGCAAACTACCATTTCTGGCTTAAGCTGGCGTGGAGTCAACCACCTCTCAGCCTGCCCCTGCAGAGCAGACATAACCTCTGCCCCAGTGTGGCTCCTGTCCCCCAAACACACCAGCGCAAGCACGGCATGGCATCTTTTTGCCTGCGTACTTGCGTAGCCCCTTGAACGCCTACGGAGCACCGCTGGTTCCGAGGACAAAGCACAGGAAGAGGCCACGGAGGAAGAAGAAGAGGAGGGGGTGGAGGACAGAGGTGTGTCACAACCAGTAGTAGCATTTTGGAGGCGTGGTGGTGGAACAACCTCCAACACTACTGCACCTTGTCCTGCATCTTCCCAGCTGCCAAAAGAGTGACCCAATGGGCCGTGAAAGAAAGGTAACGTCCCTGTCCATGCCTGCTGGACCATGAGTCAGCGGTAATATGCACCTTACCGCTGACCGCCCTGTCCAGCGAGGCCAAGACATTGCCTTCCACATGACGGTAGAGAGCCGGAATCGCCTTCCGTTAGAAAAAGTGGCGTTTGGGAACCTGCCACTGAGGAACCGCACATTGCACAAACTCACGGAAGGGGGCCGAGTCTACCAACTGAAAAGGCAGCAGTTGAAGAGCTAGCAATTTAGCCAAGCTAGCATTCAACCGCTGGGCATGTGGATGGCTGGGAGTGAACTTCTTTTGACGGTCCAGCAGCTGGGGCAGGGAAATTTGCCTGCTAGAATCGGACGTTGGTGTACTGCTAGCAGAGTGCCCGCAAGTACTTGGCTGTGACACACCTAATTCTACACCTTCATTCCTCTCAGAGCAAGTTTCAGAGAGGACTGAAGGTATAGTGGGGTTGGAGATCCCAGCTGATGCGGTGCAAGAAGAGGTCAGCTTTGTTCTTTGGTGTGGGTCTTTAAGGTAGGCTTGCCAACGAGCTGCATGGCAGGTCAACATATGTCTGGTCAAGCATGTGGTGCCCAAGCGGGTGATGTTTTGGCCACGCGATATACGCTTGAGACATATGTTGCAAACAGCAGCTGTGCGATCTGATGCACTCGACTCAAAAAAGGCCCACACCAAAGAACTTTTTGAATAACGGGCAGAGACAGCGCCCTGCACAGGCGGAGCTCTGCGGTGTGATTCCGTCGGTGTGCTGCCCTTACGCTGGCCCCCCGATAGCATCCTGCCTCGTTGGAGATGTGCCTCCTCCTCATCCTCCTCCTCCTCCTCTCTCCTATTAGGCACCCATGTGGAGTCAGTGACCTCATCATCCCCTCCCTCCTCATCACTGGAGCCAATCTGGCAGTATGCTGCAGCTGCTGGAACATGACTGCCAGATTAGTGTCCTTCTTGAGCATCCCCTTTCTCTGCTCTCACGCTACTGCCTTCCTCTAGCTGGGTATCATCATCAGACCCTTCGAAACGCTGGGCATCCTCCTGGAGCATGTACCCAACACTGTGCTCAAACAGTTCGGGGGACTCCTCAGGAGGACATGGTTGGTCTAGGGAAGAAGTGACTGATGATGACATTGATACCAGGGAAGAGGACGCTTTGGCAGCTGCTTTGCCAGTACCCTGAGCCTGGGTGAGAGAGGATGAGGAGGATGAGGAGGGCTTGGTCATCCACTCTACCAAGTCTTCGGCATGATGCGGCTCAGCACGTCCAGCTGCCGAAAAGAAGGACAAGCGTGTCCCATGGCCACATGCTGATGGCGATGCACCGCGTCCACGACCAGCACTGTTGTCTCTAGACACAGAGCCTGCTTGCCCTCTTTTTTTGGCTCCTGACTGTCTGCCTCTCCTTGTTTGCCTTCCAGACATTCTAAATGCAGGAAAATGGGAAAAGCAGCAATACAGGCTAAGTTAAGGTGTAATATGGTCAGGAGGCACACTCCACCCGCTGTAAGTGCCGCAAAATCCTGTTGGTGTAACACACCAGGAAAAAGCAGCAATACAGGCTAAGTTAAGGTGTAATATGGTCAGGAGGTACACTCCGCCCGCTGTAAGTGCCGCAAAATCCTGTTGGTGTAACACACCAGGAAAAAGCAGCAATACGGGCTAACTTCAGGTGTATAATGTGCAGGAGGCTTAGCAACAATGACACTGACACTGTCCCCTGCCTATCCTTCTCTCTCCCTGCACACAAGGTTTATCAAAGTATATGACACTGACACTCTCCCTGCCTATCCTTCTCTCTCCCTGCACACAAGGTTTAGCAAAGAATATGACACTTACACTGTCCCCTGCCTATCCTTCTCTCTCCCTGCACACAAGGTTTATCAAAGTATATGACACTGACACTCTCCCTGCCTATCCTTCTCTCTCCCTACACACAAGGTTTAGCAAAGAATATGACACTGACACTCTCCCTGCCTATCCTTCTCTGTCTCTACACGCAAGGTTTAGCAAAGAATAGATTTGACAAGATTTGACACTGTCCCTGCCTATCCTTCACTTTCCCTGCTCCGGAACACACTACACAAGGCCGCCACGCTGGCGGCCTTTTATAGTGTGGGGCGTGTACTAAACCCCCTCAGCTATAATTGGCCACAGGCATCCTGCCTGTGGCCAATCATTGCTCTCCTCGCTGCCGGCGCTGTGATTGGCCAAGCATGCAGGGTCACAGTGCATGCTTGGCCAATCACAGCGCCAGGATTACACTGCAATGGCGCAGTGTATTGTGGGCCGTTCGCGTCACTCGACTCGAACACCGAGCTCATCCCTACTGAATACAGTTATTCTCTAAAGTTTGTGAAACATTTACAATGTGTCCTGAAAATTATGCAATTTAGTCATGTACGATGCATTATTTGAAAGTAATAAATTATCTATTTATAAATGTATTCCAGCCATATTTATTTCCCCCTACTTACTGTAATTTCTCCCGCACATGCTTCACACAAAGTCCCGCTCCTCCCCCCTTTTAACAATATAGAATTATAGGGATGTGAGGTGATCTGACCCATTACCTCTGGAAAGTCCCAACCCATATTTCCCCCCCCCATTAATATTTTGAATAGGGATGGAAGCATGTGTCTGGGATGTCAGTATTTTCAATATGCGATTTGCATATACTATATATTCTGTTAGCCTAGCCTTATCCATCTTTTTTGCTTTTGTGGTTCAGTAATCTGTTTTTAATGTCTAATGTGATATTTTATACCATCCATCTTGGCTACCCATCTGGGATCATTGCAAACTTCCATACAGGCCCCTATTGTTACCCATGGTTGTGGTTGGTGTGCCCTTCCGGCCCCCTGCAGGCCGTGCTCCAATCTGGGGGCTGCGATGCGCTTTTGCCGCGCCCCCCGTCCCACGCTACTCAGTAGCAGGGAGGTGTGGGAGGGCATTGCGGGTCGACGTCACGCCGTCCCCTGTCGTACACTGAGTACCTACTCTGTGCAGCGTTTGGTTGACAGCTACGAGTCCATGTGGGGAGACACTATGGCGTCCTACTACCAGGCGGCTCTTCCGCATTGGTGCAGATGCCTTCTCTCCCCACCCTCTCGCGTGCGTGACGTTGGCGGGAATTGCTGGCGGTGGCGCCTATATGGGTGGCGTCATCTTTGGTCGGCAGGCATTTGATTTCCAGTCATTCACGGATTCACAAGCAGCACATTCAGATATACAGGTATCTCTTCTCCCCCACATATTCATCTCACACATATTCTCATTCGGTGCTATTTGATTTGGATTGTCTATGTTTTTTGTTTTTGCTCTTTTTCCCTTGCACACATATATCTCCCCCTTTTTCTTATCATTTTCCTACAAGTATAATTTCTTATGTTTTTCATTCCACAGCCACCACCACCTACTCACTACAGCTCACTTACCTACCTATGTCCAATGCCTGTCCGACCGGGATGCGTCCTCTGTGGGGTCTGTCTCGTACATCCCTGCCACAGCCCCCGGATGGTGCTACTCAGGCCCCTTAGTGGGAGCCTGGTCGGGCTTCACCTCCACACCATAAACATTGGGCTACCTGGTAAGTACCACCGACCCTGACTAGTTCACGGTCCCTTGTTCGTTCAATGCTCCGGTTCAACCCCAAATGTGTCTCTTTTTTACAGATATAAATTGCATGCGTGCTCCTGAAGAGCGACCAAAGTCGTGAAAAGCGTAGAGCCAACAGCTTCAGAAACTATGTATCACGCAGTCTATTTTATTGTATTCCTTGTCTGTATATCCGGGTCCTTGGCTTATATTATCCGTTTTCAACAAAGTTTGTGAAACATTTACAATGTGTCCTTCAATAATGCAATTTAGTCATGTACGATGCATTATTTGAAAGTAATAAACTATCTATTTATAAATGTATTCCAGCCATATTTATTTCCCCCTACTTACTGTAATTTCTCCCGCACATGCTTCACACAAAGTCCCGCTCCTCCCCCCTTTTAACAGTTATTCTCTATACTGTGACAGGCAGGCCGGTGATTGTGCTAGCTGCAGACAGTCAGTGTTTCACTTAGTGTACTACTGTGTGCTTTGCATAGCATTCACCTAAAGCCTAAATTTTTGATGCAATACTTTGCAACAGGGCTCATTGCTGCGCTCTAAGTACAGTATCTGTGAGGGGTTGCAGTGTTGTGGCACCAGCACCAGTGCCTAAGGCCCAATTTTTCAGCCCCTGTTCAACAGGGGCATGCAATTACATTTCTTGATCTAATAATTCACAGCAGGGTCCATTCCTGCACCCACCAAGAGTAACTGTGAGGGCTTACAGTGTTGTGGCACCAGCACCACCACCAAAGGCACAATTTTTCCTACCACTGTTCAACAGTGGCATGTAAATACAATTCCTGATATAATAGTTGACAGCAGGGCGTTCCAGCGCCCACCAAGAGTAACTGTGAGGGCTTACAGTGTTGTGGCAACACCAACACCTAAGGGGCAAATTTCTGCAGAGTATATATGGCAGGCCCCTACTTTCAAACATCCAACTTACAAACGACTCCTACTTGCAAACGGAAGGAGACAACAGGAAGTGAGAGGAAATCTACCCCACAGGAAGTCAAATTCTCTCCTGTAAGAGTTAATATGTGAAAAAGGTGTCTCCTCTCCACTGATGCTTTATCACCAATCCTTGTTTCAATAAAAACCTCAAATTTTCCAAAAACATTTGTCATTGGGATGGAAAGTAAGGTGAAATGTTCTGAACAGGTGCACAGACAGAAAAACAAATGTTACAGGGGTGATAACCCTTCCCTATGTTCTCCAAAAAGCTTAAAAATAGATTTTTTGGCTAGAGCTACACTTAAAAAATTTACCTGTTCCAAATTACAAACAGATTGTACTTAAAGGAGTAGTAAAGTTACATGTTTTTTCACCTTAATGCATCCTATGCATTAAGGTGAAAAAACATTCGACAATACCGCCCCCCCCCGAGCCCCCGTTTTTCTTACCTGGCCCCTCGAAAGTCCCATGCTCGTCCCCGTCATCCTCTTCGTTTTTCTGCCTGGCCGCCGATTGGCTACACTGGATAGATTGAAAGCAGCGCAGCCATTGGCTGGCGCTGCTGTCAATCACATCCAATGACGCGGCACGCCGGGGGGCGGGGCCGAGTGATACAGTCGGCGGCTATGGCCGCCGCTGTATCACGGGAGCGCGCCCGCAATCACTCCACACCATGCGAGCTCACTCGCATTAAGGTGTGGAGTCCTTGCGGGGAGGAGCCAAGACAGCCGCCGAGGGACCCCAGAAGACCAGGATCGGGGCCACTGTGTGCAAAACGAGCTGCACAGTGGAGGTAAGTATAACATGTTTGTTATTTTTAAGCAAAAAAAAAAAAAAGCTTTAGTGCTCCTTTAAGAACAAACCTACAGTCCGTGTCTTTTTTGCACCACCTGTATACTGCTGTTCAGAGTATATAGGGCCTTTTTTTATTTTGGGTGCGGGGTTCCCCTTAATATCCATACACGACCCAAAGGGGCTGGTAATGGGCTGGGGTAGGGGTGGCTGATGGGGTAGCCATGCCATTTTTCTCAATGATTTTCATCCATATTGCCGGGACCAAACATTACATTAAAGCCGCAAGCAGTTTTAAATGGCTTTTTTTCCTTTAGAAATGTCATTTTGTGCAGGGACAGTTCTAAACACGGGAAACACGTGCCACTTCACAGGCATACTTTAGACACCCCCCAGATACGATATTTAAAGGAATATTTCACTTTTTTTTCTTTCACTTTATGCATCATTAAAATCACTGCTCCCGAAAAAACGACCGTTTTAAAAGACTATTTTTACATTGATACATGTCCCCTCGGGCAGGACCCGGGTCTCCAAACCCTTTTTAGGACAATAACATGCATATTAGGCGTTATAATTAGCACTTTAGATTTCGAATGTTCACGTCCATTGTATTTAATAGGGTTCTAAAGTTCGCGTGAACGTTCGATCCGTTCGAAGGTTCTGGTGCGAACCGAACGGGGTGGTGTTCGGCTCATCCCTAATCATAAGCATAGTAGCAAACCTTGACTACAATGAGTAGAGCTTTGTAAGGTTAGAACGGAATACTTCCAGAATGTTAACTGGATTGCTGGTGTAGCGGGTATACACTTTTCTGTGTATTTAAAACTGGCAGAGACACCAGTGATGTGCAGTTCCCTGCAGCCCAGCGGGTGGCGCTGTCGCCTTGGGCTGGGGTTGAACCATTGCTGTGTGCCGGGCTCCCTTTTTGTCCTCCCTCGGCAGCAGTATGGTGGGGCGGGGAACCCGCCGTGCTTGCTGGGAGAGGGTATAAAGGGGTCGGCCATCTTTGTCACGGGTCGAGTCCCAGGCACCTTCAGCCTGTGGGCGGTGGTTCGTGTCGGTCCTCTAGGCGGCCTAGGCCTAGAGGACGTTCGGAGGTCGTGTTCCATCCCAGGCACCTTTAGCCTGGGGTGAGGTACTCGGATGGAGGTCTGGAGCTCAGTGCCCAACACTGAGTTCCGCGAGGGAAGGAGATCCTAGGGGACCCTGGGAGTGGGTACCCGAATCCGGAGGGCGTAATGGACCGGTGGGAGATACTTGCTTGAAGACCTGGTACAGCATATTGCCGGTGACAGGTGAGCCTTCCATCGGAGACCGCCTGGAAGGAAATCCCCCTTCGCTCGGAGACCGCAACCCACTTTCAGGAAGGAAAGTGGAGAGTTCATTGTGCCTGGGCCTACTCGCATCCACACCCCCCTTGTCTGTTCTGTTCGTTGAGGGAGTCCAACTGTCTGTGCATTACTCTGTTATTGGAAGAATAAAGGAGTGTTGGACTTTAGTGGTGTGGGGCTCATTTACTGGCAGACACTGTTCGAGAAAACCAGGAGGAGGTCTCCGGATGCAGAACACCGACCCGAAGGTAAAAGAGGATTGTCTCTCACTGCACATACTCTGCAGGGGGACTTGGCGTGGTGACCCTGCACGCTCTCCTTCAGAGTACCCCTAGACGAGCACCAGAGCAAGAAGAGTAGAGAAGAGAGGGTGGAGGCCGCTACACTGGTATAGGTGTCACGTGCTGTTTTCAGTCGCATTGATGTTGTGGAGTGGTGTATTGCTTGTAGTGCTCGAGCCATGGGTGTGTCAGGTTTATTTGCGTTGAGATAAGATATGTGTTGACGTTTACATATGAGTTTGTCTGCCGGGTCGGTAAGAAACAGATCCAAGTCAAGCTGAGCCTTTTCGAGACAGGAGTTAGTGGCAGTATTAGCGTTGGCTTGGAAGTCAGTATGACATGTATTAAAATTGGCTTCCAGTTTTAGAAATAGGTTCTTCCGGTCTCTCTTAAGGGATGCGGCTTGTTGGATCAGTTTGCCCCGAATTACAGGCTTGTGAGTTTCCCACAATGTTGTTGCTGAAATATCATCTGTAGCCTTGTGTGATAGGTAGTCCTTTAGCGTTATTTCCACGTCTAGCCGGTGTGAGGGGTGGGTGAGGGCGGAGTCGTTGAGACACCAGGATGTGTCGTGCATCCTAGGAATCGGGGAGGTGACAGTCGTACATACTGCATACATACATATGTAGCGACCTCACCCCATCTCCTTCTTCTAGGGGTATCACACACGACAGGGTGAGATGCGCTACGGCCCATGTCCTCCCCATAACTGTGGGTGAGGTGAAGGCCAACACCAGATATTTCCTCAGGCCTGTGTGCTTCTGTAAAGGATTAAGTCCTGCTGTGCCAGCACTTCCCTTTGCTCCCATTAACCAGAGTTCAATACACTGATCACAGTCCAACTCTTGTTTTATTGCATCTCTCACAATAAACAGTGCTTCAGTAGCCAACTGGTTGCGACTTGATGACATTTTGATACAGGGGATGAGCAGGTCGAGGCACTGTCCTAATTATCAACTAAACCACTGCGATCTCGACAGCGGTTACTATAGCCATAGCTCGAAAGGACTTAGAACTTGAGAGTCTCTACCAGCGACTCAAGAGAACGTAGATAGGAGTACCTTCGCTGCGTTGCGGCCCCTATCAGGGGAAGATGTCCCTCCAAGAGAGTTACCAGAGGCCCATCCTTCACCGGGTTTATGCTGCTCCAGACTCTCCGAATGGGTAACCTCCCCCGCCTCCTCACCTCAGACATGGGCCCCATCCACTTCAGGGACCCTCGGACTTCTCCACCCTCGCGGGACCCAGTCGAAGTCACTGGGCCCCAGGCCTCCTGGTTTAGTACCTCACCCCAGGCTGAAGGTGCCTGGGATGGACTCCAACTCCATTCTGGTCAGGCCTAGGGCACCTGAGCCGGAATCCGGAACCGGCCGCACCCAGGCCTAAGGTGCCTGGGCGCATGATGAAGGACCTCCAGCAGAACAAGACCTCGTGACCAGGGCGTCTCCCCCTTTTTTATCCCCTCCAATGACGCCACGGCAGGTTCCCCGCCCTCACCGTACCATCTCCGAGAAGGGACAAAAAGGGACAGCACTATGGCAGTGAATCTACCTTGAGCCTGCAGGCACTCACCACCCACCGGCCAAGGAGATTATTACACCACCCGATCCTCCACGAATACAAATGGTCCTTACTCACAACTTACACACCTGAACTTCCACCCAGGTGTACCCCACCTAAATTTAAAGACCCCGCTACATACTCTCCCCTGTGATTTGACGCTGGTCCCCAGCGTCTGGTGCAAACCCATGTCTCCCAAAGGTGGTGACATAAGGCTGACCCCAGAGGCATCCCTAAAAATTTAAACCTCAACCATACCAAGACCTGCTCAAAGGGAAGGGGAACATAAAACAATAAACTTTTTCATAAAACCCTCTAAGCATGTACATATACACAATCCCTCCCTTGTCTGTCTAAGAACCACCCCATACTCAGTAGTCTTGACAGACGAATCTCCTGCAGAGGGAAAGAAAAAAAAAACAACACACAAGGAAAACCACATACTGATATTCTGTGTTAATTTGGAATGAATGGGTCCATCAGCCGAGAGACCCACTCGCTCCAATAAGTAGAGTGATTCAAATGTACAAGCAACAGCCGTTGCGCAACACCGCCACCTAGTGACGATGCCACGGTGATGACACTTGGCAAAATCTTCAGTCTTCCTGCGTCCCTACTCTGATTCTACCCCCAAAGTCTCTGTCTTTGAACTGTGAAGAAGAGAGAACAAACAAACAGCTCTCATTCCTCCAAAGAGTAAAAAAAAAAAAAAAACAAATAAAAAACTAGGGTACAGTTCGATGCTCCGGCAAGAACACCTCCGGAAATTTCACAGGAAACAAGTGAGTCTCTCCTCACAAATAAAACCTCGGGTCAGGCAAAAACAAGGGCTTCAGATGCTTATCGAAAACCTCAATCGAATAGTCAGCGTCCTCTCCATCTTTCCTGCAGATGCGCACCTTATCTGCGTGGATATGGCGGCCCCACATCCAGTCTGCTCTGCAGTCTCTAAACTTTTTCGACACGGGTGGTGAACAGGACAAGTACTGCCGGGCATGAGGCACTTTAAGTTTCTCCCAAACTAACTCATCATACCATCGCTGTCGCAGAACTTCAACCTCAAACAACAAGTCTCTGGGCAAGTACGGATATTCCCATCCATACTCGTGAGCGACTCTCTGAGAAAAGAGTCGTTGCAATCGGGCTAAAGGAGGCATTGTGACCCGCTCACCTTCTCCTGGCTGAACGATGGCCTCCGGGTGCCGAGGTACTTTCACTACCTCGGATGGCTTTTCTCTCGGTGCCCGTAGTGATGCTCGCTGTTTCCCCGCCAACAAAACGGGTGATACTGTGGATTGTGGAAGAGTAGTTGGAGGACTAGGCTTCCTCGCAGACTCCGGGGCTTCCGCCCGGGGCGCGCTGTCTCCTATGGACATAGGCGAATCTTGGGGTGCACGTAGCATAGGTAATGGGCGTTTGTCCCAGCCCTTCTGGTGAAACAGTTCATCGATCTCACCGTCATCTCCACAATCCGAAGTGACTCCAGGTCGGAGGTGTCATACATCTCTGCGGGAAGGTAGTCTCTGGTAGACGTGGTACTACCCTCCCTAGCGGGCTCCACCGACTGTGGACCCCCAACACCTCCAACCACCACCACAGTCCCAGCCCCTGGCTCACCTTGACCTTTCATAGAACTAGGATGTCCAGGACTCTTCCAACCGGATCCATCCAGGCCAGGCAAGCGACGGGGTGTAGCTCTTCCACGACCATAGGAGGCCTGCACCAGGCCGACTTTCCTCTTCGGAGGTGGGAGCAGAGAATCTGTGGTGACCGAAGCAGCATCCTCTGATTTTTCTTTCTCAGTCTCTGATTGGGCAGTCACATCGCCCAGGTCAGTGCGTACGGGAACCTCCGCAAAGCCCTGGATCTCCCCTTCCAGAGTAGCGGTACCTGTGAGACCGTTGAGGCGAAGGGCCCGGGGCCTTACTGTGGATGGCTCCACCTCGAACAAGAACTCTTTGCATGCTTCGCAACGCCCGAATGGCTTCAGGTGAACCACCAGTCCCGAGCATCCGGGACAGATCACGCAGAGGGCCTCCGTGTCTCTGCAGGTGTACAGAGCCAACTGTCCTCGGGGCCTGAGTCTTATCCCCGTGTCTGTAAGGGGAGCAGCAAAGGTAGTCATCTTCGTGGGGTAGGGAACCGGAATCCACGGGGAGCTTGAGGCCATCCCGACTGTCTGCTGCTCCATCACGCACTGACCACGCGCCGAAGTCTCCACGTGAGTTCCTCCACATGGCCAGACTCCTCCCACGACTTGCACGTTTTCGCGGGCTTCCATCAAGCTCCACCCACGAACTGTGTAGTCACGGGGTGCCTCATGGCGCAGTGCAGTAAAAGCCCCCACATGTAGTACGTCACACGGCTGGACTTCTCCCTCTTCTCGCTCCTCCGCATGGGCCTTTCCCGTCTTAGGGTCATTTCCACGACTTTGAGCAGGGATGCACTTTGGCCGATCACATGGCCGACCTGCTTGGAACTCTTCCGGGCAGCAAAGTCCAGACACAGCCATTCTTACTTCCAAAGTCAAAACACACATCATCCCGGACTCATGAGCCCCCACGTGTAGCGACCTCACCCCATCTCTTTCTTCTAGGGGTATCACACACGACAGGGTGAGATGCGCTATGGCCCATGTCCTCCCCATAACTGTGGGTGAGGTGAAGGCCAACACCAGATATTTCCTCGGGCCTGTATGCTTCTGTAAAGGATTAAGTCCTGCTGTGCCAGAACTTCCCTTTGCTCCCATAAACCAGAGTTCCACACACTGATCACAGTCCAACTCTTGTTTTATTGCATCTCTCACAATAAACAGTGCTTCAGTAGCCAACTGGTTGCGACTTGATGACATTTTGATACAGGGGATGAGCAGGTCGAGGCACTGTCCTAATTATCAACTAAACCACTGCGATCTCGGCAGCGGTTACTATAGCCATAGCTCGAAAGGACTTAGAATTTGAGAGTCTCTACCAGCGACTCAAGAGAACGTAGATAGGAGTACCTATCAGGGGAAGATGTCCCTCCAAGAGAGTTACCAGAGGCCCATCCGTCACCGGGTTGATGCTGCTCCAGACTCTCCGAATGGGTAACCTCCCCCGCCTCCTCACCTCAGACATGGGCCCCATCCACTTCAGGGACCCTCGGACTTCTCCACCCTCGCGGGACCCAGTCGAAGTCACTGGGCCCCAGGCCTCCTGGTTTAGTACCTCACCCCAGGCTGAAGGTGCCTGGGATGGACTCCAACTCCATTCTGGTCAGGCCTAGGGCACCTGAGCCGGAATCCGGAACCGGCCGCACCCAGGCCTAAGGTGCCTGGGCGCATGATGAAGGACCTCCAGCCGATTTGGGGTGGAGTTCCCCTTAAAATCCATGCCAGATCTAAAGGGCCTGGTATGGATATTTAGGGGGAACCGCACGCCATTTTTTTTTATTTGCGGCGGGGTTCCCCTTAATATCCATTCCAGACCTGAAGGGCCTGGTAATTGAATTTGGGGGAACCCCCACACTTTTTTTATTTTTATCAATGACTTTTCTATGTATTATTAATAGCCGCGAGTGAGTTTTAAATTACTTTTTTTCCTTCAAAAATGACACTTTGTGCAGAGACAGTTCTAAGCACGGGAAACATGCGCGACTTTACATGCATATCATACACACACCCCAGGTACGAAATTTAAAGGAATATTTCACTTTTATTGTTTCACTTTAAGCATTATTAAAATCACTGCTCCTAAAAAAACGTCCGTTTTTAAAACTTTTTTTTGCATTGATACATGTCCCCTGGGGCAGGACCCAGGTCCCCAAACACTTTTTAGGACAATAACTTGCATATAAGCCTTTATAATTAGCACTTTAGATTTCTCCCATAGACTTTTCGAATTTGCCGCGAACACCCCAAATTGTTCGTTGTTCAGCGAACGGGCGTACAGGCAATGTTCGAGTCGAACATGAGTTTGACTCGAACTCGAAGCTCATCCCTACCTTTCAACATGGATGCCAGGTTGCAGTTTCTGGAACAGGGCCAACATAGTAGCTTGCAGATCTAGCACTGTCTCTGGTATCCCTCTGATTCATAGATTTGAGCGCCTGTCCCTATACTCCTGATCTTCTAAGTGGGACATTAGCATCGTGTTCTCTTCCTTGAGGTTCTCAAATTCAGCCATATAGTCCTGAGTGTGGTTCTCTAGGTCATCTACCCTCACTTCAAGCTCTGCAGTTCTCTGACCTAACTCCCTGATCTCACGAGTCAGCTTGTCTGTGATGTGTTTAGAAGTCTGCTTAAGGGCTTTCTGCAGCATTTGTTCAAACTGCTTGAACATGCCTGCGTGGACCACTGTCTTTGTGCTGCCTGTGTCAGAGCCTGAGTCTTCATTACCGACCTGGGATAGCTAAGCTTGCTGTGAGGACTTGGTAGAACGCGGTGTGCTGGACAGGGAGGAAGAAGCCGGCGCCATCTTGGGAGGTCTGGGAGGCCTGGTCAGGGCGTCATTGATGTTTCTGGAGCGTAACACCGCTTTGGAGCCTCCAAATACCATGGCTGTGTGAGCGGCGATCTGACCGCAATTAGAGAAGGAGGCAGGTATAGTACAGGAAGCCGATGCATGGCTGTGAGTTCCGGTGAGGTTCTCCCTGGAGCAGAGCTCTAAGTGGGCATGTCCGTCTCGCTCAGAGTCCGCGCATGCCCCCCCCCCCCAAAATTCATGACTTTTTCAATAAATGAAATCAATTGCACATGTCTAATTGTAATAAGCAATAACAGTGAAAGAAAAAAAATCCTGATAACCCCCCAGATCAGTACAGTATCCCTTTTGTAACACTTCACTGCTCTGGTGACATGTGGCTAGGCTATGATAAAGTCTCACACATGTGGTATTGCCATACTTGGAAGGAGTAGCAGAATGTGTTTTGGGGTGTAATTCTAAGTATGCCTATGCTGTGTGTTAGACATTATTAATTGACAACTTTGTGTAAAACAACTTGTGGTAAAAAGTTTAATTTTCAAAAGACTTACTATGACTATCAGAAAATACCTTGGATATTTTGTTTTCTAAAATGGGGTAATTTGTGGGTGTTTCTACTGTCCTTGTGCTCCAAGGCCTCCAAAAATGAGATGAGTAATTTATGCGCTTAGAATGCCTGAAGGTGCTCCTTGGATTTTGGGTCATGCGGATAGGCTCTAAAGAAGTCTCACACATGTGGAATTTCAATACGTGAGAGGAGTAGCAAAATGTGTTTTGTGGTGTAATTATGAATATACCTATGCTGTGTGTGAGAAATAACTTGGTAAAATGACAACTTTGTGGAAAAAACAAAACATAAAAAAAAACAAAACATTTTTCAACAACTATAAAGAACTTACCATGCCTATTACTAAATACCTTGGACAGGCTAGTTTCCAAAAAGGGGTAGTTTGGGGGGTTATTTGTACGGTCCTGACATTTTAGGGCCTCAACAAATGAGATAGGCAGTCAGTAGGGATGAGCTTTGAGTTCGAGTCTAACCCATGTTCGACTCGAACATCGTCTGTTCGGCCGTTCGCCGAATTTCGAACAAATTTGAGTGGCGCGTCTCGGCCCATAATTCACTGCGGCATCGCAGTGCATTGCTGGCTGATGATTGGCCAAGCATGCACTATGACCCGCATGCTTTGGCCAATCACAGCGCGGAAAAAACAGAGAGCCATAATTGGCCAAAGCCAGGGTGGCTTTTGCCAATTATGTCTCAGGGGGTTTAGTACACGCCCCACACTATATAAGGCCGCCTCCGTGGCAGCCTTGTGTAGTGTGTTGCGGCGGTGGTTAAAGACAGACAGAGAGAGAGACAGTGTCATTTAATTTGAGCTAGATAGAGCAGGCAGGCTAGTCAGTTAGCTTCAGTTACAGTGTGTAGAGGATATATATGCATCCTAGGTGTTGTATATATATTTATACACTATATTCAGTTTAGCTAGATCCGTTCCTTTTATTCTCTTCATAATATACTGACAGACAGGCAGGTGATTGAGCTAGCTGCAGTATTTTCACTTAGTGTTCTGTGTCCTTTGCACAGTGTGCACCTAAAGCTTATCTGAATACAATTGCTGGTGTTCTCATACAAATACAGGCAGGGATCTGCAGTATTTTGTTTTAGTGTCCTTTGCACAGTGTGCACCTAAAGCTTACCTGAATACAATTGCTGGTGTTCTCATACAAATACAGGCAGGGAGTTGTAGTATTTTAATTTAGTGTCCTTTGCACAGTGTGCACCTAAAGCTTATCTGACTACAATTGCTGGTGTTCTCATACTAATACCACAGGCAGGGAGCTGCAGTATTTTCAGTTAGTGTACTGTGTCCTCTGCACAGTGTGCAACTAAAGATAACTGAAGACAATTGCTGGTGTTCTCATACTAATAATACTACAGGCAGGCAGTTGATTCTGCTAGCTGCAGGATAATCAGTATATACTGTATATACATCCCAGCTTTGTGCAGCTACATCTCCCTGCAGGCCATTAGTATGTCTGGAAGGACAACAAGGAGAGGCAGACAGTCACGAGCCAACAAAAGAGGGCAAGCAGGCTCTGTGTCTAGAGGCAACAGTGCTGGTCGTGGACACGGTGCATCCTCATCAGCACAAAACCGTGGGGCACGCTTGTCCTTTTTTTCGGCAGCTGGTCGTGTTGAGCCGCAACATGCTGAAGACTTGGTAGAGTGGATGACCAAACTGTCCTCATCCTCCTCATCCTCTCTCACCCAGGCTCAGGGTACTTTGTCTGGCAAAGCAGCTGCCAAAGCGGCCTCTTCCCTCGGCTCAATGGCATCAGTCACTCCTTCCCTAGCCCCACCATGTCCTCCTGAAGAGTCCCCCGAACTGTTTGACCACAGTGTTGGGTACATGCTCCAGGAGGATGCTCCGATGATGGTACCCAGCTAAAGGAAGGCAGTAACGTGAGCCCAGAAAGAGGGGTGCCCAACAAGGACAGCAATCTGGCAGTCATGTTCCCCCAGCTGCAGCATACTGCCAGGTTTGCTACAGTAATGAGGAGGGAGGGGATGATGAGGTCACGGACTCTCCGTGGGTGCCTGATAGGAGAGAGGAGGAGGAGGAGGAGCAGGAGGAGGCACATCTCCAATGAGGCAGGGTGCCCTCCAGGGGCCAGCTTAAGGGCAGCACACCGACAGCATCACACCACAGAGCTTCGCATGTGCAGGCTGCTGCTGTCTCTGCGCTTTATTCAAAAAGTTCTTTGGTGTGGGCCTTTTTTGAGACGAGTGCACCAGATCACAGCGCTGCTATTTGCAACATATGTCTCAGACGTATCTCGCGTGGCCAAAACATCACCCGCTTGGGCACCACATGCTTGATCAGACATATGTCGACCTGCCATGCAGTTCGTTGGCAAGCACACCTAAAAGACCCACACCAAAGAACAAAGCGGACCTCTCCTTGCTCCTCATCAGCTGGGATCTCCAACCCCGCTATACCTTCAGTCCTCTCTGAAACCTGCACTGAGAGGAATGAAGGTGTAGAATTAGGTGTGTCACAGCCAAGTATTTGCGGGGAATCTGTTATCGGTACACCAACGTCAGATTGTACCAGGCAAATTTCCCTGCCCCAGCTGCTGCACCGCCAAAAGAAATTCGCTCCCAGCCATCCACATGCCCAGCGGTTGACTACTAGCTTGGCTAAATTGCTAGCACTTCAACTGCTGCCTTTTCAGTTGGTAGACTCTGCCCCCTTCCGTGAGTTTGTGGAATGTGCGCTTCCTCAGTGGCTGGTTCCCAAACGCCACTTTTTCTCACGGAAGGCGACTTTGGCTCTCTACCAGCATGTGGAAGGCAATGTCTTGGCCTCGCTGGACAGGGCGGTCAGTGGTAAGGTGCATATTACCGCTGGCTTATGGTCCAGCAGGCATGGACAGGGACATTGCCTATCTTTCACGGCGCATTGGGTGACTCTGCTGGCAGCTGGGAAGGATGCACGACAAGGTGCAGTAGTGTTGGAGGTTGTTCCACCACCACACCTCCAAAATGCTACTACTGGTGATTCTGACACACCTAACTCCTTCACCACATCCTCTTCTTCTTCCTCCATGGCCTCTTCCTGTGCTTTGTCCTTGGAACCAGCGGTACTCCGTAAGCGTTCAAGGGGCTACGCAAGTACGCAGGCAAAAAGATGCCATGCGATGCTTGAGCTGGTGTGCTTGGTGGACAGGCGCCACACTGGGGCAGAGATTCTGTCAGCTCTGCAGGGGCAGGCTCAGAGGTGGTTGATGCCACGCCAGCTTAAGCCAGGAATGGTGGTTTCCGACAATGGCACCAACCTCCTCTGCGCCCTCCGACAGGGACAACTGACCCATGTGCCCTGTTTGGCTCACGTTCTTAACTTGGTGGTGCATCGGTTCTTGGGCAGGTACCCGGGCTTACAGGAAGTCCTGAAGCAGGCCAGGAAACTCTGTGGGCATTTCATATAATGCAAATGCTCAGCTGGCTGACCTGCAAAAGGAATACAACCTTCCCAAGAACTGCCTAATCTGTGACATGCCCACCAGGTGGAACTCTACGTTGGTCATGCTGCACATGCAGCAGAGGGCCATCGATGAGTATCTGTTGCAATATGGCACCAGGACAGGGTCAGGTGAGCTTGGATTTTTTTCCCCACGCCAGTGGGCCATGATCAGGGATGCATGCACTGTCCTGGCACCATTTGAGGAGGCCACGAGGATGGTGAGCAGTGACAGTGCATGCATCAGTGACACTGTCCCTCTTGTCCACCTGTTGGAGCACACGCTGCGTGGAATAATGGACAGGGCACTTGAGGCAGAACAGAGGGAGGAAGAGGAGGACTTCCTTACCTCTCAAGGCCCCCTTTATCCAGACAGTGTTCCTGCTGACCCGCCTATCACACAGGAAGAGGAGGAGGAGGACGAGGAGGAGGAGGAGGATTGTGTCATCATGGAGGTGGAGCCTAGCACTCAGCATCAGCAGAAGTCTTCAAGGCATCATTTAAGCCCTGTACACACGATCGGATAACCTATGGATTTTCGTCCGATGGATTTGTTCATCGGAAATCCGATGAAGCTGACTTCCATCAGTCTTGCCTACACACCATCAGTCAAAAAAACGACCGTTCCAAACGTGGTGACGTAAAACACTCCGATGAGCCGAGAAAAATTAAGTTTAATGCTTCTGAGCATGCGTCGACTTAATTCTGAGCATGCGTGGGTTTTTTATCCGATGGACTTGCCCATAGACGATCGGAATTTGCTATCGGTTTTTGATCCATCGGAAAAATTTAAAACATGTTCTATTTTTTAAAACCAATGGAAAAAAGACCGATGGGTCCCATACACGATCGGTTTGTCCGATGACAAAAATCCATTGGGCGGGTTTCATCGGTAAAACCGATCGTGTGTACAGGGCTTTACAGTCCCAAGACACCCATGGACTTGTACGTGGCTGGGAGGAGGTGGCTGGGGATCATGTCCTCCTGAGTGACCCAGAGGACTCTGGACCAAATGTCTCAGCAAACCTATGCTGCATGGCCTCCTTGATCCTTCAAAGTCTGCGGAAGGATCCTCGTATTCGTGCTATCAAGGAGAGGGATCATTACTGGCTGGCAACCGTCCTTGATCCACGTTACAAGGGTAAGGTTGCGGACCTTATCTTACCATCGCAGAGGGAGCAGAGGATGAAACATCTTCGGGAGGCCTTGCAGAAAGGTCTGTGCAACGCGTTCCCAGAGACTGGGAGGTTACAAATTCCTGGTCCTGGACAACGTGCTACTGAGGCTTCGGTCAGTCAATAAAGGAGCGGTGGAGAAGGTGGCTGTCTGACCGATGCATTCATACAATTTTTTAGTCCGCAGCCCCAAGGTATGATCGGTTCCAGCAACCATCGCCAGCGTCTGGTTTACATGGTGCAGGAATACCTAGGGGCAAGATCAGACTTGGACACCTTTCCCACCGAAAATCCTCTGGGTTACTGGGTCTTGAGGATGGATCTCTGGCCAGAGCTTGCACAGTATGCAATTGAGCTACTGGCCTGTCCTGCATCCAGCGTTCTTTCGGAACGCACATTCAGTGCTGCTGGAGGCTTTGTAACCGATCACAGGGTGCGCCTTTCCACCGACTCGGTCGATCGACTGACCTTCATAAAAATGAACCAGTCTTGGATCACCACCAGCTACCAAGCACCTGATGCTGATGTAACCGAATAATTTCTTTGGAAATGTCAGATCCCTACAAGACTGCCTATGCTTATGCTGATCCTGTTATGCTGAGTGACTATCCTCTTCCTCCTCAATGATCATGCTGATAGCTTGTAAGAAAATTTTTGGTTCTGGGCAACGCCACCAGTGGCTAAGGTCCAATTTTTCAGCCCCTGTTTAACAGGGGCGTGTAGTTAAAATTTTTGATGCAATACTTTGCAGCAGGGCTCATTCCTGCGCTCCAACTAGAGTATCTGTGAGGGGTTGCAGTGTTGTGGCACCACCACCAGTGCCTAAAGCCCAATTTTTCTGCCCCTGTTTAACCACTTGCTTACTGGGCACTTAAACCCCCCTCCTGCCCAGACCAATTTTCAGCTTTCAGCGCTCTCACACTGAATGACAATTACTCAATCATGCAACACTGTACCCAAATGATTTTTTTGTCATTTTTTTCATACAAATAGAGCTTTCTTTTGGTGGTATTTGATCACCTCTGGGTTTTTTATTTTTTGCGCTATAAATGAAAAAAATATGAAAATTTTGAAAAAAAAATAATTTTTCTTCATTTCTGTGATAAAATTTTGCAAAATAGTACTTTTTTTCATAAATTTTCATAAATTTTGGCCAAAATTTATACTGCTACATATCTTTGGTAAAAATAACCCAAAATTTGTGGAAATTATTTGGTCTGTGTGAAAGTTTTTGAGTCTACAAGCTATAGTGCAAATCATAAAAAATGTATCACATCTGATATACTGGCGGCCTATCTCATTTCTTGAGACCCTAACAAGCCAGGAAAGTACAAATGTCCCCCAAATAACTCCTTTTTGGAAAGTAGACATTCCAAGGTATTTAGTAAGAGGCATGGTGAGTTATTTGAAGTTGTAATTGTTTCCCACAATTCTTTGCAAAATTAAGATTTTTATTTTTTATTTAAGTTTTTTCTCAAAATTGTCATTGTAATAGCTTACCATATATACTCGAGTATAAGCCGAGTTTTTCAGCACATTTTTTTGTGCTGAAAATGCCCCCCTCTGCTTATACTCGAGTCACCTTTTTGCGCCTGATCTCGTGGATTTTGGGGACCCGGTACCGGCTGGCTGTAGGTCCCCTGGACTCTTCCTCTATAAGTGTGCAAAGTTTGTCCGGGGGACCTACGGCCGGGGAGCACCGATTTTTCAAACCCGGGCACCCCTTCCATAGACTCCCATGTTAAACAGTAATTTCTCTGGTAACTTTGGGGACCCGGTACAAGCCAATAGTAGGTTCCCTGGACCCGAAACTTGGCACACATGTAGCCCCATTGCTGCTCTATAAGTGTGCAAAGTTTTTTGTCTGGGGGACCTAGGGCCGGGGAGCACCGATTTTTCAAACCCGGGCACCCTTTCCATAGACTCCCATGTTAGGCGTCAGTCTAGTCATGGGCACAGTGAGGCATGGACACAGTGAAGCATGGACATGGACACAGTGAGGAAAAGTGAGGCACAGTATGGCATGCAGTTGGACACCCTGGGCTTATACTTGAGTCAATAAGTTTTCCCAGTTTTATGTGATAAAATTAGGTGCCTTGGCTTATATTCGGGTCGGCTTATACTCGATTATATGCGGTATTTCTCTCACATGGCATGTGCATACCACAAATGACACCCCAAAATACATTCTGTTATTCCTCCTGAGTATAATGAGTATAATGATACCCCATGTTTGAGACTTTTTCACTGCCTGGTAGGGATGAGCCGATCACCCCCCGGTTCAGTTTGCACCAGAACCTGCGAACGGACCGAAAGTTTGCGCGAACTTTAGAACCCTATTAAATAATATGGGACTCGAATGTTCAAAAGTGCTAATTATGAAGGCTAATATGTAAGTTATTGTCCTAAAAAGGGTTTGGGGACCCGGGTCCTGCCCCAGGGGACATGTATCAATGCAAAAAAGTTTTAAAAACTGAAGTTTTTTCGGGAGCAGTGATTTTAATGATGCTTAACCACTTCAGATCCATGCTATGGCCAAAAGACGGCCGCATCGCGGACCTGAACTGCCGGGAGGGCGTCCCTGGACGTCCTTGTGTTTACTTCCGCAATGCGCGTCCACGGCGGCGCACATCGCGGAAGAGCTGTGCCCGCTGTGTTTTACGCGGGTGCCGATGCGCGTGCCTGGCAGCCGCAATGTCCGCCAGGTACCCGCGATCGGCAGTCACAGAGCCAGGGACGTTTACACACAGAGATCCACATCCTGTTAGGGAGAGGAGACCGATGGTGTGTCCCTTGTACATAGGGACAACCATCGGTCACCTCCCCCAGTCAGTCCCCTCCCCCCACAGTAAGAATCACTCATGAGGGAACACATTTAACCACTTGATCACCCCCTAGTTTTAACTCCTTCCCTGCCAGTCACATTTATACAGAAATCAGTGCATTTTTATAGCACTGTTTGCTGTATAAATGTGAATGGTCCCAAAATAGTGTCAAAAGTGTCCGATGTGTCCACCGCAATATCGCAGTCACGATAAAAATCGCAGATCACCGATATTACTAGTGGGGAAAAAAAATAATTCATAATTCTATCCCCTAACCAATCAATAAATG
Organism: Rana muscosa; assembly: GCA_029206835.1. Classification (NCBI taxonomy): domain Eukaryota; kingdom Metazoa; phylum Chordata; class Amphibia; order Anura; family Ranidae; genus Rana; species Rana muscosa. The sequence continues at coordinate 1,215,997,940 of CM055122.1, forward strand.
CTTATTGCGATTTTTTTTAACAAAGATATGTAGAAGAATACGTATCGGCCTAAACTGAGAAAAAAAAAATACCAAAAAAAAATGGGATATTTATTATAGCAAAGAGTAAAAAATATTGTGTTTTTTTTTCAAAATTGTCATTTTTTTTGGTTTATAGCGCAAAAAAAAAAAAAAAACTGCAGAGGTGATCAAATACCACCAAAAGAAAGCTCTATTTGTGCGATTTTTTTTTTTTATAAAAATGTCATTTGGGTACAGTGTTGTATGACCGCGCAATTGTCATTCAGTGTGACAGCGCTGAAAGCTGGAAATTGGTCTGGGCAGGAGGGGGGTTTTAGGTTACTAGTTAGGAAGTGGTTAAAGTGAAAAAAAATAGTAAAATATAACTTTAAATATCGTACCTGGGGGGTGTCTATAGTATGCCTGTGAAGTGGCACGTGTTTCCCGTGCTTAGAACTGTCCCTGCACAAAATGACATTTCTAAAGGAAAAAATTGTAATTTAAAACTGCTTGCGGCTTTAATGTAATGTCTGGCCCCAGCAATATGGATGAAAATCATTGAGAAAAATGGCATGGGTACCCCCCCCCCCCAGCCCATTAACAGCCCCTTTGGGTCTTGTATGGATATTAAGGGGAACCCCGCACCCAAATTAAAAGAAGGACCTATATACTCTGAACAGCAGTATACAGGCGGTGATAACAAGACAGGGACTGTAGGTTTGTTCTTAAGTAGAATCTGTTTGTAATTTGGAACAGGTACATTTTTTAAGTGTAGCTCCAGCGAAAAAATCTATTTTTAAGCTTTTTGGAAAACATAGGGAAGAGTTATCACCCCTGTAACATTTGTTTTGCTGTCTATGCACCTGTTCAGAACATTTTACCTCACTTTCCGTCCCAATGACAAATGTTTTTTGAAAATTTGGGTTTTTTATTGAAACAAGGATTGGTGATAAAGCATCAGTGGAGAGGAGACACCTTTTTCCCATATTAACTCTTATGCCGCGTACACACGATCATTTTTCCCATCGGGAAAAATGACATTTTTTCTTGTTCATACATCACGGGACACAGAGCAGCATAGTCATTACTATGTGGGTTATATAGAATTACCTTCAGGTGCTGGCACTGGCAACTTCCAAAACAGGAAGTACCCTCCCCTATATAAGCCCCTCCCATCCGGGAGTACCTCAGTTTTTTGCCAGTGTCTAAGGTGTTGGCCAAGGTTAACATGTATTCATCTGGGCTTGTGTACAGGTTCTCTGGGCCTTAGCAAGCTATTCTGGATCCGACCAAAAAAGCTTCATAGCTAAACGGTCGGTACCCGGGCCTTGCAGAGAAGAGCAGGGTTTTGCCTGTAATGCCTCTCTTAGGAGGGCTGGACCCTGGGATCCAGAGCTCTGGTCATACCCAAAACCAAGAGGCTATCTGTGCAGGGTGCTATACAGGTCCAGGGGAGTGGAATCCTTGGGAACCCGGTCCCTGAAGGTCTAGTACAATGCCTGCCGTGAGAGGTGAAGTTTGGGCTTCTGTGGACCAAACAAAGTCCTGCGGCGGGGAAAAGGTAAGTGGGGGCCCCTCAGGAACTTGGTTCTATTGAGGGGACCCCCAAGCCTAATATGTCTTTCTGCCTGTTACCTAAAAGGTATTCCCGCTAATAGCTGTATATGCCTAAGAAATCCTAGAAATGTTTTTTCATAAGGGAAGTTTTAAAAACTGTAAACCTGGAAATGTTTTTCATAAAGGAGGTTTTAAAAAAAAAAAAAAAAAAGACAAAAGTGCGGTACCTGTGTTTGTCCACTAGAGGCCGCTGTGGAACGTCTTTTTTCTTGGGACTATTCCTTCCATGGTGAAAGTCCAGGCAGATGAGTGAGCTCTCTATCAGGGAAGCTGCATTCCTCTGTCATGCTGCCAAGTAGTTTCCTTCCATCCCCGAGTCCTGGTGAAACAGGGACCCTGGCTCCTCTCCCTACATGGCGCCAAGAGCGCACACGTGCACGCGCGCGCGCGCACACATGCTTTCTTTTTATAAGGTTTAGCTTCAAAAAAGGGGGCGGAGCCTGGCGGATGACGCGCTCTGTGCGCCCAGCGCTTCTGCGCATGTGCGGGCGTCCCAGCAAGATAAAAGGACTCAGTCCACACTGCTTGCTATGGACACAGAGCATGAAAAGGAGCTGGTAGCATGGTATAGGGGCTTACAGCGGGCGGTTGATACAGGCATCCCCAGAAAGACGCATTAGTAGACACCCACTGATGTACATAGCAGCAAATTGCGGCTGGAATACCTCAGCTTTGAACTAAGGAATATGCCGCCTAAAAAACTCAGAGATATACCTCTCAGGAAGTGTAGGGGGTCTCCATCGGGCTCTGAGGATCTGGAGCAGTCATCCGCACCCTCCTCCCCTGAGAAATCAGAGGTTAATACCCATAAGGAACCCCCGGGAGTGCCAGGTACTGCGGCTGTCCTCAGTCCACCTGCTCCTGCATATATAACAGAGGAGGTTTTTTCCTCAACTCTGGAGGGATTGGAGCAGAGATTGGCTGCATTGATCGCTTCTTCTCTACAGGAAAGAAAGCGCGCCAGATCTCCATCACCTCCATTAGAGTGCCTGTTGGCAGAGCAACAGTCCCAGGAAGGGACCGACCTACCTGAAGGGGATCAGGAGGAGGTTAGCTCTGTTTTTGAGGAATCGACAGTAGATGAACCATTTTCAGCAGCACAGACTGAAAGATTGTGGGTCCAGACCCTAACTGACATGGTTCGATCTGCATTTAAAATGCCTCTTGTTGAACCATCAACTACTGCTGTCTCCTCATTGGGGTCGCTAAAAGCTCCCCAGGTTAGTTGCTCCTTTCCAATACATCCATTATTGGAAGGACTTATATACCAGGACTGGGAACATCCTGATAAACTATTTGTTCCGCCTAAAAGATTTCCGGTGATCTATCCCATGGAGGAAAAGTTCACCCAGAGATGGAATGTTCCTACGGTGGATGCAGCCATCTCTTCTGTGAACAAATCACTGACATGCCCAGTAGATAATGTTCAAATGTTCAAAGATCCAGTGGATAAAAAATTGGAATCTTTATTAAAATCTGCTTTTTCCACAGCAGGGGCTGTTACACAGCCAGCAGTGGCAGCTATTGGGGTCTGCCAAGCTTTAAAGGATCAAATGAAAATGGTCCTGAGTAGGGATGAGCTTCGTGTTCGAGTCGAACATACGTTCGACTCGAACATCGGCTGTTCGATCGTTCGACGAAGATCGAACGATTTGGGCCGTTCGCGCCAAATTCGAGTGACGCGAACGGCCCACAATGCACTACGCCATCGCAGTGTCATCCAGGCGCTGTGATTGGCCAAGCATGCACTGTGACCCCGCATGCTTGGCCAATCACAGCGCCGGCAGCGAGGAGAGCAATGATTGGCCACAGGCAGGATGCCTGTGGCCAATTATTGCTGAGGGGGTTTAGTACACGCCCCACACTATAAAAGGCCGCCAGCACGGCGGCCTAGTGTAGTGTGTTCCGGAGCAGGGATAGAGCAGCATAGGCAGGGACAGTGACTTTTATTTCTTTCTTGCTTAACCTGGATTCCTTTAGTTTAGGGAAAGAGAAGGATAGGTAGGGAGAGTGTCAGTGTGTTTTGTGCTTGTGCTATATTGTGCTTAAAAAAAACATTTTTTCTAGGGACAGAAAACTGTAGGTAGGGAGAGTGTGTCAGTTTCTTTCACTGTCAAAGTCCTTGTTTCCAGGGACCTGGAAGGACAGTGAGGTAATTCTCCTTGTGCTAAATTGTGCTTAAAAAAAAACATTTTTTCTAGGGACAGAAAACTGTAGGTAGGGAGAGTGGGTCAGTTTCTTTCACTGTCAAAGTCCTTGTTTCCAGGGACCTGGAAGGACAGTGAGGTAATTCTCCTTGTGCTAAATTGTGCTTAAAAAAAACATTTTTTCTAGGGACAGAAAACTGTAGGTAGGGAGAGTGTGTCAGTTTCTTTCACTGTCAAAGTCCTTGTTTCCAGGGACCTGGAAGGACAGTGAGGTAATTCTCCTTGTGCTAAATTGTGCTTAAAAAAAACATTTTTTCTAGGGACAGAAAACTGTAGGTAGGGAGAGTGTGTCAGTTTCTTTCACTGTCAAAGTCCTTGTTTCCAGGGACCTGGAAGGACAGTGAGGTAATTCTCCTTGTGCTAAATTGTGCTTAAAAAAAAACATTTTTTCTAGGGACAGAAAACTGTAGGTAGGGAGAGTGGGTCAGTTTCTTTCACTGTCAAAGTCCTTGTTTCCAGGGACCTGGAAGGACAGTGAGGTAATTCTCCTTGTGCTAAATTGTGCTTAAAAAAAACATTTTTTCTAGGGACAGAAAACTGTAGGTAGGGAGAGTGTGTCAGTTTCTTTCACTGTCAAAGTCCTTGTTTCCAGGGACCTGGAAGGACAGTGAGGTAATTCTCCTTGTGCTAAATTGTGCTTAAAAAAAAACATTTTTTCTAGGGACAGAAAACTGTAGGTAGGGAGAGTGTGTCAGTTTCTTTCACTGTCAAAGTCCTTGTTTCCAGGGACCTGGAAGGACAGTGAGGTAATTCTCCTTGTGCTAAATTGTGCTTAAAAAAAAAAATTTTTCTAGGGACAGAAAACTGTAGGTAGGGAGAGTGTGTCAGTTTCTTTCACTGTCAAAGTCCTTGTTTCCAGGGACCTGGAAGGACAGTGAGGTAATTCTCCTTGTGCTAAATTGTGCTTAAAAAAAACATTTTTTCTAGGGACAGAAAACTGTAGGTAGGGAGAGTGTGTCAGTTTCTTTCACTGTCAAAGTCCTTGTTTCCAGGGACCTGGAAGGACAGTGAGGTAATTCTCCTTGTGCTAAATTGTGCTTAAAAAAAAATTTTTTTCTAGGGACAGAAAACTGTAGGTAGGGAGAGTGTGTCAGTTTCTTTCACTGTCAAAGTCCTTGTTTCCAGGGACCTGGAAGGACAGTGAGGTAATTCTCCTTGTGCTAAATTGTGCTTAAAAAAAACATTTTTTCTAGGGACAGAAAACTGTAGGTAGGGAGAGTGTGTCAGTTTCTTTCACTGTCAAAGTCCTTGTTTCCAGGGACCTGGAAGGACAGTGAGGTAATTCTCCTTGTGCTAAATTGTGCTTAAAAAAAACATTTTTTCTAGGGACAGAAAACTGTAGGTAGGGAGAGTGTGTCAGTTTCTTTCACTGCCAAAGTCCTTGTTTCCAGGGACCTGGAAGGACAGTGAGGTAATTCTCCTTGTGCTAAATTGTGCTTAAAAAAAACATTTTTTCTAGGGACAGAAAACTGTAGGTAGGGAGAGTGTGTCAGTTTCTTTCACTGTCAAAGTCCTTGTTTCCAGGGACCTGGAAGGACAGTGAGTGAATTCTCCTTGTGCTATATTGTGCTTAAAAAAAACATTTTTTCTAGGGACAGAAAACTGTAGGTAGGGAGAGTGTGTCAGTTTCTTTCACTGTCAAAGTCCTTGTTTCCAGGGACCTGGAAGGACAGTGAGGTAATTCTCCTTGTGCTAAATTGTGCTTAAAAAAAAACATTTTTTCTAGGGACAGAAAACTGTAGGTAGGGAGAGTGTGTCAGTTTCTTTCACTGTCAAAGTCCTTGTTTCCAGGGACCTGGAAGGACAGTGAGGTAATTCTCCTTGTGCTAAATTGTGCTTAAAAAAAACATTTTTTCTAGGGACAGAAAACTGTAGGTAGGGAGAGTGTGTCAGTTTCTTTCACTGTCAAAGTCCTTGTTTCCAGGGACCTGGAAGGACAGTGAGGTAATTCTCCTTGTGCTAAATTGTGCTTAAAAAAAACATTTTTTCTAGGGACAGAAAACTGTAGGTAGGGAGAGTGTGTCAGTTTCTTTCACTGTCAAAGTCCTTGTTTCCAGGGACCTGGAAGGACAGTGAGGTAATTCTCCTTGTGCTAAATTGTGCTTAAAAAAAACATTTTTTCTAGGGACAGAAAACTGTAGGTAGGGAGAGTGTGTCAGTTTCTTTCACTGTCAAAGTCCTTGTTTCCAGGGACCTGGAAGGACAGTGAGGTAATTCTCCTTGTGCTAAATTGTGCTTAAAAAAAACATTTTTTCTAGGGACAGAAAACTGTAGGTAGGGAGAGTGTGTCAGTTTCTTTCACTGTCAAAGTCCTTGTTTCCAGGGACCTGGAAGGACAGTGAGGTAATTCTCCTTGTGCTAAATTGTGCTTAAAAAAACATTTTTTCTAGGGACAGAAAACTGTAGGTAGGGAGAGTGTGTCAGTTTCTTTCACTGTCAAAGCCCTTGTTTCCAGGGACCTGGAAGGACAGTGAGGTAATTCTCCTTGTGCTAAATTGTGCTTAAAAAAAACATTTTTTCTAGGGACAGAAAACTGTAGGTAGGGAGAGTGTGTCAGTTTATTTCACTGTCAAAGTCCTTGTTTCCAGGGACCTGGAAGGACAGTGAGGTAATTCTCCTTGTGCTAAATTGTGCTTAAAAAAAAACATTTTTTCTAGGGACAGAAAACTGTAGGTAGGGAGAGTGTGTCAGTTTCTTTCACTGTCAAAGTCCTTGTTTCCAGGGACCTGGAAGGACAGTGAGGTAATTCTCCTTGTGCTAAATTGTGCTTAAAAAAAACATTTTTTCTAGGGACAGAAAACTGTAGGTAGGGAGAGTGTGTCAGTTTCTTTCACTGTCAAAGTCCTTGTTTCCAGGGACCTGGAAGGACAGTGAGGTAATTCTCCTTGTGCTAAATTGTGCTTAAAAAAAAACATTTTTTCTAGGGACAGAAAACTGTAGGTAGGGAGAGTGTGTCAGTTTCTTTCACTGCCAAAGTCCTTGTTTCCAGGGACCTGGAAGGACAGTGAGGTAATTCTCCTTGTGCTAAATTGTGCTTAAAAAAAACATTTTTTCTAGGGACAGAAAACTGTAGGTAGGGAGAGTGTGTCAGTTTCTTTCACTGTCAAAGTCCTTGTTTCCAGGGACCTGGAAGGACAGTGAGTGAATTCTCCTTGTGCTATATTGTGCTTAAAAAAAACATTTTTTCTAGGGACAGAAAACTGTAGGTAGGGAGAGTGTGTCAGTTTCTTTCACTGTCAAAGTCCTTGTTTCCAGGGACCTGGAAGGACAGTGAGGTAATTCTCCTTGTGCTAAATTGTGCTTAAAAAAAAACATTTTTTCTAGGGACAGAAAACTGTAGGTAGGGAGAGTGTGTCAGTTTCTTTCACTGTCAAAGTCCTTGTTTCCAGGGACCTGGAAGGACAGTGAGGTAATTCTCCTTGTGCTAAATTGTGCTTAAAAAAAACATTTTTTCTAGGGACAGAAAACTGTAGGTAGGGAGAGTGTGTCAGTTTCTTTCACTGTCAAAGTCCTTGTTTCCAGGGACCTGGAAGGACAGTGAGGTAATTCTCCTTGTGCTAAATTGTGCTTAAAAAAAACATTTTTTCTAGGGACAGAAAACTGTAGGTAGGGAGAGTGTGTCAGTTTCTTTCACTGTCAAAGTCCTTGTTTCCAGGGACCTGGAAGGACAGTGAGGTAATTCTCCTTGTGCTAAATTGTGCTTAAAAAAAACATTTTTTCTAGGGACAGAAAACTGTAGGTAGGGAGAGTGTGTCAGTTTCTTTCACTGTCAAAGTCCTTGTTTCCAGGGACCTGGAAGGACAGTGAGGTAATTCTCCTTGTGCTAAATTGTGCTTAAAAAAAAACATTTTTTCTAGGGACAGAAAACTGTAGGTAGGGAGAGTGTGTCAGTTTCTTTCACTGCCAAAGTCCTTGTTTCCAGGGACCTGGAAGGACAGTGAGGTAATTCTCCTTGTGCTAAATTGTGCTTAAAAAAAACATTTTTTCTAGGGACAGAAAACTGTAGGTAGGGAGAGTGTGTCAGTTTCTTTCACTGTCAAAGTCCTTGTTTCCAGGGACCTGGAAGGACAGTGAGTGAATTCTCCTTGTGCTATATTGTGCTTAAAAAAAACATTTTTTCTAGGGACAGAAAACTGTAGGTAGGGAGAGTGTGTCAGTTTCTTTCACTGTCAAAGTCCTTGTTTCCAGGGACCTGGAAGGACAGTGAGGTAATTCTCCTTGTGCTAAATTGTGCTTAAAAAAAAACATTTTTTCTAGGGACAGAAAACTGTAGGTAGGGAGAGTGTGTCAGTTTCTTTCACTGTCAAAGTCCTTGTTTCCAGGGACCTGGAAGGACAGTGAGGTAATTCTCCTTGTGCTAAATTGTGCTTAAAAAAAACATTTTTTCTAGGGACAGAAAACTGTAGGTAGGGAGAGTGTGTCAGTTTCTTTCACTGTCAAAGTCCTTGTTTCCAGGGACCTGGAAGGACAGTGAGGTAATTCTCCTTGTGCTAAATTGTGCTTAAAAAAAACATTTTTTCTAGGGACAGAAAACTGTAGGTAGGGAGAGTGTGTCAGTTTCTTTCACTGTCAAAGTCCTTGTTTCCAGGGACCTGGAAGGACAGTGAGGTAATTCTCCTTGTGCTAAATTGTGCTTAAAAAAAACATTTTTTCTAGGGACAGAAAACTGTAGGTAGGGAGAGTGTGTCAGTTTCTTTCACTGTCAAAGTCCTTGTTTCCAGGTGCCTGGAAGGACAGTGAGGTAATTCTCCTTGTGCTAAATTGTGCTTAAAAAAAACATTTTTTCTAGGGACAGAAAACTGTAGGTAGGGAGAGTGTGTCAGTTTCTTTCACTGTCAAAGTCCTTGTTTCCAGGGACCTGGAAGGACAGTGAGGTAATTCTCCTTGTGCTAAATTGTGCTTAAAAAAAACATTTTTTCTAGGGACAGAAAACTGTAGGTAGGGAGAGTGTGTCAGTTTCTTTCACTGCCAAAGTCCTTGTTTCCAGGGACCTGGAAGGACAGTGAGGTAATTCTCCTTGTGCTAAATTGTGCTTAAAAAAACATTTTTTCTAGGGACAGAAAACTGTAGGTAGGGAGAGTGTGTCAGTTTCTTTCACTGTCAAAGTCCTTGTTTCCAGGGACCTGGAAGGACAGTGAGGTAATTCTCCTTGTGCTAAATTGTGCTTAAAAAAAACATTTTTTCTAGGGACAGAAAACTGTAGGTAGGGAGAGTGTGTCAGTTTCTTTCACTGTCAAAGTCCTTGTTTCCAGGGACCTGGAAGGACAGTGAGGTAATTCTCCTTGTGCTAAATTGTGCTTAAAAAAAAACATTTTTTCTAGGGACAGAAAACTGTAGGTAGGGAGAGTGTGTCAGTTTCTTTCACTGTCAAAGTCCTTGTTTCCAGGGACCTGGAAGGACAGTGAGGTAATTCTCCTTGTGCTAAATTGTGCTTAAAAAAAACATTTTTTCTAGGGACAGAAAACTGTAGGTAGGGAGAGTGTGTCAGTTTCTTTCACTGTCAAAGTCCTTGTTTCAAGGGACAGAGAAGGACACCTGAAGGTAGCCCTTATTGCTTTTTTCCCATCTCCCTGCAGGCCATCTATTAGAATGTCTGGAAGGCAAACAAGGAGAGGCAGACAGTCAGGAGGCAATAAAAGAGGGCAAGCAGGCTCTGTGTCTGGGGGCAACAGTGCTGGTCGTGGACGCGGTGCATTGTCATCAGCACATGGCCATGGGACACGCTTGTCCTTCTTTTCGGCAGCTGGACATGTTGAGCCACATCATGCCGAAGACTTGGTAGAGTGGATGACCAAGCCCTCCTCCTCCTCCTCATCCTCTCTCACCCAGGCTCAGGGTACTGGAAAAGCAGCTGCCAAAGCGTCCTCTTCCCTGGTATCAATGTCAGACTCATCATCAGTCACTCCTTCCCTAGACCCACCATGTCCTCCTCCTGAGGAGTCCCCCGAACTGTTTCAGCACAGTGTTGGGTACATGCTCCAGGAGGATGCCCAGCGTTTCGAAGGGTCTGATGATGAAACCCAGCTAGAGGAAGGCAGTAGCGTGAGAGCAGACAGAGGGGATGCTCAAGAAGGACACCAATCTGGCAGTCATGTTCCAGCAGCTGCAGCATACTGCCAGATTGCCTCCAGTGATGAGGAGGGAGGTGATGATGAGGTCACTGACTCCACGTGGGTGCCTAATAGGAGAGAGGAGGAGGAGGAGGATGAGGAGGAGGCACATCTCCAACGAGGCAGGATGCCCTTTGGTGGCCAGCGTAAGGGCAGTACACCGACGGAATCACACCGCAGAGCTCCGCCTGTGCAGGGCGCTGCCTCTGCCCGTCATTCAAAAAGTTCTTTGGTGTGGGCCTTTTTTGAGGCTAGTGCATCAGATCGCACAGCTGCTGTTTGCAACATATGTCTCAAGCGTATATCGCGTGGCCAAAACATCAGCCGCTTGGGTACCACATGCCTGACCAGACATATGTTGACCTGCCATGCAGCTCGTTGGCAAGCCTACCTCAAAGACCCACACCAAAGAACAAAGCGGACCTCTCCTTGCACCGCATCAGCTGGGATCTCCAACCCCACTATAACTTCAGTCCTCTCTGAAACATGCACTGAGAGGAATGAAGGTGTAGAATTAGGTGTGTCACAGCCAAGTACTTGCGGCCACTCTGCTAGCAGTACACCAACGTCCGATTCTAGCAGGCAAATTTCCCTGCCCCAGCTGCTGGACCGTCGAAAGAAGTTCACTCCCAGCCATCCACATGCCCAGCGGTTGAATGCTAGCTTGGCTAAATTGCTAGCGCTTCAACTGCTGCCTTTTCAGTTGGTAGACTCGGCCCCCTTCCGTGAGTTTGTGCAATGTGCGGTTCCTCAGTGGCAGGTTCCCAAACGCCACTTTTTCTCACGGAAGGCTATTCCGGCTCTCTACCGGCATGTGGAAGGCAATGTCTTGGCCTCGCTGGACAGGGCGGTCAGCGGTAAGGTGCATATTACCGCTGACTCATGGTCCAGCAGGCATGGACAGGGACGTTACCTTTCTTTCACGGCCCATTGGGTCACTCTTTTGGCAGCTGGGAAGGATGCAGGACAAGGTGCAGTAGTGTTGGAGGTTGTTCCACCGCCACGCCTCCAAAATGCTACTACTGGTTGTGACACACCTCTCTCCTCCACCCCCTCCTCTTCTTCTTCCTCCATGGCCTCTTCCTGTGGTTTGTCCTATGAACCAGCGGTGCTCCGTAGCCGTTCACGGGGCTACGCAAGTACGCAGGCAAAAAGATGCCATGCCGTGCTTGCGCTGGTGTGTTTGGGGGACAGAAGCCACACTGGGGCAGAGGTCCTGTCTGCTCTGCAGGGCCAGGCCGAGAGGTGGTTGACGCCACGCCAGCTTAAGCCAGGAATGGTGGTTTGCGACAATGGCACCAACCTCCTCTCCGCCCTCCGACAGGGACAACTGACCCATGTGCCCTGTGTGGCTCACGTCCTTAACCTGGTGGTGCAGCGGTTCTTGGGCAGGTACCCGGGCTTACAGGATGTCCTGAGGCAGGCCAGGAAAGTCTGTGTGCATTTCCGCAGATCTTATAATGCCAGTGCTCGCCTGGCTGAGCTGCAAAAGGAGTTGAACCTGCCCAAGAACCGCCTTATATGTGACATGCCCACCAGGTGGAACTCAACGTTGGCCATGCTGCAGCGGCTGCACACGCAGCAGAGGGCCATCAATGAGTACCTGTGCGACTACGGCACCAGGACAGGGTCAGGGGAGCTTGGTTTTTTTTCTCCACGCCAGTGGGGCATGATCAGGGATGCATGCACTGTCCTGGCACCATTTGAGGAGGCCACGAGGATGGTGAGCAGTGACAGTGCATGCATCAGTGACACTGTACCTCTTGTCCACCTGTTGGAGCACACGCTGCGTGGAATAATGGACAGGGCACTTGAGGCAGAACAGAGGCAGGAAGAGGAGGACTTCCTTGCCTCTCAAGGCCCCCTTTACCCAGACAGTGTTCCTTCTGTCCCACCCATCGCACAGGAAGAGGAGGAGGAGGAGGAGGAGGAGGATTGTGTCAGCATGGAGGTGGAGGCTGGCACTCAGCATCATCAGCAGCAGTCTTTTAGGGATGATTTACAGTCCCAAGAAACCAGTGGACTTGTACGTGGCTGGGAGGAGGTGGCTGCGGATCATGTCGTCCTTAGTGACCCAGAGGACTCCGGAGCGAATGCCTCAGCAAACCTACGCTGCATGGCCTCCCTGATCCTGCAAAGTCTGCGGAAGGATCCTCGTATTCTTCGGATCAAGGAGAGGGACCATTACTGGCTGGCCACTCTCCTTGATCCACGGTACAAGGGTAAGGTTGCGGACCTTATGTTACCGTCGCAGAGGGAGCAGAGGATGAGACAACTCCGGGAGGCCTTGCAGAAAGGTCTGTGCAACGCGTTCCCAGAGACTGGGAGGTTACAAACTCCTGGTCCTGGACAACGAGTTGCTGAGGCTTCGGCCAGTCAAAGAAGGAGCGGTGGGGAAGGTGGCCGTCTGACCGATGCGTTCAGACAATTCTTTAGTCCGCAGCCCCAAAGTATGATCGGTTCCAGCAACCATCGCCAGCGTCTGATAAACATGGTGCAGGAATATCTAGGGGCAAGGTCAGACTTGGACACCTTCCCCACCGAAAATCCTCTGGCTTACTGGGTCTTGAGGATGGATCACTGGCCAGAGCTTGCACAGTATGCAATTGAGCTACTGGCCTGTCCTGCATCCAGCGTTCTTTCGGAACGCACATTCAGTGCTGCTGGAGGATTTGTCACGGATCACAGGGTGCGCCTGTCCACCGACTCGGTTGATCGACTGACTTTCATCAAGATGAACCAGTCTTGGATCACCACCAGCTACCACACACCTGATGCTGATATAACAGACTAATTGATTTTAACATGTCACATCCCTTCAAGACTGATGCTGATGCTGAGTGCCTGTGCTGTTATGTTGACTGGCTATCCTCCTCCTCCGAGTCCTCAATGATACGATTGATGATGATAGCTTGGAAGATCATTTTTGTTTATGGGTGCCGCCACCAGTGGCTAAGGCCCAATTTTTCAGCCCCTGTTTTACAGGGGCGTGTAATTACAATTTTTTTAGCAATAATTTGCCATAGGGCTCATTGCTGTGCTCCAAGTACAGTATCTGTGAGGGGTTGGAGTGTTGTGGCACCAGTGCCTAAGGCCCAATTTTTCAGCCCCTGTTTAACAGGGGCGTGTCATTACAATTTTTGAAGCAATACTTTGCAACAGGGCTCATTGCTGTGCTCCAAGTACAGTATCTGTGAGGGGTTGTAGTGTTGTGCCACCAGTGCCTAAGGCCCAATTTTTCAGCCCCTGTTCAACAGGGGCATGCAATTACAATTCTTGATCTAATAATTCACAGCAGGGTCCATTGCTGCACCCACCAAGAGTAACTCTGAGGGCTTACAGTCTTGTGGCAACGCCACCACCACCACCACCACGAAAGGCCCAATTTTTCAGCCCCTGTTCAAAAGGGGCATGTAATTACAATTCTTGATCTAATAATTCACAGCAGGGCCCATTGCTGCACCCACCAAGAGTAACTGTGAGGGCTTACAGTGTTGTGGCACCAGCACCACCATCAAAGCCCCAATTTTTACTACCACTGTTCAACAATTATATGTAATTAAAATTCCTGATATAATAGTTGACAGCAGGGCGTTCCAGCACCAACCAAGAGTAACTGAGTGCTTACAGTGTTGTGCCAACACCAACAACTAAGGGGCCTATTTCTGCAGAGTATATACGGCAGGTCCCTACTTTCAAACATCCAACTTACAAACGACTCCTACTTGCAAACGAAAGAAGACAACAGGAAGTGAGAGGAAATCTACCCCTAGAAAGGAAAATTCTCTCCTGTAAGAATAAATATGGGAGAAAGGGGTCTCATCTGTACTGATGCTTTATCAGCAATCCTTGTTTCAAGAAAAACACCACATTTCAAAAACAGTTGTCATTGGGACGGAAAGTGAGGTGAAATGTTCGGAACAGGGGCACAGACAGCAAAACAAATGTTACAGGGGTGATAACCCTTACCTATGTTTCCCAAAAAGTTTAAAAATAGATTTTTGGGCTGGAGCTACACTTCAACAATGTACCTGTTCAAAATTACAAACAGATTCTACATAAGAACAAACCTACAGTCCCTGTCTTGTATGCACCGCCTGTATACGGCTGTTCAGAGTATATAGGGCCTTTTTTATTTTATGTGCGGGGTTCCCCTTAATATCCATACAAGACCCAAAGGGGCTGGTAATGGGCTGGGGTAGGGGGGGGGTCATGGGGTAGCTATGCCATTTTTCTTAAAGAATTTCATCCATATTACCGGGACCAGACATTACATTAAAGCCGCAAGCAGTTTTAAATGGCTTTTTTTTCCTTTAGAAGTGTCATTTTGTGCAGGGACAGTTCTAAACACGGGAAACACGTGGCACTTCACAGGCATACTTTAGACACCCCCCAGGTACGATATTTAAAGGAATATTTGACTTTTTTTTTTCACTTTATGCATCATTAAAATGACTGCTCCCGAAAAACGACCGTTTTTAAAACTTCTTTTTGCATTGATACATGTCCCCTGGTGCACAACCCGGGTTCCCAAACCCTATTTATGACAATAACATGCATAATAGTTGTTATAATTAGCACTTTAGAATTCGAACGTTCGCATCCATTGTATTTAATAGGGTTCTAATGTTCGTTCGAACTTTCGGTCCGTTCGCGGGTTCTGGTGCGAACCGAACCCGGGGGTGTTCGGCTCATCACTAGTCCTGAGGGATTTGCCAGACCAGCAGGCCCAGGCTCTGGCTGATCTGCCTAGAGCATTATGCTTTGCGGTTGACGCCATCAAGGATTCTATCCATCAGGCCTCCCGCCTCACGCTGTCTTTGGTACATATGCGTAGGCTTCTGTGGCTCAAAAACTGGTCTGCTGAAGCTCCCTGTAAGAAGCTCTTGGTTAGCTTCCCATTTCATGGGGAACGCCTTTTTGGCGAGGACCTGGATAAGTATATCCAGAAGATTTCCAGTGGTAAAAGTACTGTCTTACCGAGTAAGAAGAGGTCTAGGGGTCCATCTTTTAAGAGGACTACCTCTCCTATCCCTGCGACGACTGCTACTAAGCAGTTCCGACGGCCTCCTCGGTCAAACTCAGGAGGTAAAAATCAGGGACAGTCACAGGGTAATAAAAAGCCCTGGATCCGAAGAGGTACTAAACCAGCCTCCAAGTCAAGCCTATGAAGGGCTGCCCCCACTCAAACGGGTGGGGGGAAGACTTCAGTTGTTCGCAGAGACCTGGCGGGAGACGATCAAAGACAGATGGGTGCTCTCCGCAGTAACTCTGGGATACAAGTTGGAGTTAAAAGAGTCTCCTCCTTCCCATTTTATGTGGTCAGGCATGCCAAGAGACCCTCTGAAAAGAGGGTCTCTCCTATTGGCGTTAGAACAACTGTTGCTCCAAGGAGTAATTATGGAGGTTCCTATGGAAGAGTGGGGGTTGGGTTTCTACTCAAACCTTTTCACAGTCCCGAAGCCAAACGGGGACATAAGACCCATATTGGACCTAAAGAGTCTAAACAAATTTCTAAACGTCCGGTCTTTCCGGATGGAGTCGATCCGATCGGTCACCGCTGCCCTACAAGGGGAGGAATGGTTAGCCTCGATCGACATCAAAGATGCTTACTTGCATGTTCCCATCTTTCCAGGTCATCAAAAATTTCTACGCTTTGCAGTAGAAGGGCGCCATTTTCAGTTCAGAGCCTTACCATTCGGTCTGGCCACAGCACCACGAGTGTTCACAAAAATTCTGGCCCCACTGTTGGCCGATCTAAGAACACGAGGTGTAACGATAATGGCATACCTAGACGACCTGTTGTTGATGGACCACTCAGTTGCCAAGCTAGAAGTGGTAATTGTCGATACAATCAAGTATCTAGAATCTCACGGTTGGGTCATCAACCTGGACAAGTCAGCCCTACAGCCAGTGAAAAACCTGGTATATCTAGGGCTACGGCTGGATTCAGACCAGAGGAAGATTTTCTTACCTCTAGACAAGGTATCCTCTTTGAGGGGCTTGGTCCGTCTGCTTTGTGCAAAAAGACAGCCGTCCATACGCCTGTGCATGAGGCTGCTAGGAAAGATGGTAGCATCATTCGAAGCTGTGCCATACGCCCAATTCCACTCAAGGAATTTACAAAGGGCCATATTGTCAGCCTGGAACGGAAAAGTTCAGGCTCTAGACTTCCCGATGGCTTTGTCCCCTTCCGTTCGGAAGAGTCTCTGCTGGTGGTTGATCCCCCAGAATCTCCAGAAGGGAAAACCCTTCAGCCCGATATCTTGGAAGGTGGTCACTACAGATGCCAGCCTTATAGGCTGGGGGGCAGTACTGGAGCAATGGTCTCTCCAGGGCAGATGGTCAAATGTAGTAAAAACCCTGCCCATCAATCTCTTAGAGATACGAGCAGCCCGGTACACCCTAGTAGCCTGGACATCCAGACTCCAAGGGTCCCCTGTCAGAATTCAATCAGACAATGCCACAGCAGTGGCATATATCAATCATCAGGGAGGCACCAGGAGTCGTGCAGCCCAGAGGGAAGTAAGTCACATCCTGGAATGGGCAGAAAAGCATGTCCCATGTATATCAGCTGTCTTCATTCCAGGGGTGGAGAATTGGAAGGCGGACTTTCTGAGTCGCCAACAGTTATGCCCAGGGGAATGGTCCCTTCATCCCGAGGTCTTCCGAGCAATATGTCAGCGGTGGGGAACACCGGATGTAGATCTGCTAGCATCCAGATTCAACGCAAAGGTGGACAGATTTGTCTCCCGAACAAGGGATCCCCTCGCTTGCGGCTCGGATGCTCTGGTGTTCCCTTGGGATCAGTTCAGACTGATATATGCATTCCCTCCGCTACAATTGTTGCCTCGACTCCTTCGCAGAGTCAGGTTGGAGAAGAAGCCAGTGATCCTGGTGGCTCCAGCGTGGCCCCGAAGGGCCTGGTACGCGGAGATCATCAAAATGTCTGTGGGGAGTCCTTGGACCCTTCCACGTCGTCCGGACCTGCTTTCGCAAGGACCGATATACCACCCTTCCTTACTAACTCTAAGTTTAACGGCCTGGCTATTGAATCCCACATCCTAAAGAAGAGAGGTCTCTCTAACTCTGTGGTATCAACTATAATCAATGCCAGGAAGCCTGTATCCAGGCAGATCTACTATAGAGTTTGGAAGGCGTACATCACTTGGTGCGAGGCCAGGAAATGGCATCCACGTAAGTACGTTATAGGCAGAATTCTGGACTTCCTGCAGTGGGCTGTAGACAGGAAGTTTGCCTTAAGTACTATCAAGGGCCAGGTTTCGGCCTTATCAATACTATTTCAACGGCCCCTGGCTATGCATTCACTTGTCAAATCCTTTATGCAAGGTGTGACTCGTATTATTCCACCGATTAAAGCTCCCATATGCCCATGGGATCTAAATTTGGTTCTGTCGGTTCTGCAGAAGCAGCCATTTGAACCTTTGCGGCACATTTCCTTGGTTCTACTCACCAGGAAATTGATATTTTTAGTAGCCATATGCTCGGCTAGAAGAGTGTCGGAATTAGCCGCCATGTCCTGTAAAGAGCCATATCTGGTTATCCATAAGGACAGAGTAGTATTACGTCCTCACCCAGCCTTTCTTCCTAAGGTGGTATCGAGGTTTCACTTGAACCAGGATGTGGTTCTTCCTTCTTTTTTCCCCAAACCAAGCTCGGTAGAGGAAAAGTTATTGCATTCTTTGGATGTAGTAAGAGCAGTTAAAGCTTATCTAAAAGCCACTGCTCAGATTCGTAGAACGGATTCTTTGTTTGTTCTGCCGGAAGGCCCCAGAAAGGGTCAGGCAGCATCAAAATCTACTTTAGCCAAGCGGATTCGACAGGTCATAATACAAGCCTATGGCTTGAGAAGTAGACCGCCTCCGTTCAAAGTTAGGGCGCACTCCACGAGAGCAGTTGGAACTTCATGGGCAGTGCATCACCAGGCCTCCCTGGCGCAAATTTGTAAGGCCGCAACATGGTCTTCAGTACACACGTTTACTAGGTTCTACCAGGTGGACGTTAGAAGTCAGGAGGATGTCGCCTTTGGGCGCAGTGTGTTGCAGGCCGCAAAAGATCCTCATGCCTGATGGCGCCCAGCTTATGTATGGTGTATCCCCCCCCTCATTTGGCATTGCTTTGGGACGTCCCACATAGTAATGACTATGCTGCTCTGTGTCCCGTGATGTATGAACAAGAAAGTAGGATTTTTAAAACAGCTTACCTGTAAAATCCTTTTCTTGGAGTACATCACGGGACACAGAGCTCCCACCCCTCTTTTGGGGACACGTATTGCTTTGCTACAAAACTGAGGTACTCCCGGATGGGAGGGGCTTATATAGGGGAGGGTACTTCCTGTTTTGGAAGTTGCCAGTGCCAGCACCTGAAGGTAATTCTATATAACCCACATAGTAATGACTATGCTGCTCTGTGTCCCGTGATGTACTCCAAGAAAAGGATTTTACAGGTAAGCTGTTTTAAAAATCCTACTTTTTTCCCCGAGAAAAACGATCGTCTGTGGGCTTTATGCCGTTTTTCTCGTTGAGAAAAACGGCAGGAAAAACGACGAGAAAAATTAGAACATGTTCTAAATCTTCTCATCGTTTTTTCCATCATTTTTTTCCGCGGCAGTTTTCCCATAGGGAGACACTGCCGCGGAGCCCACAGACGGTCGTTTTTCTCGTCAAAGAAAAAAATGACGGGAAAAACGGTCGTGTGTGGGGGAACATGCCGTTCCCTCGTTTTTCATTTTTTTTCATGCCGTGATTCACGGCGGTGTTTTCACCGCCGTGAATCACGATCGTGTGTACGCGGCATTACAGGAGAGAATTT
Organism: Rana muscosa; assembly: GCA_029206835.1. Lineage (NCBI taxonomy): Eukaryota > Metazoa > Chordata > Amphibia > Anura > Ranidae > Rana > Rana muscosa. The sequence goes on from CM055122.1 coordinate 1,216,016,706, forward strand.
CCCTTCCTAGGGGTAGATTTCCTCTCACTTCCTGTTGTCTCCTTCCATTTGCAAGTAGGAGTCGTTTGTAAGTTGGATGTTTGAAAGTAGGGGCCTGCCGTATATACTCTGCAGAAATGTACACTGTAAGCCCTCACAGTTACTCTTGGTGGGCGCTGGAATGCCCTGCTGTGAACTATTATATCAATAATTGTAATTACATGCCATTGTTGAACAGTGGTAGGAAAAGTTGATCCTTTTGTTGGTGGTGCTGGTGCCACAACACTGTGGGGCTGATTTAAGAAAATGTTGGCGCATTTGCGCGGGCAGGAATAATTATTGCGACATGGCGCATGCTGGCGACTTGCGCCGGATTCGCGGAATCGTTGCGCGTACAGGCACATACACATTCTTAAATATGAAACAGACATCAGGCACTTGCTCATTGTAATGCTAAACATGTTAATGAGCTTTTCCTTATCACATGGATAATATTGCTTCCACTTTTATTCCTTTCATTCACTTCTTTTTGAAACAACTCAATATTCAATCTAGAGATCTTCCTCCTATCAACAACTGTGCAGATGTTTACTGGACTTGTAATTGTGCATTTTATTGGTGGAGCCAAAACTTCCATGAAAACATCTTCTCAACACATGTCTGTGTATTGTGCATTCTGGACAATTCTTTCCCCATACACTGTCCAATTGATTGGATGGCATTTACAGCCACTCATTACACTGTGCAATCTGATTGGGTAAAGAATTGTCCAGAATGCACAATACACAGACATGTGTTGAGAAGATGTTTTCATGGAAGTTTTGACTCCACCAATGATTATAGACTATCACCATAAAATGCACAATTACAAGTCCAGTAAACATCTGCACAGTTGTTGATAGGATGAAGATCTCTAGAATGAATATTGAGTTGTTTCAAAAAAAAGTGAATGAAAGGAATAAAAGTGGAAGCAATATTCTCTATGTGATAAGGAAAAGCTCATTAACATGATCAGCATTACAATGAGCACAAGCCCAATGTATAAGCAGTTGTGCACTCTGGAGAACGCAGATGCGCCTGTGTGCAACACACATATTTAACAAGCTAAAGCGTGTGCCCCCTGTCAGGCGAGCATAAAATGGTATGGTTTGTCAATGCACATGTGCAGTTGAGTAAGCTGAAAGGGGTGTAAAAAGGCTTGATTAGTTGTAAGACAGATCTACATGTTCTGGACAGAATTTGTGCATTTAAACAATATTATATACATACTTTTTTAGCCTGGTAACAGAAGATGGTAAACTAGTAAAGTTATCTACTGTACAGTATTCAGACAAAAATGTTGAAGATTACATTGGCTGCGCTTGCTAATGGTAGGCGCGAAAGATTGCGCAAGTGCGCAACAGTGCTTCCTATGTAAATATGGTTTGGTGCAAATAAGTGCACCATAATTTTTGATAAATGTTTTGTGCAATTGCACCAATTACTCCACTGCACCACAGGCGCAGGTCTTTAGTAAATCACCCCCTGTAAGTCCTCACAGTTACTCTTGGTGGGCGAAGGAATGGGCCCAGCTGTGAATTATTAGATCAAGAATTGTAATTACATGCCCCTGTTGAACAGGGGCAGAAAAATTGTGCTGTAGGCACTGGTGCCACAACACTGCAACCCCTCACAGATACTGTAGTTGGAGCGCAGCAATGAGTCCTGCTGCAAAGTATTGCATTAAAAATTGTAATTACACGCCCCTGTTAAACAGGGGCTGAAATATTGGGCCTTAGGCACTGGTGCTGGTGTCACAACACTGCAACCCCTCACAGATATTCTTGGTGGGCGCAGGAATGGCCCTGCTGTGAATTATTAGATCAAGAATTGTAATTACATGCCCCTGTTGAACAGGGGCATAAAAATTGTGCCTTAGGCACTGGTGCCACAACACTGCAACCCCTCACAGATACTGTATTTGGAGCGCAGCAATGAACCCTGCTGCAAAGTATTGCATCAAAAATTTTAATTACACGCCCCTGTTAAACAGGGGCTGAAATATTGGGCCTTAGGCACTGGTGCTGGTGCCACAACACTGCAACCCCTCACAGATACTCTAGTTGGAGCGCAGGAATGAGCCCTGCTGCAAAGTATTGCATTCAAAATTGTAATTACACGCCCCTGTTAAACAGGGGCTGAAATATTGGGCCTTAGGCATTGGTGCTGGTGCCACAACACTGCAACCCCTTCAGATACTGTAGTTGGAGTGCAGCAATGAGCCCTGCTGCAAAGTATTGCATCAAAAATTTTAATTACACGCCCCTGTTAACCACTTAAGCCCCGGAACATTACGCAGCTTAATGACCAGAGGTGATTTCACAATTTGGCACTGCGCTGCTTTAACTGGAAATTGTGTGGACATGCAATGTTGTACCCAAACGAAATTTGCGTCCTTTTCTTCCCACAAATAGAGCTTTCTTTTAATGGTATTTGATTGCCTCTGCTTCTCCTGAGTACGGGCATACCACATGTGTGGGACTTTTTAGGAGCCTAGCCGCGTACGGGACCCCGAAAATCAAGCACCGCCTTAAGGATTTCTAAGGGCACAAATTTTTGATTTCACTCCTCACTACCTATCACAGTTTCGAAGGCCATAAAATGCCAAAATAGCACAAAACCCCCCAAATGACCCCATTTTGGAAAGTAGACACCCCAAGCTATTTGCTGAGAGGCATGGTGAGTATTTTACAGCTCTCATTTGTTTTTGAAAATTAAGAAATAAACATTTTTTTTTTTTAATTTTCAAAACTTTGTGACAAAAAGCGAGATCTGCAAAATACTCACCATACCTCTCAGCAAATAGCTTGGGGTGTCTACTTTCCATAATGGGGTCATTTGGGGGGGGGGTTTGTGCCATCTGGGCATTCCATGGCCTCCGAAACTGTGATAGGCAGTGAGGAGTGAAATCAAAAATTTATACCCTTAGAAAGCTTGAAGGCGGTGCTTGGTTTTTGGGGTCCCGTACGCAGCTAGGCTCCCAAAAAGTCTCACACATGTGGTATCCCCTTACTCAGGAGAAGCAACAGAATGTATTTTGGGGTGTAATTCCACATATGCCCCTGGCATGTTTGAGCAATATATCATTTAGTGACAACTTTGTGCAAAAAAAAAAAAAATTGTCTTTTTTCCGCAACTTGTGTCAACATATAAAATATTCCATGGACTCGACAGGCCTCTCAGTATATAGCTTGGGGTGTCTGCTTTCCAAAATGGGGTCATTTTGGGGGGTTTTGAACTGTCCTGGCATTTTATACACAACATTAGGAAGCTTACATCCACTCTTCTAACCACTTGAAGACAAAGCCCTTTCTGGCACTTTTTGTTTATGAAAACATATATTTTTTTTTTTGCAAGAAAATTATGTTGAACCCCCAAACATTATATATTTTTTTAAAGAAAAGGCCCTACATATTAAAATGGTGGGTGTTGCATTTTTTTTTTCCACACAGTATTTGCGCAGCGATTTTTCAAACGCATTTTTTGGGGAAAAAATACACTTTTTAAAATTTTAATGCACTAAAACACACTATATTGCCCAAATGTTTGATGAAATAAAAAAGATGATCTTAGGCTAAGTACATAGATACTAAACACGACATGCTTTAAAATTTCGCACAAACGCGCAGTGGCGACAAACTACATACATTTTTAAAAGCCTTTACAGGGTACCACGTTAGATTTACAGAGGAGGTCTACTGCTAAAATGACTGCCCTCGATCTGACCTTCGCGGTGATACCTCACATGCATGATGCAATTGCTGTTTACATATGACGCCAGACCGACGCTTGAGTTCGCCATTGTGCAAGAGCAGGGCGGGACAGAGGTGCTTTTTTCTGCCGACGTATATATACAGTGGGCGGTCGTTAAGTGGTTAAACAAGGGCAGAAAAATTGGGCCTTAGCCACTGGTGGCGGTGCCCAGAAACAAAAATTGCTTACATGCTATCAGCATGACCATTGAGGAGGAAGAGAATAGTCACTCAGCATAACAGGATAGTCACTCTGCATCAGCATAGGCAGTCTTGAAGGGATCTAACATTTCAAAGAAAATTATTCTGTTACATCAGCATCAGGTGCTTGGTAGCTGGTGGTGATCCAAAACTGATTCATTTTTATTAAGGTTAGTCGATCGTCAGAGTCGGTGGACAGGCGCACACTGTGATCGGTTACAAAGCCTCCAGCAGCACTGAATGTGCGTACCGAAAGAACGCTGGATGCAGGACAGGCCAGTAGCTCAATTGCATACTGGGCACCATGATGTAAACCAGATGCTGGCGATGGTTGCTGGAACCAATCATACCTTGGGGCTGCGGACGAAAAAATTGTCTGAACGCATCAGTCAGAAGGCCACCTTCTGCACCGCTCCTTCTTTGACAGACCGAAGCCTCGGCAACACGTTGTTCAGGACCAGGAATTTGTAACCTCCCAGTCTCTGGGAACGCGTTGCACAGACCTTTCTGCAAGGCCTCCCGAAGATGCTTCATCCTCTGCTCCCTCTGCGACGGCAAGATAAGGTCTGCAACCTTACCCTTGTACCGTGGTTCAAGGAGGGTTGCCAGCCAGTAATGATCCCTCTCCTTGATAGCACGAATACGAGGATCCTTTCGCAGGCTTTGCAGGATCAGGGAGGCCATGCAGCATAGGTTTGCTGAGGCATTCGGTCCAGAGTCCTCTGGGTCACTCAGGACGACATGATCCGCAGCCACCTCCTCCCAGCCACGTACAAGTCCATGGGTGTCTTGGGACTGTAATTGATCCCTTGAAGACTGCTGCTGATGCTAAATTCTAGGCTCCACCTCCATGCTGACACAATCCTCCTCCTCATCCTCTTCCTGTGTGATAGGCGGGCCAGCATAAATACTGTCTGGATAAAGGGGGCCTTGAGAGGTAAGGAAGTCCTCCTCTTCCTCCCTCTGTTCTGCCTCAAGTGCCCTGTCCATTATTCCATGCAGCGTGTGCTCCAACAGGTGGACAAGAGGGACAGTGTCACTGATGGATGCACTGTCACTGCTCACCATCCTCGTGTCCTCCTCAAATGGTGCCAGGACAGTGCATGCATCCCTGATCATGGCCCACTGGCGTGGGGAAAAAATCCAAGCTCCCCTGACCCTGTCCTGGTGCCATATTGCAACAGATACTCATTGATGGCCCTCTGCTGCGTGTGCAGCATGGCCAACGTAGAGTTCCACCTGGTGGGCATGTCACAGATTAGGCGGTTCTTGGGCAGGTTGTATTCCTTTTGCAGGTCAGCCAGCCGAGCACTGGCATTATATGACCGGCGGAAATGCCCACAGAGTTTCTTGGCCTGCTTCAAGACTTCCTGAAAGCCCTGGTACCTGCCCAAGAACCGCTGCACCACCAAGTTAAGGACGTGAGCCAAACAGGGCACATGGGTCAGTTGTCCCTGTCAGAGGGCGGAGAGGAGGTTGGTGCCATTGTTGGAAACCACCTTTCCTGGCTTAAGCTGGCATGGCGTCAACCACCTCTGAGCCTGCCCCTGAAGAGCTGACAGAATCTCTGCCCCAGTGTGGTTCCTGTCCCCCAAGCACACCAGCTCAAGCACCGCTTGGCATCTTTTAGGTAACGTCCCTGTCCATGCCTGCTGGACCATGAGTCAGCGGTAATATGAACCTTACCGCTGAACGCCCTGTCCAGCGAGGACAAGACAGTGCCTTCCACATGCCGGTAGAGAGCCGGAAACGCCTTCCGTGAGAAAAAGTGGCGTTTGGGAACCTGCCGCTGAGAAACCGCACATTCCACAAACTCACGGAAGGGGGCAGAGTCTACCAACTGAAAAGGCAGCAGTTGAAGTGCTAGCAATTTAGCCAAGCTAGCATTCAACCGCTGGGCATGTGGATGGCTGGGAGCGAACTTCTTTCGGCGGTGCAGCAGCTGGGGCAGGGAAATTTGCCTGGTACAATCTGACGTCAGTGTACCGATAGCAGATTGCCCGCAAGTACTTGGCTGTGACACACCTAATTCTACACCTTCATTCCTCTCAGTGCAGGTTTCAGAGAGGACTGAAGGTATAGTGGGGTTGGAGATCCCAGCTGACGAGGAGAAAAGAGAGGTCCGCTTCTTTGGTGTGGGTCTTTTTTGTATGCTTGCCAATGGACTGCATGGCAGGTCGACATATGCCTGGTCAAGCACGTGGTGCCCAAGCGGCTCATGTTTTGGCCACGCGAGATACGCTTCAGACATATGTTGCAAATAGCAACGGTGCGATCTGCTGCACAAGTCTCAAAAGAGGCCCACACCAAAGAACTTTTGGCATAACGCGCAGAGACAGCAGCGCCCTGAACATGCGGAACACTGCGGTGTGATGCAGTTGGTTGGCTGCCCTTAAGCTGGCCCCTGGAGGGCATCCTGCCTCGTTGGACATGTGCCTCCTCCTCCTCCTCTTCTCTCCTATCAGGCACCCACGTGGAGTCAGTGACCTCATCATCCCCTCCCTCCTCATCACTGGAGCAAATCTGGCAGTATGCCGCAGCTGGGGGAACATGACTGCCAAATTGCTGTCCTTGTTGGGCACCCCCTCTCTCTGGGCTCACGTTACTGCCTTCCTCCAGCTGGGTACCATCATTGGAGCCTTCAAAACGCTGGGCATCCTCCTGGAGCATGTACCCAACACTGTGCTCAAACAGTTCAGGGGACTCTTCAGGAGGACATGGTGGGGCAAGGGAAGGAGTGACTGATGCCATTGAGCCGAGGGAAGAGGCCACTTTGGCAGCAGCTTTGCCAAACAAAGTACCCTGAGCCTGGGTGAGAGAGAATGAGGAGGATGAGGACGGATTAGTCATCCACTCTACCAAGTCTTCGGCAGGTTGCGGCTCAACATGGTCAGCTGCCAAAAATAAGGACAATCGTGTCCCACGGCCACGTGCTGATGAGGATGCACCGTGTCCACGACCAGCACTGTTGCCTCAAGACACAGAGCCTTCTTTCCCTCTTTTATTGGCTCGTGACTGTCTGCCTCTCCTTTTTTGCGTTCCAGACATACTAATGGCCTGCAGGGAGATGTAGCTGCACAAAGCTGGGATGTATGTATATACTGATTACTGCAGCTAGCAGAATCAACTGCCTGCCTGTAGTATTATTAGTATGAGAACACAAGCAATTGTCTTCAGTTAGTGTACTTTGTCCTATGCACAGTGTGCAACTAAAGCTAACTGAAAATACTGCAGCTCCCTGCCTGTGGTATTTGTATGAGAACACCAGAAATTCTATTGAGGTAAGCTTTAGGTGCACACTGTGCAAAGGACACTAAAGCAAAATACTGCAGCTCCCTGCCTGTATTTGTATCAGAACAGCAGCAATAGTAGAGGTAAGCTTTAGGTACACACTGTGCAAAGGACACTAAAGCAAAATACTGCAGATCCCTGCCTGTATTTGTATCAGAACACCAGCAATAGTAGAGGTAAGCTTTAGGTGCACACTGTGCAAAGGACACTAAAGCAAAATACTGCAGATCCCTGCCTGTATTTGTATCAGAACAGCAGCAATTGTATTCAGGTAAGCATTAGGTCCACACTGTGCAAAGGACACTAAAGCAAAATACTGCAGCTCCCTGCCTGTATACATATCAAAACACCAGCAATTGTATTCAGGTAAGCTTTTGGTGCACACTGTGCAAAGGACACAGTACACTAAGTGAAACACTGCAGCTAGCACAATCACCTGCCTGCCTGTCAGTATAGAGAATAACAGGAACGGATCTAGCTAAACTGAATACAATGTATAAATATATATACAACACCTAGGATGCATATATATCCTCTACAGACTGTAACAGCAGCTAACTGACTCGCCTGCCTGTTCTATCTATCTCAAAATAAATGACACTGTCTCTCTCTCTCTCTTTCTTAAACCTCTCTCTTTAACCACCGCAACACACTACACAAGGCCGCCACGGAGGCAGCCTTATATAGTGTGGGGCATGTACTAAACCCCCTGAGACATAATTGGCCAAAGCCACCCTGGCTTTGGCCAATTATGTCTCTCTGTTTTTTTATGATTGGCCAAAGCATGCGGGTCATAGTAAATGCTTGGCCAATCATCAGCCAGCAATGCACTGCAATTATGGGCCGTGAGGCACCACTCGAATTTGGCACGAACGACCCATAATGTTCGAAATTCGGCGAACTGCCGAACAGGCGATATTCAAGTCGAACATGGGTTCAATTCGAAATCGAAGCTCATGCCTACTGCCTGGCCACTTACATAGGACCAACATTGAAGTAGCACCTACAGGCGTTCTAGGAGCATAAATCACACATCTCATTTCTCAACCACCTATTACACTTTTGAAGGCCCTGGAGCACCAGGACAATGGAAACGCCCACAAAATTACCCCATTTTGGAAATCTAACACCCCAACGTATAATCTATGAGGCATAATGAGTCTTTTGAACGGTTCATTTTTTTTCAGAAGTTTTTGGAAAATGTGGAAAAAAAATTAAAACGCATTTTTTTTTTACGCAAAGTTGTCCATTGATAAGATATTTCCAACACATAGCATGTACATAGCAAAAATTACACCCCAAAATACATTCTGCTACTCCTCCTGAGTATGGCGATACCAAATATGTGAGACTTTTACACAGCCTGGCCACATACAGAGGACCTACATTGAAGTAGCACCTTTAGGCGTTCTAGGAGCATAAATTAGACATCTCATTTCTCAACCACCTATTACACTTTTGAGGCCCTGGAGCACCAGGACAATGGAAACGCCCACAAAATGACCCCATTTTGGAAAGCCAACACCCCAATGTATAATCTAGGAGGCATAATTAGTCTTTTGAACAGTTAATTTTTTTCCAGAAGTTTTTGGAAAATGTGGAAAAAAATTAAAACGCATTTTTTTTACACAAAGTTGTCCGCTTATAAGATATCTCCAACACATAGCATTTACATAGCAAAAATTACACCCCAAAATACATTCTGCCACTGCTTTTGAGTATGGCGATACCACATGTGTGAGACTTATACACAGCCTGGCCACATACAGAGATCCAACATGCAAGGAACACCTTCAGGTGTTCCAGGGATACATAGCATGCACATGCCAAGAATTACACCCCAAAATACATTATGCTGAGCAAAGGGTAAACAAAAGATTACCTGTGGTTTTAGTAGCACAGTTGTACACAAGAGGATAGCACTGGTCCAGGCAGCAGGCAGGGAATTGGTCAGCAACAGCATACACAATTGTCCAGGCAGCAGGCAGGGATACTGTCCATATACAGTCCAGGGTCAGTGCAAGCAGAGATATTGTCAGCAGTGCCAAAAATATTGGTCCTGGTAGTAGGCAGGAACATGTAGTGTGATCAGTGCGACTGGCAGAGATATAATGACAGTAAGTCCTACAGGCAGCAGGCAGAAGTAGGGCCTCGTTCAGGACAGAATGGGGACAGGGGTAGAGGCTTCTCCCACCCAAATCTCTTTGAAGCCTCCGAGTCTCCAGACCCTAATCTAGGATGAGAAAACAAAAAAAAATGTTTTGTCCATCCAGAAAAACTTTTCTGGAGCCCCTCACATATGTGAGACCCCTGTGTTAAATCCCACTAGTCCAGTAGCAGAGTGCAAGATCAATCCAAGAGGCAGGCAAAAAACATGGTCAAACAGTCCAAGGTCAGTTCCAGATCAGGCAGAGGTATGTACAGAATCATTAGGCAGAAGCATGGTCGAAAAACAGTCCAGGGTCAGTTCCAGATCAGGCAAAGGTATGTACAGAATTGGTAGGCAGAAGCGTGGTAGAATAACAAGCCAGGGTCAGTTACAGAGCAGGCAGTGGCATAAGGGGTGTGAAGGTGTGTGAAGGCAGGAACTGAGGATTACGTTTACCATACTTCACTAATAATTTAGTGAAGTATGGTAACGGCAAAAACAATCAACTACACAGAGGCCTGGTTGGGAAGGACACTGGGCACAATAATAAGATGTTTCTCGTCTGACTCCTCCACTGGTACACACCTTAAATTTTTTTTGACGTCGTCGGCCTGTTGCTGTGGGAGGAACTTTATCTGGAAAGTGGCGTTCGGAGAGTCGACTAAGAACATCTGATCGGATGTTTTGGGGTGGGCCGTTCTGGAATATCAGGGCAGTGGTGATTTCCTCCTGGTAGTCAAGGAAGGGTAGGGGGTTTTGGGTGGACTTGCAGTAAATAATATAGGAGTTGTATATGGCCAAATGAAAAAAATAAATTGCTACTTTTTTTGTACCAATAGTATGTCCGTCTTGTGGCAAGGTAGGGTTCCAGCATTTGGTCGTTGAAGTCGACTCCCCCCATGAACAAATTGTAGTCCTGGATGCATGTGGGCTTTTGGATGGGGCCATTCCTTCTGGGGATTTCCACAAAGGTATTGTTGTCGATGGAAGACAACATGTACACATCCCTTCTGTCCCTCCACTTCACTGCCAGAACCTCCTTGTTTTGCAGACTTGCAGATTCTCCACTTCTCAAATTGTTATTGACAAGACTTTGAGGAAAGCCCTTCCTGTTCTTTCTTACCATGCCACATGCTGGCGTCTGCTTCCAGTGAAGGTTGTGAAACAGGGGCAGAGATGTGTAGAAGTTGTCTATGTATAAATGGTAGCCTTTGTCCAGTAGGGGGTTTATGAGTTGCCAAACAACTTTCCCGCTTGATCCCAAGTAGTCTGGGCAATTGGGGTGATGCAGCTGGGTATCTTTCCCTTTGTACACTATGAAGGCATACAGGTACCCTGTGGCTCGGTCACATAGTTTGTATACCTTCACCCCATAGTGGGCTCTTTTGCTGGGGATAAACTGCTTGATTTTAAGCCTGACACTAAATTTAACAAGGGACTCATCCACACATATGTGTTGGTCCGGGGTATACAACTGGGGGAATACTTCTGTAAAATAATTTAGTAATGGCCGAATTTTGAAAAGCCTGTCATAATTTGGGTCATTTCGGGGAGGGCACTGGGTATTATCATTGAAATGGAGAAACCTCATGATCATGAGGCATCTGGCTCTGGGCTTTAATGTGGAGAAGATTGGCATGTGGTGGATGGGGCATTTGACCAAAAGGATAGCAATTAATTTTTTTTTGTTGAGTCCCATACAAAATGTGAGGCCCAAAAAAACCTTCAGGTCTCTCCACTCAAAGGGACGGGCATAATAAGATGTTGGATTATTTGAAATAAATTGTTGGGCATATAGGTTGCACTGGGCCACTATTCTAGATAGCATGTCCTCAGTAAAAATTAAGTCCAAAAAATGGATTGGGGAAAAATTCTCTGTGTCCACCTGGACTCCTGGCTGGGCAGTGAAAGGGGGAATGTTGGCTTCTCCTGAATTAGGAGGAAGCCACAAGGGGTTCTGAAGGGCATAGGGGAGGCTGGCATGGGTCCTTGGATTTTTTTGCAGAGGTACTGCGGTGTTGGTGGATGGTACTGCGGTGCTGGTGGATGGTACTGCGGTGCTGGTGGATGGTACTGCGGTGCTGGAGGATGGCACTGCGGTGCTGGTGGATGCCACTGCCTCCTCACCAGAGCGCCTTTGTTTGGCGGGCCGGCTATCTTCCTCCTCTGAGCCTGTCAGTGTTCCACTACTGAGGACTGGCTTATAATTTACATCCGACTCAGAATCCAAATGGGAATCAGAAAAAGAGAGCCCCCCGTTGCTCTTGTCAGGCGTGGAAAGAATTTGGTATGCCTCCTAGGCGGAAAAGCATCTTTTTGACATGGTTGCTGGTGGTGATGCAACTTCACAGATGTGTGCTAAGCCTGCACTGATGGGCACTGATGAGCCTGCACAGATGTGTGCTAAGAAGCCTGCACTGATGAGGTGGCACAGATGTGTGCTAAGCCTGCACTGATGGGCACTGATGAGCACAGATGTGCACTGATAAGGCAAAACTGATGGGCACTGATTGATCGCACAGATGTGCACTGATGAGGTGGCCCAGATGTGCACTGATGAGGCGGCCCAGATGTGCACTGAGGCGGCACATATGTGCACCAATTGATTGCACAGATGTGCATTGAGGTGGCACAGATGGGCATTGATGAGGCGGCACAGATGAGGTGGCACAGATGGGCCCTGATTGATTACACAGATGTGCACTAATGAGGCAGCACAGATGGGCACTAATGAGGCGGCACAGATGGCACAGATGGGCACTGATGAGGTGGCACATATGGGTACTGATGAGGTGGAACAGATGTACACTGATGAGGCAGCACAGATGTGTACTGATTGATTGCACAGATGTGCACTAATGAGGCGGCACAGATGGCACTAATGAGGCGGCACAGATGGCACTGATGAGGTGGCACAGATGGGTACTGATGAGGTGGAACAGATGTGCACTGATGAGGCGGCACAGATGTGCACTGATTGATTGCACAGATGTGCACTGATGAGGCGACACAGGTGGGCACTGATGAGGTGGCACAGGTGGGCACTGATGAGGTGGCACAGGTGGGCACCGATGAGCACTGATTGCATAGATGTGCACTGAGGCGGCATAGATGGGTACTGATCACTGATGTACCGGTGGGCACAGGTGGGCACAGGTGGCACATGTGGGCACAGATGGCATCGATGGCACAGGTGGGCACTAAGTGTTTTCACTGACTGTGACACTTATTGACACCGTGGCAGTGTGGCACTGATTGGGCACTGTTTGGGCACTGTTTGGATGCTTAGGCTGGTGTACTGTGTTGTACTGTGTTGTAACTCACACGTTATCACTGACAGATCTCTCTCCCTCCTCACACGCGGTGTCTGTGTGAGGAGGGAGAGCCGGCAATGAGAGATAATCTCATATGTTTACATTTGAGATCATCTCTCATTGGCCACGCCGATTGTGCTGTAAATAGCCGCTGTGATTGGCTATTTACAGTGATTTACAGTGATTTGTGATTGGAGTGAATTTTTGATGCAATACTTTGCAGCAGGGCTCATTCCTGCGCTCCAACTAGAGTATCTGTGAGGGGTTGCAGTGTTGTGGCACCAGTGCCTAAGGTCCAGTTTTTCTGCCCCTGTTCAACAGGGACATATAATTACAATTCTTGATCACCACCAACAGTAACTGTGAGGGCTTACAGTGTTGTGGCAACACCACCACCACCACCACCACCAAATGCCCAATTTTTCTGCCCCTGTTCAACAGGTGCATGTAATTACAATTCTTGATCTAATATTTCACAGCAGGGCCCGTTCCAGCGCCCACCAAGAGTAACTGTGAGGACTTACAGTGTTGTGGCACCAGCACCACCACCACCAAAGGCCCAATTTTTCTACCACTGTTCAACAATGGCATGTAATTACAATTCTTGATCTAATAGTTCACAGAAGGGCATTCCAGCACCCACCAAGAGTAACTGTGAGGGCTTAGAGTGTTGTGGCAACACCAACACCTAAGGCCCAAATTTCTGCAGAATATATAGGGCAGGCCCCTACTTTCAAACATCCAACTTACAAACGACTCCTACTTGCAAACGGAAGGAGACAACAGGAAGTGAGAGGAAATCTACCCCTAGGAAGGAATTCTCTCCTGTAAGAGTTAATATGGGAAAAATGTGTCTCCTCTCCACTGATGCTTTATCACCAATCCTTGTTTCACGAAAAAAACCAAATTTTCAAAAAACATTTGTCATTGGGACAGAAAGTGAGGTGAAATCTTCTGAAGAGGTGCACAGACAGCAAAACAAATGTTACAGGGGTGATAATCCTTCCCTATGTTTTCCAAAAAGCTTAAAAATAGATTTTTTGGCTGGAGCTACACTGTAAAAATGTACCCGTTCAAAATTACAAACTTAACAACAAACTTACAGTCCCTGTCTTGTTTGCACCGCCTGTATACTGTTGTTCAGAGTATATAGGGCCTGGTGGCTCCACGCCTTTCCTTTTTTTAATTTGGGTGCGGGATTCCCTTTAATATCCATACAAGACCCAAAGGGGCTGGTAATGGGCTGGGGGGGGGGTACCCATGCCATTTTTCTCAATGGTTTTCATCCATATTGTCAGACATTACATTAAAGCCGCAAGCAGTTTTAAATTACTTTTTTTCCTTTAGAAATGTTATTTTGTGCAGGGACAGTTCTAAACACGGGGAAACACGTGCCACTTCACAGCCATACTTTAGACACCCCCCAGGTACGACATTTAAAGGAATATTTCAAAATTTTTTTCATTTTATGCATCATTAAAATCACTGCACGGCCGTTTTTTTAAAACTTCTTTTTACATTGATACATGTCCCCTGGGGCAGGACCCGGGTCCCCAAACCATTTTTAGGACAATAACTTGCATATTAGCCTTTAAAATGAGCACTTTTGATTCCAAACGTTCGAGTCCCATAGACTTTAACGGGGTTTGATAGTTCGCGCAAACTTTCGGTCTGTTCGCAGGTTCTGGTGCAAACCGAACCGGGGGGGTGTTCGGCTCATACCTAGCAATCAGTTCAGGACAGGAATGAATTTCAAATATATACTGTATATAATATTGTGACAGGAGTGACTTTGGTTCAGGGGTTTGTTGGACTAATGTGTGCTGTGCCATGCTGTTGGACTATTTGCTGTGATGGTTTGGGGTGGGACTGTATTCTATTGTCTATTGTGGCTGTCTTAACTATTATGGGATGTGCAAGTGTGTTTGCTGTGAGGAAAAAGGGAGGGGGGGATTCCTCCAACCCCCCTGCTGATAAGACTGTGTATTGAGAAGTTTGAACACACCTGACCTGTGTGGCCATTGTCATTGGACAGTTTGACCCGCCCTGTTTTCCAAGGGTGGGAGGGAAGTGATTTGAAGAGAGATATCTGTTAGCATGTGCTTGAATAAAGCAGTTTGTGGTTTTACTCTACACTGAGATGTTGTGTCTGTGAACTGGGGGGCTAAAGAAGCTTTGACGGTGCTGGATCTGAACAGAGGAAGCATTGACAGGGGACCTGGATCTGCTTGAGGACAGAGGGTTCATCACAACTATAGTTTGTAGACTCTAAAACTTTCACACAGACTAAATAACGTATACCGTATATACTCAAGTATAAGCCGAGTTTTTCAGCACATTTTTTTTCCTCGGCTTATACTCGAGTCACCTTTTTGCGCCTGATCTCTCGGACTTTGGGGACCCGGTACCGACCGGTCATAGGTCCCCTGGACCCCAAACCTGGCACACATATAGCCCCACTCTTCCTCTACAATTGTGCAAAGATTGTGGTCCGAGGGACCTACGGCCGGGGAGCAACAATTTTTCAAACCTGGGCACCCCTTCCATATACTCCCATGTTAAACGTAAGTCTAGTCATGGACACAGTGAGGCATGGGCACAGTGCGGCATGGACACAGAGAGGCAAAGTGAGGCACAGTGAGGCATGCAGATGGACACTCGAGTCAATAAGTTTTCACAGTTTTTTTTGGTAAAATTAGGTGCCTCGGCTTATATTCGGGTCGGCTTATACTCGAGTATATACGGTAGTTATTTAGGTTATTTTTTCCAAAGAAATGTAGCAGACTACATTTTGCCTCAATTTATGAAAAAAAAAATGCATTTATTTGCAAGATAAACTTTTTTCTGAATTTTCTAAATTATTTTGTTTATATGAGAAAAGAAGTATTGATTGCACTTAGTGTAAAAAAAGCTAACAATCATATGAAACCAATTGATATAAACTAAGATTGTGACAGCAGCACCCACTAAATTCCGACATTTAATAAACAAAATAATTGTGTTGCTAATACATTAACCACTTAAGCCCCGGACCATTTCGGGCCATTAGGACCAGGCCTGTTTTTGGGATTCGGCACTGCGCTGCTTTAACTGTAAATTGTGCGGACATGCAATGTTGTACCCAAATGAAATTTGCGTCCTTTTCTTCCCACAAATAGAGCTTTCTTTTAATGGTATTTGATTGCCTCTGCGATTTTTATTTTTTGCGATATAAACAGAAAAAGACCGAAAATTTTGAAAAAAAATGATATTTTCTACTTTTTGTTATAAGAAAAATCGAATAAACTCAATTTTAGTCATACATTTAGGCCAAAATGTATTCAGCCACATGTCTTTAGTAAAAAAAATTTCAATAAGTGTATATTTATTGGTTTGCGCAAAAGTTATAGCGTTTACAAACTAGGGTACATTTTCTGAAATTTACACAGCTTTAAATTTATGACTGCCTATCTCATTTCTTGAGGTGCTAAAATGGCAGGGCAGTACAAAACTCCCCCAAATGACCCCATTTTGGAAAGTAGACACCCCAAGGAAATTGCTGAGAGGCATGTTGAGCCCATTGAATATTTTTTTTTTTTGTCCCAAGTGATTGAATAATGACAAAAAAAAAAAAAAAATTACAAAAAGTTGTCACTAAATGATATATTGCTCACACATGCCATGGTTATATGTGGAATTGCACCCCAAAATACATTCTGCTGCTTCTCCTGAGTACGGGGATACCACATGTGTGGGACTTTTTAGGAGCCTAGCCACGTACGGGACCCCGGAAACCAAGCACCGCCTTCAGGATTTCTAAGGGCGCAAATTTTTGATTTCACTCCTCACTACCTATCACAGTTTCGAAGGCCATAAAATGCCAAAATAGCACAAAACCCCCCCAAATGACCCCATTTTGGAAAGTAGACACCCCAAGCTATTTACTGAGAGGCATGTTCAGTCCATGGAATATTTTATATTTTGCCACAAGTTGCGGGAATATGACAAACTTTTTTTTTTTTTGCACAAAGTTGTCACTAAATGATATATTGCTCACACATGCCATGGGCATATGTGAAATTACACCCCAAAATACATTCTGCTGCTTCTCCTGAGTACGGGGATACCACATGTGTGGGACTTTTTGGGAGCCTAGCCGCGTACGGGACCCCAAAAACCAAGCACCGCCTTCAAGGTTTCTAAGGGCATAAATTTTTGATTTCACTCCTCACTACCTATCACAGTTTTGAAGGCCATAAAATGCCAAGATGGCACAAAACCCCCCCCCAAATGACCCCATTTTGGAAAGTAGACACCCCAAGCTATTTGCTGAGAGGCATGTTGACCCCATTGAATATTTTATTTTTTTGTCCCAAATGATTGAATAATGACAAAAAGAAAAAAAAAAAATGTACAAAAAGTTGTCACTAAATGATATATTGCTCACACATGCCATGGTTATATGTGGAATTGCACCCCAAAATACATTCTGCTGCTTTTCCTGAGTACGGGGATACCACATGTGTGGGACTTTTTGGGAGCCTAGCCGCGTACAGGGCCCCAAAAACCAAGCACCGCCTTCAGGATTTCTAAGGGCGTAAATTTTTGATTTCACTCCTCACTACCTATCACAGTTTCGAAGGCCATAAAATGCCAAAATAGCACAAACCCCCCCCCCAAATTACCCCATTTTGGAAAGTAGACACCCCAAGCTATTTGCTGAGAGGCATGTTGAGTCCATGGAATATTTTATATTTTGCCACAGGTTGCGGGAATATGACAAACTTTTTTTTTTTTGCACAAAGTTGTCACTAAATGATATATTGCTCACACATGCCATGGGCATATGTGAAATTACACCCCAAAATACATTCTGCTGCTTCTCCTGAGTACGGGGATACCACATGTGTGGGACTTTTTGGGAGCCTAGCCGCGTACGGGACCCCAAAAACCAAGCACCGCCTTCAAGGTTTCTAAGGGCATAAATTTTTGATTTCGCTCCTCACTACCTATCACAGTTTTGAAGGCCATAAAATGCCAAGATGGCACAAAACCCCCCCCAAATGACCCCATTTTGGAAAGTAGACACCCCAAGCTATTTGCTGAGGGGCATGTTGAGCCCATTGAATATTTTTTTTTTTGTCCCAAATGATTGAATAATGACAAAAAGAAAAAAAAATGTACAAAAAGTTGTCACTAAATGATATATTGCTCACACATGCCATGGTTATATGTGAAATTACACCCCAAAATACATTCTGCTGCTTCTCCTGAGTACGGGGATACCACATGTGTGGGACTTTTTGGGAGCCTAGCCGCGTACGGGACCCCAAAAACCAAGCACCGCCTTCAAGGTTTCTAAGGGCATAAATTTTTGATTTCACTCCTCACTACCTATCACAGTTTTGAAGGCCATAAAATGTCAAAATAGCCCAAAACCCCCACAAATGACCCCATTTTGGAAAGTAGACACCCCAAGCTATTTGCTGAGAGGCATGGTGAGTATTTTACAGCTCTCATTTGTTTTTGAAAATTAAGAAAGACATTTTTTTTTCTTTTTTTTTTTCTTTTTTTACATTTTCAAAACTTTGTGACAAAAAGCGAGATCTGCAAAATACTCAACATACCTCTCAGCAAATAGCTTGGGGTGTCTACTTTCCAAAATGGGGTCATTTGGGGGGGTTTGTGCCATCTGGGCATTCCATGGCCTCCGAAACTGTGATAGGCAGTGAGGAGTGAAATCAAAAATTTACACCCATAGAAATCCTGAAGGCGGTGCTTGGTTTTTGGGGTCCCGTACGCGACTAGGCTCCCAAAAAGTCCCACACATGTGGTATCCCCGTACTCAGGAGAAGCAACAGAATGTATTTTGGGGTGTAATTCCACATATGCCCATGGCATGTTTGAGCAATATATAATTTAGTGACAACTTTTTGTACATTTTTTTTTTTGGTCATTATTCAATCACTTGGGACAAAAAAAAAATATTCAATGGGCTCAACATGCCTCTCAGCAAATAGTTCGAGGTGTCTACTTTACAAAATGGGGTCATTTGGGGGGGTTTTGAACTGTCCTGGCATTTTATGCACAACATTAGGAAGCTTATGTCACACATCATCCACTCTTCTAACCACTTGAAGACAAAGCCCTTTCTGACACTTTTTGTTTACATGAAAAATTTTTTTTTTTTGCAAGAAAATTATGTTGAACCCCCAAACATTATATATTTTTTTAAAGCAAAGGCCCTACAGATTAAAATAGTGGGTGTTGCATTTTTTTTTCCACACAGTATTTGCGCAGCGATTTTTCAAACGCATTTTTTGGGGGAAAAACACACTTTTTTTATTTTTAATGCACTAAAAAACACTATATTGCCCAAATGTTTGATGAAATAAAAAAGATGATCATAGGCCGAGTACATGGATACCAAACACGACATGCTTTAAAATTGCGCACAAACGCGCAGCGGCGACAAACTACATTCATTTTTAAAAGCATTTAAAAGCCTTTACAGGTTACCACGTTAGATTTACAGAGGAGGTCTGCTGCTAAAATGACTGCCCTCGATCTGACCTTTGCGGTGATACCTCACATGCATGATGCAATTGCTGTTTACATATGACGCTAGACCGACGCTTGCGTTCGCCTTTGCGCAAGAGCAGGGGGGGACAGCGGTGCTTTTTTTTTTTATTATTATTTATTTGGCTTTTTTATTTTATTTTTAAACTGTGCCTTCCATATTTTATTTTTTTACCATTTTTATCGTTATCTCAGGGAATGTAAATATCCCCTATGATAATAGGTAGCAATAGGTAGTGACAGGTACTCTTTTTTTGAAAAAAATTGGGGGTTAGACCCTAGATCTTTCCTCTGCCCTCAAAGCATCTGACCACACCAAGATCGTTGTGATAAAATGCTTTCCCAATTTCCCAATGGCGCTTTTTATATCCGGGGGGGGGGACATTCCCTCCCACTGCTTGTAAAAGCAGTCTAGAGGCTAATTATCTGCTAGAATTGCTTTTACATGAAAGCCGGCTGCTGGCTGAAAAGAATGATACCAAGATGATACCTAAACCCGCAGGCATCATTCTGGTATAAACATTCAAAGTCCAGCAACATACCAGTACGTTGCTGGTCCTTGTTGGACATGTATTGTAATCTTTTTTTTCATACAGCCTATTGGCTGAACGAAAAAAAGAGATTGATTGGTGGGTATGCCCACCATTAGAATACCTCCCTTCATCCACCCACTTCTAATGATGGGCATATATGCCGAAGCATGGGGGCATCCTCCCGCAAAAAAGTTATGCCGCGTACACACGGTCAAGCCTTCGTCGGAATTTCGACCGTATGTACGCGGCATAAAAGGTTATACCGCGTACACACGGTCGGACTTTTCCACGGGCAAGCCTCCGTTGGAATTTCGACCGTATATACGCGGCATTAGGAGCAAAATCGCTCCTCCGCCCCTGCTGCCCCCATGCTTCGGCATATATGCTCTTTTTTTTAACTGTGGTGGTGAAATCACCTCCTACAGCGTTGGAGTCACGGCTTTATGTATCGTGGGAGCAAACGCTGTTGCTGTCAAGATAAATAGATCCGCGCTGCAACTGAATGGCGTACCTGATAAGCAAATGGTGGTTAACATTAAAACAAAGTAACATTACAGTACAACAGTAAGACCTTACCATGCCATACCTGCAAAGCAAATACCAAAACAAAACCTAGTAAAAAATAAAAAAATGTTTTAACGCAACCTGTGCCTAAAATATATATATGCCGAAGCATGGGGGCATCCTCCCGCAAAAAAGTTATGCCGCGTACACACGGTCGGAATTTTCCACGGGCAGGCCTCCGTCGGAATTTCGACCGTATGTACGCGGCATTAGGAGCAAAATCGCTCCTCCGCCCCTGCTGCCCCCATGCTTCGGCATATATGCTCTTTTTTTTAACTGTGGTGGTGAAATCACCTCCTACAGCGTTGGAGTCACGGCTTTATGTATCGTGGGAGCAAACGCTGTTGCTGTCAAGATAAATAGATCCGCGCTGCAACTGAATGGCGTACCTGCTAAGCAAATGGTGGTTAACATTAAAACAAAGTAACATTACAGTACAACAGTAAGACCTTACCATGCCATACCTGCAAAGCAAATACCAAAACAAAACCTAGTAAAAAATAAAAAAATGTTTTAACGCAACCTGTGCCTAAAATATATATATGCCGAAGCATGGGGGCATCCTCCCGCAAAAAAGTTATGCCGCGTACACACGGTCGGAATTTTCCACGGGCAGGCCTCCGTCGGAATTTCGACCGTATGTACGCGGCATTAGGAGCAAAATCGCTCCTCCGCCCCTGCTGCCCCCCATGCTTCGGCATATATGCTCTTTTTTTTAACTGTGGTGGTGAAATCACCTCCTACAGCACTGGAGTCACGGCTTTATGTATCGTGGGAGCAAACGCTGTTGCTGTCAAGATAAATAATTCCGCGCTGCAGTTGAATGGCGCACCTGAAAACAAAAAATTACATACCTGAAAAGCAAGCATGATAAAACATTGCAGAATAGAATACAGTAATAAAGAGCAGAACAATAGAGAGAAAATAGAGAGAGAGAGAACAATAAAACGACAACTATTTTTGGTTTTTTTATTTTATATTTTTTTTGTGTTTTGTTTTTTACGTTTTTTTTTTTCTTTTTTACACTTTTTTTTGTAACTTTACAACTGTAATGGTTCGGGTCTCTCAAAATGTAATGGCATCTTGGGAGACCCTGTGTAAGTGTGTCCTTGTCTGTGAAATGCTGTACCCTACGCTAAAACTTCACTTTTGAGTGGTAGCATTCAAAACATTCACCTTGGCAAAGACCAGGCTTGTCAGGACAGAGTGGACAAAAACTACGGGTGTCACACCTAAATCCGCGCTTGCTACAGACACGACATCTTTTTTGAGGGTGGCTTTGGGTAGGGGTACTCGGGAGGACATACGAATAATGCCTCTCATGCAGCCGGCTTACTGCATTTGGTTGGGGATGGTGAGGTGCAGAACCGCCTGGATACAGGAGTTCTGTGACTATCTCATTCTGGAATTTTAGAAGAGATAACGTCCCGCCTGAAGCTCTGTATAGCACATGAGCGTTCAGCAAAGCCAATTGGAATAATGATAGAGACACTTTTTTGTACCAGCGTCTCGCCTTACGGTCAATTAGATACGGCGCCATCAACTGGTCGTTGAGGTCCACCCCTCCCATATTTTGGTTATATTCGTGGACACAGAGGGGTTTCTCCACAACACCAGTCGCCGTACGAATTTGGACTGTCGTGTCTGCATGAAGGGAGGTAAGAAGGAAAACATTCTTATTGTCCCTCCACTTCATAGCGAGCAAGTTATTACACTTCAAGCAGGCTCTCTCCCCCAGCCTAAGACGGGCATCTACAAGCCGCTAGGGAAAGCCCCGGCGATTAGGTCGCACGGTGCCACATGCTCCAATCTGATGATCAAACAAGTGACTAAACAGTGGCACGCTCGTGTAATAATTGTCCACATACAAGTGGTACCCCTTTCCGAATAAGGGTGACACCAAGTTCCACACTATCTTGCCAGCGCTCCCTATGTAATCCGGGCAGTTGACCGACTCAATCTGACTGTCTTTTCCCTCATAAACCGTAAAGTTCACTACATAGCCTGTTGCCCTGTCACAGAACTTGTAGAGCTTGACCCCGTATCTGGCACGCTTGCTGGGAAGGTACTGCTTGAAAGACAAGCGGCCAGAAAATTTAATCAGGGACTCATCAACGCAGACAACTTGATCGGGAGTAAACAAGGCTGCAAAACGTTCGTTGAAGTGGTTTATGAGGGGCCGAATTTTATAGAGCCGGTCGTATTCAGGGTCCCCACGTGGACGACAAAGTTCATTGTCGTTGAAGTGCATGAACCGCAAAATCTGCTCGTATCGTGCCCTGGACATGGAGGCAGAGAACACGGGCATGTGGTCAATTGGGTGCGTGGACCAATAAGCACGCAATGACGGAAATTTATGTGTGCCCATGTTGAGGGAAAGGCCCAGAAAGGTCTTAAATTCGGAAACCGTAATTGGTTTCCAATTTCTGGCAATTTTAGGCAACTGGGGGTTAGCGGCGATAAATTGACCAGCATATAAATTACTCTGGTCCACAATAGATCTATAGAGATCTTCCGTGAAAAACAGCGAATAAAAATCAATTGGAATAAAATCAGCTGTTTCCACCTGAATACCGGGTTGGGCAGTGAATGGGGGAAGTACGGGTTCTGCAGAAGTGGTGGGGACCCAATCAGGATAGGCGAATTCTGCAGGAAGGGCAGTATGGGCACGACGGGCCTGCCTTTGTCTTCTTGGTGGCAGCGGGACACTACTTGTGCTTGCCACCTCGCCAGCTTGAACTGCACTTATGGGACTCGCCACGTCACCAAGTGTTACTGCAGTGCTGGATGTACGTCCAGGATGTACTAGGCCGCTGGTGCTTGCCAGTTCACCAGAAGGAATAGCGGCGCTAGTACTACTCTGCTCCATGATACGAGAGACCTGCGGTTCTTGCTCCTCAACAACCTCAGAAGATCGGGATCGGGTACGCCTGACCTTAGCAGGGACCTCAACTTCGTCGTCAGAGCTATCTGACGTGGGGCCGCTGACGTCACTGTCTTCTACGGGAAGATATTCTGAGCCTGAATCTGACAGATACGTGACCTCCTCTTCACTATCTGTCATGCTCAGAATCTCGTAGGCCTCTTTACTAGTGTACCTTCGTCTTGCCATTTTGGGCTCTAAATTTAGGGGTACACTAGTAAGATTCACAGGAAAAAAAGCACCTGACTGTCGTCAGCAAATATATCAAACGCTACAAAAAAACTGTTAGCGATCGCAGGGATCAGGCCTGTCTCTGCGAACGCTGCAGTTATGTGTGTTGTGTTTGGTAAGTGACAGTGATCGATCGATACTGCACTTGGGTGGGCTGGGCTGGGCTGGGCTGGGCTGGGCGGAGGGGCTAAACGCAGGCGCTAGCAGGTATCTGGGCTGATCCCGCTAACACTGCGTTTTTGGGAACCCTAAACCGCTGGGGATGCTAGTATAGATCTGATCAGATACTATACCACTAAGGGGGGTGTATGCTTTGCGCGTGGGTGTTAGCGTTACTGGCACTAACCTAACACTGCCTGGGGCGACGCAGACCCTCTCTGGCACTAAAACCTAATTGATCTCACCCGCCGGGCGATCAGGGGGGTTAAACCTTTATTGGGTTATATACGGTGGGTGCCCTGATGCTATAAAAAGCAAACTAATCAACCAGCGTCACCCGTAACCTTTATATGGTGATCACTGGTGAAAGGGTTAACTAGGGGCAATCAGGGGGTTAAAACCTTTATTAGGTTAAATATGGGGGTACCTGACACTATATAAAAACCTGACGGGTAACCTAAATAACTAAATAACTTACTGGCTAACCAGTGACACCAGTGACACTTATACGGCGATCACTGGTGAAAGGGTTAACTCTAGGGGCAATCAGGGGGTTAAAATAATATATGGGGGTACCTGACACTAATAAAAACCTGCGGCGAACCTAAAAAAAAAATAACTGCCTATCTAAAACACCAGCGACACGAATACAGCGATCGGAAAAACAATCGCTTAGTGACGCTGAAGTTAGGGGGTGAAAGGGTTACCTGGGGGGTGATCAAGGGGTTAAACCTTTATTAGGGGGGCGTTAGGGGGCTACCCTGGACCTAAAGGGGCCTAATCCTAACTGCCCTGCAACTTTTTACAATCACAGATGACACTAAATGCAGTGATCAGTAAAATAAATGATCACTGCAATCAGTGACACTGTGATTGGGGGCTTTGGGGTGACCTGGGGGGTGATCTGGGGGTGACTGGGGGGTGATTTGTGTGCCTATGTGTACCTACGTGTCAGTGGACTGTTGGACTGTCAGTGTAACCTCTGTCTTCTCTCCTCGGCGCCGGGAACGAAAAGACCGCGGCGAGGGAGATGACATCACTTCCTCCAGCCTGTGTTTACATCACATGGCGGAGGAAGCATTTTCATTGGCCGGGAGCGATCGCGAGGGGGGGGCGGAATCGAGCGGCCGCCCCCTCACGCCTGATCGCTCCCGAACACTTAACGGCCGCTCACTGCAGTGAAGGGGGGTCCGGATGGACCCCCCAACTGCACAAAGGCGATCACGTAGATCTACGTGATTCTGCCTGTCCGTGCCATTCTGCCGACGTAAATCGGCGGTGGGCGGTCGTTAAGTGGTTAATACTACAACCCATAAGCATAGGGATATTGCATACAAATCACCATGTGATAATCAATTCATCAAAAAGTGTCCAAAGATGATAATTCAATAAAGTGCAAAGTGTAAAATCAGTTCAAATAAAAAGTGAACAGTGCAAGAAAAATCTTGCAGTAAATGTGTATATCGCCCCAATCTTATGTAACCATATGCCATTCCACACCCAGGTGCGCACCCAACTCACAAACTCCTTACCAACAGGTAAGACCTCAGATATGGAGATCTGGCTGCATTTTTTAGGAGAGAACACCAGACACTACGTAGAAGAAGCTCAGGGGAATATAGAGATAGGGAAGAAACTCCTAGTGTAGTAGTATAAATCTTCACCAATTTAACCACTAGGGGTCTGCGATATAGCCAAATGACGGCCACAGCACGGACCTCAAATGCCGGGAGGCCGTCAATAGACGTCCTCCCCTTTGCACGCACCCCCTGCAGGGCGTGCGCGGTGCACGCTGTGATCACTGAGTCACTGAGACTCGGGTGATCACAGATCCGAGTAAGGGGCCGGTCCCAGCCCCTTACCACGTGATCAGCTGTCAGCCAATGACAGCTGATCACGTGATGTAAACAAAGCTCGGTAATCATTTTTTTTTTCTCCTCACGCTGACAGCGTGAGGAGAAAAAAAAGCAGATCACCGGCTCTTGTGTAAGGGACATCAGTCCCCAGTGACAGAGACACATCAGCCTCATTAGTGCCCACCAGTGCCCCCTGCCAGTGCCCCCTGCCAGTGTCCATAGTGACCACCAGTGCAATAAATGCCGCCTATCAATGCCCACAAGTGCCACCTATCAATGCCTACCAGTGATGTCAGTCAGTGCCTCATCAGTGCCACCTAGCAGTGCTGCCAATTAGTCTCCCCTACCAGTGCTGATCAGTGCCCATCATTGCCACCCATCAGTGCCCGTCACTGCCATCTATCAGTGCCACCTATTAGTGTCAATTCTCAGTGCCCACCAGTGCCACCTACCAATGCCCTTCAATGCCATCTCTCAGTGTTACCTCTCAGTGCCCACTAGTGCCACCTCTCAGTGCCCACCAGTGCCACCTATCAGTGCCCACCAGTGCCGCCTATCAGTGCCCACCAGTGCCGCCTTATCGGTGCCCATCAGTGCAGCCCATCGGTGCCCATCAGTGCAGCCCATCAGTGCCCATCAGTGCAGCCTATCGATGCCCATCAGTGCAGCCTCATCAGCATACATCAATGAAGGAGAAAAATTACCTGTTTGCAAAATTTTATAACAAAATATAAAACGGCTTTGTATTTTTTTTTTTTATTCGGTCTTTTTACATTTTTTAACAAAAATTAAAACCACAGAGGTGATAAAATACTACCAAAAGAAAGCTCTATTTGTGGGAAAAAAATTATAAAAATTTCATTTGGGTACAGTGTTGTATGACCGCGCAATTGTCATTCAAAGAGTGAGAGCGCTGAAAGCTGAAAATTGGTCTGGGCAAGAGGGGGGTTTAAGTGCCCAGTAAGCAATTGGTTAATAAAAAAGAATACTACTCACACAAGGTAGATACAATCAGGCAAGTAGATAAAATAACCCAACATGTTTCGTCCGATGGCACGTCATCCAGGGGTATACGATATAAGCTGGCTCTAAGTAACTACTGCAAAATAGACCACCAGTATTTTGGCGGAGACCAATTTATTGAAGTATAACAATATACTTTTGTACTTTTGTGTGTAGGAGTTAGTAACTGAAAATTCGAACTGAATCAAACAGGATTATTTAGAATACCATCTAAATATGTCCTGTAGTGATCCGTTATGCTTAGTTTATTTCAGTTCAGAGAACTGATAGCAAGTGCAGAAAATACATTTACAAAACATTATAAAAATCACAGGCTTTATTTATAATAAAAAAAAAAAAAAAAACGGTACAACACACATCAAACTTTGCATGATGATGAATCAGATCACAATCTTAGTTTAAAGCAGTTGTAAACCCTCTGGGTTTTCACCTTAATGCATTCTATGTGTGCTGCAGCAGCCCCCCTTTTTCTTACCTGAACCCGGTCGCTCCAGCGAGGAAAACAAGCCCAGCAGCTCCAGCAGCTGTCTCGGGTCCTCATTGGACAGATTGATAGCAGCAGGAGCCATTGGCTTCTGCCGCTATCAATCAAATCCAGTGGCATTGAAGCCGAAGGGCGGGGCCGAGTCCTGCTGTCTGTGTCAATGGATGCAGCAGCAGGACTCGCGAGGGCGTCCGCACCAGTGGAGGAGGAGGAGCCAGAAGCGTTGCCAGGGGGATCCCAGAAAAGGAGGATCATGGCCGCTCTGTGCAAAACCCTTGCACAGAGCAGTAAGGCCCGGAGCGAGAGAAAATAAAATGAAAGATAGTGCAGGGCCGGCATGACAGTGTGAGAAGGGGCTAAGGATTGTAGATGGAGAATGGGGGAGAGGTGGATTGGTTGGAGCAACAGGGTGAGGAGAGGTTTGTGGTAGTTAGTTAAGGGATAGCTGGGGTCTCCTGGACAGCAGAGAAGGGAGAGGTAACAAGCAGGCAGTTTACCACCCACCCTCCCTGTGTTTTGTTTGCTTGGTTTGCTTTATCTCCTTGCATGTGCAATATGAGCAAAGGACGTCATGGCAGCTGATTGTGTGGCCGTGGTTGGTCTTTTGACGGTGGAAGAAAATACGGTTGAGATGGAAGTGTGGGGGGCTCATCGGTGGTATGTGCCCCTCTGGTGTATTCCAGTTATTAAGGTTAGCTGGAATACGATAATGTTTGCACTGCGGGTGTGGGTTGTCTCTGAGCTGGTGTGTCACGGAAGGGGAAGTGTTTGAGTGGTAGTTATGCTCAAACACCCCAATTGTCAGGATTCTATCAACCATTTTTTGTCCGCAGGGAGAGTATCAGTGTACAGTTCCCTGTGGCCTGCAGGTGGTGCTGCCATGGTAGGCCAGGGTTGAACCACTGATACAGTGCTGTGCCTTGTGTGTCCCCTCTCAGCAGCCATACAGTGGGTGTGGTAGGCCTGCTGTGCATGCTGGGAGAGGATATAAAAGGGGCAGATGCTGCCTGTTTGGGGTTCTGTCGTGGTCGGGTGTCCTACCCCAGGGAGTGTGTTCCTGTCCGCCCTGGGCACCTTTGGCCCAGGGGCGGAGGTCGGTGAATCAGTCCCAGGCACCTTTAGCCCTGGGGCTGCAGCAAAGGCCTTGGGCCCAGCACCTTTGGCTGGGGCCCATCAAGGATCGAGGAATCTCAGGGTGCCGCCTTGCGAGTGGACGCGCATCTTAGACGAGGAGGCCGGGAAGGAACCATTCCGAGGGACTAGTGAGAAGTCACAGTGACGGAAGGGGCCCGGTAAGTCTCTGGAGGGATGTCTTCTCCTTAACAGAGGTCAAGCTTTAAAAAGAGACCAAGTTCACCAGGTCTGTGGCAGAGACCGAGTTCACCAGGTCTGTGGCAGAGACCGAGTTCACCAAGTCTGTGGCAGAGACTGCGGTTGAGTGAGAGCACCATTCTGGCTGCTAGTCCCTATCTAGGGAGACTATCCAAATGGGCTGAGTCTGCTTGAGAAGCCAAGCAGTGAAGTGTATTTACGTTTGTGCCTGGACCTCTCCCACAACTTATGCTGTCCTGTTCTTTCTCCAACCTTTTCTATCAGAGACTGTTATCTAAGAGAAATAAACTCTACGTTGGAGTTACGGCTGGTGTGGACATTGAAGTAATTGGGGGAAATAGAGACTTATCTTTATTAACTATGGAGGTTAGAACCATTCTCTGGAGGATTCTGGCTTTCTGGCTGTGGAGACCCACCAACAACACCACTCAACCTCTTCACATAGGAGGGTACGGGCTTGTGGCGTGGTGTGCCCTCTCTTCCTGCGAGGAGCCGAACAAGGCAGGTAAAGAGAGGGTGAGTATTCATGGTCGGGCAGACACAAAACAAGGGTGGACATCTTATCTACACTGGTCAAGGTAAGTATAACATGTTTGTTATTGTAGCACACGGACCTTTTTCCTGCCTGGCTCACTTGCAAGTCAAGGCACACCGTGCTATACGCCCGTACCCTCCTGTTTGAAGAGGTTAAGCGGTGTTCATAAATTTTGGGTCCTGCAGCGAGTTACCTCCTTCCACTGGTTCTCATCCCCAGCGTATGGGGACAAGTCTCTATTTCTCCCCCCAAAGAAGGCCAATGTCCATAAACACTTTAACTCCAACAGAGAGTTTATTTTCTATTTGCTGCGTAGTAGACAGAGACAGATGGGTGAAAGAAAGAATAAGTGTGAGCCAAGCACAACTAGTAACTTCGTCGCCACTCGATCCCGAGTGGGTCTAGCTCACCCGGACAGTCCTCTTTCACAGTCCCAGCAGCCGGTGTGGAGCTCAAACAGTTCTGTCACCCTATCCCCTCAAGGGACGGGTCCAGGAGATCCTCTAACCTCTGTAGAATTTAAAGAACAGAACAATGCCAATGGGCACTCTACAGGTTAGCTTTCCGGAGTAAAGAATACTTCCCTCTGACAGGTCACCAGGCCTCTCCCGAGACCGCGATCTTCCATCATTCATCTCCTCTGTGGGACCGATCCTCCCCTGGCTTCCTCTAGGTCAGAGCGGGTACCCTCACCTGGACACCCTGGGACTCCAATGGGCGAATTGTAGACCCATTTAAAAGGTACTGGGCCTACCTGGAACGCTGCAGCCTCGGGCCAAAGGTGCCCGAGACTCCTCGGCCAGTCATCGCACCCCCCCCCCCTGAGGGGCTCACCCCTCCGGCTCCTCCACCTCTCTACTCCACCACTCCTTCTCCCCAAAAAGATGGCGTCTGCCCCTTATGTACCCTCTCCCAGCATGCACAGCAGGCCGACCACCCCCACTGCACCGCTGCCGAGAGAGGACACCCTAAGGCGCAGCAATGCCGCTCATGGCTCAACCCTGACCTGATATGGCCGTGCCACCTACAGGCCACAGGGAACCATACACCAGGCAGCATCACATAAGCAGAAGCAAATACCTAACAATAAAAGCGGTCAGAGCCTGACTACCAGCTCAGACCAACCCCTAAATTTAGGCGCATAACACCCCTGAAAAGTAAAGGGGCGCTACATAATTATCATTTTTTTTTTAAACAAACCTCTACAATTACTTTAAAACTGATAATTTTTTTCCTCAATCTGAAATTTGTGTTCATATAAAAACATTCTGTTTGCATCTTATCCAGTGTGCCATGTCCTGTGTGGATGCTAATTTGCTACCCTATTTGTTTGTTCTTTTGTTCTTCGTCTAATTTGCTGTGAAGAAGGAAAGTATGGATTGATGTAAGGGTGAAGGAACAGTCAACAAGCTTAGGCCCGGAATTTGGGGGAATCAATAGATCATGGAAGAGCAACGACCACTACAAATAATAATAATACATTGGAGTCTAATTGAACAGAAGACTTGTGGGGCGTGGCCTAACTCCGGACCGAGATGGATGCCTGATCCCCTTCCTCCGGCACAAAGGAGAAGCTAACTTGAGCTTCAGGGCTGAATTCACCCTAAACGAGCGGCAAAGTAAGTCCCCAAGGCTCCCCACACACCCGGGATTTGTATGGAGCCCAATCAGCAGGCAGGCCCCATCATCCCCGCTATGTTTCGTGCGGCGCAGGGAGAAGGCCTCAAAGCCGCGGCCTCGCCTAAGCCCCTCATCCCGCCCGGCGGCTCCAGCCCACTCGCGGACGGCGGAAACAACGCCATTAGCACAGCGTCCCCACCAACACAGCCATCCCATACCCTAAGCCTGGCAGACCTACAGGCTAACCTCCAGGCAATGGCGATGGACATAAAATCATCTTTTACAGCAGCCATCACAGAGATCAGGGCAGACATTCAGGGGATAGCAGTGAGGACTGGAGCAATAGAACAGGCCACAGCTCGTCACTCAGATGCCATAAAACAAATCCAGAAGAATGCTGACTCCCATCTAACCCATCTGATTGAAATAAAGCGCCATTTGGAAGATTTAGACAATAGGGGGAGGCGCCATAATGTGAGGATTAGAGGGGTCCCGGAAATGCCTGAACAGATTCCAGTAGAACGCACAGCGGAAGCTATCTTCAACGATATACTGGACAGACCCCCTGATTCCCCCATTGAGTTTGAGAGGGTTCACAGAGCCCTCAGACCAAGAGGAAGAGATAACGAACCCCCCAGAGATATCATCTGTTGCCTGTTGAACTTCCCACTAAAAGAAGCTATTTTGAAGAAGGCGAGGGAAAAAAACAGAATAATATTCAACGGTACTGAAATTAAACTATATCAGGACCTTTCCAACATAACTTTGCAACAACGCAGGGCACTGCGTCCCATCACAGAACAACTACGGTCGAGAGGAATCCCCTATAGGTGGAAGTTTCCGTTCTGCCTTTCAGCTTCATGGAGGGGACACACGGCACTACTTCGAACACCTGATGACTTACGCTCATTCTGCGAATCCATGAACATCCCCAGGACTGAAGTTCCAGAGTGGTATGAATCATTTACGCTTAATGAACCATGGATTGCAGTTTCCAATAACCTCACTCCTAGAGCCCAGAGGCAGAGAGACCGACGCCGTAGATCACCTTCACCTCAACACGGTAGGCGAGAAGATGTCCTGGGAGGACCAAGCAATTCTCCACCTAGACGCAGAGATCGCTTGGATCATCAGGATCGAATGGACACCTGAAAAATCGGCTTCGTCTTCCTAAGAATGAGCTCGAACTAATTTGCCTCCATGCGTAAACATAAATGTGAATAACACATGTCCTCTCCCACAGCATACAGATATGTTCACACAAGATTGGACCCCTCCCGATGTATGTAAGTACTGACACCTTTATCCCACTACACAAGGGGCTGTGACCTTCTCATGGGGAAAACAATCAACATAATGTTGTCATTTTGAGACTGATTGATCCCTGTGATACAGAATTGTGAGTAGCTATTTTCTTACGGCCTTCTGCTTGAGATCCGACCCATGAACCACACAAGACTAAATGTGTTTCTTGAGGCGGCTAGTAAGATCTACACAGCTTGTTCACAGAACCGCTTACAACTCAGTTAAGTTGATGTCTGTTTACATAGGGTCTTCTCTCCCTTTTGTTTTTGTTGTTTCTTTTTTGTGATTGGCCTTTAGACCAAGTTAACAGTTTTCGGTTTTTTAGGGGATCATTCCCCAACTATGGTCACGCTGCGAAGGAATGAAGCTACCTCTTCCTCTTGAAAGTGAAAAATGAAGGGGAAAAAAAAGGGCTAAGAGAAGTCATTCATCTTACACACTCTTAGATGTAGCATAATTAGGGAGAGCGGCAACCAACGCCCTTCCACTCCTTCTGCAGATTAGCTATAACAGATATCGTGAAAATTAGCTTCTACCATCCCTAATTATCTAGGCTGTTTAATACTCAGGTGTTTGGGGTGGAGGTACCCTTAATTCTAGATGTGTTCCTCTCACAAGTTAAACAATTTGTATGCGCCCCTGATTATCAGGAAGTCTCGCATTCTTTTCAGAATCCAATTGGAGACTCAAAGCTGAATTCGATGATACCTTATAGATAATATGCATCAGAGAGCTGTTCAAGTCGATCTACATCTCAACTAATCTCTGTTTAACAGCCTAATCGTTTTCCTAGTGTTCTCCTATTGTTAACATGTTTTTTTCTCTCTCTTCAAATGTACATTTTCATATGTGAAACCCAGGAAGCAGATGCTTATCAAACAATCCTTATTTTACCAACACAAAGGCTCCATCTAGGGGTAGTTTAACATTATTACCATCATAAAATCTTCCGTTTTGCTATAGGTTTTTTACATCATGGAACCCAATCGGAATAGCTATTCCCCCTTCTAAGTTACAACTTTTACATACTAAGTGGTTACATGGATTCCTTATAGACACCGCCCCACAGCGGACAACTTTAATGATTCCATTTCAACAATAGTGACTTACATTTACAAGCCATAACCTTTTCTTCCCTCGGTACGCTCATTAATTTTTATTTAAAGCCCTGAACCATCCAATTATTCTACTTAGATAGCTTCTCCGGAGTGCTGGATCGCAAAGTAAAGAAAAAGAATACAAATAAAAAAAAAATATATATATATTAATAATATATACTAAAAAAAAAAAAAAAATAACGAAAAAGACTAGTAGAACTCATCTCGCGACCCACTTGGACCACAAACCCACACAAGGGACGGGAATTGACTATTTGTGAATTTTTGTCCCTTGAACTATCCGGCACTTCACAATTTGGGTAGACTAGCTGGTCTATTTCTACCCCCGGATTATCCTCCCCCTTCCCCCCACCCTTTCCCCCCCTCCTTTCCCCTACACTATATTTTCCTTGTCTTACTACCACTCTCTCTTGTATTTTTCCCTTTTTCTCTCTGACAGAGGGAGGAGGGAAAGAAGAAAAAACGGACTGAACCAAGCATATTTCCAAACCCCTAAAGACAGTCTATTGGGATAAGGAATACACACACAAGACGAGATGTCTGCCAATACACGACAATCCATACCATTATCTATAAAGATACTCTCTCTTAACGCTAAAGGTTTAAATATACCTGAAAAAAGAACTAAACTTTTAAATGAAGGCCGTAGACAAAAAGCAAACATTATCTTCGTACAAGAAACCCACTTTAAGTCTGACAAAACCCCGAAATTACATGACAGGAGATTTCCTACAGCATTCCACTCCACCAACCCGGAAGGGAAAACGAAGGGTGTTTCTATACTGATTTCTAACCAGACTCCTCTCCAGATACACGACACTCTGATAGACCCCAGTGGGAGATTCATATTCATAAAAGGAAAACTAGACAATCACCCAATAACAGTTGCAAACATATATGCTCCGAACTCGAGACAAGTAACTTTTTTTCCTAAAATCAAAGAACTACTAATGACCTTTGCCTCAGGCATTTTAATCCTAGGAGGCGACTTCAACACCCCCATGAACCCACTAATAGACACCTCAAATGGAGCGTCGAGCCTTCCGTACAGAGCGCTGAAGCAAATTAAAACCCAGATAAAAGACTTAATGCTGCATGACGCCTGGAGAACCCTCTTTCCTCAAACCAAGGACTATACTTTCTTTTCCACTGTCCATCAGAAGTACTCTAGAATCGACTACTTTTTTTTAACACAACCAGACCTGCCCTATTTACAAAACTCAACGATTGAACCCATGACGATATCAGACCATCATCCAATCACCCTAACACTGACCTTCCCTGAGAAAAAAAATGTGACTAAAACCTGGAGACTCAACACAGTCCTACTTAAAGACCCCGTAGATGTTCTTGAGTTTAAAGAAAAACTACAAGACTATTTTTTAAGAAATGAAAATAATGAGACCTCGTCCACCACTCAATGGGAGGCCCATAAATGCGTCATTAGGGGGGAATTTATCACAAAACTAGTTAAATTAAAAAAAGACCAACAATCCAAAATAAAAACCCTAGTGGACCAAATTCATAGATTAGAAATAACACATAAAAGGACAGTGGCGGTCTCTGCCCTAGATGAACTTACTAGAGCAAGAACATTATTAGCAGAAGAACTGAACATTAAAATTAAAAGACAATACATACTGAGACACAAGATATTCTACGAACAGGGAAATAAAAGTGGGAAACTGCTTGCTAAAGCAGTCCAGAGTAAAAAAATAGCTTCGACAATCCACCAATTAAGGGACAAACAAGGCAAGTCATTTTCTTCAAACGAGGAAATAGCAAAGCAGTTTGAAGAATATTACCAATCCCTATACAACATCCCATCCAACCCAAGATGCCCCCCTAACTCAGATAAAAGGGCGAAACTCATCCAATAATTTTTAGAGAAATATAGTCCTCCTCAACTAGCAAAAGACAAAGCCCAAGAACTTGAAGCCCCGATTTCAGGTCCTGAATTTGACAGGGCAATCAAAGAGATGAAACCAGGCAAAGCTCCCGGCCCCGATGGCCTACCCCTACAATACTATAAAACATTCAACGACATATTGAAACCAAGATTCTTGAATACTTTCCAATCTCTAAATTCCATCCAACAATCCCCCAGACAACTATTAGAAGCCCACATCACAGTGATACCTAAAGAAGGCAAGGACACAACACAAGTTACAAATTATAGACCCATATCCCTAATAAACGTAGATGTAAAGATATATGCTAAAATACTAGCCAATAGATTGCTACCGTTACTAAACTCACTTATAGCATTAGATCAGGTAGGATTCATCCCAGGTAGAGAGGGCCGAGACAACACAACTAAAGCCCTAAATATAAGTCACTGGCTAACAACCAATAAACAAAAAGGATTTTTTTTTATCCTTAGACGCTGAAAAGGCATTCGATAGAGTGGCCTGGGACTTCATTGATGCAGTTTTGAAACACATAGGCATCCTGCCACAAATGAGATCTTATATCAAAGCTTTGTACACCAATCCCACAGCACGAGTTAAAGTCAATGGCCACCTATCGAATGCCTTCAACTTACGCAACGGTACTAGACAGGGCTGTCCCTTATCCCCTCTTCTCTTTGTTCTAACCCTAGAACCACTGCTAAATAAAATTAGAACCAACCAAAACATCAAGGGGATAGAAATTCAAAAAAATACTTACAAAATCGCTGCGTTTGCCGACGACATGCTTCTCTTTCTCTCCGAACCCCATATCTCCATACCCAATCTACTACAGGACCTAGAGCATTACAACATGCTTTCCAACCTGAAAATCAACCACACAAAGTCGGTGGCCCTTAACATCTCGTTACCCCCTAGCTCAATAGATCTATGCAAATTGAATTTTCCATTTACATGGGCTAATCATAGTATAACCTATCTAGGGATTGAAATACCCTCGAACTTAGACGATCTCTTCAAACTAAACTACATACCTATACTTAAAGAAACACAGGATGACTTAAAAAGATGGAATTCTCTAAATGTATCTTGGTTTGGGAGAGCATCCCTAATCAAGATGACAATCTTACCCAGATTTCTATATGTCATGCAGACCATACCCATCAATTTACCCTCTACATTTTTCAACTCGTTCCGCAAAGCTTGCTCCACCTTTATCTG
The DNA here is from genome assembly GCA_029206835.1 of Rana muscosa. Classification (NCBI taxonomy): domain Eukaryota; kingdom Metazoa; phylum Chordata; class Amphibia; order Anura; family Ranidae; genus Rana; species Rana muscosa. Next base: position 1,216,052,803 of record CM055122.1, read on the forward strand.
GAGAGGCAAACCTCCAAGAATTAAATTTTCAAGATTAAACCTACCCAAGAACAAGGGTGGAATAGCGTTACTCGATTTGAAAAAAATATCATCAAGCGACCCTATTGACACGAATAGTTGATTGGAATTTACACCACTCAGTTAAAGACTGGGTATCACTAGAACAAATTCAGTTTCCCCAAGAGCTCGACACTTTACCATGGACTCACCCTAAATTCCATCCAAAATCTATCAAATCACACCCTCTTATAGGCCCCACATTAAGAATATTCCTCAACACTTTCAAACCTTCCAATTCAACCCCCTGGCTAAGCCCCCTAACTTCACTGAGAAATAACCCAGAGTTCCCCCCGGGACAGGAAAGGAATTTCTTAATACACAACTGGCCACATAAGAAAATGATGACCAAACATTTCTTCAAAAATGGGGAAATATTATCTAGAGAAGAACTGAATAAAGTCATAGAACCATACCAAATCCCACACTGGAACTACATTCAAATCAGACATTTTCTATCTAGAAAAGAAACGGCTTTTGCATGGACAAAACCCCTTACGGAATTAGAGAAACTTTGTACGAAAAAAACCCCACACAGACACATTATTTTAACACTTTACAACTCTCTCTTTGGGGATCTGACGGACTTCTCCAGCGCGTCATGTCGGAACTGGGAAAAAGACCTAGACATCACTATAACTGAAAAAACCTGGGAAAAGATTTATATGTATGCTCACAAAGGCTCCTTAAACGTAGCCACACAAGAATGCGCTTACAAAATCATTACCAGATGGTACAGGACCCCTTCAATCTTGCATACATTTTCTCCACTAATCTCTGACCGCTGTTGGAGATGCAAACAAGATGAGGGCACGATGCTCCATTTATGGTGGACCTGCCAACTGATTCAAGGGTTTTGGAAAACAGTTCATAATATCATTAACACTATCACAGCAGAAAACATAAGCTATGATCCAGCACAATACCTACTACACCTAAACTCTATCCCAAGGAAACAATATTTAAAATCACTAGCTATGTTCCTGATCAACGCAGCTCGCCAATGCATTCCGCCACATTGGCGCATGTCAACAGTGCCTTCCACAGCGGAATGGTTTAGGAGAATCAATAACACTGAAAGGATAGAGGAGCTCATAAGTATCTCTCAGGAAAGATTATCGAATTTCTCTGCAACATAGTATAACTGGACACTATTCAAAGAATCCCAGACATATAAAACTACCATTAAGTAAGAACCAAAACCCCACTCTGAGGTCATAGGAAGATTGTCTCGAGAAAAGGATCAGACAAAAGTAAAAGAAATGAGGAAAAAAAAAAAAATTATAATTGGATAAAAAACAGATAAGGTAATAGGAAAGTCTACTCACTTAGTTCACTTCAGTCCCAATCAAATACATCAGGCTCCCCCTCCCCCTCCCATTACCCACCCCCTCATACCTCCATCCCATCCCAGTCCTCCTGGAAAATATATTTACTTCAATAATTAAAATACCCATTGCAAAAAAAAAAAAAAGACTACGGTGTTAAACTTGTTAAATGTCTATTTCATTTCCAACCCTTGCTTTACTATTATTACGATGACCAGATAGATCTCAACAATCTAACATATTGTACATTATACAGCTTATACTTTTGTAAACATATGCAATTTTGTACTGTATTATTCTACTGTTCCTTTGTTAATCTCTTGATCACCTAATAAAACTTTATGAAAAAAAAAAAAAGAAGACTTGTGAATCTTTTTTCCTTTGAAGTGCAATGCATTTTCATATATTTACTCTAGATAAATAAATACTTCTTTGGGAATATTATTGTGGAAGGGTTCAATTAGAACATCTTCAGTAAAAGTTATCTGCCAGTAAAACCACACAGACAATGCTCAGTGCATTCTCTATGCCTAAACATCCATGTCTAAGTCTTAGTTGGCTACAGCCCAAAATACTCGAAAACCCATTACGGCTATTAAACAATCATTTATTTTCCTTTAGAGCTTGGGTAAATTTCACAGTTATCACTGCGAGAGAAAATAAATTTGGAGAATATTTATCCAGGGGTTTACTGGTGAAATTAGTTATTGTATGCATTTGCAGAAGCCCATCAGTTGATGGCAGTATAATATAACATTTGTGAGCACAAGACTAGCCAGGAATCAAGGCATTGATGCAAATTTGTCAGTGCAGTCAACGGTTCTTTACAATTATGAAGTTTATTTGGAAGCAGAACACGTCTTCTCTGAGCTTTTTTCTCTCAATTAGACATAGGAACTACTGTTTTTCGTGTATGTTATCTGTCTCGTCAATGTCTATGGTAGTGCGCAATATCCATTTTGCCTGTGCATAAAAGATTGTCTCTCTAATGTCTGCCTTGTATATTTGCTCTCCTAAAGGTTGCAAAACAGGAACTACGAGGAAACAGTCTTTATTTAACAAACTGGGCAAGTTCTCAAAAGACAACTGGCTGTCTGTTTCTTGGCTTTGTATTTGCTGCAATGACACTGGCTCTCAGGAGGAAAGGCTGCTCTATTTGAGATAGTACTTAACTGCTTCTGAAAATATAAAAGTAAGCAATATGATATATTTTTGTTATAATAAGAATTACATTATTGCTAGTCCTCTGGAATCAACCCCATTTGAAAATATTGTGAAATTCGCACCAATTTGCCTGATTCATGAGAAATGTTAACCATGCGTTGACTAATGCTCCAAAAATTACTGCATTGTTCACTAACTCTGAATGTGCTTTCTGTTTAATTTATGATGGGTAGGGATGAGCTTCGCGTCCAAGTCGAACTCATGTTCGACTCGAACATTGCCTGTTCACCCGTTCGCCGAACAGCGAACAATTTGGGGTGTTTGCGGCAAATTCTAAAAGCTGCGGAACACCCTGTAAAAGTCTATGGGAGAATCTAAAGTGCTAATTTTAAAGGCTTATATGCAAGTTATTGTCATAAAAAGTGTTTGGGGACCCGGGTCATGCCCCAGGGGACATGTATCAATGCAAAAAAAAGTTTTAAAAACTGAAGTTTTTTCGGGAGCAGTGATTTTAATAATGCTTAAAGTGAAACAATAAAAGTGAAATATTCCTTTACATTTCGTACCTAGGGAGTGTGTATAGTATGCCTGTAAAGTAGCGCTTGTTTCCCGTTCTTAGAACTGTCCCTGCACAAAGTGTAATTTCTGAAGGAAAAAACGTCATTTAAAAGCACTTGCGGCTATAATGAATTGTCGGCTCCTGGCAATACAGAGAAAAGTCATTGATAAAAAAAAAAAAATGCATGGGGGTCCCCCCAAATTCAATTACCAAGCCCTTCAGGTCTGGTATGGATATTTAAGGGGAACCCTGCGTCAAATAAAAAACAAATTACGTGGTATTCCCCCCAAATATCCATACCAGACCCTTCAGGTCTGGTATGGATTTTAAGGGGAACTCCATGCCAAATAAAAAAATGGCGTGGAGTTCCCCCCAAAAATCCATACCAGACCCTTTATCCGAGCACGCAACCTGGCAGGCCGCAGGAAAAGAGTGACGAGAGAGCGCCCCAACATGGGGAGGATGTTTTGGGGGTCTGTAACACCTCAAATCACCATGTTGATGGGGACAAGGGCCTCATCCCCACAACCCTTGCCCGGTGGTTGTGGTGGTCTGCGGGTGGGGGCTTATCGGAAACTGGAAGACCCCTTTAACAAAGGGGACCCCCAGATCCCGGCCTCCCCTATGTGAATTGAAGCTGAGGGCGGGGCCACCCATCACGTGACTGGGGAAGCCCGGGTTTCCCCTTGCATCAGAGGGGGATGGGGTCACGTGATGGGTGGCCCCGCCCTCAGCTACAGAAGAGACCTGTCAGGCTGCTGGGATTCCTGGGGTGTCTCCGGTGGAGACAGGATGCTTGCTGTTCCTCGCTGCGCTGGACATCATCGTTGGAGCCTGGACCTGGAGAGGAGAGATCATCCATCGCTGGACCCCGGAGAGGAGAGATCATCCATCGCTGGACCCCGGAGAGGAGATCACCCATCGCAGGATACCGAGAGTGGATTACCACCGCTGGAATCTTTTTTACATTTTTTTTTATTTTTAATAAAGGACTTTTCCCAACGGTGTCTGTGTGTTTTTTTTTAATTTTTTTACACTTTCTTTGTGAAATGGTAGGGGTACAGGATCTTTGTTGATGATTTGTTAAAGGGGTCTTCCAGATTCCGATAAGCCCCCCCACCCGCAGACCCCTACAACCACCGGGTAAGGGTTGTGAGGATGAGGCCCTTGTCCCCATCAACATGGGGACATGGTGCTTTGAGGGGTCACAGACCCCCAAAGCATCCTCCCCATGTTGAGGGCATGTGGCCTGGTACGGTTCAGGAGTGGGGGGGCACTCTCTCGCCCCCTCCTCTTTTCCTGCGGCCTGCCAGGTTGCGTGCTCAGATAAAGGGTCTGGTATGGATTTTTGGGGGGAACTCCACGCCATTTTTTTTTAAATTTGGCGTGGAGTTCCCCTTAAAATCCATATCAGACCTGAAAGGTCTGGTATGGATATTTGGGGAAACCCCACGTAATTTTTTTTTATTTGACGCAGGGTTCCTCCTTAATATGCATACCAGATCCATACTTAATATCCATACCAGAGACCCCCACGCATTTTTTTTTTTTTTTTAACAATGACTTTTCTCTGTATTGCCAGGAGCCGACAATTCATTATAGCCGCGAGTGCTTTTAAATGACTTTTTTTCCTTCAGAAATGACACTTTTTGCAGTGACAGTTCTAAGCACGGGAAACAAGCGCTACTTTCCAGGCATACTATACACACTCCCTAGGTACGAAATTTAAAGGAATATTTCACTTTTATTGTTTCACTTTAAGCATTATTAAAATCACTGCTCCCGAAAAAACTTCAGTTTTTAAAACTTTTTTTTGCATTGATACATGTCCCATGGGGCAGGACGCGGGTCCCCAAACACTTTTTATGACAATAACTTGCATATAAGCCTTTAAAATTAGCACTTTAGATTTTTCATGTTCGAGTCCCATAGACTTTAACAGTGTTCGGATGTTCGAACAAATTTATTGCCTGTTCGCAAGTTCTGGTGCGAACCGAACTGGGGGGTGTTCGGCTTATCCCTAATGATGGGTAACTTTCTGTCATACATACTGTTCTGATCATCATAAAGTATATATTTACTGATCTTACTGTTGCTTTAAATTGGCATCCATTACTAACAGGAACTGTAGTATATTACGCCCACTTCCTGCCTAGCATATTAGATAATATTTCTACAGAGAAGGAAGCATGCTAAAGACCTCCACTATTTCTTAATACTGGCCTTGGAAGCATAAGTCTGTAAGTAGGCTGTCATTAGTTTTGTATTAACGAGTATATGTTCTACTAATTCAACTACATTTTATATGTGTGTTTGGTGGGATGTTTCTGTCAGGAAGTTCATTCAGCTAGGCCTCCTGTTCTGCTAGCTAGGGCCCTAACAGTATTGTAGCATGCCTATTGCATTTGTGATGTAATGTTAAATGCTAATGCATATTCTTATAATTTGTGTTTTGCAGTTTTACAAAAAACTTATTCTCAGTAAAGATTACAACTATAAACCCTTCCTACTGAGTCTTTATTGGGAAGCTGTTAGCTGTCTGTCAAGCCTTGTACTCTAAACACATTGTGAGGGCAGAACAGTAAAAAGACTTTTAACACAGCGGGCCTAGTCTAAAGAAGAGTGGATTCATTCTGCTTGTCATAAGCTAACCTGTACAGTCACAGACACTACAGCGTGCACTGGCATCCTGTGCAATACATGAAGCTGAAATGATAAGAGAACAGGGCTGCATAGATGAAGAACATCATATGTGTTGCGCACTCACCCCCTCCTATCTGCCTTTGGCTCCTCGCAGGAAGAGGGCACACCACGCCACATGCACGTACCCTCCTGTGTGAGGAGGTTGAGCAGTGTTATGAAACAGGTCTCCGCAGGTCTCCGCAGCGAGGTTCTCCAGAGAATGGTTCCCATCTCTATGCTCAATAAAGACAAGTCTCTACTTCCTCCAATATCTCCAAGGTCCACACCAGCTGTAACTCCAATTTTTATTTCTCTTTAAGCACAGTCTCTAGACAGAAAGGTTGGAGGGAGAACAGGACAGCATAAGGTGTGGGGAAGAGGTCCAGGCACAAACGAAATACACTTCACTGCTCGGCTTCTCAAGCAGACACAGCCCATTTGGATAGTCTCCCTAGCAGTGGCGGCTGGTGCTCAAATTTTTTGGGGGGGCGCAAACAAACTGAAAAAAAAAAAAAAAAACCCAACAACAACAAACACCAATTGCCGCCACTGTGCCCATTAAACGCAGCCACTGTGCCCAAACGCCACCAGTTTGTCCCCAAATGCAGCCCAGTTTGTCCCCATAATACAGCCAGTTTGTCCCCCATAATACAGCCAGTTTGTCCCCAAAACAAACAGCCAGTTTGTCCCCCAAATGCAGCCAGTTTGTCCCCCAAATGCAGCCAGTTTGTGTCCCCCATATACAGCCCGTTTGTCCCCCATATACAGCCCGTTTGTCCCCCATATACAGCCCGTTTGTCCCCCATAATACAGCCAGTTTGTCCCCCATAATACAGCCAGTTTGTCCCCCCAATATACAGCCAGTTTGTCCCCCCAATATACAGCCAGTTTGTCCCCCCAATATACAGCCAGTTTGTCCCCCCAATATACAGCCAGTTTGTCCGCCAATATACAGCCAGTTTGTCCCCCATATGCAGCCAGTTTGTCCCCCATATGCAGCCAGTTTGTCCCCCATATGCAGCCAATTTGTCCCCCATATGCAGCCAGTTTGTCCCCCAAATGCAGCCAGTTTGTCCCCAAATACAGCCAGTTTGTCCTCATAATACAGCCAGTTTGTCCCCCCAATATACAGCCAGTTTGTCCCCCCAATATACAGCCAGTTTGTCCCCAATAATGCAGCCAGTTTGTCCCCCATAATGCAGCCAGTTTGTCCCCCATAATGCAGCCAGTTTGTCCCCAAAATACAGCCAGTTTGTCCTCATAATACAGCCAGTTTTTCCCCCCAATATACAGCCAGTTTGTCCCCCAAATGCACCCAGTTTGTCCCTCCCAGCCCTGCACTTACCTTCCTCGGGTCAGCGCCCTCCTTCTTCCGTCCTCGATGTCTTCTCCCGCCCTCGATGTCGCTTCAGCCAATCAGGTTACCGGTAACCAGACCCGGTGAACCTGATTGGCCAGGGAGCGCACCCCCTGTGCGTCCTCTCGTTAGATATTTAGAAGCCGATTACAGCCCTCAGGCTGTAGTCGGGAAGCCTATCAGAGCCGCTGGCTCTGATAGGCACTTCTACAGACCAACCAGACGCTGTGATTCAGATGGCCGGCGCTCAAGGGGCCGGCCATCTGAATAGTGGGCGGCAGCAATACATAGGTTCATGCAATGCATGAACCTATGTATTGTTGTGGTGAGTGACGGGCGCAGGAGCGAGCGGGGGCGGCGCTTCTGCGCCCACTATGGACGCACCGCCACTGTGAAAAAAAAAGGACATTAAAAAAAACAAAAAAACTCTTAAAGGGCCGTTTTTTTGGTGACCACAGGAGAGGGGGGCGACGCCCGGGCGCCCCCTATGGATGGGCCGCCACTGTTCCCTAGAGAGGGGACTAGCAGCCAGAATGGCACTCTAACTAGATATACAGTCTCTGCCACAGACCTGGTGAACTTGGTCTCTGCCACAGACCTGGTGGACCAGACCAGAGAGTTACCGGGCCCCTTCCTTCACCGTGACTTCTCACCAGTCCCTCGGAACGGTCTTTTCCCGTCCTCCTCGTCTAAGATGCGGGTCCCCTCGCAAGGCGGCACCCTGAGATTTCTCGATCCTTGGTAGGCCCCAGCCAAAGGCGCTGGGCCCAAAAGCTTTCCCGTTGCAGCCCCAGGGCTAAAGGTGCCTGGGACTGATTCACCGACCACCACCCCTGGGCTAAAGTTGCCCAGGGCTGACAAAGAGCGCTCACACCTCCCCCGGGAGTAGGACCCCCCGGGAAGTGAACTGGAACCCCAATCCTGGGGTGGAAACAAACCCACGACCACCACCTACAGGCAGCGTCTGCCCCTTTTATATCCTCTCCCGGCATACACAGCAGGCTAACCACTCCCACCAAGAGGGGACACACAAGGCACAGCACTGTACCAGCAGTTCAACCCTGGCCCACAATGGCAGCGCCACCCGCAGGCCACAGGGAACTGTACACTGATACTTCACCTGCGGACAAAAAAATGGTGGATAAGTCCTAACAATTAAGGTGTTTGAGCATAAATACCACTCAAACACTACCCCTAAATTTAGGACCCCGCTACATATGATTAAAGCTAAAAGTAAAGCTGAAGCACTTAGAAGAAAGGCAGAAGTGAAAGCATCTTTACATATTATCAAGCAAGAAAAAACTGCTTCAGCGGCCTTAGCTGAAGCCGAGGTGCTCATGAGAGCGGCAGAAGAACAGTACAGAGAGCATTCTGTGATAGATACCCAGATGACACCACTCAGTGCAATCCAATGCACCAGTGAGTATGTACAATTGCACGCAACCATGTGCACGGATCAACAGTCTAATGATGCATTGGAATCGTCAAAGGTCCCACTAGCAGCAGACAACTTTGATATCGCTCGATGCCACAAGACTGAACCAGAACTTTACTATAACAAGCCATTACATACTCCGAGACCAATCTGTTGGTCCTTCAGGAAATCAAACAAATTCCTCCTCTGGAAAAATAAAATCCAGCCTATAGCAGGAAGACTTGCAGTAAACGAGAACAACCACAGGACTATAGTGGATTTAAGCAAACATTACCATCATCTTATCAGCCACAGACATGCCCTGTGTTTGTTCCCAGAAAATGCTCACCTGAGGCAGCAGGAGCCACCGATGTGACAAAATACTTGATACGCCGTGAAATGATGAGCTCTGGTCTCCTGAAGTTTGATGACCATCCAGAAAACTATTGGGCCTGGAAGTCATCTTTTCTAAGCAGCACCCAAGACTTAAATCTGAAAGACAGGGAAAAACTTGACCTGCTCTCCAAATGGCTCGGACCAGAGTCCACTGAGCAAGCCAAAAGAATCAGGTCAGTACATGTTCATGAACCGACAGCAGGACTTACAATGGTGTGGCAGAGATTGGAAGACTGCTATGGGTCACCCGAAGTAATTGAAGATGCACTTCTGAAGAACATTTTAAATTATCCAAAAATAACAAAGACAATCTGAAGCTGAGAGAACTTGGTGACATACTTTTAGAGCTGGAGGTGGCAAAGGCTGGTGGATACCTGCCAGGCCTCACATAGTTGGATACAGCACGTGGAGTCAAACCGGTAATCGAGAAGCTTCCATACAACTTACAAGAAAGATGGATCACACAAGCATCAAAATACAAGGAAGATCATCAGGTGGCATTTCCACTTTCTCCTTTCTCACCAAATTCCTTATGAATCAAGCTAAAATGCACAATGACCCAAGTTTCGCCTTTTTGAACATGGGAGGCTCCAGTTCTGTAAAGACCGAGAAATAACCCTCAGTGCACAATAGAGAACGCAGAGCAACAGTGTCTGTATGGAAGACAGAAGTACCGACTGAGCCAACCAGGATAAAAGCTCAGGAATGAAAATTGAGGACCCAGATAAAAAGTGTCCACTACATAACAAGCCTCATCCACTGAGAAAATGTTGCAGTTTCAGAAGCAAGACAATAGAGGAGCGCAAATCTTATCTTAAGGACAAGCGCATTTGTTTCAGATGCTGTGGTTCAACTCAACATCTTGCTAAAGACTGTGTGAAAACAATTCGATGCAAAGAATGCAATAATGACAATCATCTGTCTGCTTTGCACCCAGGACCAGAACTATGATAAACAGAGAATCCGGTAACCCAAGAGGATCATGGTGGGGAGCAAAAAGAGAGTGTATTACCAGCAATAACCTCAAAGTGCACTGAGATCTGCACAAAGACATTTAGCTCTAGATCATGCTCCAAGATATGTTTAGTCAAGGTGTATCCTGCAGGCCTCAGGGATAAGGCAATCAGAATGTATGCGGTCTTAGATGAACAAAGTAACAAATCTTTGGCAAGAACAAAGTTCTTTTGACCTATTCGGTGACAGAGGAAGTCCAACTCCGTATACTTTGAAGACATGTTCAAGAGTTGTGGAGACATCAGGGCGGAGAGCAAACAACTACATCATTGAGTCATTCGATGGGAAAACGCAGCTGACTCTGCCCACTCTCATAGAATGTGATATGATACCAGATGACAGATCAGAGATACCCACACCTGAAATTGCACGTCACTACCCTCATCTGATGCAAATATCAGACAAGATTCCAGCACTCGACCCAGGTGCTGCAATTATCCTTCTACTTGGAAGAGACATACTGAGAGTGCACAAGGTCAAAGAGCAATACAATGGGCCACACAATGCACGATTTGCACAACGTCTTGACCTTGGATGGTTCATCATTGGTGATGTATGTCTGGATGCAGCTCACAAGCCGGCAAAAAGTGAATGTCTACAAAACAAACATTTTGCAAAATGGCCGCACATCATGTCTTAGTCACTGTACCAACAGGATACAGATTAAAGAGAGACTAGTCAACCCAATACAACAGCACAAAGTTCAGAGTTACATGGAGGCTACCACCTCAGCTGAAGATACAGATGAGCTAAGATGCAAGGTGTTTGAAAGAACGCAAGATGATGACAAACCAGCACCATCTGTTGAAGATAGCCTCTTCCTTGAGATCATGGACAGAGAAGTCTTTATAGATGAGTCAAACAGCTGGGTAGCTCCACTACCTTTCCGTTCACCTCAACATCACCTTCCTAACAACAAAGGACAAGCAGTGAAGCATCTCACCTCATTGCGACACACTCTGGACAGAAAGACAGATATGAAGGAACACTTCCATGATTTCATGCAGAAGATCTTCGACAGTGGTCAAGCTGAAAAAGCACCACCATTGGAAGAAAAACAAGAATGTTGGTACTTACCAATATTTGGAGTGTATCATCCTCAGAAACCAGGACAGATATGAGTAGTATTTGACTCCAGTGCAAAGTATGAAGGCCTTTCTCTAAACGATGTCCTCCTCAGTGGACCTGATCTGAATAATACACTCCTTGGAGTCCTCATCAGATTCCGAAAAGAAAGCGTTGCAGTAACAGCAGATGTACAACAAATGTTCTACTGTTTCCTTGTCCACAAAGATCAGAGACTACCTGAGGTTCCTGTGGTATGAAGACAATGACTTTAAGAAAGATGTCACAGAATACAGGATGAAGGTACATGTGTTCGGGAACAGCCCCTCTCCAGCTGTAGCTATCTACAACCTGAGACGAGCAGCATAGGAAGGTGAAGAAAAACATGGCACAGATGCCAAACAGTTTGTCATGAGAAATTTTTATGTGGACGATGGACTCGCTTCTTTCTCCAGGAACGAAGAGGCTATCAACATCCTGAAAAGAACAAGGGACATGTTAGCAGAATCTAACGTAAGGTTACGCAAGATAGCGTCTAACAGCAGCAAAGTCATGGAAGCGTTTCCCTCAGAGGACAGTGCAAAAGACCTCAAGGACCTGGATCTAGGAACAGATTCACTGCCCCTTCAAAGAAGTTTAGGGCTCAGTTGGGATCTGAAAACCGACAGCTTTACATTTAGAGTATCCAGAGAAGAGAAGCCGTTCACGAGAAGAGGTGTCTTGTCCACGGTCAACAGCCTTTATGACCCCCTAGGATTTGTAGCCCCCATAACCATGCAAGGCAAGGCTCTTATGAGAGAAATTGCTACTGAACATGAACACAGTGAATGGGATACAACTCTACCTAAGGAAAAGGAAATGCAGTGGAAGTTGTGGAACGACTCATTAATAGAGCTTGAACAACTTATCATCCAAAGGTCGTATGTCCCTGTTTCTTTGTCTGCCACGAAGCAAAGAGAATTGTTGGTATTCTCAGATGCATCCACTATGGCGATAGCAGCTGTAGCTTACCTTAGAGTAATGGACTTTGAAGGGCAAAGTTATGTTGGGCTTATCATGGGAAAGTCCAAACTAGCTCCACGCCCTGCTCACGCTGTTTCACGCTTGGAGCTTTGTGCTGCTGTCTTAGCAGTGGAGATGGCAGACTTGATCGTTGCTGAACTGGACATTGAAATTCATGCAATGACAGCTCCCATAGGAGACTTTGGTCTCAAAGACCTTTACAAAAAGCAATGGAAGCAAGTTCAGAGTATTGCAGACATCTTCTGGAATAGATGGAAACAAGAGTACCTGGTGACGCTCCAGTCACGCAGAAAATGACAAGTTGACAAGCCTAACCTGCAAGTTGGAGATGTTGTTCTACTAAAAGACGCTCAGGTCTACAGAAATGAATGGCCAGTTGGACTCATTGTCGAGACTGTACCTAGTAATATAGTAAGGTTATGTAGCGCACGAACCTATCCCCCAGCCTGCATTTAACTCGGCTCCTCGCAGGGGGGAGAAAGGCACACCGCGCTATCAGCCCGTACCCTCTTGTGCAAAAGGTTGAGCGGTGTTATTGTTGGGTCTTGTCTGCAGCCAGGCCAGAATCCTCCCGAGAATGATTCTCGCCTCTACTGTGAGTAGAGGTAAGTCCCTAACTTCCCCAGTAACATGAATGTCCACACCAGCTGAAGCTCCAACTTAAGATTTATTCTTTATGTACAGGATCAACCAAACAGACAGACGACTCCGTGCAGTCTGGACCTGTATGCGTACAGAGGCAAATAAATGATGGACAGCTACAGATTATTAATCTCTCTACTAAGATCCTTTCCCAAGCTGAAACTCAGGTCCTGGCTTTAGGACTGAGTTTCTGTCCTTCTTCCCGTGCAGATAATTTTGAAATAGTGAAAGATATGAACTTATTCGCTAGGAGGCTAACATAAAAATATATGTATGATAAAGAAAGAAAAAAGAAAATACAGGAAATCGCTGACCATGAACAATGGAAAGGTTTTACTGTAAGAGATTTCATGGCATTGAAGGATCTTATGGATCTGTTAGATGAGAATGAGTCCACCTCTGGGGACCCTGGAGGGGAGGGGTGGACTCAAAATTTCGGAAAAAATCGACACATCCCCCTTTGAAAACTAATCCCCACATATGGACCTTTCTCTTCCAAGTGACGAAAAAAAAATTAACTTTAATGTTGATCATACTAATAATGTTACCCCAATTCAACAGCAGGCCATTAATGAAATACAAAATAATAGGGAGATCACCATAAAGATGGCAGACAAGGGAGGAAATGTTGTGGTAATGAACACTACAAATTATCATGACATGTGTATGACCATTCTATCGAATAGGGACTCGTACGTCCCCATACCAATGGAAAAGGTACAAGAGTTCAACTGTGAATATAATAGGATAATACATAACGCCCTTGTTACCGCAATAATTGATAAAGAAATTTATGAGGCTCTGAAAAATTATTTCCAGAGAACAGCCTCTTTCTATTCCCTACCTAAGACCCATAAGGATTTAGAGAAACCACCTGGACGTCCAACAATATCTTGAATACAGGCAAAGACTGAAAAAGGCAGTCGTTTGGTAGATATTTGTTTTACGTCCCCACGTCCTAGAATTACCATCATATATAAAGGATACAGGTGTTCTTCTAAAAAAGCTATTCAATTTGACCATACCTACAGATAGCATCCTCGTCTCTATAGATGTGGAAGCGCTATATTGTAGCATTCCACACGCAAGGGGTATTTCTGTGGTTAAATAATTTTTTGTTTGGATGGATGGGACAATGCAGTCCCACAATACCTTCATATTACAACTACTACAGCTTATAATCACAAAAAATGTGTTTAATTTTGATGGGTCCCACTACCTCCAGGTACAGGGTGTTGCGATGGGGACATGTTGTGCCCCATCGTACCAATCTGTACCTGGGGCGGTGGGAGCGTACCTTGTTCTCTGATTGCTCTTTGTCTATATATCTGTCCAGCATAATATGCTGGTACAGATATAGAGACAATATCTTTTTGAAGTGGAATTCGAGTTAAACAGATCTGCTGGTATTTTTAGACAAATTGTCTGAAAATGACTACAACTTGAAATTTACCATGAATAGTGATTTAACATCAATACCCTTCCTTGATGTAAATATTTTTAAACAAGAAAGTGGCAATCTAGGTACCTCACTCTATAGAAAACCGAGGCCTTCTAATACTATCCTCAACACCTCCAGTGCTCATCCACAATCTCTTATTAGGAGCATTCCATACTCCCAGTACTTACGTATCAGACGTTTCTGCTCTAATGAGGATGATTTTTTGAAAGAATGCAAGCTATTAAGAATGAGATTATTAGAGAGGGGATACACCAAAACTACCTTAAGAAAAGCCTATAATAAAGCCTGTCAGAAATATAGACGGGAACTATTATTTGGCTTGAGAGATAATAAACAGGAAGAAAAAGTAATGCCTTGTACACACGATCGGAATTTCCGATGAAAAAAGTCAGATGGACTTTTTTCATCGGAAATTCCGATCGTGTGTGGGCCCCATTGGATGTTTTTCCATCTGTGTGGAACTGCGATGGAGAAAAAACTCACGCATGCTCAGACTAAATTAGGAGACGGGAGCGCTCGTTCTGGTAAAACTAGCCACGGACCACCTAGGCTCTGAAGAAAGGGGTGCGCCCTAGAAACGCGTCAGCCGTTTGTGGTATTATCCGATCCTCCCTGTCATCAAGTCCTGCTGGCAGGTGCCAAGAGATCAGCTTGACTGTCAGAAAAGTGTTTACCTAAGCTCCTTTTGTGAGTAGGACCATTGCTTTTATTCTATTTTTATTAAAACTTTTTTATGTGGTAATGCACTAGGTAGGTACGCCCTCCTTTTTTCTTTCTGCCACTTGGCCCGGCCACCTACTGTCTGCCACTCACCCCTGCCTCCTCCTGGCTGCCACACTCCAGAGCGTCGTCCTCCTGGCTGACCTCATCCTGTGTATAAAAAAGGGACATAGTTTTAGTTTTTGGTTCATCAATCACACACAATTTTTAGCTCATGACTGTTGCAAATTGAATGTTAATAAATAGAAAAGACTATCATTCTGACCCCAGCATTTTTCATTACTGTCCCAATCATTTCTGGCCACTACTGTCTATTGATATGTAAATAATTTTTTGTTTAATTCTTAATTTGGGAATAATAACATCTAGTTCCCAACAATAATTATAGGACAATAAATATGTAGAAAAATACTATACCTGGCTCCAAATGTTCATATCCGGGTCTTCCAGGTCAGGTAGCTCCTCGTCACCTTCTGCAGGGCTGGAGGAAAGGCTGGAGGGAAGGGTGGAGGGAAGGCTGGAGGGAAGGGTGGAGGGAAGGCTGGAAACTGATTCCCTGACTTCTAGCTGGTCATCCAGAAAACGCAAATGTTTATAGTACCACAACTTGGGGACATGCACTTTGTCTGCTGCTGCTCCTGATCTCCGTGAATTGAGGATTTTACTGTGCTGTACATATTCCTCAAGTTATTGACTTTATTATTGATCATGTTATAGTCTGCCTCGGGGATCCATGTCTGCATAAATGCCACCAATTGGTCCATTTTTGCCCTCATTGCGTCGTGGTTATGGTATAAACTGTGTTTTAGCTCCCGCAAATTTCTGAGCTCCCTGTATTTCTCTATGAATGCAGTCATTATTTCAGGATCTTTAAATTTCTGCATATTTTCTGCAAGATAAAACACAAGACAAAAACACTAGGTCAGCCTAAACTGTCATAATCTTATCCCAATATAGACCTCAATCATGAATCAGTATAGGCCACTGATGCCCCAAGTTGAAATTTTACCTTTGTTTATGATGTTCGTCGCTTTCGTTCCTCCTTTCTCCGCACACAGAACATAGTTACGATACATGTGTGTTAGCTTTATATACATTGCGCATGCGTGAAACTCCGCCCGCGTCACCTGCCCCTGACGTTCTTTCTATTATATTCCCCGCCCCTTCTCTTTCGGCTAGCAGTAGGAGCGACATGGCGGAGTCTCAGCAGGTGGATGATAATTTGTCTAATGACTAGAGTTGAGCGGACACCTGGATTTTCGGGTTCGACGGGTTCGGCCGAACTTCGGAAAAAAGTTTGGGTTCGGGACCGAACTTTAACCCGAACCCTGACCCGAACCCGAACCCCATTGAAGTCAATGGGGACCCGGACTTCTAAGGACTAAAAAGGCTCTAAAAAAGTAATGGAAAGGGCTAGAGGGCTGCAAATGGCAGCAAAATGTTGTTAAGAGCATGGCAAGTGCTCTGCAAACAAATGTGGATAGGGAAATAACTTAAAATAACATAAAAAATAAAAAAAATAATCTTGACCTAGGAGGACGAGGTCCATATGGAGTAGGAGGTTGAGGTGGCGGTGGATGTGGCTGTGTAGGTGGAAGCGGCGGTGGAGGAGGACGAGGTAGCCAACACTGATTCAAAAATACAACAATGGCTGGGTAAGGCCGGTGATGTGTCGAATTCTGTCCCCCGTCAAATAGTGTCCACCCTGTACTGCGCTTGCTCAGTATGTAGGACAAGGGGAATTCTAAAATCTCCCAAGACGAACGGCGCCTGCGTGGTGAGTTCAGGTGAAGGCCACACCATCCGTGGTTCAAGCCGAGCCAAGTGAGGCCGTGCCCGAAGCGTGGCGATCGAACCGAGCCCGTGAGGGGCCCTGTTACTATGTGCTACAGTTTGTCCACTTGGATGGTGGGGCTTGAACCTGCACTCACAGCGCAGGCGCCGTTCATCTTCGGAGATTTTGTGAATCTCCTTGTCCTCTGTACTGCGCAAGCGCTGCGCCTTCGCAGTATGGGCCGGACACAATCCGATGGCCGGACAGTTTTTGTCACAACACCGGTATACATGTCTATTCTGCACAAGGTACGGACAAGTCCTGTGGGATCCATGCCTGGTTCATTTTAATGAACGTGAGCTTGTCCACATTGGCTCTGGACAGACGGCTGCGCTTGTCTGTGATAACGCCCCCTGCCGTGCTAAATATACGTTCAGATAATACACTGGCTGCAGGGCAGGCCAGCACCTCCAAGGCATAAAGGGCAAGCTCAGGCCATGTGCCCAATTTGGAGACCCAGAAGTTAAATGGGGCAGACCCGTCATCCAGTACGTGTAGGCCTGTGGACACACTGCTCAACCATGTTGGTGAAATGCTGCCTCCTGCTCACGTTCCATCTCAGCTGGTGGTGCTGGTTGTTGTGGCGTGCTGACAAAGCTTTTCCACATTTCAGCCATGCTAACCCTGCCTTCTGAGGTGCTGCCGGTGCCCCGGCTGCGTTGGCGACCTCTTCCTCCTCCTCTTCCTTCGCCTTGTGCTTCCACCGTACGCCCGCTGTCAGGTGGGAATGCCACCAGCAGCGCGTCTACCAGCGTGCGCTTGTACTCGCGCATCTTACGATCCCGCTCCAGTGAGGAAATTAAGGACGGTACGTTGTCCTTGTAACGGGGATCCAGCAGGGTGGCCACCCAGTAATCAGCACCAGTTAAAATGTGGGCAACTCGGCGGTCATTGCGGAAACACTGCAGCATGTAATCGCTCATGTGTGCCAGGCTGCCCAGAGGCAAAGAAAAGCTGTCCTCTGTGGGAGGTGTATCGTCTGTGTCCTCTGTATCCCCCCAGCCACGCACCAGTGATGGCCACGAGCTGGTCTGGGTGCCACCCTGCTGTGAAAATGGCTCCTCCTCCTCCTCCTCCTCCTCCTCCATCTCCTCCTCCACCTCGTCATCCTCCAGAACTGTGCCCTTTCTGCCTGACAATTGTGTACCTGGCGTTTGTTGGTGCAGGAACCCACCCTCGTAGCCACTTGTGAAAGACTGCCCTGAAAGCCTTTGAAATGATCCCGCTTCCTCCTCCTCCTCCTCATCCTCCTGTGCCACATCCTCTTCCATCATCGCCCGAAGCGTTTTTTCAAGGAGGCATAGAACTGGGATAGTAACGCTAAGAACGGCGTCATTGGCACTGGACATGTTGGTGGAGTACTCGAAACAGCGCAACAAGGCACACAGGTCTCGCATGGAGGCCCAGTTATTGGTGGTGAGGTGGTGCTGTTCCGCAGAGCGACTCACGCGTGATTGCTGCAGCAGAAACTCCACTATCACCTGCTGCTGCTCGCACAGTCTGGCCAGCATGTGCAAGGTGGAGTTCCACCTTGTGGGCACGTCACATATGAGGCGGTGAGCGGGAAGGCCGAAGTTACGCTGCAGCGCTGACAGGCGAGCAGCAGCAGGGTGAGAACGCCGAAAGTGCGCACACACAGCCCGCACTTTCTGCAGCAGCTCTGGCATATTGGGGTAATTTTTAAGGAACCTCTGGACCACCAAGTTCAGCACATGCGCCAGGCAAGGGATGTGCGTCAAACCGGCTAGGCCCAGAGCTGCTACGAGATTTCGCCCATTATCGCACACCACCAGGCCGGGCTTGAGGCTCACTGACAGCAACCACTCATTGGTCTGTTGTTCCATGTCCCTCCACAACTCCTGCGCGGTGTGGGGTTTTTCCCCCAAACAGGAACGTTTTAAAACTGCCTGCTGTCGTTTACCCCTGGCTGTGCTGAAGTTGGTGGTGAAGGTGTTACGCTGACCGGATGAGGAGGCGGTAGAGGATGAGGAAGCGGAGTAGGAGGAGTTAGCAACAGGAGGCAAACTGAAGCGCCCTGCAATCCTCAGTGGTGGAAGGACATGCGCCAAACTGCTATCTGCCTCAGGCCCAGCCGCCACTGCATTTACCCAGTGTGCTGTTAGGGAGATATAACGTCCCTGACCGTGCTTACTGGTCCACGCATCCGTAGTTAGGTGGACCTTGCCACAGATGGCGTTGCGCAGTGCACACCTGATTTTGTCCCCCACTTGGAAGGGAAGGGATGGCTCGCCTGGAAAAATAGTGGCGGCTGGGCACGACGTACTGTGGGACAGCCAATGCCATCAGGCTTTTAAAACTCTGCGTCTCCACCAGACGGAATGACAGCATTTCAAAGGCCAGGAGTTTTGAAATGCTGGCATTCAGGGCCAGGGATCGCGGGTGGCTAGGGGGGTACTTCCTCTTCCGCTCCAATGTTTGGGAGATAGAGAGCTGAACGCTTCCATGGGACATTGTGGAGATGGTTGGTGACCCAGGTGGTAGTGTTGCTGGCAGATCCTCTGTTTGCGGGGTGGCAGGTGCCACTGTTACTACAGAGGTGGATGAAGAGGCAGAGACTGCAGCAGAAGAGGAAGCAGGAGGAGCCAGAGACCTTTCTTGGTTTTTGAGGTGTCTACTCCACTGCAGCTCATGCTTTGCACTTAGATGCCTGGACATGCAGGTTGTGCTCAGGTTGAGAACGTTTATGCCTCGCTTCAGCCTCTGATTGCACAGCCTACAAACCACTCGTGTCTTGTCATCAGCACATTGTGTGAAGAACTGCCACGCTAGGGAACTCCTTGGACCTGGCTTTGGTGTGCTCGGTCCCTTGCTGCGTTGGGCAGTAGCAGACATACTGTCTAGCTGACAGACGCTCCGCTTTTGCACCCTGCTCCCTCTTCTGCTGTGCTGGTGGCTCTGTGCGACTACCGCCTCTTCCTCCAAACTACACTGGTCACCTGCATAACGTTCATTCCATGTGGGGTCGAGGACCTCATCGTCCTCCACATCATCTTCCACCCAGTCTTCACCCCTGCCTTCCTTGTCTGTCTGCACAATTGCGAAAGCAGCAGCAGTTGGCACCTGTGTTTCGTCATCATCCGAGACGTACTGCGATGGTCCTCCCATGTACTCATCATGAAACATAAGTGGTTGGGCATCGGTGCACTCAATCTCTTCCACTTCTGGGGCAGGGCTAGGTGGATGGCCCTGGGAAACCCTGCTAACAGAGTCATTGAAAAGCAGAAGAGACTGCTGCATGATTTGGGGCTCAGACTGCTTGGCTGATTTGCAAGGGGGTGAGGTGAAAGACTGATGGACATGGGTTTCAGGTGCCAACTCTGTTCTTTCATCAGAATAGTGGGTGGGAGACAATGTGAAGGAACCCGAGGCACTGTCAGCAACCCAATCTACTATCGCCTGTACTTGTCCTGGCCTAAACATTCGTACAGCCTCATTAGGCGCGACAAAATACCGCCGCAGGCTCGGTCGCCTACTCGCACCTGAGGAAGGTGTTTCACTTGTGCGTGTATCTGGCACAGATCCACCATGTCCTCTCCCTGCAACAGGAGCTCCACCAGCAGCACCACGACCGGGGCCACCCCGTCCCTTTGACCTTCTCCTCATATTTTCCAAATTTAGGATCTTGCCCTAAATGGGTGTTTTTGGAAGAGCAGAACACACCCACAGTACGTAACCGCTGAATCGCACAGCTACAGAACTGCAGAAAATGCTATTAAAAAAAAATTTTGTTTTTTTAGTATAGCACAGTAGGAGAAAACTATATAGAAATTGTTTATTTCACACACCTCCAAATATGTATAACACACTGCAAACTATTTTTTGTGCCCCTAAACGGCGTTTCTTGGAAGAGCAGAACACACCCACAGTACGTAACCGCTGAATCGCACAGCTACAGAACTGCAGAAAATGCTATTCAAAAAAAATGTTGTTTTTTTAGTATAGCACAGTAGGAGAAAACTATATAGAAATTGTTTATTTCACACACCTCCAAATATGTATAACACACTGCAAACTATTTTTTGTGCCCCTAAACGGCGTTTTTTGGAAGAGCAGAACACACCCACAGTACGTAACCGCTGAATCGCACAGCTACAGAACTGCAGAAAATGCTATTCAAAAAAAATGTTGTTTTTTTAGTATAGCACAGTAGGAGAAAACTATATAGAAATTGTTTATTTCACACACCTCCAAATATGTATAACACACTGCAAACTATTTTTTGTGCCCCTAAACTGCGTTTTTTGGAAGAGAAGAACACACCCACAGTACGTAACCGCTGAATCGCACAGCTACAGAACTGCAGAAAATGCTATTCAAAAAAAATTTTGTTTTTTTAGTATAGCACAGTAGGAGAAAACTATATAGAAATTGTTTTTTTCACACACCTCCAAATATGTATAACACACTGCAAACTATTTTTTGTGCCCCTAAACTGCGTTTTTTGGAAGAGCAGAACACACCCACAGTACGTAACCACTGAATCGCACAGCTACAGAACTGCAGAAAATGCTATTCAAAAAAAAAATTTGTTTTTTTAGTATAGCACAGTAGGAGAAAACTATATAGAAATTGTTTTTTTCACACACCTCCAAATATGTATAACACACTGCAAACTATTTTTTGTGCCCCTAAACGGCGTTTTTTGGAAGAGCAGAACACACCCACAGTACGTAACCGCTGAATCGCACAGCTACAGAACTGCAGAAAATGCTATTAAAAAAAAATGTTGTTTTTTTAGTATAGCACAGTAGGAGAAAACTATATAGAAATTGTTTATTTCACACACCTCCAAATATGTATAACACACTGCAAACTATTTTTTGTGCCCCTAAACTGCGTTTTTTGGAAGAGCAGAACACACCCACAGTACGTAACCGCTGAATCGCACAGCTACAGAACTGCAGAAAATGCTATTAAAAAAAAATGTTGTTTTTTTAGTATAGCACAGTAGGAGAAAACTATATAGAAATTGTTTTTTTCACACACCTCCAAATATGTATAACACACTGCAAACTATTTTTTGTGCCCCTAAACTGCGTTTTTTGGAAGAGCAGAACACACCCACAGTACGTAACCGCTGAATCGCACAGCTACAGAACTGCAGAAAATGCTATTCAAAAAATTTTTTGTTTTTTTAGGCAAAGAAAAGCTGTCCTCTGTGGGAGGTGTATCGTCTGTGTCCTCTGTATCCCCCCAGCCACGCACCAGTGATGGCCACGAGCTGGTCTGGGTGCCACCCTGCTGTGAAAATGGCTCCTCCTCCTCCTCCTCCTCCATCTCCTCCTCCACCTCGTCATCCTCCAGAACTGTGCCCTTTCTGCCTGACAATTGTGTACCTGGCGTTTGTTGGTGCAGGAACCCACCCTCGTAGCCACTTGTGAAAGACTGCCCTGAAAGCCTTTGAAATGATCCCGCTTCCTCCTCCTCCTCCTCATCCTCCTGTGCCACATCCTCTTCCATCATCGCCCGAAGCGTTTTTTCAAGGAGGCATAGAACTGGGATAGTAACGCTAAGAACGGCGTCATTGGCACTGGACATGTTGGTGGAGTACTCGAAACAGCGCAACAAGGCACACAGGTCTCGCATGGAGGCCCAGTTATTGGTGGTGAGGTGGTGCTGTTCCGCAGAGCGACTCACGCGTGATTGCTGCAGCAGAAACTCCACTATCGCCTGCTGCTGCTCGCACAGTCTGGCCAGCATGTGCAAGGTGGAGTTCCACCTTGTGGGCACGTCACATATGAGGCGGTGAGTGGGAAGGCCGAAGTTACGCTGCAGCGCTGACAGGCGAGCAGCAGCAGGGTGAGAACGCCGAAAGTGCGCACACACAGCCCGCACTTTCTGCAGCAGCTCTGGCATATTGGGGTAATTTTTAAGGAACCTCTGGACCACCAAGTTCAGCACATGCGCCAGGCAAGGGATGTGTGTCAAACCGGCTAGGCCCAGAGCTGCTACGAGATTTCGCCCATTATCGCACACCACCAGGCCGGGCTTGAGGCTCACTGACAGCAACCACTCATTGGTCTGTTGTTCCATGTCCCTCCACAACTCCTGCGCGGTGTGGGGTTTTTCCCCCAAACAGGAACGTTTTAAAACTGCCTGCTGTCGTTTACCCCTGGCTGTGCTGAAGTTGGTGGTGAAGGTGTTACACTGACCGGATGAGGAGGCGGTAGAGGATGAGGAAGCGGAGTAGGAGGAGTTAGCAACAGGAGGCAAACTGAAGCGCCCTGCAATCCTCAGTGGTGGAAGGACATGCGCCAAACTGCTATCTGCCTCAGGCCCAGCCGCCACTGCATTTACCCAGTGTGCTGTTAGGGAGATATAACGTCCCTGACCGTGCTTACTGGTCCACGCATCCGTAGTTAGGTGGACCTTGCCACAGATGGCGTTGCGCAGTGCACACCTGATTTTGTCCCCCACTTGGAAGGGAAGGGATGGCTCGCCTGGAAAAATAGTGGCGGCTGGGCACGACGTACTGTGGGACAGCCAATGCCATCAGGCTTTTAAAACTCTGCGTCTCCACCAGACGGAATGACAGCATTTCAAAGGCCAGGAGTTTTGAAATGCTGGCATTCAGGGCCAGGGATCGCGGGTGGCTAGGGGGGTACTTCCTCTTCCGCTCCAATGTTTGGGAGATAGAGAGCTGAACGCTTCCATGGGACATTGTGGAGATGGTTGGTGACCCAGGTGGTAGTGTTGCTGGCAGATCCTCTGTTTGCGGGGTGGCAGGTGCCACTGTCACTACAGAGGTGGATGAAGAGGCCGAGACTGCAGCAGAAGAGGAAGCAGGAGGAGCCAGAGACCTTTCTTGGTTTTTGAGGTGTCTACTCCACTGCAGCTCGTGCTTTGCACTTAGATGCCTGGTCATGCAGGTTGTGCTCAGGTTGAGAACGTTTATGCCTCGCTTCAGCCTCTGATTGCACAGCCTGCAAACCACTCGTGTCTTGTCATCAGCACATTGTGTGAAGAACTGCCACGCTAGGGAACTCCTTGGACCTGGCTTTGGTGTGCTCGGTCCCTTGCTGCGTTGGGCAGTAGCAGACATACTGTCTAGCTGACAGACGCTCCGCTTTTGCACCCTGCTCCCTCTTCTGCTGTGCTGGTGGCTCTGTGCGACCACCGCCTCTTCCTCCAAACTACACTGGTCACTTGCATAACGTTCATTCCATGTGGGGTCGAGGACCTCATCGTCCTCCACATCATCTTCCACCCAGTCTTCACCCCTGCCCTCCTTGTCTGTCTGCACAATTGCGAAAGCAGCAGCAGTTGGCACCTGTGTTTCGTCATCATCCGAGACGTACTGCGATGGTCCTCCCATGTACTCATCATGAAACATAAGTGGTTGGGCATCGGTGCACTCAATCTCTTCCACTTCTGGGGCAGGGCTAGGTGGATGGCCCTGGGAAACCCTGCTAACAGAGTCATTGAAAAGCAGAAGAGACTGCTGCATGATTTGGGGCTCAGACTGCTTGGCTGATTTGCAAGGGGGTGAGGTGAAAGACTGATGGACATGGGTTTCAGGTGCCAACTCTGTTCTTTCATCAGAAGAGTGGGTGGGAGACAATGTGAAGGAACCCGAGGCACTGTCAGCAACCCAATCTACTATCGCCTGTACTTGTCCTGGCCTAAACATTCGTACAGCCTCATTAGGCGCGACAAAATACTGCCGCAGGCTCGGTCGCCTACTCGCACCTGAGGAAGGTGTTTCACTTGTGCGTGTATCTGGCACAGATCCACCATGTCCTCTCCCTGCAACAGGAGCTCCACCAGCAGCACCACGACCGGGGCCACCCCGTCCCTTTGACCTTCTCCTCATATTTTCCAAATTTAGGATCTTGCCCTAAATGGGTGTTTTTGGAAGAGCAGAACACACCCACAGTACGTAACCGCTGAATCGCACAGCTACAGAACTGCAGAAAATGCTATTCAAAAAAAATGTTGTTTTTTTAGTATAGCACAGTAGGAGAAAGCTATATAGAAATTGTTTATTTCACACACCTCCAAATATGTATAACACACTGCAAACTATTTTTTGTGCCCCTAAACGGCGTTTTTTGGAAGAGAAGAACACACCCACAGTACGTAACCGCTGAATCGCACAGCTACAGAACTGCAGAAAATGCTATTGAAAAAAAATGTTGTTTTTTTAGTATAGCACAGTAGGAGAAAACTATATAGAAATTGTTTTTTTCACACACCTCCAAATATGTATAACACACTGCAAACTATTTTTTGTGCCCCTAAACGGCGTTTTTTGGAAGAGCAGAACACACCCACAGTACGTAACCACTGAATCGCACAGCTACAGAACTGCAGAAAATGCTATTCAAAAAAAATGTTGTTTTTTTAGTATAGCACAGTAGGAGAAAACTATATAGAAATTGTTTATTTCACACACCTCCAAATATGTATAACACACTGCAAACTATTTTTTGTGCCCCTAAACGGCGTTTTTTGGAAGAGCAGAACACACCCACAGTACGTAACCGCTGAATCGCACAGCTACAGAACTGCAGAAAATGCTATTCAAAAAAAATGTTGTTTTTTTAGTATAGCACAGTAGGAGAAAACTATATAGAAATTGTTTATTTCACACACCTCCAAATATGTATAACACACTGCAAACTATTTTTTGTGCCCCTAAACGGCGTTTTTTGGAAGAGAAGAACACACCCACAGTACGTAACCGCTGAATCGCACAGCTACAGAACTGCAGAAAATGCTATTCAAAAAAAATGTTGTTTTTTTTAGTATAGCACAGTAGGAGAAAACTATATAGAAATTGTTTTTTTCACACACCTCCAAATATGTATAACACACTGCAAACTATTTTTTGTGCCCCTAAACGGCGTTTTTTGGAAGAGCAGAACACACCCACAGTACGTAACCACTGAATCGCACAGCTACAGAACTGCAGAAAATGCTATTCAAAAAAAATTTGTTTTTTTAGTATAGCACAGTAGGAGAAAACTATATAGAAATTGTTTTTTTCACACACCTCCAAATATGTATAACACACTGCAAACTATTTTTTGTGCCCCTAAACGGCGTTTTTTGGAAGAGCAGAACACACCCACAGTACGTAACCGCTGAATCGCACAGCTACAGAACTGCAGAAAATGCTATTAAAAAAAATGTTTTTTTTTAGTATAGCACAGTAGGAGAAAACTATATAGAAATTGTTTATTTCACACACCTCCAAATATGTATAACACACTGCAAACTATTTTTTGTGCCCCTTAACTGCGTTTTTTGGAAGAGCAGAACACACCCACAGTACGTAACCGCTGAATCGCACAGCTACAGAACTGCAGAAAATGCTATTTAAAAAAATGTTGTTTTTTTAGTATAGCACAGTAGGAGAAAACTATATAGAAATTGTTTATTTCACACACCTCCAAATATGTATAACACACTGCAAACTATTTTTTGTGCCCCTAAACGGCGTTTTTTGGAAGAGCAGAACACACCCACAGTACGTAACCGCTGAATCGCACAGCTACAGAACTGCAGAAAATGCTATTAAAAAAAAATGTTGTTTTTTTAGTATAGCACAGTAGGAGAAAACTATATAGAAATTGTTTTTTTCACACACCTCCAAATGTGTATAACACAATGCAAACTATTTTTTTTGCCCCTAAACAGCGTTTTTTGGAAGAGCAGAACACACCCACAGTACGTAACCACTGAATCACACAGCTACAGAACTGCAGAAAATGCTATTCAAAAAAAAAATAGTTTTTTTAGTATAGCACAGTAGGAGAAAACTATATAGAAATTGTTTTTTTCACACACCTCCAAATATGTATAACACACTGCAAACTATTTTTTGTGCCCCTAAACGGCGTTTTTTGGAAGAGCAGAACACACCCACAGTACGTAACCGCTGAATCGCACAGCTACAGAACTGCAGAAAATGCTATTAAAAAAAAATGTTTTTTTTTTTAGTATAGCACAGTAGGAGAAACTTATATAGAAATTGTTTATTTCACACACCTCCAAATATGTATAACACACTGCAAACTATTTTTTGTGCCCCTAAACGGCGTTTTTTGGAAGAGCAGAACACACCCACAGTACGTAACCGCTGAATCGCACAGCTACAGAACTGCAGAAAATGCTATTCAAAAAAAAATGTTGTTTTTTTAGTATAGCACAGTAGGAGAAAACTATATAGAAATTGTTTATTTCACACACCTCCAAATATGTATAACACACTGCAAACTATTTTTTGTGCCCCTAAACGGCGTTTTTTGGAAGAGAAGAACACACCCACAGTACGTAACCGCTGAATCGCACAGCTACAGAACTGCAGAAAATGCTATTCAAAAAAAATTTTGTTTTTTTAGTATTGCACAGTAGGAGAAAACTATATAGAAATTGTTTTTTTCACACACCTCCAAATATGTATAACACACTGCAAACAATTTTTTGTGCCCCTAAACGGCGTTTTTTGGAAGAGCAGAACACACCCACAGTACGTAACCACTGAATCGCACAGCTACAGAACTGCAGAAAATGCTATTCAAAAAAAATTTGTTTTTTTAGTATAGCACAGTAGGAGAAAACTATATAGAAATTGTTTTTTTCACACACCTCCAAATATGTATGACACACTGCAAACTATTTTTTGTGCCCCTAAACGGCGTTTTTTGGAAGAGCAGAACACACCCACAGTACGTAACCGCTGAATCGTACAGCTACAGAACTGCAGAAAATGCTATTAAAAAAAAATGTTGTTTTTTTAGTATAGCACAGTAGGAGAAAACTATATAGAAATTGTTTATTTCACACACCTCCAAATATGTATAACACACTGCAAACTATTTTTTGTGCCCCATAACGGCGTTTTTTGGAAGAGAAGAACACACCCACAGTACGTAACCGCTGAATCGCACAGCTACAGAACTGCAGAAAATGCTATTCAAAAAAAATGTTGTTTTTTTTAGTATAGCACAGTAGGAGAAAACTATATAGAAATTGTTTTTTTCACACACCTCCAAATATGTATAACACACTGCAAACTATTTTTTGTGCCCCTAAATGGCGTTTTTTGGAAGAGCAGAACACACCCACAGTACGTAACCACTGAATCGCACAGCTACAGAACTGCAGAAAATGCTATTCAAAAAAAATTTGTTTTTTTAGTATAGCACAGTAGGAGAAAACTATATAGAAATTGTTTTTTTCACACACCTCCAAATATGTATAACACACTGCAAACTATTTTTTGTGCCCCTAAACTGCGTTTTTTGGAAGAGCAGAACACACCCACAGTACGTAACCGCTGAATCGCACAGCTACAGAACTGCAGAAAATGCTATTAAAAAAAAATGTTTTTTTTAGTATAGCACAGTAGGAGAAAACTATATAGAAATTGTTTATTTCACACACCTCCAAATATGTATAACACACTGCAAACTATTTTTTGTGCCCCTTAACTGCGTTTTTTGGAAGAGCAGAACACACCCACAGTACGTAACCGCTGAATCGCACAGCTACAGAACTGCAGAAAATGCTATTAAAAAAAATGTTGTTTTTTTAGTATAGCACAGTAGGAGAAAACTATATAGAAATTGTTTATTTCACACACCTCCAAATATGTATAACACACTGCAAACTATTTTTTGTGCCCCTAAACGGCGTTTTTTGGAAGAGCAGAACACACCCACAGTACGTAACCGCTGAATCGCACAGCTACAGAACTGCAGAAAATGCTATTAAAAAAAAATGTTGTTTTTTTAGTATAGCACAGTAGGAGAAAACTATATAGAAATTGTTTTTTTCACACACCTCCAAATGTGTATAACACACTGCAAACTATTTTTTTTGCCCCTAAACAGCGTTTTTTGGAAGAGCAGAACACACCCACAGTACGTAACCACTGAATCACACAGCTACAGAACTGCAGAAAATGCTATTCAAAAAAAAATTAGTTTTTTTAGTATAGCACAGTAGGAGAAAACTATATAGAAATTGTTTATTTCACACACCTCCAAATATGTATAACACACTGCAAACTATTTTTTGTGCCCCTAAACGGCGTTTTTTGGAAGAGCAGAACACACCCACAGTACGTAACCGCTGAATCGTACAGCTACAGAACTGCAGAAAATGCTATTAAAAAAAAATGTTGTTTTTTTAGTATAGCACAGTAGGAGAAAACTATATAGAAATTGTTTATTTCACACACCTCCAAATATGTATAACACACTGCAAACTATTTTTTGTGCCCCTAAACGGCGTTTTTTGGAAGAGAAGAACACACCCACAGTACGTAACCGCTGAATCGCACAGCTACAGAACTGCAGAAAATGCTATTCAAAAAAAATGTTTTTTTTTTTAGTATAGCACAGTAGGAGAAAACTATATAGAAATTGTTTTTTTCACACACCTCCAAATATGTATAACACACTGCAAACTATTTTTTGTGCCCCTAAATGGCGTTTTTTGGAAGAGCAGAACACACCCACAGTACGTAACCACTGAATCGCACAGCTACAGAACTGCAGAAAATGCTATTCAAAAAAAATTTGTTTTTTTAGTATAGCACAGTAGGAGAAAACTATATAGAAATTGTTTTTTTCACACACCTCCAAATATGTATAACACACTGCAAACTATTTTTTGTGCCCCTAAACGGCGTTTTTTGGAAGAGCAGAACACACCCACAGTACGTAACCGCTGAATCGCACAGCTACAGAACTGCAGAAAATGCTATTAAAAAAAAATGTTTTTTTTAGTATAGCACAGTAGGAGAAAACTATATAGAAATTGTTTATTTCACACACCTCCAAATATGTATAACACACTGCAAACTATTTTTTGTGCCCCTTAACTGCGTTTTTTGGAAGAGCAGAACACACCCACAGTACGTAACCGCTGAATCGCACAGCTACAGAACTGCAGAAAATGCTATTAAAAAAAATGTTGTTTTTTTAGTATAGCACAGTAGGAGAAAACTATATAGAAATTGTTTATTTCACACACCTCCAAATATGTATAACACACTGCAAACTATTTTTTGTGCCCCTAAACGGCGTTTTTTGGAAGAGCAGAACACACCCACAGTACGTAACCGCTGAATCGCACAGCTACAGAACTGCAGAAAATGCTATTAAAAAAAAATGTTGTTTTTTTAGTATAGCACAGTAGGAGAAAACTATATAGAAATTGTTTTTTTCACACACCTCCAAATGTGTATAACACACTGCAAACTATTTTTTTTGCCCCTAAACAGCGTTTTTTGGAAGAGCAGAACACACCCACAGTACGTAACCACTGAATCACACAGCTACAGAACTGCAGAAAATGCTATTCAAAAAAAAATTAGTTTTTTTAGTATAGCACAGTAGGAGAAAACTATATAGAAATTGTTTTTTTCACAGACCTCCAAATATGTATAACACACTGCAAACTATTTTTTGTGCCCCTAAACGGCGTTTTTTGGAAGAGCAGAACACACCCACAGTACGTAACCGCTGAATCGCACAGCTACAGAACTGCAGAAAATGCTATTAAAAAAAAATGTTTTTTTTTTAGTATAGCACAGTAGGAGAAACTTATATAGAAATTGTTTATTTCACACACCTCCAAATATGTATAACACACTGCAAACTATTTTTTGTGCCCCTAAACGGCGTTTTTTGGAAGAGCAGAACACACCCACAGTACGTAACCGCTGAATCGCACAGCTACAGAACTGCAGAAAATGCTATTCAAAAAAAAATGTTGTTTTTTTAGTATAGCACAGTAGGAGAAAACTATATAGAAATTGTTTATTTCACACACCTCCAAATATGTATAACACACTGCAAACTATTTTTTGTGCCCCTAAACGGCGTTTTTTGGAAGAGAAGAACACACCCACAGTACGTAACCGCTGAATCGCACAGCTACAGAACTGCAGAAAATGCTAATTAAAAAAAAATTTTGTTTTTTTAGTATAGCACAGTAGGAGAAAACTATATAGAAATTGTTTTTTTCACACACCTCCAAATATGTATAACACACTGCAAACAATTTTTTGTGCCCCTAAACGGCGTTTTTTGGAAGAGCAGAACACACCCACAGTACGTAACCACTGAATCGCACAGCTACAGAACTGCAGAAAATGCTATTCAAAAAAAATTTGTTTTTTTAGTATAGCACAGTAGGAGAAAACTATATAGAAATTGTTTTTTTCACACACCTCCAAATATGTATGACACACTGCAAACTATTTTTTGTGCCCCTAAATGGCGTTTTTTGGAAGAGCAGAACACACCCACAGTACGTAACCGCTGAATCGCACAGCTACAGAACTGCAGAAAATGCTATTAAAAAAAAATGTTGTTTTTTTAGTATAGCACAGTAGGAGAAAACTATATAGAAATTGTTTATTTCACACACCTCCAAATATGTATAACACACTGCAAACTATTTTTTGTGCCCCTAAACTGCGTTTTTTGGAAGAGCAGAACACACCCACAGTACGTAACCACTGAATCACACAGCTACAGAACTGCAGAAAATGCTATTAAAAAAAATGTTGTTTTTTTAGTATAGCACAGTAGGAGAAAACTATATAGAAATTGTTTATTTCACACACCTCCAAATATGTATAACACACTGCAAACTATTTTTTGTGCCCCTAAACGGCGTTTTTTGGAAGAGCAGAACACACCCACAGTACGTAACCGCTGAATCGCACAGCTACAGAACTGCAGAAAATGCTATTAAAAAAAATGTTGTTTTTTTAGTATAGCACAGTAGGAGAAAACTATATAGAAATTGTTTTTTTCACACACCTCCAAATGTGTATAACACACTGCAAACTATTTTTTTTGCCCCTAAACGGCGTTTTTTGGAAGAGCAGAACACACCCACAGTACGTAACCGCTGAATCGCACAGCTACAGAACTGCAGAAAATGCTATTCAAAAAAAAATTTGTTTTTTTAGTATAGCACAGTAGGAGAAAACTATATAGAAATTGTTTTTTTCACACACCTCCAAATATGTATAACACACTGCAAACTATTTTTTGTGCCCCTAAACGGCGTTTTTTGGAAGAGCAGAACACACCCACAGTACGTAACCGCTGAATCGCACAGCTACAGAACTGCAGAAAATGCTATTAAAAAAAAATGTTGTTTTTTTAGTATAGCACAGTAGGAGAAAACTATATAGAAATTGTTTTTTTCACACACCTCCAAATGTGTATAACACACTGCAAACTATTTTTTTTGCCCCTAAACGGCGTTTTTTGGAAGAGCAGAACACACCCACAGTACGTAACCACTGAATCGCACAGCTACAGAACTGCAGAAAATGCTATTCAAAAAAAAATTTGTTTTTTTAGTATAGCACAGTAGGAGAAAACTATATAGAAATTGTTTTTTTCACACACCTCCAAATATGTATAACACACTGCAAACTATTTTTTGTGCCCCTAAACGGCGTTTTTTGGAAGAGCAGAACACACCCACAGTACGTAACCGCTGAATCGCACAGCTACAGAACTGCAGAAAATGCTATTAAAAAAATATGTTGTTTTTTTAGTATAGCACAGTAGGAGAAAACTATATAGAAATTGTTTATTTCACACACCTCCAAATATGTATAACACACTGCAAACTATTTTTTGTGCCCCTAAACTGCGTTTTTTGGAAGAGCAGAACACACCCACAGTACATAACCGCTGAATCGCACAGCTACAGAACTGCAGAAAATGCTATTAAAAAAAATGTTGTTTTTTTAGTATAGCACAGTAGGAGAAAACTATATAGAAATTGTTTTTTTCACACACCTCCAAATATGTATAACACACTGCAAACTATTTTTTGTGCCCCTAAACTGCGTTTTTTGGAAGAGCAGAACACACCCACAGTACGTAACCGCTGAATCGCACAGCTACAGAACTGCAGAAAATGCTATTAAAAAAAAATGTTATTTTTTTAGTATAGCACAGTAGGAGAAAACTATATAGAAATTGTTTATTTCACACACCTCCAAATATGTATAACACACTGCAAACTATTTTTTGTGCCCCTAAACGGCATTTTTTGGAAGAGCAGAACACACCCACAGTACGTAACCGCTGAATCGCACAGCTACAGAACTGCAGAAAATGCTATTAAAAAAAAATGTTGTTTTTTTAGTATAGCACAGTAGGAGAAAACTATATAGAAATTGTTTATTTCACACACCTCCAAATATGTATAACACACTGCAAACTATTTTTTGTGCCCCTAAACTGCGTTTTTTGGAAGAGCAGAACACACCCACAGTACGTAACCGCTGAATCGCACAGCTACAGAACTGCAGAAAATGCTATTAAAAAAAAATGTTATTTTTTTAGTATAGCACAGTAGGAGAAAACTATATAGAAATTGTTTATTTCACACACCTCCAAATATGTATAACACACTGCAAACTATTTTTTGTGCCCCTAAACGGCGTTTTTTGGAAGAGCAGAACACACCCACAGTACGTAACCGCTGAATCGCACAGCTACAGAACTGCAGAAAATGCTATTCAAAAAAAATGTTGTTTTTTTAGTATAGCACAGTAGGAGAAAACTATATAGAAATTGTTTTTTTCACACACCTCCAAATATGTATAACACACTGCAAACTATTTTTTGTGCCCCTAAACGGCGTTTTTTGGAAGAGCAGAACACACCCACAGTACGTAACCGCTGAATCGCACAGCTACAGAACTGCAGAAAATGCTATTCAAAAAAAATTTTGTTTTTTTAGTATAGCACAGTAGGAGAAAACTATATAGAAATTGTTTATTTCACACACCTCCAAATATGTATAACACACTGCAAACTATTTTTTGTGCCCCTGAATGGCTCTTTTTGCAAGCGTACATTAAAGTGCAAATTTTTTCTTTTTTTTGCCCTAAACTGGTCTTTTTTTGCACGAGCAAAATAAAATGCTTTTTTTTTTGCCCTATGGGTCTTTTGGAAAAGAGCACAATAAAGTGCCTTTTTTTTTCCCCCTAAAAGTTAGATTTTCTCTGACACTGGGCTCATGGCAGTGTAAAAAGACTGCACTGCAACACAAATAGGTAAACCTATGCAGATCGCTGATTTTAATCTCTGAATCTGGACTCCTATATAATATTCTCTCTCCCTGATAGCACCAACACAGGAACCTGGCCCTACACTACACTATCTCTCTATCTTTTCCCTCAGATTGTAGAATCAGGACTACCTCATCTATTTTTCTATCTCTCCCTAAAAGCAGCAGCAGCAGACTAGATCCTCTCCCTATCTATTCTGAAGCAGAGTGACATGTGTGCTGTGTGCCTCTAGCTTATATAGAAGCTGGGTCACATGTTGCACTAACTAATCACAGCCATGCCATTAGTAGGCATGGCTATGATGGCCTCTAAGGGCACACCAGCTAATCAAAAGGTGATTGGCTGGCCCCTGAAGCATTTTTAAGTGCGTAATTAGATTGCCGAACCTGAACCCGGACTTTTGGGCAAAGTCCGGGTTCGGGTTCGGGAAAAAGCTAAAGTTCGGTACGGACCCGAACTTTACAGTTCGGGTTCGCTCAACACTACTAACGACGACACAAGCCCGGACGGCGAAACGTCACAATCAAGAAGGCGATACAAGGCATCTCATATATCATTCACAGAGATGGCGGAGATGGTGGACATTTTGAAAAAAAAAAACGGATTTTGATGGCAAGCATGGGCCGTATACCCACTCTAATCAAAGGAAGGCCAAAATAATGGGAAAGTAGTCAAAAGTCTTTATCAAACGTTTGGGGTGAAAAGATCGAAAGAGCAGCTTAGAAAGAGGTGGTCTGACCTCAAACTGAGGGAGCCGAAGCAGTACAGGAGTATCAAGAGAATGCTTCAAAAAAGTAAGTATTTCTCTTGTGTTCCTCTAAATTTTATTATCATAACTTGCATGTTGCTCCATGTTTTTTTTTTTTAACTATTGGACATTTGAAATTGACAAATTTCAGGTTAGTGGGCACAGTAATCGGTTGTTAGACACATTGTTGACCCACTACATACGATAGTTTTTGTAGCTACAGGGTAAAATTCCTTTTTTATATGCCTGTTTGTATTCCAAACCTTTTATTACATTGTTGTATAGATGATGTGTTTGTAACTAGAATGAAATGCAAACTTGATTCAGTGTAAAGTAGAGGACACTCAGCAGCTGTTTACTAGACTTGTGCACAACGGAAAAATTCGTTCCGTTTCGGTTCGTTTCTTTCCGGTCCTGTTGATTCGTAATCATTCGTAATTTTGCTAGACGGGATTTTTCGTGTTCGGACTCATTCGTATTTTTGCAAGCGACATTTTTCGTTGAATTTTTTGTTGCTTTATAATTCGTACTTTCGGTAGAGTACGTTGTTTTTCGTTGATTCTGGACACAACTCCTACTTTCGTAACTTTTTTTGGGTTCGTTGATTCGTAATTTTCCGTGTCTCTCTCACAACGACGCTGCCTATTATGCCTAATGTGCTTCGAATGGATTTGTACTTTTCTAAATACATAGCGGTTATTTGTAACGATTCGAAATCTCGTATTTTACTTTCGTTTTTTACATGCGGCTATAGGCTCCGCCCCTGTACACCATTTTGAGAGGGTTCAGCACGGTGAGGGAGAAGCAGAGAGCAGAGCAGAGTGAGTGTTATTGTGCTTCGAATGGATTTGAAATCTCGTATTTTACTTTCGTTTTTTCATGCGGCTATAGCCTCCGCCCCTGTACACCATTTTGAGAGGGAGTTCAGCATGGTGAGGGAGAAGCAGAGAGCAGAGTGAGTGTTATTGTGCTTCGAATGGATTCGTACATTCGTAACTTTTTTCATAACGAATTATGCCGAAGACCTTCGGGCATTCGCTATTTTGCGGTATAATTTATTTCGGATTCGGTTTTATTCGTAATTGCTCTGTTCGGAAATTCGAATGCTTCCGAATGTCCGAAAGTTGCTAAATTCGGACGAATTTTGATTCGTTACGAAACGAATTGCACAAGCCTACTGTTTACACATCTGCACTCTGTAGCACTAGTGTGGGACACCAGAACAACCTTTTTAGGGTGTCCCACACAGGTGCTCCAGTGGATACTTGGGGTGTCTACATGTGTGAAACTTGTCCAAAAAAGGTAAGTAGTCAAGATTTGGTAAGTGAAAAATCATGTCTTCAGCTTGGAACTCTACCCAAAAAGACAATTGTACCCCACTTCCAAGCAATGTTTCATATTCCTATTTTTGCCCTCAAATATCTGGGTGCTAAATATACCTTTTTGTTTCATTCTCATACGGGAGATAAGACTGGGAGGACACCACTGTGAGGAGCCCAGGAACCCCACACCACAGAAAGAACCCCAAACCAAGGATGTGGAGGAAGGAGAAGTGGAGGAAGAAGAGGTGGATGGCGTGGTGGAACTTGTGACCACAACAGGTCAGTGTCTGTCACCACAGCTTCATGTAAGAGATGTAGGCCTGCATATTTCTAAAACCTTTTTTTTTTTTTTTTTTTTTTTAGGGGATGAACATGTTGGTGAGGAAGAAAGTCCTTGTTTCTCAAATGCTAGTGCACAAAGAATTATACAGAAAGTAATGGTGTGAAGTCGTGAACTCGACATCATGAAGAAGAAGATCATTGTTATGGAGAAAACATTTAAGGTCATCATTGATGTTTTAGGGCGAATTGAATGAAACCCAACCCCCCCCCCTTTTTATATTTTTTATGTTTTTTGTCATATTTTGCACTTTCTTCCACAAGCCAAATTTTTAAGATGCACACAGTGTGTCAACATGTGCTCTCTGCCATCAGAGGATATCAATGTACGTGTTTTGTTGGAGCAACCCCTTCCTTGCAACTCAAGTAGGTTAGAGGAAGGGGTTGAACCCCCAAAATACGTCCATTGATCCCCCATGATGGCAGATAGCACATGTTGACATTAGGCATGGGATCAGGAGGGAATTCCCCATTTTACATTCCAAACTGCATCTTCAAAATTTAGCTTGTTCAGGGGTGACATTACCCCATCTCATGAAGGCAACAGCAACACATTTTGTAAACACTAGATAATGTCTGATATTGCCTTAAGTTTTTGAAAGGTTGAACTTTGTAAACTACATATTTTATCTTTATTTTTTTTGTGAAATAGGCCTGTTTATGCCCCCCAAAAAAAATATTGTTTAAAATGTAAAAAAAAAATGTTTAGAATTTTTTATTAAATTTTACAACGCACAAGTGAATGTGCACAGTGTAAAAATAGTTTTTTAAGCAATAATGTGTGGCTTCTTCTTTCTATGCTCAATACCAGTTTGAAAATTAAATTCTTGTTTACTGTGACAATGGTGGTTATTTACTAAAGACAAATCCACTTGGCAGTTAAAGTGCACTACGAGAACCTGGGAGACAGAATAAAGAAACACAAGCAATAATGACAAATCTAGCTTTTCACAGAAATTAATTATTTATTTAAAAAAACAGAGATTGT
The DNA here is from genome assembly GCA_029206835.1 of Rana muscosa. NCBI lineage: Eukaryota > Metazoa > Chordata > Amphibia > Anura > Ranidae > Rana > Rana muscosa. The sequence goes on from CM055122.1 coordinate 1,216,090,006, forward strand.
CTGGCATAGCAATGGCCCCTCTACCCGTAAAATACTCAACGTATTTCTCCCGCACTTCACGTGCGCTTTGGGGGGCCAAGCCAGTACGACCAGTATCCAGGCCCGTCATGGTATTGTCTTAAAGTCCGGCCTCAGGCCCAACTGTTGTCATATAATTTGCTGAATTTATCCTCAAATAATTGTGCAGTATGCAGCAGCTGAATATTATGTGATTCAGTTTGTATTCCGCCATGTGTATGGATGTAAGGAACAGGCGGAACCGGCTGGCCATTATCCCGAAGGCATTCTCAACAACTCTTCGGGCTCTGGCCAGCCGGTAATTAAAGACCCTCCTCTCTGGGGTGAGGGTCCTCTGGGGAAATGGCCTCATCAGGTGTGGTCCCAGTCCAAAAGCCTCATCAGCAATAAAAACAAACGGAAGGCACTCAACATTGTCTTCATCAGGTGGCAGTGCCAGGCCACCAGTCTGGAGACGTTGGGCAAATTTCGTCTGTGCGAACACACACCACCATCCGACATCCGGCCATTCTTCCTGACGTCCACATACATAAACTCATACTGTGCCGACACCACCGCCATTAACACAATACTATGAAAACCTTTATAGTTATAATAGTATGACCCCGAAAGGGGTGGTGGCGCTATGCGGACATGCTTCCCGTCTATTGCCCCTCCGCAGTTGGGAAAGTCCCACCGGTGGACAAACTGGGATGCCACATTTTGCCATTCCTGTGGCGATGAAGGAAACTGTGGAGTCAAACCAGAAAAATAAATTAGTACTTTTGCACATAACATTGCAAGCAGATTACACAAAAACATTATTGGCCAACATCAGTATAATTTTTTTTTAAATGAGTATTTAAAGTCAAAAATAGAAGGTCCTCACCCCCTCTGATGGCCCATTGGAAAAAAATGGGGGGGGGAGGGGTTCTAGCTGAGTTTGGGCCCTCCAAAAAAAGCCTCTGCCACAATTTAATGAGAACAAAAACATTTGTACACATTTTAGGGGGGGGGGGGCACTAAAATGGAGCTGACAAAATACATTGGTAAGTGACTAGGCTAGATGTGTATGGGCCCAGGAAAGCATGTTGGAGAGGTTAGTGAAGGAGAATATGCCTGTAGGCCAAAAAAGGAACATTCAAAGCTTACAGCATACATGGGGACAAAGGGGACATTCACAGCATATTACAATCATTGTAATTAGTAGGCTTGTGCAATTCGTTTCGTAACTAATCGAAATTTAGCAACTTTCGGACATTCGGAAGCATTCGAATTTCCGAACAAAGCAATTACGAATAAAACCAAATCCGAAATAAATTATATCGCAAATAGCGAATGCCCGAATGTCTTCGGCATAATTCGTTATGAAAAAAGTTACGAATGTACGAATCCATCGAAGCACAATAACACTCTGCTCTGCTTCTCCCTCACCGTGCTGAACTCCCTCTCAAAATGGTGTACAGGGGCGGAGGCTATAGCCGCATGTAAAAAACGAAAGTAAAATACGAGATTTCAAATCCTTACAAATAACCGCTATGTATTTAGAAAAGTACAAATTAGGGCTGAAACGATTAATCGATAAAATCGATAATAATCGATAATAAAAATCGTGGTCAACAATTTTCATTATCGATTAGTTGGTCTAGCGGCATGCACCTTCCTCCCTGCCAGTCCCGCCTCCGATCCAGTGTGAGAATCCCGTGTACAAGCCGGCGGCGTCGCTATATTCATGAGAATACAGCGGCACTCATGTGACCAGGCACGTCCCCCTCTCTTCTCCTCGCTGACGTCAGCCCCCCCGATATTCTCAGCCCCGCCCGCTGCTGCTTTGAGGGAATGGAGACTGGAGTGAGAGAGAGCGCCGTGCTGCACCTGCAATATAAGGTAGCGGATATGGCAATATCACAATACAATACTCAGTGTACTTTTATTTCTGTGATGACAACAAGTGCCCCATCATAAGTATTTATGGGGGGGGATCGTGCCCCATCATTGGTGTCCCCGGGGGGTGGATTAGTGCCCCATCATTGGTTTTCCTGGGAGGATGGGGGGTAGTGCCTCATTGGTTTTCCTGGGAGGGGGGAAATAGTGCCCCATTGGTGTTCCTGGGAGGGGGGGAATAGTGCCCCATTATTGGTGCTCCCGGGAGGAATAGTGCTGCTCCATTATTGGTGTTCCCGGGAGGAATAGTGCTGCCCCATTATTGTTGTTCCCAGGAGGAATAGTGCTGCCCCATTATTGGTGTTCCAGGGAGGAATAGTGCTGCCCCATTATTGGTGTTCTAGGGAGGAATAGTTCTGCCCCATTATTGGTGTTCCCAGGAGGAATAGTGCTGCCCCATTATAGGTGTTCCCGGGAGGAATAGTGTTGCCCCATCATTGGTGTTCCCGGGAGGAATAGTGCTGGCCCATCATTGGTGTTCCCGGAGAAATAGTGCTGCCCCATCATTGGTGTTCCCGGGAGGAATAGTGCCCCACCATTTTCATTATTATTTGAAATAAATGAAAAAATTGCATATTACGTTTTTTTATGATTTTATCCGATTAATCGATTAATCAAAGCAATAATCGGCCAACTAATCGATTATGAAAATAATCATTAGTTGCAGCCCTAGTACAAATCCATTCGAAGCACATTAGGCATAATAGGCAGTGTCAGTGTGAGAGAGACACGGAAAATTACGAATCAACGAACCCAAAAAAAGTTGTGTCCAGAATCAACGAAAAACAATGTACTCTACCGAAAGTACGAATTATAAATCAACTAAAAATAAGGCTTACATTAATACGAATCATTCCGATTCAACAAAAAATGTCGTTTGCGAAAATCCGAATTAGTCCGAACACGAAAAATCCCGTCTAGCAAAATTACGAATGATTACGAATCAACAGGACCAAAAAGAAACTAACCAAAACTAAACACATTTTTCCATTGTGCACAAGAAACGAAACAAATTTTTCCGTTGTGCACAAGTCTAGTAATTAGGGAAGGATGAAAGAAATACAATACATTAGCAAGCATTAAATACATAGAATGTGATGTTAAAGGAGAAAAATTACCCTAATATAGTCCTTCTGCAGAACTTGAATGATAGCAGAACATGTTTCTGGAATAATGATCCCCAGAGCCTGGGGGGAGATGCCTGTTGTGAACTTGAGGTCCTGCAGGCTTCTCCCAGTCAGGAGACAATCCTAAGGAGGCAATAGAAAGGTGACCAGTGAATAGTGACACTATGAAGAGGATAAAGTACAGAGAAAACATCTAGATTATACAGATAACTAGGTATCAAATGGATAGTCCTAGGGAAGCCTGCATTACCCACATTAGTCCTTGACCTAACTAAAAAGAACAAATCTATAAAGTACAGGGAGCCTCTTACCTACCAGGTATGAGAAGGAGAAGCTATGAGACGGTGGGATGCTGCAGCAGCAGCGTCTGTGTGTACAATGGTGCCAGCCGTGGGTTTAAAAGACGCCCGCGCATGCGCACTGACATACTGTATGTCAGAAATTACGTCAACAAGGTGCGCCGTCTAAGCACGGCGCATAAACAATAGACTGGGCATGCACGGTAATCCACTCGGCAGCTGACAATAGAGCAGCCAACCGAGCGGCAAGAACACACAGATGAAACCAGAGCGGATCCGGCGGCCACCCACAAATGCAGACACAATGCGGGCGACGGCCAGATCCGCACTGCACAAAAAACTTACATAATCATAGAGGGCCAGCAACTCAGAGAATCGCGCCCCCTGCTGGCAAAAATAGGCAAAGCATGCCTTAGATTTGATTAAACATGTAGATGGAAATCATTAGAATGTTAAAATATTAAGTATATGCAACATGGACCTGCATCAGCTTTACAGTTTTATTGTTTTTTAATACAGAACCACCATCTCAAATGCTAATCCAGAACAGGTAAGTATCATAAAAATAAAAAAAAGGGTGCATTTAATCCTAACAGGGCTAACAAAAATTGAAATGTATCCAGATGTCCAAAATCTAATAATTCGGGCATAGGCTATAGGTATACTGGAAACCGCAAATATGGAGTGGGTCTAAAAGATCAAGGAGAAAAAAAAAGGGGGGGTGTTTTGGGAGCAAGGGCCAAGAGAGGGGGGACCCCCAGGGTAAAAGATGCACGGCGCCCACCCATTGGGGAAATGGGGGAGCGTCATGCAGAAAGAACCCACCAATGCAAAAACAGCGACAATATCCAGAAAGCCACACAAAAGTGTGTAGTTATGGCATGCCGCATGAAATGAGACGCCTGCCACCAAGTCCGGAGGGGGAATGGTAGACGGGCTCCCATGCGTCGGGCAGAGACGAACCGAGCAGGGAATGGACAGCAATGGTATATTTTAAATTAGTACATATAGGAAATATACAGTGATCATATATTGGACCAACAGTTACTTAATGACCCTTTGTGAATAAGGCCAAAAATTTAGTGCGGCTGGTACATGGATGTGTGTATGACGATCAAATGGATCGCTGATGTAACAACAAGATGATACAAATGGCTGGATATCCAAGAACCTATAGATGACAAGATTCCCAAGAGACACAGAGCAAAGGAGAACATGCATGAATTCAACTTGCAACAAAAAGCTATTCAATCAATCAATCAAAAGCTGTAGCAAAAATTAACACTTAAACACTTAACTCAATACCCATAAATGTTTTATTCTTTTTCTTTTTCGCAACCCCCTGAGTTAAAACCGTCCAAGAATGGGCGGAAACTCAGTTGGGTGTTCAGGCCTGGAAAAGATGTAGCATTGAGGTAAGCAATCCAGCGGACCTCTTTCTGGAGTAGAATTTTATTCCAGTCACCCCTCGACTGCCCGGGTGAACCCGGTCTAAGATGGTAAATAAAAAACGAGGGGAATGCCTGCATGATTATCACATACATGCCGCCCAAGAGGGAGATCTGGGTTGGCAGTTTTAATGCTTTTGATATGGCGGGCTGCTCTTTTATGGAATTGTAATTTCGTTTTCCCCCACATAGAAACATTGGCACTGACACGTCAATAAGTAAATGGCCCCAGGTGTTTTGCAGTTAGCATAGTGCTTTGGTCTGTTTTTTTTGCTATTTGGTAACATGAATTTAGGCTGTGTGTTCATGTATCGACACACTGTGCAGCCTCCACACATGAAGGTGCCAAATCTTTTGCAAGGGTCGGTTTGGAAAGATCCGACATACTCGCTTTGGACCAAATGGTCTCTCAGTGAGCGTGCTCTCCTGAATGTTATATTTGGAGTGGTAGAAATGTGTGTGCTTAGATTTGGATCTATTCGTAGTAAGTGCCAGTGTTTCTGTAGGATTTTTTTAAGGGCCTTATGTTGGGTATTGTATGTCGTAATCAATCGAGTGATTGGTTTTGAAATGCTATCTGTTTTTTTGGAGAATAGCAGATCATGTCTTGTTTGACCACCTGCCCGCCTGAAAGCTTTTTTCAGGCATGTAGGTGAGTAACATGGATCGCACACCCATGTTCCTAATACAGCCAGTATGACTGCACGTAGCTTACATGTTTCGGTTCTACAGAACCTTCATCGGAGCATGCGTGTTGTTCAAGTGTGGGTCTGGATATACTTCTCTAATCAGGTGTCCAATTGTTATCACCTGAGGATTAATTAGACCATTCACACCATCATTCAAGTCTTTCACTCAGTGTCATTTATACAGACATAATGAGTGGGGGGATCTGTGCCGCTGCTAAATTAGATTTATTCAAAAGTATCATTAAAAAATTGTTTTGGATTTGTACCATAAGGCCCCTTTCACACTGGGGCGGGCAGGAGCGGTGGCGGTATAGCAGCGCGATTTGCAGCGCTGCTATACCGTCGTTCTTACCGCGGTATGCGGTCGCTAGGGGGGTGAATTTAACCCCCGCTAGCGGGCGAAATAGGGTTAATACCGCCCGCAAACCACGGCTATTGCCGCGGTTTGCGGGCGGTATTACCGCGGTGTCCCATTGATTTCAATGGGCACCCGCGGTAAAGGAGCGGTGAACACACCGCTCCTTTACCGCTGTAAAGAAGCGGCTAGCAGGACTTTTAGACCGGTCCTGCTAGCGCACCGCTTCAGTGTGAAAGCCTTCGGGCTTTCACATTGAAGGCTACAGGGCAGGAATTTTTCATGCGGTATAATAGCGCTATTATTAGCGCTAAACCGCATGAAAAACGCCCCAGTGTGAAAGGGGCCTTAAGGTTTAGAAAAGGGTTTATTGTATATGGTCTCAAAACATTATTTATAAACAACAAAGGTAGTAGCAGATATATCAATTCCTCAAATGGGTTGCTACACGATGTAGTTGGTTGTAGCACTGCCATACACATTACAATCTAAATTGATCATACATATATTGTCACTGGAGGCTAGTATATTTTCTTTCAACATTCAGATATGTCCTAAGAACTTTTTCCTTATATATAGGACTTGCTAGCAAAACTTTAAATGTATTTTCAAAAGATCAGTTCCTCAAAGTAGACAAAATATATGTATGTTGGGGGGGCGTGGCTTGCCAGCAGCACGGATGGCTGCCTGATCTGAATGCTCCACACTAAACCCAGCTATTAGCGGCTCCACAGCGCGAGGAACGGGTTAAAACACACCCGATCATCCCCACAGTGAGTCTCGTTACGCCCAGGAACAATGCTGAAGAGGAGAAAGCAGCTGAACATGCCACAAAAGGTGACAGACTTTTTTCAACTGGCCGGAGCGGGCCGCGAGCAAGATGGCGCTGGCTACACACACAGCCCTGCAGATCAGCTCTCTCCTCACGCTGGCGGCGGCGGACCACAACGCCCAGGACTACCCACACTGATAAACTGTGAGTACTCCCCACCCCGCTCACCTTCCTCAGCCTCTCCAGTCAAGTCTAAGCCCAGACGAGAATATGACATCCCAGGACAAAGCCCCAGTATACCCTTCACCTTGCCTCCTCCTAATACACAGCATCCATCAGCCATAGATAACTTCCCTGCCTCAGACCAGCCCATTTCTGAGCAATCAATGAAGAACATGCTAATCTCCCTTAAACAGACACTGTACTCTGACCTATCAGCTGCAGTGTCCTCGCTGGCTACTGTAGTGCACCATCAGGATCAGCGTCTCCACCACGTTGAAAACAAAATGTCTGATCTCCTCACTGCCCATAATGATATAGTGGAAGTATGCACTGTACATGAAGATGAGATGCAGATGATCAACCTTAAACTCGCAGATCTCGAAGATCGTTCTCACAGGAACAATATTAAATTCCGCAACATACCTGAATCGGTTCAACAACCTGAACTGGTGCAATTCCTGCAATCCCTAATGCGAGCGCTGGTAACCGAACTGACCGACAGAGATCTAGAAATTTTTTTTTTTTTTTTTGTTTAATATATTTTTTATTGAGAAGCTATGTAGATACAACAATAGAAACAGATACAAAGAAAATGGTACTTCGGGTTAGAAAACAAAGGAGAGTCAACCCGTTTTAGAATGAAAACATCTTGAGTAACCCAAGTACAATGAAATAAACAACAACTCAATTAACAAATATAGAAGAGAGGAGGAAAAATGAGGAAGAAAAGAAAAAAGGTGAAAAGAAAGGGGGGGCTAGGAGAGAGGGGGCAAGGGAGGGGGGAGCAGGAAGGGGAGAGGGGAGGCTGGCATACTTGGCAGTAGCAATGAGCAAATATCAAATACGTTTACAGTAGGAAGATCTTAGAGGGAGGTTAGTGCCTCCACAGTCAATATAAATGTAACAAAAACGGTACCAGGAATAGCGGTTAAGCTATGTAAGAAGCTTGGGCAGCTCAAGGGGAAGAGGAGATGATGTCTTTGTAGTATTGGGTGGAGAGGAAGGAGGACTAGGTTAGGTTATGCTGTTTAGTAGTGTCTCTCGCAATGTGGGTGAGTTCCTCCATGAGACATACTTCTGAAACTTTTTGTATCCAGGTCTTTATGGATGGAGTTGTGGGTTGGCCCCAGAGGGTAGGTATGAGAGCTTTAGCAGTATTGAGGAGATGTGGCGTGAGTGTACGTTTATATCTTCCTATGGACATTGAGGTAGCGTGAAAGAGGACTATCCACGGATCCATAGGTAATCTAACTGTGGTGACTTGGTGAATCAGGTCTAGTACTTCGACAGAGATCTAGAAATTGATAGAGCCCATAGGCTGCCAAAAACGTCTCATCTCCCAGCAGAAAAACCTAGAGATGTGTTAGCGCGCATTTATTTCTACAATGCTAAAGAAAGAGTGATGTTCGCCGCAAAGCGAGCCTCAAACCTCCCTGACCCTTTCACTGCTATTGCGCTATACACTGACCTTTTCAAAACCACGATGGAGAATCGTCGGCAACTATCCACGATCACAAAAGCACTCCAAAACCACCACATACCATACAAATGGGGGTTTCCCACCAAGTTGATGGTTACGTTCCAGAGTAAAACCCATACTGTGCGCACACTCCAGGCTGGCCTCCAACTACTGAGGCTATGGCGCATAATTCCTGAGGAAAGTCCACGACCACCTCCATCTCCACCTTCCCAAATGGACGCTGACTGGTCACTTCAAGACGCCTGATATACCCTGTCCTCGCACATGACCCCAATCTATTTATAGCCGGACTATAGCAGATCACTGCCTATTCCAAGCCTTACTTTCGATCCACTGGCTCCAAGTTCCTGGATACCACTGGAGGAAATCCCCCCTGTTTGGAAATTGTCAGCAGTAACTCTGCACATTGAACCCGTATTGTTCACGGGATCACTCTTTTTACTTCCCCCTCCCTGCCCTCCACCAGCCTCCAATTGAACCAGATCCCGTCTCCTCAACTCACTTCTCTACTGAACAGACTGATCTGATCACCCAAGTACATAATCTTCTGTTCTTTGCCACTCCCAGCAGGTGTCTTCCCACGCTCACCACCACTGACTTGTCATTCAAAGTCACTCCAACTGCTTTGACATGCCTATAAAGCTGACCTCCTTAAACGTGAAGGGCCTGAACAGCCCGCACAAACGTGCTAACTTCCAAAGGGAAATATCCAAACAGAAAGCGGACATTGTATTCATACAGGAGACACACTTTGCAGAATCAAATACCCCTAAGTTCAAAATCAAAGGGTATAGCACCGTCTATCTCGCATCCGGCCCAAAGAAGAAGAATGGAATATTGACGGCCATCCGTGATACCCTTCAGTTCCAACACCTCCACACTTATGCTGATCCACAGGGCCGATACCTCATAACCACTTGCACCATCGCGCACACCAAATACACCCTGGTGAATACCTATGGCCCAAACTCCAGGCAACTCCGCTTTTTTCGACGCCTCTACAAGAAGGTTGAAAGCCTGCGCCAAGGAAATGTGGTCCTGGGTGGCGACCTTAATATTGTTGGCGATCCACACATGGACACCTCCACTAATAAAAGTCAAAACCGACAGGCTCTGAACCCACTACTCCATGACATAGATCTCTTTGACGAATGGAGAGCACAACATGGCTCGGAACGAGACTACACATACTTCTCACACTCACAGCTATCCTATTCACGCATTGATTCCTTCCTGGTGGATAAATGGACCCTTCAAAACGTTGTGCAATCTGACATTGGTCTCATCTCGTGGTCAGACCACGCCCCAATCTCCATAACCCTGGGAGACCTATGACCTGGCCCTCCGAGACTATGGAGACTAGACTCCTCCTTGTTGGATGACCCCAAAGTCCAAGGGGAAATTGAAACTGAGCACCAATCCTTCTTTGATAATAATGAACTGCCTGATACTGATAAATTTACACTCTGGTCAACTTACAAAGCTTACCTAAGAGGAATTTTCATAAAGCTGAGTAAAAGAGGGAGACGCCAGAGGACCCAGCAGATTGATGTCCCAAATATCCTCCTTAGAACAACTAAACAAATCCTCTCCCTCTCCTGCACAAACCATCCAACTCCTAGAGCTGAGACAGAAATTACGTACCCTCCTGCTCCACAAATTCGAACGTAACTTTAAATTCTCCAAGGCCTCTTTTTATGCATTAGGCAACAGAGCCGGGTCACTTTTAGCAAAACAAGTCAAAGCCCAACGCACAAAAACAAAAATCCTATCTCTCCGCCACCCGATTTCACAACAACTCTTAACCAACCCTCAAGAAATTGCTAATGCATTTAGTGATTACTATGCATCCCTTTATAACCTCAAACGCGACCCTCTCACTCCCCAGCCTACAGAAGAGCAGATACATAGCTTTCTTACCCCAATTAACCTGCCCAAAATCTCAGAGACCCAATTTGACTATATATCTAAACCATTCACAAAGGAGGAAATCTTTAGAGCAATTAAAGCTCTCCCACTGCATACGTCCCCAGGAGAAGATGGCTTCTCTAATGGGTTCTACAAAAAATTTGCTGACATTTTAGCCCCTAGACTGACGGACCTCTTCAATGCTGCTGGCTCCTCGGGCTCCTTGCCTACAGATATGTTACGTTCTATCATAACTACCATCCCAAAACCTGGAAAGGATGCCTCTGTTGCCTCTAACTACAGACAGATCTCTCTCTTGAACACTGACATCAAGCTACTTGCCAAAGTTATTGCTAACAGATTGATGATGTTTATACCTGAGTTAATACACCCAGACCAGGTTGGATTTGTCCCAGGTAGACAAGCCCCAGACGCAACCAGAAGAGTACTCAACCTCATCCACCATGCTGCGCGCTCTCAAACGCCTTCTCTGCTACTATCCCTTGACGCAGAGAAGGCGTTTGATAGAGTCCACTGGTCATTTCTTCAAGAAGTGCTGACTAAATTTGGTATTACGGGGTGGTTCCAAGATGTAATTCTCTCCTTATACTCCAATCCATCAGCTAAGGTACTCTCGGGAGGGACCCTTTCCACCCCTTTTGAGATCTCTAACGGTACTCGACAGGGATGCCCCTATTCCCACTCATCTTTGCCCTCCTGATGGAACCTTTGGCCTCTAAAATCAGATCAGACCCATGCATATCAGGCATTCCCTGCAATGGCGTAGACCACAAAATTAGCCTATTTGCAGATGACGTGGTTCTGATGGTCACCAACCCCGCCCTATCCCTGCAAGCCATTCGGGATACCCTACACCAATTTAGCTCTGTATCTTACTATAAACTGAATACCACAAAATCCACAATCCTTCCCATACATCTTCCCCCAAAAATGGCAGCTCAGCTGAAATTCGAAATACCCTACATGTGGGCGAATACATCTATCCCATACCTGGGAGTTCAGATTACCCCCAACACTAAACGACTGATTGACTTAAATTACCTAACCTTCTCCCGAAATGTACCCACCCTACTGAAATCTCTACGCAGCGCAGGCCTCTCTACTCTTGGCCGTATTGCTACCGTCAAAATGATAGTACTACCTAAGCTCCTATACCTGTTTCGGACACTTATACTGCCCCTCCCTCGGTCCCTCCTTACCTCTATTCAGAGACAAATAACTAACTATATTTGGAACTCTAAACCACCTAGATGTGCTAGCTACATACTCACTAGGCCCCACAGACACGGCAGAGTAGGATTGCCCCATATAGGCAACTACTACTACGCCTCTATTTTGGACCAACTTTACTTTTGGTGGCACCCTACATAGGAAAAAATATGGTCCACCATAGAAGCCTCATACCCACAGCCTGCCACCCTACTGGACCACCTCTTACTAACAACTGCAGGAGGCTCTCCATCCCTGCCAAAGCATAACCCCATGATCTCAGCCTCAATATTGGCATGGAAAAAAATTCTAAGTTTGTATCCCCAAAACTCACCTAGTAGGTCGATACCTCTGAGAGCTCTATCGTCCTGCATTCCTGATTTGAACCTCTCCCAATGGCACTCCGCAGGTATCTTAACCTTTGATGACATGATGAACCAAGACCAGATGCACACATTTAAATATCTCCAAAATAAGTTTAAACTCCCACGCTCAGAGACCTTCACTTACACGAGAATCTCCCACTTCTTCAGAGCATCTAAACTGCCCTCCAGAGTAAAAATCCCTGTACCGATATACCAATACTACTCCTCTACCCCCTACCCTAACAGGGGTATCTCCCTGATGTATGCATGCCTTAGCGACACTCGACCCTGCTCCCAAGTACACTCCTTAGCTAAGTGGGCTGAAGAATTGAATGCTCCCTTCACCCAAACCCAATGGCAACGGGCATTTACGGAAACCTTTAAAGCTTCTCACTGCTCCAACCACTGGGAATCCTACCAAAAGACTATCCATAGATGGTACTTAACACCCTATCGCTTATCTAAAATGTACCCGGGTCACTCACCATCCTGCTGGAGAAGCTGCGGCAGTATAGGCTCCATCGCACATACCCTTTGGTACTGCAGATCCTTGACTTCCTTCTGGAAACAAGTATTCACTCTGATCTCATCTATTGCTGGGGCACCTTGGTCCCTGAATCCTGCACTGGCCCTGCTACATATTGGCATAGAAAAAATTCCACCCCAATCTAGATATGCAGTCCTTCACTTACTCTATGCTGCCAAATTGAACATTACTAGATTATGGAAAACTACTACAATCCCCTCCATTTCAGGCACTGTCGCTGATCTCAATATCCAGTGTGAAATGGAACGAATTGTAGCTAGGAAAAACCTGCACTTAGAGAAATTTATGGTTATGTGGTCGACATGGTTACACCACCCAAAATGCACTGTTCAACTATAACTATACTGAAATGTTAATTACTCACCTTGCTCCCTATCTCAGGCTCGCTGGTGCCCTCTTTGTCATCTTTCCTTCTACCCTTACCCCTTACCCCCTCCTTCCCACCCTTTCTCCATCTAGGACCTCTTTTCAATCGGCTATCCAAGTTTACTCACCCTCGTTAGTATTTCATTGTTTGCTGTAATAAGATAATGCTTATCAAAAGAGCTTGTCTCTAATTGGAACATCTGTTACTGTTCGTATTGATGTTATGGCTATAACATGTATGTATCTTTGAAACTCTAATAAAGAACAAATTATTGAAAAAATATATGTATGTTACAGTTGGTCATGTCTCTCTTTTATATATAAACATGCATATACACGAACCGCTGGTGATGGGCTGTATTGGTTTCCCTGTTTCATAAAGGGAATTTTGTTAGTTATTATAACGTCTGATCAACCAGACAATTCTTGCATATTCATATATATGTGTGGCCAACAGGGTACCCAGGATAGACTATTCGATACTGGGATAGAAACCGAATCAAAAATACACACTGTTTCATATAAATCGAAGGCGGTAACACACATCCCATAAATCTCAAAGTTTTGTGTATATGAATGGCGAATACATTTGTTCCTCCATATTGGGATTAGGCCAATTGTGGCCAAAATTTATCGGTTTTTAAATTACCAAAAATAATAGTCCCTTGGTTAGTTTTCCAAGGGATTATATCAACGGGACATAATACTGTTATTAATAAGCCTAATTCATTACACAACTCAAAGGATAGTACCCGTAGCTAAATGATTTAAAGAAAAAAGGATAATAGAAATTATTGTATATATATAGTTTTGTATTTACTATATATTGGAATGATCATAGAGTAAATCTGACTAATCTTCCTAGGGATCCGAAGGATGATTTTTGGGGCACTTATTCTAATTAAATCCTTTTACTGGTTGGGTCATTATAACAGCGATATAGCAGAACAGGTTAACAAGAGCTTAACCAGTTGTGACCCGATGTGTTTAGCTGCTATTTATCATAGGTCTTAGAGAATAGAATTACCCTTATTTTTCTGTATATTAGAGTCACAGTAACAAGTTGGAAGGGATATTTTCCACTTATGGATCTAGTCAAGTATACGTTAGGAGTAAGGTTTTAATGAAAGTTTGAATGTAAGGAGTTGTTTTAAAGAGGTTTATGGATTATTGTTTATATGTTAGTTGGTATTATATCCCAATTAGGAACCCAGATGTAGATATCAGGCCATCACTATCTAGGATTCCAAAAATACAGATAAGTTACACTCATTGTTGAGTCCTCCATAGGACCTACAATCCCGTCCAGGTGCATGAGTAAACACTCTCTGTGAAAGACAGGTCTCCGTGCTATCATACACAGACCGACCACATCAATAAATCAAAGGGACATCGCACAAGATTCCTTCACACAGCGGAATAAACTGAACATTTCCCGGCTTCCTGTATTTCCACATACAGGTCGGGGTAAGCAAAGGAACTAATCTCTCACAGTTTTATTTTCTGATATATGTCCCATTACTTGATTTATTATAAAGTTCGGTCATCTATGACAACCTCAGTGCAGCGAAGACTATCCATTCTCTATAGGGGAGATAATATATAATTTTTTACCTAATTATATGGAACCAGAGACAGATACTATTCAGATCCTAATAGGATAACAAACTAGGTCAATTTATACCGGACTGAGCTAAAATCTTCATTCACAAAAGATTTATCACAGTAGCAGGAATCTCATTAACCCCTAATTTTCTTCTTAATTCCTTCGGCAATATATGTGACCAAAGGTTTTTTTTTTGAACTTTCACATCCCTGAAGAAAATACTTTAATTTCCAAGGATCGTCTATGTGATATCATGCAATAACAGTGTAGCAATATCTGAATGAATGCTAATTGGGTGTAAAATAGGTGTTTTTTAGTTTGTGATTCTGATAATGTTATCATTCTACAAATTTTTATGGTGAAGGTATCATACTGTAAATTTAAAATTTATATGGTGGATTATTTAATATATAAATAATAAATTAATTCTTTATAACCCATTGTTTCTCCTTGAAGAATCCCTCTCTGGGGGGGGGGGGGAATTCTGTCCTCCCTTCTCTTTTTTTGATATGCTATACCGTGATTCAGAGAAACACACCGCCCATTGAATTTATTAATTTCAGGTGTAGGGTTTTGTTATTTGGGTCACAAGGGGAGTGTAGGTCTGTATGATTACATAACCTCCCCTTCCTAAATATAAATACAGGAAAATACTTCCATACTCATCTTCCTTTTTCTTTACTCATTGTTGAGTCCTGTTGGCTGCATACTATTCAAAATGAAAATCCCCATTTTTTCCTTTTGATATAGAATTCTGTCAAAGTCGCCTCTCCAGGGTGGTAGGTTAAGGCGGTAGATCCCCTTAAAAGTCAAACCATCAGGTTTTCCCTGATGGTGCCTCAAAAAATGCAGGGAGATGGGTTTTTCATCATCTTTCTTGATGATGGTCTGGATGTGTTCGCTAATTCTTATTTTTAACTGTCTTTTTGTTTTGCCCACATACATTTTCCCACATGGGCAAGATAGTGTGTAAATAACATGGGTGGTTGTACAGTTTATGAAACTAGTTATTTTGAAATTTTTGGTACCTTCAGAGTTAGCGAACACATCCGTCCTATCAACAAATTTGCACATTGTACATCTGCCACAGGGGAACATCCCCTTGATGGGAGGCAGATCAGTTAACCAGTTTGGTTTCGCAGATCTCGTGTATTCTGATTGGACCAGACTGTCCTTCAGGTTCCGGGACCCCCTTGCTGTGAGAAGTGGATGCTTACCTACTATATCACCTAGTATATGTGCTTCAGACAGGATATGCCAGTGATGGCTTAAGATGTTTCTAACCTGGTCCCATTGTGCCCCGTATTTGGCGATAATTCTAATAGGTGCCTTAGATAGATTTTACCTTCTATTAGGTCTCATTTTTTTGGTGAGAAGATCCCTTCTTTTTGTTTGAATGGCTCTTTTTTTGGCTTTCCTTAGGCAGCCATGTGAATAGCCCCTATCTCGGAATCTGCTGTAGAGTTGCTCTGCCTCTGTTTGGAAGTCTTCTTTCCGAGAACAGTTTCTCTTAATCCGTAGAAACTGTCCTACGGGGATTCCCTGGATTAAAGACCTGGGGTGATGACTACCTGCAAGAAGTAGGCTATTGGCTGCCGTCTCCTTCCTGAAGGTTTTGTAGATATTTTGTCATCAATAACTGATATTGTTAAGTCAAGAAAGGATAGAGTTTGTTTATTCCAAGTGTAGGTCAGTTTTAAGTTTCTATTATTGGAATTTAGTTCTTCCATGAACTCAATGAGTTCCAATGGAGATCCCCCCCAGATTACTATCACGTCATCTATGAATCTTAGCCATAGATGACAGTAGCCGAGGTATAGTGGGGATGTATATACCAGGTCCTCCTCCCACAGCCCCAGGTGGAGGCAGGCATACGCCGGTGCCCATGGTGCACCCATGGAGGTGCCTTTAATCTGTCTGTAGTTCTGACTCAGGAATTCAAAGCAGTTGTTGTTCAACATGAATCCAAGTGTGTCAACTAGAAATTCATTTTGAGCCGATAGGAGGGGGAACTTCTGGCCTAGGAAGTGCCCCACAGCCCTGAGGCCCCACTCGTGGGGAATCGTTGTGTACAATGACTCGACGTCTATCCCCACAAGTAGGGCCCCAGGGGGGAATTGGACATCCTCCAGATGCTCCAGGACATCTCTGGTGTCTTGTATAAAGGAGCGGAGGTCAAATACCAGTTCTTTGATAAGAGCATCCACAAACTTGCCTATTCGTTCTAAAGGTCCTTTAATGGCAGACACAATGGGTCTGCCGGGAGGGTTAGTGGCAGACTTGTGGAGCTTGGGTATAGTGTAGAACGTATGTATATTGAATTCCACAACCTTGAGATAATCATACTCCCTCTTGGTGACAAGTTTTTCCTCAAGTGCGAAACTCAGTTTAAAATTAAGTTCCTTTGTGATTCCCAAGAAGGAATTTTGATCCAATTTCTTATAGGTATGTCTGTCACCAAGAAGGCGTAAGGTCTCTTTTTCGTACATCTCCTGGGGAAGTAAAACAGTATTACCCCCTTTGTCACTGTTTTTTATGACTATATCCTTAGCTTCCTCCAGCTGTCTCAATGCCTGTCTCTCTTCTTTAGTAAGGTTGTCCAGGCCCCTCCAATTCCAATCAACCTTTGATAGGTCTTTGCGTACTTGTTCTAAAAACAGATGAATCCATCTGTGTTTATACTGTGGTGGCATTTTTTATGATCTTATTTGGAGGTTTGATTGGCGTGGACACTCGGTGGGGGGGGGGGTTCATTTCCCTGATCTCTATCTCGGGGTCTATATCTTCATTTTCATCCAGGAGGGAAACTAAGTTATCTAGTGCTTCCTTTTCCTCCTTTCCTATATCAGTAATTTCAGTATTTTTATAGCGCTGGTTATGCCAGCTTTTAAAGACAAGTTTCCTTAAAAAGAGGCTAATATATTTGAAAACCGCAAATTCATTCATAGTTGCTTTGGGTGAAAATGATAGTCCCTTTTGTAATAGTGACAGGTGATGTATATTCAATGGAAATTCAGTCAGGTTTACTACTTGCATATCATGAGATAAACTGGGTTCTATATAATCTAGGGGGCCAACCATTTTAGTCATTTACGGTAGGATCTGGGTCTCAGCTCTCGTCTGCTTTGGTCCTCGTCCTGTGAAGTTCCCTGTCTGGGGTCGTAGATCTGTACACTGTGTTTCCCCCTTTGGGGCGCCTTGTTTTTCCCTTTTCTCCCTGGGCCTTGTCCTTCCCCTGTCCCTTCCTTTGGATCTAAAAAAATCCCTGGATTGGCTGATAGATCTGACTCACTGTCGGAAGAGGTATGTGTAGGAGGATTGGTCCTTGATTTTGACCTTCGTCCCCTACGTGATTTACTTCGTCCTCTCTGTACAGTAGGGTCAAATAAGTCGTCTCTCTCCCAGTCTGCAAGATTCTGCCTGAACCTTTCCTGCTTTGTAGTTTTTAAGGTCTTCTGTAGTCGTTCAATTTCTTTTTTAAGAAGATCGTTACTTTTCTCAAAAACAGGATCAGTTTTAAATGGTTCTAGCAGGCGTACACTTTCCTCTATTTCTAATTTTATTTCTTTCAACTGTAAAAGTTCCTCATCTACTATCATCTGCAAAGTCTCCAATCCACGATTTAAGCAGCACTTTTTCCACTGCTCAAGAAAACGTGGAGTATGTAGGTGGCCAGCCGGGATAATTCGTTCTCTGATACCCCTTGGAATGATCTTGTGTTCTATGTGTGACTGCAAGGATGAAATATCCCACTTGCGATTCAAATATTTGATTCTAATTTTTTAATGATTTTTAAGAAGTTTTTTCAGAATGTCATTATTTTCATCAGATACCAAGGGGTCTCTAGATAAAGCCGAGCTAATTTCCTGTTCAATTCCTTCATCAAGGAGATAGGCCATAATAGATATTAAAATTTTAAATCTTTCAATATTTTGATATGTTGCTAAATAACCACTGTTTTGTACACTAGAAAGAGTAATCAGTATAGACACAGTTCTAAATATCCACCTAAATAATCCTAAAGTGCAGCACAGAATCCCCTCTCTCTAAATTAAAAAATAGGTGTCAGGGTGAAATATTAGTGTTTGGCGGTTTGGGGGGAGCTTGTACCTAGAAGGGAAGTATAATCCCATAAGAAAGGGCATATCAGAAAAAAAGGGGGAGGTAGGTACACAAAAAAAGGGAAAGCTCATCCCCTGTAATCACACAGGAATATTATTTAGAAAAACCTCTTAAATCACCAGTTATATCCCTCTTGGAGGCTGTCCGCTGATATGAGTGATGATATTAATGGTCTAGGGGTTATTATCCTGTATTTTCCTCTGAATTATTTTTAGCATATGAAAAAAAGAGGAGGTAGGAAAAAGTTCCTTCCAAAAGAAATTCTTCAGTGAGGAATTATGAAAAAATATATATTTTCTTTATTATATAAACCGCAATATAATATAATAGTTTAACAAACACTTGATATAAACACCCTTCACCTATAAATTTAAAATTAGACTAGTCTAAAAACCTGTGAACATGGGTGGCCACCCGACCCGCCATACACACCACAATCAGCCTTTTAACCAACTCATCCACCAATTCACCTAAATTAATCCGGATTTTTTGGATGTCTGAAAGGGGACCTCACCCAGTTCAGACAAACAGTCTAGCTTGGAATGGAAATTATTTCAAAAAGTATATTTCAGTCGTTTTTGAAGACTCAATGGAGAAACGGAAAGTCAATGCTGTAATTAGGCTTAACTGGATGGGAGCCCACATTATTAAATGTCTGTATAGTGGATAGTATTTACATATTCATTGGCTTGTGTGGCCATATAAGAGATCTGGTATTTATAATCGCTGATTTACTGACATGGCATATATGAACATGAATAAGTTGGTTGGATCTCACCGTTAGAAGTATTCCACTGGTGGATTTTTCCTTATTCGTATAGCCGCTGTCTTCCAGGTATTTCCTAGTAGCGATATTCATTCAGTCTCTTTGCAATTGTGAATAAATAGGTTCCAATAGGTCATGCAGTGCGGGTTGCACACATTCAGCGCTGATTATCAAGCACTCTCCCCGTCGGTTTATGAGTGGATGTAGTCCATTCCTTGGAGGTGAAAAGAGGGTATGATGAAGAGTTTCTAGAGGCAATCAGGTAGTGGTCTCCATGGATCGCACACCCATGTTCCTAATACAGCCAGTATGACTGCACGTAGCTTACATGTTTCGGTTCTACAGAGCCTTCATCGGAGCATGCGTGTTGTTCAAGTGTGGGTCTGGATATACTTCTCTAATCAGGTGTCCAATTGTTATCACCTGAGGATTAATTGGACCATTCACACCATCATTCAAGTCTTTCACTCAGTGTCATATATACAGACATAATAAGTGGGGGGATATGTGCCGCTGCTAAACTAGATTTATTCAAAAGTATCATTAAACAATTGTTGTGGATTTGTATCATAAAGGTTTAGAAAAGGGTTTATTGTATATGGTCTCAAAACATTATTTATAAACAACAAAGGTAGTAGCAGATATATAAATTCCTCAAATGGGTTGCTACCCGATTTAGTTGGTTGTTGGTTGTAGTGACAAAGGGGGTAATACTGTTTTACTTCCCCAGGAGATGTATGAAAATGAGACCTTACGCCTTCTTGGTGACAGACATACCTATAAGAAATTGGATCAAAATCCCTTCTTGGGAATCACAAAGGAACTTAATTTTAAACTGAGTTTCGCACTTGAGGAAAAACTTGTCACCAAGAGGGAGTATGATTATCTGAAGGTTGTGGAATTCAATATACCTACATTCTACACTATTACTAAGCTCCACAATTCTGCCACTAACCCTCCCGGCAAACCCATTGTGTCTGCCATTAAAGGACCTTTAGAACGAATAGGCAAGTTTGTGGATGCTCTTATCAAAGAACTGGTATTTGACCTCCCCTCCTTTATACAAGACACCAGAGATGTCCTGGAGCATCTGGAGGATGTCCAATCCCCCCCTGGGGCCCTACTTGTGGGGATAGACGTCGAGTCATTGTACACATCAATTCCCCACGAGTGGGGCCTCAGGGCTGTGGGGCACTTCCTAGGCCAGAAGTTCCCCCTCCTATCGGCTCAAAATGAATTTCTAGTTGACACACTTGGATTCATGTTGAACAACAACTGCTTTCAATTCCTGAGTCAGAACTACAGACAGAAAAAAGACACCTCCATGGGTGCACCATGGGCACCGGCGTATGCCTGCCTCCACCTGGGGCTGTGGGAGGAGGACCTGGTATATACATCCCCACTATACCTCGGCTACTGTCATCTATGGCTAAGATTCATAGATGACGTGATAGTAATCTGGGGGGGATCTCCATTGGAACTCATTGAGTTCATGGAAGAACTAAATTCCAATAATAGAAACTTAAAACTGACCTACACTTGGAATAAACATACTCTATCCTTTCTTGACTTAACAATATCAGTTATTGATGACAAAATATCTACAAAAACCTTCAGGAAGGAGACGGCAGCCAATAGCCTACTTCTTGCAGGTAGTCATCACCCCAGGTCTTTAATCCAGGGAATCCCCGTAGGACAGTTTCTACGGATTAAGAGAAACTGTTCTCGGGAAGAAGACTTCCAAACAGAGGCAGAACAACTCTACAGCAGATTCCGAGATAGGGGCTATTCACATGGCTGCCTAAGGAAAGCCAAAAAAAGAGCCATTCAAACAAAAAGAAGGGATCTTCTCACCAAAAAAATGAGACCTAATAGAAGGGAAAATCTATCTAAGGCACCTATTAGAATTATCACCAAATACGGGGCACAATGGAACTAGGTTAGAAACATCTTAAGCCATCACTGGCATATCCTGTCTGAAGCACCTATACTAGGTGATATAGTAGGTAAGCGCCCACTTCTCACAGCAAGGAGGTCCCAGAACCTGAAGGACAGTCTGGTCCAATCAGAATACACGAGATCTGCGAAACCAAACTGGTTAACTGATCTGCCTCCCATCAAGGGGATGTTCCCCTGTGGCAGATGTACAATGTGCAAATTTGTTGATAGGACGGATGTGTTCGCTAACTCTGAAGGTACCAAAAATTTCAAAATAACTAGTTTCATAAACTGTACAACCACCCGTGTTATTTACACACTATCTTGCCCATGTGGGAAAATGTATGTGGGCAAAACAAAAAGACAGTTAAAAATAAGAATTAGCAAACACATCCAGACCATCATCAAGAAAGATGATGAAAAACCCATCTCCCTGCATTTTTTGAGGTACCATCAGGGGAAACCTGATGGTTTGACTTTTAAGGGGATCTACAGCTTTAACCTACCTCCCCGGAAAGGCGACTTTGACAGAATTCTATATCAAAAGGAAAAAATTTGGATTTTCATTTTGAATAGTATGCAGCCAACAGGACTCAACAATGCGTGTAACTTATCTGTATTTTTGGAATCCTAGATAGTGATGGCCTGATATCTACATCTGGGTTCCTAATTGGGATATAATACCAACTAACCTATGAACAATAATACATAAACCTCTTTAAAACAACTCCTTACATTCAAACTTTCATTAAAACCTTACTCCTAACGTATACTTGACTAGATTCATAAGTGGAAAAATATCCCTTCCAACTTGTTACTGTGACTCTAATATACAGAAAAATAAGGGTAATTCTATTCTCTAAGACCTATGATAAATAGCAGCTAAACACACCGGGTCACAACTGGTTAAGCTCTTGTTAACCTGTTCTGCTATATCGCTGTTATAATGACCCAACCAGTAAAAGGATTTAATTAGAATAAGTGGCCCAAAAATCATCCTTCGGATCCCTAGGAAGATTAGTCAGATTTACTCTATGATCATTCCAAGATATAGTAAATACAAAACTATATATATACAATAATTTCTATTATCCTTTTTTCTTTAAATCATTTAGCTACGGGTACTATCCTTTGAGTTGTGTAATGAATTAGGCTTATTAATAACAGTATTATGTCCCGTTGATATAATCCCTTGGAAAACGAACCAAGGGACTATTATTTATGGTAATTTATAAACCGATAAATTTTGGCCACAATTGGCCTAATCCCAATATGGAGGAACAAATATATTCGCCATTCATATACACAAACCTTTGAGATATATGGGATGTGTGTTACCACCTTGGATTTATATGAAACAGTGTGTATTTTTGATTCAGTTTCTATCCCAGTATCGAATAGTCTATCCTGGGTACCCTGTTGGTCACACATACAGTATAAATGCATATGCAAGAATTATCTGGTTGATCAGCCGTTGTAATAACTAACAAAATTCCCTTTATGAAACAGGGAAACCAATACAGCCCATCACCAGCGGTTCGTGTATATGCATGTTTATATATAAAAGAGAGACATGACCAACTGTAACATACATCCCATTACAGCAATTCAGCAAATAAATATATTAGGCAGATCTGGCCAAAATGATACTACTATATGTTGTATTTTTGCTACAGTGATCTAAATAGTCAAAGGAGGTCTATACAGTGATATACTGAGAACCAGATTCCCATGGGGAGTTGATAAATATTCCCTTAAACAACAATACTTATTGGAGTATTCACAGTACATAGTGAAATACCTTTGTTGTCAGGTTACATTTCTTTTCTCTCTCAGCTTTCATCTCTCCTCTGCAATGTGTATTGAAATAGACCAACCAAGGACACTACTGTCTATTATATGGTATCAGTATATATTAATTTTTCCCAAAACACGATTCATAACAACATAATGAATAATTAAAGGAGCTTGGTAGGAAGCGATATATATATTTTGTCTACTTTGAGGAACTGATCTTTTGAAAATACATTTAAAGTTTTGCTAGCAAGCCCTATATATAAGGAAAAAGTTCTTAGGACATATCTGAATGTTGAAAGAAAATATACTAGCCTCCAGTGACAATATATGTATGATCAATTTAGATTGTAATGTGTATGGCAGTGCTACAACCAACTACATCAGGTAGCAACCCATTTGAGGAATTTATATATCTGCTACTACCTTTGTTGTTTATAAATAATGTTTTGAGACCATATGCAATAAACCCTTTTCTAAACCTTCAGGCTCGGTTCACACAGGGACAACACGACTTCCAGCGCGACTTTGAGAGGCAACTCAGACACAACATGAGCATGAATCACAGGGCGACCTCAGGGCGACCTCAGCGCGACTTGTGGTGATTTACAACACGTCTTGAAGTCGCTTCCAGGACAGGAGACATTCCAGTGGCCAATAAAACAAGAATCAGCTCTGTGGGAGGGAGGGGTTTGCCTGAAAAATATGTGTTCTCTTCCTGGAGTGTTGCTCCTGTTAAGACAGGCAATATGACTTCTGAGCGACTTCCATTGAAATCGATGGGTACAGGTCGCCTAGGAGTCGGATTGAAGTAGTACAGGGACCTTTTTTGAAGTCGGAGCGACCGCAGTCGTGTACATTAAAACATCTCCATTGACTTCAATTAGTTTTAAAAATAGCGCGACTTGGGGCAACTCGGGGCGACCTGAAGTCGCGTCCGGATTCGCCCCTGTGTGAACCGAGCCTTATGGTACAAATCCAAAACAATTTTTTAATGATACTTTTGAATAAATCTAGTTTAGCAGCGGCACAGATCCCCCCACTCATTATGTCTGTATAAATGACACTGAGTGAAAGACTTGAATGATGGTGTGAATGATCTAATTAATCCTCAGGTGATAACAATTGGACACCTGATTAGAGAAGTATATCCAGACCCACACTTGAACAACACGCATGCTCCGATGAAGCTTCTGTAGAACCGAAATATGTAAGCTACGTGCAGTCATACTGGCTGTATTAGGAACATGGGTGTGCGATCCATGGAGCCCACTACCTGATCGCCTCTAGAAACTCTTCATCCTACCCTCTTTTCACCTCCAAGGAATGGACTACATCCACTCATAAACCGACGGGGAGAGTGCTTGATAATCAGCGCTGAATGGGTGCAACCCGCACTGCATGACCTATTGGAACCTATTTATTCACAATTGCAAAGAGACTGAATGAATATCGCTACTAAGAAATACCTGGAAGACAGCGGCTATACGAATAAGGAAAAATCCACCAGTGGAATACTTCTAACGGTGAGATCCAACCAACTTATTCATGTTCATATATGCCATGTATAAATACCAGATCTCTTATATGGCCACACAAGCCAATGAATATGTGAATACTATCCACTATACAGACATTTAATAACGCGGGCTCCCATCCAGTTAAGCCTAATTACAGCATTGACTTTCCGTTTCTCCATTGAGTCTTCAAAAATGACTGAAATATACTTTTTGAAATAATTTCCATTCCAAGCTAGACTGTTTGTCTGAACTGGGCGAGGTCCCTTTTCAGACATCCAAAAAATCTGGATTAATTTAGGTGAATTGGTGGATGAGTTGGTTAAAAGGCTGATTGTGGTGTGTATGGCGGGTCGGGTGGCCACCCATGTTCACAGGTTTTTAGACTAGTCTAATTTTAAATTTATAGGTGAAGGGTGTTTATATCAAGTGTTTGTTAAACTATTATATTATATTGCGGTTTATATAATAAAGAAAATATATATTTTTCACAATTCCTCACTGAAGAATTTCTTTTGGAAGGAACTTTTTCCTACCTCCTCTTTTTTTCATATGCTAAAAATAATTCAGAGGAAAATACAGGATAATAACCCCTAGACCATTAATATCATCACTCATATCGGCGGACAGCCTCCAAGAGGGATATAACTGTTGATTTAAGAGGTTTTTCTAAATAATATTCCTGTGTGATTACAGGGGCTGAGCTTTCCCTTTTTTTTGTGTACCTACCTCCCCCTTTTTTTCTTATATGTAGGTGAGTAACCCCGATCTAAAAGACGATTTCTGAGTAGATCAGCCTCTTTGACGAATTCTGCCAAAAGCCCCATACACACTATCAGTTTTCTTGCAGGTTTTTCTCTTCAGGTTTACCAAAACCATCTAATATGAGGTCAAACCTTAAGAGTTTCAATTCGTATGCAATCAGGCAGGCCCTTGCACTACATGGTTTTGGTAAACCTGAAGAGAAAAACCTGCAAGAAAACTGATAGTGTGTATGGGGCTTCAGTGGAGCAATTACGTCTCAGCCTTAGATACTGTCCATATGGTATCGACATAACCAAAGGCTGAGGATGCGAACTTGACGCATGTAAGATGGTATTTCCAGCGGTCTCTGCGTGTGCAGCCTCTGCAGCATGGCCAACGTAGAATTCCACCTGGTGGGCATGTCACAGATTAGGCGGTTCTTGGGCAGGTTGCAATCCTTTTGCAGGTCAGACAGCCGAGCACTGGCATTAAATGACTGGTGGAAATGCCCACAGAGTTTCCTGGCCTGCTTGAGGACCTCCTGTAAGCCCTGGTACCTGCCCAAGAACCGCTGCACCACCAAGTTAAGGACGTGAGCCAAACAGGACACATGGGTCAGTTGTCCCTGTCGGAGGGCGGAGAGGAGATTGGTGCCATTGTCGGAAACCACCTTTCCTGGCTTAAGCCGGCATGGCGTCAACCACCTCCGAGCCTGCCCCTGCAGAGCTGACAGAATCTCTGCCCCAGTGTGGCTCCTGTCCCCCAAGCACACCAGCTCAAGCACCGCATGGCATCTTTTTGCCTGCGTACTTGCGTAGCCCCTTGAACGCCTACGGAGCACCACTGGTTCCGAGGACAAATCAGCAGAGGAAGGCCATGGAGGAAGAAGAGGAGGAGGGGGTGGAGGAGAGAGGTGTGTCAGAATCACCAGTGGTAACATTTTGGAGGCGTGGTGGCGGAATAACCTCCAACACTACTGCACCTTGTCCTGCATCCTTCCCAGCTGCCAGCAGAGTCACCCAATGCGCCGTGAAAGATAGATAATGTCCCTGTCCATGCCTGCTAGACCATGAGTCAGAGGTAATATGCACCTTACCGCTGATGGCCCTGTCCAGCGAGGCCAAGACATTGCCTTCCACATGCTGGTAGAGAGCCAGAATCGCCTTACGTGAGAAAAAGTGTCCTTTGGGAACCTGCCACTGAGGAACCACACATTCCACTAACTCACGGAAGGGGGCAGAGTCTACCAACTGAAAAGGCAGCAGTTGAAGTGCTAGCAATTTAGCCAAGCTAGCATTCAACCGCTGGGCATGTGGATGGCTGGGAGCGAACTTCTTTCGGCGGTGCAGCAGCTGGGGCAGGGAAATTTGCCTGGTACAATCGGACGTCGGTGTACCAATAGCAGATTGCCCGCAAGTACTTGGCTGTGACGCACCTAATTCTACACCTTCATTTCTCTCAGTGCAGGTTTCTGAGAGGACTGAAGGTATAGTGGGGTTGGAGATCCCAGCTGATGAGGAGCAAGGAGAGGTCCGCTTTGTTCTTTGGTGTGGGTCTTTTAGGTAAGCTTGCCAACAGACTGCATGGCAGGTCGACATATGTCTGGTCAAGCACGTGGTGCCCAAGCGGCTGATGTTTTGGCCACGCGAGATACGCTTTAGACATATGTTGCAAATGTCAATGGTGCGATCTGCTGCACACGTCTGAAAAAAGGCCACACCAAATAACTTTTTGAATAACGCGCAGAGACAGCAGCGCCCTGCACATGCAGAGCTCTGCGGTGTGATGCAGTCGGTGTGCTGCCCTTAAGCTGGCTCCTGGAGGGCATCCTGCCTCGTTGGAGATGTGCCTCCTCCTCCTCCTCCTCCTCTCTCCTATCAGGCACCCACGTGGAGTTGGTGACCTCATCATCCCCTCCCTCCTCATCACTGGAGCCAATCTGGCAGTATGCTGCAGCTGGGGGAACATGATTGCCAGATAGCTGACCTTGTTGGGCACCCCCTTTCTCTGGGCTCACGTTACAACCCCCTCTCTCTGAGCTCATGTTACTGCCTTCCTCCAGCTGGGTTCCATCATCGGAGCCTTCAAAACGCTAGGCATCCTCCTGGAGCATGTACCCAACACTGTGCTTAAACAGTCCGGGGGACTCCTCAGGAGGACATGGTGGGGCTAGGGAAGGAGTGACTGATGCCATTGAGCCGAGGGAAGAGGCCGCTTTGGCAGCTGCTTTGCCAGACAAAGTACCCTGAGCCTGGGTGAGAGAGGATGAGGAGGAGGAGGATGGCTTGGTCATCCACTCTACCAAGTCTTGGGCGTGTTGCGGCTCAACATGGCCAGCTGCCGGAAAGAAGGACAAGCGTGTCCCACGGCCACGTGCTGATGAGGATGCACCGTGTCCACGACCAGCAGCACTGTTGCCTCTAGACACAGAGCCTGCTTGCCCTCTTTTATTGCCTCGTGACTGTCTGCCTCTCATTGTTTGCCCCCTCCAGACATACTAATGGCCTGCAGTGAGATGTAGCTGCACAAAGGTCGGATGTATGTGTGTGTGTGTATATATATATATATATATATAGATATATATATATATATATTTGTCTGTACTGATAATGCAGCTATCAGAATCAACTGCCTGCTGTGGTGTTAGTATGGGAAAAGAAGCTCTCTGCTTGTGGTTTTATTATGAGAACACCACTATAATAGTCACTAAACTGTATTCAGGTAAGCTTTAGGTGAACGCTATGCAAAGCACACAGTACACTAAGTGAAACACTGACTGTCTGCAGCTAGCACAATCACCTGCCTGCCTGTCACAGTATAGAGACTAACTGTATTCAGGTGAGCTTTAGGTGAATGCTATGTAAAGCACACAGTAGTACACTAAGTGAAACACTGACTGTCTGCAGCTAGCACAATCACCTGCCTGCCCTTCACGGTATAGAGACTAACTGTATTCAGGTGAGCTTTAGGTGAACGCTATGCAAAGCACACAATACACTAAGTGAAACACTGACTGTCTGCAGCTAGCACAATCACCTGCCTGCCTGTCACAGTATAGAGACTAACAGAAACGGATCTAGCTAAACTTAATACAGTGTATAAATATATATACAACACCTAGGATGCATATATATCCTCTACACACTGTAACTGCAGCTAACTGACTCGCCTGCCTGCTCTATCTAACTCAATATAAATGACACTGTCTTTCTCTGTAAACTCTCTCTTTTCACAACTCCAACACACTACACAAGGCCGCAGAGCTAGCGGCCTTATATAGTGTGGGGCGTGTACTAAACCCCCTGAATCTTAATTGGCCAAAGCCACCCTGGCTTTGGCCAATTGCGGCTCTCTGTTCAGACGGTGCTGTGATTGGCCAAGCATGCGGGTCATAGTGCATGCTTGACCGATCAACAGTCAGCAATGCACTGCGATGCCGCAGTGAATTATGGGCCCTGACGCGCCACTCAAATTTGGCACGAACGGCCCATAATGTTCGATCTTCGTCGAACGATCGAACAGCCGATGTTCGAGTCGAACATGGGTTCGACTCGAACTCAAAGCTCATCCCTAGCAGGTAGCCAACATTTTCACTAATTAGAACAAAAAATATGCAGCGCTATTATTATTCATAAAACAAATTAGTCCATAAAATGGTGAACAATGATGGCAAAAAAATGTGTAAAAAAAAATCCCAAAAATATTGTTAATAGAACCGTGTCAAAATAAACCTTTTGAAGGTATGCGTGATAAAACTTCACCACGCGATTCACCACGATGGACTCTTACCAGAGTTGCAGGAGTATACTTGTCTATTACAGAGTCAAATTCGCTCAATAAGATGTATCATCATCAATCAGAAATCACATATCTTCCAGGAACATGAAGTTTCCAGTACTTCAAATATGTCTTAACCACTTAAGCCCCGGACCATTTTGTAGCTAAAGGACCAGAGCTGTTTTCAGAATTTTGCACTGCGCTGCTTTAACTGTAAATTGTGCAGACATGCAATGTTGTACCGAAACTAAATTTGCGTCCTTTTCTTCCCACAAATAGAGCTTTCTTTTAATGGTATTTGATTGCCTCTGCGATTTTTATTTTTTGCGATATAAACGGAAAAAGACCGAAAATGTTGAAAATAAATGATATTTTCTACTTTTTGTTTTAAGAAAAATCGAATAAACTCAATTTTAGTCATACATTTAGGCCAAAATGTATTCAGCCACATGTCTTTAGTAAAAAAAAAGGCAATAAGCGTATATTTATTGGTTTGCGCAAAAGTTATAGCGTCTACAAACTAGGGTACATTTTCTGGAATTTACACAGCTTTTAATTTATGACTGCCTATCTCATTTCTTGAGGTGCTAAAATGGCAGGGCAGTACAAAACCCCCCCAAATGACCCCATTTTGGAAAGTAGACACCCCAAGGAAATTGCTGAGAGGCATGTTGAGCCCATTGAATATTTTTTTTTTGTCTCAAGTGATTGAATAATGACAAAAAAAAAAAAAATTACAAAAAGTTGTCACTAAATGATATATTGCTCACACATGCCATGGTTATATGTGGAATTGCACCCCAAAATACATTTTGCTGCTTATCCTGAGTACGGAGATACCACATGTGTGGGACTTTTTGGGAGCCTAGCCACGTACGGGCCCCCGAAAACCAAGCACCGCCTTCAGGATTTCTAAGGGCGCAAATTTTTGATTTCACTCCTCACTACCTATCACAGTTTCGAAGGCCATAAAATGCCAAAATAGCACAAAACCCCCCAAATGACCCCATTTTGGAAAGTAGACACCCCAAGCTATTTGTTGAGAGGCATGGTGAGTATTTTACAGCTCTCATTTGTTTTTGAAAATGAAGAAAGAAAAAAAATATTTTTTTTTTTTTTCAATTTTCAAAACTTTGTGACAAAAAGCGAGATCTGCAAAATACTCACCATACCTCTCAGCAAATAGCTTGGGGTGTCTACTTTCCAAAATGGGGTCAATTAGGGGGGGTTTGTGCCATCTGGGCATTCCATGGCCTCCGAAACTGTGATAGGCAGTAAAGCCTCGTACACACGACCGATTTTCTCGTCCAAAACCGGCAAGAAAAGTGCCGCGAGAGCTTTTTTCTCGAGAAAAACGTTCGTGTGTATGGTTTTACGATGAGAAAATTGCCGTGAATCTCGACGAGAAAATAGAGAACCTGCTCTCTATTTTCTCGTCAGGATTCCAGATTTCCTCGTCGTGTTTCTCGTCGGCCTGTTTTGTGACGAGAAAATGGTTCGTGTGTATGCTTTAACGAGTCTTTCAAAAGCGCGCATGCTCAGAAGCAAGTATGAGACGGGAGCGCATCTTCTGGTAAAACAAGCCTTCGTAATGGAGATAGCACATTCGTCACACTCAAAATTATTGCATCGTTTAAATGTTGTGCATTGAAATCTTCTTTAGAATGTTACATTAATCAAAACGAAAGAACTTCTTTTGCTGCTGATATTCACACAGAGTTATGACTATATTTTTTTAACCTTTTTCATGCTGCTCTTAAGAAGATTTATGTGTATTATATCGTGCAAGTTTTTATGAATATTTAAAATTTTTATATTTTTCAAACTGATGTTAATTTTAATTTTGCAATGTTTTGATAGTGATCTCCCATTGAATATTTTAATATATAGTTGTTAAATTTTACACCCTCTTTTTGGGAAATCAGATTCTTTTATTTTTTAGGGGGGTTGTTATCTGTCCCTTTTTTTGTCAGTCAAATGTCTCTGCTTACTCCAAAGCTAAATTTTTAATTTTTACAAATACACATAGTCAAGTATGAACTTAAACAAAAATAACATTTATTCATGTTTCAAATAAAATAAAGAGAAGGCAGCGCTGGAGAACCTGCTACCATTTGTGCATCCCAGGGACCCCAGACCACACATCAACCCTGTGTGGACACTAAAAGTGGGAGCTTGAGAAGGCCAACATTTCTGAGCACAATCTGATGCTGGCCTCCCAGAGGTCAGGAACAGCAGCAGGTGAGATATATGTCCCAAGTGTGTGGTACTACAACAGGCTGCCTTCTGTCCGACCACAATGAAGCAAGGCCATCACTTCCTCGTCTTCCTGGCAACCTTCCCTGCAACCTTTCCTGAAGCCTTCCCTGCAGCCTTCCTTCTTCGTTTGGCTGGAGGCTGGGCCACTGGAGGGGTACTCCTGTCAGGAGGAGGAGGAGGTGGAGGAGAAGGGGGTGGCGCAGAAGAACAAGGTGGAGGTGGAGGAGAAGGGGGTGGGGCGGAAGAACAAGGTGGAGGTGGAGGAGAAGGGGGTGGGGCGGAAGAACAAGGTGGAGGAGGAGGTGCAGGAGAAGGGGGTGGGGCAGAAGAAGAAGGTGGAGGTGGAGGAGAAGGGGGTGGGGCAGAAGAAGAAGGTGGAGGAGGAGGTTGAGGTTGGGACAGTTGTGCCACCTCACAAATTGCTGTATTGGGGGTAATTTTTCCCATCACCCCCTTGTTGAGCAAGGTGATGAGCAGGGGCTCGCATAGGAGGCGTTGCTCCATGCTCATCACCTTGAACTTTGCCTCCACTAGGCCGGCAATGGCCTCTTCAGGGGATGTGGGCTCTTTGAGGGTGGCATGGGCCTCTTTAATAAGGGCCATTGCTGCCTCACTGGTGGTCCTGTCCCTCCTGCCTCTTTTGGGAAATCGGATGGGAGGCACCTGTGATCTGGTGCTTCTCCTTTGCCCTGCCACCTCCTGGCTGCCACTGGGCCCTGCCACCTCCTGCCTTCCACTGGGCCCTGCCACCTCCTGCCTTCCACTGGGCCCTGCCACCTCCTGGCTGCCACTGGGCCCTTCCTCCTCCTGCCTGACAGTTTCCAGACCCTCCTCCTGGCTGATTTCATCCTGTGTATGAAAAGGGGACATAGTTTAATATGCTGCTTTAATCTTTGCCTCAAAATTTATAATCATGATTGAAGCAATTAGAATGTAAATCCTGAAATCAGTTTCTAAAATTTACAACTACATCAGATTGATTATTTAGCACCCAATTAAGTGCAGACTAATGTCTAGAGATCTTGATTTCACTTGTGGAACTCTAAATAGTTTATGTTTGTCATCTTGACATATTTGTCAAACATTAAGTTTATCCCAATACATTTTCATTTAATACTATACCTGGCTCCAGATGGCCAAATCAGGATCATCCAGGATGGCTGCCTCCTCTTGCTCCAGAGAAGGCTCAGGTTGGCTGCAGGGAAGTCTGGGGGGAAGAGTGGAGAGTGATGGCCTTGCCTCAATGTGGTCATCCAGAAAGGACATCCTGCTGTAGTACCACAAATTCGGGACATAAACATCATCTGCTGCTGCTCCTGACCTCTGAGAAGCCAGGACCTTAGAGCGTTCAGTCCTGTAGGTGCCTCTCAAGCTCCCAATTTTAGTGTCCACCTGTTTTGCTGTGGCTGTGGGCACCTTGGTATGCACAAATGGGAGCAGGGTCTCCAGCGCTGCTTTTCTCACCCCTCTTTTTTTGTGGATGGGGCTTTTCGTCTCCCACAGAGCGGGCAGCTCCCTTACCCGGTCTATAAATTCCGCCAGGAAATCTCTATCACTAATGAAGACATTCATATTGTATCTGCAAGTAAAATAAATAATATATAACTAATGTGAGGCAAACAGTCTAACCTCCTTAACATCGTAGTCACCATATATATCCTACAACATTCTCAAGACAGTATAGGCCAACAATTTGTCCAACTCACAAAATCACATACCTTCGTTCGCACGTCCGTCACTTGAACTCCTCTCTCCGCACACCGAACGTACTATAGTCACATGTGTGTTTGCTATATATACACCACGCATGCGTCAAACTACGAACACGTTGCTCCGCATACGTCGCCCGCCCATGACGTTCTAACTAACATCTTTTCCCTGCCCCTTCTCTTTCGGCGCGCAGACAGATATGGCGGATTTACAGCAGGTGTCTGATAATTCCGCAACTAACGAGGAGGAGACAAGCCCGGAGACCGAGGAAACGTCACGATCAAGGAGGAGATTCAAGGCATCTAATATGTCTTTTGCGGAGATGGCGGAGATGGTGGACATCTTGCTCAAGTCTGATTATGACGCAAAGCATAGGCCGTATAGCAAACCAAATAGAAGGAAGGCCAAAATCCTCAAGAAAGTTGTGAAGAGTCTGAAGACGAATTTCGGGGTGAAACGCTCAAATGAGCAGCTCAGAAAGAGGTGGTCAGACCTCAAACTGAGGGAGCCAGAGCAGTTAAGGAGCATTAAGAGAATGCTATCAAAAAGTAAGTGAAATGTACACTTTTCTGCTATTAATGTTTTTCTCAACTTATATGTTGCTCCTTTTTGTGATTTTATCATATTGGACTCCCTTCCATAATTTAATAATTTGAACTTGGTTTGGCACAGTAATCGTTCGTTACGTTACAGACACTTCGTTCGGCCACTATCCGCTGTTTTGGCTTATTTTATAGCCACAAAAGTAATTAGACATCTGCGTGTTTTTTTAACATTTTTGTTTCAAATTTTTAGGCTAGATGATGTGTTTGTAAAGAGAATGAAATGCAAACTTTAGTCAGTGTAAAGGAGAGGACACTCAGCAGCTACTTCCACATCTGTACTTTGGAGCACTATAGTGTGGGCCACCAGACCCGCCTTTTTTGGGTGTCCCACACAGGTGCATTAGTGATTTTTTGTGGTGCCTCCATGTCTAAAAACTGACAGCCAAAGGTGAATACTAAACATATTTTTGGTTCCAAATAATGCATTCATCTTTAAATTCCGCACAAACATACACTTGTACCCCACTTCCAAACAATTTAGCCTGTTTTTATTTTTCATAGCGAATTTCAGTGTGATAAATAGACCTTTTGTTTGATTATCATAGGGGAGAGAAGACTGGGAGGAGAACACTCCAGGGAGCACAGGAACCCCACAGCTTCACAACAACCCCAAACTCCCAAAGACCCACAACCGAAGCATGTTGAGGTGGAGGAAGGAGAAGTGCAGGAAGGAGAGGTGGATGACGTTGTGGAACTGGTCACCACAACAGGTCAGTATCTGACACCACAGCTTCAGGTAAGAGATGTAGGCCTGCAGAGTTATAATACCTTTTTATTTTGTTTTTAGGGGATGTAAATGTTGTGGTGAAGGATAGTACACGTTTCTCTGCTGACAGTGCCCTCCGAATAATACAGCAAGTGATGGAATGTAGCACGGAACTGGACAGAATAAAACAAATAATTCATGTGATGGATCAAACATTTAAAGACATTCTAGATGTTTTGGGGAGAATCGAATCAGTCAACCAAACTCCCATTTTTTTTTCAGGAATGACTGTTCATCAACCTTTTATACTGTTTTTGACAATGCAACCAGCCAAAAATTGAATATGCACACAGTGTGTCAACATGTGCCATCTGCCATCAGGGGATATCCATGTACGTCTTTTGGGGGTGCAACCCCTTCCTCGTATCTAAAGTAGGTGAACTGAGGAAAGGGTTGCACCCCCAAAACACGTCCATTGATCACCCCTGATGGCAGATAGCACATGTTGACAATAGGGATCAGGAGTCTCAAATCCCTAGTGGAAAATAATACAAAATGTGTGCATATTCAATTTTTGGCTGGGCAAGGGGTGGCAAGACCCCATATTAGGACGGGCACATAGAGACATAGTTTGTGTAAGTGAATGTGTCAGATTGCTCAGAGGTATCCAATGTTGTAATTTTTGGAATGCAACTGTTTTTGTATTTTCCTAAGAAAAGAATTGGCGGTTTGTGGCCAGGAAAAAATAAATAAATAAATAAATAAAAAAAAGGAAACATGTGTGTGAATGTGCACAGAGTAAAATGTTTGAACAGAAACAACGTGTAGCTTCTTTTTTCAATACGCTCTAACCTTATTTCTGTTTTTTTTAAGGTTACATAGTGAAATGGTTGTTATTTACTAAAGGAACATACACTTGGCACTACAAATGCACTAAGACAAACTAGGAGACAGGAAACAAACCTAAGTTAAAATTAGAAATCAGAATTTTATTTAACTCATTCTCCAGGAATCTTTAGCCATAGCCTGGCATAGGAATTGCCCCCCTACCCGTGAAATATTCCATATATTTGTCCCGAACCTCACAGGCATTTTGGGGGGGCAAGCCAGGACGGGCAGATTCCAGGCCCGGCAGGGGATTAGCAGGTGAAAGTCCAGCCTCAGGCAATACTGAGGCCATATATGAATTGGATTTTCTGCTGAGAAAATTGTGTAGCACACAGCAGCATAAAACTACATAGTTTATTTTGTAGTCCGCCAAGTGTATGGAAGTCATAAAAATGCAGAACCGGCTGGCCATTATGCCGAAGGCATTTTCAACGACTCTTCGGCCCCTGGCCAGCCGGTAATTGAACACCCTCTTCTCTGGGGTCAGGGTCCTGTGAGGAAATGGCCTCATAAGATGCGGTCCGAGTCCAAAGGCTTCATCAGCCAAGAAAACAAAGGGGAGTCCTTCAATATTCCCTGCATCCAGTGGCAATGCAAGGTCGTCACTCTGGAGACGGAGGGCAAACTCCGTCTGGATGAAGGATCCCCCATCGGACATCCGGCCATTCTTCCCTACATCAACAGAGGAATTCATACCGTGCTGACACCACCGCCATCAGCACAATGCTATGAAACTCCTTGTAATTGAAGTAGTAGGACCCAGAACGGGGTGGCGGCACGATGCGGACGTGCTTCCCGTCTATGGCACCACCGCAGTTGGGGAAGTCCCACCGTGTGGCAAACTCCGATGCCACAGTCTGCCATCCCTGTGGCGTGGAAGGAAGCTGGGGAGTCAAACAAGATGAAAGAAAATTAGAATTTAAAAATATTACATTACAAGGAGATTATAATAAAAAACATTAGAGGCCAACATCAATCAAATTCTACGTTTATTAAGGTGTTTTCAATAAGTATAATGGAAGGCTCATGTTTCATATTCATCACCTCCTCTGTGGTCCATTAATACATTATTTTGGGGGGGGGGGTAGATGTGTTTGGCCACAGGATAGCAGTGCAGTGGCGGTGCGTCCAGAGTGGGCGCTGGAACACTGCCCCCTCTCTCCTGTGCCCGTCACTCTGAACAATACATAGGTTCTTGCCTTGCATTAACCTATGTATTGTCAATGCCGCCCACTATTCAGGTGGATGGCCCCCTGTTAAGCGACCAACATATGAATAACTGCGGCATTTATGGGGTGAAAATTGCATATCAGAAACAGGGAGGCAAATAGGCTTGCACATTACAGCCTGAGGGATGTAATTGGCTTCATAAAAGTTAAATAGGGGACGCAGGTGGGGGGAGCATTCCTTGGGTAAACACTGACAGGCTGCTCTGCCAATCATGTTCACCAAGTCTGTTTAATGGTAACATGATTGGCTGATGCAACATCAAGGGAAGGAGAAGACATCAAGGACAGAAGAAGGATGGCGCTGACCACAAGAAGGTATGTGCAGGGCTGGGGACAAAATGGCTGCATTGGAGGGGAAAAAATGGCTGCATTGGAGGGGACCAAATGGCTGCATTGGAGGGGACAAAATGGCTGCATTGGAGGGGACAAAATGGCTGCATTGGAGGGTTACAAAATGGCTGCATTGGAGGGGACAAAATGGCTGCATTGGAGGGGACAACTGGGGGCGTTTAATAGGCACCTTTGCAAAAATGGAGAAAGTTTATTTCCTAAATTGGGGTTGGACCCCCAAACATTTGTTGCAACAGGCGCCCATGCTGGAAAGGTTAGTGAAGGTAAATATGCATGGAGGAGAAAAAAGGGGCAATCTAAAGCTTCCAGCATGCATGGGGACAAAGGGGACATTCTCAGCATATTACAATCATGGTAATTAGGGAAGGATGAAAGAAATACAATACATTAGCATACATGTAATACATAAAATGTGATGTTAAAGGAGAAAACTTACCCTAATATAGTCCTCCTGCAGGACTTGTATAATGGCAGAACAGGTGTCTGGGATTATGAGGCCCAGAGCCTGGGGGGAGATGCCTGTCGTGAACTTCAAGTCCTGAAGACTTCTCCCTGTCGCCAGATAACGTAAAGTGGCGATGAGCCTCTGCTCAGCACTGATGGCTTCCCGCATAACGGTATCCTGCCTGGTAATATAGGGGGACACCAAAGCCAACAGTTCCTGAAAAACGGGGTCAGACATCCGCAGAAAATTCCTGTAGTCCTCAGGATTATTCTCGACTATCTCCCGCAGCAGAGGCATGTGGCAGAATTGGTCCCGCTGGAGCAACCAATTCTTGGTCCATGAACTCCTCCTCACACCATTCATGGACTGGTCTTGGTCCAAAACAAGCAGACCAACACCAAGCGCACGCACAGCATGAACTCGACGACGAGAACGTCCAGGCGACATGGCTAGGAAACGGTCGTCTTATCAGAACGTACAGAACAGAACGCACTTTAGAACAGCAAGGCCTATGAATAACGAACTGAAAATCAGAAACGAACGGGCAAGAACGCACTGTAAAACAGATACGACCTGCCTAGA
The DNA here is from genome assembly GCA_029206835.1 of Rana muscosa. Taxonomy (NCBI): domain Eukaryota; kingdom Metazoa; phylum Chordata; class Amphibia; order Anura; family Ranidae; genus Rana; species Rana muscosa. The sequence goes on from CM055122.1 coordinate 1,216,127,794, forward strand.
CGCCCTGAAAGTCAAGATACGAACCCACAAGCACAAACTGAACCTCAGAAAACGAACTGAAAAGCACGAAGACTGAAAAGCGCGAATCGTCTCTTCCCAAACTTTTACTTCACACGCGGTAACACGAGATCAGCAAAAGCAGCCCAAGGGGTGGCGCCAAGAAAATCGATCTTCCCCTTTATAGTGCCGTCGTACGTGCTGGACGTGAGCGCGGAGAACAATGAGGAAATTGGGAAATGTCAGTGTGTACGCATAGAAAGCTTGACGAGAAACTCGTCAAGGTTAACAAGAATCTCGTCGAAAAAAACGACGTGTTTTTAACGACGAGAAACTCGGTCGTGTGTACGAGGCTTCAGAAGTGAAATCAAAAATTTACACCCTTAGAAAGCCTGAAGGCGGTGCTTGGTTTTGGGGTCCCGTACGCGGCTAGGCTCCCAAAAAGTCTCACACATGTGGTATCCCCGTACTCAGGAGAAGCAACAGAATGTATTTTGGGGTGTAATTCCACATATGCCCATGGCATGTTTGAGCAATATGTGTAAAGGCTGGCCGCAGGCTAGCCTGTATTTGTGGGAGGAGGCTGAGAGCACTATTTATAGCCTCCCTTGCCAGGTCCTGCGTCGGCGTCGTTCTGGGTTATTGCTGTCGTCACTTCCGGGTTTCAGGGCGTCCGCGTCACTTCCGTTTTTTCCTGCAGCAGAGTGGCAGCGTGGTTCCCCGGCAGGAGGCTCCTCGTCACCCCATCTCCTGGGGCTCGCGGTGCGGGTAGGGGGGCGGTAGGCTTTGACAAGGGGGCCCGGTTGATAGCAGTCGGCAGGCACCAGCTGTCCGCCCGCCCGCCGCGGTATGCCTTTTTGGGGGGGGGGAGCCTTGCTGTGAGCGGCGCTCGGTATAGCCGCTGTAGCTGGGGGTAGGGAGACGCGTGCTGGTCACTCACCTCCCGGCATTTGCATGGGGGACTCCCACACGCCTCCCTTATGTGCCAGTGTCAGCTCTCTCTCCGGATGTCATGGGGCGTCTTGTGAGCACGCTTCCCGGTTCCCATGGCGGGCTTCGTTGGAGCAGGGGGGGCTTCCATTGCTGGCGCATGTCGGCGTCCATGCGGGGGGAGGGGGGTTGTCCAGCTTCCTTATCCTGTGCCTTGGTGGATCAGGCAGGGGGGGGGGGCGCTGCAGGCTTCGCCGGCTCCTTCTTCCGCACCGCCCGCCCGTCCTCCATTGCCCGTGCAGCGTGGGGGGGGACACCATCCACCCACTCATCTTCCTCTCGTTTATCACCGGCTGCATCGCAGGGCCGGATACTCGCCCACCACTCCTCCTCCTGGGCTCACGCTGTCCATCCATCCACTCCTCCCGGGCCACGCTGGGGGGTGGAGGGGGGGCTGTCCTATTTTCCGGGGTCACGCTGGCTGCATGTGGGGGGGGAGGGGCTGGCCATTCACGGGTCTAGCTGGCAGCTAGGGGGGGGCTGACCATTCACGGGTCTCGCTGGCAGCTAGGGGGGGCGTCCGCCTGTTTTCCAGGGGTCACACGCTGGCAGCATGGGGGGGGCTGTCCGCCCCCCACATCTCCACGTGTCACACAGGCAGGATTTCTTGCGACACATGCTGTTGCGGTAGGTATTCCGTTTGCGTTTTCTCAGTGTCTCTGCGTTGGGCCTGCTCCGGGCTCCATGCAGGGGGGAGGGAGGGGGGGCGTTCGCCCGTTCACTTTCTCGGTCTCCACGCTCACCAGGGGGAGGGGGGGTCGCTCACCGCCGGTTCTCATCCCAGCTCTGGGGGGCGGGGGGGTCTCTGCACGCCTCTCTTCCTTCACCTACTTCACGGGGGGGCGGCTGGCCCTTCCATCCGTTCTTCCATCCATCCTTTTTCTCCCGAGCCTTGCTGGTGTCAGGGGGGGTCTCCATTTCCACTCCTCCCGGACCACGCTAGCAGCGTGCGGGGGGGGGGGATTGGGTCACCTCTCTGCTGCGGTAGCAGTCCATCTTTTCTCTGTGGTCACGCCAGCGGTGTGGGGGGGGGCTGTCCACCCATCGGCAACGCTGGCAGTATTTCTTGCGTTGCATGCTGGTCATAGGTTCAGCGTTTGCAGTGTCAGTGTTTCGGTCTTCACGTTTATGTATCGCTCAGGCGTTTTTGTCGTCATGTCATAGCGTTCATGTCTGCCCCAGGTTTTTCTGTCATTTCTTTGCCTCAGCTTCAGGCTCAGCGTTTCTGGCAGCGTTTTCCCAGTGTCTCTGCATTTTTCTCATTGTCTCTGCGTTTCTCTCATTGTCTCTGCGTTTCTCTCATTGTCTCTGCGTATTCTCATTGTCTCTGCGTTTCTCATTGTCTCTGCATTTCTCACTGTCTCTGCGTTTCTCACTGTCTCTGCGTTTCTCTCTGTCTCTGCGTTTCTCTCTGTCTCTGCGTTTCTTATTGTCTCTGCGTTTCTTATTGTCTCTGCGTTTCTCATTGTCTCTGCGTTTCTCATTGTCTCTGCGTTTCTCATTGTCTCTGCGTTTCAGCAGTGTCTCTGCGTTTCAGCAGTATCCTGCGTTAGGCAACAGGCAGTGTCTTAGGCGTTCTGGCCCGGCTGTTGCGTTTTCTGTCTCAATGTTTCTGTCAGTACTTCTGGCTCAGCCTCAGCATTTGGCTGCCCCAGGATTCTGTCGTCACGTTTCACTCTCAGCTTTCTGGCCCAGGTTTCTGTCGTGGCCTTTTCTGTCACAGCGTTTTCTGCCCAGGATTTCTGCCTCAGCGTTTCAGGCTCAGCTTTTCTCGCGTAGCATTTCTGCATAGCATTCTGCCCCAGGTTTCTGTCGTTACTTTTTCAGTCACGTTCTGTCATGGTTTCTGTCAGTGCATTTGTTTTTGCAGTCACGTTCTGCCTTAGCGTTCTGCCCCAGGTTTCTGTCGTTGCGTTTCTCAGTCGTTCTGTCATAGCATTCTGCCCAGGTTTCCGTCATTACTTTTCAGTCACGTTCTGTCATAGCGTTCTGTCCCAGGTTTCTGTCATTACATTTTCAGTCACATTCTGTCTTAGCATTCTGCCCAGGTTTTCTGTCAGTACATTTTTCAGTCTTGTTCTGTCCCAGGCTTCTGTCATTACATTTTTTCAGTCAGGTTCTGTCATAGCATGCTGCCCAGGTTTCCGTCATTACATTTTTCAGTCACGGTCTGTCATAGCGTTCTGTCCCAGGTTTCTGTCATTACATTTTCAGTCACATTCTGCCCAGGTTTCTGTCAGTACATTTTTCAGTCATGTTCTGTCATGGCGTTCTGCCCCGGGTTTCTGTCATTACATTTTTCAGTCACGTTCTGTCATAGCATTTCCGCCCCAGGTTTCTGTCATTACTTTCAGTCATTTACGGTCGTAGCATTCTGGCCCAGGTTTCTGTCATTGGATTTCAGTCTCAGCATTCTGTTGTAGCGTTTCTGTCATGGTGGTTCTACCCCAGGGGTTTTTCTGGCATTGCATTTGTCTGCCTCAGCGGTGCAGTCTCGTCGTTGTCATGCATCTTGCCCCAGGCTTCTGTTTTTTGCTTTGTCGCAATGTTTCAGTCTTAGCGTGCTGCTCCAGGTTTCCTGTCATTGTATTTCTGCCTCAGCCTTCAGGCTCTGCGTTCAGCCTCGGCATTTCTCTTGTACATTTTCTGTCCTAGGTTTTCCTGTCTTGGCACATCGGCCTCAGCGTGTTCACGAGTTCTGTCATAGCGTTTCTGCCCCACGATTTCTGTTGTTGCATTACGGCCCCACGAGTTCCGTCATTGCGTTAGTCTCAGTGTTCTGCCCCAGGGTTCCGTCATAGCGTTGCTGCCCCCACGTTTCATGTCTGGCGTTCCGGCCCGCGATTTCCTGTCATAGTGTTTGTCATAGCATTGTCTTTGTGGTTACCATGTCTCATCGTCATTGTCATGTTACAACCTGTGTTGTTTAGCTAGTGCTCACATTTCGGGATCTGTCATGTCTACAGATCCATACGGGTTGAGGTTTCGTTTTTAATGATTGGAGACCACAATCTTCTCACCCGTATACCACACTTCATACGATGTACGTTCATTTATTACACCTGTACGTTACCCACCACGGTCTGTGGGTGCACTAGCCCTGAGGCTACTCGGGCTCACATCTCACATTAGGGTGGGGGGGGCTGTTATCATGTTCGTCACGCGCAGTGGTCTTGTCCTTGGTCATGCTCGTTCTTAGGTAGTCACGGGGGGGGGGGCGTTCGTTGTGTTTTTGTGTCTGGTTCTGTTGTCATGTCAGTTTGTGTCCTTGGGTGGGCTTGCTGCCCGTCTCTGTTGGATTAGTTCATGTGCATCCCTTCAACTGCGGGGTGCTTGGTCTGGTTTCTTTGACTTCATTCCTTAGGGGGGGGGGGCGGGCGGGCCTCCTTAGTTACCTAGTGGCGGGTTCCTGTTGCATTGGTTCTTTGGGCTGCTTTTCCTGCTAGTTTCCGTTAGGTGCTCGTCCGTGGTCTGGCGGTCCAGCACTTGCTCTACTCATGGGAGGGTTGGATTGGCTTCCACGCCGACGTCAACTGTCTTGCACTCGTTCCATCAGTCCTGCTGTTGATAGGGTGGGACTTGTGCATTCAGGACTCATGTTTGGGTCATGCTTCTGCCTAGGTTCTGCCGGCCGAGTCCGTCAGGTGGGATCGGTGTTTCTGTGTGTCTGGCTTTTCCATGTGCAGCGATGTTGGTTGCCTCAGCACATTGGCCTTTTCTACCTGCTCCTCCAGGTATCCAGCACTTCAGATTCCTGCCAGGTTGTCCTGTTTGCAACTCACCCTCTCACTCCCCGTACCAGGGTGGGTAGGCCGGGGGTTTAGGGGGTTCTTCTCGGAGCACTTCCCGGGGGGCCTGTTGAGGCATTTTTCATTCTGTATTGGCCTCGTTGCAGGGGCCCCTCGCGCCAGGTTTGCTTCTACTTCCTTTTCGTATCCGCTCATCACGAGGGTTGCAGTCATGTCTGGGTTGTCTCGGGTGCGAGGCTCTATCCATCCGTCTCAGGGGGTTCAGTCGATTTCTGGGCTGCGCCGCAGGTTCGATAGATGAACTGCCTGCCTTTAGTCGATAGGTTTCTCCAGTCATTGCAGATACTCACCGGATACATACTATTGCCTTCGGGGCACATGCTGCCTTCCTTGTCGGTCACCTTCCCTTCTTCACCTAAACATGTGTCTTTTGCCCTCTTTTCAGGCATACCGACCAGCTAGGCCATGGCACACCTCAGGCCTTGGTTGTTAGGGTTTCAACGCTTACTTACTTGGTTGTTAGGGTTTCAACACTTACTTGCTCGAAGTCTCTGACTACAAGTGTAAAGGCTGGCCGCAGGCTAGCCTGTATTTGTGGGAGGAGGCTGAGAGCACTATTTATAGCCTCCTCCCTTGCCAGGTCCTGCGTCGGCGTCGTTCTGGGTTCCCACCCACCCATTCCCCCAGCCTTCATACACACTCTTTATACATTTTTCTTGTTCTTACATTCAGGGTATGCCCTCTTTTCAGGCATACCGACCAGCTAGGCCATGGCACACCTCAGGCCTTGGTTGTTAGGGTTTCAACGCTTACTTACTTGGTTGTTAGGGTTTCAACACTTACTTGCTCGAAGTCTCTGACTACAAATCATTTAGTGACAACTTTGTGCAAAAAAAATAAAAATAAAAATAAAAATGTATTTTTTCCGCAACTTGTGTCAACATAGAAAATATTCCATGGACTCGACATGCCTCTCAGTATATAGCTTGGGGTGTCTACTTTCCAAAATGGGGTCATTTGGGGGGGTTTTGAACTGTTCTGGCATTTTATACACAACATTAGGAAGCTTACATCTACTCTTCTAACCACTTGAAGACAAAGCCCTTTTTGACACTTTCTGTTTACATGAAAACATTTATTTTTTTTGCAAGAAAATTATGTTGAACCCCCAAACATTATATATATTTTTAAAGCAAAGGCCCTACAGATTAAAATGGTGGGTGTTGCATTTTTTTTTCTACACAGTATTTGCGCAGCGATTTTTCAAACGCATTTTTTGGGGAAAAAATACACTTTTTTTAATTTTAATGCACTAAAACACACTATATGTTTGATTAAATAAAAAAAGATGATCTTAGGCCGAGTACATAGATACCAAACACGACATGCTTTAAAATTTCGCACAAACGTGCATTGGCGACAAACTACATACATTTTTAAAAGCCTTTAAAAGCCTTTACAGGTTACGCCGTTAGATTTACAGAGGAGGTCTACTGCTAAAATTACTGCCCTCGATCTGACCTTCGCGGTGATACCTCACATGCATGGTGCAATTGCTGTTTACATATGACGCCAGACCGACGCTTGCGTTCGCCATTGGGCAAGAGCAGGGCAGGACAGGGGTGCTTTTAATTATTTAATTTTTTTATTATTAATTTTGCTTTTTTATTTTATTTTTAAACTGTTGCTTCCATATTTATTTATTTTTATCATTTTTATTGTTATCTCAGGGAAGGTAAATATCCCCTATGATAGCAATAGGTAGTGACAGGTACTCTTTTTTGGAAAAAACTGGGGTCTTCTAGACCCTAGATCTTTCCTCTGCCCTCAAAGCATCTGACCACACCAAGATCGGTGTGATAAAATGCTTTCCCAATTTCCCAATGGCGCTTTTTATATCCGGGGGGGGACATTCCCTCCCACTGCTTGTAAAAGCAGTCCAGAGGCTAATTAGCCACTAGGATTGCTTTTACATGAAAGCCGGCCGCTGGCTGAAAAGAATGATACCAAGATGATACCTAAACCCGCAGGCATCATTCTGGTATAAACATTCAAAGTCCAGCAACATACCAGTACGTTGCTGGTCCTTGTTGGACATGTATTGTAATCTTTTTTTTTATGCAGCCTGATTGATCGGTGGGTATGCCCACCATTAGAATACCGACCTTCATCCACCCACTTCTAATGATGGGCATACATGCACCATTTATATATGCCGAAGCATGGGGGCATTTTCCGGCAAAAGTTATGCTGCGTACACATGGTCAGACTTTTCCACGGGCAAGCCTCCGTCGGAATTTCGACCGTATGTACGCGGCATTAGGAGCAAAATCGCTCCTCCGCCCCTGCTGCCCCAATGCTTCGGCATATATGCTTTTTTTTTTTAACTGTGGGGGTGAAATCACCTCCTACAGCACTGGAGTCGCAGGGATCAGGCCTGTCTCTGCGAACGCTGCAGTTATGTGTGTTGTGTTTTGCAAGTGACAGTGATCGATCGATACTGCACTTGGGTGGCCTGGGCTGGACGGAGGGGAAAAATGCAGGTGCTAGCAGGTATCTGGGCTGATCCCGCTAACACTGCATTTTTGGGAACCCTAAACTGCTGGGGACGCTAGTATAGATCTGATCAGATCAGATATTGATCTGTTCAGATACTATACCACTAAGGGAGGTGTATGCTTCACGCGTGGGTGTTAGCGCTACTGGCACTAACCTGACGCTGCCTGGGGTGTGACACAGACCCTCTCTGACGCTAAAACCTAATTGATATCACCCGCCGGGCGATCAGGGGGTTAAACCATTATTGGGTTATATACGGCGGGTGCCCTGACACTATAAAAAGCAAACTAACTAACCAGCGTCACCCGTAACACTTATATGGTGATTACTGGTGAAAGGGTTAACTAGGGGCAATTAGGGGGTTAAAACCTTTATTAGGTAATATATGGGGGTACCTGACGCTATATAAAAACCTGACGGCGAACCTAAAAAAAATTACTGGCTACCGATCGGCACGACCGACACTAAGACAGCGATCAGAAAAACGATCACTTAGTGATAGTGGTGATAGGGGGTGAAAGGGTTACCTGGGGGGCGATCAAGGGGGTTAAACCTTTATTAGATAATATATGGGGGTACCTGACGCTATAAAAACCTGCGGCGAACCTAAAAAAAATTACTGGCTACCGATCGGCATCACTGACACTAAGACAGCGATCAGAAAAACTATCGCTTAGCGAAAGTGGTGATAGGGGGTGAAAGGGTTACGTGGGGGCGATCAAGGGGGTTAAACCTTTATTAGGTAATATATGGGGGTACCCGACGCTATAAAAACCTGCGGCGAACCTAAAAAAAATTACTGCCTACCGATCGGCATCACCGACGCTAAGACAGCGATCAGAAAAATGATCGCTTAGCGACAGTGGTGATAGGGGGTGAAAGGGTTATCTGGGGGGCGATCAGGGGGTTAAACCTTTATTAGGGGGGGTTAGGGGGCTACACTGGACCTAAAACTAACTTTAGTGACACTTTTACAGTCACAAATGTCACTGATTGCAGTGATCAGTAAATAAATGGTCACTGCAATCAGTGACACTGTGACTGGGGGCTGGGGGGTGATCTGGGGGGTGATCTTGGGTGTCTGGGGGGGCCTGGGGGGGCGATTTATGTGCCTATGTGTCCTGGTGTCAGTGTAGTGTTTTGTGCACTAACCTGCATCTTCTCTTGTGTGGCGCTCGGTATATGTGAGCGCCGCAGGAGAGATGACATCACTTCCTCTGCCTGTGTAAACATTACACAGGCAGGGAAGCTTTCTCATTCGCCGGGAGCGATCGCGAGGGGGTGGCCGGAATCGAACGGCCGTCCCCTCTTCCTGGATCGCTCCCGAAAACTTAACCACCGCTCACTGTAAAGAAGGGGGGTCCGATCGGACCCCCCAACTATACAAAGGCGATCACGTAGATATACGTGATTCTGCCTGTCGGTGCCATTCTGCCGACTTATTTTTACAGTGGGCGGTCGTTAAGTGGTTAATCATAGGCGTGTGCACGGGGCACACCCTAATCTCCCTGTGTGTGTTAGTGTCCCAAGACCTGCCTGGGCTGCTGTGAAATGCTGCATCCAAGCAGTGAGTAGCCCCCCGCTGCCTGTGATGCCTGTTAGACAGTATCACATTGAGTAGATTGTGAGGCTTGTAAGAGCCACTCAGAGTGTGAAACTGTCATATAATATGTAACTTCATTCAGGGAGAGAGAGGCACTGTAAAAATTCAGCCGTGATGTCGGGGATGGGCGGAACCAAACATCTATCAAACACCAGCTAATGGGATGTGGTCTGGGCAGGCCGCTATGTGTATGTGGCTCCACCCCCTTTCTTAAGCAGCCCAATCATTGGCTGGTGTTTCGATAGCTGTTCGGTCCCGCCCATCACCACTGAGTTGTGACAGCTCCTCTCTCTTCATGCATGCAGTTACATTACATGACAGTTTCACACTCTGAGCAGCTCTTACAAGCCTCATGATCTGCTTAATTTGAAACTGCCCCTCTCCCCAGTCAGTACCACCTATCAGTGCCAATCCATGCTTCCTATCAGTGCCACCTGTCATTGCCACCTGCCCGTGCTTCGAATCGGTGCCACCTGTCAGTGCCCATCAGTGCCATATGTAAGTGCCAATCAGTACTACCTATCAGTGCCAATCAGTTCTGCCTATCAGTGCCAACCAATGCCACCTATCAGTGCTTCCAATCAGTGCCAGCTATTAGTGCCAAACAGTGCCCATCAGTGCTGCCAATTAGTGCCATGAAATGCTGCCAATCAGTGCTGCCTATCAGTGCCACTAAATGCTGCCAATCAGTGCTGCCTATCAGTGCCAAATAGTGCAGCCAATCAGTGCCATTAGTGCTGCCAATCAGTGCCACTAAATGCTGCCAATCAGTACTGCCTATCAGTGCCAATTAGTGCAGCCATATCAGTTCCATTACTGCTGCCAATCAGTGCCACCTATCACTGCCAATCAGGGCCCATCCGTGCTGTCAATCAGTGCTGTCAATCAGTGCCAGTGCTTTCTATTTGGGCCAATCAGTGCCACCTATCAGTGCCCATCAGTGCTGCCACTGAGAGCCAATTAGTGCTGCCATCCAGTGCTACCAATCAGTGGTGCCTATTAGTGATGCCAATCAGTGCCACCCATCAGTGCTGCCAATCAGTGCTGTAAATCAGTGCCCATCAGTGCTGCCTGTCAGTGCCCATTAGGGATGAGCTTCGAGTTCGACTCGAACATTGCCTGTTCGCCCGTTCGCCGAACAGCGAACAAATTGGGGTGTTCGTGGCAAATTCGAAAAATCTATGGGAGAAATCTAAAGTGTTAATTATAAAGGCTAATATGCAAGTTATTGTCCTAAAAAGTGTTTGGGGACCGGGGTCCTGCCCCAGGGGGGCTGAGCGGACCTGATGGGGAACTTTAGAAGGGGCGGGTCTATACATTTAAAATACTGAGAGGGAGTTCCCCATCAGGTCCGCTCAGGCACAACCAATGAAGGACAGCGCTGGACATCGGGATCGCCGCGGGACACTGGATTTCACCGCTGGAATGTTTTTTTTTTTTTTTTTTTTTTTTTAAATAAAGGACTTTTTCAAGGTGTTTGTGTGTTTTTTTAAACATTTTTTTACGCTTTCTTCGTGAAATGGTAGGGGTACAATGTACCCCTTACCAATTCACATAGGGGGGGCCGGGATCTGGGGGTCCCCTTTGTTAAAGGGGTCTTCCAGATTCCGATAAGCCCCCCGCCCGCAGACCCCCACAACCACTGGGCAAGGGTTGTGGGGATGAGGCCCTTGTCCCCATCAACATGGGGACATCCTCCCCATGTTGAGGGCATGTGGCCTGGTACGGTTCAGGAGGGAGGAGGGCCGCTCTCTCGTCCCCCCCTTTTCCCCTGCGGCCGGCCAGGTTGCGTGCTCGGATAAGGGGTCTGGTATGGATTTTTAGGGGGACTCCACGCCATTTTTTAAAAAAATTTGGGGTGGAGTTCCCCTTAAAATCCATGCCAGATCTGAAGGGCCTGGAATGGATATTTGGGGGAACCCCACGTCAATTTTTTTTTTAATTTGCGGCAGGGTTCCCCTTAATATCCATTCCAGACCTGAAGGGCCTGGTAATTGAATTCTGGGGAACACCCACGCTTTTTTTTTTTTTTTTTATCAATGACTTTTGTATGTATTGCCGGGAGCCGACAATTCATTAATAGCCGCGAGTCAGTTTTAAATGCATTTTTTTCTTTCAAAAATGACATTTTTTGCAGGGACAGTTCTAAGCACGGGAAACATGCGCCACTTCACATGCATATCTTTCACCCCCCCCAGGTACGAAATTTAAAGGAATATTTCACTTTTATTTTTTCATTTTAAGCATTATTAAAATCACTGCTCCCGAAAAAACGGCCGTTTTTAAAACTTCTTTTTGCATTGATACATGTCCCCTGGGGCAGGACCCGGGTCCCCAAACACTTTTTAGGACAATAACTTGCATATTAGCCTTTATAATTAACACTTTAGATTTCGAACGTTCGAGTCCATTGTATTTAATAGGGTTCTAAAGTTTACACAAACATTTTGTCTGTTCGCAGGTTCTGGTGCGAACCGAACAGGGGGGTGTTCGGCTCATCCCTGGTGCCCATCTGTGCACTGAGTGCAGGGATGGGGAAATTAACTCAGCAGCCAGGCACATTGTCCATGGAAGGCCGGCCTGGTGGGACACAACTGAAATCTGTTGATGTTTATTAATGCCACATGCCAATCTTTAGTATAATAGGTAATCACCACACTAATATTTACAATAAACTACTGGAGGTTACATAAAAAAGTGTCAGTAAAAGGCCTGCCGCTAAGCACTGTTATGTGTTCTCACACCACAAAAAAAAAAAAAAAAAAGTGCAGCGCTAACTTACTGATCAATAACTTAACAAAAATGGTGGAACCCTCTAGTGTATGGAAATCTCAATAAACTTCAATATTACCACATTACCGGTCTCTGTGATATGTAACGTCACATATACGTCACATATAATACACATCAAACTGAAATTAAGACATACTGTATAAAACGAAACTTAGCAGGGATAGTGGAAACCCCTCTACAGATAATTGCAATACAAATTAACTTCAAGTGCAACAACTTTTTAGTTTGGAGGTTCACGCCATTACAGCACTTTGGAATTTTTATTTTTCAGATTGTTACGCTTAATTTTATATGTTTTAGTTACTATTATAATGTAAATGTTTTCACTTGAAGTTCATTTTCTACCACCCTTGCTAAGTCCATGGCTTCTTGGACCTTGCTTTGTACACTGGTGTGCAGTCATGTATGAACAGGAAGGAGCCATCCCCAAACTGTTCCCACAAAGTTGGGAGCATAAAATTTTCCAAAATGTATTGGTATGCTGACGCCTTAAGAGTTCCCTTCACTGCAACTAAAGGGCCAAGCCCAACCCCTGAAAAACAACCCCACACCATAATCCCCCCTCCACCAAATGATTTGGACCAATTCACAATGCAAGATCCATAAAGACATGGATGAGCGAGTTTGGGGTGGAGGAACTTGACTGGCCTGCACAGAGTCCTGACCTCAACCCGATAGAGCAACTTTGGGATGAATTAATGCGGAGACTGTGAGCCAGGCCTTCTCATCCAACATCAGTGCCTGACCCCACAAATGTGCTTCTGGAAGAATGGTCAAACATTCCCATAGACACATTCCTAAATCTTGTGGACAGCCTTCCCAGAAGAGTTGAAGCTGTTCTACGGTGGGCCAACTCAATATTGAACCCTACAGACGAAGACTGGGGTGCCATTGAAGTTTATGTGCATATATATATATATATATATACAAGCATGTATGTTTGAACTTTGGGGTGCACACCCTAATGCAATAGGCTGTGCACGCCTATGGTCTCAATGGATGTAGAGAAGTGGATGTACATCGTAGATATAAAATGAAGGAAAAATACAGATAGTATACAACCGTAAACACTCTTCAATGATGCTAAAAAGATTAAGGGTACTCACATTTCATGAGATAAAACAAGCAAAAAATCAATCCAGGATGAATAGACCATGCATAGAGGTGGATATGTTTGTGTACACAGCAAAACCAGCGTGGCAACAGCACATACGTAGGCTCCTTAATTTTATATCCACAATGTACATCAACTTCTCTACATCCACTGAGACATATTGGAAGTACTAGAAACTTCATGTTCCTGGAAGATATGTGATGTCTGATTGATGATGATGATGATGATGATACATCATATTGAGCGCATTTGACTCATTTAATGGTGGATCACGTGTTGAAGGTTGATCACGCATACCTTCAGAAGTTTTATTTCTACACTGTTCTATGAACAATATTTTGGGGATTTTTTTTGGCACAGTTTTTGGCATCATTATTCACCATTTCATGGACTAATTTGTTTTATGAATGTAGCGGGTATATGCTTTTCTATCAAGTTTGAATTTGGTGGGAAATCTGTGATGTGTGGTTCCCTGGGGCCCAGCAGGTAACGCTGTCACTTTGGGCCCGGGGTTGAGCCATCGTTGCAGTGGCATACCCTTTTTGGCCTCTCGCAGCATGAGTACAGCGGGGCTCCGCTGGGCTTGCTGGGGGAGGGTATAAAGGGGTCGGCCATTTTGGTCACGGGGTCGTCGAGTCCCAGGCACTTTCAGCCTGAGGGCTGTGGTTCATGGTCAGTGTCCAGGCGGCCTAGGCCTGGACACCCGGAGCTCCTGTTCCACCACAGGCACCTTCCGCCTGGGGTGAGGTACTCGGTTGGAGGCCTGGGGCCCAGTGTCCTCCGCTGGGCTGCGTGAGGGAAGGATTTCCTAGGGGACCCCGGGAGTGGGGTACCCGTATCCAGAGGCGTAAGGGGCCGGAGGAGCTACTCACCCGAAGACCTGGTGCAGCAGATTGCCGGTGCCGGGTGAGCCTCAGGAGACCGCCCGGAGGGGTATCTTCCCAAATAGGGGCCGAGTGCAGTCAGGAGGAAGGTTCACCATTCATCCGGTCGGTGGCAGCGACCAAGATTCTCAACAGGTGGCATAGATCATGTGCCAAACCTATTCGCTGGTAGAGGAATAGGAGAGTTCATTGTGCCTGGGCCTACTCGTATCCACACCCCCTGTCTGTTCGTTGAGGGAGTCCAACTGATTGTGTTTCATCCTGACATTGAAGAATAAAGGAGTGTTGGACTTTATTGGTGTGGGGCTCATTTACTGGCAGACACTGTTCCAGAGAAGAGGCGGAGGCTCCAAACTCAGAACACCGACCCGAAGGTAAAGGAACTTTGCTTACACCACATAAACATCTGCGGTGAAGGCTTGGCGTGGTGACCCCGTACTCTCTCCTCCAAGGTACCCCTAGACAAGCAGAAACCAGCCAGCAGAGGAGGGAGAGAGTGGAGGCCGATACATGAATAATAATAGCGCTGCTTTTTTGTTGTTCTAATTGATTTGCACAGTATATATGACTGTTTGTTGCTAGTGGCCTTTTTCAATTTCTCTTGTTTTTATCAGCGTGTTTTCCTTTTACTTGACTAATAACTTTAAATCTAGATTAAGCAACAGTATTGGCCTATAATTGGTGCATTCTGTTGGGTCCTATCTCAGCTTTGGAAGAACTGCTATATTTGCTGCTAAGAAGGAGGTCGGTCATTCCTGCACATTAGTGAGAGAGTTTAAGGATGGGATCACATATGTGCAAATTGGATGTGGGTTTCCCCACATTCAATTTGCATGATATGTGAGTGTGACCGGCTCTTAATGGAGCTGGTTCACACAGGTCCAGGGAACCCGCAGAGCGGATTGCAAAAGAGTCCTGTGCGTGTTTGGGTCTGGTTCAGGTGCGAATTCAGGCAAAAATTTTAACCTGAATCACACCTGAAGCGGTGAAAACACACACATCGGACCCCAGGCACGAACCCACGGCCGCACATATGTGAATCCGGCCTGAAGCTTTAAAGTGAAAGTAAACTTCAAACATTCAATTTTACCTATAGGTAATCCTATAATAAACCACCCTAGGTTTCCTTCAGAGCCTGTGCCATGAATGACGGCTCCCACGTGCATGTGTGGGAGTGACGTGATCGCAGCTCCAGACAGTCACAAACCTGGAAGCAAGATGGGTGAAGATGAAAGCAGTCTCCAGTGAATGGAATGCTTCGTTTTCAGGTAAGTTTCACATAATGTGCTAGTATGCGATGCTTACTAGCACATTATGGATTTCCCTTGCAGGTAAGCAAAAAAAAAAGCCCAGCGATTTACAACCATTTTAAGGAGAGGTGTTTTGAGTATTCCGGAATAGGTTTTATAACATTGTGATGAAAACCTGTTGGGGTCTGGGCTTTTGCAGGGTTTCATATCTTTAATCGCTCATAAGAGTCCTTGCTCATTTATAAGTGTCTCTAGATTGCAAATGTCTTTCGCTTTCAAGCTAGATAGTTTGCTCTGCTCTAGAAGAAAAGCCCGGAGCAAAAAGACAGAATGCCATAGGCGGAGGGCTGGGCATGACTGAGTGAACAGAGTATGTAATAAGAGAAGATTAACTATTGGCTAATGTAAATATAGAGGGGAGGGGTGAAGGCTAGATAAAAGGAAGACCCCGCCCCTCTGAGTTAACACAGCGCAGGGGAAAGTTTCCAGCATTATGTCAGCTAGCAGCAGCATGTCTTCTGTAGACAAACTGAAAGTTTCCAGCAGCAGGTCAGCTAGCAGCAGCATGTCTTCTGTAGACAAACTGAAAGTTTCCAGCAGCAGGTCAGCTAGCAGCAGCATGTCTTCTGTAGACAAACTGAAAGTTTCCAGCAGCAGGTCAGCTAGCAGCAGCATGTCTTCTGTAGACAAACTGAAAGTTTCCAGCAGCATGTCAGCTAGCAGCAGCATGTCTTCTGTAGACAAACTTCTGGCCCAGCTTCGGGCAGAGGCTGCGACATGGGGCGAGGATTGGCTCCAGGAGACCCTGGGGCCGATGCTTTCAAGTCCGGCCGGGTCACAAGGTACCGCGGGGAGAGAGGCTGGGCGAGCTCGGAGGTCTAGACCCCCGGAGCACTACTCACCGGGCCCCTCCCCGACAGCTCAGCGGCAGATTGGGAGTCCCCCTAGGGCCCCTTCGGGCCCCCTGGCTAAGCGCGCCGCATTGCCCAAGGCGGGGGGTACCGGAAGGAATCCCCCTCAAGTGCGGAGCTCAGCGGGGGGCCGCACCGGGAGTTCCAGTGTGGCCGATAGGCCCGCGCGGCGCGTGGAGTCGGATCAGATGGGCCCGGCCCCTCGGGGGTCCCCAGCGGGTTTGGGGCTCCTGCGGGGGTCATCGGTGGCCGCGGCGTCCGGGCATCCCCCCCCTCGGCCGGACATCGGGTGCAGGAGGCTGCGGGAGGTGGTGTGCCAGTGAGTGATGACGGCGGAGCGGGTGAGCAGAGACAGCGTGGAGGCAAGGCGGTTAAGAAATCGGCGGGCGGGTCAGGTGCGCGGAGGTGGGACCAATCGGGTCCTGACCCCTCGGCTTCCAGGGACAGGTCACCTGGTGAGCTATCGTCCGGTGGTGAGGAGCTGGCTGGTGTGCTGTCAGAGGGTGTAGTGTGCAGCTCGGAGGAGGATCAGAGACCCGGACGGTCGGAGGCAGCGGTGGATTCAAGTGGATCGGCTGGTGTGAGTTCTTCCAGGCAGCCCGGTAAGTCCCTTTCAATTGTTTCTGCTGGGGGCCAGGAGGGGCATGGTGCCCAGGTGGGTATGTCGGCTGCGGGTGTGGGTTTTGCGGTGCAAGTTCGGGGTCAAGATGATGGACAGGCGGGGGGGGGGTGCGTTCCAGGATGGGGGAGGTGCACGGCCGGACGGGCTGCAGGGGTTTCTTGCGGGCATCAAATCCTTAGTCAGCCAATTTGAACAGAGGGATGGCGGGCGAGTCAGTCCGGCGGCGGCATGGGTCCCGCCAACAGGGACGGCTGGGCCCGCTGCCGTGGTGGGGTCACCGGTTACACCTGCGGGGAATATTGGGGTGGGGGATGCTGTAGGGTTGGGTTCTGCAGCTGTGGCCACAAAAGAGGGTGGTGCGGTGGAACAGGCGGCAAGGCAGGATGTCATTAGGTTGGATGATGCTGCTAAATGTGAGATGTATGTGTGTTATGAGGCATTGCTGGGATCTCACCTGAAAGCCGAAGTGAAAGAAAAGATATGGAAGGGTGAGTATGTGGAGATGTTCTCACTTCTGCTATTAGAGAAGTTTCATCTGGACAGGGTAAAACCGGATGATTCAAAAAAAGAGGATGAGGAGAAGAGGAGATATAGGCTGATCCCACGGACGTTTACAAACTGGTTGCAAGCGTTCTCCATAATGGCTAGTGTTATAGGGCAGAAGAACCCGGAACATTGTTCGGCACTATTTGGTTATCAAGACTCTATAGGGGAAGCATACAGAGTGTACGGGGGCACGGGGTGGCTCAGATATGATGGACAATTCAGGCAGAGGAGAGCGGTGAGGCCTGGTCTGCGGTGGGATAATAAGGACATAAGCTTATGGATGCGGTTGATGACGGCGCCGAGGGCTTCTAGTCAGTTTTTTCAGGGAGGGGGGGGCGGTGGAACCTCTTCCCCAGGACAATCGGCCGGGAAACAAAAGGGGGTGTGCTGGCAATATAATGAGGGCTCCTGCAAGTTTGGGGGGTCCTGTCGTTTCAAGCATGAGTGCTCCGGTTGTGGAGGCTTCCATACACAGGTTAGATGCTTTAAGCGAGGTAAGGGGCGGGCCGGGGACTCTGGGCAGAAAAGGGAGGACTCCGGTGATGGTGGAAAGGATGCGGCTGTTCCTCGGTAGGTATCCAGACAAGGGGGCGGCAAGGTTGTTGGAGCAAGGGTTTTCAGAGGGGTTTCGCATTCCATGTTCTTTGCAGGTTATTCCCCCGATCGCACGCAATCTGCGATCGGCCTTGCAGCAACCTGCAGTGGTCACGGAAAAGCTGCGCAAGGAGGTTGCTTTGGGCCGGATGGGGGTCCTTTCCGGTCCCCTCCCCTGGTGAACTTGGTGGTCTCCCCGCTCGGGGTGGTACCTAAGAAGGAGCCCAACAAGTTCCGCCTCATTCACCACCTGTCTTTCCCGAAGGGCAGGTCGGTCAATGATGCTATTGATCCGGAAGCATGTACGGTCAGTTACACTTCCTTTGATGCTGCGGTGGGGTGTGTTCGCCGGTATGGCCAGGGGGCGCTGATGGCAAAAACAGACATAGAGGCGGCGTTTAGATTGTTGCCTGTTCACCCGGATAGTTTTCACCTCCTGGGTTGTAAGTGGGACAATGAGTTCTATGTGGATAAGTGCTTGCCTATGGGATGCTCCATATCGTGCGCACTGTTCGAACAGTTCAGTTCGTTCGTGGAATGGGTGGTCAGGGATGTGTCGGGGGTGAATTCAATCATTCACTACTTGGACGATTTCCTTTGTGTGGGTCCGGCCTCATCCAGAATCTGCGCTGTGCTCCTGGCCACATTGGAGCACGTTGCAGAGCGGTTTGGGATACCATTCGCACCTGACAAAACGGAGGGACCTCGCACGGTTATCAAGTCTTTGGGTATTGTCCTGGATTCGGAGGCCATGGAGTGCCGCCTACCATTGGACAAATTGGAGTCGCTCAAGACTGAGCTGAAGGTCATGATGGGGGTAAGGAAAGTGCAGCTTAGGGTTTTACAGTCGCTACTGGGAAAGCTCAATTTTGCGTGCCGCATTCTGCCAATGGGCAGGGTGTTTTGCAGACGGCTGTCGGCTAGCACGGCTGGGGTACGGTCCCCCACGCACTTTGTGAGTTTGGGCAGAGAACACAAGGCGGACTTGCGGGTTTGACATTCATTCTTAGAGTCTTTCAATGGGAGGGCGTTATGGATGTCGGGCCCTATTAGCAATTTTGATTTAGAACTATACACAGATGCGGCTGGGGGGGCAGGTTTTGGGGCTTACTTTCAGGGCAGGTGGAGTGCGGGCCCATGGCCGCAGTCCTGGATGGACGCTGGTTTCACCAAGAATTTGGTTCTGTTGGAACTGTTCCCGGTGGTGCTGGTGGTGGAGTTGTGGGGGGCGTGTTTCAGGGATCTGAAAGTGCGTTTTCATGGGGACAACCTGGGGGTAGTACAAGTCATCAACAAAGTGTCGGCATCTTCCCACCCGGTGGTGCGTCTGCTGCGCCATCTGGTGTTGAGATGTTTGCAGCTCAATGTGTTTGTGTATGCGGTGCACCTTCCGCGGGTGGACAATGTCATAGCTGATGCGCTGTCTCGCTTTCAGTGGGACAGGTTCCGAGAGTTGGCACCGGGGGCGGAGCAACGTGGGGTCCCTTGTCCAGGCTGGCTGTGGAAGATTCCGTTGGAATAGTGTCAGGTTGGATCAAAAAATCGGTGAGTACGGGCACATGGGGGGCGTATGAGAAGGTGTGGTTGGAATGGAAAGAGATGGTTCGGGAAGCAGGAGCGGATCCTGTGGGTCCCAATGTCAGGTTATTGGTGCTGTATTTCCTGGCTAGAAACATGGAGGCCCGTGTGTCCAGGTCCAGTTTGGGTAAGAAGATGACAGGCTTGGCTTTTTTGTTCAAATGGCAAGGTTGCCCCGATTTTACAAAAGATTTTTGGGTGCGGCAGGCGCTTAAGGGTTATGGGCGGGGGGGGGGGGGGCAGAAGCCGGATGGCAGGCGACAGGTTTCGTTTGCTCTCTTGGTCAAGATCATGGGGCAGTTACAGGGCTTATGTTCATCCCCATACAAAGTTTTGTTGTTCACGGTGGCATTCTCACTGGCATTCTTTGGAGCATTCAGAATAGGTGAGTTGGTCAGCCCGTCAAAAGCAGTACACGGGGGGTTGCTTGATAGCGAGGTGGGCTGAACGGAGCAAGGGGTGTCGCTGGTGCTGAGGAGGTCTAAGACGGACCAGATGGGCAGAGGTAAGTTGGTCCAGGTTTTTCCGGTCCCAGGTTCCCTGTTGTGCCCGGTAAGGGCTGTAAAAGGGTACTTGGAGGTGCGACCGTCGGGGGTGGGTTCCTTTTTGGTACACGAGGACGGAATCCCACTTTCAAGGTATCAGTTCATTGCGGTGTTCAGGAAGTCCCTTCGGGCTTTGGGACTCAAGGAAAATGAATTTTCCTCGCACTCTTTTAGGATCGGGGCAGCTACGGAGGCGGCCAGATGTGGGATGGATGAGGAGGCGGTTAAGAAGATAGGCCGCTGGGAATCCAGGAGGTTCCGGTTATACGTACGCCCACAGCTACTGGTGGGACTGGAATAATGTGGGGGTACAAGTCATGGGGCGTTGTTTATGTTTTGGTTTGAGTTTCTGTTTGGATTGCTGGGAATATATAAGGGTGATGGGAGATTCTCATGGTGAATGTCTTCTTGCAATTACAGGTCAAATGCAGGCGTTGGTCTGGATACTGGGCCATTCGTTTGTTTTCTGGGGGGCTAAGAGAGCCGATGTTCGTCATGAGGGTCGGCAGCTGGGGTTCCCAAGACCGGAGGCGTGTGTCCACTGGCTGGGAATTCCAGGAATGTTGTGGAGTAAGATGGTTCCGGAGGTGCACCGTTTTGCGCGTTTGGACAGGCCACCTGACGTTCTGGTACTGCACGTAGGTGGCAACGACTTGGGTTTCAGGTCCATGCTAGAAGTGACTCGGGATATGAAGTCTGATTTCCTGAGGCTAAGGATGTCATTCCTGGACATGATTATCGTCTGGTCAGACATGGTGGCACGGGTAGAGTGGAGAGGGGCTAGGTCAGTGGCTGGAATCAACAGGGCCCGGAGGAAAATTAACCGAGACATGGGCAAGTTTGTGGTACGGAATGGTGGGTTGGTGGTCCGACATTTCGAATTGGAGGTGGATACATGGCGGTATCTACGAAGGGATGGGGTCCATCTGAACGATGTGGGGACTGATTTATGGTCTTTGGGTTTGCAGGATGGGATTCAACGAGCCCTTAAGGTTTGGAGGGGCACCAAAGGGTAAAGGTGTTTTCCCTTCGATGCGGTGGCGGGTGTTTGGTCTTTGCGGGAGAAGGAAGTACCTCGAATAAGCAAGTGGTCAGGAACCATCGGTGGTATGGGTTCTGAGGATGGTTTCCAGCTAACAGGAGTTTAGCTGGATGAGTTGGATAATGGGGGCACTGCGGTCAGTGGTCGTCTCTGAGTAGGTGATCGGCTTGAGGCCTATGACCATTGGTAAGGTACCGCAGTGTCCCGGGATAATAAGAATTTAATATGATGAGGAATATCGGGTTAATATGATTATGGCGAATTTGAGGTTCCTGCAAAGACCAACACTAGGGGGCAATATTTCTGTTATGTTTCTGGGTTTATGTGTTTTGATGGTTAAAGTTTTTGATAACTGATGGAACAGTTAAAAAAATAAAGGAGGCTGCTACGGCCATGTTTTACTCCAAAACAGCAATGTGTGGTCTCTTTGATTAAGATAAGTAAGGTATGGGGTATAATGTGGTGG
This sequence comes from Rana muscosa, assembly GCA_029206835.1. Lineage (NCBI taxonomy): Eukaryota > Metazoa > Chordata > Amphibia > Anura > Ranidae > Rana > Rana muscosa. The sequence continues at coordinate 1,216,149,037 of CM055122.1, forward strand.
GCAGTACTGGAATACATCGGTTTTACAATAGTCAAGAAAAGCCCGGAGCAAAAAGACAGAATGCCATAGGCGGAGGGCTGGGCATGACTGAGGGAACAGAGTATGTAATAAGAGAAGATTAACTATTGGCTAATGGAAATATAGAGGGGAGGGGTGAAGGCTAGATAAAAGAAAGACCCCGCCCCTCTGAGTTAACATAGCGCAGGGGAAAGTTTCCCACCCACCCTCCCTTATAAGCAATGTAGGAAGGAGGAATTTTAATGTGGTCACAGTATGGTTTTCTGTTGTCAATTTTTCTTTTCAGGTGGACGGATTGTCGTAGCAGTGGCGGGTGTTTGGTCTTTGCGGGAGAAGGAAGTAACTCGAATAAGGAAGTGGTCAGGAACCATCGGTGGTATGGGTTCTGAGGATGGTTTCCAGCTAACAGGAGTTTAGCTGGATGAGTTGGATAATGGGGGCACTGCGGTCAGTGGTCGTCTCTGAGTAGCTGATCGGCTTGAGGCCTATGACCATTGGTAAGGTACCGCAGTGTCCCGGGATAATAAGAGTTTAATATGATGAGGAATATCGGGTTAATATGATTATGGCGAATTTGAGGTTCCTGCAAAGACCAACACTAGGGGGCAATATTTCTGTTATGTTTCTGGGTTTATGTGTTTTGATGGTTAAAGTTTTTGATAACTGATGGAACAGTTAAAAAAATAAAGGAGGCTGCTACGGCCATGTTTTACTCCAAAACAGCAATGTGTGGTCTCTTTGATTAAGATAAGTAAGGTATGGGGTATAATGTGGTGGGCAGTACTGGAATACATCGGTTTTACAATAGTCATGTATTTCCCTCCATTCCTGCCGGTTTGTGCTGAGGAGGAAAGTTGTATAATTTGGAATAAAAGTCATGGAACTGTTCCGTTATTTTCTCGTTCGCGTATTCAAGCTTACCTTCCCTATTTTTTTATACAAAAAATATTGGATAACAGTTGTGAATCGTTTAACGCTCTGGCTAAAAATGTCCTGCTTGTGTCTCCTTGGTCATAATATATTCTCTTCTTAAGGAAGATGATACGTTTGGCTTTAAATTTCAATAGCTGGCTGCTGTAGAGCTTTGCGGGACTCTAATGCCGCGTACACACGATCGGAAATTCCGACAACAAATCTTCGATGTGATCTTCCGACTGTGTGTAGGCTCCATCGGACATTTTCTGTCGGAATTTCCGACAACAAAAATTTGAGAGCTGGTTTTCAAATTTTCCGACAAGAAAAGTTCTTGTCGGAAATTCCGATCGTCTGTATGCAATTCCGACAGACAAAAAATGCTCTGAATCAAGTATGAGACGGAAGCGATCGGTCTGGTAAAACTAGCGTTCGTAATGGAGATAGCACATCCGTCACGCTGCAAATTTTTGGATTTTTTAATGCAGCGCATTCTCTTCTTCTTTATAATGCTAGAATAATGAAGTGGTTTTTCTTCTGATATGATTTCTTCTGATAACTCACACAGAGTTCTGACACACTTATTTCTTCATTATTTCTCGTGATCTCATGAATTATATTTTTATTTTTTAAAGGCACCTGGGACTGTGTCATGCTAATGGGCCTGGCCACCTCCTGGCTGACACTTACGACCGCCACCTCCTGGCTGCCGCTTAGCCTAGCCACCTCCTGGCTGCCGCTTACCCTAGCCACCTCCTGGCTGCCACATTCCAGAGCATCCAACTGGCTGCCACATTCCAGAGCCTCCTCCTGGCTGAGGCTTTCCTGTGTATTAAAAAGGGACATAGTTTTAGTTTTTTGTTCATCAATCACACACAATTTTCAGCTCATGACTGTTGCAAATTGAATGTTAATAAATATAAAAGACTATCATTCTGACCCCAGCATTTTTCATTCTTGTCCCAATCATTTGTGGCCACTACTGTCTATTGATATGTAAAACACTTTTTGTTAAATCATTAATTTGTTATCAATAATAACATCTAGTTAACATCATTAATTTTAGGACAATAAATATGTAGAAAAATACTATACCTGGCTCAAGCTGGGCTCCTCCACTTCTTCCTGGTTGGAAGGCCCAGGTTGGTCTTCGGAAGCCTCAGCAGGGGTGGATGGAAGGGGGGGAATGATGGGACTGTGACGTGATACGGGGGCGGGGTCAGCGAGTGGCATCACCCGGTGACCACGCCCCATGCCAATAAAAGTGGGTGCGCTCCGCCGACACAGCATTGTAGTGGCGGACAGCGACGAGGCAACATCGGGCGGAGAGAAGAGGGAAGAAGACAACGATGAAGACCGGGACCCCGCTAGCAAAAGAGCTGGAAGAAGATAGCGGGGCGCCTGGCAGAAGGCAGAAAGAACCGGAGATAGTGGAGAAGGCACCGGAGAGCGAGAGAAGAACCGGAGAGCGCAGAGACCACACCAGAGAATAGAACAAGAGACCCCCCGAAGTCAGAAGAAGACGACGATGAAGACCGGGACCCCGCTAGCAAAATAACTGGAAGAAGATAGCGGGGTGCCCGGCAGAAAGACCCCCAAAGTCGGAAGAAGACGACGAGGAAGACCGGGACCCCGCTAGCAAAAGAGCTGGAAAAAGATAGCGGGGCGCCCGGCAGAAAGACCCCCGAAGTCGGAAGAAGATGACGAGGAAGACCGGGACCCCGCTAGCAAAAGAGCTGGAAGAATATAGCGGGGCGCCCGGCAGAAAGACCCCCAAAGTCGGAAGAAGACCCCCGGAGCTGCCTAATAAATTACTTTAAAAACCTGTGTTGTGTTTTTTATTGACTTTTTTTGCCACCAGGTGAATGGGTAGGGGTACGATGTACCCCATACTCATTCACATAGGGTGGGGGGCCGGTATCTGGGGTTCCCCCTTATTAAAGGGGGCTCCCGGATTCCGATAAGCCCCCCGCCCGCAGACCCCGACAACCAACGGCCAGGGTTGTTGGGAAGAAGCCCTTGTCCCCATCAACATCAACATGGGGACATCCTCCCCATGTTGAGGGCATGTGGCCTGGTACGGTTCAGGAGGGAGGGGGGGCGCTCTCTCGTCCTCCCCCTCATTTCGTGCGGCCTGCCAGGTTGCGTGCTCGGATAAAGGGTCTTCATTTCCTTTAACAACTAGCTATAAACAGGTTAAAAAATAAAAATAAACGCCGCAAAATCGCGGTACTTGCATTTTGGATGCGGGTCCATTGAATTCTATTACATCCCAAACACTGTTTTTGGCCTGGAAAAAAAAATCTGCAGCTGCCTTTAACCTCGTTTTTCACAAAGCCGAAAAATGCCTTCAGACGCCAAAGACGTCCACGTTTCAGACGCGGTAACGGAGTTTAGCCACATTTTAGTTTAGAAGCGTTTTTAAAGGTGACCTATTTTTTTACATTGATAAACTCCAAAATTATGGCAAATGAGGAAAAACCATAAATATATTGTGACAGCAGGAAGGTAAAGTCACCTGGTTGCATCCAGGGGGGTAGATATATTTCTCCCAGATTCAGGCTTTATGCTGACTTATACAACTAGGGTGGAGAGTTGTATAAGCCCAGCTGAGGCTAGTAGGCTCATGGATGACTCATACCTCTAGGGAGAGTGTGGGGCGTCGTACAGACAGGGAGTTGATGAGACCAGCTGAACCTTGTCAGCTCATTTAGGCCTCTATAAGAAATCCCAGCTTCATTAGATGTTAGCTCATGCCTGGAACCAGACCTGTGTGGACTGTCTAGGGAGAGTGAACCCCTGTGCGGTGAGGCAAAGCCTGTGTGGCTATTTGTTTGGACTTTTACTAAACCAGGGACTTAGGGACTAGGACAGCACCAGGCTGATCCCAGTTGTTAGTTTAGGAAACCTGCATGTTTAGTCAGAGGTCAAACTGACCAGGATTTATTTTGTTTGTTTCTTTTTGGCTTTGCTGTGTTTTTGTCACTGTACATAGAGAAATAAACCGCACCTTTTGATTTTGAAAACCACAACCTCCGTCTGCTGGCCCTGTTTTTGTGTGGGGAGCCCAACCAGGGGGTCACACACACCCGCTACCGAGTTAACCCCCCTCACAGTTGGTGGAGAATGCGGGCAGTTTTTTTTAAGCCAGCATGGAGGAGATACTGAAACAGCTGGCTCTAGCAAATGCCAATCAACAGCAGACAAATGCAGGTTTGCAAAGGAGCCTTGCAGCCCAGCAGCAAGCTCATCAACAAGCCCAGCAGCAATCTGAGGCCCGCTTCATAGACCTGTTACAGAAGCAAGAGCAGAGACTACAACAAATGGAAGCAGTAATGCAGCAACGTCCGCAGACCAGTGAGGAAAGCCGTCCCACTAATACCGCGTCCTTTGGGGTGAGTCGTTTATTGACAAAAATGACTGGAGAGGATGATCCAGAGGTATTTTTGACCACATTTGAAAGGACTGCTGAAAGAGAAAAGTGGCCTGAGGAGCAGTGGGCTGGACTGGTGGCTCCTCTGTTAACTGGTGAATCGCAGAAGGCTTACTATGACCTAGAGCCTGACCAAGCAAAAGACTATGTGATGCTAAAAGCTGAAATATTGGCAAGGCTGGGTGTCACCCTGGCTGTCCGGGCTCAGCGTGTGCATAACTGGACTTTCCAGCTTGGAAAACCCCCCAGGTCTCAAATGTATGATCTCATTCACCTGAGCAGGAAGTGGCTACAGCCAGAGACTTTGTCCGCACCGGAGATTGTGGAACGTGTTGTGATGGATCGTTTCTTGAGAGCTCTTCCTACCGCCATTCAAAAGTGGGTAAGCCATGGAGACCCAGAAACGGCCGGTAAACTTGTGGATCGTGTAGAGAGATACTTGGCTACAGAGAACCTGACGGCCTCTTCCAGAGACTCTCGGACTTTCCACCCTAAGACCAGACCATCCCCAGGGGCGGATAAGAGGATTCCAAGGGGTGAGGGTGGAGAGAGTGAGAGGGTGGGAGCTCTACCCCAAGTTTGGCGAGAACAGCCTGGGAAATCAGCGGCTCAAGAGGCCGCAAGAAGGATCGTTTGCTACCGCTGCCGGCAAGCGGGACATATTGCAGCAAATTGCCCGGTTGTGGAGGAACCCATGCAATGTGACTTTCTGATGGACAGACGTCAGTCGCTGTGTGCGACAGTCGCATGCACTGCCATTCGGGGAACTGAGAAACATTTATGCAAAATGTGTATTAATGGTAGAAATGTTGTGGTATTACTGGATTCAGGTAGCCTTGTGACCCTGATAAAGGCTGAATTAGTTAAAACAGAGGTCTCTGGGAATAGCAAGGTAGCTGTTATTTGTGTGCATGGGGACACCCGAGAGTATCCAGTGACTACAGTGTGTTTCGAGACCCCCAAAGGTACCCTCTCTCATCCAGTGGGGTTAGTATCTCAATTACCGCATGATGCCATTGTGGGAAGGGATTTTCCGAAGTTCTGGGAACTGTGGGATGATCCTGAGCGCCCCACTGGTGCCCCTATGTACCAGGAATGTGATAGCCAGAACTCCTCTGAGAGTGGTGAGGACTCTCCAGAATTTCCCTTGTCAGTATTGGCAGGGGAGACTCAAGAAACTGGAGAGGAGCCCACCTCCTCAGACGAAAACCTACCGTCTGTGGAGTTTTCTGATCTGGAGGTTCACAGGGAAAATTTTGCCACAGAACAGTTAAAAGACCCCGCCCTAATAAAGGCACGGGAAAACGTAGTGGAAATAGATGGCGAGTTAGTGAACCCAGATAATACCTGCACTTACCCATACTTCAGCGTAGAGAAGGACCTACTGTATCGGGTGGCAAAAAGGGCAGAAGAAACCGTTGAGCAGCTGGTGGTGCCCAAACCTTACAGGAAGTTGGTGTTGGAGTTGGCCCATGGGCACATTCTTGGAGGTCATCTGGGGACAGAGAAAACCCGAGAGAGGGTATTACAGAGATTCTATTGGCCTGGGGTGATGAAGGACATAGAAAATTATTGTTCCTCCTGCCCTGTGTGTCAGAGGTCGGCCCCGATGCCACATTTCCGTAGCCCGCTGGTCCCTCTACCCATCATTGAGGTCCCGTTTGAGAGAATCGCAATGGATTTGGTAGGTCCTATAATCAAGTCCGCTAGGGGGCACCAGTACATATTGGTTATAATGGACTATGCCACCCGTTATCCAGAAGCGATCCCTCTCAGAAATACCTCGGCCAAAACCATAGCCAAAGAGCTATCTCTTGTTTTTAGCCGGGTGGGTATTTGTAAAGAACTGCTTACGGACCAAGGTACACCCTTTATGTCCCGGGTTATGAAAGAGCTGTGTAAATTGTTCAAAGTGACGCAATTGCGTACATCTGTGTATCACCCCCAAACCGATGGGCTGGTTGAAAGATTCAACAAAACCCTAAAACAAATGTTGAAGAAAGTGGTGGATAGAGATGGAAAGGATTGGGACTGTCTACTTCCTTATTTGATGTTTGCTATTAGGGAGGTGCCCCAATCCTCTACGGGATTCTCCCCCTTTGAGTTACTGTATGGGAGACACCCAAGAGGGCTGTTGGATATTGCCAAGGAAACTTGGGAAAGTGAGAGTTCTCCCCACAGGAGTGTGATTGAGCATGTCGCCCTGATGCAAGATCGAATTGCACAGGTAATGCCCATCGTGAAGGAACATTTGGCCCAAGCGCAGTTGGCACAGCAGAGAGTGTACAACCGTGGAGCAAAGACCCGTACCTTTTCCCCGGGGGATAGGATATTGGTACTTGTCCCTACGGTTGAAAGTAAATTCCTTGCCAAATGGCAAGGCCCCTACGAGATAATGGAAAAAGTGAGCGAAGTGAATTACAAGGTCAGACAACCAGGAAGGCGAAAGCCCGAACAGATATATCACGTTAATCTGTTGAAAGCCTGGAGGGATAGAGAGTCCCTAGTCGCAGAAACTTGGTCACCAGCTCAAACTGGTTGCGTGATTCCGGAGGTTGGAATAGCAGCCACCTTGTCACAACCCCAACAACAGGAGGTTAAGGAGTTTGTGCTTCGCAACAAGGAGGTGTTCTCTGAGCTGCCGGGACAAACATCTGGGGTAGAGCATGATATTATTACCCCGCCCGGTGAAAGGGTGAAGTTAAAACCCTATCGGATCCCAGAGGCCCGACGGGAGGCAATACGGGAGGAAGTACAGAAAATGCTGAACTTAGGGGTGATAGAGGAGTCCCAAAGTGATTGGTCTAGTCCCATTGTGTTGGTGCCTAAACCGGATGGGAGCTGGCGATTTTGTAACGATTTTCGTCAGTTGAACAAAGTTACAAAATTTGACACCTACCCCATGCCACGTATAGATGAGTTGATCGACCGGCTGGGAACAGCCCGATACATGACGACTCTTGACCTCACAAAAGGGTATTGGCAAATTCCCCTGGCCAAGTCGGCCAAAGAGAAAACCGCATTTGTAACCCCAGACGGGGCGTTCCAATATAAGAGAATGCCGTTCGGGTTACAGAATGCGCCGGCCACATTCCAGCGGAAAATGGACCAGATGCTGAGGCCCCATCGGAAGTATGCTGCGGCTTACCTGGATGACGTAATTGTCCATAGCACAGATTGGGCCTCACATCTGCCAAAAGTGCAAGCAGTCCTGGACTCTGTTCGGGAAGCGGGGTTTACGGCTAACCCCAAGAAGTGTACCATTGGGCAGGAGGAGGCCAAATATCTTGGGTACACCATTGGCAGGGGAGTAATAAAACCCCAACTCAACAAAGTCGAGGCCATCCAGAGTTGGCCACGTCCCAACAGCAAGAAGCAGGTACGAGCCTTTCTGGGAATCGCGGGTTATTATCGGCGCTTCATTCCCCACTTTGCTTCTAAGGCTGTGCCCCTAACCAACCTGACGAAAGGGAAAGGGTCGGTCATGATTAAATGGACCCCCGAGGCTGAGGCAGCATTCCAATTCTTGAAACAAGCCTTATGTAGCCAGCCAGTGTTGTACTCACCCGACTTCTCTAAAGACTTTGTCGTACAAAGTGATGCGTCAGATGTGGGGTTAGGAGCAGTATTGTCCCAGGTCTGGAACGGGGAAGAGCACCCAGTCATTTACCTCAGCAGGAAGTTGAAGTCCCATGAGGTAAATTACGCCACGGTTGAAAAGGAGTGTTTAGCGGTGAAGTGGGCTCTAGATTCCCTTCGGTACTATCTGCTAGGTAGGCACTTTGACATGGTTACGGATCACGCTCCGTTAAAGTGGATGGCTCAAAACAAGGAAACAAATAGAAGAGTGAATAGGTGGTTCCTGGCCCTCCAGGAATTCAACTTCACAGTAAAGCATCGCCCTGGCGTTCAAATGGGGAATGTGGATGCTTTGTCTCGAGTACATGAATGCCTGATTGCTGGTGTTCCAACCCCGAGGTTAAAACAAGAGGGGGGGGTATGTGACAGCAGGAAGGTAAAGTCACCTGGTTGCATCCAGGGGGGTAGATATATTTCTCCCAGATTCAGGCTTTATGCTGACTTATACAACTAGGGTGGAGAGTTGTATAAGCCCAGCTGAGGCTAGTAGGCTCATGGATGACTCATACCTCTAGGGAGAGTGTGGGGCGTCGTACAGACAGGGAGTTGATGAGACCAGCTGAACCTTGTCAGCTCATTTAGGCCTCTATAAGAAATCCCAGCTTCATTAGATGTTAGCTCATGCCTGGAACCAGACCTGTGTGGACTGTCTAGGGAGAGTGAACCCCTGTGCGGTGAGGCAAAGCCTGTGTGGCTATTTGTTTGGACTTTTACTAAACCAGGGACTTAGGGACTAGGACAGCACCAGGCTGATCCCAGTTGTTAGTTTAGGAAACCTGCATGTTTAGTCAGAGGTCAAACTGACCAGGATTTATTTTGTTTGTTTCTTTTTGGCTTTGCTGTGTTTTTGTCACTGTACATAGAGAAATAAACCGCACCTTTTGATTTTGAAAACCACAACCTCCGTCTGCTGGCCCTGTTTTTGTGTGGGGAGCCCAACCAGGGGGTCACACACACCCGCTACCGAGTTAACCCCCCTCACAATATATATATATATATATATATATATATATATATATATATATATATATATATATATGAAATTGCTTCCATTGCATTGATACTCTATATAGAACGATCAAGCGGCGGAACTGCCGCTATGATCATTTTTATCATGCACAGAATCGCTGGCTGAAAAGAATGATATCTGAATGATGCCTGCAACTGCAGGCATCATTCAGATGTCACCGCACAAATCCAAGGACGTCATTTAACGGTGGGCGGTAGAAAAGTGGTTAATATTTTGGAAATTTAGAAAAAAGGTACTTTTTCTCCTTCATTGATGTACACTGATGCACTGATGGGCACCGATAAGGTGGTAAGGGTGGGCACTGAGAGGTGGCATTGCTAGTTGGCACTGGTGGGCATTGAGAAGTGGCACTGCTAGGTGGCAATGATAGTTGGCAGTGATGGGCACTGATAGGCAGCACTGATTGGCACCAGTGGTGGGCATTGATAGGTGGCACTGGCAAGGGCTACTGATTGTCACAGATGACGCAGAATTGCCTCTTCCTCTTCGGGCCCGATGTCCCTTGCACATAAGCCGATGATTGCCTTTTTTTATGCTCACGCTGTTAGCACAATGAGAAAACAAAAACCTTTACCCAGCTTTTGTTTACATCACGTGATCATTGGCTGACAGCTGATCACATGGTAAAGGGCAGGGATCGGCCCCTTACTCGGATCTGTCATCACGCGAGTCTGTGACTCGTGACCACAGCGTGCATGCGAAGGGGAGGACGTCTATTGACGGACTCCCGGCAATTGAGGACCGTGCTGTGGCCGTCGATCAGTTATAACGCTGATCTCAAGTGATTAACCACTTAACGACCGCTCACTGTATATATACGTCGGCAGAATGGCACGGACAGGCACAATCACGTACCTGTACGTGCCTGCCTACGTATAGTTGGGGGGTCCCATCGGACCCCCCTTCTATACAGTGAGCGGTGGTTATCTGTTCGGGAGCGATCCGTGATGAGGGGATGGCCATACGTTTCCGGCCACCCCCTCACGATCGCTCCCGGCGAATGAGAATCTTCCTCTGCCTGTGTAATGTAAACACAGGCAGAGGAAGTGATGTCATCTCTCCATGCGGCGGTCTTTTCGATCCGGCGCGAGGAGAGAAGACATCTCACAGTAAGTGCACCAACACTACACTGACACCAGTACATGTAGGCACACTTACACCTCCCAGTCACCCCCAGATCACCCCCAGTACCCCCAGTCACAGTGCACCGTTTGCAGTGGTCATTTTTTTACTGATCACTGCAATCAGTGTCATTTGTGACAGTAAAAAGTTGCAGGGCAGTTAGGTTTAGGCCCCTTTAGGTCCAGGGTAGCCCCCTAACCCCCCCTAATAAAGGTTTAACTCCTTGATCGCCCCCCAGGTAACCCTTTCACCCCCTAACGCCAGCGTCACTAAGCGATCATTTTTCCGATCGCTGTATTAGTGCCGGTGGTGCCCTAGATGGCCAGTTATTTATTTTTAGGTTCTCCGCAGGTTTTTATAGCGTCAGGTACCCCCATATATTATTTTAACCCCCTGATTGCCCCTAGAGTTAACCTTTTCACCAGTGATCACCGTATAAGTGTCACTGGTGACACTGGTTAGCCAGTTAGTTATTTAGGTTACCCGTCAGGTTTTTATATAGTGTCAGGTACCCCCATATATAACCTAATAAACGTTTTAACCCCCTGATTGCCCCTAGTTAACCCTTTCACCAGTGATCACCATATAAGTGTTACGGGTGACGCTGGTTCGTTAGTTTGCTTTTTATAGCATCAGGGCACCCGCCGTGTTTAACCCCCTGATCGCCCGGCGGCTGATATCAATTAGGTTTTAGCGACAGAGAGGGTCTGCGTCGCCCCAGGCAGCGTTAGGTTAGTGCCAGTAATGCTAACACCCACGCGCAAAGCATACACCTCCCTTAGTGGTATAGTATCTGAACAGATCAATATCTGATCTGATCAGATCTATACTAGCGTCCCCAGCGGTTTAGGGGTCCCAAAAACGCAGTGTTAGCGGGATCAGCCCAGATACCTGCTAGCACCTGCGTTTAGCCCCTCCGCCCAGCCCAGCCCAGCCCACCCCACCCAAGTGCAGTATCGCTCGATCACTGTAACTTACCAAACACAACACACATAACTGCAGCGTTCGCAGAGACAGTCCTGATCCCTGCGATCGCTAACAGTTTTTTTGAAGCTTTTGATACATTTGCTGACAGTCAGGTGCTTTTTTACCTGTGAATCCTACTAGTGTACCCCTAAATTTAGAGCCCAAAATGGCAAATCGAAGGTACACTAGTAAAGAGGCCTACGAGATTCTGAGCATGACAGATAGTGAAGAGGAGGTCACGCATCTGTCAGATTCAGGCTCAGAATATCTTCCCGTAGAAGACAGTGAAGACAGCGGCTCCATGTCAGATAGCTCTGACGACAAAGATGAGGTCCCTGCTAAGGTCAGGCGTACCTGATCCCGATCTTCTGAGGTTGTTGAGGAGCAAGAACCGCAGGGCTCTCGTATCATGGAGCAGAGTAGTACTAGTGCCGCTATTCCTTCTGGTGAATTGGCAAGCACCAGTGGCCTAGTACAGCCTGGGCGTACATCCAGCACTGCAGTATCACGTGGTGACGTGGCGAGTCCCATAAGTGCAGTTCAAGCTGGTGAGGTGGCAAGCACAAGTAGTGTCCCGCTGCCACCAAGAAGAAAACAAAGGCAGGCCCGTCGTGCCCATAGTGCACTTCCTGCAGAATTCGCCTATCCTGATTGGGTCCCCACCACTTCTGCAGAACCCGTACTTCCCCCATTCACTGCCCAACCCGGTATTCAGGTGGAAACAGCTGATTTTATGCCAATTGATTCTTATTCGCTGTTTTTCACGGAAGATCTCTATTGTGGACCAGAGTAATTTATATGCTGGTCAATTCATCGCCGCTAATCCCCAGTTGCCTTCCATTGCCAAAGATTGGAAACCAATTACGGTTTCCGAATTTAAGACCTTTCTGGGCCTTTCCCTCAACATGGGCACACATAAATTCCTGTCATTGCGCGCTTATTGGTCCACGCACCCAATTGACCACATGCCCGTGTTCTCTGCCTCAATGCCCAGGAAACTATACGAGCAGCCGCAAGATCTGCATTTCAACGACAATGAACTTTGTCGTCCACGTGGAGACCCTGAATACGACCGGCTCTACAAAATTCGGCCCCTCATAAACCACTTCAACGAACGTTTTGCAGCCTTGTTTATTCCCAATCAAGTTGTCTGCGTTGATGAGTCCCTGATTAAATTTTCTGGCCGCTTGTCTTTCAAGCAGTACCTTCCCAGCAAGCGTGCCAGATACGGGGTCAAGCTCTATAAGTTCTGTGACAGGGCAACAGGCTATGTATGGAGCTTTACGGTTTATGAGGGAAAAGATAGTCAGGTTGAGCCGGTCAACTGCCCAGATTACATAGGGAGCGCTGGCAAGATAGTGTGGAACTTGGTGTCACCCTTATTCGGAAAGGGGTACCACTTGTATGTGGACAATTATTACATGAGCGTGCCACTGTTTAGTCACTTGTTTGATCATCAGATTGGAGCATGTGGCACCGTGCGACCTAATTGCCGGGGGTTTCCCCAGAGGCTTGTAGATTCCCGTCTTAGGCTGGGGGAGATAGCCTGCTTGAAGTGTAATAACTTGCTCGCTGTGAAGTGGAGGGATAATAAGAATGTTTTCCTTCTTACCTCCCTTCATGCAGACACGACAGTCCAAATTCGTACAGCGACTGGTGTTGTGGAGAAACCCCTCTGTGTCCACGAATACAACCAAAATATGGGAGGGGTGGACCTCAACGACCAGTTGTTGGTGCCGTATCTAATTGACCGTAAGGCGAGACGCTGGTACAAAAAAGTGTCTCTATCCTTATTTCAATTGGCTTTGCTGAACGCTCATGTGCTATACAGAGCTTCAGGCGGGACGTTATCTCCCCTAAAATTCCAGGATGAGATAGTCACAGAACTCCTGTATCCAGGCGGTTCTGCACCTCACCATCCCCAACCAAATGCAGTAAGCCGGCTGCATGAGAGGCATTATCCGTATGTCCTCGAGAGTACCCCTACCCAACGAGCCCCCCAAAAAATATGTTGTGTCTGTAGCAAGCGTGGATTTAGGTGTGACACCCGTTATTTTTGTCCACGTTGTCCTGACAATCCTGGTCTTTGCATTGGTAAATGTTTTGAACGCTTCCACTCAAAAGTGATGTTTTAGCGTAGGGTACAGCATTTCACAGACTAGGACACACTTACACAGGGTCTCCCAAGATGCCATCGCATTTTGAGAGACACCCGAACCATTACAGTTGTTAAAGTTACAAAAAAAAGTGTCAAAAAGAAAAAAAAACAAAACGTAAAAACAAAACAAAAAAAAAAATAGTTGTCGTTTTATTGTTCTCTCTCTCTCTCTCTATTTTCTCTCTATTGTTCTGCTCTTTTTTACTGTATTCTATTCTGCAATGTTTTATCATGCTTGCTTTTCAGGTATGTAATTTTTTGTTTTCAGGTGTGACATTCAGCTGCAGCGCTGAATTATTTATCTTGACAGCAACAGCGTTTGCTCCCACGATACATAAAGCCGTGACTACAGTGCTGTAGGAGGTGATTTCACCACCACAGTTAAAAAAAAAAGAGCATATATGCCGAAGCATGGGGGCAGCAGGGGCGGAGGAGCGATTTTGCTCCTAATGCCGCGTACATACGGTCGAAATTCCGACGGAGGCTTGCCCGCGGAAAAGTCAGACCGCGTGTACGCGGCATAACTTTTTTGCGGGAGGATGCCCCCATGCTTCGGCATATATATTTTTTAGGCACAGGTTGCGTTAAAAAAATGTTTTATTTTTTACTAGTCTTTTTTTTGGTATTTGCTTTGCAGGTATGGTAAGGTCTTACTGTTATACTGTAATGTTACTTTGTTTTAATGTTAACCATCATTTGCTTAGCAGATACGCCATTCAGTTGCAGCGCGGATCTATTTATCTTGACAGCAACAGCGTTTTCTCCCACGATACATAAAGCCGTGACTCCAACGCTGTAGGAGGTGATTTCACCACCACAGTTATAAAAAAGAGCATATATGCCGAAGCATGGGGGCAGTAGGGGCGGAGGAGCGATTTTGCTCCTAATGCCGCATACATACGGTCGAAATTCCGACGGAGGCTTGCCCGTGGAAAAGATCTGACCGTGTGTACGCGGCATAACTTTTTTGCGGGAGGATGCCCCCATGCTTCAGCATATATAAATGGTGCATGTATGCCCATCATTAGAAGTGGGTGGATGAAGGGAGGTATTCTAATGGTGGGCATACCCACCAATCAATCTCTTTTTTTGCTGGACTTTGAATTGTTATACCAGAATGATGCCTGTGGGTTTAGGTATCATCTTGGTATCATTCTTTTCAGCCAGCGGCCGGCTTTCATGTAAAAGCAATCCTAGCAGATAATTAGCCTCTAGACTGCTTTTACAAGCAGTGGGATGGAATGTCCCCCCCCGGATATAAACAGTGCCATTGGGAAATTGGGAAAGCATTTTATCACACCGATCTTGGTGTGGTCAGATGCTTTGAGGGCAGAGGAAAGATCTAGGGTCTAACCCCCCAATTTTTTTCAAAAAAAGCATACCTGTCACTACCTAATGCTATCATAGGGGATATTTACATTCCCTGAGATAACAATAAAAATGGTAAAAAAAAAAAAAAAAAAAAAAATATGGAAGGAAGAGTTTAAAAAAAAAAAAGCACCCCTGTCCCCCCCTGCTCTTGCCCAAAGGCGAACACAAGCGTCGGTCTAGCGTCATATGTAAACAGCAATTGCACCATGCATGTGAGGTATCACCGTGAAGGTCAGATCGAGGGCAGTAATTTTATCAGTAGACCTCCTCTGTAAATCTAATGTGGTAACCTGTAAAGGCTTTTAAAAATGTATGTAGTTTGTCGCCGCTGCGTGTTTGTGCGCAATTTTAAAGCATGTCGTGTTTGGTATCCATGTACTCGGCCTAAGATCATCTTTTTTATTTCATCAAACATTTGGGCAATATAGTTTTAGTGCATTAAAAATAAAAAAAGTGTGCTTTTTCTCCAAAAAATGCGTTTGAAAAATCGCTGCGCAAATACTGTTTGGAAAAAAAAATGCAACACCCACTATTTTAATCTGTAAGGCCTTTTCTTTAAAAAAATTTATAATGTTTGGGGGTTCAACGTAATTTTCTTGCAAAAAAAAAAAATGTTTTCATGTAAATGTAGCGGGGTCTCCTTTAAGGCCCCGGGACTACATTACCCAGAACCCCGTTGGCCACTGCAGAGACTCATGGGAGGGGCTATTTAAGGAAGAGGCGAGGCGGAGCTCGCTCTCTTTGGGACACCGCGCTGCAAGCAACAGTTTCTTCCTGTGCGGATCTGCTGCGGTGCAAGGCCTGAAGCCTGGGGCCTTGCATAACTTCCGAAGAGCCTTCCACCCCTACTGCGGAGCCTGGGTGGCACCTGACTTGTCGAGTGAGGACATCAGTTGGATTGGGGACCCGATCGTTGCAGACGCTGTGTGTGGATACACAGCAGGGTGGAAGTCCCGGACTGGGATCGCGTCCGGAGTGGTGAGCGGGCACCTGCCCAAACCAATAGACTGTGCCGTGTTCAGGCCTATAGACTGCATAGGCCCACAGTTTTGTTTATCTGCTGTTCCCCAGAGATACCGGTAGCAGGACAGAGTTGAAGTGTCACCCCCCCCCAGTATAGTGTTCCAAGTTATTGCCTGGTTGTGGATTACAAAGTACGATTCATCAAGTGCACCACCGAAAGCTGGCATGCAAAGAAATCCCTATAGGAGGTGACTGAGATTTACTCCATGTCAGGCCTGACCGGGGTGGGGAGTTAAGATATTGTTTAGTGCGCCATAAGGCACGCATACCATAATAGCTACGCGTGGTGGAGTACCGCGCAGCGCCATTATTGTGTGCTGTATTGATTTCTGCAGGGCTCTGCAAGCCAGTTGCATGTGTTGTGTTCTGCCTATGCTACCTTTGAGATAAGAGTAAACTGTTATATTTAATCTCTCGCCTCAGTGTGTTGTCTTACTGCTAAGAGATTACCCCTTGCAATACTATTGAATGTGATACAAATATAACCCTAGACTAACTGTGCCAGAGTGGGTCGAGTAAGATTGCCGGGGGTTGGCGGTACTGTATACAGGGCCCGAAATCAAACCAAGCGGCTCTCTTAACTGGGGGTAGCGCTACACGTAGGGGCTCTCGAGTCCGGGATCCTGTTACAGCAAATAACGCGCCAAAAAGTACCAGCATGGACCCACTAGAAGTAGAACAGTGGTGCAAGATGGTCGGCACAGATCCAGCCGGGGTAGTAGTTATAGAACTCCCAGGGATCTGGCAAGAAGAAGCGGTAAAGCAGCTAGTGATGTCATTGTCCCTGCACCAGAAGGTGTGGGTTGTGGAGGTCAGGTTGAATTCTTCACTGACACACGCACTAATGGAGTGGAAGAATGGAGTCCCTGAGAACTTCAAGAATCCAAGTATAAAAGCGATAGATGATCAAACCTATAGCCTAATACACGCGCTGCCGCCCAAGCAGGGGGGATGGCTTCAGACACCAAAACAATCACCACCCACTTTAAAAAGAAGAGAGAAGAAAGAGAGTCCCGGGTCGCCGCAGGCCACCCTCAGCACCGAATTATGCGCGGTCCTAGGGGAGATCATAGCCCAGTGTAAGAAAGATCCTACAGACTACCAAATGTCAGGATACAGAAAACTCAGGATGTTTTCAGGGAGGAAACCTGTACCTTCAGGCGAAAAGGGGTTTGAGGAGTGGTTAGACGGTGCCACTCAGGCCTTAGAAGAATGGGAATTCCCAGACCACAGAAAGAAGCAGAGAATTGCTGAGAGCTTGAAGGGCCCTGCTCTAGAGGCCATACGCAACCTCAAGATGAGCAAGATGGACTGTGATGCACAGGACTATCTGGACATTCTGCAGAATGTGTTCGGTGGAACAGAGAAAATCACGGAGCTCACGTACCAGCTAGAGCACTGTTACCAAAAGGCAGGAGAGAAACTGTCAGAGTTCATGAAGCGCCTGGATAAGATCCTGCATAAGATGATCCTGAAGAAGGGGGATTGACCCAAGGAAGGTGGATGAGGCCCGTGTTCAGCAGGTGATGAGAGGATCTCAGCCCCTGGACCCCATCGCACTGGCGCTACGCACCAGACAGGGCGGGAAGAGCCTGGAGTACCCTGACTTGATCCGAATAGTCAGGAGAGGAAGAAGCTATGCTGGAGGAGAAGAAGAGGAACCAACCAGTTGAGTCGGTGAATCCTCCTCCGGTGATGGTCAGGACGGCTATGACCAAGGAAAGAGACTCCGAGGTGGATACCTTGAAGTCACAGATGTCCCAAGTATTGGGGATGCTGACCTCCCTGATGGAAAAGGAGTCAAGGGAACCAGAGAGGGAAAGTCAGAGGAAGGAGCTGTTTCCAAATACCTCAGAGCCCGCATCCCTACAAGATTGGGGGGACATGACTTGTTTCAACTGCGGAGGGGTTGGCCATGCGGCCAAAGTGTGTGCCAGTCCAAAGAAAAAAAAAAGATGAATAATCGCAAGCCGCCGGAAAACTTCAGCGGGCCCTGGTGAAGGAGTCAACCGGGTGCCTATCATCTCCAGTGAGCTCCAAACTGAATAAGAAGCACGTGAAGAAACATAAGGCCCCTCAGAGGGAACGCACTCCAAAGAAAGAGATTAATGTCCCTCAGCGGGTTGCTACACCCATAAAAAGGAGGGAGATCGAAGCAATATCAAGCTCCAAGAGAGACTTAAGTCCAAAGAGAAATGGAAGAGAAAAAGTCAAAAAGGGAAATGCAAAGATCAAAGGAAAGGGACCCCTTTGAAGCGATATCCAGAGAAGCTGGTAGGTCCCTCCCCGATAGTACTGTCAGAGATTGATAATAGATCAGACTGTGTGACTGCATAAAAGGAAACCCAACAGGTCTATGTGATAATATACAATTTATTATGATAAGTGACCAACAAACAACCACCACAAACGGAACACAGTGCAATGAATAAATCAACAGTGACTATAAACAACTATATACAAATAAGGGAGATACCGGAAACGTAGTAACAGCCAGGCCGAGGTCATACATACACAAGGGGATCAAGCAGATGGGTATGGATGGGAAGAGAACAGGGAGGGGATGGATGGATAGGCTGCAGAGCAGGGATCCAGGTAACAGAAGGGGCAGCTGTAGGATGGGCACAAGGTAAGGATCAGGTTAAACAGGGTGCGGGTTCAAGGTAGGGATCGGGTCGGATCAGATCAGGCAGGGTGCAGGTTAGGATCAGATACAGGCTAAAGTCCGGGTCACAGGTCCAGAGGGTCAGGAAGAGAGATACCAGGGCAAGGAGTGTTTGCACTTGCCGGGTATATAAGGAAGTCCAGTGATTAGGCTTCAGGTCACAGCTGACCACAGGAAGTGCTGCCTGTCCCATACTGCCAGAATACCCCCGCTGGTGGATGCCGGTACTGCAGTCCATGTATCGTGTGTTACCACCAGCAGGCGGACACTAGCACTGCAGTCCAAAGGACCAACAGCACCACCAGCGGGTAAAGCCTTTCCTGACAGTACCCCCCCTCAAAGGAGCGGCCTCCGGACACTCCCACGACCTGCCGCTGGGGGAAGTTCATAGCAACAAGCTGGGCAACAGGCAAGGTCACATCCAGGCAGACAGGGGGCACATCTGGACAAACAGTAGGCACATCCGGGCAAGAAATAGTCATATCAAGCTGGGCAGCGGACAGGGGCACCCCAGGCTGGGCAGCAGATGGGAACACCTCAGGCTGGGCAGCAGACGGGAACACCCCAGGCTGGGCAGCAGACGGGAACACCCCAGGCTGGGCAGCAGACGGGAACACCCCAGGCTGGGCAGCAGACGGGAACACCTCAGGCTGGGCAGCAAGCTCCGGGTCATCGAGCTGGGCGGCAGACAGGAACACATCGAGCTGGGCAGCAGGCTCCGGGTCATCGAGCTGGGCAGCAGGCTCCGGGTCATCGAGCTGGGCAGCAGACAGGAACATGTCAGACTGGGTAGTAGGCTCCACAGACTGGGACACGGGCATCATACCCTCAAGCCGGGAAACGGGCACCACAACCTCGAGCCGGGAAACGGGCACCACAACCTCAAGCTGGGAAACGGGCACCACAACCTCAAGCCGGAAAACGGGCACCGCAGCGGGCACCACAACCTCAGGCCGGGAAACGGGCACCACAATCTCAGGCCGGGAAACGGGCACCACAACCACAGGCCGGGAAACGGGCACCGGATCTTCCGACTGGGACACCGTCATCAGGACTTCAGTTTGGAAGGCAGGTACATGAACTTCAAGCTGGCAGGCTGGCACAGGGTCTTCAGGCTGGTACAGGGTCTTCAGGCTGGCAGGCTGGTACAGGGTCTTCAGGCTGGCAGGCTGGTACAGGGTCTTCAGGCTGGCAGGCTGGTACAGGGTCTTCAGGCTGGCAGGCTGGTACAGGGTCTTCTGGCTGGCAGGCTGGCACGGGAACCTCAGGCTGGCAGGCTGGCACGAGAGCCTCAGGCTGGCAGGCTGGCACGGGAACCTCAGGCTGGCAGGCCGGCTCCGGGACTGCAAGCTGGAAGGCTGGCTCAGGAATTGCAGGCTGGAAGGCTGGCTCAGGAATTGCAGGCTGGAAGGCTGGCTCGAGAACTGCAGGCTGGAAGGCTGGCTTGAAGGCTGGCTCTGGGACTGCAGGCTGGAAGGCTGGCTCGGGAACTGCAGGCTGGAAGGCTGGCTCGAGAACTGCGGACTGGAAGGCTGGCTCGAGAACTACAGACTGGAAGGCTGGCTCGAGAACTGCAGACTGGAAGGCTGGCTTCGAGAACTGCAGACTGGAAGGCTGGCTTGAAGGCTGGCTCTAGGACTGCAGGCTGGAAGGCTGGCTTGAAGGCTGGCTCTAGTACTGCAGGCTGGAAGGCTGGCTTGAAGGCTGGCTCTAGGACTGCAGGCTGGAAGGCTGGCTTGAAGGCTGGCAGGCTGGCTTGAAGGCTGGCTCTGGGACTGCAGGCTGGAAGGCTGGCTCGGGAACCACAGGCTGGAAGGCTGGCTCGGGAACCGCAGGCTGGAGCAGGTAGGTGGGTGTGGAGGTAGGTTGGATTGTGTGGGTTGGGAAGTACTTCCGCTTCTTCTTGGATTTAGTCACTGCAGGTTTGCAAGTAACGGGGGGAATATACGAAAAGGTTGGGATTGAACAAATGGAAGAAAATGGCAGAGGTGCAGGGACAGTGGCTGGAGGAGGTTCTTGTGGATTGGCTACAGATAGGAGGGAAGAAGCAGGTGGATTGAAGGCAGGGTAGGTGCAACAGGTAAAGACGGGGTAGTAGTATTTGGGGGGCTGAACACACTGGACGGTAGCTGGGGTTGCCATAGGCGATGGGCGGATACATTCTTGGGAAGGCAGGTGATTGATGGTGGGGTCGGGATGTTGTGGCTTGGCTGAACTCGGGAGGAGATCTGACCATGCCTGCAGCAAAGGTTGAACAAAAACTAGTCCGCACTTACGCCTTTTAATCAGAGACTGCACTGACCTCACACAATCATGTAACACCTGCTGGGAACAGAGGGAATAATGCTCATAGAAAGAAGCTGGATCATCTTCTAACAAGCATACCAGGGATTCAACTTGGTCACCATTAAAAGGGGGAGAGAAGTCATCACCTCCTTTGGGAACAAATGACAGGGCTGGTTCAAAACATAACCGGGTTAACGGCAGAACATCCTCAGGCTGTAAGTAACCCTGATCCACCCAAAAATTTGCTGATCGAATAGTTTCCCTTAGTTGGTCACTAGTCCAACCCTCTAAAACCTGGCGACAATGTTTGCCATCCTCTGCTGCCAGCAGTGAATAGTAAAGGATCTCATTATAATTCATATCCGCCAAACACAATAACAGGATGGATCCTTAATGAAGTCACGTCTGATCAGGGATGGCCCTGGTATACTGTCAGAGATTGATAATAGACCAGACTGTGTGACTGCATAAAAGGAAACCAAACAGGTGTATGTGATAATATACAATTTATTATGATAAGTGACCAACAAACAACCACCACAAACGGAACACAGTGCAATGAATAAATCAACAGTGACTATAAACAACTATATACAAATAAGGGAGATACCGGAATCGTAGTAACAGCCAGGCCAAGTTCATACACAAGGGGATCAAGCAGATGGGTATGGATGGGAAGAGAACAGGAACAGGGAGGGGACGGATGGATAGGCTGCAGAGCAGGGATCCAGGTAACAGAAGGGGCAGCTGTAGGATGGGCACAAGGTAAGGATCAGGTTAAACAGGGTGCGGGTTCAAGGTAGGGATCGGGTCGGATCAGATCAGGCAGGGTGCAGGTTAGGATCAGATACAGGCTAAAGTCCGGTTCACAGGCCCAGGGGGTCAGGAAGAGAGATACCAGGGCAAGGAGTGTTTGCACTTGCCGGGTATATAAGGAAGTCCAGTGATTAGGCTTCAGGTCACAGCTGACCACAGGAAGTGCTGCCTGTCCCATACTGCCAGAATACCCCCGCTGGTGGATGCCGGTACTGCAGTCCATGTATCGTGTGTTACCACCAGCAGGTGAGATCCTTCAACAGAGGTATTGGCTGCAGGAGGACACCTGCTGGCGGACACTAGCACTGCAGTCCAAAGGACCAACAGCACCACCAGCGGGTAAAGCCTTTCCTGACAAGTACCTGTTCAAGTGGAGGGAATCTACACAAGAGCCATATTGGATACTGGGGCGCAGGTGACCCTGTTGTTCTGGGACTTTTATGACAAGCATCTAAGTCACCTACCCATCCAGAAGATTGAAGAGTTGGAGATATGGGGAATTGGGACAGAGAGTTTCCCTTATGATGGCTACTTGCCTATAAAACTGACTTTCGACCCGTCCATAGCCGGAAAGGCTGAAGTGTTCGACACCTTAGCTGTGGTGTGCCCCCAACCGCCTGGAGCTAACAAGAGTTCCCTAATAATAGGGACCAACACGGATCTGGTCCGAAGACTTCTGGCCCCTCTGACAAGAAGTTAGAACCCCACAGTCACTGAGATCCACCCAATGTTGAAGACCGCCTACCAACGGCTGATCTTGGAACAGAAGGCCCCGGAAGAGGGGGTAGGGAAGGTCTGGAGACTGGGAAGAAGGGGATAGTGCTGCAGCCCGGTGAAGTAGCCTGCTTGAAAGCCACAGTGAAACTCACTTGGGAGCAGCCCGGTCCTTTTGTCATGTTGGAACCCGACTCAAGGGAAGAGACTTCGGGCTTAGAAGTAGTCCCAGAAGTGGTCCCGGTGAGGGCCCTGAAGAAGGCCCATTGTAAAGTGCCTGTGAGTGTCAGAAACACCACAGGTGATCCCATGGAAATCCCAGCCAGGCTGTTGCTGGGCCGGGTGAGCCCAGCTACCCCAGTTGCTTCATCAGATGTGGAGAAGACAGATGGAGAAAGTACTGCGTGGGAGAAACTTTCTATGGAGAACCCGAACCTGCCCAGGGCTTGGAAAGAGAGAGCCAAGGCCCAGTTGACCAGGTGGGAAAGGATCTTTTCCCAAGATGAATTCGATGTGGGGTGTGCTAGGCGTGCCACCCATCAAATCCGCCTCCAGGAAGACCAGCCATTCAGGGAGAGGGTTAGGCGGGTTCCGTTGGCAGACCCCGAAGACTTGAGGGAGCAGCTTGCCGAGCTCAAGCGAACAGGGGTGATTCAAAAATCTAGAAGTCCCTATGCCTCCCCCATAGTGGTGGTCCAGAAGAAGAATGGGTCATTGAGGTTGTGCATAGACTATAGGACCCTCAACAGGAGAACCATACCGGACCAGTATACCACTCCGAGGATAGAGGATGCCCTACAGAGCTTGTCTGGAGCCAAGTGGTTCAGTGTTATGGACCTCAAGAGCGGGTACTATCAGATCCCGATGCATCCAGAAGACAAAGAGAAGATGGCTTTCATAACCCCGGTAGGGTTCTTTGAATTTGACCGGATGCCTCAAGGTCTGTCTGGAGCTCCAGCCACCTTCCAACGTCTCATGGAGAAGACTGTGGGAGATATGAACCTCATCGAAGTCCTTGTATACTTAGATGACATCATTGTCTTCGGGAGAACCTTGGAAGAACACGAAGAGAAGCTGGAGAAAGTTTTGAAGAGACTGAGTGAGGAAGGACTCAAGCTCTCACCTGAAAAATGCCAATTCTATCAGTCATCAGTCAACTATCTGGGGCACATAGTGTCTGAAGATGGGGTGGCCACAGACCCCGGAAAGTTGGAGGCAGTCACCTCCTGGCCAAGGCCCAATACTGTGACAGAACTCAGGTCCTTCCTAGGATTCTGTTCCTATTATAGGAGGTTCGTGGAGGGGTTTGCTCGGATAGCCAGGCCCCTGAATGAGCTGCTCAAAACGGAGGGGGAAGAGGATGACTCGGGCCCTAGGAAGCCAGGGGAGTCAGTCAAGGACCAGTGGAATGGGAAGTGTGAAGATGCCTTCCAGATGTTAAAAAAGAACTTAACCACTGCCCCTGTTCTGGCCTATGCAGACCCAAAGAAGCCTTATGAACTCCATGTAGATTCCAGCCATGATGGTCTGGGAGGAGTGCTCTACCAGGAGCATGAAGGGCAACTGAGACCCGTTGCGTATGTGAGCAGAAGCCTGACCCCCTCCGAAAAGAATTATCCTACTCATAAGTTGGAGTTCCTGGCCCTCAAGTGGGCCGTAGTTGACAAACTCCGAGATTATCTGTATGGAGCAGACTTCACTGTGAAAACGGACAACAACCCCCTCACCTATCTTTTTACCACAGCAAAGCTGGATGCCACAGGACATAGATGGCTGGCGGCACTGTCTGCCTTCAATTTCAGCCTATAATACAGGCCTGGAGCGGGAAATCGAGATGCGGACGCCTTGTTCAGAAGATCTCATGTCCCCACCTGCAGTACAGAAGACTGGACCCAAGTGGCACCCGACGGGGTGCGGGCCCTCTGTCAAGGGGCTGAACTCCAAGCCAGTGGAGGCTCAAGAGCAGAAGAGATAGGGGTTACCATAGTAGGAGTTCCCAAGCAATATTGTGGGGTAACCCAGCTGGGGGAAGATAATTTACCAAAACTGTCCAAAAAGGAGTTGAGATCCGACCAATTGGAAGACCCTATGGGGAGATTGGTTCTAGAGGCCCTGGAGAATTAGGATCCGGACAGACTCCTATGTCACCCCTCAAAAGAAGCTCGCCTGTTGAAGAAGGAGTGGGACAGGTTGCAGGTGCGTCAGGGAGTGGTCTACCGAAGGGGCCCCTCTGATGACCTGGAAGACAAATGGCAGCTGTTCCTGCCCGAGAAACACAGAGAGACTGTCATGATTGCTCTGCATGACAACCATGGCCACCTAGGGGCGGAAAGGACTTTCCAACTCGTTAGGGACCGTTTCTACTGGCCCTGCATGAGGGCTGAAGTGGAGGAATACTACCATTCATGTGCACGATGCATCCAGAGAAAGACTTTACCCCATCAAGCTGGCCCAATGGGTCATCTACAGAGTCAAAGTCCGCTTGATCTGGTATGCATTGATTTTCTCTGCCTCGAACCCGACCTGAGTGGACTAGGAAATGTTCTGGTAGTAACCGACCATTTCACCCGGTATGCCCAGGCTTTCCCAACCAAAGACCAGAAGGCCTCCACGGTGGCCAAAGTACTTATGGAGAAATACTTTGTACATTTTGGGCTACCACAACGGCTTCATTCAGACCAGGGAAGGGATTTTGAAAGTCGGCTGATCCGGAAGCTCCTGGATTCCTTGGGGATTAAGAAGACAAGGACTACCCCCTACCATCCACAAGGTGATGCTCAGCCGGAGAGGTTCAACCGAACCCTGCTCAACATGCTGGGGACTTTAAGCAGTGAGAAGAAGCAACATTGGAGCAACCACATAGCGGCCATTGTGCGAGCATACAATAGCACCACCAGTGACGCTACAGGATACTCACCCTATAGACTCATGTTCGGGAGAGAAGCAAGACTGCCAGTAGATCTGGCCTTTGGCACTTCCATAGACCATTGTTCTGCTGCTTCCCACAAGGGATATGTCGATAGACTCAGACATAATTTGAAAGTGGCCTATGAACAGGCCCAGGCAGCCTCGGAACAAAGGGGGGCCCGCAACAAGAGAAATTTTGATTTAAAAGTTAGGATCCAAGATCTACAACCTGGAGACAGAGTGTTGTTGTGGAATTTGGGGATCCCTGGAAAACACAAGCTTGCAGACAGATGGAGACCTGAACCTTATGTTGTTTGCAAAAGACTGCCGGGCCTACCCGTTTACAGACTTAAACCAGAAGGGAAGGTGGGGCCCTTGAAGACCTGGCACCGGAACCACCTACTCCCACTGGCTGAGGCAGTTTGGATCCCCCCTGTGATGGATTCCCCTGAGCCAACTTCCATCCTGGATACTCCCCGACCAAACACTCGGTCTCAGACCCCCCGGATCGGGGATACAGAGACCTCGGAAATAAGTGAAGATGAGGGAGAAGAACTTGGTTGGCTTTGGCCTTCCCAGGCTCCAGAAACTTCTGCTATTGATCTTCCACCTGAGGAAGATGCCAAGGACCAGACACTGAATGCAGAAGCCACTGAGTTCATCCAGTCCAGTCATTGGTCAGATGCTTGGGAGGGTGTCTGTGACTTACCCCCAGAGGAAGATCCAAGGGATTCCATGTATCTCCCTGCTCCGGAGTCCAGTGTTCCCGAAACAGAGGAGATTCCTAAGTCAATTCCGGAGGAGGAGCCCGTTTCAACAGAAAGTCCAAGAGGACAGAGGAAGTGAAGAGCCATAAAACCTCCCAGGAGATTAACTTACCCACAGATGGGGAGGGGTGCGGAAGACACTGTAGTTACTGCCAGAAGGAGTATGGAAGACCCTGATCCTCCCACTGTTCATTTGGTGGGGGGCAACCCCAACACACTCTCTGGCACAGTTAGGCAGGACACTAATGATAGTGTGACCTGTGGGAAGGGGAGTTCACTACCTCGTTTTTGGTGGGAATTTCCCCTGCCGACATCATATGAAACTTTGATTGAGGTTGTACGTTCTGTGATTTGATGTTCTGTTATCTTTGGAGGACCAAAGAATTTAAGTGGGGGGAGTGTGTAGCGGGGACTCCTTTAAGGCCCCGGGACTACATTACCCAGGACCCCATTGGCCACCGCAGAGACTCATGGGAGGGGCTATTAAAGGAAGAGGCGAGGCGGAGCTCGCTCTCTTTTTGGGACACCGCGCTGCAAGCAACAGTTTCTTCCTGTGCGGATCTGCTGCGGTGCAAGGCCTGAAGCCTGGGGCCTTGCATAACTTCTGAAGAGCCTTCCACCCCTACTGTGGAGCCTGGGTGGCACCTGACTTGTCGAGTGAGGACATCAGTTGGATCGGGGACCCGATCGTTGCAGACGCTGTGTGCGGATACACAGCAGGGTGGAAGTCCCGGACTGGGATCGCGTCCGGAGTGGTGAGCGGGCACCTGCCCAAACCAATAGACTGTGCCGTGTTCAGGCCTATAGACTGCATAGGCCCACAGTTTCGTTTATCTGCTGTTCCCCGGGGGGACCGGTAGCAGGACAGAGTTGAAGTGTCCCCCCCCCCCCCCCAGTATAGTGTTCCAAGTTATTGCCTGGTTGTGGATTACAAAGTACGATTCATCAAGTGCACCACCGAAAGCTGGCATGAGAAGAAATCCCTATAGGAGGTGACTGAGATTTACTCCATGTCAGGCCTGACCGGGGTGGGGAGTTAAGATATTTTTTAGTGCGCCATAGGGCGCGCATACCATAATAGCTACGCGTGGTGGAGTACCGCGCAGCGCCATTATTGTGTGCTGTATTGATTTCTGCAGGGCTCTGCAAGCCAGTTGCATGTGTCGTGTTCTGCCTATGCTACCTTTGAGATAAGAGTAAACTGTTATATTTAATCTCTCGCCTCAGTGTGTTGTCTTACTGCTAAGAGATTACCCCTTGCAATACTATTGAATGTGATACAAATATAAACCTAAACTAACTGTGCCAGAGTGGGTCGAGTAAGATTGCCGGGGGTTGGCGGTACTGTATACAGGGCCCGAAATCAAACCAAGTGGCTCTCTTAACTGGGGGTAGCGTTACATAAACAAAAAGTGTCAGAAAGGGCTTTGTCTTCAAGTGGTTAGAAGAGTGGATGATGTGTGACATAAGCTTCCTAATGTTGTGCATAAAATGTCAGGACAGTTCAAACCCCCCCCAAATGACCCCATTTTGGAAAGTAGACACCCCAAGCTATTTGCTGAGAGGCATGTTGAGCCCATTGAATATTTTTTTTTTTTTTTTTGTCCCAAGTGATTGAATAATGACAAAAAGAAAAAAAGAAAAAAAATGTACAAAAAGTTGTCACTAAATGATATATTGCTCAAACATGCCATGGTTATATGTGGAATTGCACCCCAAAATACATTCTGTTGCTTCTCCTGAGTACGGGGATACCACATGTGTGAGACATTTTGGGAGCCTAGCCGCGTACAAGACCCCGAAAACCAATCACCGCCTTCAGGATTTCTAAGGGTGTAAATTTTTGATTTCACTCCTCACTGCCTATCACAGTTTCGGAGGCCATGGAATGCCCATATGGCACAAAACCCCCCCAAATGACCCCATTTTGGAAAGTAGACACCCCAAGCTATTTGCTGAGAGGTATGTTGAGTATTTTGCAAATCTCGCTTTTTGTCACAAAGTTTTGAAAATTGAAAAAAGAAAAGAAATATATATTTTTCTTTACTTTCTTCATTTTCAAAAACAAATGAGAGCTGTAAAATACTCACCATGCCTCTCAGCAAATAGCTTGGGGTGTCTACTTTCCAAAATGGGGTCATTTGTAGGGGTTTTGTGCTATCTTGGCATTTTATGGCCTTCAAAACTGTGATACTGTAGGTAGTGAGTAGTGAAATCAAAAATTTACGCCCTTAGAAATCCTGAAGACGGTGCTTGGTTTTTGGGGCCCCGTACGCGGCTAGGCTCTCAAAAAGTCCCACGCATGTGGTATCCCCGTACTCAGGAGAAGCAGCAAAATGTATTGTGAGGTGCAATTCCACATATAACCATGGCATGTTTGAGCAATATATCATTTAGTGACAACTTTTTGTACATTTTTTTTCTTTTTTTCTTTTTGTCATTGTTCAATCACTTGGGACAAAAAAAAATATTCAATGGGCTCAACATGCCTCTCAGGAAATGGCTTGGGGTGTCTACTTTCCAAAATGGGGTCATTTGGGGGGGGGGTTGTGCTATCTTGGCATTTTATGGCCTTCAAAACTGTGATAGGTAGTGATAGGTAGTGAGGAGTGAAATCAAAAATTTATGCCCTTAGCTTGGTTTTTGGGGTCCCGTACGCGGCTAGGCTCCCAAAAAGTCCCACACATGTGGTATCCCGTACTCAGGAGAAGCAGCAGAATGTATTTTTGGGTGTAATTTCACATATGCCCATGGCAGTGTGAGCAATATATCATTTAGTGATAACTTTGTGCAAAAAAAAAAAAGTTTGCCATATTCCCGCAACTTGTGGCAAAATATGAAATATTCCATGGACTCAACATGCCTCTCAGCAAATAGCTTGGGGTGTCTACTTTCCAAAATGGGGTATTTTGGCATTTTATGGCCTTCGAAACTGTGATAGGTAGTGAGGAGTGAAATCAAAAATTTGCGCCCTTAGAAATTCTGAAGGCGGTGCTTGGTTTTCGAGGGCCCGTACGCGGCTAGGCTCCTAAAAAGTCCCACACATGTGGTATCCCCGTACTCAGGAGAAGCAGCAAAATGTATTTTGGGGTGCAATTCCACATATAACCATGGCATGTGTGAGCAATATATCATTTAGTGACAACTTTTTGTAATTTTTTTTTTTAGTCTTTATTCAATCACTTGGGACAAAAAAAAAATATTCAATGGGCTCAACATGCCTCTCAGCAATTTCCTTGGGGTGTCTACTTTCCAAAATGGGGTCATTTGGGGGGGTGTACTGCCCTGCCATTTTAGCACCTCAGGAAATGAGATAGGCAGTCATAAATTAAAAGCTGTGTAAATTCCAGAAAATTTACCCTAGTTTGTAGACGCTATAACTTTTGCGCAAACCAATAAATATACGCTTATTGACATTTTTTTTATTAAAGACATGTGGCTGAATACATTTTGGCCTAAATGTATGACTAAAATTGAGTTTATTTGGTTTTTCTTATAACAAAAAATAGAAAATATCATTTTTTTTTTAAAAAAAATCAGTCTTTTTCCGTTTATATCGCAAAAAAAAATAATCACAGAGGCAATGAAATACCATTAAAAGAAAGCTCTATTTGTGGGAAGAAAAGGACGCAAATTTTGTTTGGGTACAACATTGCATGTCCGCACAATTTCCATTTAAAGCAGCGCAGTGCCAAATTGTGAAATCACCTCTGGTCATTATGGTCCGTATTGGTCCGGGGCTTAAGTGGTTAAAGAGGGTCTACATGGGCCATTGACATGCATCACAATTCAACTTAGGAATGTGTCTTTGCAAAGTTAAACTAAATGAAATCCTTTCTTATTTTTGCTTTGGGTTGGAGTGCAGAGGGTTTACAAGTCTAGACAGTTTTTGGGGATGTCTGCACCCCTGATAGGGTGAAGACAACTCCCAAATTTGGCCACTTTATCCTTCAAAATAATTCACTTCCTGTCACATAGCCACACAGGAAGTGAGGGTAAATCCCTACCAATGTCTTACCTTGGGGACACACAGGTCAATCTTAATACTTTCCCCATTATGTACATTGCACTCCAGCATTTTGCGGGGTACATCCGAAATTATTAGGTATTTTGGACTTTGGGGTTTATTTACTAAAGGCACATCTACTTTGCACTACAAGTGCACTTGCTGGATATCCGAGGGGGACATGCAAGCAAACAAAAAAAACACCATCTTTGCTTTTACATGATTGGATGCTACAATCACCAGTGCTTCCCCTCAGATTATCAGCAGCTACACTTTTACTGCAGAGTGGATTTGTCTTTACTAAACCCCAAACTACCCAATGATTTGGGGTGTACACAACAAAGTGCTAGAGTACAATTTGCTTAATGGGGACACTAGTTAGATTGATCTGTGTGTCCCCAAGAAAAGACATTGGTAGGATTTTACCTTCACTTCCTGTTTAGCAGTGTGACAGGAAGTGAAGCCAATTTTACTAAAAGGGGACACAAAGTCCAACCTAAAAAAAAAACAAGCAGGGGTTCTAACACTTACTTTGTTTCCCTCAAAATGCTCACAATTAGAATCGGATTGCCTTGAGCTATTTTTAAGTGCAGTGCTCTATTTCAGTGCTTCTCAAGTACCAACAACAGGCCATGTTTGCAGGTTTTCCTTCATCTTGCACATGTGCTTTAAATCATAGTCAATGGTTTTGTATTTTGGACAGCAATTCTCGATAAGATAAATTCAAAAAACATGTCCTGTTGGTGGTACTTGAGGACTGAGGCTGAGAACCACTGCAGTAAAAAGGAAAAATGAATACTTACCGCTCTGTATTTTTCATTTCCTGGCGATTATCCATGGCAGCACACAATACATGCATATGCTAGCATGAAGGCACCAGGGTAGACAAATCACACCTGTTTTGTTTTGACATGCCAATCAGCTGTCACATTTGTTGCAAAGAAAAGGCAAAACAAACCTCAAAACTTTGCATCAAATTTTATTGGTCAACAAAACAAAGGGAAGCCAAAATAAAAAACAGGGTCAATTTGAAACAGTCACAGACTCACAACATCTTGAGAAAGATTTGGCAAAATAATGCAGCACAGACAATTAAATCAAAGTGAACAAACAACACACATTAACAACATCAAAATTATTTCAGGGGAACATTTCCCCCACACAAAAAAATACAATCAACAAAATTAAAACAAACACCTGTTTTGCAAAGACATAACAAATAAAATAAGGAACTCGATAAGGACACCAAAATTTACTTTTTGCCGGACACACACTTGCCTCTTTTCAGGGCAAGGGAGAGGATGCTATCTGCGAGCTTTATATAACATAGGTTTGTGTGCTAATAAGGCAATTGAAAACACATGCACAGTCCATGAAACACCCAAAACGCAAGTTCACCCAATGTAGAGACTGAACTTCAAAGTGGCTACACCTGTTAAGGATGTCCTTCAATTACTAACCCATAAAAACACTCTCTGAGCATGCCCAGAAATATCCAGGTGCTGTTCACACACAAAAAGCACCAAAAAAATCCAACTGCCTGGGCATGCTCAGAACAACACAAATGCAGCTAGCAGAAAATAACCCCCCCTGTCCAAAATTAAGCACATCATCCAGCATGCTACAAAATTAAAGATGGGACAAACACCCCCCACCAACAAATACCATTGCAGTCTATGGGAACTGACTTGTTAATTTTGCTAGTCCCCACTTGGCTGGCTTATCTTCTAGTTATTGGCCTTAAAATGGGGGCCCAGGTCCCACCCTAAGGGACATATATCAATGTCACCAATTTGGACAACACCAAAAACAAAACAAGGAGAAGTGCCTTTAAATATGCCAAATTGCTTAAGGGCCATTTCACACCACATGCAGTCCATTGCGTTTTTTATGCATCAAAAATGCATGGAAAGTTGGTTATATGGTTCTAAATGGCAGTGTTTGTTCCAGTGCGTTCCAGTTCCACCAAAAAAGTAGAACATGCTGCATTTTACCTGCACTGGACTGTACTGGAACGCAGCAAAACGCATCAAAAACGCACTGGAACGCAGAGGAACACACCTAAATGCACCAAAAACGCACTGGAACACACTTGTCCTTATCTATGGTTAATAAAAAAGAGGGGTGAAAAAAAAGCACTGGACTGCACCAAAAATGCACTGGAATGCATCAAAAACGTGCATGCAAAAAAGCACCTGGAACGCATCCAGATTGCGTTTCTATGGTGTGAACTGGCCCTAGTTCACACCATAGAAACGCAGTCTGGATGCGTTCAAGGTGCTTTTCTGCATGCGTGTTTTTGACACGTTCCAGTGCATTTTTGATGCGTTTTTGATGCAGTCCAGTGTTTTTCCCCCCCTCTTTTCACTTAGGACAAGTGTGTTGCAGTGCGTCTTTGGTGCATTTAGGTGCGTTCCGGTGCATTCCAGTGCGTTTTTGGTACGTTCCGTTGCGTTTTTGATCTGTACCTAAAAAATGCAGCATGACCAATTTTTTTTTTTCCTTTCTGAAACACACAGGAACGGACTGCAGTGGTGTGAACTATGCCATTGGCAATAATGTGATCAACTTTCTTTGTGTTTCTCATGCATCAAAAAAATGCACTGCACTGCATCAAGTGTGAACAGGCCCTAAATATCATACCTGGGGGGTGTCTATAGTATGCCTGTAAAGTAGCGCATGTTTTCCATGTTTATAACAGTTCGAGAGTAGAGTTGAGCGGGTAGCTGGATATTCGGGTCCGGCGGGTTCGGCCGAACTTCGGAAAAAAGTTCGGATTCGGGACCGAACTTTAACCCGAACCCGGACCCGGACCCGGACCCCATTGAAGTCAATGGGGACCCGGACTTCTGACGACTAAAAAGGCTCTAAAAAAGTAATGGAAAGGGCTAGAGGGCTGCAAATGGCAGCAAAATGTTGTTAAGAACATGGCAAGTGCTCTGCAAACAAATGTGGATAGGAAATAACTTAAAAGAAGACACTAGATAGGTGAGCACAGGCCATGATTCCATGGAGGACACGAGGGAGCTGGTCGACCTATTTACTGCATTCCCCACCACAGGCAAACCAGTATCTGACACCACCCTTAAGAACATGCTTGTCTACCTCCGCAGCTCCATGCACGCTGACATGATGCAATGTATGCACAATTTTAAATCTGAAATAGGAGACCTGGGGGGACGGGTGGCTCATATTGAGGAAAAAATGGGGGAATTTGCATCATCCTACAACACCTTAATTGATGCCCATTCCGACCATTCAGATGAACTTTGATGGCTTAAGGCTAAGGTCGCTGACCTTGAGGACAGGTCAAGAAGGAACAATGTAAAGATCCGGGGTTAACCTGAGAGTGTACTCCCCGAGAGTGTACTCCCCACACAACTCCAGCAATATGCCCGTGACCTGCTGAAACAGTTCCTTCCATCTGTCCCAGAGTCTGAACTGCAGGTAGACCGCATCCATAGACTGCCTAAACCGTCCCACCTCCCGGATAACATACCCCGGGACTTCCGGATGCGAGTGCATTTCTACCAGGTAAAGGGCCAACTCATGATAGCATTCCACAAAAATCAGCATCCCCCGGAACAGTTTGCACATATACAACTTTTTGCGGACCTGTCACAATTTATGATGCAAAAACGTAAATCTCTGCTGCTGACCAAGGCCCTACGCAACCAAAATATCCCATATCGCTGGGGATATCCGGTAAAGTTAACGGTCACACATGACGGTAAAAACACTGTGATTACGGAAATAGAAGAGGGACTTGCACTGCTACACTCCTTAGACATACTCCCGGATCAAGCATCTGCAGGCCCCTCACCCCCTGCGAGGCTTAGCACCCTGTATGAATGGCAAACGATGTCGAAAAAGAAAAGCAGCAAAAACACACCACATAATCACCTATCCTGAGTTTGAAACATCTATTCACATACCAAGGTTCCTGATGTGTTCTGGAGTACTCAGTCTGTTGATTCTGTTTCCCCCCTCCCAAGTTTTGGGCAGCAACCCTGCCCTCAGACTCATGTTTGAATACAATTTTTTATTGCACTATTGCACTATATCTGTTACTTTTTTATGCTATGACTTTGTTTTTTCTTTCTAACTAGAGTTGAGCGGACACCTAGATATTCGGGTTCGACGGGTTCAGCCGAACTTCGGAAAAAAGTTTGAGTTCGGGACCGAACTTGACCCGAACTTGACCCCGAAACCGAACCCCATTGAAGTCAATGGGGACCCATACTTCTGAGGACTAAAAAGGCTCTAAAAAAGTAATGGAAAGGGCTAGAGGGCTGAAAATGGCAGCAAAATGTTGTTAAGAGTGTGGGAAGTGCTCTGAAAACAAATGTGGATAGGGAAATAACTTAAAATAACATAAAAAAAATAAAAAAATAAAAAAATATGCTGGAGGCCCCCTTTTCAGCAGAAGAGGTACAGGAAGTCATTAAGAACCTCAGAAACTCAACGGCACGATGCCACACATATGGTGGGAATGCCCCAGATTACGCCCTTTCTGGAATAAATTATTTAATTTAATGGATAAGCTAGTGGGAAAATAAAATACTTTGAAATAAAAATGTAGCGGGGTGCTAAATTTAAGGAAAGTGTTTGAGTGGTAAATAGGCTCAAATACCCTAATTCTGTAGGATTCATGGACCATTTTGTCCTCGGGGGACAGTATTGGTGTGCAGTTCCCTGCGGCCTACAGGTGGCGCCTTTTGTGTCCCCTCTTGGCAGTAGTACAGCGGGGCGGGGAACCTGCTGTGCATGCCGGGAGAGCATATAAAAGGGGCAGACCTTTGGCCTGGGGGCTGATGTCCAGTGGGGTCCGCGCCCAGGTGCCTTCGGCCTGGGTGCATGTGTTCCTGTTCCATCTCGGGCACCTTTAGCCCGGGGTGAGGTACTATCCTGGAGTTCTTGCTGCCCTGGGTATGGAGGCCTAGGGGCGGGAGTAAAGCCTGGAGTCCAGAGCCGCCTCGTGTAGGGAACCCTGTTCCAGGGAAGGGAGGATCATTCTGATGGACCGATGCGGGAGTCACGGTGAAGGAATGGTCTGTTGACTCCCTGGAGAGATGTCTTCCCCTTGATATGGGCTAGGTTCGTAGAAGGAGAAGCTCAAGGTCACCTTGACTGTATCAGAGGCCTTATTCAACCGGCCCGTGGCAGGGGCCTTATACACCCTGGTCTGTGGCTGAGACCAAAGTTCTCCAGGCCCGTGGCAGGGGCCTTGTACACCCGGTCTGTGGCAGAGACCAACCTCAATGTCTGTGGCAGAGACCGTGCGCCAAAAACTGTTTGAGAAACCTAAGCAGTGAAGTGAATGTGCTACGTTTGTGCCTGGACCTCCTCCACACCTTAAGCTGTCCTGTTTCTTTGCTCTAACCTTTTCTATCTGAGTACAGTTTATTTTGCCATGAGAGAATAAGAGTTGGAGTTTCAGCTGGTGTGGACATTGACTTTACTGGCAATTAAAGGACTTGCCTCTACCTACAGTAGAGGTGAGAATCATCCTCTGGAGGAGTTTTGACTCCGGCTGTGGACACGGCCCGTCAAGTACACCGCTCAACCTCTTTATATAGGATGATACGGGCTGGTAGTGCGGTGTGCCTTTCTCCCTCCTGCGAAGAGCCAACAACATAAAGGCAGGTAAGGGGGAAAGGATCTGTGCGCTACAAAAAAATAAAATAAAAATTTTAATCTTGGCCTAGCAGGACGAGGTCCATATGGAGTAGGAGGTTGAGGTGGCGGTGGATGTGGCTGTGTAGGTGGAAGCGGCGGTGGAGGAGGACGAGGTAGCCAACACTGGTTCAAAAATACAACAATGGCTGGGTAAGGCCGGTGATGTGTCGAATTCTGTCCCCTGTCGAATAGTGTCCGCCCTGTACTGCGCTTGCTGAGTATGTAGGACAAGGGGATTTCAAAAATCTCCCAAGACTAACGGCGCCTGCGTGTTGAGTTCAGGTGAAGGCCACACCATCCGTGGTTCAAGCCGAGCCAAGCAAGGCCGCGATCGAAGCGAGCCCGTGAGGGGCCCTGTTACTATGTGCTACCGTATGTCCTCTTGGATGGTGGGGCTTGAACCTGCACTCACAGCGCAGGCGCCGTTCATCTTCGGAGATTTCGTGAATCTCCTTGTCCTCTGTACTGCGCAAGCGCTGCGCCTGCGCAGTACGGGCCGGGCACAATCCGATGGCCGGACAGTTTTTGTCACAACACCGGTATACATGTCTATTCTGCACAAGGTACGGACAAGTCCTGTGGGATCCATGCCTGGTTCATTTTAATGAACGTGAGCTTGTCCACATTGGCTCTGGACAGGCGGCTGCGCTTGTCTGTGATAACTCCCCCTGCCGTGCTAAATACACGTTCAGATAATACACTGGCTGCAGGGCAGGCCAGCACCTCCAAGGCATAAATGGCAAGCTCAGGCCATGTGCCCAATTTGGAGACCCAGAAGTTAAAGGGGGCAGACCCGTCATCCAGTACGTGTAGGCCTGTGGACACATACTGCTCAACCATGTTGGTGAAATGCTGCCTCCTGCTAAGACGTTCCATCTCAGCTGGTGGTGCTGGTTGTTGTGGCGTGCTGACAAAGCTTTTCCACATTTCGGCCATGCTAACCCTGCCTTCTGAGGTGCTGCCGGTGCCCCGGCTGCGTTGGCGACCTCTTCCTCCTCCTCTGCCTTCGCCTTGTGCTTCCACCGTACGCCCGCTGTCAGGTGGGAATGCCACCAGCAGCGCGTCTACCAGCGTGCGCTTGTACTCGCGCATCTTACGATCCCGCTCCAGTGAGGGAATTAAGGACGGTACGTTGTCCTTGTAACGGGGATCCAGCAGGGTGGCCACCCAGTAATCAGCACCAGTTAAAATGTGGGCAACTCGGCTGTCGTTGCGGAAACACTGCAGCATGTAATCGCTCATGTGTGCCAGGCTGCCCAGAGGCAAAGAAAAGCTGTCCTCTGTGGGAGGTGTATCGTCTGTGTCCTCTGTATCCCCCCAGCCACGCACCAGTAATGGCCACGAGCTGGTCTGAGTGCCACCCTGCTGTGAACATGGCTCCTCCTCCTCCTCCTCCTCCTCCTCCTCCATCTCCTCCTCCACCTCGTCATACTCAAGAACTGTGCCCTTTCTGCCGGACAATTGTGTACCTGGCGTTTGTTGGTGCAGGAACCCACCCTCGTAGCCACTTGTGAAAGACTGCCCTGAAAGCCTTTGAAATGATCCCGCTTCCTCCTCCTCCTCCTCATCCTCCTGTGCCACATCCTCTTCCATCATCGCACGAAGCGTTTTTTCAAGGAGGCATAGAACTGGGATAGTAACGCTGATAACGGCGTCATTGGCACTGGCCATGTTGGTGGAGTACTCGAAACAGCGCAACAAGGCACACAGGTCTCGCATGGAGGCCCAGTTATTGGTGGTGAAGTGTTGCTGTTCCGCAGAGCGACTCACGCGTGATTGCTGCAGCTGAAACTCCACTATTGCCTGCTGCTGCTCGCACAGTCTGGCCAGCATGTGCAAGGTGGAGTTCCACCTTGTGGGCACGTCACATATGAGGCGGTGAGCTGGAAGGCCGAAGTTACGCTGCAGCGCTGACAGGCGAGCAGCAGCAGGGTGAGAACGCCGAAAGTGCGCACACACAGCCCGCACTTTCTGCAGCAGCTCTGGCATATTGGGGTAATTTTTAAGGAACCTCTGGACCACCAAGTTCAGCACATGCGCCAGGCAAGGGATGTGCGTCAAACCGGCTAGACCCAGAGCTGCTACGAGATTTCGCCCATTATCGCACACCACCAGGCCGGGCTTGAGGCTCACTGACAGCAACCACTCATCGGTCTGTTGTTCCATGTCCCTCCACAACTCCTGCGCGGTGTGGGGATTTTCCCCCAAACAGGAAAGTTTTAAAACTGCCTGCTGTCGTTTACCCCTGGCTGTGCTGAAGTTGGTGGTGAAGGTGTTACGCTGAATGGATGAGGAGGCGGTAGAGGATGAGGAAGCGGAGAAGGAGGAGTTAGCAACAGGAGGCAAACTGAAGCGCCCTGCAATCCTCGGTGGTGGAAGGTGTGAGGGGGTTAGCTCGGTAGGGGGTGTGTGTGACCCCCTGGATGGGCTCCCCACACAAAAACAGGCCCAGCAGACGGAGGTTGTGGTTTTCAAGATCAAAAGGTGCGGTTTATTTCTCTATTTACAGTGACAAAAACACAGCAAAGCAAAAAGAAACATAAACAAAATAAATCCTGGTCAGCTTGACCTCTGACTAAACATGCAGGTTTCCCTAACTAACAACTGGGATCAGCCTGGTGCTGTCCTAGTCCCTAAGTCCCTGGTTTAGTAAATGTCCAAACAAATAGCCACACAGGCTTTGTCTCACCGTACAGGGGTTCACTCTCCCTAGACAGTCCACACAGGTCTGGTTCCAGGCATGAGCAAACACCTAATGAAGCTGGGAGTTTTTATAGAGGCCTTAAACGAGCTGACAAGCTTCAGCTGGTCTCATCAACTCCCTGCCTGCACGACGCCCAGCACTCTCCCTAGAGGTATGAATCATCCATGAGCCCACTAGCCTCAGCTGGGCTTCATCAACTCTCTCCCTAGTTGTATAAGTCGGCATAAAGCCTGAATCTGGGAGAAATATACCTACCCCCCTGGATGCAACCAGGTGACTTTACCTTCCTGCTGTCACATACCCCCCCTCTTGTTTTAACCTTGGGGTTGGAACACCAGCAATCAGGCATTCATGTACTCGAGACAAAGCATCCACATTCCCCATTTGAACGCCAGGGCGATGCTTTACTGTGAAGTTGAATTCCTGTAGGGCCAGGAACCACCTATTTACTCTTCTATTTGTCTCCTTGTTTTGAGCCATCCACTTTAACGGAGCGTGATCCGTAACCATGTCAAAGTGCCTACCTAGCAGATAGTACCGAAGGGAATCTAGAGCCCACTTCACCACTAAACACTCCTTTTCAACCGTGGCGTAATTTACCTCATGGGACTTCAACTTCCTGCTGAGGTAAATGACTGGGTGCTCTTCCCCGTTCCAGACCTGGGACAATACTGCTCCTAACCCCACATCTGACGCATCACTTTGTACGACAAAGTCTTTAGAGAAGTCGGGTGAGTACAACACTGGCTGGCTACATAAGGCTTGTTTCAAGAATTGGAATGCTGCCTCAGCCTCGGGGGTCCATTTAATCATGACCGACCCTTTCCCTTTCGTCAGGTTGGTTAGGGGCACAGCCTTAGAAGCAAAGTGGGGAATGAAGCGCCGATAATAACCCGCGATTCCCAGAAAGGCTCGTACCTGCTTCTTGCTGTTGGGACGTGGCCAACTCTGGATGGCCTCGACTTTGTTGAGTTGGGGTTTTATTACTCCCCTGCCAATGGTGTACCCAAGATATTTGGCCTCCTCCTGCCCAATGGTACACTCCTTGGGGTTAGCCGTAAACCCCGCTTCCCGGATAGAGTCTAGGACTGCTTGCACTTTTGGCAGATGTGAGGCCCAATCTGTGCTATGGACAATTACGTCATCCAGGTAAGCCGCAGCATACTTCCGATGGGGCCTCAGTATCTGGTCCATTTTCCGCTGGAATGTGGCCGGCGCATTCTGTAACCCGAACGGCATTCTCTTATATTGGAACGCCCCGTCTGGGGTTACAAATGCGGTTTTCTCTTTGGCCGACTTGGCCAGGGGAATTTGCCAATACCCTTTTGTGAGGTCAAGAGTCGTCATGTATCGGGCTGTTCCCAGCCGGTCGATCAACTCATCTATACGTGGCATGGGGTAGGTGTCAAATTTTGTAACTTTGTTCAACTGACGAAAATCGTTACAAAATCGCCAGCTCCCATCCGGTTTAGGCACCAACACAATGGGACTAGACCAATCACTTTGGGACTCCTCTATCACCCCTAAGTTCAGCATTTTCTGTACTTCCTCCCGTATTGCCTCCCGTCGGGCCTCTGGGATCCGATAGGGTTTTAACTTCACCCTTTCACCGGGCGGGGTAATAATATCATGCTCTACCCCAGATGTTTGTCCCGGCAGCTCAGAGAACACCTCCTTGTTGCGAAGCACAAACTCCTTAACCTCCTGTTGTTGGGGTTGTGACAAGGTGGCTGCTATTCCAACCTCCGGAATCACGCAACCAGTTTGAGCTGGTGACCAAGTTTCTGCGACTAGGGACTCTCTATCCCTCCAGGCTTTCAACAGATTAACGTGATAGATCTGTTCGGGCTTTCGCCTTCCTGGTTGTCTGACCTTGTAATTCACTTCGCTCACTTTTTCCATTATCTCGTAGGGGCCTTGCCATTTGGCAAGGAATTTACTTTCAACCGTAGGGACAAGTACCAATATCCTATCCCCCGGGGAAAAGGTACGGGTCTTGGCTCCACGGTTGTACACTCTCTGCTGTGCCAACTGCGCTTGGGCCAAATGTTCCTTCACGATGGGCATTACCTGTGCAATTCGATCTTGCATCAGGGCGACATGCTCAATCACACTCCTGTGGGGAGAACTCTCACTTTCCCAAGTTTCCTTGGCAATATCCAACAGCCCTCTTGGGTGTCTCCCATACAGTAACTCAAAGGGGGAGAATCCCGTAGAGGATTGGGGCACCTCCCTAATAGCAAACATCAAATAAGGAAGTAGACAGTCCCAATCCTTTCCATCTCTATCCACCACTTTCTTCAACATTTGTTTTAGGGTTTTGTTGAATCTTTCAACCAGCCCATCGGTTTGGGGGTGATACACAGACGTACGCAATTGCGTCACTTTGAACAATTTACACAGCTCTTTCATAAAGGGTGTACCTTGGTCCGTAAGCAGTTCTTTACAAACACCCACCCGGCTAAAAACAAGAGATAGCTCTTTGGCTATGGTTTTGGCCGAGGTATTTCGGAGAGGGATCGCTTCTGGATAACGGGTGGCATAGTCCATTATAACTAATATGTACTGGTGCCCCCTAGCGGACTTGATTATAGGACCTACCAAATCCATTGCGATCCTCTCAAACGGGACCTCAATGATGGGTAGAGGGACCAGCGGGCTACGGAAATGTGGCATCGGGGCCGACCTCTGACACACAGGGCAGGAGGAACAATAATTTTCTATGTCCTTCATCACCCCAGGCCAATAGAACCTCTGTAATACCCTCTCTCGGGTTTTCTCTGTCCCCAGATGACCTCCAAGAATGTGCCCATGGGCCAACTCCAACACCAACTTCCTGTAAGGTTTGGGCACCACAAGCTGCTCAACGGTTTCTTCTGCCCTTTTTGCCACCCGATACAGTAGGTCCTTCTCTACGCTGAAGTATGGGTAAGTGCAGGTATTATCTGGGTTCACTAATTCGCCATCTATTTCCACTACGTTTTCCCGTGCCTTTATTAGGGCGGGGTCTTTTAACTGTTCTGTGGCAAAATTTTCCCTGTGAACCTCAAGATCAGAAAACTCCACAGACGGTAGGTTTTCGTCTGAGGAGGTGGGCTCCTCTCCAGTTTCTTGAGTCTCGCCTGCCAATACTGACAAGGGAAATTCTGGAGAGTCCTCACCACTCAGAGGAGTTCTGGCTATCACCTTCCTGGTACATAGGGGCACCAGTGGGGGGCTCAGGATCATCCCACAGTTCCCAGAACTTCGGAAAATCCCTTCCCACAATGGCATCATGCGGTAATTG
Organism: Rana muscosa; assembly: GCA_029206835.1. Taxonomy (NCBI): domain Eukaryota; kingdom Metazoa; phylum Chordata; class Amphibia; order Anura; family Ranidae; genus Rana; species Rana muscosa. The sequence continues at coordinate 1,216,190,539 of CM055122.1, forward strand.
AGATACTAACCCCACTGGATGAGAGAGGGTACCTTTGGGGGTCTTGAAACACACTGTAGTCACTGGATACTCTCGGGTGTCCCCATGCACACAAATAACAGCTACCTTGCTATTCCCAGAGACCTCTGTTTTAACTAATTCAGCCTTTATCAGGGTCACAAGGCTACCTGAATCCAGTAATACCACAACATTTCTACCATTAATACACATTTTGCATAAATGTTTCTCAGTTCCCCGAATGGCAGTGCATGCGACTGTCGCACACAGCGACTGACGTCTGTCCGTCAGAAAGTCACATTGCATGGGTTCCTCCACAACCGGGCAATTTGCTGCAATATGTCCCGCTTGCCGGCAGCGGTAGCAAACAATCCTTTTGGCTGCCTCTTGAGCCCCCGACTTCCCAGGCTGTTCTCGCCAAACCCTGGGCAGAGCTCCCACCCTCTCACTCTCTCCACCCTCACCCCTTGGAATCATCTTATCCGCCCCTGGGGATGGTCTGGCCTTAGGGTGGAAAGTCCGAGAGTCTCTGGAAGAGGCCGTCAGGTTCTCTGCAGCCAAGTATCTCTCTACACGATCCACAAGTTTACCGGCCGTTTCTGGGTCTCCATGGCTTACCCACTTTTGAATGGCGGTAGGAAGAGCTCTCAAGAAACGATCCATCACAACACGTTCCACAATCTCCGGTGCGGACAAAGTCTCTGGCTGTAGCCACTTCCTGCTCAGGTGAATGAGATCATACATTTGAGACCTGGGGGGTTTTCCAAGCTGGAAAGTCCAGTTATGCACACGCTGAGCCCGGACAGCCAGGGTGACACCCAGCCTTGCCAATATTTCAGCTTTTAGCATCACATAGTCTTTTGCTTGGTCAGGCTCTAGGTCATAGTAAGCTTTCTGCGATTCACCAGTTAACAGAGGAGCCAGCAGTCCAGCCCACTGCTCCTCAGGCCACTTTTCTCTTTCAGCAGTCCTTTCAAATGTGGTCAAAAATACCTCTGGATCATCCTCTCCAGTCATTTTTGTCAATAAACGACTCACCCCAAAGGACGCGGTATTAGTGGGACGGCTTTCCTCACTGGTCTGCGGACGTTGCTGCATTACTGCTTCCATCTGTTGTTGTAGTCTCTGCTCTTGCTTCTGCAACAGGTCTATGAAGCGGGCCTCAGATTGCTGCTGGGCTTGTTGCTGGGCTGCGAAGCTCTGTTGTTGAGCTGCAAGGCTCTTTTGCAAACCTGCATTTGTCTGCTGTTGATTGGCATTTGCTAGAGCCAGCTGTTTCAGTATCTCCTCCATGCTGGCTTAAAAAAAACTGCCACTGGTTCTCCACCAACTGTGAGGGGGTTAGCTCGGTAGCGGGTGTGTGTGACCCCCTGGATGGGCTCCCCACACAAAAACAGGCCCAGCAGACGGAGTTTGTGGTTTTCAAGATCAAAAGGTGCGGTTTATTTCTCTATTTACAGTGACAAAAACACAGCAAAGCAAAAAGAAACATAAACAAAATAAATCCTGGTCAGCTTGACCTCTGACTAAACATGCAGGTTTCCCTAACTAACAACTGGGATCAGCCTGGTGCTGTCCTAGTCCCTAAGTCCCTGGTTTAGTAAATGTCCAAACAAATAGCCACACAGGCTTTGTCTCACCGCACAGGGGTTCACTCTCCCTAGACAGTCCACACAGGTCTGGTTCCAGGCATGAGCAAACACCTAATGAAGCTGGGAGTTTTTATAGAAGCCTTAAACGAGCTGACAAGCTTCAGCTGGTCTCATCAACTCCCTGCCTGCACGACGCCCAGCACTCTCCCTAGAGGTATGAATCATCCATGAGCCCACTAGCCTCAGCTGGGCTTCATCAACTCTCTCCCTAGTTGTATAAGTCGGCATAAAGCCTGAATCTGGGAGAAATATACCTACCCCCCTGGATGCAACCAGGTGACTTTACCTTCCTGCTGTCACAAAGGACATGCGCCAAACCGCTATCTGCCTCAGGCCCAGCAGCCACTGCATTTACCCAGTGTGCTGTTAGGGAGATATAACGTCCCTGACCGTGCTTACTGGTCCACGCATCCGTAGTTAGGTGGACCTTGCCACAGATGGCGTTGCGCAGTGCACACCTGATTTTGTCCCCCACCTGGTTGTGCAGGGAAGGGATGGCTCGCCTGGAAAAGTAGTGGCGGCTGGGCACGACGTACTGCGGGACAGCCAATGCCATCAGGCTTTTAAAACTCTGCGTCTCCACCAGACGGAATGACAGCATTTCAAAGGCCAGGAATTTTGAAATGCTGGCATTCAGGGCCAGGGATCGCGGGTGGCTAGGGGGGTACTTCCTCTTCCGCTCCAATGTTTGGGAGATAGAGAGCTGAACGCTTCCATGGGACATTGTGGAGATGGTCGGTGACCCAGGTGGTAGTGTTGCTGGCAGATCCTCTGTTTGCGGGGTGACAGGTGCCACTGTCACTACAGAGGTGGATGAAGAGGCCGAGACTGCAGCAGAAGAGGAAGCAGGAGGAGCCAGAGACCTTTCTTGGTTTCTGAGGTGTCTACTCCACTGCAGCTCGTGCTTTGCACTTAGATGCCTGGTCATGCAGCTTGTGCTCAGGTTGAGAACGTTTATGCCTCGCTTCAGGCTCTGATTGCACAGCATGCAAACCACTCGTGTCTTGTCATCAACACACTGTGTGAAGAACTGCCACGCTAGGGAAGTCCTTGGACCTGGCTTTGGTGTGCTCGGTCCCTTGCTGCGTTGGGCAGTAGCAGATGTACTGTCTAGGGGACGAATGCTCCGTTTTTGCACCCTGCTCCCTCTTCTGCTGTGCTGGTGGCTCTGTGCGACCACCGCCTCTTCCTCCGAACTACAGTGGTCACCTGCATAACGTTGATTCCATGTGGGGTCGAGGACCTCATCGTCCTCCACATCATCTTCCACCCAGTCTTCACCCCTGCCCTCCATGTCTGTCTGCACAATTGCGAAAGCAGCAGCAGTTGGCACCTGTGTTTCGTCATCATCCGAGACGTGCTGCGATGGTCCTCCCATGTACCCATCATGAAACATAAGTGGTTGGGCATCGGTGCACTCAATCTCTTCCACTTCTGGGGCAGGGCTAGGTGGATGGCCCTGGGAAACCCTGCTAACAGAGTCATCGAAAAGCAGAAGAGACTGCTGCATGATTTGGGGCTCAGACTGCTTGGCTGATTTGCAAGGGGGTGAGGTGAAAGACTGATGGACATGGGCTTCAGGTGCCAACTCTGATCTTTCAGCAGAAGAGTGGGTGGGAGACAATGTGAAGGAACCCGAGGCACTGTCAGCAACCCAATCTACTATCGCCTGTACTTGTCCTGGCCTAAACATTGGTACAGCCTCATTAGGCGTGACAAAATACCGCCGCAGGCTCGGTCGCCTACTCGCACCTGAGGAAGGTGTTTCACTTGTGCCTGTAGCTGGCACAGATCCACCACGTCCTCTCCCTGCAACAGGAGCTCCACCAGCAGCACCACGACCGGGGCCACCACGTCCCTTTGACCTTCCCCTCATATTTTCCAAATTTAGGATCTTGCCCTAAATGGCGTTTTTTGGAAGACCACAACACACCCACAGTACGTAATGGCTGAAACGCACAGCTACAGAACTGCAGAAAATGCTATTAAAAAAAAAAGGTTGTTTTTTTTAGTATAGCACAGTACAAGGAAAATATATATAAATTGTTTTTTTACACACACCTCCAGATGTGTATTTCACACTGCAAAATATTTTCTGTGGCCCTAAATGGCGTTTTTTGCCAGACCACAACACACCCACAGCACGTAACCGCTGAATCGCACAGCTACAGAAAATGCTATTAAAAAAAAAAGGTTGTTTTTTTTAGTATAGCACAGTACAAGGAAAATATATAGAAATTGTTTATTTTACACACCTCCACATGTGTATTTCACACTGCAATTTATTTTCTGTGGCCCTAAATGGCGTTTTTTGCAAGAGCACAACACAACCACAGTATTTAACCACTGAATCGCACAGCTATAGAAGTGCAGAGAATGCTATTCAAAAAAAATGTTGTTTTTTTTAGTATAGCACTGTACAATATATAGAAATTGTTTATTTTACACACCTCCACATGTGTATTTCACACTGCAAAATATTTTCTGTGGCCCTAAATGGCGTTTTTTGAAAGAGCACAACACAACCACAGTATATAACCGCTGAATCGCACAGCTGCAGAGAATGCTATTCAAAAAAAAGTTTTTTTTTTTTTTTTTAGTATAGCATAGTACAAGAAAAATATATAGAAATTGGTTATTTCACACAACTAGAGATATACACTGCAAAATATTTTCTGTGGCCCTAAATGGCGTTTTTTGAAAGAGCACAACACAACCACAGTATTTAACCACTGAATCGCACAGCTATAGAAGTGCAGAGAATGCTATTCAAAAAAAATGTTGTTTTTTTTAGTATAGCACTGTGCCATCTGCTTTTCGAAACGGACCCCCTTTACCCCCATCGCTATCGTTAAGGACAAGAGGGGTAGATATATTATGGCAGTGGGGCGGCTCCATGACCAGGAGGTGTCCTTTATATCATACTATGCCCCGAATACTGGACAGCCGGAATTCTTTAGCAAAATGCTGAAGATTCTTATGCCCAAAGTCCAGGGTCAGGTCATTATGGGAGGCGATAGTAATATTCCCTTGGACAGAATTATGGATAAATCGGACTCCTCTAGACCAACATTGAAACGCCCACCGACTGGAAGCAGCAAGGTTGCACGTCTGTTTCATTTCTATGACCTCATCGACGCCTGGCGAGAAAATAACCCTACGGTCAGAGACTTTACACACTTTTCACAAGCCCATCATACTTACTCGAGGATAGACCACGTTCTAGTACGTACGCCTTTGCTACCATTTATTAAGTCGGTTAAGATTTTATCTACCCCTTGGTCTGATCATTCCCCGATAAAACTCTCTACTTCAGGGCTATGGACTAAATCTAGACCCTCCCCGTGGAGACTTAATGTGAGCTTGCTGAATGACCCTACAATCTTTTTAGAGATTCAAAAGGAAATACAGGAATACTTTAGACTTAATAAGGCATCGGACACATCCCCCGCAATTAACTGGGTAGCTCATAAAGCAGCGATTAGGGGCATATTGTTACAAGTGGCAGCCAGGATTAAACGCAATAGGGAACAGGCAAATAAGATTCTGGAAACTAACTTAGATAACTTACTTAGTGAACAGCACAGAAATCCCCTGGTAGATATAAGGCATAAAATTGACGAGGCTCGACTAGCACTAAATCTTAGCTTGACTACTCAAGCGGAGAAACATATTAGTTGGTCTAAGCACAGGTTCTATACGATGGGTGATAAACCTACCACAATGTTAGCTAGAAAACTGGTTCCTCGACCGTACACACCGACTTTGCCTAAACTACGACTATCCACGGGCCTAACCTCCCAGAACCCCGAACGGATAATTGGAGAATTTCACAAATTTTATGCTAAGCTGTATGGAGTGCAGGACAAGTTCGATTCATCTGAAGCGAGCACATTCTTTCGCGACTTACAGCTGCCTAAATTGACACAAGCCCATGCGGAACTGATGGACGGTGCTCTTACAGAGCCTGAAGTCAGGGCTGCAATCAAAACCCTACACCCTACCAAGGCCCCTGGGCCAGATGGATTCCCGGGTCACTACTATAGGAAATATCACGATCTTCTGGCCCCACATCTCTGTACTTACTTTAATGACCTGAGAAGCGGCAGCAAGCTCCCCAGCCATGAAAATGTAGCCTATATAAGTGTTATCCCGAAACCAGGAAAGGACCATACAGACTGTTCCAATTATCGCCCAATTTCTCTGATCAATACGGATCTTAAGATTCTAACCAAAATACTGGCCCAGAGACTTAATACTTTTCTTCAGTGTTATATCCATCCTGACCAAGCAGGTTTTGTCCCGACAGGACAGGCATCGGACCAAACCCGCCGGATAATTAACCTTATCTCGGCAGTTCGGTCTGATTGGGATGGAAAGGGGACTAGGAGGGGAATGTTACTTTCATTGGATATCCAGAAGGCGTTCGATTCTATCTCCTGGGACTATCTTTTTGATGTTCTCACACGCTTTGGATTTGGGAGACGCTTTCTGGATCTCCTTCACATATTATATGATTCCCCAGTGCCTCGCTAATGCTCAGAGGATATACATCCTAAACATTTCCTATCAGGAGAGGAACTAGACAGGGCTGCCCGTTGTCACCACTATTATTCGCCCTGGCGATTGAACCACTAGCGCTCAAAATTCGCGCCTGCAGAGATATACAGGGCATTTATTGCGGAGACTATGAACACAAATGTTTACTCTTTGCGGACGACTTGTTGCTGACCTTGACCTCACCGATCACATCCCTACCTAACTTGTATGCTATTTTGCAGCCTTTCTCCAACATTTCCGGATTGGCAATTAATCATAGTAAGTCAAGAGCACTGAACTTATCTTTGCTAAGCTCCACTCAGGCTACGCTTGAAAAATCATTTCAATTCCGATGGGAATCCACAGCTCTCCCTTATTTAGGCATACAGCTGACCTCATCTATTGGTGAGTTGTACAAAGAGAATTATCCAGCCCTTTTCAAACGGCTAACAGCTGACATGGCTAAGTGGCAGGTTCACCCGCCATCGTGGTTTGGCAGACTTCACTCAATTAAAATGAATGTTCTACCTCGATTATTGTATTTCTTCCGTACCTTGCCAGTTTCATTGGCCCGTGATGACCTTAAACGATTCCAGAATAAAGTACTACAGTTTATTTGGGGTGATAAGAGACCCAGGGTGAATAGGAGCACTCTATACACGTTGAAGCGGAGAGGAGGACTTGGTCTTCCAGACTTATTAAAATATTTTTATGCTGCCCAGATAGCACAACTTACAAGGTTTCACTCCCAACAGGCACAGGCCATTTGGATGGCTATGGAATCTTATTCCTGCCGTCCCAAACCTATTTCTTATATTTTATGGCTCCCTATCAAGGAGCGACCTCCTATACTTTGCCCTACTTTATCCATGTCACTGGAACTATGGGACAGACTCTCCAGATCTCACAAATTCAAATCTCCTCATTCTCCACTGACACCTCTGCTTCAAAATAAAGCATTCACCCCGGGTCTCACTCCACTAGCGTTCGAATGGTGGACTAATAAGGGTTTTAAGTGTATTGCTGACTTGTGCGATCATAGAGGTATGCTGACCGAACGGACTATGGCTGACAGACATCAAATGCCTCCAGCGGAGGGTTATAGGTTCGCCCAAATCTCACATTATGTACAAACCCTGGCTCGCAAGAGCAACCTAGCAACCCAAACTCCCATGGAACATCTATGCAAAAATTATGATAAAATTAAAGGACATTTATCTGCTATATATTCGATATTGCTGAGTGTATCGACAAAGCTGACTTATATGGTCCAATGGGAGACCGACTTGCAGGAAACCCTGGATCTGGACGAATGGCATAGGATAGCCGAGACAGCATCTCGTTCGCTCGTCAATACTTCAATAATTGAGGCCAATTATAAGGTTCTACTGAGGTGGTATATGGTGCCGGTCAGACTGGCAACTTTTGTCTCAGGAGCTACCCCGTTGTGCTTTAGAGGATGTGGCCAGATGGGCACCACCTATCATATTTGGTGGACATGCCCAAAGGTCCGGAGGTTTTGGATCAGGGTGTATAATTTAGTTTACTCCCTTACCCAACTAAACCTAACTAAATCAGCTAAGCAAGCACTACTGGGGGGAGGAGATGTGGAAGCCTCCAAGTCCTGCAAGAGGCTCTTGACATTTATTTTTATTTCAGCCAAAATCACTATTGCTAGGAACTGGAAATCGGCAGCTCTACCATTCGATCAGCTTAAAGGCAAATTGTCTTGGTTGATGCTCAACGAACGCTTGACCGCTCTGGCCCAAGATAAAATGAAACTGTTTCATGGAGTTTGGGACCCATGACTTCGTTACCTAACTAATGACCCGGGGATGTTTACAGCATAGCCTAGGGGATTAGGTTGAGATGTCTGGATGCTGAATCGGGGCTCCTCCCCCCTCCCTCCCCCCATTCCCCCCTCCCCAACTGTCCTTTCCTTACTCTGTCTCCTTCCTTCTATTCTTTGTCACTGTCCTCTTTCCTCTCTTTTGAAATTTGTTTATTGTTTATTTTTGGAGACAGATCCAGACCTTAGAGGTTTGTGCTGCTCCCTGTTTTCTCAGCTCCTACGGGACCATTGTCAGTCTGATCAGACCTCTGGGCTGCCCACATGGCCGGCTGAGTTGCGCCCCCCCGATAGATGGATGGGGGGGCGGCTCATCTGGGTGGACGGTTCAGATATGATCTGCGATGCTAATAGGGGTTAACGGCTCTACGGAGCTTCGGACTACTCCAAGGACCCCTACACTTGGTGATCTTCATTGTGTTACCCCAAATGTTGATTGTGACTGTACAATGTTATGTGGCGACTTTTATACATTTTGTATGACAAAACTTGAATAAAAAGATTGAAACACAAAAAAAAAAAAAAAAAAAAAAATGTTGTTTTTTTTAGTATAGCACTGTACAATATATAGAAATTGTTTATTTTACACACCTCCACATGTGTATTTCACACTACAAAATATTTTCTGTGGCCCTAAATGGCGTTTTTTGAAAGAGCACAACACAACCACAGTATTTAACCACTGAATCGCACAGCTATAGAAGTGCAGAGAATGCTATTCAAAAAAAATGTTGTTTTTTTTAGTATAGCACTGTACAATATATAGAAATTGTTTATTTTACACACCTCCACATGTGTATTTCACACTGCAAAATATTTTCTGTGGCCCTAAATGGCGTTTTTTGAAAGAGCACAACACAACCACAGTATATAACCGCTGAATCGCACAGCTGCAGAGAATGCTATTCAAAAAAAAGTTTTTTTTTTTTTTTTTAGTATAGCATAGTACAAGAAAAATATATAGAAATTGGTTATTTCACACAACTAGAGATATACACTGCAAAATATTTTCTGTGGCCCTAAATGGCGTTTTTTGAAAGAGCACAACACAACCACAGTATTTAACCACTGAATCGCACAGCTATAGAAGTGCAGAGAATGCTATTCAAAAAAAAGTTGTTTTTTTTAGTATAGCACTGTACAATATATAGAAATTGTTTATTTTACACACCTCCACATGTGTATTTCACACTGCAAAATATTTTCTGTGGCCCTAAATGGCGTTTTTTGAAAGAGCACAACACAACCACAGTATTTAACCACTGAATCGCACAGCTATAGAAGTGCAGAGAATGCTATTCAAAAAAAATGTTGTTTTTTTTAGTATAGCACTGTACAATATATAGAAATTGTTTATTTTACACACCTCCACATGTGTATTTCACACTGCAAAATATTTTCTGTGGCCCTAAATGGCGTTTTTTGAAAGAGCACAACACAACCACAGTATTTAACCACTGAATCGCACAGCTATAGAAGTGCAGAGAATGCTATTCAAAAAAAATGTTGTTTTTTTTAGTATAGCACTGTACAATATATAGAAATTGTTTATTTTACACACCTCCACATGTGTATTTCACACTGCAAAATATTTTCTGTGGCCCTAAATGGCGTTTTTTGAAAGAGCACAACACAACCACAGTATTTAACCACTGAATCGCACAGCTATAGAAGTGCAGAGAATGCTATTCAAAAAAAATGTTTTTTTTTTTAGTATAGCACTGTACAATATATAGAAATTGTTTATTTTACACACCTCCACATGTGTATTTCACACTGCAAAATATTTTCTGTGGCCCTAAATGGCGTTTTTTGAAAGAGCACAACACAACCACAGTATTTAACCACTGAATCGCACAGCTATAGAAGTGCAGAGAATGCTATTCAAAAAAAATGTTGTTTTTTTTAGTATAGCACTGTACAATATATAGAAATTGTTTATTTTACACACCTCCACATGTGTATTTCACACTGCAAAATATTTTCTGTGGCCCTAAATGGCGTTTTTTGAAAGAGCACAACACAACCACAGTATTTAACCACTGAATCGCACAGCTATAGAAGTGCAGAGAATGCTATTCAAAAAAAATGTTGTTTTTTTTAGTATAGCACTGTACAATATATAGAAATTGTTTATTTTACACACCTCCACATGTGTATTTCACACTGCAAAATATTTTCTGTGGCCCTAAATGGCGTTTTTTGAAAGAGCACAACACAACCACAGTATTTAACCACTGAATCGCACAGCTATAGAAGTGCAGAGAATGCTATTCAAAAAAAATGTTGTTTTTTTTAGTATAGCACTGTACAATATATAGAAATTGTTTATTTTACACACCTCCACATGTGTATTTCACACTGCAAAATATTTTCTGTGGCCCTAAATGGCGTTTTTTGAAAGAGCACAACACAACCACAGTATATAACCGCTGAATCGCACAGCTGCAGAGAATGCTATTCAAAAAAAAGTTTTTTTTTTTTTTTTAGTATAGCATAGTACAAGAAAAATATATAGAAATTGGTTATTTCACACAACTAGAGATATACACTGCAAAATATTTTTTTTGCCCAAAAATAGGTCTTTTTTGCGCACAACAAAGTGCCTTTTTTTTTTTTGCAACAGCACAATAAAGTGCCTTTTTTTTTTTTTGGGGCCCAAAAATGGGTCTTTTTAGCAAAAGCACAATAAAGTGCCTTTTTTTTTTTTTTTTTCTGACCAAAATAGGTCTTTTAGCAAGAGCACAATACAGCCACAGTATGGAATAGGTGTATCACTCAACGTAATGCAGTGCTGGTGCACTGAGCTTGCAACACAAACAGATAAACCTATGCAGATCGCTGAGCTATTATATCTCTCAATCTGGACTCCTATCTAAATCTCTCTCCCTGAAAGCACAAACAGGATCCTGCCCCTACACTACACTACACTACACTGTCTCCCTATCTTTTCTATCAGTAGATTGCAGAATCAGGACTAACTCCTATTCTCTCCCTCACAGCAACAGCAGCCAGGATCCTTTCCCTACACTGTCTAAAAGCAGAGTGACGATCTGTGCTGTGTGCCTCTTTCTTATATAGAAGCTGGTCACATGCTGGGTCACATGTTGCACTGACCAATTACAGCCATGCCATTAGTAGGCATGGCTATGATGGCTTCTAAGGGCACACCAGCTAATCAAATGGTGATTGGCTGGCCCCTGAAGCATTTCTAACTGCGCCATTAAATTCCCGAATCCGAACCCGAACCCGGACTTTAGCGCAAAATCCGGGTCCGGGGTCGGGAAAACGCCAAAATTCGGTACAGACCCGAACTTTACAGTTCGGGTCCGCTCAACACTATTCGAGAGCAAAATGACATTTCTAAAGTAAAATAATAGTAATTTAAAAGTACTCGCGGCTGTAATGAATTGCTGGTTCCCGTCAATACAGATAAAAGTCATTGAAAGTCTTTGAAAAAAAAAAATGCGTGGGGGTCCCCCAAATTCCATTACCAGGCCCTTCAGGTCTGGTATGATATTAAGGGGAACTCCGCGCCAAATTAAAAAAAAATGGCGTGGGTGTTCCCCACAAAATCCGTACCAGGCCCTTCATGTCTGGTATGGATTTTAAGGGGACCCCCGCGCCAAACTTTAAAAAAAATAGCGTGGGGGCCCCCCTAAAAATCCACACCAGACCCTTATCCGAGCACGCAACCCGGCAGGCCGCAGGAAAAGAGGGAGGGACGAGGGAGCGCCCCCCTCCCTCATGAATTGTACCAGGTCACATGCCCTCAACATGGGGAGAATGTCACCATGTTGATGGGGACAAGGGCCTCATCCCCACAACCCTTGCCCGGTGGTTGTGGGGGTCTGCGGGCGGGGGGCTTATCGGAATCTGGAAGACCCCTTTAACAAAGGGGACCCCCAGATCCCGGCCCCCCCCTGTGTGAAATGGTAATGGGGAACAAATGTACCCCTATCATTTCACAAAGAAAGTGTAAAAAATGTAAAAAATTACAATAGCCGGTTTTTGACAATTCCTTTATTAATGTCTTCTCTTTTCTTCCATCTTCTTCTTCCATCTTCTTCTTTTCTCCATTCGGGTTTCTTCCTCCATCCTGTTCTTCATCTTCCTCTTCATCTTCATCTTCCTTCTTCCTTCGGTGTTCTCGTCCACATCTTGCTCCGGCTTCTTGTTCCCCTTCTTCTTTCTTCGGCCGCTCCGTTTGAATTGCTGTGTGACGCTTCAGTTCTTCAGTTCTCCTCTGGGTCCGCTGCCACCCGGTTTTGATGCAGTCCAGTGTTTTTTTCCCCCTCTTTTCACTTAGGACAAGTGTGTTGCAGTGCGTCTTTGGTGCATTTAGGTGCGTTCCGGTGCATTCCAGTGCGTTTTTGGTACGTTCCGTTGCGTTTTTGATGTGTTTTACTGTGGTCCAGTACAGTTCTGTACCTAAAAAAATGCAGCATGACCATTTTTTTTTTTCCTTTCTGAAACGCACTGAAATGAAACATCATTTTGCTGGCACACTGGCAAGTTCAGAGCTGCGCCTGTTCAACTTATGCAAATTGAGTTATGTGACTTGACATTTACTAAGATTTTGCCGGCGCAGTGTCTTGGCGCGTTTGAACGAGTGAAATTCCCACGCTGAGCACAAAAAAAAAACTTGCAGTTCTAAACGTACTTGCCGGCGCAGCGGGCTGGTTCTGAAAAAGTTACTTTCTCACACTATTTTGGGCATGTTTGTTACTTGGGCAGGTGTCACTACACTTCCTCACATCACCCCACATCACCCCCATTATATTGGCACTTCCAGCTTCTTTATATTTAGATTTTAAGATGCCGTGCGCCAGGTCCATAGTGGCGCACTGAGCGCCTCCTCCCGTCCGCCGAGAACACTATAGTAAATGGGAAATAGCACTGCGCTACCGGCGCTAATGTTTTGTAAATACCAAAACAGCCGTTGCGCACGCAGATGCGCCGATACTCATGGCGCAAACGTTTCGTAAATCAGCCCCATTCTGTTATAGTACCACAGACCAAAAAAGTATTTAGTCAGCCACCAATTGTGCAAGTTCTCCCACTTAAAAAGATGAGAGAGGCCTGCAATTGTCATAATAGGTATACCTCAACTATGAGAGACAAAATGTGGAAACAAATCCAGACAATCACATTGTCTGATTTGGAAATAATTTATTTGCAAATTATGGTGGAAAATAAGTATTTGGTCAATATCAAAAGTTCATCTCAATACTTTATTATATATCCTTTGTTGGCAATGACAGAGGTCAAATGTTTTCTGTAAGTCTTCACAAGGTTGTCACATACTGTTGCTGGTATGTTGGCCGATTCCTCCATGCAGATCTCCTCAAGAGCAGTGATGTTTTGGGGCTGTCGCTGGGCAACACAGACTTCCAACTCCCTCCAAAGGTTTTCTATGGGGTTGAGATCTGGAGACTGGCTAGGCCACTCCAGGACCTTGAAATGCTTCTTACGAAGCCACTCCTTCGTTGCCCAGACTGTGTGTTTGGGATCATTGTCATGCTGAAAGACCCAGCCACGTTTCATCTTCAATGCCCTTACTGATGGGAGGAGGTTTGCACTCAAAATCTCACGATACATGGCCCCATTCATTCTTTCATGTACACAGATCAGTCGTCCTGTTCCCTTTGCAGAGAAACAGCCCCAAAGCATGATGTTGCCACCCCCATGCTTCACAGTAGGTATGGTGTTCTTTGGTTGAAACTCAGCATTCTCTCTCCTCCAAACATGACGAGTTGTGTTTCTACCAAACAGTTCTACTTAGGTCACATCTGACCATATGACAATCTCCCAATCCTCTTCTGGATCATCCAAATGCTCTCTAGCAAACCTCAGATGGGCCCGGACATGTACTGGCTTAAGCAGGGGGACACGTCTGGCACTGCAGGATCTGAGTCCCTGACGGCGTAGTGTGTTACTGATGGTAGCCTTTGTTACGTTGGTCCCAGCTCTCTGCAGGTCATTCACTAGGCCCCCCGTGTGGTTCTGGGATTTTTGCTCATCGTTCTTGTGATCATTTTGACCCCACGGGGTGAGATCTTGCATGGAGCCCCAAATCAAGGGAGATTATCAGTGGTCTTTTATGTCTTCCATTTTCTAATTATTGCTCCCACAGTTGATTTCTTCACACCAAGCTGCTTGCCTATTGCAGATTCAGTCTTCCCAGCCTGGTGCAGGTCTACAATTTTGTTTCTGGTGTCCTTCGACAGATCTTTGGTCTTCACCATAGTGGAGTTTGAAGTGTGACTGTTTGAGGTTGTGGACAGGTGTCTTTTATACTGATAACAAGTTCAAAGAGGTGCCATTAATACAGGTAATGTATTATCCCAATATAGGCCTCAATCTAGAAGCAGTATAGGCCACTGATGCCCCAAGTTAAAACGTTACCTTTGTTATAATGATCAGGGCTTCCGTTACTCCTTCCTCCGCTCACAGATCGGAGGTACGACACACGCATGTTAGCTTTATATACACTGCGCATGCGTGAAACTCTGCACACGTCGCCCGCCCCTGACGTTCTTTCTAGTATATTCCCCGCCCCTTCTCTTTCGGCGCAGTGGGAGAGCACATGGTGGAGACACAGCAGGTGCGTGATAATAACGAGGAGGAAAGCCCGGAGCCAAAAACGTCACCATCCAGGAGGAGATATAAGACCTCAAATATGTCCTTTGTAGAGATGGTGGAGATGGTGGACATCTTGAAGAGGACCGACTATGATGGGAAGTATGGACAGTACACCAATCCAAATGTGAAAAAGGCCAATATTATGTCTAAAGTTGTGAGAAGTCTGCACAGGAATTATGGGGTACGATGATCCAAGGAGCAATTGAGGAAACGCTGGTCAGACCTGAAATTGAGGGAGCACGATCAGTACAGAAGGATCAGGAAACTGCTTCTAAAAAGGATAATAAGTGGTGTAACAGCCAATTATGAGGCAATCTAATTCAGGTACAGTAGATCAGTCCAGAATGTAGAGAGTCATCCTTTTTTATGGTTTGCTTTTGGACATTCATATGATATAATATACAATGATATGTTCTTTTGAAATTATTTACATATATAAGTATAACTGGATGGTAAGCGGATTTAGAGTGAATCCCCTTGCTATCTTGAGGGCACTTAGGTTCGATATTAACATACCCAATGGTCACTATGAATGTAAATGTGAATGCTGACATACATGCTGTACGGACCTGAGTGCGAGTCTCCACTAATTTAGTAGTGAGGACTTCAACAGATCAGTCCTAATAGAGTCTGATTAATAGGGGTCACTGTGCCTTTAAAATAGATCCCTATACAGAACTATATAGGATATTAAGTATCTTTTGTATCTTTTATATCATATTTTACAATATATTTTTTATATTATATTTCATTATATTTTACTAATGCTTTATTGTCAATGATCCGGTACACTCGATCACCTCTGGTAGGAGGTCTGAGTGTGCTGGTGAGTGACAGGTGTAATCTCTCTGAATGGAGACTGCAACGCATATCCGGCCAGTGGATGAGTATTCAGAGCTGTGCCGGATCTCCTTCAGACCAAGTTGAGCCGTCTGACGTATGTGGATACGTCAGGACAGGCTTGAATATAAATAAGAGCAGTCGCGATGTGTGGCCACGCCCTCTGAAGACGTGAGCCAATCACGAAACGCGTCAGGGCGTGACCACGCGATCAATCACGTCAGGGGAACGTTCGTCTTCCCGGGACTCAGGAGCTCTTTTGAATTGTGTGAGCGATCACTAACCTCACTGAGCAGACGGATCATCCCCGGTGATATGCTTTATGTTATTTACTTTCTTGTAAGCATGTTTGTATGCGGGGGGACTTCTTGATTTTTTATTAAAGTTTTTTAAAGGATTTTATGCTATGTGAAGCTTTATTTCCCTTACATGCTCGCATTACTGCACGCACTTATGCTTGTTACCTGAGTACCTGGAGATTTCTTTAAGGAAGTTGACTGGAGACCTTAAGAGGAGCTGACAGGCGGTTAACCATCTGGAGTCTGGTAAGCACATTACCTTAAGGGAGTGGAATAACTTACACAGTGATGGAAGCACAAATTGCAACATGATCTGTTTGAATTGAAGAACTACAGTGATTGTTTTATCAGAGAGCATCTCTCATGTGAAGGACTAAACGGCGATTGGATTTATATTTCAGTTCCCTCATTTGTAACTGGTGTTTGAACTCACTGGGAAGCTCAGTCACTGGATTATTAGTGACATTTAACAGTGGGTGGACTTGGCAGTACATGAGGAATCCTTTTATCCTTAGGATCGAGCTGTTATTTTCCACATGGTTATGCTGATATTTATTTTGCGGTATATATATATTTTTAATATAGGTGCAATATTTAATACTCAATATTGCACATAAGCGCTGTTAATGTTATACTTGTTATAACATATTTTATATATTTTTATTCACTTACTACTTTATTTATAACGGCAGCTAATTGAGCAGACCAACATTAGACCATCCTTGAGCGCTAGGATCAGATACACCACGGTGACTATTCTGATTTATCTACATAACTGCTTCTAAAAAGTACCGTATATACTTGAGTATAAGCCGATTTTTTTATGCACATTTTTTTGTGCTGAAAATGCCCACACTCGACTTATACTCAAGTCACCATTTTGCGCCTGATCTTCTTCTTTGGGGACCCGTTACCAGCCAAACTTGGCACACATGTAGCCCCACTCTTCCTTTAAAAGTGTGCAAAGTTTGTTGTCCGGGGGACCTACGGCCGGGGAGCAACGATTTTTCAAACCCGGGCACCCCTCCCATAGACTCCCATGTTAAATGGTCATTTCTCTGGTAAATTTGGGGACCCGGTACTGGCTGGTCGTAGGTCCACTGGACCCCAAACTTTGCACACTTGTAGCCCCATTTCCCCTCTACAAGTGTGCAAGTTTTTTGTCTGGGGGACCTACGGCCGGGGAGCACCGATTTTTCAAAGCCGGGCATCCCTTCCATAGACTCCCATGTTAAACGTCAGTCTAGTCATGGACACAGTGAGGCATGGACACAGTGAGGCATGCACATGAACAAAGTGAGGCATGCAGATGGACACCCTAGGCTTATACTCGAGTCAATACGTTTTCCCAGTTTTTTGTGGTAAAATTGGGTGCCTCGGCTTATATTCGGGTCGGCTTATACTTGAGTATATACGGTAAGTATTTATCCTGTGTTCATATTATTATTATTATTACTTGCATGTTGCTCCATGTACTTTTCTTTTCTGTTGTACAGTTTAAAATGGAAACTTTCAGGTTCATGGGCACAGTAATCGGTCGTAGTAAACATTGTTTGTTCGCCCACTAAATACAATGTTTTTGGCAGATACAAGTTAACTACATTTGGTTATGCCTATTTCTATTAAAATAAGTTTACTACATTATTGTCTAGATGTGTTTATAACTAGAATGAAATGCAAACTTGATTCAGTGTAAGGAGAGGACACGCAGCAGCTGTTTACACATCTGGACTCAGGAGCACTAGTGTGGGACACCAGAACAACCTTTTTAGGGTGTCCCACACAGATGCTCCAGTGGATACTTGGGGTGTCTCCATGTGTGAAACTTGTCCAAAAAAGGTAAGTATTCCAGCTTCGGTAAGGGAAAAAATCATGTCTTCAGCTTGGAACTCTACCAAAACAAACAATTGTACCCCACTTCCAAGCAATGTTTCATATTCCTATTTCTTGGAGAGTGTTTTCCCTGTATGAGTATAAGAGGTCAGCCAACCCACATCCCTATACAATATAGAAAAAAATCACTCAGAGTGCAAATCCTCTCATTGGGACTAGCTGAAAAACCTCATAGATAAGTATGTTCAAAGATTGTTGTAAATATTTTATTGAAAAAGGTAAAAAATTGCCACTATAGTACATAACATATCAAAATATTATATATAGGCAAAAAAAGAGAGAGAACAACATGCACAGATGACCATATGTGAATAAGTTGCAACAATACTGTCAGGTCACCTGTGGCCAGATGACAGATGCACACCATAGGGGGACAAGAGTGCACCACAAGATAGTGAACCCTATGGCTGACTGCTGCGGATAGGAAACTGGGTGATTGTTGAAAGCGGGACCAGAGGAGCACAACCGGGATCCTACAGGAAGCTAGAGCCGAGATTCCCCAGGGCGTGGAGTCTAAGACCCAGCAGGTCTTCTCCAAAGCCTCTAGTGGTGAGGATGTTGTGCTGCAGCTAGGTCCAGGTCGCGGCCCCTAGAGTCTCCTAGCTCACGCCCCGTAGGGTAAGGGGGAAAGTGGGGAAGCAGCAGCACAAGATACAAGAATAGCGAAGGAAAAGCCGAAGGTCAAGGGTCACAAGCAGACAAGGATAACGAAAGACAAGCCGAAGGTCAAGGGTCACGATCAGACAGGGATAGTCGGGGACAAGCCAAATATGTAACAGAGAGACAGACGTAGCACACGGCAGGCAGGAACCCAAACACACGGTGCATAAAGAAACATGTTGATCAGCAAAGCAGGCTTGCAGTGCACAGGTTAATATAATGTTCTGTGATAGGGCCTGGGGTGGAGTCAGGCTGGGAGGAGATTATAAAGGAAGCCAGGTGAAAGGGTCTGGCCTCTAAGATGAACACATGAGGAGGAAAGGTAAGCTGACAGACAAACATTACTGCATATCCATGACAAATACATTAACCAATTCTATCATCATGAATATGACAATAGGTACCCAACGTTTCGAGGTTGTAAAGGGTAAACCTCTTCTTCAGGGGTAGGTAGTTGTGTTGAAGAAACACTTATGTCTGAAATAGAAAAAGAAAAAGAAACAGTTGGAGAAAACTAAAATTGTAAGAGCATTCCATGTATTATATGTATTACCACTTGCTTACTGGGCACTTAAACCCCCTTCGTACCCAGACCAATTTTCAGCTTTCAGCGCTGACGCAATTTGAATGACAATTGCGCAGTCATACAACGCTGTACCCAAATTATATTTTTATCACTTTTTCCCACAAATAGAGCTTTCTTTTGGTGGTATTTGATCACCTCTGCGGTTTTTATTTTTTGCGCTAAAACAAAAAAAGAGAGAAAATTTTGAAAAAAACACAATATTTTTTGACTTTTTGCTATAATAATATCCCAATTTTTTTTTTAAAACAGATTTTTTTCTCAGTTTAGGCCAATACGTATTCTTCTACATATTTTTGGTAAAAAAATTGCAATAAGCATATAGTGATTGATTTGCGCAAAAGTTATAGCGCCTACAAAATAGGGGATAGATTTATGACATTTTTATTATATATATATATATATATATTTTTTTTTTACTAGTAATGGCGGTTATCTGCGATTTATGTCAGGCCTGCGACATCGGTCTCCTCTCTCCCTGACAGGACGTGGATCGCTGTGTTTACACACAGAGATCCACGTCCTGCCTCTGTAACAGCCGATCGTGTGTACTTGGCGGACATCGCGGCCGCCAGGCACGCGCATCGGCAACACGTGACACACGGCGGGTA
Source organism: Rana muscosa (assembly GCA_029206835.1). NCBI lineage: Eukaryota > Metazoa > Chordata > Amphibia > Anura > Ranidae > Rana > Rana muscosa. The sequence continues at coordinate 1,216,210,107 of CM055122.1, forward strand.
CAGCTGTTCCCCGCCGTGCGCCCTCGGTGGCGCGCAGGGAGAATGAAAACAGCAGGATGTCCAGGGACGTCCACCCGGCACTTGAGAGCCGCGCTGCAGACGTCTTTCGTCTATAGCGCGGGTCTCAAGTGGTTAAGAAATCTGAGTACTAACCATAAATATATTAAATACACGTTTGTAAGCATCTGTAGCATCCATTAAAAAAGGGGGAATTGAAGGAGAGGTGATCAGGCTAAGCCACCACAATGAGTAGGACCGGAGAGGAGAACCGCAACACCTGATAGATGGACAGTATCCTATACACTGCATTTCCACAAAGGGCGCTCCACCACATCAGAATTCCCCCTTGGGACAAGAGACAGTGGCTGTTGGAAACAGGACAAGCCTGTTGCCACTCACATCCCTATGATGGTCAAAAAAGAAATAAATAATTATAAGGCATATATCAATGGTGGAAGAACATGTATGAAATACATATCTGTAGAGGGGCACTAAAAGGGCAAAAAGCAAATACGGTATATTTCGTCAGTAGGAAAAGAAAACCTACCTAATTACGTCTCACTGTCCTAAGAGGAAGCCTTTCAAAGCCAAAAGGTTGCCAATAATTGGCGATATCGTGACTTAACTAACTGTGCTGGGAGCTTCTCTTATGTGGCTTATTGTTGACAGGAGCAACCACATGCAAATGCCTTCGTTTTATATACTCTACATCCTGTCATACGGACCAATCAAACAGGTGAATGAAGCAGAGGGTGAGGAATGACGTGCTGGGGACACGCCCCCCGAGTTCAACGGCTCGCGGCGCCATCTCCCGCACGTAGTCCAATGGAGGGGGAGGAGTAAGGACCGACGACCTCGTGGGGTGGCGTCGGTAAACAGCATTGCGTCACCTCAAGGGAGCTGGAGCCGGAGGTGACGCAGGGGGGATGCCGCCCCGAGTTGGAGTCTTGCGACGCAGGAAATGGTCTGTCAGTAGCCATGGTGACCAGGGTCACATGACGGGCCAGAAAAATTGGGCTGAACAAGTCGGGGACTTGAAGCAGCCCTGCCTGCGCCAAGTGGAATCAGCAGGGGGATTGAAACACTGGGAGACAGGAATCCTATCAAGCCCAATGGCTCAGAGCGGAGGCCACCGATCACCTCAGTCTAACGTATAAGCATAGCTACAATGCTACTCCAGATGCATTAGTAATAAGGATAACGGTCTCAATGTGTTAGGGCATGAGAACATTCAAACACATGGTGCCCTCAACCTCAGCCCACTTCCAAATGCTCCCAGGAAGGGAAAACAAAAAGAGAAAACAAAAAGACACATGAAAAGGAAAAGCAGAGTAGGGGAACTACCCTCCATATACAAATAAATCAATTACGGCAAATTAGATAATACACAAAGCAGTTAACATGTGTGTGTGTGTGTATATATATATTTACACGCCTCTATAAGAGGCAACATTAATCTCCCATCCCACCAACAAAAATGATAGTGGGGGGAAAATGGGTAGCAGAAATAGGGGAGGCAGACCAGAAATGCAGATGTACATACATACAGTGTCCCAGACCTCACCTCACCCACTGGGAGATGCATGTGACCGAATGGCGGATATATTATCAAAAATTTGGTTCAGGAGGCTCCCATTCAGAACCCCCCGGAAGAGAAACCCTCTAGGAAAGGCCTGAATGATATAGCCCCATTCAGCCCCGGAGGTTTGGTGGCATTAAGTTGAAATATCCACCTCTGCTCTGATTGCAGTAGGAGTTTATTCATGTCTCCTCCTCTCATCCCTGGATGTATCCGATCCAGGATAAGGAAGGATATTTTAAGGTACACTCCGCCATGAAAGTCAGTCACATGTCTCCCCATTGGGAGGCCAGGATTACAAGCCTTCATAAAGAGGATGTGGCGATAAGCACGCTGCCAGAACTTTTGTATAGTCTTCCCTATGTAAAAGCAAGAGTACTCACACAGGAGAAGATACACAACTCCTGCTTTCTGGCAGTTGGCGTAATGTTTGGGTTCGTAACGGTCCCCATTCTGCAAAATTACATTGCGGGAAGTGTTAATAAAGTGGCAATACTTGCATCCCCCACAGGTAAAAGTACCTGGATATTTGCATGGGCAGCGTCTACCAGAATGATTGAATTCACTTAAAACCAACAGGTCTCTAAGGGATCTTGCCTGTTTAATTGTGAAAGATGGATTTTTAGTCACATAGGGGCCAATAGTGGGGTCCATGGTTAGGACATGCCAATATTTGTTGGTGATCTTTTTGATTGTTTCATGTTGTTTGGAGAACCTGCTTATAATCGAGATGGGATTGGTTTTACGAACTATGGATGATGGATTGTACAGGATGTCATTGCGTGTTTTTGTTATAGCTCTCTTATAGGCTTTCTTTAGGCAGGTATTAGAGTAGCCACGTATTGGCAATCTTTCCCTCAGGGAAACCGCTTCCTTTTTAAAAGTCTGGGTGTCAGTACAATTTCTATGTGTCCTTAGATATTGACTGTAAGGAATTGACGCTATTAAAGCCTTTGGGTGAATGCTGCTGGCATGTAGGATAGAATTGCCTGCAGTTGGCTTTCTATAAAAACTAGTGCTTAAATGGCCAGTTTCGTCCTTATGGATCGTGACATCCAAAAATGTAATGGAAGACTCAGGCCTCGTACACACAACCGATTTTCTCGTCCAAAACCGTCAAGAAAAGTGCCGCGAGAGCTTTTTTGTCGAGAAAAACGTTCGTGTGTATGGTTTTACGACGAGAAAATTGCCGAGAATCTCGACGAGAAAATAGAGAACCTGCTCTCTATTTTCTCGTCAGGATTCCAGATTTCCTCGTCGTGTTTCTCGTCGGGCTGTTTTGTGACGAGAAAATGGTTCGTGTGTATGCTTTTACGACTCTTCCAAAAGCGCGCATGCTCACAAGCAACTATGAGACGGGAGCGCATCTTCTGGTAAAACAAGCCTTCGTAATGGAGAGAGCACATTCGTCACGCTCAAAAATATTGCATCGTTTAAATGTTCTGCATTGAAATCTTCGTTAGAATGTTACATTAATCAAAACGAGTGACCTTCTTTTGCTGCTGATATTCACACAGAGTTATGACTTTTTTTTTTAACCTTTTTCATGCTGCTCTTAAGAAGATTTATGTGTATTATATCGTGCAAGTTTTTAGGAATAATTTAAATGGTTATATTTTTAAAAATGATGTTAATTATAATTTCGCAATGTTTTGATAGTGATCTCCCATTTAATTTTGCACTCTATATTAGTTAAATTTCCCCCCATGTTTTTTTGCAAATCAGATTTAGTTATTCTTTTGGGGGGGTGATATCTGTCCCTTTTTTTGTCAGTCAAATGTATCTGCTTACTCCAAAGCTAGATTTTTAATTTTTACAAATACACATAGTCAAGTATGAACTTAAACAAAAATCACATTTATTCATGTTTCGAAATAAAATAAAGAGAAGGCAGCGCTGGAGAACCTGCTGCCATTTGTGCATCCCAGGGACCCCAGAGCACACAGCAACCCTGTGTGGACACTAAAATTGGGAGCTTGAGAAGGCCAACATTTCTGAACACAATCTGATGCTGGCCTCCCAGAGGTCAGGAACAGCAGTAGGTGATATATATGTCCCAAGTGTGTGGTACTACAACAGGCTGCCTTCTGTCCGACCACAATGAAGCAAGGCCATCACTTCCTCTTCTTCCTGGCAACCTTCCCTGCAACCTTCCCTGAAGCCTTCCCTGCAGCCTTCCTTCTTCGTTTGGCTGGAGGCTGGGCCACTGGAGGGGTACTCCTGTCAGGAGGAGGAGGAGGAGATGTAGCAGAAGGGGGTGGGGCAAAAGAAGAAGGTGGAGGTGTAGCAGAAGGGGGTGGGGCAGAAGAAGAAGGTGGAGGTGTAGCAGAAGGGGGTCGGGCAGAAGAAGAAGGTGGAGGTGGAGGTGAAGGGGGTGGGGCAGAAGAAGAAGGTGGAGGTGTAGCAGAAGGGGGTGGGGCAGAAGAAGAAGGTGGAGGTGTAGCAGAAGGGGGTGGGGCAGAAGAAGAAGGGGGAGGTGAAGGTTGAGGTTGGGTCAGTTGTGCCACCTCACATATGGCGGTATTGGGGGTAATTTTCTCCATCACCCCCTTGTTGAGCAAGGTGATGAGCAGGGGCTCGCATAGGAGGCGTTGCTCCATGCTCATCACCTTGAACTTAGCCTCCACTAGGCCGGCAATGGCCTCTTCAGGGGATGTGGGCTCCTGGAGGGTGGCATGGGCCTCACGAATAAGGGCCATTGCTGCCTCACTCGTGCTCCTGTCCCTCCTGCCTCTTTTGGGAAGCCGGATGGGAGGCACCTGGGATCTGGTGCTTCTCCTTTGCCCTGCCACCTCCTGTCTGCCACTGGGCCCTGCCACCTCCTGTCTGCCACTGGGCCCTGCCACCTCCTGGCTGCCACTGGGCCCTGCCACCTCCTGGCTGCCACTGGGCCCTTCCTCCTCCTGCCTGACAGTTTCCAGACCCTCCTCCTGGCTGATTTCATCCTGTGTATGAAAAAGGGACATAGTTTAATATGTTGGTTTAATCTTTGCATCAAACTTTGTAATCCTGATTGAAGCAATTAGAATGTAAATCCATAAATCCTTGCTTTAAATTTACCACTACATCAGATTGACTATTTAGCACCCAATTAAGTGCAGACTAATGTCTACAGATCTTGATTTCACTTGTGGAATCCAAAATATTTTATGTTTGTCATCTTGACATATTTGTCAAACATTAAGTTTATCCCAATACATTTTCAGTTAATACTATACCTGGCTCCAGATGGCCAAATCAGGATCATCCAGGATGGCTGCCTCCTCTTGCTCCAGAGAAGGCTCAGGTTGGCTGCAGGGAAGTCTGGGGGGAAGAGTGGAGAGTGATGGCCTTGTCTCAATGTGGTCATCCAGGAAGGACATCCTGTTGTAGTACCACAAAATCGGGACATAAACATCACCTGCTGCTGCTCCTGACCTCTGAGAAGCCAGCACCTTAGAGCGTTCAGTCCTGTAGGTACCTCTCAAGCTCCCAATTTTAGTGTCCACTTGTTTTGCTGTGGCTGTGGGCACCTTGGTATGCACAAATGGGAGCAGCTTCTCCAGCGCTGCTTTTCTCACCCCTCTTTTTTTGTGGATGGGGTTTTTCGTCTCCCACAGAGCGGGCAGCTCCCTTACCCGGTCAATAAATTCCGCCAGGAAATCCTTGTCGCTTATAAAGACATTCATATTGTATCTGCAAGTTAAATAAATTATATATAACTAATGTGAGGCAAACAGTCTAACCTCCTTAACATCCTAGTCACCATATATATCCTCCAACATTCTCAAGACAGTATAGGCCAACAATTTGTACAAGTCACAAAATCACATACCTTCGTTCGCACGTCCGTCACTTGAACTCCTCTCTCCGCACACCGAACGTACTATAGTCACATGTGTGTTTGCTATATACACACCACGCATGCGTCAAAATACGAACACGTCGCTCCGCACACGTCGCCCGCCCATGACGTTCTAACTAACATCTTTTCCCCGCCCCTTCTCTTTCAGCGCGCAGACAGATATGGCGGAGTTACAGCAGGTGTCTGATAATTCCGCAACTAACGAGGAGGAGACAAGCCCGGAGACCGAGGAAACGTCACGATCAAGGAGGAGATTCAAGGCATCGAATATGTCTTTGGCGGAGATGGCGGAGATGGTGGACATCTTGCTCAAGTCTGATTATGATGCAAAGCATGGGCCGTATAGCAAACCAAATAGAAGGAAGGCCAAAATCCTCACTAAAGTCGTGAAGAGTCTGAAGGCGAATTTCGGGGTGAAACGCTCAAATGAGCAGCTCAGAAAGAGGTGGTCAGACCTCAAACTGAGGGAGCCAGAGCAGTTGAGGAGCATAAAGAGAATGCTCGCTAAAAGTAAGTAAAATGTAGACTTTTCTGCTATTAATCTTTTTCTAAACTGACATGTTGCTCTTTATTTTGGTTTCTCATATTGGACTCCCTTCCAAAATGTAATATTTTGAACTTGGTTGGGCACAGTAATCGTTCGTTACGTTACCGACACTTCGTTCGGCCACTATCCGCGGTTTTGGCTTATTTTAGAGCCACAAAAGTAATTAGACATCTGCCATTTTTGCTCAAATATTGTGGCGAAATTTTTAGTCTAGATGATGTGTTTGTAAAGAGAATGAAATGCAAACTTTTATCAGTGTAAAGGAGAGGACACTCAGCAGCTGCTTCCACATCTGTACTTTGGAGCACTATAGTGTGGGCCACCAGACCCGCCTTTTTTGGGTGTCCCACACAGGTGCATCAGTGAATTTTTGTGGTGCCTACATGTCAAATAAATTACATCCAAAGGTGAATACTAAACATATTCTTGGTCATAAATAATGCATTCTTCTTTAAATTCCGCCCAAACACACACTTGTACCACACTTCCAAGCAATTTAGCCTGTTTTTATTTTAACATTGAGATTTACAGTGTGATAAATAAACCTTTTGTTTGATTCTCATAGGGGAGAGAAGACTGGGAGGAGGACACTCCAGGGAGCACATGCACCCCACAACTTCCTGCACATCTTTCGGTTGTGGGTCTTTGGGAGTTTGGATGTGCAGGAAGTTGAGGTGGAGGAAGGAGACGTGCAGGAAGGAGAGGTGGATGACGTTGTGGATCTGGTCACCACAACAGGTCAGTATCTGTCACCACAGCTTCAGGTAAGAGATGTAGGCCTGCAGAGTTATAATACCTTTTGTTTTTTGTTTTTAGGGGATATAAATGTTGTGAAGGATAGTACACGGTTCTCTGCTGACAGTGCCCTCCGCCTCATCCAGCAAGTGATGGAATGTAGCACGGAACTGGACCTAATTAAACAAAGAATCCATGTGATGGAACAAACATTTAAAGACATTCTCGATGTTTTGGGGAGAATTCAATAAGCCATCCAAACACATTTGTTTTTACATGTTTGTTTTTGCACCTTTTCGAATATTTTTGACAATCAAACCAGCCAAAAATGTTATCTGCACACAGTGTGTCAACATGTGCTATCTGCCATCAGGGGATATCCATGTACGTCTTTTGGGGGTGCAACCCCTTCCTCGTATCTAAAGTCGGTGAACTGAGGAAGGGGTTGCACCCCCAAAACACGTCCATTGATCACCCCTGATGGCAGATAGCACATGTTGACAATAGGGATCAGGATTGTAAACTTCCTAGATGAAAAAAATCCCAAATGTGTGCATATTCAATTTTTGGCTGGGCAAGGGGTGGCAGGACCCCATATTAGGACGGGCACATAGAGACATAGTTTGTGTAAGTGAATGTCTCAGATTGCTCAGAGGTATCCAATGTTGTAATTTTTGGAATGCAACTGTTATTTTTGTATTTTCATAAGCAAAAAATTGCCGGGTTGGGGCCAGGCCAACCCAAAAAACAAGAAAAAGCTAAAAATGGTGAGAATGTGCACAGAGTAAAATATTTGACCACAAACAACGTGAAGCTTCTTTTTATAATACCCTCTAAGCTTATTTGGTTATTTTGTTAGGTTACATAGTGAAATGGTTGTTAGTTACTAAAGTAAAATACACTTGGCACTACAAATGCACTAAGACAAACTAGGAGACAGGAAAGAACAAATAATTAAAGGTTTAAACAAGCTTTTTATTTGGATCCTTAGACATAGGCTGGCATAGGAATTGCCCCCCTACCCGTGAAATACTCCATGTATTTGTCCCGAACCTCACGGGCATTTTGGGAGGGCAAGCCAGGACGGGCAGATTCCAGGCCCGGCAGGGGATTTGCAGGGGAAAGTCCAGCCTCTGGCAAAACTGAGGCCATATAGGAATTTGATTTTTGGCTCAGAAAGTTGTGTAGCACACAGCAGCATAATACGACATAGTTTATTTTGTAGTCCGCCAAGTGTATTGAAGTCATAAAAAGGCGGAACCGGCTGGCCATTATGCCAAAGGCATTTTCGACAACTCTTCGGCCCCTGGCCAGCCGGTAATTGAACACCCTCTTGTCTGGGGTCAGGGTCCTCTGTGGAAATGGCCTCATAAGATGCCGTCCGAGTCCGAAGGCTTCATCAGCCAAAAAAACAAAGGGGAGTCCTTCAATATTCCCTGCATCCGGTGGCAATGCAAGGTCGTCACTCTGGAGACGGAGGGCAAACTCCGTCTGGATGAAGGATCCCCCATCGGACATCCGGCCATTCTTCCCTACATCAACATAGAGGAATTCATACCGTGCTGACACCACCGCCATCAGCACAATGCTATGAAACCCCTTGTAATTGTAGTAGTAGGACCCAGAACGGGGTGGCGGCACGATGCGGACGTGCTTCCCGTCTATGGCACCACCGCAGTTGGGGAAGTCCCACCGCGTGGCAAACTCCGATGCCACAGTCTGCCATTCCTGTGGCGTGGAAGGAAGCTGTGGAGTGAAACAAGATGAAATAATATTAGAATACAAAAGTCATACATTACAAGGAAATTCTCTGAAAATAACATTAGAGGCCAACATCAATCAAATTCTACGTTTATTAAGGTGTTTAAAATAAGTATAATGGAAGGCTCATTTATCATATTCATCACCCCCTCTGATGGGCCATTACTAAAAAATTTTTGGGGGGGGGGAGATGTGTTTGGCCACAGGATAGCATTGCAGTGGCGGTGCGTCCAGAGTGGGCGCTGGAGCACTGCCCCCTCTCTCCTGTGCCCATCACTCAGAACAATACATAGGTTCATGCGTTGCATTAACCTATGTATTGTCTATGCCGCCCACTATTCAGGTGGATGGCCTCTTGTAAAGCGACCGACATATGAATAATTGCGGCATTTAGGGGGTTCAAATTGCATAGCAGAAACAGGTAGTAAAATAGTCTTGCACATTACAACCTGAGGGATGTAATTGGCTTCCTAAAAGTAAAATAGGGGACGCGGGGGGGGGGGGGGCAACACTGGCAGGCTGCTCTGCCAATCATGTTCACCAAGTCTGTTTAATGGTAACATGATTGGCTGATGCAACATCAAGGGAAGGAGAACACATCAAGGACAGAAGAAGGATGGCGCTGACCACTAGTGATGAGCCGAACACCCCCGGGTTCGGTTCGCACCAGAACCCGCGAACGGACCGAAAGTTCGTACGAACATTAGAACCCTATTAAATACAATGGATGCGAACGTTCGAATTCTAAAGTGCTAATTATAACAACTATTATGCATGTTATTGTCCTAAAAAGGGTTTGGGAACCCGGGTTCTGCACCAGGGGACATGTATCAATGCAAAAAGAAGTTTTAAAAACGGTCGTTTTTCGGGAGCAGTCATTTTAATGATGCATAAAGTGAAAAAAAGTCAAATATTCCTTTAAATATCGTACCTGGGGGGTGTCTAAAGTATGCCTGTGAAGTGCCACGTGTTTCCCGTGTTTAGAACTGTCCCTGCACAAAATGACACTTCTAAAGGAAAAAAAAGCCATTTAAAACTTCTTGCGGCTTTAATGTAATGTCTGGTCCCGGTAATATGGATGAAAATCTTTAAGAAAAATGGCATAGCTACCCCATGACCCCCCCCCTACCCCAGCCCATTACCAGCCCCTTTGGGTCTTGTATGGATATTAAGGGGAACCCCGCACATAAAATAAAAAAGGCCCTATATACTCTGAACAGCCGTATACAGGCGGTGCATACAAGACAGGGACTGTAGGTTTGTTCTTATGTAGAATGTGTTTGTAATTTTGAACAGGTACATTGTTGAAGTGTAGCTCCAGCCCAAAAATCTATTTTTAAACTTTTTGGGAAACATAGGTAAGGGTTATCACCCCTGTAACATTTGTTTTGCTGTCTGTGCCCCTGTTCAGAACATTTCACCTCACTTTCCGTCCCAATGACAACTGTTTTTGAAATGTGGTGTTTTTCTTGAAACAAGGATTGCTGATAAAGCATCAGTACAGAGGAGACACCTTTCTCCCATATTTATTCTTACAGGAGAGAATTTTCCTTCCTAGGGGTAGATTTCCTCTCACTTCCTGTTGTCTTCTTTCGTTTGCAAGTAGGAGTCGTTTGTAAGTTGGATGTTTGAAAGTAGGGACCTGCCGTATATACTCTGCAGAAATAGGCCCCTTAGTTGTTGGTGTTGGCACAACACTGTAAGCACTCACAGTTACTCTTGGTTGGTGCTGGAACGCCCTGCTGTCAACTATTATATCAGGAATTTTAATTACATATAATTCTTGAACAGTGGTAGTAAAAATTGGGGCTTTGATGGTGGTGCTGGTGCCACAACACTGTAAGCCCTGACAGTTACTCTTGGTGGGTGCAGCAATGGGCCCTGCTGTGAATTATTAGATCAAGAATTGTAATTGCATGCCCCTGTTGAACAGGGGCTGAAAAATTGGGCTTTTCGTGGTGGTGGTGGTGGTGGTGGTGTTGCCACAACACTGTAAGCCCTCAGAGTTACTCTTGGTGGGTGCAGGAATGGGCCCTGCTGTGAATTATTAGATCAAGAATTGTAATTACATGACCCTTTTGAACAGGGGCTGAAAAATTGGGCCTTTCGTGGTGGTGGTGGTGGTGGCGTTGCCACAACACTGTAAGCCCTCAGACTTACTCTTGGTGGGTGCAGGAATGGGCCCTGCTGTGAATTATTACATCAAGAATTGTAATTGCATGCCCCTGTTGAACAGGGGCTGAAAAATTGGGCCTTAGGCACTGGTGGCACAACACTACAACCCCTCACAGATACTGTACTTGGAGCACAGCAATGAGCCCTGTTGCAAAGTATTGCTTCAAAAATTGTAATGACACGCCCCTGTTAAACAGGGGCTGAAAAATTGGGCCTTAGGCACTGGTGGCACAACACTACAACCCCTCACAGATACTGTACTTGGAGCACAGCAATGAGCCCTGTTGCTAAGTATTGCTTCAAAAATTGTAATGACACGCCCCTGTTAAACAGGGGCTGAAAAATTGGGCCTTAGGCACTGGTGGCACAACACTACAACCCCTCACAGATACTGTACTTGGAGCACAGCAATGAGCCCTATGGCAAATTATTGCTAAAAAAATTGTAAGTACACGCCCCTGTAAAACAGGGGCTGAAAAATTGGGCCTTAGCCACTGGTGGCGGCACCCATAAACAAAAATGATCTTCCAAGCTATCATCATCAATCGTATCATTGAGGACTCGGAGGAGGAGGATAGCCAGTCAACATAACAGCACAGGCACTCAGCATCAGCATCAGTCTTGAAGGGACGTGACATGTTAAAATCAATTAGTCTGTTATATCAGCATCAGGTGTGTGGTAGCTGGTGGTGATCCAAGACTGGTTCATCTTGATGAAAGTCAGTCGATCAACCGAGTCGGTGGACAGGCGCACCCTGTGATCCGTGACAAATCCTCCAGCAGCACTGAATGTGCGTTCCGAAAGAACGCTGGATGCAGGACAGGCCAGTAGCTCAATTGCATACTGTGCAAGCTCTGGCCAGTGATCCATCCTCAAGACCCAGTAAGCCAGAGGATTTTCGGTGGGGAAGGTGTCCAAGTCTGACCTTGCCCCTAGATATTCCTGCACCATGTTTATCAGACGCTGGCGATGGTTGCTGGAACCAATCATACTTTGGGGCTGCGGACTAAAGAATTGTCTGAACGCATCGGTCAGACGGCCACCTTCCCCACCGCTCCTTCTTTGACTGGCCGAAGCCTCAGCAACTCGTTGTCCTGGACCAGGAGTTTGTAACCTCCCAGTCTCTGGGAACACGTTGCACAGACCTTTCTGCAAGGCCTCCCGGAGTTGTCTCATCCTCTGCTCCCTCTGCGACGGTAACATAAGGTCCGCAACCTTACCCTTGTACCGTGGATCAAGGAGAGTGGCCAGCCAGTAATGGTCCCTCTCCTTGATCCGAAGAATACGAGGATCCTTCCGCAGACTTTGCAGGATCAGGGAGGCCATGCAGCGTAGGTTTGCTGAGGCATTCGCTCCGGAGTCCTCTGGGTCACTAAGGACGACATGATCCGCAGTCACCTCCTCCCAGCCACGTACAAGTCCACTGGTTTCTTGGGACTGTAAATCATCCCTAAAAGACTGCTGCTGATGATGCTGAGTGCCAGCCTCCACCTCCATGCTGACACAATCCTCCTCCTCCTCCTCCTCCTCCTCCTCTTCCTCTTCCTGTGCGATGGGTGGGACAGAAGGAACACTGTCTGGGTAAAGGGGGCCTTGAGAGGCAAGGAAGTCCTCCTCTTCCTGCCTCTGTTCTGCCTCAAGTGCCCTGTCCATTATTCCACGCAGCGTGTGCTCCAACAGGTGGACAAGAGGTACAGTGTCACTGATGCATGCACTGTCACTGCTCACCATCCTCGTGGCCTCCTCAAATGGTGCCAGGACAGTGCATGCATCCCTGATCATGCCCCACTGGCGTGGAGAAAAAAAACCAAGCTCCCCTGACCCTGTCCTGGTGCCGTAGTCGCACAGGTACTCATTGATGGCCCTCTGCTGCGTGTGCAGCCGCTGCAGCATGGCCAACGTTGAGTTCCACCTGGTGGGCATGTCACATATAAGGCGGTTCTTGGGCAGGTTCAACTCCTTTTGCAGCTCAGCCAGGCGAGCACTGGCATTATAAGATCTGCGGAAATGCACACAGACTTTCCTGGCCTGCCTCAGGACATCCTGTAAGCCCGGGTACCTGCCCAAGAACCGCTGCACCACCAGGTTAAGGACGTGAGCCACACAGGGCACATGGGTCAGTTGTCCCTGTCGGAGGGCGGAGAGGAGGTTGGTGCCATTGTCGCAAACCACCATTCCTGGCTTAAGCTGGCGTGGCGTCAACCACCTCTCGGCCTGGCCCTGCAGAGCAGACAGGACCTCTGCCCCAGTGTGGCTTCTGTCCCCCAAACACACCAGCGCAAGCACGGCATGGCATCTTTTTGCCTGCGTACTTGCGTAGCCCCGTGAACGGCTACGGAGCACCGCTGGTTCATAGGACAAACCACAGGAAGAGGCCATGGAGGAAGAAGAAGAGGAGGGGGTGGAGGAGAGAGGTGTGTCACAACCAGTAGTAGCATTTTGGAGGCGTGGCGGTGGGACAACCTCCAACACTACTGCACCTTGTCCTGCATCCTTCCCAGCTGCCAAAAGAGTGACCCAATGGGCCGTGAAAGAAAGGTAACGTCCCTGTCCATGCCTGCTGGACCATGAGTCAGCGGTAATATGCACCTTACCGCTGACCGCCCTGTCCAGCGAGGCCAAGACATTGCCTTCCACATGCCGGTAGAGAGCCGAAATAGCCTTCCGTGAGAAAAAGTGGCGTTTGGGAACCTGCCACTGAGGAACCGCACATTGCACAAACTCACGGAAGGGGGCAGAGTCTACCAACTGAAAAGGCAGCAGTTGAAGCGCTAGCAATTTAGCCAAGCTAGCATTCAACCGCTGGGCATGTGGATGGCTGGGAGTGAACTTCTTTCGACGGTCCAGCAGCTGGGGCAGGGAAATTTGCCTGCTAGAATCGGACGTCGGTGTACTGCTAGCAGAGTGGCCGCAAGTACTTGGCTGTGACACGCCTAATTCTACACCTTCATTCCTCTCAGTGCATGTTTCAGAGAGGACTGAAGTTATAGTGGGGTTGGAGATCCCAGCTGATGCGGTGCAAGGAGAGGTCCGCTTTGTTCTTTGGTGTGGGTCTTTGAGGTAGGCTTGCCAACGAGCTGCATGGCAGGTCAACATATGTCTGGTCAGGCATGTGGTACCCAAGCGGCTGATGTTTTGGCCACGCGATATACGCTTGAGACATATGTTGCAAACAGCAGCTGTGCGATCTGATGCACTAGCCTCAAAAAAGGCCCACACCAAGGAACTTTTTGAATGACGGGCAGAGGCAGCGCCCTGCACAGGCGGAGCTCTGCGGTGTGATTCCGTCGGTGTACTGCCCTTACGCTGGCCACCAAAGGGCATCCTGTCTCGTTGGAGATGTGCCTCCTCCTCATCCTCCTCCTCCTCTCTCCTATTAGGCACCCACGTGGAGTCAGTGACCTCATCATCCCCTCCCTCCTCATCACTGGAGCCAATCTGGCAGTATGCTGCAGCTGCTGGAACATGACTGCCAGATTGGTGTCCTTCTTGAGCATCCCCTCTGTCTGCTCTCACCCTACTGCCTTCCTGTAGCTGGGTTTCATCATCAGACCCTTCGAAACGCTGGGCATCCTCCTGGAGCATGTACCCAACACTGTGCTCAAACAGTTCGGGGGACTCCTCAGGAGGAGGACATGGTGGGTCTAGGGAAGGAGTGACTGATGATGAGTCTGACATTGATACCAGGGAAGAGGACGCTTTGGCAGCTGCTTTGCCAGTACCCTGAGCCTGGGTGAGAGAGGATGAGGAGGAGGAGGAGGGCTTGGTCATCCACTCTACCAAGTCTTCGGCATGATGTGGCTCAACATGTCCAGCTGCCGAAAAGAAGGACAAGCGTGTCCGATGGCCATGTGCTGATGACAATGCACCGCGTCCACGACCAGCACTGTTGCCCCCAGACACAGAGCCTGCTTGCCCTCTTTTATTGCCTCCTGACTGTCTGCCTCTCCTTGTTTGCCTTCCAGACATTCTAATAGATGGCCTGCAGGGAGATGGGAAAAAAGCAATAAGGGCTACCTTCAGGTGTCCTTCTCTGTCCCTTGAAACAAGGACTTGCACAGTGAAAGAAACTGACACTCTCCCTACCTACAGTTTTCTGTCCCTAGAAAAAATGTTTTTTTAAGCACAATATAGCACAAGGAGAATTCACTCACTGTCCTTCCAGGTCCCTGGAAACAAGGACTTGCACAGTGAAAGAAACTGACACTCTCCCTACCTACAGTTTTCTGTCCCTAGAAAAAAATGGTTTTTTTAAGCACAATATAGCACAAGGAGAATTCACTCACTGTCCTTCCAGGTCCCTAGAAACAAGGACTTGCACAGTGAAAGAAACTGACACTCTCCCTACCTACAGTTTTCTGTCCCTAGAAAAAATGTTTTTTTTAAGCACAATATAGCACAAGGAGAATTCACTCACTGTCCTTCCAGGTCCCTGGAAACAAGGACTTGCACAGTGAAAGAAACTGACACTCTCCCTACCTACAGTTTTCTGTCCCTAGAAAAAAATGTTTTTTTTTAAGCACAATATAGCACAAGGAGAATTCACTCACTGTCCTTCCAGGTCCCTAGAAACAAGGACTTGCACAGTGAAAGAAACTGACACTCTCCCTACCTACAGTTTTCTGTCCCTAGAAAAAATGTTTTTTTTAAGCACAATATAGCACAAGGAGAATTCACTCACTGTCCTTCCAGGTCCCTGGAAACAAGGACTTGCACAGTGAAAGAAACTGACACTCTCCCTACCTACAGTTTTCTGTCCCTAGAAAAAATGTTTTTTTTAAGCACAATATAGCACAAGGAGAATTCACTCACTGTCCTTCCAGGTCCCTGGAAACAAGGACTTGCACAGTGAAATAAACTGACACTCTCCCTACCTACAGTTTTCTGTCCCTAGAAAAAAATGTTTTTTTTAAGCACAATATAGCACAAGGAGAATTCACTCACTGTCCTTCCAGGTCCCTGGAAACAAGGACTTGCACAGTGAAAGAAACTGACACTCTCCCTACCTACAGTTTTCTGTCCCTAGAAAAAATGTTTTTTTTAAGCACAATATAGCACAAGGAGAATTCACTCACTGTCCTTCCAGGTCCCTGGAAACAAGGACTTGCACAGTGAAAGAAACTGACACTCTCCCTACCTACAGTTTTCTGTCCCTAGAAAAAATGTTTTTTTTAAGCACAATATAGCACAAGGAGAATTCACTCACTGTCCTTCCAGGTCCCTGGAAACAAGGACTTGCACAGTGAAAGAAACTGACACTCTCCCTACCTACAGTTTTCTGTCCCTAGAAAAAATGTTTTTTTTAAGCACAATATAGCACAAGGAGAATTCACTCACTGTCCTTCCAGGTCCCTGGAAACAAGGACTTGCACAGTGAAAGAAACTGACACTCTCCCTACCTACAGTTTTCTGTCCCTAGAAAAAATGTTTTTTTTAAGCACAATATAGCACAAGGAGAATTCACTCACTGTCCTTCCAGGTCCCTAGAAACAAGGACTTGCACAGTGAAAGAAACTGACACTCTCCCTACCTACAGTTTTCTGTCCCTAGAAAAAATGTTTTTTTTAAGCACAATATAGCACAAGGAGAATTCACTCACTGTCCTTCCAGGTCCCTGGAAACAAGGACTTGCACAGTGAAAGAAACTGACACTCACCCTACCTACAGTTTTCTGTCCCTAGAAAAAATGTTTTTTTTAAGCACAATATAGCACAAGGAGAATTCACTCACTGTCCTTCCAGGTCCCTGGAAACAAGGACTTGCACAGTGAAAGAAACTGACACTCTCCCTACCTACAGTTTTCTGTCCCTAGAAAAAATGTTTTTTTTAAGCACAATATAGCACAAGGAGAATTCACTCACTGTCCTTCCAGGTCCCTGGAAACAAGGACTTGCACAGTGAAAGAAACTGACACTCTCCCTACCTACAGTTTTCTGTCCCTAGAAAAAATGTTTTTTTTAAGCACAATATAGCACAAGGAGAATTCACTCACTGTCCTTCCAGGTCCCTGGAAACAAGGACTTGCACAGTGAAAGAAACTGACACTCTCCCTACCTACATTTTTCTGTCCCTAGAAAAAATGTTTTTTTAAGCACAATATAGCACAAGCAGAATTCACTCACTGTCCTTCCAGGTCCCTGGAAACAAGGACTTGCACAGTGAAAGAAACTGACACTCTCCCTACCTACAGTTTTCTGTCCCTAGAAAAAAATGTTTTTTTTAAGCACAATATAGCACAAGGAGAATTCACTCACTGTCCTTCCAGGTCCCTGGAAACAAGGACTTGCACAGTGAAAGAAACTGACACTCTCCCTACCTACAGTTTTCTGTCCCTAGAAAAAATGTTTTTTTTAAGCACAATATAGCACAAGGAGAATTCACTCACTGTCCTTCCAGGTCCCTGGAAACAAGGACTTGCACAGTGAAAGAAACTGACACTCTCCCTACCTACAGTTTTCTGTCCCTAGAAAAAATGTTTTTTTTAAGCACAATATAGCACAAGGAGAATTCACTCACTGTCCTTCCAGGTCCCTAAAAACAAGGACTTGCACAGTGAAAGAAACTGACACTCTCCCTACCTACAGTTTTCTGTCCCTAGAAAAAATGTTTTTTTTAAGCACAATATAGCACAAGGAGAATTCACTCACTGTCCTTCCAGGTCCCTGGAAACAAGGACTTGCACAGTGAAAGAAACTGACACTCTCCCTACCTACAGTTTTCTGTCCCTAGAAAAAATGTTTTTTTTAAGCACAATATAGCACAAGGAGAATTCACTCACTGTCCTTCCAGGTCCCTGGAAACAAGGACTTGCACAGTGAAAGAAACTGACACTCTCCCTACCTACAGTTTTCTGTCCCTAGAAAAAATGTTTTTTTTAAGCACAATATAGCACAAGGAGAATTCACTCACTGTCCTTCCAGGTCCCTAGAAACAAGGACTTGCACAGTGAAAGAAACTGACACTCTCCCTACCTACAGTTTTCTGTCCCTAGAAAAAATGTTTTTTTTAAGCACAATATAGCACAAGGAGAATTCACTCACTGTCCTTCCAGGTCCCTGGAAACAAGGACTTGCACAGTGAAAGAAACTGACACTCTCCCTACCTACAGTTTTCTGTCCCTAGAAAAAATGTTTTTTTTAAGCACAATATAGCACAAGGAGAATTCACTCACTGTCCTTCCAGGTCCCTGGAAACAAGGACTTGCACAGTGAAAGAAACTGACACTCTCCCTACCTACAGTTTTCTGTCCCTAGAAAAAATGTTTTTTTTAAGCACAATATAGCACAAGGAGAATTCACTCACTGTCCTTCCAGGTCCCTGGAAACAAGGACTTGCACAGTGAAAGAAACTGACACTCTCCCTACCTACAGTTTTCTGTCCCTAGAAAAAATGTTTTTTTTAAGCACAATATAGCACAAGGAGAATTCACTCACTGTCCTTCCAGGTCCCTGGAAACAAGGACTTGCACAGTGAAAGAAACTGACACTCTCCCTACCTACAGTTTTCTGTCCCTAGAAAAAATGTTTTTTTTAAGCACAATATAGCACAAGGAGAATTCACTCACTGTCCTTCCAGGTCCCTGGAAACAAGGACTTGCACAGTGAAAGAAACTGACACTCTCCCTACCTACAGTTTTCTGTCCCTAGAAAAAATGTTTTTTTTAAGCACAATATAGCACAAGCAGAATTCACTCACTGTCCTTCCAGGTCCCTGGAAACAAGGACTTGCACAGTGAAAGAAACTGACACTCTCCCTACCTACAGTTTTCTGTCCCTAGAAAAAAATGTTTTTTTTAAGCACAATATAGCACAAGGAGAATTCACTCACTGTCCTTCCAGGTCCCTGGAAACAAGGACTTGCACAGTGAAAGAAACTGACACTCTCCCTACCTACAGTTTTCTGTCCCTAGAAAAAATGTTTTTTTTAAGCACAATATAGCACAAGGAGAATTCACTCACTGTCCTTCCAGGTCCCTAAAAACAAGGACTTGCACAGTGAAAGAAACTGACACTCTCCCTACCTACAGTTTTCTGTCCCTAGAAAAAATGTTTTTTTTAAGCACAATATAGCACAAGGAGAATTCACTCACTGTCCTTCCAGGTCCCTGGAAACAAGGACTTGCACAGTGAAAGAAACTGACACTCTCCCTACCTACAGTTTTCTGTCCCTAGAAAAAATGTTTTTTTTAAGCACAATATAGCACAAGGAGAATTCACTCACTGTCCTTCCAGGTCCCTGGTAACAAGGACTTGCACAGTGAAAGAAACTGACACTCTCCCTACCTACAGTTTTCTGTCCCTAGAAAAAATGTTTTTTTTAAGCACAATATAGCACAAGGAGAATTCACTCACTGTCCTTCCAGGTCCCTAGAAACAAGGACTTGCACAGTGAAAGAAACTGACACTCTCCCTACCTACAGTTTTCTGTCCCTAGAAAAAATGTTTTTTTTAAGCACAATATAGCACAAGGAGAATTCACTCACTGTCCTTCCAGGTCCCTGGAAACAAGGACTTGCACAGTGAAAGAAACTGACACTCTCCCTACCTACAGTTTTCTGTCCCTAGAAAAAATGTTTTTTTTAAGCACAATATAGCACAAGGAGAATTCACTCACTGTCCTTCCAGGTCCCTGGAAACAAGGACTTGCACAGTGAAAGAAACTGACACTCTCCCTACCTACAGTTTTCTGTCCCTAGAAAAAATGTTTTTTTTAAGCACAATATAGCACAAGGAGAATTCACTCACTGTCCTTCCAGGTCCCTGGAAACAAGGACTTGCACAGTGAAAGAAACTGACACTCTCCCTACCTACAGTTTTCTGTCCCTAGAAAAAATGTTTTTTTTAAGCACAATATAGCACAAGGAGAATTCACTCACTGTCCTTCCAGGTCCCTGGAAACAAGGACTTGCACAGTGAAAGAAACTGACACTCTCCCTACCTACAGTTTTCTGTCCCTAGAAAAAATGTTTTTTTTAAGCACAATATAGCACAAGGAGAATTCACTCACTGTCCTTCCAGGTCCCTGGAAACAAGGACTTGCACAGTGAAAGAAACTGACACTCTCCCTACCTACAGTTTTCTGTCCCTAGAAAAAATGTTTTTTTTAAGCACAATATAGCACAAGGAGAATTCACTCACTGTCCTTCCAGGTCCCTGGAAACAAGGACTTGCACAGTGAAAGAAACTGACACTCTCCCTACCTACAGTTTTCTGTCCCTAGAAAAAATGTTTTTTTTAAGCACAATATAGCACAAGGAGAATTCACTCACTGTCCTTCCAGGTCCCTAGAAACAAGGACTTGCACAGTGAAAGAAACTGACACTCTCCCTACCTACAGTTTTCTGTCCCTAGAAAAAATGTTTTTTTTAAGCACAATATAGCACAAGGAGAATTCACTCACTGTCCTTCCAGGTCCCTGGAAACAAGGACTTGCACAGTGAAAGAAACTGACACTCTCCCTACCTACAGTTTTCTGTCCCTAGAAAAAATGTTTTTTTTAAGCACAATATAGCACAAGGAGAATTCACTCACTGTCCTTCCAGGTCCCTAGAAACAAGGACTTGCACAGTGAAAGAAACTGACACTCTCCCTACCTACAGTTTTCTGTCCCTAGAAAAAATGTTTTTTTTAAGCACACTATAGCACAAGCACAAAACACACTGACACTCTCCCTACCTATCCTTCTCTTTCCCTAAACTAAAGGAATCCAGGTTAAGCAAGAAAGAAATAAAAGTCACTGTCCCTGCCTATGCTGCTCTATCCCTGCTCCGGAACACACTACACTAGGCCGCCGTGCTGGCGGCCTTTTATAGTGTGGGGCGTGTACTAAACACCCTCAGCAATAATTGGCCACAGGCATCCTGCCTGTGGCCAATCATTGCTCTCCTCGCTGCCGGCGCTGTGATTGGCCAAGCATGCGGGGTCACAGTGCATGCTTGGCCAATCACAGCGCCTGGATGACACTGCGATGGCGTAGTGCATTGTGGGCCGTTCGCGTCACTCGAATTTGGCGCGAACGGCCCAAATCGTTCGATCTTCGTCGAACGATCGAACAGCCGATGTTCGAGTCGAACGTATGTTCGACTCGAACATGAAGCTCATCCCTACTGACCACAAGAAGGTAAGTGCAGGGCTGGGGGGAAACTGGCTGCATTAGAGGGGACTAAATGGCTGCATTGGAGGGAACAAAATGGCTGCATTAGAGGGGACAACTGGGGGCGTTTAATAGGCACCAGAGCAAAAAAGGAGGAAGTTTATTTCCTAAATTGGTGTTTGAACCCCCAAACATTTGGAGCAACAGGCGCCCCTGCTGGAAAAGTTAGTGAAGGGAAATATTTATGGAGGAGAAAAAAGGGGCAATCTAAAGCTTCCAGCATGCATGGGGACAAAGGGGACATTCTCAGCATATTACAATCATGGTAATTAGGGAAGGATGAAAGAAATACAATACATTAGCATACATGGAATACATAAAATGTGATGTTAAGGGAGAAAACTTACCCTAATATAGTCCTCCTGCAGGACTTGTTTAATGGCAGAACAGGTGTCTGGGATTATGAGGCCCAGAGCCTGGGGGGAGATGCCTGTGGTGAACTTCAAGTCCTGAAGACTTCTCCCTGTCGCCAGATAACGTAAGGTGGCGATGAGCCTCTGCTCAGCACTGATGGCTTCCCGCATAACGGTGTCCTTCCTGGTAATATAGGGGGACACCAAAGCCAACAGTTCCTGAAAAACGGGGTCAGACATCCGCAGAAAATTCCTGTAGTCCTCAGGATTATTCTCGACGATCTCCCGCAGCAGAGGCATATGGCAGAATTGGTCCCGCTGGAGCAACCAATTCTTGGTCCATGAACTCCTCCTCACACCATTCATGGACTGGTCTTGGTCCAAAACAAGCAGACCAACACCAAGCGCACGCACAGCACGAACTCGACGACGAGAACGTCCAGGCGACATGGCTAAGAAACGGTCGTCTTATCAGAACGTACAGAACAGAACGCACTTTAGAACAGCAAGGCCTATGAATAACAAACTGAAAATCAGAAACGAACAGGCAAGAACGCACTGTAAAACAGATACGACCTGCCTAGCCGCCCTGAAAGTCAAGATACGAACCCACAAGCACAAACGGAACCACAGAAAACGATCTGAAAAGTACGAAGGCTGAAAAGCGCGAATCGTCTCTTCCCAAACTTTTACTTCACACGCGGTAACACGAGATCAGCAAAAGCAGCCCAAGGGGTGGCGCCAAGAAAAAAGATCTTCCCCTTTATAGTGCCGTCGTACGTGCTGGACGCGAGCGCGGAGAACAACGACGAAATTGGAAATTGTCAGTGTGTACGCATGGAAAGCTTGACGAGAAAATCGACAAGCTTAACAAGAATCTCGTCGAAAAAAACGACGTGTTTTTTACGACGACAAAATCGGTCGTGTGTACGAGGCTTCACTCCAAGTCATTGTGAAAGTTAAATTAAAGTTGTTTCGATTAAGCTGAGTCAGAAAAAGATCTAGCTGATCATGGGGCCCCTCCCATACCAGAAGAACGTTGTCTATGTATCTGTACCAAAGCCAGATGTTTCTCATGAATGGGGCCATGGCTTCAGACTGTCAAATCATACGTTCCCACTCCCCCAGGTACATAATCACCATCGCAACACCCTGTACCTGGAGGAAGTGGGAACCATTGAAAGTGAAAAAATTGAGGAAAGAGTGGGTCCTCTGTTCACTAGTTACATATACACTTGTGCTCATTAGGGATCAAGCGCATAGTGTAGCATTAAATGGCGGACTCACCAATGAAGGTGCAGTCTCTGTGGCCAAGCAAAGGATATATAGAAAAAACCCACCAGGGAGAGAGAAACAGAAAGGAACACTCCCCCAGGTTAAAGGAGCCACAGGTGGACCACGCCGCTTACATGAAATGCTTTTAATGGTACAAAATATGAATTATTACAAACTATAAATGATGCTCAAAAAATCTTTCACCAACACCCACAATAAATAAAAAATTATAACATTATCATTAAAACACAGTCAGCTGAAAAGGAATGCATGCATGCAGATAATGCTAGCAGGATTGCCACCATTGAAAGTGATGTGATTGTGCTGTAGTATAAAATCCAAAGCACTTAGCAAAATGTCGTTGGTTTTGCGTTCAAAACGGCTATTTTGGGAAATGACGTGTCTTATACAAGCTAAGCCCCTGTCATGGGGTATGGAGCTATATAGTGCCTCCACGTCACTGGCCACTAATGTTGACATGGGGGCAATACACAGGCCATCCAGAATAAAAAAAAATGCAAAGTATCCCTAATATAGCTAGGTAGCTCAATCACATAAAGACACAGATGCCCGTCCACAAAAGTACTAAGATTTTCCGTCAGTGATCCGTTGCCGGATATATTGGGCCTGACAGACGAACATTTGGTACACTTGTGTAGTTTGGGTAGTGAATAGAACGTCAGGATTTTGGGTGGCTTAGTTCTAATAAATTCCCACTCAAATTTTTTTCAGAATGTTCTGCATATGAGCGGCGTCGACCAAGGAATACAATTCCTGATTGAATTTTTCTAATTTAGTAGCACTAATTTGGCAGTACCATTTCTTATTTCCCAGGATTTTGTTGCACATATCAATGTACATACTGTTATCCATGATCACAATATTGCCCCCCTTATTGGAGGGCTGTATTGTAATTTCCTGATTCTCTTTAAGTGGTGTTTTTAGTGCTTGTCTTTCAAACTCTGATAGATTGTCCTGTTTGCGGTAGGAGACTTTAAGCTTACATATCTCACTTCCCACTAATTTGACGAATGCCAATACATTCGTATTGCTATTCAAAGATGGAAATTTATCCAACTTCTTTTTATATGTTGGTAAAGTGGGGAGTTCTGTTTGGTTGAAACGCCCCAGCAAGTGTTCCAAATCAATTTGGTCTATTAAGTCTGGGGTCTCATTCTCCTACAGGAGACTAACTGATGCATCTGGAGCTTTGAGTTCTAGAGTAGGGATGAGCCGAACACCCCCCTGTTCGGTTCGCACCAGAACCTGCGAACAGCCAGAATGTTCGCGTGAACTTTAGAACCCTATTAAATACAATGGACTCAAACATTCGAAATCAAAAGTGCTAATTATAAAGGCTAATATGCAAGTTATTGTCCTAAAAAGTGTTTGGGGACCCGGGTCCTGCCCCAGGGGACATGTATCAATGCAAAAAAAAGTTTTAAAAACTGAACTTTTTTCGGGAGCAGTGATTTTCCTTTAACTTTCGTACCTAGGGAGTGTGTATAGTATGCATGTAAAGTCGCGCTTGTTTCCCGTGCTTAGAACTGTCCCTGCACAAAGTGTCATTTCTGAAGGAAAAAAAGTCATTTAAAACTCACTCGCGGCTATAATGAATTGTCGACTCCCGGCAATACATAGATAAGTCATTGATAAAAAAAATAAAGCATGGGGGTCCCCCCAAATTCAATTACCAGGCCCTTTAGGTCTGGTATGGATATTAAGGGGAACCCTGCCGCAAATTTAAAAAAAAAAATGCGTGGAGTTCCCCCAAATATCCATACCAGGCCCTTCAGGTCTGGTATGGATTTTAAGGGGAACTCCACCCCAAATTTAAAAAAAAATGCTGTGGAGTTCCCCCCAAAATCTATACCAGACCCTTTATCCGAGCACGCAACCTGGCAGGCCACAGGAAAAGAAGAGGGGACAAGAGAGCGTCCCCTCCCCCCTCCTGAACCGTACCAGGCCACATGCCCTCAACATGGGGAGGATGTCCCCATGTTGATGGGGACAAGGTCCTCATCCCCACAACCCTTGCCCAGTGGTTGTGGGGGTCTGCGGGCGGGGGGCTTATCGGAATCTGGAAGACCCCTTTAACAAAGGGGACCCCCAGATCCCGGCCCCCCCTGTGTGAAATGGTAATGGGGTACAAATGTACCCCTACCATTTCACAAAGAAAGTGTAAAAAATGTAAAAAATGACAATAGCCGGTTTTTGACAATTCTTTTATTAATGTCTGGTTGTGGGGGTCTGTGGGCAGGGGGCTTATCTTACCCTTACCATTTCACGAAGAAAGTGTAAAAAAAATGTAAAAAACCACACAGACACCTTTGGAAAAGTCCTTTATTAAAAAAAAACAAAAAAAACATTCCAGCGATGAAATCCAGTGTCCCGCGGCGATCCGATGTCCAGCGCTGTCCGTCATTGGCTGAGCCTGAGCGGACTTGATGGGGAACTTCCTCCGCAGTGTATTAAATGAATAGACCTGCCCCTTCTAAAGTTCCCCATCAGGTCCGCTCAGCCAATGACGTAGGTGTAAGGCTAAGCGGACCAGATGCGGAACATGAGAAGGGGCGGGTCTATTCATTTATTTCACAGTGGAGGAAGTTCCACATCAGGTCCGTCCCCTCGTATGTCAGACCCCACCTACGTCATTGGCTAAGCAGACCTGATGGGGAATGTGACAGGGGTCACTTGGGGCACAGGGGGAATGATAACCCCACCATGATCTGGGATAGTCATATTCAATGCTGTATATACATGGTATATATTGGGTGTATATTGTGTGTGGGCTGTTGTGTAATATTTGCTGTGATGGGGTGTGATTGAATTCTATTGTCTATTGTGGCTTGTGGTAATTAAGTCTGCTACTGTGGTGATGTGGATTGGAGCTTGGTAGACCGTCTGGCTGCCTATTATGGGATGTTTAAGTGTCTTTCTGTGAGGAGGGGGGGGAATCACCCCTCCTGCTAAGACTGTTTACTGAAAGAGAAGTTTGAACACACCTGACCTGTATGACAATTGTTATTGGACAGTTTAACCCGCCCTGTTCCCCAAGGATGGGAGGGAAGGGTTTTGAAGAGAAATGTGTTACCATGTGCTTGTAATAAATTAATTTCCTGTTTTGGGACTTCAATACAGAGTGTTTGTCTCGTATGTTTGGAAGGATTAATCCTATGGGAAGCGGTCGCCTGACTGTGGAGGATCGGCAGTGGATGTGTGTCCAGAGAGGGAATATCCTAAACGGCGTTAACCCCTTTCATACTTGGGGTGCCGTTACAGGGAACTTCCTCCACTGTGTAATAAATGAATAGACCCGCCCCTTCTCACGTTCCGCATCTGGTCCGCTTAGCCTTACACCTACGTCATTGGCTGAGCGGACCTGATGGGGAACTTTAGAAGGGGCGGGTCTATTCATTTATTACACTGCGGAGGAAGATCCCCATCGGGTCCGCTCAGGCTCAGCCAATGACGGACAGCGCTGGACATCGGATCGCCGCGGAACACTGGATTTCATCGCTGGAATGTTTTTTGTTTTTTTTTATATATTTTTAATAAAGGACTTTTCCAAGGTGTCTGTGTGTTTTTGTTTTTTTTACACTTTCTTTGTGAAATGGTAGGGGTAAAATGTACCCATAACCAATTCACATAGGGGGGGCCGGGATCTGGGGGTCCCCTTTGTTAAAGGGGTCTTCCAGATTCCGATACGCCCCCTGCCCGCAGACCCCCACAACCACCGGGCAAGGGTTGTGGGGATGAGGCCCTTGTCCCCATCAACATGGGGACATCCTCCCCATGTTGAGGGCATGTGGCCTGGTACGGTTCAGGAGGGGGGGGGGGGCGCTCTCTCGTTGCCTGCCTCGTCTCGCCTGCCAGGTTGCGTGCTTGGATAAAGGGTCTGGTATGGATTTTTGGGGGAACTCCACGCCATTTTTTTTTTCAATTTGGGGTGGAGTTCCCCTTAAAATCCATACCAGACCTGAAGGGCCTGGTATGGATATTTGGGGGAATTCCACGCATTTTTTTTTCATTTGCGGCAGGGTTCCCCTTAATATCCATATCAGACCTGAAGGGCCTGGTAATTGAATTTGGGGGGACCCCCACTTTTTTTTTTTTTTTTTATCAATGACTTTTCTATGTATTGCCGGGAGCCGACAATTCATTACAGCTGCGAGTGAGTTTTAACCACTTCCATACTGGGCACTTATACAGCTTCCTGCCCAGACCAATTTTCAGCTTTCTGCGCTGTTGCACTTTGAATGAAAATTGCGCGGTTGTGCTACACTGTACCCAAACTAAATTTTTATCATTTTGTTCCCACAAATAGAGCTTTCTTTTGGTGGTATTTGATCACCTCTGCGATTTTTTTTTTTTTTCTGATAATTTTTTTTAAAAAAGACCAAAAATTTTGAAAAAAAAACCGTATTTTTTTGTTTCAGTTACAAAACTTTGTAAATAAGTACGTTTTCTCCTTCACTGATGGGCACTGATGGGTGTAGTGAAGTAGGATAGTGGTTTCCAGTTGATAATTGATGTTTAAGTATTAGTATGATGATATAAGTTATGTTCTGCAGTATCACCCAAGTTCTTCAGAGAGTGCACTTTATTGACTTCCAATACAGAACAAAGTTCAATACTTGCACAGATGACAACGAATCCAATCAGAGTATATATATATTTCAGAGTCCCACATCTCCTAGATCATATTCTAGATCTGTGCTTTCCTATCCATGCAGAGTATATCCTGTGCCTTCATATTCCTACAGAATATCTCCTATGCCTTCATATTCCTACAGAATATCTCCTATGCCTTCATATTCCTACAGAATATATCAAGACTAGACTGAATATCAGCTTATATGGCTTATCCATTGAATGACTGAGCAATTTGATTGGCTGTCTTTGATCTACACTCTGTCATTCAGGATGACAGAGAATGACCCCCTACCTAGCCGGAGACGACCACAGCCATCATTTGCATTCTTGCATGATAACATCAACAAGCTCTCTTTTGACATATGCAATTAGATTACAGATACGAAAGGTGGCCTGAACACCATTTTGACTCGCCCTGGAGTCTTGCATATTGACATAAACAAGTCCCCTTGATATGTGTAGCAAATCCTGTTTGGCCCTTTGGTCAACAAACACCCTTCAATTAAGTTAACAGGCCACCTCACACACCTTGCATAAGATCAACACATCAAAGCTGTTATCTGGCCTCTCCCATATGTGCAATCCAGTTGACTCTGACAACTGAATTATCAACTGAAATCTGGCCTGGTCAATATTGTACTCACATGTAAACACACACACACACACACACATATATATATATATATATATATATATATATATATATATATATATATATATATATATATATATATAATAACATAATGTCCCACATAAAGCCAACATATTACAACAATAGGGCTGCACTGACTGGCACTGATAAGGCGGCACTGATGGGCACTGATGAGGCGGCACGGATGGGAACCGGTAGGCGGCACAGATGGGCACAGATAGGTGGCACGGATGGGCACAGATAGGCGGCACGGTTGGGCACCGATATGTGGCACGGATGGGCACTGATAGGCGGCATGGATGGGCACTGATAGGTGGCACGGATGGGCATGGATGGGCACTGATAGGTGGCATGGATGGGCACTGATAGGTGGCACTGTACTGTAATGTGTTACTAATGGATGCCAATCAGTGCCAAAAAATAATGCCTGCCAATCAGTGATGCCCATTGTGGGCACTGATTGGCATCCATTGAGGGCACTGATTGGCATTCATTAGGAACACAGAATGGCATCCCTGGTGGTCTAGGGAGGCATACCTGGTGGTGGGCATCCCTGGTGGTATCCCTGGTGGTCCAGTGGCATCCCTGGTGGTCCAGTGTGGGCATCCTTGGGGGGCTGCGCTGATAATAGATCAGCACAAACCCCCCCTGTCAGAGGAGCAGCCGATCGGCTCTCCTCTACTCGCGTCTGACAGACGCGAGTGAGGAAAAGCCGATGACCGGCTTCTCCTGTTTACATCGTGATCAGCCGTGATTGGACACGGCTGATCACGTGGTAAAGAGTCTCCGTCGGAGACTCTTTACCTAGATCAGTGTTGCGGGGTGTCAGACTGACACTCTGCAACAACGATCGCCGCGATGCACGCCCCCGGGGGCGCGCAGCGGCTCAAAATCCTGAGGACGTCATATGACGTCCAGTCAGGATTTTGAAACCACTTTGCCGCCGTCAATCCGCTATAGGGCGGGCGGCAAGTGGTTTAATTACTTTTTTTCCTTCAGAAATTACACTTTGTGCAGAGACAGTTCTAAGCACGGGAAACAAGCGCGACTTTACATGCATACTATACACACACCCTAGGTATGAAATTTAAAGGAATATTTCACTTTTATTGTTTCACTTTAAGCATTATTAAAATCACTGCTCCCGAAAAAACGGACGTTTTTAAAACTTTTTTTTGCATTGATACATGTCCCCTGGGGCAGGACCTGGGTCCCCAAACACTTTTTAGGACAATAACTTGCATATAAGCCTTTAAAATTATCACTTTAGATTTCTCCCATAGACTTTTCGAATTTGCCGCGAACACCTCAAATTGTTCGCTGTTCGGCGAACGGGTGAACCGGCAATGTTCGAGTCGAGCATGAGTTCGACTCAAACTCGAAGCTCATCCCTATTCTAGAGATTCAAATTTGGGTTGAGTTGGTTTCTCCCTTGAGTACATTTGCTTTAAGATGAGCTTACGTGCAAACAGTTGGAGGTCCTTAATTGCATCAAATTTACTGAAGTCTTGGTTTGGACAGAAACTCAGGCCTTTGGCCAGGACCTGAGTCTCTGGACCAGACAGAATATGAGAAAACAGATTTACCAAATTTAAATCAGAGTTAGACGGTTTACAAGTAGAATCAAGATCATGACTTACCCCATCTTTAGTTCATTGTGATTCCCTGTTGGTAGTTCCTTTGGTAGAACTAGCATCTTGTACAGC
Source organism: Rana muscosa (assembly GCA_029206835.1). Lineage (NCBI taxonomy): Eukaryota > Metazoa > Chordata > Amphibia > Anura > Ranidae > Rana > Rana muscosa. Next base: position 1,216,239,543 of record CM055122.1, read on the forward strand.
ATTAAGCGAACATGCTTTAATTGCTGCTGACAGTGACCTAGGAAAGAGAGAGTTTGCATCCGAGTGAGCAGGTGCTGATAAGGTGTTAATAATAGATACAGGATTACCTAGTGTCGCTTGGGTGCCGTTGTACGATACCGTCGACCCGTGCAGTTCTGTAATGCGTTTTTTTGTTAAGCTTTTCATTGGATCCGCTTTCATTGGACCCTCTCTTGGATTTCTCAGATCTCTTCGACCTCATCGGTCTCCTGGAGGAAACCGAGGCGGCAGAGGAGGCATTTGAGAAACCTTGATCCTGATTATAGGGTCTGGGTTTGTAACTGGGCCTAGGTTTGTTTAGTGCACTTTTCCAACTGTATGCCTTCTGCTCTGCAAAGGCATTTTGGTCCCTCAGGAGTTTCTTTTCCTTCTTGACCAAAATGTCCCTATTGAACTGTTCCAAATGTTCATTCAGTTCAGTATCGTATTGCTTAAATGATGAGTGACTCTTAAAAGCTATAAGTTGTGTATATATAGGGGTTCTAATTCCCTATCTATAGTCTTAATGGTCTTTTGATACTCCTCTATTAGGAGAGACATCATGCCCTCAGAGCATTTAAATAGCTTTTTTGAAAGATGGTTCAATATTATCCATAGTTGGAAAAATTTGGACCCTTAGTCCGGAAGGATTAATATTGTTTTTTAGGTAATGCTGAAATGAGTGTATAGCCTCGTACACACGACCGATTTTCTCGTCCAAAACCGGCAAGAAAAGTGCCGCGAGAGCTTTTTTATCGAGAAAAACGTTTGTGTGTATGGTTTTACGACGAGAAAATTGCCGTGAATCTCGACGAGAAAATAGAGAACCTGCTCTCTATTTTCTCGTCAGGATTCCAGATTTCCTCGTCGTGTTTCTCGTCGGCCTCTTTTGTGACGAGAAAATGGTTTGTGTGTATGCTTTTACGAGTCTTTCAAAAGCGCGCATGCTCAGAAGCAAGTATGAGACGGGAGCGCATCTTCTGGTAAAACAAGCCTTCGTAATGGAGATAGCACATTCGTCACGCTCGAAATTATTGCATCGTTTAAATGTTGTGCATTGAAATCTTCTTTAGAATGTTACATTAATCAAAACGAAAGAACTTCTTTTGCTGCTGATATTCACACAGAGTTATGACTATATTTTTTAAACCTTTTTCATGCTGCTCTTCAGAAGATTTATGTGTATTATATCGTGCAAGTTTTTATGAATATTTTACATTTGTATATTTTTCAAACTGATGTTAATTTTAATTTCGCAATGTTTTGATAGTGATCTCCCATTGAATATTTTAATATATAGTTGTAAAATTTAACACCCTCTTTTTGGAAAATCAGATTCTTTTATTTTTTTAGGGGGGTTGTTATCTGTCCCTTTTTTTGTCAGTCAAATGTCTCTGCTTACTCCAAAGCTAAATTTTAAATTTTTACAAATACACATAGTCAAGTATGAACTTAAACAAAAATAACATTTATTCATGTTTCAAATAAAATAGAGAGAAGGCAGCGCTGGAGAACCTGCTGCCATTTGTGCATCCCAGGGACCCCAGACCACACATCAACCCTGTGTGGACACTAAAATTGGGAGCTTGAGAAGGCCAACATTTCTGAGCACAATCTGATGCTGGCCTCCCAGAGGTCAGGAACAGCAGCAGGTGAGATATATGTCCCAAGTGTGTGGTACTACAACAGGCTGCCTTCTGTCCGACCACAATGAAGCAAGGCCATCACTTCCTCGTCTTCCTGGCAACCTTCCCTGCAACCTTTCCTGAAGCCTTCCCTGCAGCCTTCCTTCTTCGTTTGGCTGGAGGCTGGGCCACTGGAGGGGTACTCCTGTCAGGAGGAGGAGGAGGTGGAGGAGAAGGGGGTGGCGCAGAAGAACAAGGTGGAGGTGGAGGAGAAGGGGGTGGGGCGGAAGAACAAGGTGGAGGTGGAGGAGAAGGGGGTGGGGCGGAAGAACAAGGTGGAGGAGGAGGTGGAGGAGAAGGGGGTGGGGCAGAAGAAGAAGGTGGAGGTGGAGGAGAAGGGGGTGGGGCAGAAGAAGAAGGTGGAGGTGGAGGAGAAGGGGGTGGGGCAGAAGAAGAAGGTGGAGGTGGAGGAGGAGGTTCAGGTTGGGACAGTTGTGCCACCTCTCAAATTGCAGTATTGGGGGTAATTTTTCCCATCACCCCCTTGTTGAGCAAGGGGATGAGCAGGGGCTCGCATAGGAGGCATTGCTCCATGCTCATCACCTTGAACTTTGCCTCCACTAGGCCAGCAATGGCCTCTTCAGGGGATGTGGGCTCTTTGAGGGTGGCATGGGCCTCTTTAATAAGGGCCATTGCTGCCTCACTGGTGGTCCTGTCCCTCCTGCCTCTTTTGGGAAATCGGATGGGAGGCACATGTGATCTGGTGCTTCTCCTTTTCCCTGCCACCTCCTGCCTGCCACTGGGCCCTGCCACCTCCTGGCTGCCACTGGGCCCTGCCACCTCCTGCCTTCCACTGGGTCCTGCCACCTCCTGGCTGCCACTGGGCTCTTCCTACTCCTGCCTGACAGTTTCCAGACCCTCCTCCTGGCTGATTTCATCCTGTGTATGAAAAAGGGACATAGTTTAATATGTTGCTTTAATCTTTGCCTCCAAATTTATAATCATGATTGAACCAATTAGAATGTAAATCCTGAAATCAGTTTCTAAAATTTACAACTACATCAGATTGACTATTTAGCACCCAATTAAGTGCAGACTAATGTCTAGAGATCTTGATTTCACTTGTGGAACTCTAAATAGTTTATGTTTGTCATCTTGACATATTTGGCAAACATTAATTTTATCCCAATACATTTTCATTTAATACTATACCTGGCTCCAGATGGCCAAATCAGGATCATCCAGGATGGCTGCCTCCTCTTGCTCCAGAGAAGGCTCAGGTTGGCTGCAGGGAAGTCTGGGGGGAAGAGTGGAGAGTGATGGCCTTGCCTCAATGTGGTCATCCAGAAAGGACATCCTGCTGTAGTACCACAAATTCGGGACATAAACATCATCTGCTGCTGCTCCTGACCTCTGAGAAGCCAGGACCTTCGAGCGTTCAGTCCTGTAGGTGCCTCTCAAGCTCCCAATTTTAGTGTCCACCTGTTTTGCTGTGGCTGTGGGCACCTTGGTATGCACAAATGGGAGCAGGGTCTCCAGCGCTGCTTTTCTCACCCCTCTTTTTTTGTGGATGGGGTTTTTCGTCTCCCACAGAGTGGGCAGCTCCCTTACCCGGTCTATAAATTCCGCAAGGAATTCCTTGTCACTTATAAACACATTCATTTTGGGTCTGCAAGTAAAATAAATAATATATAACTTATGTGAGGCACACAGTCTAACCTCCTTAACATCGTAGTCACCATATATATTCTACAACATTCTCAAGACAGTATAGGCCAACTATTTGTCCAAGTCACAAAATCACATACCTTCGTTCGCACCTCCGTAACTTGAACTCCTCTCTCCGCACACCGAACGTAGTATAGTCACATGTGTGTTTGCTATATATACACCACGCATGCGTCAAACTACGAACACGTCGCTCCGCACACGTCGCCCGCCCATGACGTTCTAACTAACATCTTTTCCCTGCCCCTTCTCTTTCGGCGCGCAGACAGATATGGCGGAGTTACAGCAGGTGTCTGATAATTCCGCAACTAACGAGGAGGAGACAAGCCCGGAGACCGAGGAAACGTCACGATCAAGGAGGAGATTCAAGGCATCTAATATGTCTTTTGCGGAGATGGCGGAGATGGTGGACATCTTGCTCAAGTCTGATTATGACGCGAAGCATGGGCCGTATAGCAAACCAAATAGAAGGAAGGCCAAAATCCTCAATAAAGTCGTGAAGAGTCTGAAGACGAATTTCGGGGTGAAACGCTCAAATGAGCAGCTCAGAAAGAGGTGGTCAGACCTCAAACTGAGGGAGCCAGAGCAGTTAAGGAGCATTAAGAGAATGCTAGCAAAAAGTAAGTAAAATGTACACTTTTCGGCTATTAATGTTTTTCTCAACTTACATGTTGCTCCTTTTTGTGATTTTATCATATTGGACTCCCTTCCATAATTTAATAATTTGAACTTGGTTTGGCACAGTAATCGTTCGTTACGTTACAGACACTTCGTTCGGCCACTATCCGCTGTTTTGGCTTATTTTATAGCCACAAAAGTAATTAGACATCTGCGTATTTTTTTAACATTTGTGTTCAAAAATTTTAGGCTAGATGATGTGTTTGTAAAGAGAATGAAATGCAAACTTTAGTCAGTGTAAAGGAGAGGACACTCAGCAGCTGATACCACATCTGTACTTTGGAGCACTATAGTGTGGGCCACTAAAACCGCCTTTTTTGGGTGTCCCACACAGGTGCATTAGTGATTTTTTGTGGTGCCTCCATGTCTAAAAACTGACAGCCAAAGGTGAATACTAAACATATTATTGGTCAGAAATAATGCAGTCATCTTTAACTTCCGCCCAAACACACACTTGTACCCCACTTCCAAGCAATTTAGCCTGTTTTTATTTTTCATAGAGAATTTCAGTGTGATAAATAGACCTTTTGTTTGATTCTCATAGGGGAGAGAAGACTGGGAGGAGAACACTCCAGGGAGCACAGGAACCCCACAGCTTCACAACAACCCCAAACTCCCAAAGACCCACAACCGAAGGATGTTGAGGAAGTTGAGGTGGAGGAAGGAGAAGTGTATAATATATATAATATATAATACCTTTTTATTTTGTTTTTAGGGGATGTAAATGTTGTGGTGAAGGATAGTACACGTTTCTCTGCTGACAGTGCCCTCCGAATAATACAGCAAGTGATGGAATGTAGCACGGAACTGGACAGAATAAAACAAATAATTCATGTGATGGATCAAACATTTAAAGACATTCTAGATGTTTTGGGGAGAATCGAATAAGTCAACCAAACCCCCATTTTTTTTTCAGGAATGACTGTTCATCAACCTTTTATACTGTTTTTGACAATGCAACCAGCCAAAAATTGAATATGCACACAGTGTGTCAACATGTGCTATCTGCCATCAGGGGATATCCATGTACGTCTTTTGGGGGTGCAACCCCTTCCTCGTATCTAAAATAGGTGAACTGAGGAAGGGGTTGCACCCCCAAAACACGTCCATTGATCACCCCTGATGGCAGATAGCACATGTTGACAATAGGGATCAGGAGTCTCAAATCCCTAGTGGAAAATAATACAAAATGTGTGCATATTCAATTTTTGGCTGGGCAAGGGGTGGCAAGACCCCATATTAGGACGGGCACATAGAGACATAGTTTGTGTAAGTGAATGTGTCAGATTGCTCAGAGGTATCCAATGTTGTAATTTGTGGAATGCAACTGTTTTTGTATTTTCCTAAGAAAAGAATTGGCGGTTTGTGGCCAGGAAAAAAAAAAAAAGGAAACATGTGTGTGAATGTGCACAGAGTAAAATGTTTGAACAGAAACAACGTGTAGCTTCTTTTTTCAATATGCTCTAACCTGATTTGTGTTTTTTTTAGGGTTACATAGTGAAATGGTTGTTATTTACTAAAGGAAAATACACTTGGCACTACAAATGCACTAAGACAAACTAGGAGACAGGAAACAAACCTAAGTTAAAATTAGAAATCAGAATTTTATTTTAATCATTCTCCAGGAATCTTTAGCCATAGCCTGGCATAGGAATTGCCCCCCTACCCCTGAAATATTCCATATATTTGTCCCGAACCTCACGGGCATTTTGGGGGGGCAAGCCAGGACGGGCAGATTCCAGGCCCGGCAGGGGATTAGCAGGTGAAAGTCCAGCCTCAGGCAATACTGAGGCCATATATGAATTTGATTTTCTGCTGAGAAAATTGTGTAGCACACAGCAGCATAAAACTACATAGTTTAGTTTGTAGTCCGCCAAGTGGATGGAAGTCATAAAAATGCGGAACCGGTTGGCCATTATGCCGAAGGCATTTTCAACGACTCTTCGGCCCCTGGCCAGCCGTTAATTGAACACCCTCTTCTCTGGGGTCAGGGTCCTCTGAGGAAATGGCCTCATAAGATGCGGTCCGAGTCCAAAGGCTTCATCAGCCAAGAAAACAAAGGGGAGTCCTTCAATATTCCCTGCATCCGGTGGCAATGCAAGGTCGTCACTCTGGAGACGGAGGGCAAACTCCGTCTGGATGAAGGATCCCCCATCGGACATCCGGCCATTCTTCCCTACATCAACATAGAGGAATTCATACCGTGCTGACACCACTGCCATCAGCACAATGCTATGAAACCCCTTGTAATTGAAGTAGTAGGGCCCAGAACGGGGTGGCGGCACGATGCGGACGTGCTTCCCGTCTATGGCACCACCGCAGTTGGGGAAGTCCCACCGCGTGGCAAACTCTGATGCCACAGTCTGCCATTCCTGTGGCGTGGAAGGAAGCTGGGGAGTCAAACAAGATGAAAGAAAATTAGAAATTAAAAATATTACATTACAAGGAGATTATAATAAAAAACATTAGAGGCCAACATCAATCAAATTCTACGTTTATTAAGGTGTTTTCAATAAGTATAATGGAAGGCTCATGTTTCATATTCATCACCCCCTCTGATGGTCCATTAATACATGATTTTGGGGGGGGGGTAGATGTGTTTGGCCACAGGATAGCAGTGCAGTGGCGGTGCGTCCAGAGTGGGCGCTGGAACACTGCCCCCTCTCTCCTGTGCCCGTCACTCAGAACAATACATAGGTTCTTGCCTTGCATTAACCTATGTATTGTCATTGCCGCCCAATATTCAGGTGTATGGCCCCCTGTTAAGCGACCAACATATGAATAACTGCGGCATTTATGGGGTGAAAATTGCATATCAGAAACAGGGAGGCAAATAGGCTTGCACATTACAGCCTGAGGGATGTAATTGGCTTCATAAAAGTTAAATAGGGGACGCTGGGGGGGGGGGAGCATTCCTTGGGTAAACACTGACAGGCTGCTCTGCCAATCATGTTCACCAAGTCTGTTTAATGGTAACATGATTGGCTGATGCAACATCAAGCGAATGAGAAGACATCAAGGACAGAAGAAGGATGGCGCTGACCACAAGAAGGTATGTGCAGGGCTGGGGACAAAATGACTGCATTGGAGGGAACAAAATGGCTGCATTGGAGGGTTACAAAATGGCTGCATTGGAGGGAACAAAATGGCTGCATTGGAGGGGACAAAATGGCTGCATTGGAGGGGACAACTGGGGGCATTTAATAGGCACCTTTGCAAAAATGGAGGAAGTTTATTTCCTAAATTGGGGTTGGACCCCCAAACATTTGTTGCAACAGGCGCCCCTGCTGGAAAGGTTAGTGAAGGGAAATATGCATGGAGGAGAAAAAAGGGGCAATCTAAAGCTTCCAGCATGCATGGGGACAAAGGGGACATTCTCAGCATATTACAATCATGGTAATTAGGGAAGGATGAAAGAAATACAATACATTAGCATACATGGAATACATAAAATGTGATGTTAAAGGAGAAAACTTACCCTAATATAGTCCTCCTCCTGCAGGACTTGTATAATGGCAGAACAGGTGTCTGGGATTATGAGGCCCAGAGCCTGGGGGGAGATGCCTGTCGTGAACTTCAAGTCCTGAAGACTTCTCCCTGTCGCCAGATAACGTAAGGTGGCGATGAGCCTCTGCTCAGCACTGATGGCTTCCCGCATAACGGTGTCCTGCCTGGTAATATAGGGGGACACCAAATCCAAGAGTTCCTGAAAAATGCGGTCAGACATCCGCAGAAAATTCCTGTAGTCCTCAGGATTATTCTCGACTATCTCCCGCAGCAGAGGCATGTGGCAGAATTGGTCCCGCTGGAGCAACCAATTCTTGGTCCATGAACTCCTCCTCACACCATTCATGGACTGGTCTTGGTCCAAAACAAGCAGACCAACACCAAGCGCACGCACAGCACGAACTCGACGACGAGAACGTCCAGGCGACATGGCTAGGAAACGGTCGTCTTATCAGAACGTACAGAACAGAAAGCACTTTAGAACAGCAAGGCCTATGAATAACGAACTGAAAATCAGAAACGAACGGGCAAGAACGCACTGTAAAACAGATACGACCTGCCTAGACGCCCTGAAAGTCAAGATACGAACCCACAAGCACAAACTGAACCTCAGAAAACAAACTGAAAAGCACGAAGACTGAAAAGCGCGAATCGTCTCTTCCCAAACTTTTACTTCACACGCGGTAACACGAGATCAGCAAAAGCAGCCCAAGGGGTGGCGCCAAGAAAATCGATCTTCCCCTTTATAGTGCCGTCGTACGTGCTGGACGTGAGCACGGAGAACAACGAGGAAATTGGGAAATGTCAGTGTGTACGCATATAAAGCTTGACGAGAAACTCGTCAAGGTTAACAAGAATCTCGTCGAAAAAAACGACGTGTTTTTAACGACGAGAAACTCGGTCGTGTGTACGAGGCTTGAGTGCCAATGATTTAAAGATTTCCTTTCCAATAATTTTCTGAGAGAAAAGAAAATGGATGAAAGTGCTATGTCCTTCTCTTCCTTTTGGTAGAAACCAGACATAGCATTGTCCCAATTTGTGCCAGCATAATTGGTCATATTGATTATATGATCAAATTATAAATACAATGTTCAAAGAAAATATTTTAAAACATATCACTCAAATTATTGGAAAGGAAATCTTTAAATCATTGTCACATACACTCATTTGAGCATTACCTAAAAAACAATATTAATGCTTTCGGACTAAGGGTCCAAATTTTTCCAACTATGGATAATATTGAACCATCTTTCAAAAAAGCTTGGGAAAAAAATCTATTTAAATGCTCTGAGGGCATGATGTCTCTCCGAATAGAGGTGTAAGAGAAACCCGGAGAACAAGCACGCAGCGGTGCGCAGACGTGCACTTTCCAAGAAATGCACAAGAAAGGACATGTTTTGGCGCATGCGCGCGCGTGTTGGCGCCGGTCTGCCTATTTACACCTGCCAGTGACATGCACACTTTGCTGAGTGGTCTTTCAGCTAGTGCCTGACTTACCTGATTTGTACCAGTTTCCTGTAAACCCGACTCAGCTTGCCTGAACCTTCCTCTTGACCCCCGCCTGCCTACTTGTGACCCCGGCTTGTGCTTGACTCCGCCTCTGTCTGATGTTCCTTTGCTTCATTGCCTGACTGTGTACCGAACCTGGCCTGTGTCCTGTCTTTGCCTCTGCCTCACGTCTCGGTACCTGCTCTGTCCAGGTGTTGATGACCCACTGGCTTACGTCCCAGCTACGCTTCCAGCTGCTGATCCAGCGACACGGAGCTCCTGTTCTCAGTTCTGGCCCAGCGCTCTCCGGCTACCTGGTTCCTGCCAAGTCCCAGCCAGAGCCATCTGCTATACCGGCCCTCATGCCACTCTGTGTCCTCCACTCCCTGTCACCACTATCAGGGGTGTTGGACAGGAGGTGCAAGAGAAGCCCCCTCTACAGCTCGATCTCCACCAGGTACGGGACAGTACCACTTAGCCAAATGTCGGAGATTGAGAGAGGGGCTTCGCCTCTGGAGCCACTATGCCAGTGACTTGCCTCTCTGACCCAGGCAGTCAGTACCTTGCAGGAGAGATATCTGCAACTGGAAAATCGCATCAAATCCACGGCCTCCAATTCTGCGACTCCCAGACCTGCTACTGCACCTGGCTGCTCCACGTCCAGACAGACGATATCTGCAGGAACTATGCTACCACCAGAACCCAGAGTGCTTGCACCAGAGCGGTTTGCAGGCGATCGGCAAAAGTTCCGTGCCTTTAAAAACTCTTGCAAACTTTATTTCTCCCTGCAGCCAAGAACCTTCTCACTAGAGACCACCAAGGTGGGGTTCACCATATCCCTGCTTCTCGGAGAATCACAGCCATGGGCCCATCAGCTCCTGGAACAAAATAGTGCGACCCTGGACTCCCTTACCTCCTTCTTCGAAGCGATGGCTCAGCTCTACGATGACCCCCAGCGTATAGCCACTGCAGAATCAGCCCTCCATAACCTACGACAGGGTCATCGACCTGCTGAGGACTATACTGCAGAATTCCACCTGTGGGCCTCTGATACAGGTTGGAACGAAGCAGCCTTGCTGCATCAGTTCCGCCTTGGCCTGTCTGAAGGCCTTAAAGATGAACTTGCTCGAGTTGGGGTCCCCAGCTCTCTGGACAACCTCATTTATCTTGCTATTCAGCTTAATTGTAGGTTTAGAGAAAGGAGTACTGAAAGGGCTGGCACCATCACTGTTCCAACAAGTATGCAGGGAAAGTCCATGCAACTGGGACTTTTTCGCTCTCCACTTCCTAGTGAAGAAAAGCTGTGAAGACAGCAGAAGGACTTATGCCTATACAGTGGGATGACAGGACATTATCTCCGGAACTGCCCGGTGCGGCCCGCAAAGACTCAGTCCATCCCCTCTATGTATCTTGCTAACTGTTCAGCGGGTAAGGGGTCTGCTCATATTACCCTGTCCCTTTCACTTCAGTTCCCTGGAGGGAACATCCAAGTATCCGCCATAGTGGACTCCGGTGTTTGCAGCTGCTTTATGGATAAAGACTTTGCCCTACTCCACCAAATTCCCTTGCAAGCAAAGGCACAGCAGCTGGCCATCCATCTGGCCAATGGATCCCGTCTCAGGTCTGGGCCTATTACGCACGAGACCCAACCGTTGTTGGCCATATCTGACCCTGGTCATCGGGAATTTCTACGTCTGGACATTATTCCATCTCCTCTGTCCCCCATCATCTTGGGCATACCCTGGCTGCAAGCTCACAATCCGCAGATAAACTGGGCAACAGGAGAAGTGACTTTTGCATCCACCTACTGCCTGCAATCCTGCCTGCATCCCGTTTCCATGAGACCTACACCTCTTCTGGGGGTGCATTCTGATCCTTCCGTTTCACAGCTCATACCTGCAGTCTACCACGAATACCTGGACGTTTTTGATAAACAGAAAGCAGACATCCTGCCACCTCACCGCCCGTATGACTGTCCAATTGAACTTTTATCAGGTGCTGAAATTCCCTTTGGGCACATTTTCCCCCTTTCCGAAGTAGAGCTTAAGGCTTCATGTCAGTACATCGATGACAACTTGAAGAAGGGCTTCATCCTGGCTTCCACCTTCCCTGCTGGCGCTGGAATCTTTTTCGTGGAGAAGAAGGATCATACCCTGCGTCCCTGTGTCGACTACAGGGAATTAAATAAGATTACTGTTAAAAACAGATATCCTTTACCCCTGTTCCGGAACTATTCCAACGCTTCAAAACATCCACTATCTTTACCAAGCTTGATCTGTGAGGTGCTTACAACCTGGTGCGGATCCGCGAAGGGGATGAATGGAAGACGACCTTCCGCACTAGGTTCGGACACTACGAGTACCTCGTTATGCCTTTCGGTTTATGTAATGCTCCGGCCACTTTCCAGCATTTCATTAATGACATTTTCAGAGACTTCCTTGACCTATTCCTGATTGTATATTTAGACGACATCCTCATCTTTTCTTCCTCACACCGTGAGCACGTTAATAAAGTTCTCGGCCGATTGAGAGATCATGGGTTGTACGCAAAGGCCGTGAAATGTGAGTTTGAGAAAGAGACAATTCAGTTCCTGGGGCTCATCATTTCTACATCAGGCATCTTCATGGATCCCCAAAAAGTCAGATCCATCCTTGAGTGGCCCACTCCTACGGACAGGAAAAGTACACAGAGGTTTATCAGGTTTGCCAACTTTTATTGCAAGTTCATTAAAAATTTCTCTGCCATCATTTCTCCTGTCACCCAGCTTACGAAGCAGAATACCCGTTTCCAGTGGACACCTGCAGCCCAAGAAGCGTTTGATCAGCTAAAGACTTTGTTTACTACAGCACCTATCCTGCAGCATCCAGACCCTGCATCCCCTTATGTCCTTGAGGTGGATGCCTCAGAGAATGCCGTAGGCTCTATCTTGTCACAACGCCAGGGAACAAAGTTTCTGTTACACCCCATTGCCTTCTTCTCCAGGAAACTCAGCCCCACAGAGAAGAACTATGATGTAGGAGATCGGGAATTACTGGCCATTAAGACAGCCTTAGAAGAATCGCGTTACCTGTTGCAGGGAGCTACCCACCCCATCTTGATCTTTACTGATCACAAAAACCTAGAGTATTTCAGGACTGCCAAACGCCTTAGACCCCGGCAAGCCAGATGGGCACTATTCTTCTCCCGCTTCTCCTTTCATATAACCTATAGGCCAGGTACCAAGAATGTCAAGCCTGATGCGCTTTCTCGCATGTACCCAGAGGAAGGAGAGGAGCAATATCAAGCAGACACAATTTTACCTGCCCAGAGTTTTCTGCTGTTACAGACAGATCTGATCACCCAGCTCAAGAAAGCTTCAACAAGGGACATCCTGCCATCTGGTGTTTGCCTCCAGGAACAAGAAGGACTATTCCGGTTCAACCAGAGTGTTTGTTCCCCCAAGTCTGCGCCCTAAGATCCTCAGCCTATGCCATGATCACCCCTTGGCAGGACACTTTGGGGTAACCAAAACTACAGAACTTGTGCAACGTTCCTTTTGGTGGCCAAGTCTTAAAACTGACTGTAAAGACTATGTGAGTACCTGTGGGGTCTGCATTCAAAACAAGAATGAAAAGACCAAGTCCTGGGGTCTACTGAGACCATTGCCGATTCCCAAGAGACCCTGGCAAAGGATTAGTATGGATTTTATTGTTGAACTTCCCCCATCTGAAAGTTTCACTACCATCTTTGTAGTCGTGGACAGACTCACAAAGATGGCGCACTTCATTCACATGTTGGGAACCCCTTCAGCAACAGAGACTGGCCATACTTTCATCAAAGAAGTGGTCAGGCTTCACGGGGTACCTAGCGGCATCACTTCCGATAGAGGAGTGCAGTTCACGTCCAAATTCTGGAGAGATCTCTGTAGGGTTCTGAAGATCGAAACTTGCTTCTCATCAGCTTACCATCCCCAGACGAATGGCCAAACTGAGCGAACAAATCGGACCCTAGAGCAGTATCTTCGGTGCTTCTTATCCTTTACACAAGATGACTGGGCCTCACTGTTACCTCTGGCAGAGTTTGCTTACAACAATGCAGTTCATTCAGCCACAGGACAAGCCCCGTTCTTCGCAAATTACGGATATTTCCCAGCTTTCTCACCCGACACCTTACCCGATTCCTCGGTCCCTGCAGTCCAGGAAAGAGTAAGTGATCTCCAATCAAATTACAAAGTGTTACAAGATGCCATTTCCAGGGTTTAACGGGATAACAAAAAAAAATTTAATAAGAGGAGAGGAGACCTGAAACTTCAAGTGGGGGACAAGGTATGGTTGTCCACTGCCAATCTAAGATTATCCTGTCCATCTAAAAAATTGGGTCCCAAGAAATGCACAAGAAAGGACATGTTTTGGCGCTGGTCTGCCTATTTAAACCTGCCAGTGACATGCACACTTTGCTGAGTGGTCTTTCAGCTAGTGCCTGACTTACCTGATTTGTACCAGTTTTCTGTAAACCCGACCCGGCTTGCCTGAACCTTCCTCTTGACCTCCGCCTGCCTACTTGTGACCCCGGCTTGTGCTTGACTCTGCCTCTGCCTGATGTTACTTTGCCTCATTGCCCGACTGTGTACCGAACCTGGCCTGTGTCCTGTCTTTGCCTCTGCCTCACGTCTCGGTACCTGCTCTGTCCGGCTGTTGATGACTCACTGGCTTACATCCCAGCTCTGCTTCCAGCTGCTGATCCAGCGACACAGAGCTCCTGTTCTCAGTTCCGGCCCAGCGCTCTCCAGCTACCTGGTTCCTGCCAAGTCCCAGCCAGAGCCATCTGCTATACCGGCCCTCATGCCACTCTGTGTCCTCCACTCCCTGTCACCACTATCAGGGGTGTTGGACAGGAGGTGCAAGAGAAGCCCCCTCTACAGCTTGATCTCCACCAGGTACGTGACAAGAGGAGTATCAAAAGACCATTAAGACTATAGATAGGGAATTAGAACCCCTATATATATAACTTATAGCTTTTAAGAGTCACTCATAATTTAAGCAATATGATACTGAACTGAATGAACATTTGGAACAGTTCAATAGGGACATTTTGGTCAAGAAGGAAAATAAACTCCTGAGGGACCAAAATGCCTTTGCAGAGCAGAAGGCATACAGTTGGAAAAGTGCACAAAACAAACCTAGGCCCAGTTACAAACCCAGATCCTATAATCAGGATCAAGGTTTCTCGAATGCCTCCTCGGCCTCCTTGGTTTCCTCCAGGAGACCGATGAGGTCGAAGAGATCTGAAAAATCCAAGGGAGGGTCCAATGAAAGCGGATCTAATGAAAATCTTAACAAAAAACGCATTACAGAACTGCAAGGTTCGACGGTATCGCACAGCGGCACCCAAGCGACACAAGGTAATCCTGTATCAAATATTAACACCTTATCAGCACCTGCTCACTCGGATGCAAACTCTCTCTTTCCTAGGTCACTGTCAGCAGCAATTAAAGCATGTTCGCTTAATGCTGTACAAGATGCTAGTTCTACCAAAGGAACTACCAACAGGGAATCACAATGAACTAAAGATGGGGTAAGCCATGATCTTGATTCTACTTGTAAACCGTCTAACTCTGATTTAAATGTGGTAAATCTGTCTTCTCATATTCTGTCTGGTCCAGAGACTCAGGTCCTGGCCAAAGGCCTGAGTTTCTGTCCAAACCAAGACTTCAGTAAATTTGATGCAATTAAGGACCTCCAACTGTTTGCAGGTAAGCTCATCTTAAAGCAAATGAACTCAAGGGAGAAACCAACTCAACCCAAATTTGAATCTCTAGAACTCAAAGCTCCAGATGCATTAGTTAGTCTCCTGGAGGAGAATGAGACCCTAGACTTAATAGACCAAATTGATTTGGAACACTCGCTGGGGCGTTTCGACCAAACAACTCCCCACTTTACCAACATATAAAAAGAAGTTGGATAAATTTCCATCTTTGAATAGCAATACAAATGTATTGGCATTCGTCAAATTAGTGGGAAGTGAGATATGTAAGCTTAAAGCGGTGGTGCAGGAAAAAAAAAAAAAAAAGCAGCTACTAACAGTGTAGCTGCTGACTTTTAATAAGGACACTTACCTGTCCTACTCTCCCGCGATGTCGGTCCTGCCACGGCGATCGATCGCTGCTGGCAGGCTCCCGGCTCCTCCATTCTGAGTAGGGGAAACAGGCTGTGAAGCCGTAAGGCTTCACTGCCCGTTTCCTACTGCGCATGCGCCACTTGCACGGCGCTTTGTGAATGGGCGGCTTGCCTCCTGGGATACACACAGTTCCCAGAAGGCAGTGCGGCCCATTCACAAGAAGAGGAAGCGGAAGGAGAGCCACCGTGGACGGAGAACAGGAACATTAGTGGCAGATTAGGGGACTTACGCAGAGCAACAGGCATTTAGGGTGAGTATATATATATATTTTTTTCTATTAATTTTTTATTTTATTTTTTTGAATTTTTAGTGTGAAGATTTTTTCAGGGTGGACCTCCACTTTAAAGTCCCCTACCGCAAACAGGACAATCTATCAGAGATTGAAAGACAAGCACTAAAAACACCACTTAAAGAGAATCAGGAAATTACAATAAAGCCCTCCGATAAGGGGGGCAATATTGTGATCATGGATAACAGTATTGATAAAAGAAGTTGGATAAATTTCCATCTTTAACCGCTTGTCTACCGCCCGCCGTCAAATGACGGCGGGACGAAGACCCTCTCGTTCTGGGCGGACGTCATATGACGTTGCGCCTTCCAAAGCCACTAGGGGGCGCGCCGCGTCACTGGGGATCTGATGCGCGTGCCCGGCGGCCGCGATGGCCGCCGGGCACCCGCGATTGCCCAGTAACTGAGCAGGACCGTGAATCTGTGTGTGTAAACACACATATCCACGTCCTGTCAGGGAGAGGAGACCGATGGTGTGTCCCTTGTACATAGGGACACAGATCGATCACCTCCCCAAGTCAGTCCCCTCCCCCCACAGTAAGAATTACTCACTAGGGAACACATTTAACCCCTTGATCGCCCCTAGTGTTAACCCCTTCCCTGCCAGTCATATTTATACAGTAATCAATGCATTTTTTTAGCAGGGATCGCTGTATAAATGTGAATGGTCCCAAAAATATGTCAAAAGTGTCCGATGTGTCCGCCGCAATATCGCAGTCATGATAAAAATCGCTGATCGCCGCCATTACTAGTAAAAAAATTAATAAATAATAAAAATGCTATAAATCTATCCCCTATTTTGTAACCGCTATAACTTTTGCGCAAACCAATAAATATACGCTTATTGCAATTTTTTTAGCAAAAATATGTAGAAGAATACATATCGGCCTAAACTGAGGAAAATAAAAAAAAGGGTTTTTATTATAGCAAAAAGTTAAAAATATTGTGTTTTTTTCAAACTTGTCCCTCTTCTTTTGTTTATAGCGCAAGAAATAAAAACCACATAGGTGATCAAATACCACTAAAAGAAATCTCTATTTCCGGGGAAAAAATTATAAAAATGTCATTTGGGTACAGTGTTGCATGACCGCGCGATAAGGGGGGCAATATTGTGATCATGGATAACAGTATGTACATTGATATGTGCAACAAAATCCTGGGAAATAAGAAATGGTACTGCCAAAGTAGTGCTACTAAATTCGAAAAATTCAATCAGGAATTTTATTCCTTGGTCGACGCCGCTCCATATACAGAACATTCTGAAAAAATCTGAGTGGGAATTTATTAGAACTAAGATACCCAAAATCCCAACGTTCTATTCACTACCCAAACTACACAAATGTACCAAATGTCCATCTGGCAGGCCCATTATATCCGGCAACGGATCACTGACGGAAAATCTTAGTACTTTTGTGGACCGGCATCTGCGTCCTTATGTGATTGAGCTACCTAGCTATATTAGGGATACTTTGCATTTGTTGAAAATTCTGGATGGCCTGTGTATTGCCCCTGCGTCAACACTAGTGGCCATTGAAGTGGAGGCACTATATAGCTCCATACTCCATGACAGGGCCTTAGCCTGTATAAGACACGTCATCTCCCAAAATAGCCGATTTGAACGCAAAACCAACGACTTTTTGCTAAGTGCTTTGGATTTTATACTACAGCACAATCACTTCACTTTCAATGGTTCCCACTTCCTCCAGGTACAGGGTGTTGCGATGGGGACTATGTACCTGGAGGAGTGGGAACGTATGATTGGACAGTCTGAAGCCATGGCCCCATTTATGAGAAATGTCGAGCTTTGGTACAGATACATAGACAACATTGTTCTGGTATGGGAGGGGCCCCATGATCAGCTAGATTCCATTACATTTTTGGATGTCACGATCCATAAGGACGAAACTAGACATTTAAGCACTAGTCTTTATAGAAAGCCAACTGCAGGCAATTCTATCCTACATGCCAGCAGCTTTCACCCAAAGGCTTTAATAGCGTCAATGTCTTACAGTCAATATCTAAGGACACGTAGAAATTGTGCTGACACCCAGACTTTTAAGCGGACTCCCTGAGGGAAAGATTGCTAATACGTGGCTACTCTAATACCTGCCTAAAGAAAGCCTATAAGAGAGCTATAACAAAAACACGCAACGACCTCCAACCATCGTCCAAAGTTCATAAACCAATCCCATATCGATTACAACCAGGTTCTCCCGTCTAAAGGTCCCGCAACACCCGCGAGATGACCCGCAAATGGAAAGAAGCGACACAGCCAAAGAGACTAGACGATTTCTACCCGCCGAAAGGCCACGACCCTCTCCAAGATGGCGCCGGCACGGGAGACATATCACGTCCTTCCTTCTGCAACTCGCGGTCAGCGGCATTCAGCACGGGAGTTCACTCTGGTTCTGTACAGCGGTCTCCGGAGGCATCAACCCCGCTAGCCCGCAGCCCTGCGAAATCCAAACCCCGCCGGGAAGAAGACACTAGATAGGTGAGCACAGGCCATGATTCCATGGAGGACACGAGGGAGCTGGTCGACCTATTTACTGCATTCCCCACCACAGGCAAACCAGTATCTGACACCACCCTTAAGAACATGCTTGTCTACCTCCGCAGCTCCATGCACGCTGACATGATGCAATGTATGCACAATTTTAAATCTGAAATAGGAGACCTGGGGGGACGGGTGGCTCATATTGAGGAAAAAATGGGGGAATTTGCATCATCCTACAACACCTTAATTGATGCCCATTCCGACCATTCAGATGAACTTTGATGGCTTAAGGCTAAGGTCGCTGACCTTGAGGACAGGTCAAGAAGGAACAATGTAAAGATCCGGGGTCACCTGAGAGTGTACTCCTCGAGAGTGTACTCCCCACACAACTCCAGCAATATGCCCGTGACCTGCTGAAACAGTTCCTTCCATCTGTCCCAGAGTCTGAACTGCAGGTAGACCGCATCCATAGACTGCCTAAACCGTCCCACCTCCCGGATAACATACCCCGGGACTTCCGGATGCGAGTGCATTTCTACCAGGTAAAGGGCCAACTCATGATAGCATTCCACAAAAATCAGCATCCCCCGGAACAGTTTGCACATATACAACTTTTTGCGGACCTGTCACAATTTATGATGCAAAAACGTAAATCTCTGCTGCTGACCAAGGCCCTACGCAACCAAAATATCCCATATCGCTGGGGATATCCGGTAAAGTTAACGGTCACACATGACGGTAAAAACACTGTGATTACGGAAATAGAAGAGGGACTTGCACTGCTACACTCCTTAGACATACTCCCGGATCAAGCATCTGCAGGCCCCTCACCCCCTGCGAGGCTTAGCACCCTGTATGAATGGCAAACGATGTCGAAAAAGAAAAGCAGCAAAAACACACCACATAATCACCTATCCTGAGTTTGAAACATCTATTCACATACCAAGGTTCCTGATGTGTTCTGGAGTACTCAGTCTGTTGATTCTGTTTCCCCCCTCCCAAGTTTTGGGCAGCAACCCTGCCCTCAGACTCATGTTTGAATACAATTTTTTATTGCACTATTGCACTATATCTGTTACTTTTTTATGCTATGACTTTGTTTTTTCTTTCTAACTAGAGTTGAGCGGACACCTAGATATTCGGGTTCGACGGGTTCGGCCGAACTTCGGAAAAAAGTTCGAGTTCGGGACCGAACTTGACCCGAACTTGACCCCGAACCCGAACCCCATTGAAGTCAATGGGGACCCATACTTCTGAGGACTAAAAAGGCTCTAAAAAAGTAATGGAAAGGGCTAGAGGGCTGAAAATGGCAGCAAAATGTTGTTAAGAGTGTGGGAAGTGCTCTGAAAACAAATGTGGATAGGGAAATAACTTAAAATAACATTAAAAAAAATAAAAAAATAAAAAAATATGCTGGAGGCCCCCTTTTCAGCAGAAGAGGTACAGGAAGTCATTAAGAACCTCAGAAACTCAACGGCACGATGCCACACATATGGTGGGAATGCCCCAGATTACGCCCTTTCTGTAAAAAAATATTCAATTTAATGGATAAGCTAGTGGGAAAATAAAATACTTTGAAATAAAAATGTAGCGGGGTGCTAAATTTAAGGGAAGTGTTTGAGTGGTAAATAGGTTCAAACACCCTAATTCTGTAAGATTAATGGACCATTTTGTCCTCGGGGGACAGTATTGGTGTGCAGTTCCCTGCGGCCTACAGGTGGCGCTGCCATGGTAGGCTAAGGTTGAACCGCCGATACAGTGCTGTGCCTTTTGTGTCCCCTCTTGGCAGTAGTACAGCGGGGCGGGGAACCTACTGTGCATGCCGGGAGAGGATATAAAAGGGGCAGACGCCTCCTGATTGGGGTCCGAACACCAGGCATCTTTGGCCTGGGGGCTGATGTCCAGTGGGGTCCGCGCCCAGGTGCCTTCGGCCTGGGTGCACGTGTTCCTGTTCTATCTCGGGCACCTTTAGCCCGGGGTGAGGTACTATCCTGGAGTTCCTGCTGCCCTGGGTATGGAGGCCTAGGGGCGGGAGTAAAGCCTGGGGTCCAGAGCCTTCGTCTGGAGTCCGCTAAGGGTTTGAGGAGTCTTTGGGTGCCACCTCGTGTAGGGGACCATGTTCCAGGGAAGGGAGGAACCTTCCGATGGCCAGATGCTGGAGGCACGGTGAAGGAAGGGTCTGTTGACTCCCTGGAGAGATGTCTTCCCCTTGATATGGGCTAGCTAGGAGAAGCTCAAGGTCATCCTGACTGTATCAGAGGCCTTATTCACCCAGCCCGTGGCAGGGGCCTTATACACCCTGGTCTGTGGCAGAGACCAAAGTTCTCCAGGTCCGTGGCAGGGGACTTGTACACCCGGTCTGTGGCATAGAATGGTCTGTTGCAGAGACCGTGCGCCTAAAACTGTTTGAGAAACCTAAGCAGTGAAGTGAATGTGCTACGTTTGTGCCTGGACCTCCTCCACACCTTAAGCTGTCCTGTTTCTTTGCTCTAACCTTTTCTATCCGAGTTCAGTTTATTTTGCCATGAGAGAATAAACTCAGAGTTGGAGTTTCAGCTGGTGTGGACATTGACTTTACTGGGAATTCAAGGACTTGCCTCTACCTACAGTGGAGGTGAGAATCATCCTCTGGAGGAGTTTTGCCTCCGGCTGTGGACACGGCCCGTCAAGTACACCACTCAACCTCTTTATACAGGAGGGTACGGGCTGGTAGTGCGGTGCACCTTACTCCGTCCTGCGAGGAGCCAACAACTTAAAGGCAGGTAAGGGGGAAAGGATCTGTGCGCTACAAAAAAATAAAATAAAAATTATAATCTTGACCTAGGAGGACGAGGTCCATATGGAGTAGGAGGTTGAGGTGGCGGTGGATGTGGATGTGTAGGTGGAAGCGGCGGTGGAGGAGGACGAGGTAGCCAACACTGGTTCAAAAATAAAACAATGGCTGGGTAAGGCCGGTGATGTGTCGAATTCTGTCCCCCGTCGGATAGTGTCCGCCCTGTACTGCGCTTGCTCAGTACGTATGACAAG
This sequence comes from Rana muscosa, assembly GCA_029206835.1. Classification (NCBI taxonomy): domain Eukaryota; kingdom Metazoa; phylum Chordata; class Amphibia; order Anura; family Ranidae; genus Rana; species Rana muscosa. The sequence continues at coordinate 1,216,260,555 of CM055122.1, forward strand.
GGGATTTCGAAAATATCACAAGACGAATGGCGCCTGCGCGGTGAGTCCAGGTTCAAGCCACACCATCCGAGGTTGAAGTCGAGCCAAGCGAGGCCGTGCCCAAAGCGTGGTGATCGAAGCGAGCCTGTGAGGGGCCCTGTTACTATGTGCTACTGTATGTCCACTTGGATGGTAGGGCTTGAACCTGCACTCACTGCGCAGGCGCCGTTCATCTTCTGAGATTTTGTGAATCTCCTTTTCCTCCGTACTGCGCAAGCGCTGCGCCTGTGCAGTACAGGCCGGACACAATCCGATGGCCGGACAGTTTTTGTCAGAACACCGGTATACATGTCTATTCTGCACAAGGTACGGACAAGTCCTGTGGGATCCATGCCTGTTTCATTTTAATGAACGTGAGCTTGTCCACATTGGCTCTGGACAGGCGGCTGCGCTTGTCTGTGATAACGCCCCTGCCGTGCTAAATACACGTTTAGATAATACACTGGCTGCAGGGCAGGCCAGCACCTCCAAGGCATAAAGGGCAAGCTCAGGCCATGTGCCCAATTTGGAGACCAAGAATTTGAAGGGGGCAGACCCGTCATCCAGTACGTGTAGGCCTGTGCACACATACTGCTCAACCATGTTGGTGAAATGCTGCCTCCTGCTAAGACGTTCCATCTCAGCTGGTGGTGCTGGTTGTTATGGCGTGCTGACAAAGCTTTACCACATTTCGGCCATGCTAACCCTGCCTTCTGAGGTGCTGGCGGTGCCCCGGCTGCATTGGCGACCTCTTCCTCCTCCTCTGCCTTCGCCTTGTGCTTCCACCGTACACCCGCTGTCAGGTGGGAATGCCACCAGCAGCGCGTCTACCAGCGTGAGCTTGTACTCGCACATCTTACGATCCCGCTCCAGTGAGGGAATTAAGGACGGTACATTGTCCTTGTAACGGGGATCCAGCAAGGTGGCCACCCAGTGGCCACCCAGTAAAAAAAAAATAAAAAATAAAAAAAATATCAAAGGGATGTCAAGGATTTCGAAGAAAATAAAGTGTATAAATGGCAGGACAACATCACATCCTCTCCTAGTATAGAATCATCACTGGATAAAGAGCCTGAGGCCCCTGTAGTAACAGTACAACAGAGCTTACGACCATCAAAAAACTCGAGTACTCCTAAAAAAATGACAAAAACACCAAATAATCCAAAAAATTCCTATTATCATCAGCCTAGTCCATACCCCTATCCACCAGTCCATCCAGTGCATACCCAAAATCGGTTTGCACCTTTGGACAATAGAGGGTTGGACTATGGCTATTATGAACAGAATAGGAATTACTATCCACCAAGACCACCACGGGGAACCTTTAGAGGCAACTTCAGAGGTAGGCCGGGACCCTATCAGGGTCCATACCAGGGGGGGGAATGGAGAGACTGGAAGGAACCCTATCGTATTCCACCCAGTGTTCCACAAGTCTCCAGAAACGTTTCCGAAAGAGAGGAAAACGAGGAGGAGAGAGAAAGAAAAAGAAAAAGGAAATAGGCAATCAAGGGATTTATAATCTGGCAGGGGTTTCGTTTACTGAACAAGAATTAACAGTGTTAAATCAGGGATTAAAATTTGCACCAAACAAAAATATAGACAAATTTGAATTATTTGTGGACGTCGAAAAATACGTCCGCAAATTAAATATCAAAAAACATTATGCCAAACAGGTACCTGTGAGTGGTGAGACTGTTACCAATCAGCTATATACACATAGCAATCTTAAAAATAACTCAGTATTTAACCCTGGAAAGGGGAAAAATCACCATATAGAAGTATTTAGAACCATGGTACAGGATGAAGTTAGGGAATTGGAAATTAAAAAACAGGGATCTAATCAGGCTATATGGGCTGGCCTAAAGTCCATTGAAGAAAACAAACAAATAGTAATAAGACCAGCAGATAAGGGGGGAGGGTTGGTGGTAATGACCCGAGAGTATTACTACCAAGAAATAGCCAGACTCCTTAGCGATACAGTAACATATAAAAAACTTAAAGGGGATCCTACAACAAAAGCGAAAGAGGAACTTAATGTATGGGTAGAAGAGGGCCTTAAGAAATCACTACTAAATCAAAAAGAAGCAAATTATATCCAAATACAAGCCCCCAAAATTCCTGTGCTGTACATAGTACCCAAAATTCATAAAAATAAAGAAAGCCCACCAGGCCGACCCATTATAAGTGGGATAGACTCCCTATTTTCGAGACTGGGAGAATACCTTGATGGGTTTTTTAAACCCCTGGTATCACAGAGTCCATCATACTTAAAAGATAGTAAAGATCTCTTAATATTCCTAGAACAAATTATAGCCACTGACACTACTATTATGGTTACAGTTGACATAGAGTCCCTGTACACCAATATAAAACATAAAGATGCTCTAGTAGCCCTTAAATGGGCACTCCTGAGGGAATCAAAACTCAAAAAAGTACAAATAAATTTTCTCATTCGAGGCCTTGAGTTGGCCATGAGCAACAATTTCTTTTGGATAAGGGATGAGTTCTACAATCAGACTGGAGGCGTGGCCATGGGGGCACATTATGCCCCAAGTGTGGCCAATGTAGTGTTAAACAAGTGGGAACAGGAAAATATTTTCCAAAACCAAAAGGAATCATTGATTTTCTACAAGAGATATATAGATGACATCGTTATGTTTTGGGAGGGAAACATGGATGCACTTATATCATTTGTACAAGGAATGAATGATAATGAGTATGGTTTGAAGTTTACGGCTGAGTGTAGTATCACCAGTATAAACTACTTGGACTTAACTATTACTAAGAACAAAGGGGTCTATGAAACAAAAACATACTTTAAGGCAACGGACAGGAATGGGTTTGTGCCAACTCACAGTTGCCACCACCCACAGTGGATTGGGGCGGTCCCCAAAGGACAATTTATGAGGCTCAGACGGAATTGTGCCAAAGATCAAGATTTCCAAATTCAAGCTGAGGTACTCTTGGGGAGATTTTTGGAAAAGGGATACCCATTGGGGACACTTACCCAGGTGTTATCCCAGGTGTCCTCAATGGATAGAAAATCTCTTCTGATTACGAAACCCAAACCTGAATACAAAGGTGAAGTGGCTTTTATCTCCGGGTTTCATAGACAGTACAAACAAGTAGAAGCAATTATTACAAAACATTGGCCTATATTGCTTCGGGACCCCGAGCTGAAGTCCAATATACCCGAGAGACCGAGGTTCATATATAGGAGAGCTCCAGGTCTCAGAAATAGAATAGCAAAAAACATACCGGATCCCCCAAAAAAAGCATCTACTTTTTTGGATAGTGTTGGCTTTCATTTCTGCACTAGATGCAAAGCATGCAGAACAACTAGAAAACCAGGAACTTCCAAAAAAATTTCCAATTTCCAATCAAAGGTGACTGGGGAAAATTTTAAGATAAAAACATTCATTACGTGCAACTCTGATTATGTGACCTACGTGCTGGAGTGTCCATGCTCCCTCCAATACGTGGGCCGCACTACAAGAAATTTGAAAATAAGGATCAATGAACATCTTAAAAACATTAAAAACGGTTTTCCCAACCATAGTGTCTCTAGACACTTTAAAAGGTATCATAATAGTGATCCATCACTGTGCACCTTCTATGGTATTGATAAAATATCAAGACATTGGAGGGGTACACACATGACCCGCGCAGTCTCACAAAATGAGACCAAGTGGTTATATAAATTAAAAACAATGCAACCGTTAGGCATGAATATTGATATAGATTTAAACTGTTTTCTTTCCAATGATTGAAATGCCTAATCAATATATTTCCCATTACCTTTTATCCTGGTAATATTATTACCAAGACTCTATAAGATGGTTAATCACGTGGCTTATCGGATAATCCATGTGTTTATATGTCTTATAACAACTAATATCCATCTCTATTCAAAAAAATTTCCCTATTCCTCCCTTTTGTATCTGACACAATAAATAAACAAGACTACTAAAATAATTAGGTAAACTATATACTAATGTATGCGAGCCATATCTCTATATGACCACTAGAGGTCATTATTGTACTAAATTAATATTCTTAATAAGGGGTGAAATGTATGCCTGACCAAAATAATACCATCATAAATACAATATACATCCATAAATAAACTCTATGTTATATTTTAAAACCGATCTTGTATAGATATAAGTTATATTCATGTATGTTTATATACAGTGATATGGCTATGAATTTATATAAGAAGCATCTGGATGGTGTGAGGGGGTTAGCTCGGCAGCGGGTGTGTGTGACCCCCGGGATGGGCTCCCCACACAAAAACAGGCCCAGCAGACGGAGGTTGTGGTTTTCAAAATCAAAAAGGTGCCGTTTATTTTCTATTTACAGTGACAAAAACACAGCAAAGCAAAAGAAACAAACAAAATAAATCCTGGTCAACTTGACCTCTGACTAAACATACAGGTTTCCTAACTAACAACTGGGATCAGCCTAGTGCTGTCCTAGTCCCTGGTTTTAAATGTCCAAGCAAAATATAGCCACACAGGCTTTCTCTCACCGCACAGGGGTTCACTCTCCCTAGACAGTCCACACAGGTCTGCTTCCAGGCATGAGCTAACATCTAATGAATCTGGGAGTTTTTATAGAGGCCTTAAACGAACTGACAGGCTTCAGCTGGCCTCATCAACTCCCTGCCTGCACGACGCCCAGCCCTCTCCCTAGAGGTATGAGTCATCAATGAGCCCACTAGTCTCAGCTGGGCTTATACAACTCTCCACCTAGCTGTATAAATCGGCGTAAAGCCTGAATCTGGGCGAAATATATCTACCCCCCTGGATGCAACCAGGTGACTTTACCTTCCTGCTGTCACATACCCCCCCCTCTTGTTTTAACCTCGGGGTTGGAACACCAGCAATCAGGCATTCATGTACTCGAGACAAAGCATCCACATTCCCCATTTGAACGCCAGGGCGATGCTTTACTGTGAAGTTGAATTCCTGTAGGGCCAGGAACCACCTATTCACTCTTCTATTTGTCTCCTTGTTTTGAGCCATCCACTTTAACGGAGCGTGATCCGTAACCATGTCAAAGTGCCTACCTAGCAGGTAGTACCGAAGGGAATCTAGAGCCCACTTCACCGCTAAACACTCCTTTTCAACGGTGGCGTAATTTACCTCATGGGACTTCAACTTCCTGCTGAGGTAAATGACTGGGTGCTCTTCCCCGTTCCAGACCTGGGACAATACTGCTCCTAACCCCACATCTGACGCATCACTTTGTACGACAAAGTCTTTAGAGAAGTCGGGTGAGTACAACACTGGCTGGCTACATAAGGCTTGTTTCAAGAATTGGAATGCTGCCTCAGCCTCGGGGGTCCATTTAATCATGACCGACCCTTTCCCCTTCGTCAGGTTGGTTAGGGGCACAGCCTTAGAAGCAAAGTGGGGAATGAATCGCCGATAATACCCAGCGATTCCCAGAAAGGCTCGTACCTGCTTCTTGCTGTTGGGACGTGGCCAACTCTGGATGGCCTCGACTTTGTTGAGTTGGGGTTTTATTACTCCCCTCCCAATGGTGTACCCAAGATATTTGGCCTCCTCCTGCCCAATGGTACACTTCTTGGGGTTAGCCGTAAACCCTGCTTCCCGAACAGAGTCCAGGACTGCTTGCACTTTTGGCAGATGTGAGGCCCAATCTGTGCTATGGACAATTACGTCATCCAGGTAAGCCGCAGCATACTTCCGATGGGGCCTCAGCATCTGGTCCATTTTCCGCTGGAATGTGGCCGGCGCATTCTGTAACCCGAACGGCATTCTTTTATATTGGAACGCCCCGTCTGGGGTTACAAATGCGGTTTTCTCTTTGGCTGACTTGGCCAGGGGGATTTGCCAATACCCTTTTGTGAGGTCAAGAGTCGTCATGTATCGGGCTGTTCCCAGCCGGTCGATCAACTCATCTATACGTGGCATGGGGTAGGTGTCAAATTTTGTAACTTTGTTCAACTGACGAAAATCGTTACAAAATCGCCAGCTCCCATCCGGTTTAGGCACCAACACAATGGGACTAGACCAATCACTTTGGGACTCCTCTATCACCCCTAAGTTCAGCATTTTCTGTACTTCCTCCCGTATTGCCTCCCGTCGGGCCTCTGGGATCCGATAGGGTTTTAACTTCACCCTTTCACCGGGCGGGGTAATAATGTCATGCTCTACCCCAGATGTTTGTCCCGGCAGCTCAGAGAATACCTCCTTGTTGCGAAGCACAAACTCCTTAACCTCCTGTTGTTGGGGTTGTGACAAGGTGGCTGCGATTCCAACCTCAGGAATCACGCAACCAGTTTGAGCTGGTGACCAAGTGTCTGCGACTAGGGACTCTCTATCCCTCCAGGCTTTCAACAGATTAACGTGATAGATCTGTTCGGGCTTTCGCCTTCCTGGTTGTCTGACCTTGTAATTCACTTCGCTCACTTTTTCCATTATCTCGTAGGGGCCTTGCCATTTGGCAAGGAATTTACTTTCAACCGTAGGGACAAGTACCAATATCCTATCCCCCGGGGAAAAGGTACGGGTCTTGGCTCCACGGTTGTACACTCTCTGCTGTGCCAACTGCGCTTGGGCCAAATGTTCCTTCACGATGGGCATTACCTGTGCAATTCGATCTTGCATCAGGGCGACATGCTCAATCACACTCCTGTGGGGAGAACTCTCACTTTCCCAAGTTTCCTTGGCAATATCCAACAGCCCTCTTGGGTGTCTCCCATACAGTAACTCAAAGGGGGAGAATCCCGTAGAGGATTGGGGCACCTCCCTAATAGCAAACATCAAATAAGGAAGTAGACAGTCCCAATCCTTTCCATCCCTATCCACCACTTTCTTCAACATTTGTTTTAGGGTTTTGTTGAATCTTTCAACCAGCCCATCGGTTTGGGGGTGATACACAGATGTACGTAATTGCGTCACTTTGAACAATTTACACAGCTCCTTCATAACCCGGGACATAAAGGGTGTACCTTGGTCCGTAAGCAGTTCTTTACAAATACCCACCCGGCTAAAAACAAGAGATAGCTCTTTGGCTATGGTTTTGGCCGAGGTATTTCTGAGAGGGATCGCTTCTGGATAACGGGTGGCATAGTCCATTATAACCAATATGTACTGGTGCCCCCTAGCGGACTTGATTATAGGACCTACCAAATCCATTGCGATTCTCTCAAACGGGACCTCAATGATGGGTAGAGGGACCAGCGGGCTACGGAAGTGTGGCATCGGGGCCGACCTCTGACACACAGGGCAGGAGGAACAATAATTTTCTATGTCCTTCATCACCCCAGGCCAATAGAATCTCTGTAATACCCTCTCTCGGGTTTTCTCTGTCCCCAGATGACCTCCAAGAATGTGCCCATGGGCCAACTCCAACACCAACTTCCTGTAAGGTTTGGGCACCACAAGCTGCTCAACGGTTTCTTCTGCCCTTTTTGCCACCCGATACAGTAGGTCCTTCTCTACGCTGAAGTATGGGTAAGTGCAGGTATTATCTGGGTTCACTAACTCGCCATCTATTTTCACTACGTTTTCCCGTGCCTTTATTAGGGCGGGGTCTTTCAACTGTTCTGTGGCAAAGTTTTCCCTGTGAACCTCAAGATCAGAAAACTCCACAGACGGTAGGTTTTCGTCTGAGGAGGTGGGCTCCTCTCCAGTTTCTTGAGTCTCCCCTGCCAATACTGACAAGGGAAATTCGGGAGAGTCCTCACCACTCTCAGAGGAGTTCTGGCTATCATATTCCTGGTACATAGGGGCACCAGTGGGGGGCTCAGGATCATCCCACAGTTCCCAGAACTTCGGAAAATCCCTTCCCACAATGGCGTCATGCGGTAACTGAGACACTAAGCCCACTGGATGAGAAAGGGTACCTTTGGGGGTCTCGAAACACACTGTAGTCACTGGATACTCTCGGGTGTCCCCATGCACACAAATAACAGCTACCTTGCTATTCCCAGAGACCTCTGTTTTAACTAATTCAGCCTTTATCAGGGTCACAAGGCTACCTGAATCCAGCAATACCACAACATTTCTACCATTAATACACATTTTGCATAAATGTTTCTCAGTTCCCCGAATGGCAGTGCATGCGACTGTCGCACACAGCGACTGACGTCTGCCCGTCAGAAAGTCACACTGCATGGGTTCCTCCAAAACCGGGCAATTTGCTGCAATATGTCCCGCTTGCCGGCAGCGGTAGCAAATGATCCTTCTTGCCGCCTCTTGAGCCGCTGATTTCCCAGGCTGTTCTCGCCAAACTTGGGGTAGAGCTCCCACCCTCTCACTCTCTCCACCCTTACCCCTTGGAATCATCTTATCCGCCCCTGGGGATGGTCTGGTCTTAGGGTGGAAAGTCCGAGTGTCTCTGGAAGAGGCCGTCAGGTTCTCTGTAGCCAAGTATTTCTCCACACGATCCACAAGACCATCGGCCGTCTCTGGGTCTCCATGGCTTACCCACTTTTGGATGGCAGTAGGAAGAGCTCTCAAAAACCGATCCATTACAACACGTTCCACAATCTTTGGTGCGGACAAAGTCTCTGGCTGTAGCCACTTTCTGCTCAGGTGAATGAGATCATACATTTGAGACCTGGGGGGTTTTCCAAGCTGGAAAGTCCAGTTATGCACACGCTGAGCCCGGACAGCCAGGGTGACACCCAGCCTTGCCAATATTTCAGCTTTTAGCATCACATAGTCTTTTGCTTGGTCAGGCTCTAGGTCATAGTAAGCTTTCTGCGATTCACCCGTTAACAGAGGAGCCACCAGTCCAGCCCACTGCTCCTCAGGCCACTTTTCTCTTTCAGCAGTCCTTTCAAACGTGGTCAAAAATACCTCTGGATCATCCTCTCCAGTCATTTTTGTCAATAAACGACTCACCCCAAAGGACGCGGTATTAGTGGGACGGCTTTCCTCACTGGTCTGCGGACGTTGCTGCATTACTGCTTCCATTTGTTGTAGTCTCTGCTCTTGCTTCTGTAATAGGTCTATGAAGCGGGCCTCAGATCGTTGCTGGGCTTGTTGCTGAGCTTCCAGACTCTGTTGGTGAGCTTGCTGCTGGGCTGCAAGGCTCTGTTGATGAGCTTGCTGCTGGGCTGCGAAGTTCTGTTGTTGAGCTGCAAGGCTCTTTTGCAAACCTGCATTTGTCTGCTGTTGATTGGCATTTGCTAGAGCCAGCTGTTTCAGTATCTCCTCCATGCTGGCTTAAAAAAAAACTGCCACTGGTTCTCCACCAACTGTGAGGGGGTTAGCTCGGCAGCGGGTGTGTGTGACCCCCGGGATGGGCTCCCCACACAAAAACAGGCCCAGCAGACGGAGGTTGTGGTTTTCAAAATCAAAAAGGTGCCGTTTATTTTCTATTTACAGTGACAAAAACACAGCAAAGCAAAAGAAACAAACAAAATAAATCCTGGTCAACTTGACCTCTGACTAAACATACAGGTTTCCTAACTAACAACTGGGATCAGCCTAGTGCTGTCCTAGTCCCTGGTTTTAAATGTCCAAGCAAAATATAGCCACACAGGCTTTCTCTCACCGCACAGGGGTTCACTCTCCCTAGACAGTCCACACAGGTCTGCTTCCAGGCATGAGCTAACATCTAATGAATCTGGGAGTTTTTATAGAGGCCTTAAACGAACTGACAGGCTTCAGCTGGCCTCATCAACTCCCTGCCTGCACGACGCCCAGCCCTCTCCCTAGAGGTATGAGTCATCAATGAGCCCACTAGTCTCAGCTGGGCTTATACAACTCTCCACCTAGCTGTATAAATCGGCGTAAAGCCTGAATCTGGGCGAAATATATCTACCCCCCTGGATGCAACCAGGTGACTTTACCTTCCTGCTGTCACAATGGATGCCGACCGAGACTGCGGCTGCGCATCCAAATTTTCCCGGGTAACTCATTATACAAATAGACGTGACCATAGTGACCAGGTACGCTTCCTGAGGACGTTCACCACGAAACGTACGTCGAGGCGGTACCTGGTCACGTTCGTGCGTCATTTCCGGACTGAGTGGTTTGCCGGAAGCTAGGAGGTGGAACGCACGCCGCAAACGGAGGTGGCCGCGTGAGAACAGTTCCCCGCCAGCACACATATTTGAAAACCAGCAGCCCCAGTGCCGGGAATGGGCACATTTTAATGTGAGTAAGCCAATTGGCTCTTTGTTTTTTATACTTTTTACCATTAAACGGTTTTACACTATGGGGATTTTTTCATAATTTTTACATATTATCCGGCCACAACTTTGTGAGGAGGAAGGCTACTGTACGTCTCTAGTATCATCTATGTGAGCAGGCACAATCCTGCGCAAGCCCTAATGACCTACTTTTTGGCGAAAGAGGTCATGTAATTCTGGTAAGCAGAATCAAACTACTGACACGTCGGGTGTGAAGTTGTAAAACACTGGTGGAGGATTCACTTTCTATATCACCACTATTTCCATATCAGAGTTATTGCATGAATAAGTTCTGATGTTAGAAGGATCACATCGTAAAAAGTTTTTCTTCAAGATTGATCACAACAGCAAATGTGTATTTATGTTGGATATGGACTTTAAACACCATGTAAATTGAAGGACTCATATTGGGACTGTCACTAATGCTTTACATTGGGATACCAATTAAGAGCTTATAAGAGTTGTCAAATTGTTTATATTATATTTTAGCACTTTGGTATATTATATAGTACTAGCGCCCCCTATATTCAACACTAACCCAGTAATCAGCACCAGTTAGAATGTGGGCAACTCGGCGGTCGTTGCGGAAAGACTGCAGCATGTAATCGCTCATGTGTGCCAGGCTGCCCAGAGGCAACAAAAAGCTGTCCTCTGTGGGAGGTGTATCGTCTGTGTCCTCTGTATCCCCCCAGCCACGCACCAGTGATGGCCATGAGCTGGTCTGGGTGCCACCCTGCTGTGAACATGGTTCCTCCTCCTCCATCTCCTCCTCCTCATCCTCCACCTCGTCATCCTCCAGAACTGTGCCCTTGCTGCCGGACAGTTGTGTACCTGGCGTTTGTTGGTGCAGGAACCCACCATCGTAGCCACTTGTGAAAGACTGCCCTGAAAGCCTTTGAAATGATCCCTCCTCCTCCTCCTGTGCCACATCCTCTTCCATCATCGCCCAAAGCGTTTTTTCAAGGAGGCATAGAACTGGGATAGTAACGCTGAGAACGGCGTCATTGGCACTGGCCATGTTGGTGGAGTACTCGAAACAGCGCAACAAGGCACACAGGTCTCGCATGGAGGCCCAGTTATTGGTGGTGAAGTGGTGCTGTTCCGCAGAGCGACTCACGCGTGATTGCTGCAGCTGAAACTCCACTATCGCCTGCTGCTGCACAGTCTGGACAGCATGTGCAAGGTGGAGTTCCACCTTGTGGGCACGTCACATGTGAGCGGGAAGGCTGAAGTTACGCTGCAGCGCTGACAGGCGAGCAGCAGCAGGGTGAGAACGCCGAAAGTGCGTACAGACGGCCCGCACTTTCTGCAGCAGCCCTGGCATATTGGGGTAATTTTTCAGGAACCTCTGGACCACCAACTTCAGCACATTCGTCAGGCAAGGGATGTGCGTCAAACCGGCTAGGCCCAGAGCTGCTACAAGATTTCGCCCATTATCGCACACCACCAGTCCGGGCTTGAGGCTCCCTGACAGCAACCACTCATCGGTCTGTTGTTCCATGTCCCTCCACAACTCCTGCGCGGTGTGGGTTTTTTCCCCCAAACAGGAATGTTTTAAAACTGCCTGCTGTTGTTTACCCCTGGCTGTGCTGAAGTTGGTGGGGAAGGTGTTACGCTGACCAGATGAGGAGGCGGTAGAGGCTGAGACAGTGGAGTAGGAGGAGTTAGCAACAGGAGGCAAACTGAAGCGCCCTGCAATCCTCGGTGGTGGAAGGACATGTGCCAAACTGCTATCTGCCTCAGGCCCAGCCGCCACTGCATTTACCCAGTGTGCTGTTAGGGAGATATAACGTCCCTGACCGTGCTTACTGGTCCACGCATCCGTAGTTAGGTGGACCTTGGCACAGATGGCGTTGCGCAGTGCACACCTGATTTTGTCCCCCACTTGGTTGTGCAGGGAAGGGATGGCTCGCCTGGAAAAGTAGTGGCGGCTGGGCACGACAAACTGTGGGACAGCCAATGCCATCAGGCTTTTAAAACTCTGCGTCTCCACCAAACGGAATAACAGCATTTCAAAGGCAAGGAATTTTGAAATGCTGGCATTCAGGGCCAGGGATCGTGGGTGGGTAGGGGGTACTTCCTCTTCCGCTCCAGTGTTTGGGAGATAGAGAGCTGAACGCTTCCATGGGACATTGTGGAGATGGTTGGTGACCCAGGCGGTAGTGTTGCTGGCAGATCCCCTGTTTGCGGGTTGGCAGGTGCTACTGTCACTACAGAGGTGGATGAAGAGGCCGAGACTGCAGCAGAAGAGGAAGCATGAGGAACCAGAGACCTTTCTTTGTTTTGGAGGTGTCTACTCCACTGCAGCTCGTGCTTTGCACTTAGATGCCTGGTCATGCAGATTGTGCTCAGGTTGAGAACGTCTATGCCTCGCTTCAGGCTCTGATTGCACAGTGTGCCACCCACTCCTATGTTGTCATCAGCACATTGTCTGAAGAACTGCCACGCAAGGGAACTCCTTGGACCTGGCTTTGGTGTGCTTGGTCCCTTGCTGCGTTGGGCAGTAGCAGACGTACTGTCTAGGGGACGGACGCTCCGCTTTTGCACCCTACTCCCTCTTCTGCTGTGCTGGTGGCTCTGTGCGACCACCGCCTCTTCCTCCGAACTACACTGGTCACCTGCATAACGTTGATTCCATGTGGGGTCGAGGACCTCATCGTCCTCCACATCATCTTCCACCCAGTCTTTACCTCTGTCCTCCTTGTCGGTCTGCACAATTGCGAAAGCAGCAGCAGTTGGCACCTGTGTTTCGTCATCATCCGAGATGTGCTGCGATGGTCCTCCCATGTACTCATCATGAAACATAAGTGGTTGGGCATCGGTGCACTCAATCTCTTCCACTTCTGGGGCAGGGCTAGGTGGATGGCCCTGGGAAACCCTGCTAATAGAATCATTGAAAAGCAGAAGAGACTGCTGCATGATTTGGGGCCCAGACTGCTGGGCTGATTTGCAAGGGGGTGAGGTGAAAGACTGACGGACATGGGCTGCAAGTGCCAACTCTGATCTTTCATCAGAAGAGTGGGTGGAAGACAATGTGAAAGAACCAGAGGCACTGTCAGCAACCCAATCTACTATCGCCTGTACTTGTCCTGGCCTCAACATTCGTACAGCCTCATTAAGCGTGACAAAATACCTCCGCAGGCTCGGTCGCCTACTCGCACTTGAGGAAGGTGTTTCACTTGTGCGTGTAGCTGGCACAAATCGACCACGTCCTCTCCCTGCAACAGGAGCTCCACCAGCAGCACCACGACCGGGGCCACCACGTCCCTTTGACGCTCTACTCATATTTTCCAAATTTAGGATCTTGCCCTAAATGGGTGTTTTTGTCCTACAATTATTTTTTTAGGATAGCACAGTAGAAGAAAAATATATAAATTGTTTATTTCACACACCTCCAGATATGCAGAAAACACTGCAAAATATTTTTTGTGGCCCTAAATGGGTGTTTTTGGAAGAACACAACACACCCACAGTATGTAAACGCTGTATCTCACACCTACAGCAATACAGTAAATGCTATTAAAAAATATATTTTTTGCCCTAAGTTTTTTTTTTGGAATAGCACAATACAAGAAAAATATATAAATTGTAAATCTCACACTTGCATATATACAGAAAACACTGCAATTTTTTATTTATTTTTTTGCCCTAAATGGATCTTTTTGCATGAGCACAATACACCCACAGTATGGAAACGGTGTATCTCACACCTACAGCAATACAGAAAATGCTATTAAAAAAAAAAATTTGCCCTAAAATTTTTTTGGGGAATAGCACAATACGAGAAAATAAATAAATTGTAAATCTCACACTTGCATATATGCAGAAAACACTGCAATTTTTTATTTTTTTTGCCCTAAATGGGTATTTTTGCAAGAGCACAATACACCCACAGTATGTACAGGGTGTATCTCTCAACGTAACATATGCAGTGCTGGTGCACTGAGCTTGCAGATAAAAGTTTAAATTTCTCTGACACTGGGCTCATGGCAGTGTAAGAAGACTGTACACTGCAACACAAACAGGTAAACCTATGCAGATCGCTGAGTTATTAGGTCTCTGAATCTGGACTCCTATATAAATCTCTCTCCCTGAAAGCACCAACAGGAACCTTCCCCTACACTGTCTCTCTATCTTTTCTCTCAGATTGCAGAATCAGGACTAACTCTCCCTAATAAGCAACAGCAGCCAGGATCCTCTCCCTATCCTGTCTAAAGCAGAGTGACGTGCTGTGCTGTGTGCCTCTAGCTTATATAGAAGCTGGGTCACATGTTGTACTGGCCAATCACAGCCATGCCATTAGTAGGCATGGCTATGATGGCTTCTAAGGGCACACCAGTTAAACAAAAGGTGATTGGCTGCCCCCTGAAGCTTTTCTAAATGCTTTTCTAAATGTGCCATTACATCGCTGAACACCGGACCCGAACCCGAACATACACGCAATTGTTCGGGTTCGGGTCCGGTACCCAAAAACTCAAATGTTCGGTATGGACCCGAACTTTACAGTTTGGGTTCGCTCAACACTATTTCTAACCCATCTTCTATCCCCTACTGCTGGTCTGACCTACGCTTGATTCACCTATCTTCAACCTGTATGAAGATGATCATCCTGCCCCACTCCGCCCACTGCCAAAAGCTTATGGGGAGAGACCCCTCATCGCCGAGGATAAGGTACTGTCATCATCTCTATTTACCGCATACATATGGCGCTTAAAATAATTTCCTTCAATGTAAACGGCCTCAACCACCCGGCCAAAAGAGCCTCGGCCTGGAGAGAAGCACTCAAACTCCAGGCTGATGTTCTCTGCATCCAGGAGACGCACTTCCAAGCTGACAATCCTCCTCGTTTTCAGCAAAAAAAAAAAATTCTGGCTTTAGCTCCCACCAAACAGAAAGGAGTACTTATTGCTATTAGAGACTCTGTGGCCTATAGCCTAACGGAAACCCTTCACCATAGCTAACTTGTACACTCCAAACTCCCACCAATTCCGCTTCCTAAAAAGACTTTACCATAAAATTACCACCCTCCAAAAAGGCTCCCTGGTAATTTGTGGTGACCATAACCTAACTGTAGATTACTCACTGGACTCCTTATCCATGGCTAAACGTCCACCTCCTCAACTTCAACATCTGCTTCATTCAGAGGACATTTATGATGTATGGAGGTGCCAAAATGCAAATGAACGTGACTACTCTACCACTTTGCTAGACATAATTCTTATTCTAGAATTGATCTAATACTTGTTGACAAAATACTTTTACAGGCGGTGTCCTCCTCCACCATACATGACATTACGTGGTCTGATCACGCTCCTGTCTCTATCACGGTGGTGGAGGGGAACACGCCCAGCCCTGCTTATATTTGGTGGGCCAACTCACAAGTTTTGTTGACAACGCGGCTACAATAGCGGATAGCTTATCCAAGTTTTTTGATGAAAATACAGGATCTGTATCTGAACGTGCAATGTTGTGGTGTGCCCATAAGGCCTTTATTAGAGGAATCATTTTACAAATATGTGCAAGGGAGAAAAGGCAGAGGACGCAAAAGTTAATCCGACTCCTTAATGACATCAAAAAATTAGAAGCCCTGAATAAGTCCAACACGAGTGTACAGACAGCCCAAAAACTCTCCCAATGTCGCTATGATCTCAGACTCCTACTCATTGAACGATACGATAAATACCTTCAAACCCTGAAATTGGCCCATTACTCCTCTAGTAATCGTTCAGGCAAATTCCTAGCCCAGCGGCTTAAAACCGCTAGGACTAAATCAAAAATACAATTTTTGCTTCACCCGACAGATAAACACAAGTTAATTAACCCCAAAGAAATAGCAAATTCCTTTGCTGAGTATTACTCCTCATTATACAATCTTAATAAGGATCCTGACACTCCTCAACCCACGGAGGACAGCATCCAAGCATTTTTAACAAAAATTTACCTTCCCTCTCTCTCACAAACACAACTTCAATCTCTAAATACACCCATCACGGAATCTGAGATCAAGAGAACTATTAAGTCACTCCCGTTGGGCAAATCATCAGGCCCAGATGGTCTACCAAATGATTATTATAAATCATTCCAAAATAATTTACTGCCAACTCTACAGGCGGTGTATACTGCTGCAATGTCCTCTGCCTAATTTCCCTCTGAGATACTTAAAGCATATGTGGTTACAATTCCCAAGCCGGGTAAAGAACCCACCACTTTAGGCCAATATCTTTACTTAATACTGATGTCAAATTATATGCAAAAGTTCTAGCGCATAGACTATTGCCCATCCTCCCCTCTCTTATTGGACCTGACCAGTCTCACTTCACTCCGGGAAGGCAGGCGTCGGATGCCACAAGACGAGTCGATGGGGTTATGCAGTTTGCTAGATCCTGTTGGACGCCTTCTCTGCTCCTATCCTTGGATGCGGAGAAGGCGTTTGACAGGATTCATTGGGGCTATATGACACATACTCTGCAAAAATTTGGCTTTTCGGGACCCATCCTCTCGGCCATACTTGCCCTCTACTCCTCCCCCTGTGCTCAAGTTTACACATCCAACCTGTTATCTAATAATTTTTCAATCTCTAATGGCACGAGACAAGGATGTCCTCTTTCCCCCTCAATCTTCAACCTCCTTATTGAACCACTGGTGGAGAGGATTATAAAAATCTCAACCATATAGGAAATGGTGTCATGGTTATGCAGTAATATTTGTCTCTCAGCTTACCTCTCCATGTGCTCACCTTAGAGGCCAGCCACTCTCACCTGGCTGCTTTTATAATCTCTCCTCCAAGCATGCTCCCACCCCAGGCCCTATCAGAGAACTCTATATTAACCTGTGCACTGCAAGTCTGCCTTGCTGATAAACGTTGTTTGTTAAGCATTGTGTGTTTGGGTTCCTGCTTGCCATGTGCTACGTCTGTCTCTGTGTTTACGATATTGGCTTATTCTCGACTATCCCTGTCTGCTTGTGACCTTGACCTTTGGCTTGTCCTTTGTTTATCCTTGTCTGCTTGTCGCCCTGACCTTGGCGTATCTCCTCACTATCTCTTGTATCCTGAGCTGCTGCTTCCCCTCTATCCTCTATACCCTACAGAGCGTGAGCTAGGGGACTCTGGGGGCCATGACCTGGATCCTCACCACTAGAGGCTCTAGTGAACACCTGCTGGATCTTAGACTCCGCGCCCTGGGGAATCTTGTGCTCTAGCTCCCTGTGGGATCCCTGTTGTGTTCCAGTGGATCTGCCTTTCTTAACCATCCAGTGTTCCATCCGCAGCAGTCAGACATAGGGTTCACTACCTTGTGGTGCACTCCTGACCTACGGTGTGCATCTGTCATCTGGCAACTCAGGTGATCTGACAGTTTGATCAACTATGGACCCGGCTGACGTGCCGCTTTCCATAGATGATCCATTACAGGTCATAGTCCGCAGACTTGAGACCCAGGAATCGAATAAGACTCAGGTGATGCGATTCTTCCAGTATCTGGCTTCCCGATTCGAGCAGCTTCAGGTCTCCTTGGGAACCCAGAGTCAGCAACCTCAAGCACAATCAGTGACTGCACCTATTCCAGTCGCAGTCGCAGCCACACATTCACTAAAACTGCCAGCTCCGTCCCGTTTCTCTGGGGACTCCAAGGCCTACAGGGGGTTCCTCAGCCAATGCACTATTCATTTTGAGATCCAGGCTCAAAACTTTCTGTCTGATCGGGCAAAGGCAGCCTATATCATCTCCCTCCTCTCCGGTGAAGCTTTAGCCTGGGCAGCCCCTCTGTGGGAAGTGAATGATCCTGTGGTTTTTAGCCTGTCTGACTTCTTGAAAGTTTTTTGGAATATCTTCAAAGAACAGGCTCGTATCTCTTCAGCGGCCAGCGCCCTTTTACGTCTGAGCCACGAGTCTACTTCTGTGGGACAGTATGCTCTTCATTTCCGCATACTGATGGCTGAGTTGAGCTGGAACAATGAGGCCTTAGTCGCAACCTTTTTGCATGGCCTTTCTGATAGAGTGTAGAGATGTCCCGAACTATTCGCCGGCGAATAGTTCCCGGCGAACATAGCTTGTTCACGTTCGCCGCGGCGGGCGAACATATGCGATGTTCGGTCCGCCCCCTATTCGTCATCATTGAGCAAACTTTGACCCTGTACCTCACAGTCAGCAGACACATTCCAGCCAATCAGCAGCATACCCTCCCTCCCAGACCCTCCTAGACAGCATCCATTTTAGATTAATTCTGAAGCTGCAGTCTTAGTGAGAGGAGGGACAGTGTAGCTGCTGCTGATTTAATAGGGAAATCTATAGCTAGGCCAGTGTATTCAGTGTCCACTCCAGTCCTGAAAGACTCATCTGATCTCTGCTGTAAGGACAGCGTCCTGACAGCACCCCAAAAATACCTTTTTAGGGCTATTACATACATCAGTCTGCCTTTTTTTTTTCTCTGTAATCTATATGCAGTTGCCTGCCAGCGTGTGTGTGACAGGCTCACAGCGTATACTGTGCCCACTTGCCCAGTGACACCACTCATATATCTGGTGGCACAGTAGATTACTAGTGAGAGGAGTGACAGTGTAGCTGCTGCTGATTTAATAGGGAAATCTACAGCTAGGCCAGTGTATTCAGTGTCCACTCCTGTCCTGAAAGACTCATCTGATCTCTGCTGTAAAAGAGCTGGAAGAAGATAGTGGAGGGGCTGGCAGAAGGACAACGGAGAGCCGGACGAGACGATGGGGAAGACCGGGCCTCCGCTAGCAAAAGAGCTGGAAGAAGATAGCGGAGGCCCGGCAGAAGGAAGAAAGAACCGGAGAGGAGGAGAAGAGGGAAGAAGGCGACGGAGAAGACCGGGCCCCGCTAGCAAAAGAGCTGGAAGAAGATAGCGGAGGCCCGGCAGAAGGAAGAAAGAACCGGAGAGCGCGGCGACGACACCGGAGACCCCCGGAGTCGGAAGAAGACCCCCGGAGCTGTGTAATAAATTACTTTAAAAAGCTGAGTGTGTTTTTTTTTATTGCCATTTTTTTCCACCAGGTGAATGGGTAGGGGTACGATGTACCCTATACTCATTCACATAGGGTGGTGGGCCGGCATCTGGGGCCCCCCTTATTAAAGGGGGCTCCCGGATTCCGATCAGCCCCCACCCGCAGACCCTGACAACCAACGGGAAGAGGCCCTTGTCCCCATCAACATGGGGACAGGGTGCTTTGGGGTGGGGGGCCACAGGTCGCCCCCTGCCCCAGAGCACCAAACCCCCCCATGTTGAGGGCATGCGGCCTGGTACGGTTCCGGAGGGAGGAGGGCCGCTCTCTCTTCCCCTGCCAGGTTGCGTGCTCGGATAAGGGTCTGGTTTGGATTTTGAGGGGGACCCCCACGCCGATTTTTCCATACTAGACCGAAGGGCCTGGTATGCTCCTGGAGGGGGAACCCATGCCGTTTTTTTATTTAAAAATTGGCGTGGAGTTCCCGCTCAGGATTCATACCAAACACAGTGCCTGGTATTGGCGGGAATCCACGTTGGATCCTGTTCAATACAGTGCCGCGTCTCCTCGCTATTGCAGCGAGTGCGAGATGTGTCGCCACCCTGTCGCCGAGATGTCGGCACCCCTGTCGCCGAGAATCTCTGTGATAGGATCGCGATGAATATACAATGTCGGCGGCACCTACTGTATATCTGGTGGCACAGTAGATTACATTTAAAAAAATAACAACAATTTTGACTGCAATAGAATAGCAGTCAGTTGCCTGCCAGCGTGTGTGTCAGGCCTACAGCGTCTACTCTGCCAACTTCTGCCAGTGCACAGTGCCACTCATATCTGGTGTCACAGTAGCTTGCACGCATAGTACAACTAAACTAATCTAAAAAAAATGACAGGCAGAGGCAGGCCACCCCGCAGGGGCCGTCGTGGTCGTGGTGCTGTGATTCCCTTTGGCCCTAGAATAATGGCCAGTGTTCAGAGACCACATACCCTGAACTCGAAAAGTTCTGAGGACATAGTTGACTGGCTTACACAGGACACCCAATCTTCTACAGCTTCCGCTCTGAACCTTGACGCACCATCCTCCTCCAGCTCAGCTTCGGGCACCTCTCAAGTTACCACTCGCCCGCCTGCCGCCTCCACCAACACTAGCACCACAGCTGCTTCACTTTATCTGTCAGAGGAGTTATTTACACATGAGTTGGAAGAAATGAGTGATGCGCAACCATTATTGCCAGAGGATGTAGATAAAAAAGATATGTCTCAGTCAGGCAGCATTACACACATGGATGTACGGTGTGATGATGATGATGTTGTACCCGATGCTGCTTCTTTTGCTGAGTTGTCAGATACAAGTGAAGCAGTTGATGATGACGATGTGTCGTGGATGTCACGTGGGTGCCCGCTCGAAGAGAAGAAGAACAGGGGGAAAGTTCAGATGGGGAGACAGAGAGGAGGAGGAGACGAGTTGGAAGCAGGGGGAGGTTGTCGCAAGGAGCTAGTGGCACAGTCAGACAGCATGTATCGCCACCCGGGGTCAGCCAGACAGCACGCCAATCAACGCATGCTGTTGCCACCACCAGAATGCCGTCATTGCAAAGCTCAGCAGTGTGGCATTTTTTTGTGTGTCTGCCTCTGATAACAGCGATGCCATTTGCAACCTGTGCCAAAAGAAACTGAGTCGTGGGAAATCCAACACCCACCTAGGTACAACTGCTTTGCGAAGGCACGCGATCGCACATCACAAACGGGATCAACACATGATGACGAGTACAAGCAGCACAGAAGCTCAAAGCCACCATCCTCCTCCTGGTCCAGCATCTTCAGCCACGTCAACCACTGCTGTCCTCCTTGACCCCTCTCAACCATCCGCCACTCCGTCTCTCGCCTTGAGCAGTTCCTGCTCATCTGCCCACAGTCAGGTGTCTGTCAAGGACATGTTTGAGCGTAAGAAGCCAATGTCACAGAGTCACCCCCTTGCCCGGCGTCTGACAGCTGGCTTGTCGGAACTCTTAGCCCGCCAGCTTTTACCATACAAGCTGGTGGAGTCTGAGGCCTTCAAAAAATTTGTAGCTATTGGGACACCGCAGTGGAAGGTACCCGGCCTGAAATTTCTTTTCACAAAAGGCAATCCCCAACCTGTACTCTATTGTGCAAAAGGAAGTCATGGCATGTCTGGCACACAGTGTTGGGGCAAGGGTCCATCTGACCACTGATACCTGGTCTGCAAAGTACGATCAGGGCAGGTATATCACCTACACTGCGCATTGGGTAAACCTGCTTATGGCTGCTAAGCATGTAATGCGTGGCTCTGCAGAGGAGTTGGTGGTGACACCGCCACGACTTGCAGGCAGGCCTGCTGCCACCTCCTCTACTCCTCCTACTCCATCCTCTTCGATAACCTCCTCGGCTGAGTCCTCTTCTGCTGCTGCGTCTTGCTCCACATCAACTGCACCCCCCCCCCAGCTTCCCAGGGGCTATTCCACATCCCGGATACAACAGTGTCACGCCGTCTTGGGGTTGACTTGCCTGAAAGCAGAGAGTAACACCGGACCAGCACTCCTGTCCGCCCTGAACGCACAGGTGGATCAGTGGCTGACTCCGCACCAACTGGAGATCGGCAAAGTGGTGTGTGACAACGGAAGCAATTTGTTGGTGGCATTGAATTTGGGCAAGTTGACACATGTGCCGTGCATGGCACATGTGTTGAATCTGATTGTACAACGCTTTGTGCATAAATACCCAGACTTACAGGACGTCCTCAAGCAGGCCAGGAAGGTGTGTGGCCATTTCAGGCGTTCCTACACGGCCATGGCGCACTTTTCATATATCCAGCGGCGAAACAACATGCCAGTGAGGCGCTTGATTTGCGACAGCCCGACACATTGGAATTCAACACTCCTAATGTTCGACCACCTGCTCCAACAAGAAAAATCCGTCAACGAGTATTTGTATGACCGGGGTGCTAGGACAGCCTCTGCGCAGCTGGGAATTTTTTTGCCACGTTACTGGACGCTCATGCGCAATGCCTGTAGGCTCAGGCGTCCTTTTGAGGAGGTGACAAACCTAGTCAGTCGCACTGACGGCACCATCAGCGACATCATCCCATTTCTTTTCTTCCTGGAGCGTGCCCTGCAAAGAGTGCTGGATCAGGCCGTAGATGAGCGTGAAGAGGAAGAGTTGTGGTCACCATCACCACCAGAAACAGCCTTATCAGCATCGCTTGCTGGACCTGCGGCAACGCTGGAAGAGGAGTCTGAGGAAGAGGAGTCAGAGGAGGAATGTGGCTTTGAGGAGGAGGAGGAAGACCAACCACAGCAGGCATCCCAGGGTGCTCGTTGTCACCTATCTGGTACCCGTGGTGTTGTACGTGGCTGGGGGGAAGAACAGACCTTCAGTGAGATCAGTGAGGACGAAGAACGGGACATGAGTAGCTCGGCATCCAACCTTGTGCAAATGGGGTCTTTCATGCTGTCGTGCCTGTTGAGGGACCCTCATATAAAAAGGCTGAAGGAGAACGACGGTATAAGCAGAAAGTGCTTGAAATGTTACCGAATTACCGGAAGTCGGAAAGGATGCAGCAGTTCCAAAATAAATTGAAAAGTATGCTTTACACAGCATATAAGGGTGATGTCACAGCACAACGGGAATCTAACAGGGGAAGAGGTGAAAGTAATCCTCCTCCTACCACGACCACACCGGCAAGGACAGGACGCTTTACAGACGTGTTGTTGATGGAGGACATGCAGAGCTTTAAGTCCTACGCATCGCCACAGCCCTTCGGGGTCCACCCTCAGAGAACGACTCGACCGACGGGTAGCAGACTACCTGCCTTAACTGCAGATATCGACACTCTGAGGAGCGAAGAACCCCTTGACTACTGGGTGTGCAGGCTTGAACTGTGGCCTGAGCTATCCCAATTTGCGATAGAACTTCTGGCCTGCCCCGCTTCAAGTGTCCTTTCAGAAAGGACCTTCAGTGCAGCAGGAGGTATTGTCACTGAGAAGAGAAGTCGCCTAGGTCAAAAAAGTCTAGATTACCTCACCTTTATTAAGATGAATGAGGCATGGATCCCGAAGGGACTGACAGTGGGCGATACATTTGACTAAAAAAGGCCTGATGAGATGAGCTGCCTTGGGCTAAAAATGGTCCACACGCTTCTGTATTTTATCTCTGCATGCCGGATGACTTGCGTGACTTATCCGCCACCAACTAGGGTTCAAGCCGCAATGTTTTAGTGTACTTTCTGCCTGGAAAACATAAATTTTTCTGGCCGCTGCTACAGCAGCGGCTGCAACAATACCTAATTTTTCAGGCATGTGTACATGCCTAATTTTTCTTACCTCTGGTGCTGCACTGCGGCTGCAAAAACAAAACAAAAAAAAAGCACATACATGTGTCAATTCCCCTTCGTGATTGTTACCTTGCTGTGGTGAAGGGGCTTGCGTATCACAATGAAGCGACCACCTCTATGAGTGTGTTGGCAATGGCAATGTTGGCACACCCCAGATGATAAGGTCATTGCTTCATTGTGAATAGTGATGAGCCAAACACCCCCGGGTTCGGTTCGCACCAGAACCCGCGAACGGACCGAAAGTTCGCACGAACTTTAGAACCCTATTAAATACAATGGATGCGAATGTTCGAAATCTAAAGTGCTAATTATAACGACTATTATGCATGTTATTGTCCTAAAAAGGGTTTGGGAACCCGGGTTCTGCACCAGGGGACATGTATCAATGCAAAAAGAAGTTTTAAAAACTGCCGTTTTTCTGGAGCAGTCATTTTAATGATGCATAAAGTGAAAAAAAAAAGTCAAATATTCCTTTAAATATCGTACCTGGGGGGTGTCTAAAGTATGCCTGTGAAGTGCCATGTGTTTCCCATGTTTAGAACTGTCCCTGCACAAAATTACATTTCTAAAGGAAAAAAAGCCATTTAAAACTGCTTGCGGCTTTAATGTAATGTCTGGTCCTGGTAATATGGATGAAAATCTTTAAGAAAAATGGCATAGCTACCCCATCACACACCCCCCCCCCCTACCCCAGCCCATTACCAGCCCCTTTGGGTCTTGTATGGATATTAAGGGGAACCCCGCACACAAAATAAAAAAGGCCCTATATACTCTGAACAGCCGTATACAGGCGGTGCATACAAGACAGGGACTGTAGGTTTGTTCTTATGTAGAATCTGTTTGTAATTTTGAACAGGTACATTGTTTAAGTGTAGCTCCAGGCAAAAAATGTTTAAGCTTTTTGGAAAACATAGGGAAGGGTTATCACCCCTGTAACATTTGTTTTGCTGTCTGTGCAGTGTGCACCTGTTCACCTCACTTTCCGTCCTAATGACAAATGTTTTTTGAAAATTTGGGTTTTTTATTGAAACAAGAATTGGTGATAAAGCATCAGTGGAGAGGAGACACTTTTTTTCCCATATTAACTCTTACAGGAGAGAATTTGCCTTCCTAGGGGTAGATTTCCTCTCACTTCCTGTTGTATCCTTCCGTTTGCAAGGAGGAGTCGTTTGTAAGTTGGATGTTTGAAAGTAGGGGCCTGCCGTATATACTCAGCTGAAATTTGCCCCTTACATGTTGGTGTTGCCACAACACTGTGAGCCCTCACAGTTACTCTTGGTGGGCGCATGAATGGGCCCTGCTGTGAATTATTAGATCAAGAATTGTAATTGCATGCCCCTGTTGAACAGGGGCTGAAAAATTGGGCCTTTGGTGGTGGTGGTGGTGGTGTTGACACAACACTGTAAGGCCTCACAGTTAGTCTTGGTGGGCGCAGGAATGGGCCCTGCTGTGAATTATTAGATCAAGAATTGTAATTACATGCCCCTGTTAAACAGGGGCAGAAAAATTGGGCCTTAGGCACTGGTGCCACAACACTGCAACCCCTCACAGATACTGTACTTGGAGCACAGCAATGAGCCCTGTTGCAAAGTATTGCATCAAAAATTGTAATTACACGCCCCTGTTAAACAGGGGCTGAAAAATTGGGCCTTTGGTGGTGGTGGTGGTGGTGGTGTTGACACAACACTGTAAGGCCTCACAGTTAGTCTTGGTGGGTGCAGGAATGGGCCCTGCTGTGAATTATTAGATCAAGAATTGTAATTACATGCCCCTGTTAAACAGGGGCAGAAAAATTGAGCCTTAGGCACTGGTGCCACAACACTGCAACCCCTCACAGATACTGTACTTGGAGCACAGCAATGAGCCCTGTTGCAAAGTATTGCATCAAAAATTGTAATTACACGCCCCTGTTAAACAGGGGCTGAAAAATTGGGCCTTAGCCACTGGTGCTGGTGCCACGATACTGCAACCTCTCCCAGATACTCTAGTTGGAGTGCAGGAATGAGCCCTGCTGCAAAGCATTGCATAAAAAATTGTAATTACATGCCCCTGTTAAACAGGGGCATAAAAATTGGGCCTTAGGCACTGGTGCCACAACACTGCAACCCCTCACAGATACTGTACTTGGAGCACAGCAATGAGCCCTGTTGCAAAGTATTGCATCAAAAATTGTAATTACACGCTCCTGTTAAACAGGGGCTGAAAAATTGGGCCTTAGCCACTGGTGCTGGTGCCACGACACTGCAACCACTCCCAGATACTCTAGTTGGAGTGCAGGAATGAGCCCTGCTGCAAAGCATTGCATAAAAAATTGCAATAACACACCCCTGTTAAACAGGGGCTGAAAAATTGGGCCTTAGCCACTGGTGGCGGCACCCAGAAACAAAAATGTTCTTCCAAGCTATCATCGTCAATCGGATCATTGAGGAGGAGGAGGATAGTCAGTCAACATAACAGGACAGTCTCTCAGCATCAGCATCAGTCTTGAAGGGATGTGACATTTGAAAATAAATTAGTCTGTTATATCAGCTTCAGGTGTTTGGTAGCTGGTGGTGATCGAAGACTGGTTCGTCTTTATGAAGGTCAGTCGATCAACAGAGTCGGTGGACAGGCGCACCCTGTGATCCGTGAAAAATCCTCCAGCAGCACTGAATGGATGCAGGACAGGCCAGTAGCTCAATTGCATACTGTGCAAGCTCTGGCCAGTGATCCATCCTCAAGACCCAGTAAGCCAGAGGATTTTTGGTGGGGAAGGTGTCCAAGTCTGACCTTGCCCCTAGGTATTCCTGCACCATGTATATCAGACGCTGGCGATGGTTGCTGGAACCGATCATACCTTGGGGCTGCGGACTAAAGAATTCTCTGAACGCTTCGGTCAGACGGCCACCTTCCCCACCGCTCCTTCTTTGACTGACCGAAGCCTCAGCAACTCGTTGTCCAGGACCAGGAGTTTGTAACCTCCCAGTCTCTGGGAACGCGTTGCACAGACCTTTCTGCAAGGCCTCCCGGAGTTGTCTCATCCTCTGCTCCCTCTGCAACGGTAAGATAAGGTCCGCAACCTTACCCTTGTACCGTGGATCAAGGAGAGGGGCCAGCCAGTAATGGTCCCTCTCCTTGATCCGAAGAATACGAGGATCCTTCCGCAGACTTTGCAGGATCAGGGAGGCCATGCAGCGTAGGTTAGCTGAGGCATTTGGTCCGGAGTCCTCTGGCTCACTAAGGACGACATGATCCGCAGCCACCTCCTCCCAGCCACGTACAAGTCCACTGGTTTCTTGGGACTGTAAATCATCCCTAAAAGACTGCTGCTGATGATGCTGAGTGCCAGGCTCCACCTCCATGCTGACACAATCCTCCTCCTCCTCCTCCTCCTCCTCCTCTTCTTCCTGTGCGATGGGTGGGACAGAAGGAACACTGTCTGGGTAAAGGGGGCCTTGAGAGGCAAGGAAGTCCTCCTCTTCCTGCCTCTGTTCTGCCTCAAGTGCCCTGTCCATTATTCCACGCAGCGTATGTTCCAACAGGTGGACAAGAGGTACAGTGTCACTGATGCATGCACTGTCACTGCTCACCATCCTCGTGGGCTCCTCAAATGGTGCCAGGACAGTGCATGCATCTCTGATCATGCCCCACTGGCGTGGTGAAAAAAAACCAAGCTCCCCTGACCCTGTCCTGGTGCCGTAGTCGCACAGGTACTCATTGATGGCCCTCTGCTGCGTGTGCAGCCGCTGCAGCATGGCCAACGTTGAGTTCCACCTGGTGGGCATGTCACATATAAGGCGCTTCTTGGGCAGGTTCAACTCCTTTTGCAGCTCAGCCAGGCGAGCACTGACATTATAAGATCTGCGGAAATGCACACAGACTTTCCTGGCCTGCCTCAGGACATCCTGTAAGCCCGGGTACCTGCCCAAGAACCGCTGCACCACCAGGTTAAGGACGTGAGCCACACAGGGCACATGGGTCAGTTGTCCCTGTCGGAGAGCGGAGAGGAGGTTGGTGCCATTGTCACAAACCACCATTCCTGGCTTAAGCTGGCGTGGCGTCAACCACCTCTCGGCCTGCCCCTGCAGAGCTGACAGAACCTCTGCCCCAGTGTGGCTCCTGTCCCCCAAACACACCAGCGCAAGCACGGCATGGCATCTTTTTGCCTGCGTACTTGCGTAGCCCCTTGAACGCCTACGGAGCACCGCTGGTTCCGAGGACAAAGCACAGGAAGAGGCCATGGAGGAAGAAGAAGAGGAAGAGGTGGAGGAGAGAGGTGTGTCACAACCAGTAGTAGCATTTTGGAGGCGTGGCAGCGGAACAACCTCCAACACTACTGCAACCTGTCCTGCATCCTTCCCAGCTGCCAAAAGAGTGACCCAATGGGCCGTGAAAGAAAGGTAACGTCCCTGTCCATGCCTGCTGGACCATGAGTCAGCGGTAATATGCACCTTACCGCTGATCGCCCTGTCCAGCGAGGCATGGACATTGCCTTCCACATGCTGGTAGAGAGCCGGAATCGCCTTCCGTGAGAAAAAGTGGCGTTTGGGAACCTGCCACTGAGGAACCGCACATTGCATAAACTCACGGAAGGGGGCCGAGTCTACCGACTGAAAAGGCAGCAGTTGAATTGCTTGCAATTTAGCCAAGCTAGCATTCAACCGCTGGGCATGTGAATGGCTGGGAGTGAACTTCTTTCGACGGTCCAGCAGCTGGGGCAGGGAAATTTTCCTGCTACAATCGGACGTCGGTGTACTGCTAGCAGAGTGCCCGCAAGTACTTGGCTGTGACACACCTAATTCTACACCTTCATTCCTCTCAGAGCAGGTTTCAGAGAGGACTGAAGGTATAGTGGGGTTGTAGATCCCAGCTGATGCGGTGCAAGAAGAGGTCAGCTTTGTTCTTTGGTGTGGGTCTTTAAGGTAGGCTTGCCAACGAGCTGCATGGCAGGTCAACATATGTCTGGTCAAGCATGTGGTGCCCAAGCGGGTGATGTTTTGGCCACACGATATACGCTTGAGACATATGTTGCAAACAGCAGCTGTGCGATCTGATGCACTCGACTCAAAAAAGGCCCACACCAAAGAACTTTTTGAATAACGGGCAGAGGCAGCGCCCTGCACAGGCGGAGCTCTGCGGTGTGATTCCGTCGGTGTGCTGCCCTTACGCTGGCCCCCCGAGGGCATCCTGCCTCGTTGGAGATGTGCTTCCCCCTCATCCTCCTCCTCCTCCTCTCTCCTATTAGGCACCCATGTGGAGTCAGTGACCTCATCATCCCCTCCCTCCTCATCACTGGAGCCAATCTGGCAGTATGCTGCAGCTGCTGGAACATGACTGCCAGATTGGTGTCCTTCTTGAGCATCCCCTCTCTCTGCTCTCACGCTACTGCCTTCCTCTAGCTGGGTATCATCATCAGACCCTTCGAAACGCTGGGCATCCTCCTGGAGCATGTACCCAACACTGTGCTCAAACAGTTTGAGGGACTCCTCAGGAGGACATGGTTGGTCTAGGGAAGGAGTGACTGATGATGACATTGATACCAGGGAAGAGGACGCTTTGGCAGCTGCTTTGCCAGTACCCTGAGCCTGGGTGAGAGAGGATGAGGAGGATGAGGAGGGCTTGGTCATCCACTCTACCAAGTCTTCGGCATGATGCGGCTCAACACGTCCAGCTGCCGAAAAGAAGGACAAGCGTGTCCCATGGCCACGTGCTGATGGCGATGCACCGCGTCCACGACCAGCACTGTTGTCTCTAGACACAGAGCCTGCTTGCCCTCTTTTTTTGGCTCCTGACTGTCTGCCTCTCCTTGTTTTCCTTCCAGACATTCTAATGGCCTGCAGGGAAATGGGAAAAGCAGCAATACAGGCTAAGTTAAGGTGTAATATGGTCAGGAGGCACACTCCGCCCGCTGTAAGTGCCACAAAATCCTGTTGGTGTAACACACCAGGAAAAAGCAGCAATACAGGCTAAGTTAAGGTGTAATATGGTCAGGAGGCACACTCCGCCCGCTGTAAGTGCCGCAAAATCCTGTTGGTGTAACACACCAGGAAAAAGCAGCAATACAGGCTAAGTTAAGGTGTAATATGGTCAGGAGGTACACTCCGCCCGCTGTAAGTGCCGCAAAATCCTGTTGATGTAACAAACCAGAAAAAAGCAGCAATACAGGCTAAGTTAAGGTGTAATATGTCAGGAGGCACACTCCGCCTGCTGTAAGTGCCGCAAAATCCTGTTGGTGTAACACACCAGGAAAAAGCAGCAATACAGGCTAAGTTAAGGTGTAATATGGTCAGGAGGCACACTCCGCCCGCTGTAAGTGCCGCAAAATCCTGTTGGTGTAACACACCAGGAAAAAGCAGCAATACAGGCTAAGTTAAGGTGTAATATGGTCAGGAGGCACACTCCGCCCGCTATAAGTGCCGCAAAATCCTGTTGGTGTAACACACCAGGAAAAAGCAGCAATACAGGCTAAGTTAAGGTGGAATATAGTCAGGAGGTACTATCCGCCCGCTGTAAGTGCCGCAAAATCCTGTTGGTGTAACACACCAGGAAAAAGCAGCAATACAGGCTAAGTTAAGGTGTAATATGGTCAGGAGGCACACTCCGCCCGCTGTAAGTGCCGCAAAATCCTGTTGGTGTAACACACCAGGAAAAAGCAGCAATACAGGCTAAGTTAAGGTGTAATATGGTCAGGAGGTACACTCCGCCCGCTGTAAGTGCCGCAAAATCCCGTTGGTGTAACACACCAGAAAAAAGCAGCAATACAGGCTAAGTTAAGGTGTAATATGTCAGGAGGCACACTCCGCCCGCTGTAAGTGCCGCAAAATCCTGTTGGTGTAACACACCAGGAAAAAGCAGCAATACAGGCTAAGTTAAGGTGTAATATGGTCAGGAGGCACGCTCCGCCTGCTGTAAGTGCCGCAAAATCCTGTTGGTGTAACACACCAGGAAAAAGCAGCAATACAGGCTAAGTTAAGGTGTAATATGGTCAGGAGGCACACTCCGCCCGCTGTAAGTGCCGCAAAATCCTGTTGGTGTAACACACCAGGAAAAAGCAGCAATACAGGCTAAGTTAAGGTGTAATATGGTCAGGAGGTACACTCCGCCCGCTGTAAGTGCCGCAAAATCCTGTTGGTGTAACACACCAGAAAAAAGCAGCAATACAGGCTAAGTTAAGGTGTAATATGTCAGGAGGCACACTCCGCCCGCTGTAAGTGCCGCAAAATCCTGTTGGTGTAACACACCAGGAAAAAGCAGCAATACAGGCTAAGTTAAGGTGTAATATGGTCAGGAGGCACACTCCGTCCGCTGTAAGTGCCGCAAAATCCTGTTGGTGTAACACACCAGGAAAAAGCAGCAATACAGGCTAAGTTAAGGTGTAATATGGTCAGGAGGCACACTCCGCCCGCTGTAAGTGCCGCAAAATCCTGTTGGTGTAACACACCAGGAAAAAGCAGCAATACAGGCTAAGTTAAGGTGTAATATGGTCAGGAGGTACTATCCGCCCGCTGTAAGTGCCGCAAAATCCTGTTGGTGTAACACACCAGGAAAAAGCAGCAATACAGGCTAAGTTAAGGTGTAATATGGTCAGGAGGCACACTCCGCCCGCTGTAAGTGCCGCAAAATCCTGTTGGTGTAACACACCAGGAAAAAGCAGCAATACAGGCTAAGTTAAGGTGTAATATGGTCAGGAGGTACACTCCGCCCGCTGTAAGTGCCGCAAAATCCTGTTGGTGTAACACACCAGAAAAAAGCAGCAATACAGGCTAAGTTAAGGTGTAATATGTCAGGAGGCACACTCCGCCCGCTGTAAGTGCCGCAAAATCCTGTTGGTGTAACACACCAGGAAAAAGCAGCAATACAGGCTAAGTTAAGGTGTAATATGGTCAGGAGGCACACTCCGCCCGCTGTAAGTGCCGCAAAATCCTGTTGGTGTAACACACCAGGAAAAAGCAGCAATACAGGCTAAGTTAAGGTGTAATATGGTCAGGAGGCACACTCCGCCCGCTGTAAGTGCCGCAAAATCCTGTTGGTGTAACACACCAGGAAAAAGCAGCAATACATGCTAAGTTAAGGTGTAATATGGTCAGGAGGTACACTCCGCCCGCTGTAAGTGCCGCAAAATCCTGTTGGTGTAACACATCAGGAAAAAGCAGCAATACGGGCTAACTTCAGGTGTATAATGTGCAGGAGGCTTAGCAACAATGACACTGTCCCCTGCCTATCCTTCTCTCTCCCTGCACACAAGGTTTATCAAAGTATATGACACTGACACTCTCCCTGCCTATCCTTCTCTCTCCCTGCACACAAGGTTTAGCAAAGAATATGACACTGACACTGTCCCCTGCCTATTCTTCTCTCTCCCTGCACACAAGGTTTATCAAAGTATATGACACTGACACTCTCCCTGTCTATCCTTCTCTCTCCCTACACACAAGGTTTAGCAAAGAATATGACACTGACACTCTCCCTGCCTATCCTTCTCTGTCCCTACACACAAGGTTTAGCAAAGAATAGATTTGACAAGATTTGACACTGTCCCTGCCTATCCTTCACTTTCCCTGCTCCGGAACACACTACACAAGGCCGCCGCGCTGGCGGCCTTTTATAGTGTGGGGCGTGTACTAAACCCCCTCAGCTATAATTGGCCACAGGCATCCTGCCTGTGGCCAATCATTGCTCTCCTCGCTGCCGGCGCTGTGATTGGCCAAACATGCAGGGTCACAGTGCATGCTTGGCCAATCACAGCGCCGGGATTACACTGCGATGGCGCAGTGTATTGTGGGCCGTTCGCGTCACTCGAATTTGGCGCGAACGGCCCAAATAGTTCGTTGTTCGCCGAACGCTGCGAACAGCCGATGTTCGAGTCGAACCTATGTTCGACTCGAACACCGAGCTCATCCCTAATTGTGAACAGACCAAAAGCGATCGGCTGGATAATTTTGCATATAAAAAACATTAATTTTCTTTGTGATCATCTAAGGTGATCATTAAAGCCTTGTGGTTGTGCAAATGGACTGTTTGCGGTTGTTTGCGGTGCGTTAAATGGGGAGTTTGGTCTGTCAGAGTTTGGTCTGTCACTTTAAAGGGGGCGTAACCCTTACACTACCTGATTGATACAACATCATACCTGATGTTTTAAAGCACGTTATTCCAAACAATTTAGGAATGTTAGGTGATTTATGCCCTTTATGGATTAAAACCCGACTCTGCGTCAACCAAGTAATTTTCCATGGGAGTTTTGCCATGGATCCCCCTCCGGCATGCCACAGTCCAGGTGTTAGTCCCTTTGAAACAACTTTTCTATCACTATTGTGGCCAGAAAGAGTCCCTGTGGGTTTTAAAATTCGCCTGCCTATTGAAGTCTTTGGCGGTTCGCCCGTTCGCGAACATTTGCGGAAATTCGCTTTCACCGTTCGCGAACGGAAAATTTTATGTTTGCGACATCACTAATAGAGTAAAGGATGAATTAGCAGTAGGAACCATCCCCACTGATATAGACGAAGTTATCTCCTTGTGTAACCAGATCGATATTCGTTTTCAGGAGAGGACCCTAGAAAAGTGATGCCGGCACTCCTTGATCTTTAGTCAGCCTGAACTCCCCTCTCTTCGACCCGTGCAGTATCTCCTGCCAGCTGAGGAACCCATGCAGCTGGGTCAGACCAGGCTATCCCCCGAGGAACGTGCTAAGCGCAGAACTCTGGGCCTGTGTCTCTACTGTGGGGGCAAAGGTCATTTTCGTGACACTTGCCTTCTTCACCCGAAAAAACGCTTGGGCCCAATACATCTGGAAGGTGGAGTTTTGGACCCAGAAATATCACCTTCACCGTCTCATCTTCTTCCTGTGTTCCTTCATGTTGGCGCTTCTTCTCAGCATATCTGGATTCCAATGCAGATTCCAATGCAGATACAACATTCATGCATCCGCCCCTGAAGAAGCGAGCAGGGTCTCGCAAAACTAGTAGGGCTTCATTGATGCTTGTTTTATGCCTGTACATGCTGGGTATTATTAATGTCTGCATTATGTCTACATATTTCCCTGTTTATATGTATGTACATTTTATTTCCTTATTGTATATGTGTATCCACTGGCCCAGCAACTTTCAAGTTTTACTGTTGCTCATTGATGTATAACATTTGTAATAAATCTTTATACGTTTACTTTTATCTGTGCTGTGTACATTGATCAACGTTTTTTGTTAAGCATTGTGTGTTTGGGTTCCTGCTTGCCGTGTGCTACGTCTGTCTCTGTGTTTACGATATTGGCTTATTCTTGACTAGGGATGAGCTCGGTGTTCGAGTCGAACATACGTTCGACTCGAACATCGGCTGTTCGATCGTTCGACGAAGATCGAACGATTTGGGCCGTTCGCGCCTAATTCGAGTGATGCGAACGGCCCACAATGCACTACGCCATCGCAGTGTCATCCAGGCGCTGTGATTGGCCAAGCATGCACTGTGACCCCGCATGCTTGGCCAATCACAGCGCCGGCAGCGAGGAGAGCAATGATTGGCCACAGGCAGGATGCCTGTGGCCAATTATTGCTGAGGGTGTTTAGTACACGCCCCACACTATAAAAGGCCGCCAGCACGGCGGCCTAGTGTAGTGTGTTCCGGAGCAGGGAAAGAGAAGCATAGGCAGGGACAGTGACATTTTTTTTTCTTGCTTAACCTGGATTCCTTTAGTTTAGGGAAAGAGAAGGATAGGTAGGGAGAGTGTCAGTGTGTTTTACTGTGCTAATCCTTGTTTCTAGGGACAGGGAAGGACAGTGAGGGAAATTCTCCTTGTGCTATACTGTGCTAAAGCATTGATCATCAACCATCTTTAAAAAAACATTTTTTCTAGGGACAGAAAACTATAGGTAGCGAGAGTGTCACTGTGGTTTACTGTGCTAATCCTTGTTTCTAGGGACAGGGAAGGACAGTGAGGGAAATTCTCCTTGTGCTATACTGTGCTAAAACATTGATCATCAACCATCTTTAAAAAAACATTTTTTCTAGGGACAGAAAACTATAGGTAGCGAGAGTGTCACTGTGGTTTACTGTGCTAATCCTTGTTTCTAGGGACAGGGAAGGACAGTGAGGGAAATTCTCCTTGTGCTATACTGTGCTAAAACATTGATCATCAACCATCTTTAAAAAAACATTTTTTCCAGGGACAGTAAACTATAGGTAGCGAGAGTGTCACTGTGGTTTACTGTGCTAATCCTTGTTTCTAGGGACAGGGAAGGACAGTGAGGGAAATTCTCCTTGTGCTATACTGTGCTAAAACATTGATCATCAACCATCTTTAAAAAAACATTTTTTCTAGGGACAGAAAACTATAGGTAGCGAGAGTGTCACTGTGGTTTACTGTGCTAATCCTTGTTTCTAGGGACAGGGAAGGACAGTGAGGGAAATTCTCCTTGTGCTATACTGTGCTAAAACATTGATCATCAACCATCTTTAAAAAAACATTTTTTCTAGGGACAGAAAACTATAGGTAGCGAGAGTGTCACTGTGTTTTACTGTGCTAATCCTTGTTTCTTGGGACAGGGAAGGACAGTGAGGGAAATTCTCCTTGTGCTATACTGTGCTAAAACATTGATCATCAACCATCTTTAAAAAAACATTTTTTCTAGGGACAGAAAACTATAGGTAGCGAGAGTGTCACTGTGTTTTACTGTGCTAATCCTTGTTTCTAGGGACAGGGAAGGACAGTGAGGGAAATTCTCCTTGTGCTATACTGTGCTAAAACATTGATCATCAACCATCTTTAAAAAAAACATTTTTTCTAGGGACAGTAAACTATAGGTAGCGAGAGTGTCACTGTGGTTTACTGTGCTAATCCTTGTTTCTAGGGACAGGGAAGGACAGTGAGGGAAATTCTCCTTGTGCTATACTGTGCTAAAACATTGATCATCAACCATCTTTAAAAAAACATTTTTTCTAGGGACAGAAAACTATAGGTAGCGAGAGTGTCACTGTGGTTTACTGTGCTAATCCTTGTTTCTAGGGACAGGGAAGGACAGTGAGGGAAATTCTCCTTGTGCTATACTGTGCTAAAACATTGATCATCAACCATCTTTAAAAAAACATTTTTTCTAGGGACAGAAAACTATAGGTAGCGAGAGTGTCACTGTGGTTTACTGTGCTAATCCTTGTTTCTAGGGACAGGGAAGGACAGTGAGGGAAATTCTCCTTGTGCTATACTGTGCTAAAACATTGATCATCAACCATCTTTAAAAAAACATTTTTTCTAGGGACAGAAAACTATAGGTAGCGAGAGTGTCACTGTGTTTTACTGTGCTAATCCTTGTTTCTAGGGACAGGGAAGGACAGTGAGGGAAATTCTCCTTGTGCTATACTGTGCTAAAACATTGATCATCAACCATCTTTAAAAAAACATTTTTTCTAGGGACAGAAAACTATAGGTAGCGAGAGTGTCACTGTGGTTTACTGTGCTAATCCTTGTTTCTAGGGACAGGGAAGGACAGTGAGGGAAATTCTCCTTGTGCTATACTGTGCTAAAACATTGATCATCAACCATCTTTAAAAAAACATTTTTTCTAGGGACAGAAAACTATAGGTAGCGAGAGTGTCACTGTGTTTTACTGTGCTAATCCTTGTTTCTAGGGACAGGGAAGGACAGTGAGGGAAATTCTCCTTGTGCTATACTGTGCTAAAACATTGATCATCAACCATCTTTAAAAAAACATTTTTTCTAGGGACAGTAAACTATAGGTAGCGAGAGTGTCACTGTGGTTTACTGTGCTAATCCTTGTTTCTAGGGACAGGGAAGGACAGTGAGGGAAATTCTCCTTGTGCTATACTGTGCTAAAACATTGATCATCAACCATCTTTAAAAAAACATTTTTTCTAGGGACAGAAAACTATAGGTAGCGAGAGTGTCACTGTGTTTTACTGTGCTAATCCTTGTTTCTAGGGACAGGGAAGGACAGTGAGGGAAATTCTCCTTGTGCTATACTGTGCTAAAACATTGATCATCAACCATCTTTAAAAAAAAAAATTTCTAGGGACAGAAAACTATAGGTAGCGAGAGTGTCACTGTGGTTTACTGTGCTAATCCTTGTTTCTAGGGACAGGGAAGGACAGTGAGGGAAATTCTCCTTGTGCTATACTGTGCTAAAACATTCCTCATCAACCATCTTTGAAATCCTTGTTTTTTGGACAGTCAGGGAAATTGTCATTGTGCTATTCTGTGCGAAAGCAATCATCCTCAACCATATTTAGAAATCCTTAAGTAAAGGGACAGAGAAGGACACCTGAAGGTAGCCCTTATTGCTTTTTTCCCATCTCCCTGCAGGCCATCCATTAGAATGTCTGGAAGGCAAACAAGGAGAGGCAGACAGTCAGGAGGCAATAAAAGAGGGCAAGCAGGCTCTGTGTCTGGGGGCAACAGTGCTGGTCGTGGACGCGGTGCATTGTCTTCAGCACATGGCCATGGGACACGCTTGTCCTTCTTTTCGGCAGCTGGACATGTTGAGCCACATCATGCCGAAGACTTGGTAGAGTGGATGACCAAGCCCTCCTCCTCCTCCTCATCCTCTCTCACCCAGGCTCAGGGTACTGGCAAAGCAGCTGCCAAAGCGTCCTCTTCCCTGGTATCAATGTCAGACTCATCATCAGTCACTCCTTCCGTAGACCCACCATGTCCTCCTCCTGAGGAGTCCCCCGAACTGTTTGAGCACAGTGTTGGGTACATGCTCCAGGAGGATGCCCAGCGTTTCGAAGGGTCTGATGATGAAACCCAGCTACAGGAAGGCAGTAGCGTGAGAGCAGACAGAGGGGATGCTCAAGAAGGACACCAATCTGGCAGTCATGTTCCAGCAGCTGCAGCATACTGCCAGATTGGCTCCAGTGATGAGGAGGGAGGGGATGATGAGGTCACTGACTCCACGTGGGTGCCTAATAGGAGAGAGGAGGAGGAGGAGGATGAGGAGGAGGCACATCTCCAACGAGGCAGGATGCCCTTTGGTGGCCAGCGTAAGGGCAGTACACCGACGGAATCACACCGCAGAGCTCCGCCTGTGCAGGGCGCTGCCTCTGCCCGTCATTCAAAAAGTTCTTTGGTGTGGGCCTTTTTTGAGGCTAGTGCATCAGATCGCACAGCTGCTGTTTGCAACATATGTCTCAAGCGTATATCGCGTGGCCAAAACATCAGCCGCTTGGGTACCACATGCCTGACCAGACATATGTTGACCTGCCATGCAGCTCGTTGGCAAGCCTACCTCAAAGACCCACACCAAAGAACAAAGCGGACCTCTCCTTGCACCGCATCAGCTGGGATCTCCAACCCCACCATAACTTCAGTCCTCTCTGAAACATGCACTGAAAGGAATGAAGGTGTAGAATTAGGTGTGTCACAGCCAAGGACTTGTGGCCACTCTGCTAGCAGTACACCGACGTCCGATTCTAGCAGGCAAATTTCCCTGCCCCAGCTGCTGGACCGTCGAAAGAAGTTCACTCCCAGCCATCCACATTCCCAGCGGTTGAATGCTAGCTTGGCTAAATTGCTAGCGCTTCAACTGCTGCCTTTTCAGTTGGTAGATTCGGCCCCCTTCCGTGAGTTTGTGCAATGTGCGGTTCCTCAGTGGCAGGTTCCCAAACGCCACTTTTTCTCACGGAAGGCTATTCCGGCTCTCTACCGGCATGTGGAAGGCAATGTCTTGGCCTCGCTGGACAGGGCGGTCAGCGGTAAGGTGCATATTACCGCTGACTCATGGTCCAGCAGGCATGGACAGGGACGTTACCTTTCTTTCACGGCCCATTGGGTCACTCTTTTGGCAGCTGGGAAGGATGCAGGACAAGGTGCAGTAGTGTTGGAGGTTGTTCCACCACCACGCCTACAAAATGCTACTAGTGGTTGTGACACACCTCTCTCCTCCACCCCCTCCTCTTCTTCTTCCTCCATGGCCTCTTCCTGTGCTTTGTCCTCTGAACCAGCGGTGCTCCGTAGGCGTTCAAGGGGCTACGCAAGTACGCAGGCAAAAAGATGCCATGCCGTGCTTGCGCTGGTGTGTTTGGGGGACAGAAGCCACACTGGGGCAGAGGTCCTGTCTGCTCTGCAGGGCCAGGCCGAGAGGTGGTTGACGCTAGGCTTGTGCAATTCGTTTCGTAACGAATCAAAATTCGTCCGAATTTAGCAACTTTCGGACATTCGGAAGCATTCGAATTTCCGAACAGAGCAATTACGAATAAAACCGAATCCGAAATAAATTATACCGCAAAATAGCGAATGCCCGAAGGTCTTCGGCATAATTCGTTATGAAAAAAGTTACGAATGTACGAATCCATTCGAAGCACAATAACACTCACTCTGCTCTCTGCTTCTCCCTCACCATGCTGAACTCCCTCTCAAAATGGTGTACAGGGGCGGAGGCTATAGCCGCATGAAAAAACGAAAGTAAAATACGAGATTTCAAATCCATTCGAAGCACAATAACACTCACTCTGCTCTGCTCTCTGCTTCTCCCTCACCGTGCTGAACCCTCTCAAAATGGTGTACAGGGGCGGAGCCTATAGCCGCATGTAAAAAACGAAAGTAAAATACGAGATTTCGAATCGTTACAAATAACCGCTATGTATTTAGAAAAGTACAAATCCATTCGAAGCACATTAGGCATAATAGGCAGCGTCGTTGTGAGAGAGACACGGAAAATTACGAATCAACGAACCCCAAAAAAGTTACGAAAGTAGGAGTTGTGTCCAGAATCAACGAAAAACAACGTACTCTACCGAAAGTACGAATTATAAAGCAACAAAAAATTCAACGAAAAATGTCGCTTGCAAAAATACGAATGAGTCCGAACACGAAAAATCCCGTCTAGCAAAATTACGAATGATTACGAATCAACAGGACCGGAAAGAAACGAACCGAAACGGAACAAATTTTTCCGTTGTGCACAAGTCTAGTTGACGCCACGCCAGCTTAAGCCAGGAATGGTGGTTTGCGACAATGGCACCAACCTCCTCTCCGCCCTCCGACAGGGACAACTGACCCATGTGCCCTGTGTGGCTCACGTCCTTAACCTGGTGGTGCAGCGGTTCTTGGGCAGGTACCCGGGCTTACAGGATGTCCTGAGGCAGGCCAGGAAAGTCTGTGTGCATTTCCGCAGATCTTATAATGCCAGTGCTCGCCTGGCTGAGCTGCAAAAGGAGTTGAACCTGCCCAAGAACCGCCTTGTATGTGACATGCCCACCAGGTGGAACTCAACGTTGGCCATGCTGCAGCGGCTGCACACGCAGCAGAGGGCCATCAATGAGTACCTGTGCGACTACGGCACCAGGACAGGGTCAGGGGAGCTTGGTTTTTTTTCTCCACGCCAGTGGGGCATGATCAGGGATGCATGCACTGTCCTGGCACCATTTGAGGAGGCCACGAGGATGGTGAGCTGTGACAGTGCATGCATCAGTGACACTGTACCTCTTGTCCACCTGTTGGAGCACACGCTGCGTGGAATAATGGACAGGGCACTTGAGGCAGAACAGAGGCAGGAAGAGGAGGACTTCCTTGCCTCTCAAGGCCCCCTTTACCCAGACAGTGTTCCTTCTGTCCCACCCATCGCACAGGAAGAGGAGGAGGAGGAGGAGGAGGATTGTGTCAGCATGGAGGTGGAGGCTGGCACTCAGCATCATCAGCAGCAGTCTTTTAGGGATGATTTACAGTCCCAAGAAACCAGTGGACTTGTACGTGGCTGGGAGGAGGTGGCTGCGGATCATGTCGTCCTTAGTGACCCAGAGGACTCCGGACCGAATGCCTCAGCTAACCTACGCTGCATGGCCTCCCTGATCCTGCAAAGTCTGCGGAAGGATCCTCGTATTCTTCGGATCAAGGAGAGGGACCATTACTGGCTGGCCACTCTCCTTGATCCACGGTACAAGGGTAAGGTTGCGGACCTTATGTTACCGTCGCAGAGGGAGCAGAGGATGAGACAACTCCGGGAGGCCTTGCAGAAAGGTCTGTGCAACGCGTTCCCAGAGACTGTGAGGTTACAAACTCCTGGTCCTGGACAACGAGTTGCTGAGGCTTCGGGCAGTCAAAGAAGGAGCGGTGGGGAAGGTGGCCGTCTGACCGATGCGTTCAGACAATTCTTTAGTCCGCAGCCCCAAAGTATGATCGGTTCCAGCAACCATCGCCAGCGTCTGATAAACATGGTGCAGGAATATCTAGGGGCAAGGTCAGACTTGGACACCTTCCCCACCGAAAATCCTCTGGCTTACTGGGTCTTGAGGATGGATCACTGGCCAGAGCTT
This sequence comes from Rana muscosa, assembly GCA_029206835.1. Classification (NCBI taxonomy): domain Eukaryota; kingdom Metazoa; phylum Chordata; class Amphibia; order Anura; family Ranidae; genus Rana; species Rana muscosa. The sequence continues at coordinate 1,216,301,291 of CM055122.1, forward strand.
GCACAGTATGCAATTGAGCTACTGGCCTGTCCTGCATCCAGCGTTCTTTCGGAACGCACATTCAGTGCTGCTGGAGGATTTGTCACGGATCACAGGGTGCGCCTGTCCACCGACTCGGTTGATCGACTGACTTTCATCAAGATGAACCAGTCTTGGATCACCACCAGCTACCACACACCTGATGCTGATATAACAGACTAATTGATTTTAACATGTCACATCCCTTCAAGACTGATGCTGATGCTGAGTGCCTGTGCTGTTATGTTGACTGGCTATCCTCCTCCTCCGAGTCCTCAATGATACGATTGATGATGATAGCTTGGAAGATCATTTTTGTTTATGGGTGCCGCCACCAGTGGCTAAGGCCCAATTTTTCAGCCCCTGTTTAACAGGGGCGTGTAATTACAATTTTTGAAGCAATACTTTGCAACAGGGCTCATTGCTGTGCTCCAAGTACAGTATCTGTGAGGGGTTGCAGTGTTGTGCCACCAGTGCCTAAGGCCCAATTTTTCAGCCCCTGTTCAACAGGGGCATGTAATTACAATTTTTGATCTAATAATTCACAGCAGGGCCCATTGCTGCACCCACCAAGAGTAACTCTGAGGGCTTACAGTGTTGTGGCAACGCCACCACCACCACCACCACGAAAGGCCCAATTTTTCAGCCCCTGTTCAAAAGGGGCATGTAATTACAATTCTTGATCTAATAATTCACAGCAGGGCCCATTCCTGCACCCACCAAGAGTAACTCTGAGGGCTTACAGTGTTGTGGCAACACCACCACCACCACCACGAAAGGCCCAATTTTTCAGCCCCTGTTCAACAGGGCCATGCAATTACAATTCTTGATCTAATAATTCACAGCAGGGCCCATTGCTGCACCCACCAAGAGTAACTGTCAGGGCTTACAGTGTTGTGGCACCAGCACCACCATCAAAGGCCCAATTTTTACTACCACTGTTCAACAATTATATGTAATTACAATTCCTGATATAATAGTTGACAGCAGGGCGTTCCAGCACCCACCAAGAATAACTGTGAGTGTTTTCAGTGTTGTGCCAACACCAACACCTAAGGGGCCAATTTCTGCAGAGTATATACGGCAGGTCCCTACTTTCAAACATCCAACTTACAAACTACTACTACTTGCAAACGGAAGAAGACAACAGGAAGTGAGAGGAAATCTACCCCTAGGAAGGAAAATTATCTCCTGTAAGAATTAATATGGCAGAAAGGTGTCTCCTCTGTACTGATGCTTTATCACCAATCCTTGTTTCAAGAAAAACACCACATTTCAAAAACAGTTGTCATTGGGACGGAAAGTGAGGTGAAATGTTCTGAACAGGGGCACAGACAGCAAAACAAATGTTACCTATGTTTTCCAAAAAGTTTAAAAATAGATTTTTGGGCTGGAGCTACACTTAAACAATGTACCTGTTCAAAATTACAAACAGATTCTACATAAGAACAAACCTACAGTCCCTGTCTTGTATGCACCGCCTGTATACGGCTGTTCAGAGTATATAGGGCCTTTTTTATTTTATGTGCGGGGTTCCCCTTAATATCCATACAAGACCCAAAGGGGCTGGTAATGGGCTGGGGTAGGGGGGGGGGGGGGTCATGGGGTAGCTATGCCATTTTTCTTAAAGATTTTCATCCATATTACCGGGACCAGACATTACATTAAAGCCGCAAGCAGTTTTAAATGGCTTTTTTTTCCTTTAGAAGTGTCATTTTGTGCAGGGACAGTTCTAAACACGGGAAACACGTGGCACTTCACAGGCATACTTTAGACACCCCCCAGGTATGATATTTAAAGGAATATTTGACTTTTTTTTTCACTTTATGCATCATTAAAATGACTGCTCCCGAAAAACGACCGTTTTTAAAACTTCTTTTTGCATTGATACATGTCCCCTGGTCAAGAACCCGGGTTCCCAAACCCTTTTTAGGACAATAACATGCATAAAAGTCGTTATAATTAGCACTTTAGAATTCGAACGTTCGCATCCATTGTATTTAATAGGGTTCTAATGTTCGTACGAACGTTCGGTCCGTTCGCGGGTTCTGGTGCGAACCGAACCCGGGGGTGTTCGGCTCATCACTATTCTTGACTATCCCTATCTGCTTGTGACCTTGACCTTTTGGCTTGTCCTTTGTTTATCCTTGTCTGCTTGTCACCCTGACCTTGGCTTATCTCCTCACTATCTCTTGTATCATGAGCTGCTGCTTCCCCTCTATCCTCTATACCCTACGGAGCGTGAGCTAGGGGACTCTGGGGGCCGTGACCTGGATCCAGCTGCAGCTTAGGCCATCCTCACCACTAGAGGCTCTAGTGAACACCTGCTGGATCTTAGACTCCGTGCCCTGGGGAATCTTGGGCTCTAGCTCCCTGTGGGATCCCTGTTGTGCTCCAGTGGATCTGCCTTCCTTAACCATCCAGTGTTCCATCCGCAGCACTCAGCCATAGGGTTCACTACCTTGTGGTGCACTCCTGACCTACGGTGTGAATCTGTCATCTGGCAACTCAGGTGACCTGACAAATGGGAATCCGACCTCGGGATAGATATCACAATTCTGCAGTGGCAACATGCCCTATGAACGCTTTACAAAGCATCTAGGTGCATCAACCACTGGGAACTGTCCCAAAAAATAGCTCTTAGATGGTATCTTACTCCCTACAGAATCTCTAAGTTTGGCACCCATAGTTCCCCGTAGTGATGAGCCGAACACCCCCGGGTTCGGTTCGCACCAGAACCCGCGAACGGACCGAAAGTTCGCACGAACATTAGAACCCTATTAAATACAATGGATGCGAACGTTCGGATTCTAAAGTGCTAATTATAACGACTATTATCCATGTTATTGTCCTAAACAGAGTTTGGGAACCCGGGTTCTGCACCAGGGGACATGTATCAATGCAAAAAGAAGTTTTAAAAACGGACGTTTTCCGGGAGCAGTCATTTTAATGATGCATAAAGTGAAAAAAAAAAAGTCAAATATTCCTTTAAATATTGTATCTGGGGGGTGTCTAAAGTATGCCTGTGAAGTGCCACGTGTTTCCCGTGTTTAGAACTGTCCCTGCACAAAATAACATTTCTAAAGGAAAAAAAAGCCATTTAAAACTGCTTGCGGCTTTAATGTAATGTCTGGTCCCGGTAATATGGATGAAAATCTTTAAGAAAAATGGCATAGCTACCCCATCAACCCCCCCCCCCCCTACCCCAGCCCATTACCAGCCCCTTTGGGTCTTGTATGGATATTAAGGGGAACCCCGCACACAAAATAAAAAAAGCCCTATATACTCTGAACAGCCGTATACAGGCGGTGCATACAAGACATGGACTGTAGGTTTGTTCTTATGTAGAATCTGTTTGTAATTTTGAACAGCTACATTGTTTAAGTGTAGCTCCAGGCCAAATACCTATTTTTAAGCTTTTTGGAAAACATAGGGAAGGGTTATCACCCCTGTAACATTTTTTTTGCTGTCTGTGCCCCTGTTCAGAACATTTCACCTCACTTTGCGTCCCAATGACAACTGTTTTTGAAATGTGGTGTTTTTATTGAAACAAGGATTGGTGATAAAGCATCAGTAGAGAGGAGACACCTTTCTCCCATATTAATTCTTACAAGAGAGAATTTTCCTTCCAAGGGGTAGATTTCCTCTCACTTCCTGTTGTCTTCTTCCGTTTGCAAGTAGTAGTCGTTTGTAAGTTGGATGTTTGAAAGTAGGGACCTGCCGTATATACTCTGCAGAAATTGGCCCCTTAGGTGCTGGTGTTGGCACAACACTGTAAGCACTCACAGTTACTCTTGGTGGGTGCTGGAACGCCCTGCTGTCAACTATTATATCAGGAATTGTAATAACATATAATTGTTGAACAGTGGTAGTAAAAATTGGGCCTTTGATGGTGGTGCTGGTGCCACAACACTGTAAGGCCTGACAGTTACTCTTGGTGGGCGCAGCAATGGGCCCTGCTGTGAATTATTAGATCAATAATTATAATTGCATGCCCCTGTTGAACAGGGGCTGAAAAATTGGGCCTTTGGTGGTGGTGGTGGTGGTGGTGGTGTTGACACAACACTGTAAGGCCTGACAGTTACTCTTGGTGGGCGCAGCAATGGGCCCTGCTGTGAATTATTAGATCAATAATTATAATTGCATGCCCCTGTTGAACAGGGGCTGAAAAATTGGGCCTTAGGCACTGGTGGCACAACACTGCAACCCCTCACAGATACTGTACTTGGAGCACAGCAATGAGGCCTGTTGCAAAGTATTGCATCAAAAATTGTAATTACACGCCCCTGTTAAACAGGGGCTGAAAAATTGGGCCTTAGCCACTGGTGGCGTCACCCATAAACCAAAATGATCTTCCAAGCTATCATCATTAATCGTATCATTGAGGAGGAGGAGGAGGCAGTCAACATAACAGCACAGGCACTCACCATCAGCATCAGTCTTGAAGGGATGTGACATTTTAAAATCAATTAGTCTGTTATATCAGCATCAGGTGTGTGGTAGCTGGTGGTGATCCAAGACTGGTTCATCTTGATGAAAGTCAGTCGATCAACCGAGTCGGTGGACAGGCGCAGCCTGTGATCCGTGACAAATCCTCCAGCAGCACTGAATGTGCGTTCTGAAAGAACGCTGGATGCAGGACAGGCCAGTAGCTCAATTGCATACTGTGCAAGCTCTGGCCAGTGATCCATCCTCAAGACCCAGTAAGCCAGAGGATTTTCGGTGGGGAAGGTGTCCAAGTCTGACCTTGCCCCTAGGTATTCCTGCACCATGTATATCAGACGCTGGCGATGGTTGCTGGAACCGATCATACTTTGGGGCTGCGGACTAAAGAATTGTCTGAACGCATCGGTCAGACGGCCACCTTCCCCACCGCTCCTTCTTTGACTGCCCGAAGCCTCAGCAACTCGTTGTCCAGGACCAGGAGTTTGTAACCTCCCAGTCTCTGGGAACGCGTTGCACAGACCTTTCTGCAAGGCCTCCCGGAGTTGTCTCATCCTCTGCTCCCTCTGCGACGGTACGATAAGGTCCGCAACCTTACCCTTGTACCGTGGATCAAGGAGAGTGGCCAGCCAGTAATGGTCCCTCTCCTTGATCCGAAGAATACGAGGATCCTTCCGCAGACTTTGCAGGATCAGGGAGGCCATGCAGCGTAGGTTAGCTGAGGCATTCAGTCCGGAGTCCTCTGGGTCACTAAGGACGACATGATCCGCAGCCACCTCCTCCCAGCCACGTACAAGTCCACTGGTTTCTTGGGACTGTAAATCATCCCTAAAAGACTGCTGCTGATGATGCTGAGTGTCAGCCTCCACCTCCATGCTGACACAATCCTCCTCCTCCTCCTCCTCCTCCTCCTCTTCCTGTGCGATGGGTGGGACAGAAGGAACACTGTCTGGGTAAAGGGGGCCTTGAGAGGCAAGGAAGTCCTCCTCTTCCTGCCTCTGTTCTGCCTCAAGTGCCCTGTCCATTATTCCACGCAGCGTGTGCTCCAACAGGTGGACAAAAGGTACAGTGTCACTGATGCATGCACTGTCACTGCTCACCATCCTCGTGGCCTCCTCCTGGCCTGCCTCAGGACATCCTGTAAGCCCGGGTACCTGCCCAAGAACCGCTGCACCACCAGGTTAAGGACGTGAGCCATACAGGGCACATGGGTCAGTTGTCCCTGTCGGAGGGCGGAGAGGAGGTTGGTGCCATTGTCGCAAACCACCATTCCTGGCTTAAGCTGGCGTGGCGTCAACCACCTCTCGGCCTGCCCCTGCAGAGCAGACAGGACCTCTGCCCCAGTGTGGCTCCTGTCCCCCAAACACACCAGCGCAAGCGCGGCATGGCATCTTTTTGCCTGCGTACTTGCGTAGCCCCTTGAACGCCTACGGAGCACCGCTGGTTCCGAGGACAAACCACATGAAGAGGCCATGGAGGAAGAAGAAGAGGAGGGGGTGGAGGAGAGAGGTGTGTCACAACCAGTAGTAGCAGTAGTAGCATTTTGGAGGCGTGGCGGTGGAACAACCTCCGACACTACTGCACCTTGTCCTGCATCCTTCCCAGCTGCCAAAAGAGTGACCCAATGGGCCGTGAAAGGTAACGTCCCTGTCCATGCCTGCTGGACCATGAGTCAGCGGTAATATGCACCTTACCGCTGACCGCCCTGTCCAGCGAGGCCAAGACATTGCCTTCCACCTGCCTGTAGAGAGCCGGAATCATCCTCCTCCTCCTCCTCTCTCCTATTAGGCACCCACGTGGAGTCAGTGACCTCATCATCCCCTCCCTCCTCATCACTGGAGCCAATCTGGCAGTATGCTGCAGCTGCTGGAGCATGACTGCCAGATTGGTGTCCTTCTTGAGCATCCCCTCTCTCTGCTCTCACGCTACTGCCTTCCTCTAGCTGGGTATCATCATCAGATCCTTCGAAACGCTGGGCATCCTCCTGGAGCATGTACCCAACACTGTGCTCAAACAGTTCGGGGGACTCCTCAGGAGGAGGACATGGTGGGTCTAGGGAAGGAGTGACTAATGATGACATTGATACCAGAGAAGAGGACGCTTTGGCAGCTGCTTTGCCAGTACCCTGAGCCTGGGTGAGAGAGGATGAGGAGGATGAGGTGGGCTTGGTCATCCACTCTACCAAGTCTTCGGCATGATGTGGCTCAACATGTCCAGCTGCCGAAAAGAAGGACAAGCGTGTCCCATGGCCACGTGCTGATGACAATGCACCGCGTCCACGACCAGCACTGTTGCCCCCAGACACAGAGCCTGCTTGCCCTCTTTTTTTGCCTCCTGACTGTCTGCCTCTCCTTGTTTGCCTTCCAGACATTTTAATGGATGGCCTGCAGGGAGATGGGAAAAACAGCAATATGGGCTACCTTCAGGTGTATACTGTGCAGGAGGCTTAGCAACAAAGACACTGACACTGTCCCCTGCATATCCTTCTCTGTCCCTAAACACAAGGATTTGCAATATGCTTCAGCAAGATTGGTTTAGCACAGAATAGCACACTGATAGTTTCCCTCACTGTCCTTCTCTGTCCCTACAAACAAGATTTAGCACAGAATAGCACACTGATAGTTTCCCCGAGTGTCCTTCTCTGTCCCTAAACTCAAGGATTTCAAATATGGTTCAGCAAGATTGGTTTAGCACAGAATAGCACACTGATAGTTTCCCTCACTGTCCTTCTCTGTCCCTACAAACAAGATTTAGCACAGAATAGCACACTGATAGTTTCCACGAGTGTCCTTCTCTGTCCCTAAACTCAAGGATTTCAAATACGGTTCAGCAAGATTGGTTTAGAACAGAATAGCACACTGATAGTTTCCCTCACTGTCCTTCTCTGTCCCTACAAACAAGATTTAGCACAGAATAGCACACTGATAGTTTCCACGAGTGTCCTTCTCTGTCCCTAAACTCAAGGATTTCAAATACGGTTCAGCAAGATTGGTTTAGAACAGAATAGCACACTGATAGTTTCCCTCACTGTCCTTCTCTGTCCCTACAAACAAGATTTAGCACAGAATAGCACACTGATAGTTTCCACGAGTGTCCTTCTCTGTCCCTAAACTCAAGGATTTCAAATACGGTTCAGCAAGATTGGTTTAGAACAGAATAGCACACTGACAGTTTCCCTCACTGTCCTTCTCTGTCCCTACAAACAAGATTTAGCACAGAATAGCACACTGATAGTTTCCAAGAGTGTCCTTCTCTGTCCCTAAACTCAAGGATTTCAAACACGGTTCAGCAAGATTAGTTTAGAACAGAATAGCACACTGACAGTTTCCCTCACTGTCCTTCTCTGTCCCTACAAACAAGGATTAGCACAGAATAGCACACTGACACTTTCCCTCACTGTCCTTCTCTGTCCCTACAAACAAGGTTTAGTACAGAATAGCACACTGACACTTTCCCTCACTGTCCTTCTCTGTCCCTACAAACAAGGTTTAGCACAGAATGACACACTGACACTCTCCCTACCTATCCTTCTCTGTCCCTAAACACAAGGAATCCAGGATTAGTAAAGGAAAAAAATGACACTGTCCCTGCCTATGCTTCTCTTTCCCTGCTCCGGAACACACTACACAAGGCCGCGCGCTGGTGGCCTTTTATAGTGTGGGGCGTGTACTAAACCCCCTCAGCAATAATTGGCCACAGGCATCCTGCCTGTGGCCAATCATTGCTCTCCTCGCTGCCGGCGCTGTGATTGGCCAAGCATGCGGGGTCACAGTGCATGCTTGGCCAATCACAGCGCCTGGATGACACTGCGATGGCGTAGTGCATTGTGGGCCGTTCGCGTCACTCGGATTTGGCGCGAACGGCCCAAATCGTTCGATCTTCGTCGAACGATCGAACAGCCGATGTTCGAGTCGAACGTATGTTCGACTCGAACACGAAGCTCATCCCTAGTTCCCCGCTGTGCAGGAGGTATTGTGGAGCTACGGGCAACTTACTCCACATGATGTGGACTTGAAAACATTTAACTCGTTTTTGGAACTCGATTTTCTGCTACATTTCAAGGATCACTGGAATTCTGACCCGTCCCAACCCCAGTCTGGCAATATTAAATACTGGTGTAGCGATACCCCCAGCTAAGGGAGCCACTGTTATGATTTTTGGGCCTGTAACACACCGCTGTCAACCCCCAGCAATTGGCTCTACCCTCTCTTGGCACAGTTAGTAGGGGATGATAGGATTGTGAGGCCTGCAACTTTAGGCAACACAATCCAGCAACAAAAACACACACAGTGGTATAGCGAACACTGACTGTTTCTTCTGCACAATAATAACACCAACAACAAGTAGACATGTGCAATTCGTTTAGTTACGAATTCGTTATTCGTCAAAATTTGTTATATTAGTTGATTCGTAAACATACGAATAAACGAATGGTTTGATAAAATTACAAACGAACAACGAATTATCGAAAAGAACGAATATGGAAAACCACGAAAATACAAATTTTGTCAATTTGAAACAGCCAAAATACGAAAAACTAAAAAACGAAAACATAAAAACAACGAAAATACCGAACAAAGATAAAAAAATAACGAAAATCAAAATGAACGAAAACGCGAAATTACGAATATTCGAAAAACGTAAAAAAAAACTACGAAAATAAACGAACAGAGATCCATATTAACGAAAATCAAAATGAACAAATTTTTTTTTACGAATCTTCGGAAAACGGAAATCAAAACAACGAAAATTCGAAAAAACTGAAATTCTATTTCGTTCTGAATTAGTTCTGGACGTTGGCCAATGGCTAATAAGCTTGTCCCTTCCCCTGAAGAGGTTGTCTCTTCCCCCAATGAGCTTGTTTCTTATTCCCTTGTGTGTTTTTCTGTGTTAGACTGCAGTGCATTCCATTCACAGTCCAGATAGGTTGTGGTTGGGTAGGTTGCACTGTTCTGTTGGATTTGTGAGTAAAGTTGTGACTTGTGAGAGAGAAATTCTGTTTCTTAAGCGTACTCTGTCTAGATTCTAATTTCTATATTTGTATTTTGTAATATCTCTGACATATTTTTGTTTTCTTCTATTCTGACACATTATGTAAAATTACGAATTATGCCCCGATTACTAATCTACGAAAACAATGTTACGAAAGTACGAATAAATGAGCCAGTCAATCTCACGAAATTACGAATTACAAAATTACGACGAGTAGTGTTTTGAATAAACGGAAAATGTATTCTAACGAAAGTACAAATGTAATTAAATCTACAAAAGTACAATTTTCCAGTCAACAGAAATTAGACACGAAAATACGAATCATTGCAAATCAACGAAAATATAGCTCTAACGAAAATACCAACGCGGCCAAATATAAAATATAACGTAAATACAAATTTCGAATCAACGAAAATTTGACTAACGGAAAATTGAATCAACAGAAAAGTAACCCTTACGGAAATACGAAAGAGTCCAAATACGATAACCCACATCTTACGAAATTACGAATTGTTACGAATCAACAGAAACGCACAGAAACAAAATCAAACTAAACAAATTTTTATGTTGTGCACATGTCTAACAACTAGTCTGCTTAATCCTGGTACTTTTACTAAAGGAAATGATTAAACAGGTTAACACAGTATACTTTAGTATATGAAGAGCCCTGCAATAAAAGGTGTTCAACAATATGCAGGTATACAATCCTGTACAAAGATGACTAACGGACCCCCTTGCAGCTCTCCTCCCTCGTGGGCAAGATGGCTACCCAGCAATGTCTACACTGATAAGTCAGGCCTGACTGTAACTATGGGTAAGTTTCGTAGAGAAGAATCTTCGCTAGCAAATGGTGGTGCACTTTTGAAGACAATTTGTAATCCACGGGAATAAAGGTTGACAAACTTGGTGAACAAAGATAAGGTCATTAACGCTATTCAATGCACTGTCCCTCCCGTGTGCATATGCAAACTCTAATGGGTGAGTCCCGAACAACAAACACTAGGCCTAGAGATCCTGTACTAATCTCTGAGCAGGTGCTCTCTCACCCAACCGGACCAGTCCACGTCCGTATCTTCCATTGCTGTGTCTCGGTACACAGGTTCCATGACACCCGGGTCTTCGGTCCTCCTGGAAGCAGTAGACGGATAGCAGGATGCGACGTCCCTCAGGCTCCTTGGTGGAAACGGAAGGCTCTTTGGAAACACAGGGCCTAGGCTTCAGGCCCTGTCCATAACAACAGACTCAGCAGAGAGTTCCACTTGCTGGGCGGGCAATGTCCAAAGAGAGCGTACTCCGGTCCGCTCCTCAGTTAAATACCCAACCCCAGCAGTCCTTGCGCGGGAAAATGCATCCTGGGTATGGTAGCCTCTGGGTTCCTCAAGCAACACCCCGCTACATTGGTATTGAAACATTCCCCCCCGACTTCAGAGTAGTAATAACTCATATACTTTTGGCAGCTAGGACATTAATTGCAAAACATTGGAAAGCAGATAAGGCACCAAACGTATCAGAGGTACTTGTGACTACCCAGACACACTATGTATATGAATCCCTACTGGCTAGTAGGAGTGGTAATAAGCAAAAGTTTGATAATCATTGGAAAATATGGACTACATGGTTTAAAAGTAATAATTGAACTTTCCATACATAGCTTTGTATTTTAGTCTTACCTCAATCCTTATACTCAAATGTTGGTCGGACCGCAGATAGATTTTCACCTTTTCTATTTCCCTTTCCTTCCTTACCCCCACCCTCTACCTAATTTTTCCTAGTAAGTTATGCTGTACTATTCAACTAGGTTGATGTTTGTAGGTTTATCCAAGTATCCCCTGAGACCATGTCTCAGACACATAATTCTTTGAATATTTGTATACTTTTATACTGTTATTCTTGTAATTGCTGTATTACTTTGCTTTTTGAAAAATTTTCAATAAAAAACAATAAAAAAAAAAAGATCACCAACAAATATTGGCATGTCCTAACCGTGGACCCCACTATTGGCCCCTATGTGACTAAAAATCCATCTTTCACATTTAAATGGTGTCATGGATATGCAGTAGTGTTTGTCTGTCAGCTTACCTTCCTTCCCATGTGTTCATCTTAGAGGCCAGAACCCTTTCACCTGGCTTCCTTTATAATCTCCTCCCAGCCTGACTCCACCCCAGGCCCTATCACAGAACACTATATTAACCTGTGCACTGCAAGCCTGCTTTGCTGATCAACGTGTTTGTTAGGCATTGTGTGTTTGGGTTCCTGCCTGCCGTGTGCTACGTCTGTCTCTCTGTTACATATTTGGCTTGTCCCCGACTATCCCTGTCTGATCGTGACCCTTGACCTTCGGCTCGTTCTTTCGTTATCCTTGTCTGCTTGTGGCCCCTGACCTTCAGCTTGTTATTCGGTTCTCTCATATCTTGTGCTGCTGCTTCCCCTCTTTTCCCCTTATCCTTAGGGGGCGTGAGCTAGGAAACTCCAGGGGCCGCGACCTGGTCCCAGCCTGCAGCATAACATCCTCACCACTAGAGGCCCTGGAGAAGACCTGCTGGGTCTTAGACTCCGCGCCCTGGGGAATCTTGGCTCTAGCTTCCGTTAGGATCCCGGTTGTGCTCCTCTGGTCCCGCTTTCCACAACCACCCAGTTTCCTATCTGCAGCAGTCAGCCATAGGGTTCACTACCTTGCGGTGCACTCCTGTCCCCCTACGGTGTGCATCTGTCACCTGGCCACAGGTGACCTTGACAGTTTGATCAGCCATGAACCCGGCTGACATCCCGTTACCCGTGGATGATCCGTTGCAGGGCATAGTTTGCAGACTTGAAACCCAGGAATCGAATCAGACTCAGGTGATGCGATTCCTCCAGGATCTGGCTTCTCGCTTTGAGCAGCTTCAGGCCTCCTTGGGAACCCTGAATCCGCAACCTCAAATACAACCAGCGGCTGCACCTATTGCACCAGTCGCAGCCACACACTCACTACAACTGCCAGCTCCGTCCCGTTTCTCTGGGGACTCCAAGGCTTGCAGGGGGTTCCTTAGCCAATGCACAATTCATTTTGAGCTTCAGCCCCAAAACTTCCTGTCTGATCGGGCTAAGGTAGCCTATATCATTTCCCTCCTCTCTGGTGAAGCTTTAGCCTGGGCAGCCCCTCTGTGGGAACTGAATGATCCAGTGGTTTCTAGCTTGTCTGGCTTCTTGAAACTTTTTCGGAATATCTTCGAAGAACCGGCTCGTGTCTCTTCAGCGGCCAGCGCCCTTTTACGTCTCCGCCAAGAGTCTGCTTCTGTGGGACAGTATGCCCTTCATTTCCGCATACTGTCGGCTGAGTTGAGCTGGAACAATGAGGCCTTAGTCGCAACCTTTTTGCATGGCCTGTCTGATAGAGTGAAGGATGAATTAGCAGGAAGAACCATCCCCACTGATCTGGCCGGCGTTATCTCCTTGTGTAACCAGATCGATATTCGCTTTCAGGAGAGGACCTTAGAAAAGCAACGCCAGCACTCCTTGGTTCTTAGTCAGCCTGAGCTCCCCTCTCTTCGACCCGTAGAGCATCTCCTACCAGCTGAGGAACCCATGCAGCTGGGTCGGACCAGGCTATCCCCCGAGGAACGTGCTAGGCGCAGAACTCTTGGTCTGTGTCTTTACTGTGGGGGCAAAGGTCATTTTCGTGACACTTGCTCTCTTTGTCCAGAAAAACGTTCGGGTCCACTTCATCTGGAAAGTGGAGTATTGGACCCAGAAATATCACCTTCCCCTTCTCGTCTTCTGCTTTCTGTGTTCCTTCATGTTGGTGCTTCTTCTCATTCGGTCTCAGCATATCTGGATTCCGGAGCCGCTGGTAATTTTATGGACTGGGAAATCGCATCGTCCATGAGACTTACTCTTTTGCCCCTCACCACACCATTGGTGGTCTTGGCGATTGATGGTACTGTTCTCCCAGGGGGACCTATCCGCTTCCAGACCCTCCCTGTTAAGATGTCGGTAGGGACACTCCACCAGGAGTGGATATCCTTCCTTATCTTACCCAAGGCCTCAACGCCTATAATTTTGGGTCTCCCATGGTTACAGCTCCATTCTCCTCATGTGGACTGGACTACTGGACAGATCCTGGCTTGGGGTCCCTCCTGTTCCTCGTCCTGCCTACCCAAGGTTGCCCCCTGTGAATCTGAGCCGGTCATTCATTCCAGGTTGCATAACCATTTACATTTCTCTGTCCCTAACCACCCTTGGACGCACAGCCAGGCTAGCTTGTCTACAAGTCCTGCAGTCGCTACGTCTTGCGATGCGATTCTGGTAGTCGCTACACCTGACTCAGCTATTCACTCTGCCTCTGTACTAGTTATGCCAGTCCAGCCCATGCCCAGTGAGCCTCCTACTTTTTCTTGTTCGGGACATTCTGCTTGTCCTTCAGCTATTCAGTTTGACTCCGGCGACATGTCACCTTCTAACCAACCTGACTTCAGGGTTCCACTGACATCTGCCCAGTCTGATGGTCCTGTGCAAGGTGACCAGTTCCCCTTTAAGGGTCTAGGGGACCCTCCTCAGATTCCTGTTGATCCTCTCATGCCCTTGCTTATTCCTAGAGAGCCTTTGGTCCTCAATAGATCTACTTGTCATCTCCCTACCTCGTTTTCGGTCTCTGAGGATAATCTTAAGTACGAGGTTAGACAAGTTCTGGATTCTCGGCTCTCCAGAGGCATTCTTCAGTACCTTGTGCATTGGAGAGGTTTTGGTCCTGAGGAGGCGTCTTGGATCACTGCATCTGATGTCGCTGCACCTCATCTGTTGAGAAGGTTTCATCAGAGATTTCCCTTTAAGCCTGGGCCCAGGCGGGGGAGGGCCCATAAGAGGGAGGGTACTGTCATGGATATGCAGTAGTGTTTGTCTGTCAGCTTACCTTCCTTCCCATGTGTTCATCTTAGAGGCCAGAACCCTTTCACCTGGCTTCCTTTATAATCTCCTCCCAGCCTGACTCCACCCCAGGCCCTATCACAGAACACTATATTAACCTGTGCACTGCAAGCCTGCTTTGCTGATCAACGTGTTTGTTAGGCATTGTGTGTTTGGGTTCCTGCCTGCCGTGTGCTACGTCTGTCTCTCTGTTACATATTTGGCTTGTCCCCGACTATCCCTGTCTGCTCGTGACCCTTGACCTTCGGCTCGTTCTTTCGTTATCCTTGTCTGCTTGTGGCCCCTGACCTTCAGCTTGTTATTCGGTTCTCTCATATCTTGTGCTGCTGCTTCCCCTCTTTTTCCCTTATCCTATGGGGCGTGAGCTACGAAACTCCAGGGGCCGCGACCTGGTCCCAGCCTGCAGCATAACATCCTCACCACTAGAGGCCCTGGAGAAGACCTGCTGGGTCTTAGACTCCGCGCCCTGGGGAATCTTGGCTCTAGCTTCCGTTAGGATCCCGGTTGTGCTCCTCTGGTCCCGCTTTCCACAACCACCCAGTTTCCTATCTGCAGCAGTCAGCCATAGGGTTCACTACCTTGCGGTGCACTCCTGTCCCCCTACGGTGTGCATCTGTCACCTGGCCACAGGTGACCTTGACAAATGGGCAAGATCCCTTAGAGACCTGTTGGTTTCAAGCGAATTCAATAATTCTGGTAGACGCTGCCAATGCACATATCCAGGTACTTTTACCTGTGGGGGATGCAATTATTGCCGCTTTATTAACACTTCCCGCAATGTAATTTTGCCGAATAGGGACCGTTACAAACCCAAACATTACGCCAACTGCCAGACAGCAGGTGTTGTGTATCTTCTTCTGTGTGAGTGCACTTGCTTTGACTATACAACAGTTCTGGCAGCGTGCTTATCGCCACATCCTCTCTATGAAGGCTTGTAATCCTGACCTCTTATTGGGGAGACATGTGACTGACTTTCATGGTGGAGTGTACCCTAAAATATCCTTCCTTATCCTGGATGGGATACATCCAGGGATGAGAGGAGGAGACATGAATAAACTTCTACTGAAATCAGAGCAGAGGTGGATATTTCAACTTAATGCCACCAAACCTACGGGGCTGAATGGGGCTATATCATTCAGGCCTTTCCTGGAGGGTTTCTCTTCCGGGGGTTCTGAATGGGAGCCTCCTGAACCAAATTTTTGATAATATATCCTCCATTCGGTCAAATGCTTCTCCCAGTGGGTGAGGTGAGGTCTGGGACACTGTATGTATGTACATCTGCATTTCTGGTCTGCCTCCCCTATTTCTGCTACCCCTTTTTCCCCCACTATCATTTTTGGGGGCAGGACGGGAGATTAATGTTGCCTCTTATAGAGGCATGTAAACATATATATATATATATATATGTAAAGGGCAAAGAAAGTCAAATGACAGGTGATGTATCGAAATGAACAGTGTGTCCAATAACACAATACTGGTAGCAGATGATAGTGCCTATATGGATCAAATATAACATTCACAACAAAAAGGAAAAAAAATGAATAAAAATCCTATGAAGGATTAAAATGTGAAAACACTCAATGAAACTCAAGTGAATGAACATCAAAGTGAACAGTACATACACATCTGATTGTGTGTGCCAGAATTGGCAACCATGTATAAACAAACCAAAATATATGGTAGACATGTGCACAACCAAAAAATTAGTTTCCTATCGTTTAGTTTCGTCTCGTTCCGTATGTTCGTAAAGATTCGTAATTTCGTAAGACGCGAGTTTTCCTATTCGGACTCGTTCGTATGTTCGTAACAGTTTAATTTTCGTTGATACTGAATGATTCGTAGTTCTGTCTAAGTTATTTTCGTTGATTTGAAATTCGTAATTTTGTTGATATTGAATGATTCGTATTTCTGTTTAAGTTATTTTCGTACTTTCGTAACAGTTTGATTTTCGTTGATACTGAACGATTCGTAATTCGTAATTTTGTTAGATAATAATTTTCGTTTTTCTGTACACTACTCTGCCGTTTCTGTTGATTCGTAACATTGTTTTGTTTTCCTTGATTCGTGTCTACTACCGTGCTTCAAATGGATTCGTAATTTTTTTATACTTTCGTAAATACATCTCGGCGCGGTCATTCGCAATCTCGCGTTACTAGTTATTTTTATTTTCAACACGCGGCTATAGCTGCGTGTTGAAAATGAAACTAAAATACGTCCACGTGCTTCGAATGCATTCGTACTCCCGTAAATACATCGCGGCCATTCGCAATCTCGTATTTTAGTTTCGTTTTCAACAAGCGGCTATAGCCTCCGCCCCTGTACGCCATTTTGAGAGGGTGTAAGTGGTGTGGTGAGGGAGGAGCAGAGAGCAGTGCAGAGAGCATAGTTGCCAACATTGCAAAAAAAAAATCCGTGACACTTTTTCGCATGTAGGCGGAGCCTTGGTATAATTAGGGGGTGGGGCATTCATTTGAAGGTGTGTTATACTTTAGGAGAAAAAAGTGGCGCACAAAGCGTGGGCGTGGTTTACACGGGTAGTGGGAGTGGCTTAAATGAGCGTGGCTCAAAGGGGGTGTTGTTAAAGTCTGAGATGAATGAGGGATGAAGGGAGAAAGAAAGAGGGAGGGAAGGAAAGAGAAGGAAGGATGGAAGGACAGCAGGCCCAGATCCTACACCATAATAGAAATATGTGTATTCCAGAGTTTAACAATCAACAGATAAAGATAATCCAAACATCTGGTGTTAGCTCTTTAATCATCCCGGCACCATGGTTGTTAGGGTGTCAGGATGACTGAAGTGCATTATTTCTCTTATTACATTTTAATATAAAATGAAATCATTCAACTCACCAAAATGCCGAATCAGTGTTAGCCCCGAGTGTGTCACCTGCCACGTCGCCTGCCACCAGATGCCATCAGGTGTCCCCAGGGGAGTCCCTCCTTACATCAGGCGTCCCCAGAGGAGTCCCTCCTTACATCAGGCGTCCCCAGAGGAGTCCCTCCTTACATCAGGCGTACCCAGCGGAGTCCTTCCTTACATCAGGTGTACCCAGAGGAGTCCCCCCTTACATCAGGCGTCCCCAGCGGAGTCCCCCCTTACATCAGGCGTCCCCAGCGGAGTCCCCTCTTACATCAGGCGTCCCCAGTGGAGTCCCCCCTTACATCAAGTGTCCCCAGAGGAGTCCCCCCTTACATCAGGCGTCCCCAGCGGAGTCCCCCCTTACCTCAGCCGTCCCCAGCGGAGTCCTCCCTTACCACAGGCGTTCCCAGCGGAGTCCCCCCTTACCACAGGCATCCCCAGCGGAGTCCCCCCTTAACCACAGGCGTCTCCTGTCTCGGCCGCCATTATTGTTTCCCCTTCCTCGAAGGGGAACAAAATAGAGGCGGAGCCGACAGTGTGGCTGCAAAAAAAAAAAAATTAAGCTGTGGCGCTGCCGACCCCCGCCCCTTTCCATTACAGACAGACCTGCAGCGGGGCGGGGCGGGGGGGTGGACGGCCGGCCAGCCAAAACACAGATGTAGTACAATAGAAGATAAAGCTGCTGCGGCGCCGCCCACCCCCGGGGAGGTGCGGGGTGTGGGCGGCGCCGCAGCGGCTTTATTTTCTACTGTACTACATCCGTGTTTTGGACTTCTTGAACATGGCGGCCGGCCGAGACATTGTCTCCGCCAGCCGTGGACCTCTAGCGGCGGCGGCCTGCGGTGTCCAAATTCGGGGAAAACGGGAAAAATCGGATTGGCCGGGACATTGGCCGGGACAAAATAAATCCGGGAAAAGGGTTTGAATCCCGGGAACGTCCCGGCCAATCCGTGTCTGTTGGCAACTATGAGAGAGTGATATTGTGGTTTTTGTAGTTGTTTTTGTGTGGTTTGGTGGTTTTATTGCAATTAGAATGTCTGGGAGTGAGAATGGACGTGTGAGTCTTGTAAGTGAGAATGTTGGTGTTAGTGAGTGTGTTGGTATGAGAGTTGGTGTTGGTGTGACTGAGAGTGGAGGGATTGAGGACTGGAGTATTCTTATTTTACCGGTCCATGCAAAAAAAAATATATACTAATCTACTTCTCCTACCATGAATACGTAGTATATGCTGCCTGGGCTGGCCTAGTAGTGGCACTGGCTAACACAACAAAAAAAATAGGTAGGGGCAGACAGACAGCAATATAATAAAACACAGTCCCAGAAAAGGGAAAAAAACTAACTTTAGAAAATCCTAGGAGTAATAGAAATAGTAAGAAATGTATAATTTCTATATCAATCTCTTTGAATGACTCACAAATCAAACACCACCCACACCCTGTCTAGAATGTAGTCTGACAAAGAAGAAAAATACAATATGTCAGAGATATTACATAAATAAAATTATAAATTAGAATGTAGACTCTAGAATCTCAATCTAATATCCTTAAGAAACAAAGAATTTCTCTCTCCCAAGTAAAAAATTTACTCACAAAATCCAACAGAACAGTGCAACCTACCCAACCACACCCTATCTGGACTCTGGATGGAATGCACTGCAGTCTAACACAGAAAAACACACATACACACACATTATAGCACGTCTATAAGAAACAAGCTCATTGGGGGAAGAGACAACCTCTTCAGGGGAAGGGACAAGCTTATTGGCCATTGGCCAAAGTCCAGAACTAATTCAGAACTAACGAAATAGAATTTAAGTTTTTACGAATTGTCGTTGTTTTCATTTCCGTTTTCCGAAGATTCGTAATTTTTTTTCCGTTCATTTTGATATTCGTTAATATGGATCTTTGTTCGTTATTCGTTGTTTTGTTTTTCGAATATTCGTAATATCTCGTTTTCGTTCATTTTTATTTTCATTATTTTTTATCTTTTTTCTGTGTTTTCGTTGTTTTTATGTTTTCGTTTTTCACTTTTTCGTTTTTTGTTTGTTTCAAATTTACTAAATTCGTATTTTATTTGTTTTCCATATTCGTTCGTTTAGATTATTTGTTGTTCGTTTGTAATGTTATCGAACCGTTCGTTCATTCGTATGTTTACGAATCAACGAATATAACGAATTTTGACGGATAACGAATTCGTAACTAAACGAATTGCACATGTCTAATATATGGTACTCGAGCCTGGAATTCACATAGGCATGACACATATGTACATACTGAATAACAATATACAAAGTAAAAAATGGAAACAAAGTTCAGGTGAGTAAAATGAATAAAGTGGGTGCAGAAAGTCCACTAATTGTAGAAACGAGTCCAATTCCAAAGTGTTAAGGAAAAAAGGGGGTTGAGGAAATATTGTGCTGTAGGAAGGTAATAATGGAAGTGATAGATGTAAATCCACCGACACCGCAGATTAGGTTTCTCCGTGTGATGAGCATCAGATGAAATGGGTAACCTTACCGGATGATATGGACCTACACTAGTGGCAAGGTCAACAGCCCCTGCAGATACAACCCTCTGCGGGGTCTTGAGACGGTCACAGGACGTCGCAGCACCAGAGCTCGATCTCCTGCCCTGCCTCTGGTATCTCTCCTCCGTCAGTTATAAAAGCAGGATCTCCCAGCCTCTGCAGGGGCCGAATACTCCTCCAATCGGGATACAGCGTGTGAGGAAATAAAAAAAAACTTGGATAGTGTATTACCTCAAAAGCGCTTGTTTGTTTATTCCAAATAGCAATACAAAAAGTTACAAACATTTAAAAAAGCCGGCATAAAACTCTTAAGCGTACACCCGTGCTTGCGGGGTCACATGAATGGGTAGTGACGTCAGCGCGTGGCACCGCCCAAAGCGCTTTTGAGGTAATACACTATCCAAGTTTTTTTTAGCGCGACTTTCTTTCCCCTTTACATTTTTTGTTGCATGGTTTCACATGTTTTGAATGTGTCGCAGCTCGGCTTCCATTAGCTATTTTTAATTTTCGCATTAGCGCTGTATTTACGCTACTACTTACTAACAATATATATATATATATATATATATATATATATATATATATATATGTGTAGCGGGGTCTCCTTTAA
The DNA here is from genome assembly GCA_029206835.1 of Rana muscosa. NCBI lineage: Eukaryota > Metazoa > Chordata > Amphibia > Anura > Ranidae > Rana > Rana muscosa. The sequence goes on from CM055122.1 coordinate 1,216,321,641, forward strand.
AGACTCTCAGGACTACCTTACCCAGAACCCCATTCGGAACCCAGGGTGCAATGTTTCCACCCCAGAGACTCATGGGTGGGGTTATATAAGGAGGAGGCGAGGCTGCGCTCGGCCTCTTTGGGACACGAGACTTCAGTGGAGAGATCTTCCTGTGTGGATCTGCTGTGGTGCAAGGCCTGAAGCCTGGGGCCTTGCGCTGCTACCCAAAAGAGCCTTCCACCCTCATTGCGAGCCTGGGTGGCACCTGACTCGGTCATCCTCAACCGCTGCTGAGCCGGAGACCCGACCGCTGCAGACGCTGTGTGTGGAGACACAGCAGGTGGAAGTTCCCAGACTGGGATCGCGTCCGGAGGGGTGAGCGAGCACCTGCTCAACCCATATACTGTACACTATTGTTAGGCCTACAGACTGCCGTGGCCCACCAGTTCATATTTAAGTCCCCACTGGAGATCCATAGCAGAGCTGAGTCAAACGGATCTCTAGTGGAGTGTTCTGTGTTGGCACTTTTACCCTTTGGATTACAAATGTGTTCCTGAAATGTGCACCACCGTTTAAAGACTTGCATGCAAAGCATTCATCCCCTAGAGACTGAGTTATAGGGTCAGGCCTGGCCAGCCAGATAGTTTATTTAGTTGATGTGCCATAGGGCGCATAGTGAAGTACTGTTACACGTGGTGCGTGTGTGCCATATCTTACTAGTTGTAGTGTGTCTATTGCTGCAGGGCTCTGCAGATAAATTCATGTGATTTGTTACAACTGTTGATTTTTATTGCCAGTAGAAAGTAAACTCGTTATTCTTCTATCGTTGCATTGGTGTCTGAATTTAACCATAGAGCATAAGATATATATATTACCCCAGACTAACTGTGCCAGGGTGGGTCGAGTAAATTGCCGGGGGTTGGCGGAGCTGTCTTCAGGGCCCAAACTAAATCTGCGGCCCTCTTAGCTGAGGGTATCGCTACACGTGGGGGTTCTCTTCCGGGATCCTGATAAAGCAGGTGAACGCCAGAAGTGCCGGCATGGACCCCATGGACCCGCAAGCAGTAGAAGCGTGGTTCAAAGCCTCTAGGACAGAGCCAAACCAGTCGATATTCATCAGCCTCCCAGGGGAGGAATGGTCAACTGAGACGGTAGAGGAGTTAATGAAGTCAGTGTCCCCAGATCACACACCGTGGGTGATGGAGATAAAGTCAGACCCAGACATCTCATATCAGTATGCACTAGTGGAGTACTGGGACGGGATGCCAGAGGCTTGCAAGCGCAAGTGTGTGCGGACGCCAGACAACAGAACCTATAGGTTGGTGCACGCAGTAACTGTAAAGAAGGAACCATCACCAATGGGATCACCGCAGGCTGCGGCCCGTACCCCACCTGAAAGAGGAGACAGGGCGACGCCTCCGGTGGCGCCTGCACCTGTCACTGCTATATCACCAGAACTGATAAATGCAATAGGGGATCTGCTAACAAAATGTCAGAAGACAAGCACGGTGCATGTAGAGACTAGCTACCGGAGACTAAAGATATTCTCAGGGAAGCTCCCTGTCCCTGCAGGGGAGGAAGACTTTGATACTTGGGTGGAACAGGCATTACAAGCAGTGGAGGCATAGGGGGTGCCTGAAGCGCAGAAGAGGCAACGAGTGATAGAAAGCCTTAAAGGCGCAGCAGCAGAAGCGGTGAAAAGTTTCCGGTTTGGAAATACGGACTGCACGGCTCAAGACTGTCTAGCTATGCTACAGGAAGAGTTTGGTCAGTTAGAAAAGGTGACAGAGATGGTCTACCAATTTGAACATACTTTCCAACACCCGAATGAGAAGCTTTCAGAGTATGTCAGAAGACTGAACAAGTTGCTGTGTAAGATTGTCTTGAAGAAGGGAATGATGCCCCAAGATACAGATGCGGCAAGAATGAAGCAAGTCTTAAAGGGAGCGTTACGCTCGGATCCAGTCTGGTTGCACATGAAAACCTCAGGAGGAGGAACGTCACTGACTTACTCTGATTTGATAAAAATCATCAGAGATGAGGAGGCACTGCAGAAGGATCAGGCAATGATAAAGACAAGTCATGCCCCTACACCAGTGATAGTCAACTCGCTCATGACTCCAGAAAGAGACTCAGAAGTGGACACTTTGAAATCACAAATGTCTCAGTTGTTAGAGATGCTAACATCTCTGATTGCGAAAGACACACAGGGTCCAGAGAAAGAGGTAGCGAGAAAGGAACTGTTCTCAGCTGCTTCGACACACGCATCTCTGCAAGACTGGGGGGACATCATCTGTTTTAACTGTGGGGGAGTTGGCCACATTGCTTTCTCCCTAGAAGAAGAAAACAGATAACCGCAAGCCGGCGGGAAACTCCAGAGGGCCCCGGTGAAGGAGCCAACCGGGTGCCCATCATCTTCAGTGAGCTCCAAGCTGAATGCGAAGCAGAAGAAAAGAGGAGACAAAACCCCTCAGAGGAAACACAACATTCCTCAACAGAGATACACCCCAGAGAAAGGGGGCAAGACCCCTCAGAAGAGGCACAGCATTCCCCAGAGGGGATGCACACCTAAGAAAAACAATAATATCCCTCAGCGGGTCTGTACACCCATTGAAAGGAGGGAAATCAATGCATACCAGGCTCAAGAAAGACTAAAGTCCAAAGGGAGTTGGACGAGAGAGAGTCCGAAGGGAAAGGACCAGAAGAAGGCGACCCCTGCCAGGCCATATCCGGAGAAGCTGGTAGGCCCATCTCCTATAGTGCCCATTCAAGTGGAGGGAGTCTACACCAGAGCCATCTTGGATACTGGGGCACAAGTGACCCTATTATACCGGGATTTCTACGATAAGCACTTGAGTCATCTGCCCATCCAGAAGATAGAGGAACTGGAAATATGGGGGATTGGAACCCAGAGCTTCCCCTATGATGGCTATCTGCCCATCAAGATGACCTTTGACACATCTGTGGCTGGGAAGGCCAAAGTGTTTGACACCCTGGCAGTTGTGTGCCCTCGGCCGCCAGGAGCCAACAAGAGTTCCCTTATAATAGAGACAAACACGGACCTGGTCCGAAGACTCCTGACCCCTCTAGTGAAAGAGAAGGGGCAAGCGGCCACCAAGATCCACCCCATGCTGAAGATGGCCTACCAATGACTGGTCCTAGAGCAGAAGACCCCTGGAGAGGGGATAGGGAAGGTGTGGAGACTTGAAAAAGAAGGTGTAGTGTTGCAGCCCGGCGAAATAACCTGTCTCAGAGCCACTGTGAAGCTTACTTGGAAGAAGCCTGGACCCTTTGTCGTGCTGGAGTCCGACCCAAGGAGAGAGCTCTCAGGTCTGGAAGTGATACCAGAAGTGATTCCGCTGAAGGCCCTGAAGAAGGCTCATTGTAGAGTTCCGGTGAGTGTTAGGAACACTACAGGTGACCCCATGGAGATCCCAGCCAGAATGCTGCTGGGCCAGGTGAGCCCTGCTGCCCCGGTTACCCTGTCAGAAGTCAAGGGGACGTCTCATGGAGAAGACTGTAGGAGACATGAACCTTATTGAAGTCCTTGTATACCTGGACGATGTCATTGTCTTTGGGAGAACCTTGGAAGAACACAAAGAGAGGCTGGAAAAAGTGTTGAGAAGACTCAGTGAGGAGGGACTCAAGCTTTCGCCTGAGAAGTGTCGGTTCTACCAGTCTTCTGTGAACTATCTGGGGCACATAGTGTCTGAAGAAGGGGTAGCCACAGACCCTGAGAAATTGGAGGCAGTTACCTCCTGGCCACGACCCACCACAGTAACAGAACTCAGATCCTTCTTGGGGTTCTGCTCCTATTACAGGAGGTTTGTGGAAGGATTCGCCCCAAATTGCCAAACCATTGAATGAACTACTCAAGACCGAGGGGGAAGAGGACGACTCAGGGCCCAGGAAGCCGGGAGAGTCAGTCAGAGATCAGTGGAACCAGAGGTGTGAAGAGGCTTTCCAGGCGTTGAAGAAGAGCCTAACCACTGCCCAGTCTTGGCCTACGCAGACCCAACCAGACCCTATGAACTACATGTAGATAATAGTCATGACGGTCTGGGAGGAGTACTTTACCAAGAACACGAAGGACAACTGCGGCCTGTTGCTTACGTGAGCAGGAGCCTGACCCCCTCTTAGAAGAACTAACCCACTCTAACCCACTCACAAGCTGGAGTTCCTGGCCCTTAAGTGGGCGGTAGTAGACAAGCTCAAAGACTACCTGTATGGGGCGGAGTTCACTGTGAAGACCGACAACAACCCCCTTACCTACCTCTTCACCACAGCAAAGCTGGACGCCATTGGACACAGGTGGCTGGCCGCACTGTCTGGATTCGATTTCAGCCTAAAGTACAGGCCAGGGGCTGGAAATCGAGATGCAGACTCTCTGTCCAGGAGATCTCATGCCCCCACCAGTGACACAGAAGGTGCGGGCCCTTTGTCAAGGGGCTGAATTACAAGCTAGAGGAGGCTCGAGGGCAGAAGAGATAGGAGTTACCATGGTAGGAGTCCCCAAACAATACTGTGGAGTAACCCAACTGGAGGAAGACAATCTGCCTAAACTGTCCAAGAAGGAGCTTCCAATTAGAAGACCCCATGGGGAAATTGGTCCTGGAAGCCCTGGAGAATCAGGATCCAAATAGACTCCTACGCCACTCCTCAAAGGAAGCTCGCCTGTTGAGGAAAGAGTGGGACAGGTTACAGGTGCATCAGGGAGTGGTCTACCGAAGGGGCCCCTCTGATGGCCTGGAAGATAAATGGCAATTGTTCCTTCCGGAAAAACATCGAGAGACTGTTCTGATTGCCCTACATGACAATCACGGCCACCTGGGGGCGGAAAGGACCTTTCAACTCGTCAGAAATCGGTTCTATTGGCCCTGCATGAGGGCAGAAGTAGAAGAGTGCTGCCATTCATGTGCACGCTGCATCCAGAGGAAGACTTTACCCCATCAAGCTGCCCCAATGGGCCATCTACAAAGTCAAGACCCAATGGATCTGGTATGCATTGATTTTCTCTGCCTCTAACACGACCTGAGTGGACTAGGAAATGTTCTGGTGATAACCGATCATTTCACCCGGTATGCCCAAGCTTTCCCAACCAAAGACCAGAAGGCTTCCACAGTGGCCAAGGTACTTATGGAGAAGTATTTTGTCCATTATGGGCTGCCACAGCGACTCCATTCAGACCAAGGAAGGGACTTTGAGAGTCGGCTGATCCGGAAACTCCTGGTTTCTTTAGGAATCAAGAAAACCCGAACCACACCTTACCACCCACAGGGAGATGCTCAGCCGGAGAGGTTTAACCGAACCCTGCTCAACATGTTGGGAACTCTGTATAGTGAAAAGAAACAACATTGGAGCAAACACATAGCAGCTATAGTACACGCTTACAACTGCACCACAAGTGATGCTACAGGCTACACCCCCTATCAACTCATGTTTGGGAGAGAAGCAAGGTTACCTGTGGACCTGGCCTTTGGCACCTCCTTAGACCATTCCTCAGCCACTTCCCACAAAGGATATGTGGACAGGCTCAGACACAGCCTGAAAGTAGCCTATGAACAAGCTCAGGTGGCCTCAGATCAAAGGGGAGCTCGAAACAAAAGAAACTTCGACCTGAAGGTCCGTGTGCAAGACCTGCAGCCCGGGGACCGAGTACTGCTACACAATCTGGGGGTCCCTGGAAAACACAAACTTGCAGACAGATGGAGATCTGAACCCTATGTCATCTGTAGGAAGCTGCCGGGCCTGCCTGTTTACAAGTTGAAGCCAGAAGGGAAGGTAGGACCACTGAAGACGTGGCATCGAAACCACCTGCTCCCACTTGCTGAAGCAGTCAGGATACCTCCAGTGAGGGACTCCCCTGAACCAGTCTCTATTCTGGATACTCCCAGGCCAAACACTCGGTCCCAGACCTCTCGGGCTGAAGATGGAGAGGCTTCTGAACTTAGTGGAGATGAAGGAAGAGAACTTGACTGGCTGTGGCCTTCCCCAACTCCAGGAACTTCTGCTATAGATCTTCCAACCACTGAAGACACTATGGATGGAAAACTGAATGCAGAAGCCACTGAGTTCATCCCATCTAGTCCTTCATCAGATTACTTGGAAGATGCCTGTGACACTTACTCAGAAGAGGACCCTAGAGACTCTATGTATCCTTTGGTCCCTGAAGCAGATGTTCCAGAGCCCACCGTGTTGCCCGAACCTGCTACGGAAGAAGAGCCTGTGGCGCCAGAGCCAGAAACCCCAAGAGAGCAAAGGGCTCAAAAAGTCATAAGGCCTCCCAAAAAGTTGACCTACCCACAAATGGGGAAGAGCTCAGAAGATTCTGTGGTCACTGCCAGGAGGAGTGCAGAGAATCCGGATCCCTCCACTGTTCATTTGGTGGAGGGCAACCCCCACTCACTCTCTGGCACAGTTAGGCAGGCCACTCATGATAGTGTGACCTGTGGGCAAGGGAATTCAACCCCTCGGTTTTGGTGGGAATTCCCTATGTCAACATCATACGCATCGTTGTCTAGGGTTGTACACAGTGTATGTTAGAATTATCTTCGGGGACCAAAGAGTTTAAGTGGGGGGAGTGTGTAGCGGGGTCTCCTTTAAAGACTCTCAGGACTACCTTACCCAGAACCCCATTCGGCACCCAGGGTGCAATGTTTCCACCCCAGAGACTCATGGGTGGGGTTATATGAGGAGGAGGCGAGGCTGCGCTTGGCCTCTTTGGGACACGAGACTTCAGTGGAGAGATCTTCCTGTGTGGATCCGCTGTGGTGCAAGGCCTGAAGCCTGGGGCCTTGCGCTGTTACCCAAAAGAGCCTTCCACCCTTATTGCGAGCCTGGGTGGCACCTGACTCGGTCATCCTCAACCGCTGCTGAGCTGGAGACCCGACCGCTGCAGACGCTGTGTGTGGAGACACAGCAGGTGGAAGTTCCCGGACTGGGATCGCATCCGGAGGGGTGAGCAAGCACCTGCTCAACCCATATACTGTACACTATTGTTAGGCCTACAGACTGCCGTGGCCCACCAGTTCATATTTAAGTCCCCACTGGAGATCCATAGCAGAGCTGAGTCAAACGGATCTCTAGTGGAGTGTTCTGTGTTGGCACTTTTACCCTTTGGATTACAAATGTGTTCCTGAAATGTGCACAACCGTTTAAAGACTTGCATGCGAAGAATTCATCTCCTAGAGACTGAGTTATAGGGTCAGGCCTGGCCAGCCAGATAGTTTATTTAGTTGATGCGCCATAGGGCGCATAGTAAAGTACTGTTACACGTGGCACGTGTGCGCCATATCTTACTAGTTGTAGTGTGTCTATTGCTGCAGGGCTCTGCAGATAAATTCATGTGATTTGTTACAACTGTTGATTTTTATTGCCAGTAGAAAGTAAACTCGTTATTCTTCTATCATTGCATTGGTGTCTGAATTTAACCATAGAGCATAAGATATATACAGGTCCTTCTCAAAAAATTAGCATATTGTGATAAAGTTCATTATTTTCTGTAATGTACTGATAAACATTAGACTTTCATATATTTTAGATTCATTACACACAACTGAAGTAGTTCAAGCCTTTTCTTGTTTTAATATTGATGATTTTGGCATACAGCTCATGACAACCCAAAATTCCTATCTCAAAAAATTAGCATATCATGAAAAGGTTCTCTAAACGAGCTATTAACCTAATCATCTGAATCAACTAATTAACTCTAAACACCTGCAAAAGATTCCTGAGGCTTTTAAAAACTCCCAGCCTGGTTCATTACTCAAAACCGCAATCATGGGTAAGACTGCCAACCTGACTGCTGTCCAGAAGGCCATCATTGACACCCTCAAGCAAGAGGGTAAGACACAGAAAGAAATTTCTGAACGAATAGGCTGTTCCCAGAGTGCTGTATCAAGGCACCTCAGTGGGAAGTCTGTGGGAAGGAAAAAGTGTGGCAGAAAACGCTGCACAACGAAAAGAGGTGACCGGACCCTGAAGAAGATTGTGGAGAAGGACCGATTCCAGACCTTGGAGGACCTGCGGAAGCAGTGGACTGAGTCTGGAGTAGAAACATCCAGAGCCACCGTGAACAGGCGTGTGCAGGAAATGGGCTACAGGTGCCGCATTCCCCAGGTCAAGCCACTTTTGAACCAGAAACAGCGGCAGAAGCGCCTGACCTGGGCTACAGAGAAGCAGCACTGGACTGTTGCTCAGTGGTCCAAAGTACTTTTTTCGGATGAAAGCAAATTTTGCATGTCATTCGGAAATCAAGGTGCCAGAGTCTGGAGGAAGACTGGGGAGAGGGAAATGCCAAAATGCCTGAAGTCCAGTGTCAAGTACCCACAGTCAGTGATGGTCTGGGGTGCCATGTCAGCTGCTGGTGTTGGTCCACTGTGTTTTATCAAGGGCAGGGTCAATGCAGCTAGCTATCAGAAAATTTTGGAGCACTTCATGCTTCCATCTGCTGAAAAGCTTTATGGAGATGAAGATTTCATTTTTCAGCACGACCTGGCACCTGCTCACAGTGCCAAAACCACTGGTAAATGGTTTACTGACCATGGTATTACTGTGCTCAATTGGCCTGCCAACTCTCCTGACCTGAACCCCATAGAGAATCTGTGGGATATTGGGAAGAGAAAGTTGAGAGACGCAAGACCCAACACTCTGGATGAGCTTAAGGCCGCTATCGAAGCATCCTGGGCCTCCATAACACCTCAGTAGGGATGAGCTTCGTGTTCGAGTCGAACATACGTTCGACTCGAACATCGGCTGTTCGATCGTTCGACGAAGATCGAACGATTTGGGCCGTTCACGCCAAATTCGAGTGACGCGAACGGCCCACAATGCACTACGCCATCGCAGTGTCATCCAGGCGCTGTGATTGGCCAAGCATGCACTGTGACCCCGCATGCTTGGCCAATCACAGCGCCGGCAGCGAGGAGAGCAATGATTGGCCACAGGCAGGATGCCTGTGGCCAATTATTGCTGAGGGTGTTTAGTACACGCCCCACACTATAAAAGGCCGCCAGCACGGCGGCCTAGTGTAGTGTGTTCCGGAGCAGGGAAAGAGAAGTATAGGCAGGGACAGTGACATTTATTTCTTTCTTGCTTAACCTGGATTCCTTTAGTTTAGGGAAAGAGAAGGATAGGTAGGGAGAGTGTCAGTGTGTTTTACTGTGCGAATCCTTGTTTCTAGGGACAGGGAAGGACAGTGAGGGAATTCTCCTTGTGCTATAGTGTGCTTTAAAAAAACATTTTTTCTAGGGACAGAAAACTCTAGGTAGGGAGAGTGTCAGTTTCTTTCACTGTGATAATACTTGTTTCTAGGGACAAAGAAGGAAAGTGAGGGGAATTCTCCTTGTGCTATAGTGTGCTTTAAAAAAACATTTTTTCTAGGGACAGAAAACTCTAGGTAGGGAGAGTGTCAGTTTCTTTCACTGTGATAATCCTTGTTTCTAGGGACAAAGAAGGAAAGTGAGGGGAATTCTCCTTGTGCTATAGTGTGCTTTAAAAAAAAAAAATTCTAGGGACAGAAAACTCTAGGTAGGGAGAGTGTCAGTTTCTTTCACTGTGATAATCCTTGTTTCTAGGGACAAAGAAGGAAAGTGAGGGGAATTCTCCTTGTGCTATAGTGTGCTTTAAAAAAACATTTTTTCTAGGGACAGAAAACTCTAGGTAGGGAGAGTGTCAGTTTCTTTCACTGTGATAATCCTTGTTTCTAGGGACAAAGAAGGAAAGTGAGGGAAATTCTCCTTGTGCTATAGTGTGCTTTAAAAAAACATTTTTTCTAGGGACAGAAAACTCTAGGTAGGGAGAGTGTCAGTGTCTTTTACTGTGCGAATCCTTGTTTCTAGGGACAAAGAAGGAAAGTGAGGGGAATTCTCCTTGTGCTATAGTGTGCTTTAAAAAAACATTTTTTCTAGGGACAGAAAACTCTAGGTAGGGAGAGTGTCAGTTTCTTTCACTGTGATAATCCTTGTTTCTAGGGACAGGGAAGGACAGTGAGGGAATTCTCCTTGTGCTATAGTGTGCTTTAAAAAAACATTTTTTCTAGGGACAGAAAACTCTAGGTAGGGAGAGTGTCAGTGTCTTTTACTGTGCGAATCCTTGTTTCTAGGGACAGGGAAGGACAGTGAGGGAATTCTCCTTGTGCTATAGTGTGCTTTAAAAAAATATTTTTTCTAGGGACAGAAAACTCTAGGTAGGGAGAGTGTCAGTGTCTTTTACTGTGCGAATCCTTGTTTCTAGGGACAGGGAAGGACAGTGAGGGAATTCTCCTTGTGCTATAGTGTGCTTTAAAAAAACATTTTTTCTAGGGACAGAAAACTCTAGGTAGGGAGAGTGTCAGTGTCTTTTACTGTGCGAATCCTTGTTTCTAGGGACAAAGAAGGAAAGTGAGGGGAATTCTCCTTGTGCTATAGTGTGCTTTAAAAAAACATTTTTTCTAGGGACAGAAAACTCTAGGTAGTGTGAGGGGGTTAACTCGGTAGCGGGTGTGTGTGACCCCCTGGTTGGGCTCCCCACACAAAAACAGGGCCAGCAGACGGAGGTTGTGGTTTTCAAAATCAAAAGGTGCGGTTTATTTCTCTATGTACAGTGACAAAAACACAGCAAAGCCAAAAAGAAACATAAACAAAATAAATCCTGGTCAGTTTGACCTCTGACTAAACATGCAGGTTTCCTAAACTAACAACTGGGATCAGCCTGGTGCTGTCCTAGTCCCTAAGTCCCTGGTTTAGTAAAAGTCCAAACAAATAGCCACACAGGCTTTGCCTCACCGCACAGGGGTTCACTCTCCCTAGACAGTCCACACAGGTCTGGGTCCAGGCATGAGCTAACATCTAATGAAGCTGGGAGTTTTTATAGAGGCCTTAAACGAACTGACAGGCTTCAGCTGGTCTCATCAACTCCCTGCCTGCACGACGCCCAGCCCTCTCCCTAGAGGTATGAGTCATCCATGAGCCCACTAGCCTCAGCTGGGCTTCATCAACTCCCTCCCTAGTTGTATAAGTCAGCATAAAGCCTGAATCTGGGAGAAATATATCTACCCCCCTGGATGCAACCAGGTGACTTTACCTTCCTGCTGTCACATACCCCCCCCTCTTGTTTTAACCTTGGGGTTGGAACACCAGCAATCAGGCATTCATGTACTCGAGACAAAGCATCCACATTCCCCATTTGAACGCCAGGGCGATGCTTTACTGTGAAGTTGAATTCCTGTAGGGCCAGGAACCACCTATTCACTCTTCTATTTGTCTCCTTGTTTTGAGCCATCCACTTTAACGGAGCGTGATCCGTAACCATGTCAAAGTGCCTACCTAGCAGATAGTACCGAAGGGAATCTAGAGCCCACTTCACCGCTAAACACTCCTTTTCAACCGTGGCGTAATTTACCTCATGGGACTTCAACTTCCTGCTGAGGTAAATGACTGGGTGCTCTTCCCCGTTCCAGACCTGGGACAATACTGCTCCTAACCCCACATCTGACGCATCACTTTGTACGACAAAGTCTTTAGAGAAGTCGGGTGAGTACAACACTGGCTGGCTACATAAGGCTTGTTTCAAGAATTGGAATGCTGCCTCAGCCTCGGGGGTCCATTTAATCATGACCGACCCTTTCCCTTTCGTCAGGTTGGTTAGGGGCACAGCCTTAGAAGCAAAGTGGGGAATGAAGCGCCGATAATAACCCGCGATTCCCAGAAAGGCCCGTACCTGCTTCTTGCTGTTGGGACGTGGCCAACTCTGGATGGCCTCGACTTTGTTGAGTTGGGGTTTTATCACTCCCCTGCCAATGGTGTACCCAAGATATTTGGCCTCCTCCTGCCCAATGGTACACTTCTTGGGGTTAGCCGTAAACCCCGCTTCCCGGATAGAGTCTAGGACTGCTTGCACTTTTGGCAGATGTGAGGCCCAATCTGTGCTATGGACAATTACGTCATCCAGGTAAGCCGCAGCATACTTCCGATGGGGCCTCAGTATCTGGTCCATTTTCCGCTGGAATGTGGCCGGCGCATTCTGTAACCCGAACGGCATTCTCTTATATTGGAACGCCCCGTCTGGGGTTACAAATGCGGTTTTCTCTTTGGCCGACTTGGCCAGGGGAATTTGCCAATACCCTTTTGTGAGGTCAAGAGTCGTCATGTATCGGGCTGTTCCCAGCCGGTCGATCAACTCATCTATACGTGGCATGGGGTAGGTGTCAAATTTTGTAACTTTGTTCAACTGACGAAAATCATTACAAAATCGCCAGCTCCCATCCGGTTTAGGCACCAACACAATGGGACTAGACCAATCACTTTGGGACTCCTCTATCACCCCTAAGTTCAGCATTTTCTGTACTTCCTCCCGTATTGCCTCCCGTCGGGCCTCTGGGATCCGATAGGGTTTTAACTTCACCCTTTCACCGGGCGGGGTAATAATATCATGCTCTACCCCAGATGTTTGTCCCGGCAGCTCAGAGAACACCTCCTTGTTGCGAAGCACAAACTCCTTAACCTCCTGTTGTTGGGGTTGTGACAAGGTGGCTGCTATTCCAACCTCCGGAATCACGCAACCAGTTTGAGCTGGTGACCAAGTTTCTGCGACTAGGGACTCTCTATCCCTCCAGGCTTTCAACAGATTAACGTGATATATCTGTTCGGGCTTTCGCCTTCCTGGTTGTCTGACCTTGTAATTCACTTCGCTCACTTTTTCCATTATCTCATAGGGGCCTTGCCATTTGGCAAGGAATTTACTTTCAACCGTAGGGACAAGTACCAATATCCTATCCCCCGGGGAAAAGGTACGGGTCTTTGCTCCACGGTTGTACACTCTCTGCTGTGCCAACTGCGCTTGGGCCAAATGTTCCTTCACGATGGGCATTACCTGTGCAATTCGATCTTGCATCAGGGCGACATGCTCAATCACACTCCTGTGGGGAGAACTCTCACTTTCCCAAGTTTCCTTGGCAATATCCAACAGCCCTCTTGGGTGTCTCCCATACAGTAACTCAAAGGGGGAGAATCCCGTAGAGGATTGGGGCACCTCCCTAATAGCAAACATCAAATAAGGAAGTAGACAGTCCCAATCCTTTCCATCTCTATCCACCACTTTCTTCAACATTTGTTTTAGGGTTTTGTTGAATCTTTCAACCAGCCCATCGGTTTGGGGGTGATACACAGATGTACGCAATTGCGTCACTTTGAACAATTTACACAGCTCTTTCATAACCCGGGACATAAAGGGTGTACCTTGGTCCGTAAGCAGTTCTTTACAAATACCCACCCGGCTAAAAACAAGAGATAGCTCTTTGGCTATGGTTTTGGCCGAGGTATTTCTGAGAGGGATCGCTTCTGGATAACGGGTGGCATAGTCCATTATAACCAATATGTACTGGTGCCCCCTAGCGGACTTGATTATAGGACCTACCAAATCCATTGCGATTCTCTCAAACGGGACCTCAATGATGGGTAGAGGGACCAGCGGGCTACGGAAATGTGGCATCGGGGCCGACCTCTGACACACAGGGCAGGAGGAACAATAATTTTCTATGTCCTTCATCACCCCAGGCCAATAGAATCTCTGTAATACCCTCTCTCGGGTTTTCTCTGTCCCCAGATGACCTCCAAGAATGTGCCCATGGGCCAACTCCAACACCAACTTCCTGTAAGGTTTGGGCACCACAAGCTGCTCAACGGTTTCTTCTGCCCTTTTTGCCACCCGATACAGTAGGTCCTTCTCTACGCTGAAGTATGGGTAAGTGCAGGTATTATCTGGGTTCACTAACTCGCCATCTATTTCCACTACGTTTTCCCGTGCCTTTATTAGGGCGGGGTCTTTTAACTGTTCTGTGGCAAAATTTTCCCTGTGAACCTCCAGATCAGAAAACTCCACAGACGGTAGGTTTTCGTCTGAGGAGGTGGGCTCCTCTCCAGTTTCTTGAGTCTCCCCTGCCAATACTGACAAGGGAAATTCTGGAGAGTCCTCACCACTCTCAGAGGAGTTCTGGCTATCACATTCCTGGTACATAGGGGCACCAGTGGGGGGCTCAGGATCATCCCACAGTTCCCAGAACTTCGGAAAATCCCTTCCCACAATGGCATCATGCGGTAATTGAGATACTAACCCCACTGGATGAGAGAGGGTACCTTTGGGGGTCTCGAAACACACTGTAGTCACTGGATACTCTCGGGTGTCCCCATGCACACAAATAACAGCTACCTTGCTATTCCCAGAGACCTCTGTTTTAACTAATTCAGCCTTTATCAGGGTCACAAGGCTACCTGAATCCAGTAATACCACAACATTTCTACCATTAATACACATTTTGCATAAATGTTTCTCAGTTCCCCGAATGGCAGTGCATGCGACTGTCGCACACAGCGACTGACGTCTGTCCATCAGAAAGTCACATTGCATGGGTTCCTCCACAACCGGGCAATTTGCTGCAATATGTCCCGCTTGCCGGCAGCGGTAGCAAACAATCCATTTGGCTGCCTCTTGAGCCCCTGACTTCCCAGGCTGTTCTCGCCAAACTTTGGGTAGAGCTCCCACCCTCTCACTCTCTCCACCCTCACCCCTTGGAATCCTCTTATCCGCCCCTGGGGATGGTCTGGTCTTAGGGTGGAAAGTCCGAGAGTCTCTGGAAGAGGCCGTCAGGTTCTCTGTAGCCAAGTATCTCTCTACACGATCCACAAGTTTACCGGCCGTTTCTGGGTCTCCATGGCTTACCCACTTTTGAATGGCGGTAGGAAGAGCTCTCAAGAAACGATCCATCACAACACGTTCCACAATCTCCGGTGCGGACAAAGTCTCTGGCTGTAGCCACTTCCTGCTCAGGTGAATGAGATCATACATTTGAGACCTGGGGGGTTTTCCAAGCTGGAAAGTCCAGTTATGCACACGCTGAGCCCGGACAGCCTGGGTGACACCCAGCCTTGCCAATATTTCAGCTTTTAGCATCACATAGTCTTTTGCTTGGTCAGGCTCTAGGTCATAGTAAGCCTTCTGCGATTCACCAGTTAACAGAGGAGCCACCAGTCCAGCCCACTGCTCCTCAGGCCACTTTTCTCTTTCAGCAGTCCTTTCAAATGTGGTCAAAAATACCTCTGGATCATCCTCTCCAGTCATTTTTGTCAATAAACGACTCACCCCAAAGGACGCGGTATTAGTGGGACGGCTTTCCTCACTGGTCTGCGGACGTTGCTGCATTACTGCTTCCATTTGTTGTAGTCTCTGCTCTTGCTTCTGTAACAGGTCTATGAAGCGGGCCTCAGATTGCTGCTGGGCTTGTTGATGAGCTTGCTGCTGGGCTGCAAGGCTCCTTTGCAAACCTGCATTTGTCTGCTGTTGATTGGCATTTGCTAGAGCCAGCTGTTTCAGTATCTCCTCCATGCTGGCTTAAAAAAAACTGCCACTGGTTCTCCACCAACTGTGAGGGGGTTAACTCGGTAGCGGGTGTGTGTGACCCCCTGGTTGGGCTCCCCACACAAAAACAGGGCCAGCAGACGGAGGTTGTGGTTTTCAAAATCAAAAGGTGCGGTTTATTTCTCTATGTACAGTGACAAAAACACAGCAAAGCCAAAAAGAAACATAAACAAAATAAATCCTGGTCAGTTTGACCTCTGACTAAACATGCAGGTTTCCTAAACTAACAACTGGGATCAGCCTGGTGCTGTCCTAGTCCCTAAGTCCCTGGTTTAGTAAAAGTCCAAACAAATAGCCACACAGGCTTTGCCTCACCGCACAGGGGTTCACTCTCCCTAGACAGTCCACACAGGTCTGGGTCCAGGCATGAGCTAACATCTAATGAAGCTGGGAGTTTTTATAGAGGCCTTAAACGAACTGACAGGCTTCAGCTGGTCTCATCAACTCCCTGCCTGCACGACGCCCAGCCCTCTCCCTAGAGGTATGAGTCATCCATGAGCCCACTAGCCTCAGCTGGGCTTCATCAACTCCCTCCCTAGTTGTATAAGTCAGCATAAAGCCTGAATCTGGGAGAAATATATCTACCCCCCTGGATGCAACCAGGTGACTTTACCTTCCTGCTGTCACAGTAGGGAGAGTGTCAGTTTCTTTCACTGTGATAATCCTTGTTTCTAAGGACAGGGAAGGACAGTGAGGGAATTCTCCTTGTGCTATAGTGTGCTTTAAAAAAACATTTTTTCTAGGGACAGAAAACTCTAGGTAGGGAGAGTGTCAGTGTCTTTTACTGTGCGAATCCTTGTTTCTAGGGACAGGGAAGGACAGTGAGGGAATTCTCCTTGTGCTATAGTGTGCTTTAAAAAAACATTTTTTCTAGGGACAGAAAACTCTAGGTAGGGAGAGTGTCAGTTTCTTTCACTGTGATAATCCTTGTTTCTAGGGACAAAGAAGGAAAGTGAGGGGAATTCTCCTTGTGCTATAGTGTGCTTTAAAAAAACATTTTTTCTAGGGACAGAAAACTCTAGGTAGGGAGAGTGTCAGTGTCTTTTACTGTGCGAATCCTTGTTTCTAGGGACAGGGAAGGACAGTGAGGGAATTCTCCTTGTGCTATAGTGTGCTTTAAAAAAACATTTTTTCTAGGGACAGAAAACTCTAGGTAGGGAGAGTGTCAGTGTCTTTTACTGTGCGAATCCTTGTTTCTAGGGACAGGGAAGGACAGTGAGGGAATTCTCCTTGTGCTATAGTGTGCTTTAAAAAAACATTTTTTCTAGGGACAGAAAACTCTAGGTAGGGAGAGTGTCAGTTTCTTTCACTGTGATAATCCTTGTTTCTAGGGACCAAGAAGGAAAGTGAGGGGAATTCTCCTTGTGCTATAGTGTGCTTTAAAAAAACATTTTTTCTAGGGACAGAAAACTCTAGGTAGGGAGAGTGTCAGTGTCTTTTACTGTGCGAATCCTTGTTTCTAGGGACAGGGAAGGACAGTGAGGGAATTCTCCTTGTGCTATAGTGTGCTTTAAAAAAACATTTTTTCTAGGGACAGAAAACTCTAGGTAGGGAGAGTGTCAGTTTCTTTCACTGTGATAATCCTTGTTTCTAGGGACAAAGAAGGAAAGTGAGGGGAATTCTCCTTGTGCTATAGTGTGCTTTAAAAAAAACATTTTTTCTAGGGACAGAAAACTCTAGGTAGGGAGAGTGTCAGTTTCTTTCACTGTGATAATCCTTGTTTCTAGGGACAAAGAAGGAAAGTGAGGGGAATTCTCCTTGTGCTATAGTGTGCTTTAAAAAAACATTTTTTCTAGGGACAGAAAACTCTAGGTAGGGAGAGTGTCAGTGTCTTTTACTGTGCGAATCCTTGTTTCTAGGGACAGGGAAGGACAGTGAGGGAATTCTCCTTGTGCTATAGTGTGCTTTAAAAAAACATTTTTTCTAGGGACAGAAAACTCTAGGTAGGGAGAGTGTCAGTGTCTTTTACTGTGCGAATCCTTGTTTCTAGGGACAGGGAAGGACAGTGAGGGAATTCTCCTTGTGCTATAGTGTGCTTTAAAAAAACATTTTTTCTAGGGACAGAAAACTCTAGGTAGGGAGAGTGTCAGTGTCTTTTACTGTGCGAATCCTTGTTTCTAGGGACAGGGAAGGACAGTGAGGAATTCTCCTTGTGCTATAGTGTTCTTTAAAAAAACATTTTTTCTAGGGACAGAAAACTCTAGGTAGGGAGAGTGTCAGTGTCTTTTACTGTGCGAATCCTTGTTTCTAGGGACAAAGAAGGAAAGTGAGGGGAATTCTCCTTGTGCTATAGTGTGCTTTAAAAAAACATTTTTTCTAGGGACAGAAAACTCTAGGTAGGGAGAGTGTCAGTTTCTTTCACTGTGATAATCCTTGTTTCTAGGGACAGGGAAGGACAGTGAGGGAATTCTCCTTGTGCTATAGTGTGCTTTAAAAAAACATTTTTTCTAGGGACAGAAAACTCTAGGTAGGGAGAATGTCAGTGTCTTTTACTGTGCGAATCCTTGTTTCTAGGGACAGGGAAGGACAGTGAGGGAATTCTCCTTGTGCTATAGTGTGCTTTAAAAAAACATTTTTTCTAGGGACAGAAAACTCTAGGTAGGGAGAGTGTCAGTGTCTTTTACTGTGCGAATCCTTGTTTCTAGGGACAGGGAAGGACAGTGAGGGAATTCTCCTTGTGCTATAGTGTGCTTTAAAAAAACATTTTTTCTAGGGACAGAAAACTCTAGGTAGGGAGAGTGTCAGTTTCTTTCACTGTGATAATCCTTGTTTCTAGGAACAAAGAAGGAAAGTGAGGGAAATTCTCCTTGTGCTATAGTGTGCTTTAAAAAAACATTTTTTCTAGGGACAGAAAACTCTAGGTAGGGAGAGTGTCAGTGTCTTTTACTGTGCGAATCCTTGTTTCTAGGGACAGGGAAGGACAGTGAGGGAATTCTCCTTGTGCTATAGTGTGCTTTAAAAAAACATTTTTTCTAGGGACAGAAAACTCTAGGTAGGGAGAGTGTCAGTTTCTTTCACTGTGATAATCCTTGTTTCTAGGGACAAAGAAGGAAAGTGAGGGGAATTCTCCTTGTGCTATAGTGTGCTTTAAAAAAACATTTTTTCTAGGGACAGAAAACTCTAGGTAGGGAGAGTGTCAGTTTCTTTCACTGTGATAATCCTTGTTTCTAGGGACAAAGAAGGAAAGTGAGGGGAATTCTCCTTGTGCTATAGTGTGCTTTAAAAAAAACATTTTTTCTAGGGACAGAAAACTCTAGGTAGGGAGAGTGTCAGTTTCTTTCACTGTGATAATCCTTGTTTCTAGGGACAAAGAAGGAAAGTGAGGGAAATTCTCCTTGTGCTATAGTGTGCTTTAAAAAAACATTTTTTCTAGGGACAGAAAACTCTAGGTAGGGAGAGTGTCAGTTTCTTTCACTGTGATAATCCTTGTTTCTAGGGACAAAGAAGGAAAGTGAGGGGAATTCTCCTTGTGCTATAGTGTGCTTTAAAAAAACATTTTTTCTAGGGACAGAAAACTCTAGGTAGGGAGAGTGTCAGTGTCTTTTACTGTGCGAATCCTTGTTTCTAGGGACAGGGAAGGACAGTGAGGGAAATTCTCCTTGTGCTATAGTGTGCTAAAGCATTCCTCATCAACCATCTTTGAAATCCTTGTTTTTTGGACAGTCAGGGAAATTGTCGTTGTGCTATTCTGTGCAAAAGCAATCATCCTCAACCATATTTAGAAATCCTTAAGTAAAGGGACAGAGAAGGACACCTGAAGGTAGCCCTTATTGCTTTTTTCCCATCTCCCTGCAGGCCATCTATTAGAATGTCTGGAAGGCAAACAAGGAGAGGCAGACAGTCAGGAGGCAATAAAAGAGGGCAAGCAGGCTCTGTGTCTGGGGGCAACAGTGCTGGTCGTGGACGCGGTGCATTGTCATCAGCACATGGCCATGGGACACGCTTGTCCTTCTTTTCGGCAGCTGGACATGTTGAGCCACATCATGCCGAAGACTTGGTAGAGTGGATGACCAAGCCCTCCTCCTCCTCCTCATCCTCTCTCACCCAGGCTCAGGGTACTGGCAAAGCAGCTGCCAAAGCGCCCAGTTCCCTGGTATCAATGTCAGACTCATCATCAGTCACTCCTTCCCTAGACCCACCATGTCCTCCTCCTGAGGAGTCCCCCGAACTGTTTGAGCACAGTGTTGGGTACATGCTCCAGGAGGATGCCGAGCGTTTCGAAGGGTCTGATGATGAAACCCAGCTACAGGAAGGCAGTAGCGTGAGAGCAGACAGAGGGGATGCTCAAGAAGGACACCAATCTGGCAGTCATGTTCCAGCAGCTGCAGCATACTGCCAGATTGGCTCCAGTGATGAGGAGGGAGGGGATGATGAGGTCACTGACTCCACGTGGGTGCCTAATAGGAGAGAGGAGGAGGAGGAGGATGAGGAGGAGGCACATCTCCAACGAGGCAGGATGCCCTTTGGTGGCCAGCGTAAGGGCAGTACACCGACGGAATCACACCGCAGAGCTCCGCCTGTGCAGGGCGCTGCCTCTGCCCGTCATTCAAAAAGTTCCTTGGTGTGGGCCTTTTTTGAGGCTAGTGCATCAGATCGCACAGCTGCTGTTTGCAACATATGTCTCAAGCGTATATCGCGTGGCCAAAACATCAGCCGCTTGGGTACCACATGCCTGACCAGACATATGTTGACCTGCCATGCAGCTCGTTGGCAAGCCTACCTCAAAGACCCACACCAAAGAACAAAGCGGACCTCTCCTTGCACCGCATCAGCTGGGATCTCCAACCCCACTATAACTTCAGTCCTCTCTGAAACATGCACTGAGAGGAATGAAGGTGTAGAATTAGGTGTGTCACAGCCAAGTACTTGCGGCCACTCTGCTAGCAGTACACCGACGTCCGATTCTAGCAGGCAAATTTCCCTGCCCCAGCTGCTGGACCGTCGAAAGAAGTTCACTCCCAGCCATCCACATGCCCAGCGGTTGAATGCTAGCTTGGCTAAATTGCTAGCGCTTCAACTGCTGCCTTTTCAGTTGGTAGACTCGGCCCCCTTCCGTGAGTTTGTGCAATGTGCGGTTCCTCAGTGGCAGGTTCCCAAACGCCACTTTTTCTCACGGAAGGCTATTCCGGCTCTCTACCGGCATGTGGAAGGCAATGTCTTGGCCTCGCTGGACAGGGCGGTCAGCGGTAAGGTGCATATTACCGCTGACTCATGGTCCAGCAGGCATGGACAGGGACGTTACCTTTCTTTTACGGCCCATTGGGTCACTCTTTTGGCAGCTGGGAAGGATGCAGGACAAGGTGCAGTAGTGTTGGAGGTTGTTCCACCGCCACGCCTCCAAAATGCTACTACTGGTTGTGACACACCTCTCTCCTCCACCCCCTCCTCTTCTTCTTCCTCCATGGCCTCTTCCTGTGGTTTGTCCTATGAACCAGCGGTGCTCCGTAGCCGTTCACGGGGCTACGCAAGTACGCAGGCAAAAAGATGCCATGCCGTGCTTGCGCTGGTGTGTTTGGGGGACAGAAGCCACACTGGGGCAGAGGTCCTGTCTGCTCTGCAGGGCCAGGCCGAGAGGTGGTTGACGCCACGCCAGCTTAAGCCAGGAATGGTGGTTTGCGACCTCCTCTCCGCCCTCCGACAGGGACAACTGACCCATGTGCCCTGTGTGGCTCACGTCCTTAACCTGGTGGTGCAGCGGTTCTTGGGCAGGTACCCGGGCTTACAGGATGTCCTGAGGCAGGCCAGGAAAGTCTGTGTGCATTTCCGCAGATCTTATAATGCCAGTGCTCGCCTGGCTGAGCTGCAAAAGGAGTTGAACCTGCCCAAGAACCGCCTTATATGTGACATGCCCACCAGGTGGAACTCAACGTTGGCCATGCTGCAGTGGCTGCACACGCAGCAGAGGGCCATCAATGAGTACCTGTGCGACTACGGCACCAGGACAGGGTCAGGGGAGCTTGGTTTTTTTTCTCCACGCCAGTGGGGCATGATCAGGGATGCATGCACTGTCCTGGCACCATTTGAGGAGGCCACGAGGATGGTGAGCAGTGACAGTGCATGCATCAGTGACACTGTACCTCTTGTCCACATGTTGGAGCACACGCTGCGTGGAATAATGGACAGGGCACTTGAGGCAGAACAGAGGCAGGAAGAGGAGGACTTCCTTGCCTCTCAAGGCCCCCTTTACCCAGACAGTGTTCCTTCTGTCCCACCCATCGCACAGGAAGAGGAGGAGAAGGAGGAGGAGGAGGAGGATTGTGTCAGCATGGAGGTGGAGGCTGGCACTCAGCATCATCAGCAGCAGTCTTTTAGGGATGATTTACAGTCCCAAGAAACCAGTGGACTTGTACGTGGCTGGGAGGAGGTGGCTGCGGATCATGTCGTCCTTAGTGACCCAGAGGACTCCGGAGCGAATGCCTCAGCAAACCTACGCTGCATGGCCTCCCTGATCCTGCAAAGTCTGTGGAAGGATCCTTGTATTCTTCGGATCAAGGAGAGGGACCATTACTGGCTGGCCACTCTCCTTGATCCACGGTACAAGGGTAAGGTTGCGGACCTTATGTTACCGTCGCAGAGGGAGCAGAGGATGAGACAACTCCGGGAGGCCTTGCAGAAAGGTCTGTGCAACGCGTTCCCAGAGACTGGGAGGTTACAAACTCCTGGTCCTGGACAACGAGTTGCTGAGGCTTCGGCCAGTCAAAGAAGGAGCGGTGGGGAAGGTGGCCGTCTGACCGATGCGTTCAGACAATTCTTTAGTCCGCAGCCCCAAAGTATGATCGGTTCCAGCAACCATCGCCAGCGTCTGATAAACATGGTGCAGGAATATCTAGGGGCAAGGTCAGACTTGGACACCTTCCCCACCGAAAATCCTCTGGCTTACTGGGTCTTGAGGATGGATCACTGGCCAGAGCTTGCACAGTATGCAATTGAGCTACTGGCCTGTCCTGCATCCAGCGTTCTTTCGGAACGCACATTCAGTGCTGCTGGAGGATTTGTCACGGATCACAGGGTGCGCCTGTCCACCGACTCGGTTGATCGACTGACTTTCATCAAGATGAACCAGTCTTGGATCACCACCAGCTACCACACACCTGATGCTGATATAACAGACTAATTGATTTTAACATGTCACATCCCTTCAAGACTGATGCTGATGCTGAGTGCCTGTGCTGTTATGTTGACTGGCTATCCTCCTCCTCCGAGTCCTCAATGATACGATTGATGATGATAGCTTGGAAGATCATTTTTGTTTATGGGTGCCGCCACCAGTGGCTAAGGCCCAATTTTTCAGCCCCTGTTTTACAGGGGCGTGTAATTACAATTTTTTTAGCAATAATTTGCCATAGGGCTCATTGCTGTGCTCCAAGTACAGTATCTGTGAGGGGTTGGAGTGTTGTGGCACCAGTGCCTAAGGCCCAATTTTTCAGCCCCTGTTTAACAGGGGCGTGTCATTACAATTTTTGAAGCAATACTTTGCAACAGGGCTCATTGCTGTGCTCCAAGTACAGTATCTGTGAGGGGTTGTAGTGTTGTGCCACCAGTGCCTAAGGACCAATTTTTCAGCCCCTGTTTAACAGGGGCGTGTCATTACAATTTTTGAAGCAATACTTTGCAACAGGGCTCATTGCTGTGCTCCAAGTACAGTATCTGTGAGGGGTTGTAGTGTTGTGCCACCAGTGCCTAAGGCCCAATTTTTCAGCCCCTGTTTAACAGGGGCGTGTCATTACAATTTTTGAAGCAATACTTTGCAACAGGGCTCATTGCTGTGCTCCAAGTACAGTATCTGTGAGGGGTTGTAGTGTTGTGCCACCAGTGCCTAAGGACCAATTTTTCAGCCCCTGTTTAACAGGGGCGTGTCATTACAATTTTTGAAGCAATACTTTGCAACAGGGCTCATTGCTGTGCTCCAAGTACAGTATCTGTGAGGGGTTGTAGTGTTGTGCCACCAGTGCCTAAGGCCCAATTTTTCAGCCCCTGTTCAACAGGGGCATGCAATTACAATTCTTGATCTAATAATTCACAGCAGGGCCCATTGCTGCACCCACCAAGAGTAACTCTGAGGGCTTACAGTGTTGTGGCAACGCCACCACCACCACCACCACGAAAGGCCCAATTTTTCAGCCCCTGTTCAAAAGGGGCATGTAATTACAATTCTTGATCTAATAATTCACAGCAGGGCCCATTCCTGCACCCACCAAGAGTAACTCTGAGGGCTTACAGTGTTGTGGCAACGCCACCACCACCACGAAAGGCCCAATTTTTCAGCCCCTGTTCAAAAGGGGCATGTAATTACAATTCTTGATCTAATAATTCACAGCAGGGCCCATTGCTGCACCCACCAAGAGTAACTCTGAGGGCTTACAGTGTTGTGGCAACGCCACCACCACCACCACCACGAAAGGCCCAATTTTTCAGCCCCTGTTCAAAAGGGGCATGTAATTACAATTCTTGATCTAATAATTCACAGCAGGGCCCATTCCTGCACCCACCAAGAGTAACTCTGAGGGCTTACAGTGTTGTGGCAACGCCACCACCACCACGAAAGGCCCAATTTTTCAGCCCCTGTTCAAAAGGGGCATGTAATTACAATTCTTGATCTAATAATTCACAGCAGGGCCCATTGCTGCACCCACCAAGAGTAACTCTGAGGGCTTACAGTGTTGTGGCAACGCCACCACCACCACCACCACGAAAGGCCCAATTTTTCAGCCCCTGTTCAAAAGGGGCATGTAATTACAATTCTTGATCTAATAATTCACAGCAGGGCCCATTCCTGCACCCACCAAGAGTAACTCTGAGGGCTTACAGTGTTGTGGCAACGCCACCACCACCACCACCACGAAAGGCCCAATTTTTCAGCCCCTGTTCAACAGGGGCATGCAATTACAATTCTTGATCTAATAATTCACAGCAGGGCCCATTGCTGCACCCACCAAGAGTAACTGTCAGGGCTTACAGTGTTGTGGCACCAGCACCACCATCAAAGGCCCAATTTTTACTACCACTGTTCAACAATTATATGTAATTAAAATTCCTGATATAATAGTTGACAGCAGGGCGTTCCAGCACCAACCAAGAGTAACTGTGAGTGCTTACAGTGTTGTGCCAACACCAACAACTAAGGGGCCTATTTCTGCAGAGTATATACGGCAGGTCCCTACTTTCAAACATCCAACTTACAAACGACTCCTACTTGCAAACGCAAGAAGACAACAGGAAGTGAGAGGAAATCTACCACTAGGAAGGAAAATTCTCTCCTGTAAGAATAAATATGGGAGAAAGGTGTCTCCTCTGTACTGATTCTTTATCAGCAATCCTTGTTTCAAGAAAAACACCACATTTCAAAAACAGTTGTCATTGGAACGGAAAGTGAGGTGAAATGTTCTGAACAGGGGCACAGACAGCAAAACAAATGTTACAGGGGTGATAACCCTTACCTATGTTTTCCAAAAAGTTTAAAAATAGATTTTTGGGCTGGAGCTACACTTCAACAATGTACCTGTTCAAAATTACAAACAGATTCTACATAAGAACAAACCTACAGTCCCTGTCTTGTATGCACCGCCTGTATACGGCTGTTCAGAGTATATAGGGACTTTTTTATTTTATGTGTGGGGTTCCCCTTAATATCCATACAAGACCCAAAGGGGCTGGTAATGGACTGGGGTAGGGGGGGGGGTCATGGGGTAGCTATGCCATTTTTCTTAAAGAATTTCATCCATATTACCGGGACCAGACATTACATTAAAGCCGCAAGCAGTTTTAAATGGCTTTTTTTTCCTTTAGAAGTGTCATTTTGTGCAGGGACAGTTCTAAACACGGGAAACACGTGGCACTTCACAGGCATACTTTAGACACCCCCCAGGTACGATATTTAAAGGAATATTTGACTTTTTTTTTTTCACTTTATGCATCATTAAAATGACTGCTCCCGAAAAACGACCGTTTTTAAAACTTCTTTTTGCATTGATACATGTCCCCTGGTGCAGAACCCGGGTTCCCAAACCCTTTTTAGGACAATAACATGCATAATAGTTGTTATAATTAGCACTTTAGAATTCGAACGTTCGCATCCATTGTATTTAATAGGGTTCTAATGTTCGTACGAACTTTCGGTCCGTTCGCGGGTTCTGGTGCGAACCGAACCCGGGGGTGTTCGGCTCATCACTACACCTCAGCAGTGCCACAGGCTGGTTGCCTCCATGCCACGCCGCATTGAAGCAGTCATTTCTGCAAAAGGATTCCCGACCAAGTATTGAGTGCATAACTGAACATAATTATTTGAAGGTTGACTTTTTTTGTATTAAAAACACTTTTCTTTTATTGGTCGGATGAAATATGCTAATTTTTTGAGATAGGATTTTGGGGTTTTCATGAGCTGTATGCCAAAATCATCAATATTAAAACAAGAAAAGGCTTGAACTACTTCAGTTGTGTGTAATGAATCTAAAATATATGAAAGTCTAATGTTTATCAGTACATTACAGAAAATAATGAACTTTATCACAATATGCTAATTTTTTGAGAAGGACCTGTATATTACCCCAGACTAACTGTGCCAGGGTGGGTCGAGTAAATTGCCGGGGGTTGGCGGAGCTGTCTTCAGGGCCCAAACTAAATCTGCGGCCCTCTTAGCTGAGGTTATCGGTACATATATATATATACATGTTAACTGCTTTGTGTATTATCTAATTTGCCTTGATTGATTTATTTGTATATGGAGAGTAGTTCCCCTACTCTCCTTTTCCTTTTCATGTCTTTTTGTTTTCCCTTTCTGGGAGCATTTGAAAGTGGGCTGAGGTTGAGGGCACCATGTGTTTGAATGTTCTCATGCCCTAACAAATTGAGACCGTTATCCTTATTACTAATACATCTGGAGTAGCATTGTAGCTATGCTTAGACGTTAGACTGAGGTGATCGGTGGCCTCCGCTCTGAGCCATTGGGCCTGATGGGATTCCTGTCTCCATGTGTTTCAATCCCCCTGCTGATTCCACTCGGAAAGTCCCTGACTTGTTCAGCCCAATTTTTCCGGCCTGTCATGTGACCCTGGTCACCATGGCTACTGACAGACCGTTTCCTGCGTTGCGAGACTCCGACGCGGGGCGGAATCCCCCCCTGCGTCACCTCCGGCTTCCTTGAGGTGACGCAATCCTGTTTACCGATGCCTCCCCACGAGGTCGTCGGTCCTCACTCCTCCCCCTCCAGCGCGCCTTTAACTCGGGGGGCGTGTCCTCAGCACGTCATTCCTCACCCCCTGCTGCATTCACCTGTTTGATTGGTCCGCATGATAGGATGTAGAGTATATAAAACGAAGGCATTTGTATGTATTTGCTACTGTCAGCAATAAGTCACATAAGAGAAGCTTCTAGCACAGTTAGATTAGTCATGATATCGCCAATTATTGGCGACCTTTTGGATTTGAAACTATATCAGAAGCCTTCATCCTCTTTGTATCTTTTTAAACCAGAACCGTAACAGACACTAGTTACTAGTTCTGAGGGGATCTTTTTTTGTTTCTACCAACCTTCCCTACTGACGCTGGAGGCTTACCATCTTTTCTCTGTGGCTTCCTCTTAGGACAGTGAGATGTAATTAGGTAGGTTTTCTTTTACTACTGACGAAATATACTTGATTTTTGGCCTTTTAGTGCCCCTCTACAGATATGTATTTCATACATGTTCTTCCACCATTGATATATGCCTTATAATTATTTTTATGTTTTTTTTTTTTTGACCATCATAGGGATGTGAGTGGCAACAGGCTTGTCCTGTTTCCAACAGCCACTGTCTCTTGCCCCGAGGGGGAATTCTGATGTGGTGGAGCGCCCTTTTTGGAACTGCAGTGTATAGGATACTGTCCATCTATCAGGTGTTGCGGTTTTCCTCTCCGTTCCTACTCATTGTGGTGGATTAGCCTGATCACCTCTCCTTCAATCCTCCCTTTTTTAATGGATGCTGCAAATGCTTACAAATGTGTATATAATATGTTTATGGTTAGTACTCAGATTTCTTAATACACATAATACATGGATAATGTCTCTTTGGGCATGGGATAAAACATTGATACATGGAATGCTCTTACAATTTCTGTTGTTTCCCTCTCTTTCTTTTTCTTTTTCTTTTTCAGACATAAGTGTTGCTTCAACACAACTACCTATTCACATATGGTCATCTGTGCATGTTGTTCTCTCTCTTTTTTTGCCTATATATAATTTTTGATATGTTATGTACTATAGTGGTAATTTACCTTTTTCAATAAAATATTTACACAATCTTTGAACATACTTATCTATGAGGTTTTTCAGCTACCCAATTTAAAGTCCCAATGAGAGGATTTGCTCTCTTTGAGTGATTTTGTCTATATTCCTATTTCTGGCCTCAAATATCTGTGTGCTAAGTTTACCTTTTGTTTCATTCTCATAGGGGAGAAAAGACTTGGGACATCTGGGGACACCAGGAACCCCACACCTCAGAAAGAAGGGGAACTGAGGACACCACAACCTGAGGATGTGGAGGGAGGAGAGGTGGATGAAGTGGGCGAAATAGTGACTACAACAGGTCAGTGTCTGAGACCACAGCTTCAGGTAATAGATGCATGCCTGCATATTTATGGTGTGTTTTTTTTATTATAGGTGATGTGGATGAAGAATCTCGTTTCACCAGTGCAAGTGCACACATCCTCAACCGGGACATAATGGTTTGCAATCAGGATTTAGACCTGATCAAGCAAAAAATCAATGATATTGAAAAAAAAAATGAAGAACATAATTTTTCTATTTTAATTTTTTTAACGCATTTTAAAAGCCAAATTTTGAAGATGCACACAGTGTGTCAACATGTCCTATCTGCCATCACGGGATATCAATGTACGCGTTTTGTGGGTGCAACTCCTTCCTCACAAGGTGGTGAGAGGAAGGGGTTGAACCCCCAAAACACGTCCATTGATCCCCCATGATGGGAGATAGCACATGCTGACATTATGCATGGTATCAGGAGGGAAATCCCCATTTTGACCCCCAATCTGGTGCATCTTCAAAATTTGGCTTTTACAGAGGTGACATCACCCCATCTGATGAAGGCAAGATCAACACAGTTTTGACATACTATAATGTCTGATATTGCATTCACTTTTCATATGTTGAACTTTGTAAGTAGGGATGAGCCTAACACCCCCCGGTTTGCGCAAACTTTAGAACCCTATTAAATACAATGGACGCGAACATTCGAAAATCAAAAGTGCTAATTATAAAGGCTAATTTGCAAGTTATTGTCCTAAAAAGAGTTTGGGGACCCGGGTCATGCCCCAGGGGACATGTATCAATGCAAAAATAAGTTTTAAAAACGGCCGTTTTTCCGGGAGCAGTGATTTTAATAATGCGTAAAGTGAAATATTCCTTTAAATATCGTAGCTGGGGGGTGTCTAAAGTATGCCTGTGAAGTGGCACGTGTTTCCCGTGTTTAGAACTGTCCCTGCAAAAAATGACATTTCTAAAGGAAAAAAGTCATTTAAAACTGCTTGCGGCTTTAATGTAATGTCGGGTCCCATCAATATGGAAGAAAATCATTGAGAAAAATGGCATTGGTACCCCCCCCAGCCCACTACCAGCCCACTACCAGCCCCCTTGGGTCTTGTATGGATATTAAGGGGAACCCCGTACCCAAACTAAAAATAGGCCCTTTATACTCTGAACAGCAGTATACATAGTTACATAGTTAGTCAGGTTTAAAAAAGACACAAGTCCATCCAGTTCAACCATAAAAAAATAAAATAATAATATACAATCCCATATACCTAATTCTATACCCACAGTTGATCCATAGGAAGCCGAAAAACCCCAGCAGAGCACGATCCAATTTGCTACAGCAGGGGAAAAAATTCCTTCCTGATCCCCCGAGAGGCAATCGGATATTCCCTGGATCAACTTTACCTATAAATGTTAGTACCCAGTTATATTATGTACATTTAAGAAAAAATCCAGGCCTTTTTTAAAGCAATCTACTGAGCTGGCCAGAACCACCTCTGCAGGGAGTCTATTCCACATTTTCACAGCTATTACTGTGAAGAAACCTTTCCGTATTTGGAGATGAAATCTCTTTTCCTCTAGACATAAAGAGTGCCCCCTTGTTCTTTCTGTTGACCGTAAAGTGAATAACTCAACATCAATTCACTATATGGACCCCTTATATATTTGTACATGTTGATCATAGCCCCCCTTAATCTCCTCTTCTGAAGAGTGAATAAATTCATTTCCTCTAATCTTTCCTCATAGCTGAGCTCCTCCATCCCTCTTATCAGTTTGGTTGCCCTTCTCTGCACTTTCTCCAGTTCCCCAATATCCTTTTTGAGAACTGGGGCCCAAAACTGAACTGCATATTCCAGATGAGGTCTTACTAATGATTTGTACAGGGGCAAAATGATATCTCTCTCTCTGGAGTCCATACCTCTCTTAATACAAGAAAGGACTTTGCACGCTTTGGAAAACGCAGCTTGGCATTGCATGCCATTATTGAGCTTAGTTATGATCTACCAAAACCCCCACATCCTTCTCCACTACGGATCCCCCCAGTTGTGCTCCCCCTAGTATGTATGATGCATTCATATTCTTAGCCCCCAAGTGCATAACTTTACATTTATCAACATTAAACCTCATCTGCCACATAGTCGCCCAATTAGACAAAGCATTGAGGTCGGCTTGCAAATTGGCGCCATTCTGTAATAGCTTAGTGTCATCTGCAAAGACAGAAATGTTACTTTTGATCTCAGACCCAATATCATTTATAAAGATATTAAAAAGTAAGGGTCCCAACACTGAACCTTGGGGTAGACCACTAATAACCTTAGACCATTCAGAGTAAGAATCCTTAACCACGACTCTCTGAATTCTGTCTTTTAGCCAGTTTTCTATCCATTTACAAACTGATATTTCCAAGCCTGTAGACTTTACCTTGCACATGAGCCGTGTGTGGGGAACTGTATCAAACGCTTTTGCAATTATACAGGCGGTGCAAACAAGACAGGGACTGTAGGTTTGTTCTTATGTAGAATCTGTTTGTAATTTGGAACAGGTAAATTATTTTTTTCCATCAATGTTTATTTGATATTCATAGAAAGTACAAAATTGGAGTCACAGCTCCAAATGAATCAGGCAAAAAGTAATCGGATTACAATCGACAACAGTTAAGTAAAACAGGTGAAACAATCTTGAACGCTTACTGTAAGACCATTTAACCCTGAGGATATAATACACAGGGGGGGGGGGGTTCCCCTATGCCTCAAAAACGTGATGATTAGTACCTCAGGTAACCACAATGAGAATCCAACCAAGAATTAAATGTAATTCTGTATATATAGAAAAAAGTAGAGTAGAAATAGATTTTGGTAGAGTAGATGGGGAGAGAAGAGAAGAAGAAAAATAAACAGAAAACAAAACAAAAATAAAATGTAGGGCTAGTAATGGAGTAATGACCTTCGTTAGTCCTATAATTGTCAAGGTAATCACCTAGAAAGCAAAAAAACAGTAATTGTGTAAGGTAACGCCCGGAGTTACAGATATATAATAAAAATAAACATAAAAAATCTGACGTCTTAAGCAATGAGGTCCGCGTATGCCTGTGAGTACTTGAAGACGTGCCAGGGCGACCATGTTTCGTGAAAGCGCTCAGCGCCATCGTTTGACTGAGCAACAGTGTTCTCCATATCACATATCTCTGACACTTTGTGCAGCCATTCCGGAATGGTTGGTATCCTGGATGATTTCCAGTAAAGTGGTATGAGTGCCTTAGCCGCATTTAGTAGATGTTTGGAGAGGGAACGCTTGTATTTTCTGATAGTGAAATCTTAGATATGGAGAAGACATCCCTTTGCATCAAGCAGTAGCTTTGTTTCTGTGATCTGGTATATTAATTTCTTGACTTCCGACCAGAAAGGTTGTAACACTGGGCAATGCCACCAAATGTGCAGTAATGTACCTCTATCACTGTTACATCGCCAGCATGTATCTGGTGTGTGGGGAAACCAGGTGTAGAGTTTCACCGGTGTGGCATACCATTGGGTTAACAGCTTATAAGCTGTCTCCTGTGTCCTGGTGCTGAGAGAGCATTTGTGTGCAAAAATGCACGCCTTTCGCCATTGTTTGTCTGTAAGTGAAACACCAAGCTCAATCGACCATCTCTCTCTGTGTCCACCCTCTCCAAGGCCACTGTCTCCCCGAATCCACTTATAAGCAAGTGATGTCGCCTTGGGTATTGGGTCAGCCATCAGGCAGATTGATTCCAATTCGGTTAGATGTCTGATAAAGTTAGTCTTTCTTGGAGCATGGGTAAGATAGCTGCGAATTTGGAAATATGTCCACATTGGTAGGGCGGGAATGTTATTGTCTGATCTAATGTCTGCAAGGTCCTTAATCTTATCTGCATGGAAAGAGTGTAGGGCTAGAAGTGGCTTGTTTGTGTCGGGTAGGCGGAGGATGTTGTTTCCCTGTCCTGGCAAAAAGTCAGGGTTATTATATAAAGGGGTAAGTGGGCTTAAGTGTGAGGAAAAATTGGGAAGTTTAGTCAGATTGTGAAAGATTGCTAACGTAGTCCCTATAAGTGGGTGTTGTCTCAGGGCTGCTGGGTAGCTCGTCCAGGTGATCCAGGGCGAAAATCTTACAGTTATAGGGCTTACTGCATTCTCTAGCTCCACCCAGTCTTTAAGGTTGTAATGACAATGCCAGTCAATCACCCTAGTGATGTGAGCAGCTAAATAGTAATGTTTGTAATTGGGTATGCCCATCCCTCCTCTCTCTCTGGTCTGGGACAGCAGGGTAAACTTTGCTCTCGGACGTTTGTGGGCCCAAATGAATTTCATCTGAGTTGAATGAAGGGAGCTGAAAAAGCTGTGGGGGACCTTAACCGGGAGGTTTCTGAATAGATACAGAATCTTCAGCAATATAACCATCTTGCAAATCGCCGCCCTCCCAAACCAGAAAAAATATTGTGCGTGCCAAGCCTGAAGATCTGCACTAACTGTTTTCAGCATGGGTACAAAGTTGCGTTCATATATTTGGTGCAGTGTGGGAGTCAGCCAAATCCCCAGGTATTTAAGGGCAGAATCTACCCATCTAAAGGGACATATAGATTTTATTGAATTCATGGAAATGTTCATCGCCTTCGACTTGGAGAAATTGATCTTCAAGTTGGACACAGCACCAAACAAGGAGAACTCTTTTAGCAGAGAGGGTAGTGAGGAATGAGGGTTTGTTACAAAAAAAAGTAGATCATCTGCATATGCAGCTATCTTATATTCCTTTTCTGCTACAACAAAACCGGTAATCGAACCTTCCGCCACAATCCGTCTGATGAAAGGTTCGAGCATTAGAATAAATAACAGGGGTGATAGCGGGCAGCCCTGTCTCGTTCCATTGTTAATTTTGACTATATCTGACAAAGAACCGTTTATCTTGAGCCGTGCTGTGGGATTTGTGTATAGTGACGAGATCCAAGACATCGTGTATGTTCCCAAGCCAATGCACCTGCATGTTTCCAGCATGAAATCCCAGGCTACTCGATCGAAGGCCTTCTCCGCATCCGTGGACAAGAGAAGGCCCTCGATACTGCCTGACCTCGCAACATGGATCAAGTTAAGTGCTTTAGAGACATTGTTTCTCTGCCAGGCATGAAACCGGCCTGGAACAGGTAAATTTTTTAAGTGTAGTTCCAGACAAAAAATCTATTTTTAAGCTTTTTGGAAAACATACGGAAGGGTTATCACCCCTGTAACATTTGTTTTGCTGTCTGTGCACCTGTTCAGAACATTTCTGTCCCAATGACAAATGTTTTTTGAAAATTTGGGGTTTTTAATGAAACAAGGATTGGTGATAAAATATCAGTGGAGAGGAGACACCTTTTTCCCATATTAACTTTTACAGGAGAGCATCTCCCTTCCTAGGTGTAGATTTCCTCTCACTTCCTGTTGTCACCTTCCATTTGCAAGTAGAGTCGTTTGTAAGTTGGGTGTTTGAAAGTAGGGGCCTGCCGTATATACTCTGCAGAAATTTGGCCCTTAGGTGTTGGTGTTGCCACAACACTGTAAGCCCTCACAGTTACTCTTGGTGGGCGCTGGAACGCCCTGCTGTGAACTATTATATCAAGAATTGTAATTAAAGTGGTTGTAAACCCCGCTTTTTTTTTTTTAAACAACCTGCAAAACAAAGACATAATGAGCTAGTATGCATAGCATACTAGCTCATTATGAATCACTTACCTGAGATCGAAGCCCCCGCAGCGGTGCTCGGACACCTCCATTGCCAATGCCATCTTGCTCCCCTCTGCCTTCCGTGTATCCCCGCTCCGGCGCTGTTATTGGCCCAGGAGCGGCGATGATGTCACACGCATGCGTGCTCAGGCCGGCTAACTCCATTCAGAAATCCGGCTACTAAGCCGGCCCCCTAGTGCGCATGCGCGTGACATCAGCGGCACCGGTTTTAAATGCAAATATCTGCTTAACCGTGTAGGTTAAGGAGATATTTCATGCACCTACAGGTAAGCCTTAATATAGGCTTACCTGTAGGTGCATGTTGTGTAAGTGGGTTTACAACCACTTTAAATGACATTGTTGAACAGTGGTAGGAAAAATTGGGCCTTTGGTAGTGGTGGTGGTGCTGGTGCCACAACACTGTAAGTCCTCACAGTTACTCTTGGAGGGCGCAGGAATGAGCCCAGCTGTGAAATTTTAGATCAAGAATTGTAATTACATGACAATGTTGAACAGTGGTAGGAAAAATTGGGCCTTTAGTGGTGGTGCTGGTGCCACAACACAGTAAGTCCTCACAGTTACTCTTGGTGGTCGCAGGAATGGGCCCAGCTGTGAAATATTAGATCAAGAATTGTAATCACATGCCCCTGTTGAACAGGGGCATAAAAATTGTGCCTTAGGCACTGCCACAACATTGAAACCCCTCTCTGACCCCCTCCTGTCACAATGTCTCCCCCCATGTAACATGAATCTATCCATAGTACACAGAGGGGGTTGATGGAGAGAGTGGGGAAAACAAGGGTCGGTATTGTTGGAATGTAGTCTCTCTAGGCAAATAATGTGAGGGAAAAGGTCCAACTAAGGTGGGTGTAAAGACTGAGTTGCAAAGTACAAAACCTTCAGATAATTCAGTACCCTAAGGCCTCGTACACACGGCCGAGATTCTCATTGAAAAAAACATGTCGTTTTTTTCGATGAGATTCTTGGACAAGAAACTTGTCCCGGCCGAGTGTACACACGCTCGTTTCAAAGAACCCGCGGTTCTTTGAATGGAGCGTACGCGGTGACGTCATCGACTACGACGAGCATGCGCTCGTCACATTCGATGCCGTCGCCACCATCTTGGTATACCCTACGTATGCCTAGGAAGCTACCGCGCATGCGTCAAATTCATTTCGAACATGCGCGGGCTTCCGGGAGGACAGGTAAGTGTACACACACTCACTTTTCTCGTCGAGAAACATGCCGAGGAGAATCTCGACGAGAAAATAGAGAGCAGGTTCTCTATTTTCTCGTTGAGGTTTCTTGTCGGTTTTCTCGACGAGAAACCCGATAGCCGCGTACACACGACCGATTTACTCGGCAAGACCTCTCTGCCAGCAAGTTTCTTGCTGGTTCTTGCCGAGAAAATCGGTCGTGTGTACGAGGCCTGAAGGTTGAAAAGTGTAGAAACGTGCAACTAAACACAAACAATTTGTAATATAAATTCTACTTGCTGGGGAATGTGGGAGGGTCATTTCCGCATGAGCACCAATTACTTAGTAAGAAAAAGAACAGCAAGATTTATAACTGGACACCAAGAGCTTGCAGTCTTTGTGGAAGCAACAACACATGTATGTGTAAAGTATCCCTTTCTCCCACGAGGGAGCATACATCATGCACGGCCTGGTCCTCCAAGGTGCTATATATATTGTGAGGGGGTTAGCTCGGCAGCGGGTGTGTGTGACCCCCGGGATGGGCTCCCCACACAAAACAGGCCCAGCAAACGGAGGTTGTGGTTTTCAAAATCAAAAAAGGTGCGGTTTATTTTCTATTTACAGTGACAAAACACAGCAAAGCAAAAGAAACATAACCAAAATAAATCCTGGTCAAGTTGACCTCTGACTAAACATACAGGTTTCCTAACTAACAACTGGGATCAGCCTAGTGCTGTCCTAGTCCCTAAGTCCCTGGTTTAGTTAAAGTCCAAACAAATAGCCACACAGGCTTTGCCTCACCGCACAGGGGTTCACTCTCCCTAGACAGTCCACACAGGTCTGGTTCCAGGCATGAGCTAACATCTAATGAAGCTGGGAGTTTTTATAGAGGCCTAAATGAGCTGACAAGCTTCACCTGGCCTC
Organism: Rana muscosa; assembly: GCA_029206835.1. Taxonomy (NCBI): domain Eukaryota; kingdom Metazoa; phylum Chordata; class Amphibia; order Anura; family Ranidae; genus Rana; species Rana muscosa. The sequence goes on from CM055122.1 coordinate 1,216,357,365, forward strand.
ATCAACTCCCTGTCTGTACGACGCCCCACACTCTCCCTAGAGGTATGAGTCATCCATGAGCCCACTAGCCTTATACAACTCTCCACCTAGTTGTATAAGTCGGCGTAAAGCCTGAATCTGGGCGAAATATATCTACCCCCCTGGATGCAACCAGGTGACTTTACCTTCCTGCTGTCACATACCCCCCCCTCTTGTTTTAACCTCGGGGTTGGAACACCAGCAATCAGGCATTCATGTACTCGAGACAAAGCATCCACATTCCCCATTTGAACGCCAGGGCGATGCTTTACTGTGAAGTTGAATTCCTGGAGGGCCAGGAACCACCTATTCACTCTTCTATTTGTTTCCTTGTTTTGAGCCATCCACTTTAACGGAGCGTGATCCGTAACCATGTCAAAGTGCCTACCTAGCAGGTAGTACCGAAGGGAATCTAGAGCCCACTTCACCGCTAAACACTCCTTTTCAACGGTGGCGTAATTTACCTCATGGGACTTCAACTTCCTGCTGAGGTAAATGACTGGGTGCTCTTCCCCGTTCCAGACCTGGGACAATACTGCTCCTAACCCCACATCTGACGCATCACTTTGTACGACAAAGTCTTTAGAGAAGTCGGGTGAGTACAACACTGGCTGGCTACATAAGGCTTGTTTCAAGAATTGGAATGCTGCCTCAGCCTCGGGGGTCCATTTAATCATGACCGACCCTTTCCCCTTCGTCAGGTTGGTTAGGGGCACAGCCTTAGAAGCAAAGTGGGGAATGAATCGCCGATAATACCCAGCGATTCCCAGAAAGGCTCGTACCTGCTTCTTGCTGTTGGGACGTGGCCAACTCTGGATGGCCTCGACTTTGTTGAGTTGGGGTTTTATTACTCCCCTCCCAATGGTGTACCCAAGATATTTGGCCTCCTCCTGCCCAATGGTACACTTCTTGGGGTTAGCCGTAAACCCCGCTTCCCGAACAGAGTCCAGGACTGCTTGCACTTTTGGCAGATGTGAGGCCCAATCTGTGCTATGGACAATTACGTCATCCAGGTAAGCCGCAGCATACTTCCGATGGGGCCTCAGCATCTGGTCCATTTTCCGCTGGAATGTGGCCGGCGCATTCTGTAACCCGAACGGCATTCTTTTATATTGGAACGCCCCGTCTGGGGTTACAAATGCGGTTTTCTCTTTGGCCGACTTGGCCAGGGGGATTTGCCAATACCCTTTTGTGAGGTCAAGAGTCGTCATGTATCGGGCTGTTCCCAGCCGGTCGATCAACTCATCTATACGTGGCATGGGGTAGGTGTCAAATTTTGTAACTTTGTTCAACTGACGAAAATCGTTACAAAATCGCCAGCTCCCATCCGGTTTAGGCACCAACACGATGGGACTAGACCAATCACTTTGGGACTCCTCTATCACCCCTAAGTTCAGCATTTTCTGTACTTCCTCCCGTATTGCCTCCCGTCGAGCCTCTGGGATCCGATAGGGTTTTAACTTCACCCTTTCACCGGGCGGGGTAATGATGTCATGCTCTACCCCAGATGTTTGTCCCGGCAGCTCAGAGAATACCTCCTTGTTGCGAAGCACAAACTCCTTAACCTCCTGTTGTTGGGGTTGTGACAAGGTGGCTGCTATTCCAACCTCAGGAATCATGCAACCAGTTTGAGCTGGTGACCAAGTGTCTGCGACTAGGGACTCTCTATCCCTCCAGGCTTTCAACAGATTAACGTGATAGATCTGTTCGGGCTTTCGCCTTCCTGGTTGTCTGACCTTGTAATTCACTTCGCTCACTTTTTCCATTATCTCGTAGGGGCCTTGCCATTTGGCAAGGAATTTACTTTCAACCGTAGGGACAAGTACCAATATCCTATCCCCCGGGGAAAAGGTACGGGTCTTGGCTCCACGGTTGTACACTCTCTGCTGTGCCAACTGTGCTTGGGCCAAATGTTCCTTCACGATGGGCATTACCTGTGCAATTCGATCTTGCATCAGGGCGACATGCTCAATCACACTCCTGTGGGGAGAACTCTCACTTTCCCAAGTTTCCTTGGCAATATCCAACAGCCCTCTTGGGTGTCTCCCATACAGTAACTCAAAGGGGGAGAATCCCGTAGAGGATTGGGGCACCTCCCTAATAGCAAACATCAAATAAGGAAGTAAACAGTCCCAATCCTTTCCATCTCTATCCACCACTTTCTTCAACATTTGTTTTAGGGTTTTGTTGAATCTTTCAACCAGCCCATCGGTTTGGGGGTGATACACAGACGTACGCAATTGCGTCACTTTGAACAATTTACACAGCTCTTTCATAACCCGGGACATAAAGGGTGTACCTTGGTCCGTAAGCAGTTCTTTACAAATACCCACCCGGCTAAAAACAAGAGATAGCTCTTTGGCTATGGTTTTGGCCGAGGTATTTCGGAGAGGGATCGCTTCTGGATAACGGGTGGCATAGTCCATTATAACTAATATGTACTGGTGCCCCCTAGCGGACTTGATTATAGGACCTACCAAATCCATGGCGATCCTCTCAAACGGGACCTCAATGATGGGTAGAGGGACCAGCGGGCTACGGAAATGTGGCATCGGGGCCAACCTCTGACACACAGGGCAGGAGGAACAATAATTTTCTACGTCCTTCATCACCCCCGGCCAATAGAATCTCTGTAATACCCTCTCTCGGGTTTTCTCTGTCCCCAGATGACCTCCAAGAATGTGCCCATGGGCCAACTCCAACACCAACTTCCTGTAAGGTTTGGGCACCACAAGCTGCTCAACGGTTTCTTCTGCCCTTTTTGCCACCCGATACAGTAGGTCCTTCTCTACGCTGAAGTATGGGTAAGTGCAGGTATTATCTGGGTTCACTAACTCGCCATCTATTTTCACTACGTTTTCCCGTGCCTTTATTAGGGCGGGGTCTTTCAACTGTTCTGTGGCAAAGTTTTCCCTGTGAACCTCAAGATCAGAAAACTCCACAGACGGTAGGTTTTCGTCTGAGGAGGTGGGCTCCTCTCCAGTTTCTTGAGTCTCCCCTGCCAATACTGATAAGGGAAATTCCGGAGAGTCCTCACCACTCTCAGGGGAGTTCTGGCTATCACATTCCTGGTACATAGGGGCACCAGTGAGGGGCTCAGGATCATCCCACAGTTCCCAGAACTTCGGAAAATCCCTTCCCACAATGGCGTCATGTGGTAACTGAGATACTAAGCCCACTGGATGAGAGAGGGTACCTTTGGGGGTCTCGAAACACACTGTAGTCACTGGATACTCTCGGGTGTCCCCATGCACACAAATAACAGCTACCTTGCTATTCCCAGAGACCTCTGTTTTAACTAACTCAGCCTTTATCAGGGTCACAAGGCTACCTGAATCCAGCAATACCACAACATTTCTACCATTAACACACATTTTGCATAAATGTTTCTCAGTTCCTCGAATGGCAGTGCATGCGACTGTCGCACACAGCGACTGACGTCTGCCCGTCAGAAAGTCACACTGCATGGGTTCCTCCACAACCGGGCAATTGGCTGCAATATGTCCCGCTTGCCGGCAGCGGTAGCAAACGATCCTTCTTGCCGCCTCTTGAGCCGCTGATTTCCCAGGCTGTTCTCGCCAAACTTGGGGTAGAGCTCCCACCCTCTCACTCTCTCCACCCTCACCCCTTGGAATCCTCTTATCCGCCCCTGGGGATGGTCTGGTCTTAGGGTGGAAAGTCCGAGTGTCTCTGGAAGAGGCCGTCAGGTTCTCTGTAGCCAAGTATTTCTCCACACGATCCACAAGACCATCGGCCGTCTCTGGGTCTCCATGGCTTACCCACTTTTGGATGGCAGTAGGAAGAGCTCTCAAAAACCGATCCATTACAACACGTTCCACAATCTTTGGTGCGGACAAAGTCTCTGGCTGTAGCCACTTTCTGCTCAGGTGAATGAGATCATACATTTGAGACCTGGGGGGTTTTCCAAGCTGGAAAGTCCAGTTATGCACACGCTGAGCCCGGACAGCCTGGGTGACACCCAGCCTTGCCAATATTTCAGCTTTTAGCATCACATAGTCTTTTGCTTGGTTAGGCTCTAGGTCATAGTAAGCTTTCTGCGATTCACCAGTTAACAGAGGAGCCACCAGTCCAGCCCACTGCTCCTCAGGCCACTTTTCTCTTTCAGCGGTCCTTTCAAATGTGGTCAAAAATACCTCTGGATCATCCTCTCCAGTCATTTTTGTCAATAAACGACTCACCCCAAAGGACGCGGTATTAGTGGGACGGCTTTCCTCACTGGTCTGCGGACGTTGCTGCATTACTGCTTCCATCTGTTGTTGTAGTCTCTGCTCTTGCTTCTGCAACAGGTCTATGAAGCGGGCCTCAGATTGCTGCTGGGCTCGTTGCTGAGCCTCCAGACTCTGTTGCAAAGTTGCGTTTGTCTGCTGCTGGGCTGCAAGGCTCCTTTGCAAACCTGCATTTGTCTGCTGTTGATTGGCATTTGCTAGAGCCAGCTGCTTCAGTATCTCCTCCATGCTGGCTTAAAAAAACTGCCACTGGTTCTCCACCAACTGTGAGGGGGTTAGCTCGGCAGCGGGTGTGTGTGACCCCCGGGATGGGCTCCCCACACAAAACAGGCCCAGCAAACGGAGGTTGTGGTTTTCAAAATCAAAAAAGGTGCGGTTTATTTTCTATTTACAGTGACAAAACACAGCAAAGCAAAAGAAACATAACCAAAATAAATCCTGGTCAAGTTGACCTCTGACTAAACATACAGGTTTCCTAACTAACAACTGGGATCAGCCTAGTGCTGTCCTAGTCCCTAAGTCCCTGGTTTAGTTAAAGTCCAAACAAATAGCCACACAGGCTTTGCCTCACCGCACAGGGGTTCACTCTCCCTAGACAGTCCACACAGGTCTGGTTCCAGGCATGAGCTAACATCTAATGAAGCTGGGAGTTTTTATAGAGGCCTAAATGAGCTGACAAGCTTCACCTGGCCTCATCAACTCCCTGTCTGTACGACGCCCCACACTCTCCCTAGAGGTATGAGTCATCCATGAGCCCACTAGCCTTATACAACTCTCCACCTAGTTGTATAAGTCGGCGTAAAGCCTGAATCTGGGCGAAATATATCTACCCCCCTGGATGCAACCAGGTGACTTTACCTTCCTGCTGTCACAATATATATATATATATATATATATATATATATATATATATATATAAATACAGTGCATTAAAACAAACTAAATATAGATAGCAAACATTCATTGGAATTGTCCACTAATGTGCCAATGGCAACTTTAATATAAACTCCATATATACTATCAACTCCCTGTTAGTAAAAATGCAAAAAAAATATTATAAAACACATAGAATGACTTGACAACTAATATACCAATAACTATATATTTTATACAGGATATATCCAGAATGCAAAAACACTCATTTACAAATTGGGCAACATGGGCTACTTTCACAAACTGGGAAATAAAATTCATACTAATGTTTTTTTATTTTTTTTATTATGGAATTAATGGTAAAGTCACTGCATTAACTGAGAAACAAAAAAAGGCATAATTTTCCATTTTATTGCTGAGCCAGTTCTGTTCTTTTGTTTTATTTGTACAAATATATTGTATAAGCAGTTTATATTTGTAAAACAAAGGACATTTTCTATTTTCTTCAGTCTTTTCTTGTTGACTTCCAGAAACATTTAACCACTAGGAAGCGTATCAGCATCTAATTTCACATCTTTGTAAGCAAATCTGATCAACCTTGACAAGCAACTGCAAATGTCCAAATAATCAATGGTTCCCAGGGGCTTCATTCATAAAAATTTTAAAAGCCTTTCCCAAATAGTTTAACCTTCCCATTAAGGGACATATACTGTATTATGGCAATCTCTAGATTTTAAAGGACACCATATAATACAGATTCATGCCAGTTTTATACAGTATTTACTAACATATTAAATATATAAGCAATCTTAAAATAAATGTTTCTCTAGTAAGCTTTAAACATCACCTTATATGAGAAGCCCACCATAGTCCACAAGGGAGGGGGGGGGGGCTCTCGCACAATTCTCATCCGATCACCAATGGAAGTTGGAACATGGGCTGTAAGGGCGCAAGTGCCAGGAAGCTGGAACTGAAGACTGGAACTTGGAGTGTTGGTATCAGGTAAGCAGAAGCACAACAGATAGGGCACCCAGAATACACCAAGTCCAGTTGTGAACAAAGTGGAGTCACAAGTTAAATTCAGTAATAGTATATAAGGAAGGCACCATGCCATAAGCAGGATCAAGGTCACGAACAAGCAGAGGTTGGCAACATGCAGGCAGTAGGGATGAGCTTCGAGTTCGAGTCGAACTCATGTTCGACTCGAACATTGCCTGTTCGCCCGTTCGCCGAACAGCGAACAAATTGGGGTGTTCGCAGCAAATTCGAAAAGTCTATGGGAGAAATCTAAAGTGCTAATTTTAAAGGCGTATATGCAAGTTATTGTCATAAAAAGTGTTTGGGGATCCGGGTCCTGCCCCAGGGGACATGTATCAATGCAAAAAAAGTTTTAAAAACTGCCGTTTTTTCGGGAGCAGTGATTTTAATAATGCTTAAAGTGAAACAATAAAAGTGAAATATTCCTTTAAATTTCATACCTAGGGTGTGTGTATAGTATGCATGTAAAGTCGCGCTTGTTTCCCGTGCTTAGAACTGTCTCTGCACAAAGTGTCATTTCTGAAGGAAAAAAAGTCATTTAAAACTCACTCGCGGCTATTAATGAATTGTCAGCTCCCGGCAATACATAGAAAAGTCATTGATAAAAAAAAAAAAAAAGCGTGGGGGTCCCCCCAAATTCAATTACCAGGCCCTTCAGGTCTGGAATGGATATTAAGGGGAACCCTGCCGCAAATTTTAAAAAAAAATGCGTGGAGTTCCCCCAAATATCCATACCAGGCCCTTCAGGTTTGGTATGGATTTTAAGGGGAACTCCACCCCAAATTTAAAAAAAAGAATGGCATAGAGTTCCCCCAAAAATCCATACCAGACCCTTTATCTGAGCATGCAACTTGGCAGGCCGCAGGAAAAGAGGGGGGGACGAGAGCGCCCCCCCCTCCTGAACCGTACCAGGCCACATGCCCTCAACATGGGGACGATGTCCCCATGTTGATGGTGACAAGGGCCTCATCCCCACAACCCTTGCCGGGTGGTTGTGGGGGTCTGCGGGCAGGGGGCTTATCGAAATCTGGAAGACCCCTTTAACAAAGGGGACCCCCAGATCCCGCCCCACCACTATGTGAATTGGTAAGGGGTACATTGTACCCCTACCATTTCACGAAGAAAGTGTAAAAAAATAAAAAATAAAAACACACAGACACCTTGGTAAAGTCCTTTATTAGAAAAAATAAAATAAAAAAAGACATTCCAGCGATGAAATCCAGTGTCCCGCGGCGATCCGATGTCCAGCGCTGTCCACACGGAACGTCATTGACTGAGCCTGAGTGGATCTGATGGGGAACTTGGTCGGCAGTGTATTAAATGAATAGACCCGCCCCTTCTAAAGTTCCCCATCAGGTCCGCTCAGCCAATGACGTAGGTGTAAGGCTAAGCGGACCAGATGCGGAACGTGAGAAGGGGCAGGTCTATTCATTTATTACACTGCGGAGGCAGTTCCCCATCAGGTCCACTCACCCAATGACGTAGGCGGGGTCTGACATACAAAGGGGCGGACCTGATGGGGAACTTCCTGCACAGTGTAATAAATGAATAGACCCGCCCCTTCTCACGTTCCACATCTGGTCCGCTTAGCCTTACACCTACGTCATTGGCTGAGTGGACCTGATCGGGAACTTTTGAAGGGGCGGGTCTATTCATTTAATACACTGCTGAGGAAGTTCCCCATCAGGTCCGCTCAGGCTCAGCCAATGACTTTTCGTGTGGACAGCGCTGGACATCGGATCGCCGCGGGACACTGGATTTCATCGCTGGAATGTTTTTTTTCTTTTTTCTTTTTTTCTTTTTAATAAAGGACTTTTCCAAGGTGTCTGTGTGTTTTATTTTTATTTTTTTTACACTTTCTTCGTAAAAAAGGTAGGGGTATGTACCCCTTACCAATTCACATGGGGGGGCGGGATCTGGGGGTCCCCTTTGTTAAAGGGGTCTTCCAGATTTCGATAAGCCCGCAGACCCCCACAACCACCGGGCAAGGGTTGTGGGGATGAGGCCCTTGTCCCCATCAACATGGGGACATCCTCCCCATGTTGAGGGCATGTGGCCTGGTACGGTTCAGGAGGGGGGGCGCTCTCTCGTCCCCCCCTTTTTTTCCTGCTGCCTGCCAGGTTGCGTGCTCGGATAAGGGGTCTGGTATGGATTTTTGGGGGAATTCCACGTCATTTTTTTTAAATTTGGGGTGGAGTTCCCCTTAAAATCCATACCAGACCTGAAGGGCATTGTATGGATATTTGGGGGAACTCCACGCATTTTTTTTTTAATTTGCGGCAGGGTTCCCCTTAATATCCATTCCAGACCTGAAGGGCCTGGTAATTGAATCTGGGGGGACCCCCACGCTTTTTTTTTTTTTTTTAATCAATGACTTTTCTATGTATTGATAAAAGCCAACAATTCATTATAGCCGTGAGTGAGTTTTAAATGACTTTTTTTCCTTCAGAAATTACACTTTGTGCAGGGACAGTTCTAAGCATGGGAAACAAGCGCGACTTTACAGGCATACTTAAATTTAAAGGAATATTTCACTTTTATTGATTCACTTTAAGCATTATTAAAATCACTGCTTCCGAAAAAACGTCCGTTTTTAAAACTTTTTTTTGCATTGATACATGTCCCCTGGGGCAAGACCCGGGTCCCCAAACACTTTTTAGGACAATAACTTGCATATTAGCCTTTATAATTAGCACTTTTGATTTAGAACGTTCGAGTCCATTGTATTTAATAGGGTTCTAAAGTTCACGCGAACATTCTGGCTGTTCGCAGGTTCTGGTGTGAACCGAACAGGGGGGTGTTCGGCTCATCCCTAGCAGGCAGTAGTCCAGGGTTATATGGGCAGCAAACATAGACAAGAAAGGATAATCCGGTAGCAGGTCAGATGAAAGCTGGGTCAATAATAGGGCCAAGCATGAGGTTCAGGATCAGGAATAACAAGAACTTACGGTAGACTGAAAGACCATTCAGCAATGATCCCATGCACAACTCAAGTTTAAATAGCCCATTAGTTGCCAGTACCTGTGGTGGTCGTGTCCATGGATTCAGAAGCATGTTTAGGTATACGAGTATGTGTGTGCATTGTTGTACATTATTCGGTTCCCACAAACATGTGCACATTTGTGCACATTAGACCTGTGGCTGATACACTTCAAAGGTCCTTCTTTAATCCCTATATTATTTTTCACATTTCACAACACAGGCAATGAAATCTTAGTTTTTTTTAATGATAAAGTTTGTCAGCCAGCAAATACTTCTCAGCTGTTTGAAATGGACTAAAACTCACTAGAGTCATTGTCGGGATCCTTGAGAACAAAACTTCACATTAAAAGCAGCTGAAAAGGTGGGTAAGATTTTTTTTTAGCCCTGGTTGACACTGGTGCGTTTTGACATGCGATACTTGCCGCAAATTGCCGGCAATGACACCGTCCTAATTGGTGTGACGCCGCATCTGCGGCGCTGCACCGATTTCAAAAATTAGTTTCTGTACTACTTTTTGCAATTTTGGCCCGCGATTTACATTGACATGCACAGATGTCTTTGTAATTGCGGCTGAAATCGGGACTGCCAGCGAGAGTGAAATCAAGCGAGTTCAGCTGAACTCGCACGTCTTCACTCCCGCAGCCCAGTATCACACAAAATGGAGTACACCCTCACATTATTGTAAATATTTAATTTTTTATTTTCATGTAGAAACACTGAAGAAATTACACTTTGCTACAATGTAAAGTAGTGAGAGTACAGCTTGTTTACCAGTTTAAATTTGCATTCCCCTCAAAACAACTCAACACACAGCCATTAGGCCCGGTTCACACAGGGGCGACTCCGGACGCGACTTCAGGTTGCCCCGAGTTGCCCCAAGTCGCGCTATTTTTAAAACTAATTGAAGTCAATGGAGATGTTTTAATGTACATGACTGCAGTCGCTCCGACTTCAAAAAAGGTTCCTCTACTACTTCAATCCGACTTCTAGGCGACCTGTACCCATTGATTTCAATGGAAGTCGCTTAGAAGTCTGATCAGTGTTCATTTTGAAGGCAACTTTACAGGAAGCAGAAAGGAATTTACCCAGAAGCCACATGGAATTTAACCAGGTCCTCCCCACTAAACAAGCAGCCCCCTCCTTCCCAAAATGAGTACTTTCATTTTATACGTTAGCTCTGTATACTTGGACCTGTATACAGCATGTGTACCCAAAGAGAGGCCGTGGACAATGAAGCACTCATCAGATATATAAGGGAGAGAACCTGTCTGTACGACAAAAGAGAAAAAAACTATAAAGATCAGTCAAAGAGGGACAGTGCCTGGCTGGAGATTTGTCGGCTGTCCTATGAGGAATGGGATGTTTTGTCGGAGACCGACCGCATTGACAAATGTAAGTTTACATTTTTTTTATATGTTCGTTGTCCTTTACTAGGCATGGTGGTTGTAGTTCCATACAGTCTTTCTTTCCAAAGATAATAGGTACATGAAATCCCCCTTTCCAAGTCGCCCCGTGTCTACAGCCCTACCCAGCTCTCAGCACCAGGGATGAGCCGAACACCCCCCTGTTCGGTTCGCACCAGAACCTGCGAACAGACAAAATGTTCGTGTAAACTTTAGAACCCTATTAAATACAATGGACTCGAACGTTCGAGATCTAAAGTGTTAATTATAAAGGCTAATATGCAAGTTATTGTCCTAAAAAGTGTTTGGGGACCCGGGTCCTGCCCCAGGGGACATGTATCAATGCAAAAAGAAGTTTTAAAAACGGCCGTTTTTTCGGGAGCAGTGATTTTAATAATGCTTAAAATGAAAAAATAAAAGTGAAATATTCCTTTAAATTTCGTACCTGGGGGGTGTGTATGATATGCATGTAAAGTGGCGCTTGTTTCCCGTGCTTAGAACTGTCCCTGAAAAAAATGTAATTTTTGAAAGAAAAAAATGCATTTAAAACTGACTCGCGGCTATTAATGAATTGTCGGCTCCCGGCAATACATTCAAAAGTCATTGATAAAAAAAAAAGCGTGGGGGTTCCCCAGAATTCAATTACCAGGCCCTTCAGGTCTGGAATGGATATTAAGGGGAACCCTGCCGCAAATTTAAAAAAAAATTGACATGGGGTTTCCCCAAATATCCATTCCAGGCCCTTCAGATCTGGCATGGATTTTAAGGGGAACTCCACCCCCAAATGTAAAAAAAAATGGCGTGGAGTACCCCCAAAAATCCATACCAGACCCCTTATCCGAGCACGCAACCTGGCCGGCCGCAGGGGAAAAGGGGGGAATGAGAGAGCGGCCCCCCTCCCTCCTGAACCGTACCAGGCCACATGCCCTCAACATGGGGAGGATGTCCCCATGTTGATGGGGACAAGGGCCTCATCCCCACAACCCTTGCCCGGTGGTTGTGGGGGTCTGCGGGCGGGGGGCTTATTGGAATCTGGAAGACCCCTTTAACAAAGGGGACCCCCAGATCCCGGCCCCCCCCCCTATGTGAATTGGTAAGGGGTACATTGTACCCCTACCATTTCACGAAGAAAGCGTAAAAAAATGTTTAAAAAAAACACACAAACACCTTGAAAAAGTCCTTTATTTCAGGAAAGATCAGATAAATTCCTTACAAAGTAAAATTCTCACATTCGTATGGGGCAAATCTAGTTACAGAGTTCCCCAAAACACCCTATATTTAAATAGGAAGAAGGGAGGGGTGGGTTTGCCTAACTTATATAATTATTTTTTAGCTGCCAGACTAGCACAATTATCTATATTTTATTCCAAGAATGAAAAACCGGACTGGGTGCTGATAGAAGAACAAGCGGTACCACAATTATCCTTAGAGTACCTGCTTTGGTGCCCACAAAGACAGAGACCACCTATTTTATCCCCTTCCTTATCTCAATCATTTGCCCTTTGGGACAGACTCCGTCCTCTTCCCACTCTAGTGTCTGTAACACAACCACTAGCACACATTTTTAATAATCCAAAATTCTTTCCTGGTATGGATACAGAGGCCTTCAGTTGGTGGACAAACAAAGGTCTATATAGGATAGGACAATACTTTACAAATCGGGGTCCTGTTACCACGCCCCATTGTCTAAATAAATTTGACCTCCCTGACTCTGAAAAATTTAGATTTGAACAGATTTCACAATTCTTGAATGATATTTGGACGGAGAAACCTCTTCCTCCCAAATTTACGGACTATGAGATCTGGTGCGGATCGGCCGTGGGACAAAGGGGGGGCATTTCTGTCATCTACTCTTCACTTACTTGTACAGCTACTAAAACCTCATACATGAAAGCATGGGAAGATGACCTCCAGCTAAATTGGGATCTAGGATCCTGGCAAAAGGCCAACTTTCGCTCATTCCAAAGTATTTTGAACACCTCCCTCATGGAAGCTAACTTAAAAGTTGTCATGAGATGGTATATGACTCCCATCAGGCTTGCATCCATCTACCCAGAATCGGATCCCAACTGCTTTAGAGGCTGCCATTTATTGGGCTCGATGGTGCATATCTGGTGGGAATGTCCTAGGATCAGGCCGATCTGGAAGAAAATTTTTAATCTCATATTTAAGGTCACTTCGTGTTCAATACCTAGGTCAGCTTCTGTTGCTCTTCTCAATGACAATATTCCCAACGTTTCTAAACCAACTAGAAAACTGATTCACTTTATACTTCTGGGGACTAAAATTATTATTGCTAGATCTTGGAGGAAGCCCAGGGTATCCATTAAGGCTATACACAATAAGATCTCTTGGATTATGGCTCAAGAGAAGATGGTTAGCATATCAACTAATTTAATCCCTAAATTTGAGGCAATATGGGAACCTTGGGCAGTTTTCTGTGGCGTTTCTTTGAAGGTCAGACATGACCCTGACCGCTCTAATTCCTAAAGGGCCTCATGTTCGGCATGTGATTTCTTCTTATTTCTTTCTTCTTCTATTCTATCTTTTCTTGGTTCTTTTATCTTTTGTTTTATTTATTTTTATTTTATTTTTGTTTCGATGCTTAAACATGATTCAAAGATTTGATATCATTATTTACTGTGTTCTTATTGCGGTATTTCCAAGTCTTAAATTTGATGGGCGTTATTGTATATGAGTGTAGTACTGTTCTTCATTAAGATTCCGAGTTCCTTTTTATTGGTTTCATATGAGGATGGCGGGCTGGGGGGGGGGGGGCCTGACCTGGGGGGTGTGACTTCCCTGAATGCCTATTTTTCATTTTTTTTTAAAAAAAATTAATCTCTTGATGAGAACATTGTGACATAAACAATTGGAAATAACCCTTTGTCATGTTTAAACAACAATTTTTTAAGATTTTCTGTACATGTCTTGAATTGAAAAATAAAAATTTATTGAAATGGAAAAAGTCCTTTATTTAAAAAAATAAATAAAAATCATTCCAGTGGTGAAATCCAGTGTCCCGCGGCGATCCCGATGTATAGACCCGCCCCTTCTAAAGTTCCCCATCAGGTCCACTCAGCGGACCAGATGCGGAACATGAGAAGGGGCGGGTCTGTACATGTATAACCAAAGTGAGAGCAGTTCCCCATCAGGTCCGCCCCCTCGGTATGTCGGACCCGCCTACGTCATTGGCCTGAGCGGGGAAACTTCCTTCACTGTGTAATTTAAATTACCGAGGGGGCGGACCTGATGGGGAACTGCTCTCACTTTGGTAATACATGTATAGACCCGCCCCTTCTCATGTTCCGCATCTGGTCCGCTGAGCGGACCTGATGGGGAACTTTAGAAGGGGCGGGTCTATACATTTAAAATACTGAGAGGGAGTTCCCCATCAGGTCCGCTCAGGCACAACCAATGAAGGACAGCGCTGGACATCGGGATCGCCGCGGGACACTGGATTTCACCGCTGGAATGTTTTTTTTTTTTTTTTTTTAAATAAAGGACTTTTTCAAGGTGTTTGTGTGTTTTTTTTTTTAAAAAATTACGCTTTCTTCGTGAAATGGTAGGGGTACAATGTACCCCTTACCAATTCACATAGGGGGGGCCAGGATCTGGGGGTCCCCTTTGTTAAAGGGGTCTTCCAGATTCCGATAAGCCCCCCGCCCGCAGACCCCCACAACCACTGGGCAAGGGTTGTGGGGATGAGGCCCTTGTCCCCATCAACATGGGGACATCCTCCCCATGTTGAGGGCATGTGGCTTGGTACGGTTCAGGAGGGAGGTGGGGCCGCTCTCTCGTCCCCCCCTTTTCCCCTGCGGCCGGCCAGGTTGCGTGCTCGGATAAGGGGTCTGGTATGGATTTTTAGGGGGACTCCACGCCATTTTTTTTTAAATTTGGGGTGGAGTTCCCCTTAAAATCCATGCCAGATCTGAAGGGCCTGGAATGGATATTTGGGGGAACCCCACGTCAATTTTTTTTTTAATTTGCGGGGGGGGTTCCCCTTAATATCCATTCCAGACCTGAAGGGCCTGGTAATTGAATTCTGGGGAACCCCCACGCTTTTTTTTTTTTTTTTATCAATGACTTTTGTATGTATTGCCGGGAGCCGACAATTCATTAATAGCCGCGAGTCAGTTTTAAATGCATTTTTTTCTTTCAAAAATGACACTTTGTGCAGGGACAGTTCTAAGCACGGGAAACATGCGCCACTTTACATGCATATCATACACACCCCCCAGGTACGAAATTTAAAGGAATATTTCACTTTTATTTTTTCATTTTAAGCGTTATTAAAATCACTGCTCCCGAAAAAACGGCCGTTTTTAAACCTTTTTTTGCATTGATACATGTCCCCTGGGGCAGGACCCGGGTCCCCAAACACTTTTTAGGACAATAACTTGCATATAAGCCTTTATAATTAGCACTTTAGATTTCTCCCATAGACTTTTCGAATTTGCCGCGAACACCCCAATTTGTTCGCTGTTCGGCGAACGGGCGAACAGGCAATGTTCGAGTCGAACATGAGTTCTACTCAAACTCGAAGCTCATCCCTACTCAGCACCATTCCTTGTTTTCACACCCTACCCAACTCCCAAGACTACCCTCTCTGTAAATTTGTGTTACTATCATTTTTTGATTGAACTTTTAAACAAGAAAATCAGTATAATACATCCCCTGCAGACAGCAACAATAGAACACCCCAACAACAGTAGATCCCCTGTCTGCCAGCAACAATATAACACCCCAGCAACAGTAGATACACTGACAGCAACAATAGATCCACTGATATAAACAGTAGATCTGTTTATGTCAGTGGATCTACTGCTGTTGTCAGAGGATCTATTCATCAACAGCAGTTCTACTCAGGAACAGTAGATCCACTCAAAGCAACCGATCTATTGTTGATGTCAGTGGATCTAATGTTGCTGAGTAGATCTACTGTTGCTTAGTGGATTCACCGAAAGTTACAGTAGATCCACTGACAGATACAGTAGATCAATTGACAGCAACAGTAGATCCACTTACAGCAACAGTAGATCCGTTGCTGTCGCTTGATCTATTGTTGCTGTCAGAGGATCTACTGTTTCTGAGTAGATCTAATGTTGCTGAGTGGATACACCGACAGCTACAGTAGATCCACTGACAGCAACAGTAGATACACCAACAGATACAGTAGATCCACTGACAGCAACAGTAGATCCACCGACAGCAACAGTAGATCCACCAACAGATACATTAGATCCACTGACAGATACAGTAGATCCACTAACAGCAACAGTAGATCCACTGACAGCAACAGTAGATCCGTTGCTGTCTCTTGATCTATTGTTGCTGTCAGTGGATCTACTGTAGCTGAGTAGATCTACTGTTGCTGAGTGAATTCACCGACAGATACAGTAGATCCACTGACAGCAACAGTAGATCCACCGACAGATACAGTAGATCCACTGACAGATACAGTAGATCCACTAACAGCAACAGTAGATCCACTGACAGCAACAGTAGATCCGTTGCTGTCGCTTGATCTATTGTTGCTGTCAGTGGATTTTTTGTAGCTGAGTAGATCTACTGTTGCTGAGTGAATTCACCGACAGATACAGTAGATCCACTGACGGATACAGTAGATCCGACAGATACAGTAGATCCACTGACAGATACAGTGGATCCACTAACAGCAACAGTAGATCCACTGCCAGCAACAGTAGATCCGTTGCTGTCGCTTGATCTATTGTTGCTGTCAGTGGATCTTTTGTAGCTGAGTAGATCTACTGTTGCTGAGTGAATTCACCGACAGATACAGTAGATCCACTGACATCTACATTAGATCCACCGGAAGATACAGTAGATCCACCGACAGATACAGTAGATCCACCGACATATACAGTAGATCCACCAACAGATACAGTAGATCCACTGACAGCAACAGTAGCTCCACTGGCAGCAACAGTAGATCCGCCAACAGATACAGTAGATCCACTGACAGATACAGTAGATCCACTGTCAGCATTAGTAGATCCATTGCTGTCGCTTGATCTATTGTTGCTGTCAGTGGATCTACTGTAGCTGAGTAGATCTACTGTTGCTGAGTGAATTCACCGACAGATACAGTAGATCCACTGACATCTACATTAGATCCACCGGAAGATACAGTAGATCCACTGACGGACACAGTAGATCCACCGACAGATACAGTAGATCCACCGACATATACAGTAGATCCACCAACAGATACAGTAGATCCACCGACAGCAACAGTAGCTCCACTGGCAGCAACAGTAGATCCACTGACAGCAACAGTAGATCCGTTGCTGTCTCTTGATCTATTGTTGCTGTCAGTGGATCTTTTGTAGCTGAGTAGATCTACTGTTGCTGAGTGAATTCACCGACAGATACAGTAGATCCACTGACGGATACAGTAGATCCACCGACAGATACAGTAGATCCACTGACAGATACAGTAGATCCACTAACAGCAACAGTAGATCCACTGCCAGCAACAGTAGATCCGTTGCTGTCGCTTGATCTATTGTTGCTGTCAGTGGATCTTTTGTAGCTGAGTAGATCTACTGTTGCTGAGTGAATTCACCGACAGATACAGTAGATCCACTGACATCTACATTACATCCCCCGGAAGATACAGTAGATCCACTGACGGATACAGTAGATCCACCGACAGATACAGTAGATCCACCGACATATACAGTAGATCCAACAACAGATACAGTAGATCCACCAACAGCAACAGTAGCTCCACTGGCAGCAACAGTAGATCCACCAACAGATACAGTAGATCCACTGACAGATACAGTAGATCCACTGACAGATACAGTAGATCCACTGTCAGCATTAGTAGATCCATTGCTGTCGCTTGATCTATTGTTGCTGTCAGTGGATCTACTGTAGCTGAGTAGATCTACTGTTGCTGAGTGAATTCACCAACAGATACAGTAGATCCACTGACAGCAACAGTAGATCCACCGACAGATACAGTAGATCCACTGACAGATACAGTAGATCCACTGACAGCAACAGTAGATCCGTTGCTGTCACTTGATCTATTGTTGCTGTCAGTGGATCTTTTGTAGCTGAGTAGATCTACTGTTGCTGAGTGAATTCACAGACAGATACAGTAGATCCACTGATGGATACAGTAGATCCACCGACAGATACAGTAGATCCACTGACAGATACAGTAGATCTGCTAACAGCAACAGTAGATCCACTGACAGCAACAGTAGATCCGCTGCTGTCGCTTGATCTATTGTTGCTGTCAGTGGATCTTTTGTAGCTGAGTAGATCTACTGTTGCTGAGTGAATTCACCGACAGATACAGTAGATCCACTGACATCTACAGTAGATCCACCGGAAGATACAGTAGATCCACTGACGGATACAGTAGATCCACCGACAGATACAGTAGATCCACCAACAGATACAGTAGATCCACCGACAGCAACAGTAGCTCCACTGGCAGCAACAGTAGATCCACCAACAGATACAGTAGATCCACTGACAGATACAGTAGATCCACTAACAGCAACAGTAGATCCACTGTCAGCATTAGTAGATCCATTGCTGTCGCTTGATCTATTGTTGCTGTCAGTGGATCTACTGTTGCTGAGTAGATCTACTGTTGCTGAGTGAATTCACCGACAGCTACAGTAGATACATTGACATCTACAGTAGATCTACTGAAAGATACAGTAGATTCACTGACAGCAACAATAGATCAAGCGCCAGCAACGGATCTACTGTTTATATAATTTTATCTATTGTTACTGTCAGTGGATCTACTGTTGCTGAGTGGATCCACTGACAGCAACAGTAGATCCCCTGACATGAAAATCCCTTGCAAAGTCTTTCACTGATGTCTAGCTTTATTGTAAGTTTATTTAGATAATGATTTCAAAATATAACTATTGCTAAAATGATCATAATCAAAAAAAAAAAAAAAAATATTGAACACAGTAACCACAGAGTAAAATAACATAGCAGGCTCCAGTAAACTTTAACAACAATTTTTTAGTATATAATTTTATTATTATTAACAGTAAACACATTTTAAAAGATATTTTAACTGCACCATATCACTAGTTCACTTTATCAACTCAGACATTGAACAAAAGATAACGGATAGGAAATGCAAACAGTTGTAAAGATATATTTATGCCCAAAAATTATTTATTGTCAGCTACATTATGAAATGGCGTTCATTTGCCATGGCA
Organism: Rana muscosa; assembly: GCA_029206835.1. Classification (NCBI taxonomy): domain Eukaryota; kingdom Metazoa; phylum Chordata; class Amphibia; order Anura; family Ranidae; genus Rana; species Rana muscosa. The sequence continues at coordinate 1,216,376,154 of CM055122.1, forward strand.
TTTCACCAGCCGGTGAAATAAAATAAGAGGCAAATTTATCGCGCACAGTGGCACCGTCAGAGGATCCCCTCGTGGCACTGAGGTGTGCACTTTCCATTTTGTGCATGAGAGAATCCTCAAAGCAGTATCCGTCCCGTACCCTGACAAAATTGTGCAGCACACATGCTGCTTTCACTGCAGTAATAGCATTTTCGATATTTAATGATATTGGTGTATGAAGGAAACGCCATTTATTGGCTAGAATGCCGAAACTGCACTCAACCACCCTTCGTGCCCTTGATAACCTATAGTTGAATATACTTTTCTCAGTCGTCAGGTTCCTACTAGAGTAAGGCCTCATCATGTGTTCCGCCAACGCAAAGGCCTCATCACCGACAAATACATAGGGTAGTGGGGGTTCAGTTGTCCCAGGAAGAGGACACTTTTCCGGAAGATCGAGTTGATTCTCCCGTAGTCTTTGACCAAAGGATGAATTAGCAAAAATTCGAGCATCGCAGCTACTTCCGTATGATCCTATATCTATGTAGGTAAAGCAATAGTTCGAATCAGCAACGGCAAGTAGTACAAACGAACAATATTTTTTGTAGTTGAAGTACATACTTCCGCTACCAATAGGCTTAATTACACGCACATGCTTCCCATCGATAGCTCCAATGCAATTGGGGAAATTGCACCGACTTGAAAATTTATGGGCAATATCACACCAATTCTCTGCTGTAGGCCTCTTCATAACTATGTTGTTAAGCACGTCCCATAAAACTTTGCAGGTTTCACGGATAATATTGGTGATTGTTGACCTGCCCACCATGAATTCATAATGTAGGCTTATTAGAGAATGACCGGTTGCAAGGTATCTGAAAGACAAAATAAATAATTAATTATGTTCCTGTTTATATTTTGCAGTGATAATTTTACAAACACGTTGGAAGGGATTAAGGGACTGCTTCACGCGGTACCTGCGCAAACTAAGAGAGTCTAGAAGTGGATCAGATTCCAAAAAAATTGCACCATATGTGCATGCAGAGGAGCTGGAGTTCCTGCGGCCATTTATGGAACTTAGAGAGTAAGATAACATCTTTAATATTTGTAAATTGATACTATACACTTGTAGAAAGTTGTGCTAATTGTACTATATGTTTAATGCAGAACACAATCAAGTTGGGAAGAAAGGCCTGAACCACAGCAGGCTGGTGGAGAGGCAGCATGCGCACCAGGAGGGTCGCAGTCTTTGTATCATTCACCAGATGAAAATCATGAAAATCAGGAGACCAACTTTGGGGAGGAGTCTTCTTCACAGATTGAGGTACCTGAGGTTGAACTGCCAGAGTTAGAACAGCCACAGGTTGAACAGCCACCTAGCAACAGACCTCTACAACGACCAAGACCAATCAGACAAGTAGTGGGAAGAAATTCAAATAATATGACAATATTTGCCACATTAATGGAGAAACTAGATAAAAAAACTAGACTCCCTGGAGACTCCTTAAACAGGATTTGGCATAATGGTCACAGGTATGCTAAAATCAGTGCCGCAGGAGCGTCAGGCATATGTCAAAAAAACAATTATTGATGTACTGGAGGCAAATACAGTTAACCAACCAGCCACTGCCCCCTCACCAATGTTTGACCCACCACCACCACCATCAGACCCCTTTTATGATTTCCCTAACCCTCCGCCACCCAGAACCCACCCCTACTATCCACCTCGCTTTCGTCCATACTCTGACGACTATGGCAATGCGATAAACCAAGGAAGTTACCCAATCCCCTATCCTTCACCGTCCCCAATCACTTCTACCCTTGTTGCACCAGGCAATCAAATTATACCACCCACACCTTCCCCCAGGCCTTCCACCAACCCTGATTATCCCACCTACCATCAACTGTAAATTTTTGTTACCACGTTTTTTTTTTGTGTGTTTGAATGATCAAAAAAATAACAAAATGTTTGCTGCTACTGTTCTGCTTATAGATAATGTGTTATAAATATAAAAAAAAATAATAGTGTTATAAATTTTTGTTATGTTTTTGTGTTTTTTTTTATTTTAATTTTTTTATGTTTATTCCATGACATGTTTCATTTTTGAAAAAAAATACTTACCTAGGTAGATGCGATATGTTAGCAATGCTAGACCTGTCCACTGCAGCTTATTCACACAGAACTGAGTCATCAAACATCATCTATGGGTCGCTTCTCTCCCCTCCACGAGCTGAGAGCTGCTGCCTGTCGGTCATCAGCTCTCCAGCTCTGCTCCTCCACACTCATTGGAGCACTAAGCTGTGAAGGGGCGGAGAGCGGCTTGCTGAGAGGCTAAAACTGCCATGAGTCAAGGCAGCTGCTCTCGTTTGACCCGTACGAGAATACCAGAGAAATGAGCGCAGGTTGGACTTTATTAAAGCTAAGCTCCACCCTAAAGTGTAACCTCCGCTGATTCTGATAACCCCCCCCCTCCGATACCACAATTGGCACCTTTCAGGGGGGGAGTGGGTCGCAGGGTTCTGGGAAACACACAGCTCCCAGAACATAGCGGGGACCTGTGTTAGACAAGCAGCGCTGCTCGCGCAGTAGGCAACAGGGAAGTGAAGCAGCAACGCTTCACTTCATTATTCCACATTCCCTCACCCATGATGGCGGTGGGGGCAGCCGAGAAACGAGCGATTGCTCGTCTTCTGGTGCCGACATCGCTGGACTCCAGCAAAGATAAGTGTCCTAATATTAAAAGTCAGTAGCTGCTGTATTTGTAGCTGATGGCTTAAAAAATGTTTTTGCGTCAAATAAAAAATAGTTTACCTAAGTGTAATAATGAGTCTTTCAGTGGATGAGATACACCTCCTATACGATGTATTCTGTTGCACCAGATGGATGTCAACCAGGCCAAGCAATTCATCAAAACTGAAATAAAAAATGAAAAAAGAAGGTAAGTTACTATATTGAAAATACGAAATATCAACCAATGTTAGCTACACACACACACATTACCGCTAAGCCAACTATATGCTAATATGTGGCGTGAGATTTAACGTGGTTCTGCCGGGGGGAGTCATGCAAGTTCACCGATCACCCCAGTAACATTCACTAGAGTGGATAGTAGGCATAGGCGGATAAAAAGCGATTCTGCTAAATAGCAACATTTGCCATTTTATTCTTTAGGGACAATGCCACAAAACATATATCAAATCTATGGGCTCATGAATACTGGCGAGTAAGGATGAGCTCAGGCGTCTCTGCAGCCAAGCATCGGGAAATGTCTCCATGCCTGTGAGTAGCGCAGCGCCGTGCCGACGGTGCAGACTTCCTTGGCGGGCTCTGCACGTGATCAATGCGAAAACGCCCTGAGCTCATCCTGGTGAGCAAAAAATACTTAGTAAAAATAAAAATAAATGACAAAATAAGCTATTGTTTATATACGCATACAGCATATGTACTTGCCTTGCAATCGACATGCGGGTATAATTAAAGAACTTGTCTTGAAAACCACGTAAATTTTCATACATAGACCAGAACTGCCCTCTGTTAGCTCTTTTGGAAATTATTGGATGGATCCAATAGCGGCGTCTCCTTTCCATCCTCATCCTTCGCTTCCTTTCTTCCTCTTCCTCTTCCATCAGTACTGCCAAACCAGCTGCTATGACAGCGGACATTAGGTAACGCACAGACAGCATTTTGGAGACAGCACACCAGGGAACAGGGGACAAGGAAGATAACAGGAAGAAGAATGATGTCAGAAGAGCTGATAAGCTCTGATTGGCCACTTGTAAAGTTCCCTGTCCTGGAGGCGACTTCAAGTCGTGTTGTAAATCACCACAAGTCGCGCTGAAGTCGCCCCAGGTCGCGCTGTGATTCATGCTCAAGTCGTGCCACCGTGCTGCAGCTCAGTTTCAGGGTCTTGGCAATCTTATTATAGCCTAGGCCATCTTTATGTAGAGCAACAATTCTTTTTTTCAGATCCTCAGAGAGTTCTTTGCCATGAGGTACCATTTTGAACTTCAAGTGACCAGTATGAGAGAGTGAGAGTGATAACACCAAATTTAACACACCTGTTCCCCATTCACACATGAGACCTTGTAACACTAACGAGTCACATGACACCGGGGAGGGAAAAAGGCTAATTGGGCCCAATTTGGACATTTTCACTTAGGAGTTTACCCAATTTGGACATTTTCACTTAGGAGTTTACCCACTTTTGTTGCCAGCGGTTTATACATTAATGGCTGTGAGTTGAGTTGAACGGACACCTGGATGTTCGGGTTCGACAGGTTCGGCCAAACTTCGCAAAAAAGTTTGGGACCCGAACCCCATTGAAGTCAATGGGGACCCGAACTTTTGAGGACTAAAATGGCTCTAAAAAAAGTAAGGGAGAGGGCTGCAAATGGCAGCAAAATTTTGTTAAGAGCATGGCAAATGTGGATAGGGAAATAACTTAAAATAACATAAAATACATAAAAATAAAAAATAATAATCTTGACCTAGGAGGTTGAGGTCCATATGTGTCAGGACCTGGGCTTGAACCTGGGACCCCTGATCTGCTGAATAAACCTGATCCAATGGACAACCCTGCCTTGAGTCTTGATTACTGTTGAACCTTGAACTCCTTGCTCCTACCATGAACTTCCTTTAAAGCCTTGTCTCAGCACTTCCTCATTGCCCAGCTATTGTGCCTTCCCTGCCAGTGCCTTGCTGTTATCTTTCCTGCTGCCATCTGCACCTACAAACACTCGTGATTGACCCTTGGCTTGTTCCTGGACTTCCCTACTGCCTGATCCCAATCTGCAACCACCCGTGTTTGACCCTCGGCTTGTTCTTTGACCACTCTACTGCTTGATCCCAACCTGCAGCCACTTGTGATTGATTCCTTGGCTTGTTTTCTGACCACGCTGCTGTTTCATCCTTATCTGTTTATCCGCTATTGGACCCCGGCTTGCTCACACCCTGGTGGGGCAAACTTGAGGACCGTGACCTGGTACTAGCTTGCAGCTAAATCCATCTCCACCATCAGGAGCTCTGGGGAAAACCAGCTAGCACTTAGACTCGGCACCTCAGGTGAGCCTGTGTCATCTGCCAGAAGTGACTTCCTGTATGCCTGTCCTGCCACTGCTATTGCAATTGGTCTTCAAGCCCGACGCCTGATCATGACAATATAGAGTAGGAGGTTGAGGTGGCGGTGGATGTGGTGGTGTAGGTGAAAGCGGCGGTGGAGGAGGACGAGGTAGCCAACACTGGTTTTTGTTTGTTTTTAATATTTATTTTTTTAATTAGGGTACACCCCAAAAGAGTGAGAAAGATCAAAAATCCAACAATGACTGGGTAAGGCCGGTATATATGTCTATTCTGCACAAGGTACGGACAAGTCCTGTGGGATCCATGCCTGGTTCATTTTAATGAACGTGAGCTTGTCCACATTGGCTCTGGACAGGTGGCTGCGCTTGTCTGTGATAACGCCCCCTGCTGTGCTAAATACATGTTCAGATAATACATTGGATGCAGGGCAGGCCAGCACCTCCAAGGCGTAAAGGGCAAGTTTAGGCCATGTGCCCAATTTGGAGACCCAAAAGTTGAAGGGGCAGACCCGTCATTCAGTACGTGTAGGCATGTGCACACATACTGCTCCACCATGTTGGTGAAATGCTGCCTCCTGCTAAGATGTTCCATATCAGCTGGTGGTGCTGGTTGTTGTGGTGTGCTGACAAAGCTTTTCCACATTTCGACCATGCTAACCCTGCCTTCTAAGGTGCTGGCGGTGCCCCGGCTGCGTTGGCGACCTCTTCCTCCTCGCCTTCGCCTTGTGCTTCCACTGTGCCCCCGCTGTCAGGTGGGAATGCCATCAGCAGCACGTCTACCAGCGTGCGCTTGTACTCGCGCATCTTACGTTCACGCTCCAGTGAGGGAAATAAGGACAGTACGTTGTCCTGGTAACGGGGATCCAGCAGGGTGGCTACCCAGTAATCAGCACCTGTTAGAATGTGGGCAACTCGGCGGTCGTTGTGGAGACACTGCAGCATGTAATCGCTCATGTGTGCCAGGCTGCCCAGAGGCAATGAAAAGCTGTCCTCTGTGGGAGGTGTATCGTCTGTGTTCTCTGTATCCCCCCAGCCACGCACCAGTGATGGCCATGAGCTGGTCTGGGTGCCACCCTGCTGTGAACATGGTTCTTCCTCCTCCATCTCCTCCTCCTCATCCTCCACCTCGTCATTCTCCAGAACTGTGCCCTTGCTGGACAATTGTGTACCTGGCGTTTGGTGCAGGAACCCACCCTCGGAGCCACTTGTGAATGACTGCCCTGAAAGCCTTGAAAATGATCCCTCCTCCTCCTCCTCCTCTTGTGCCACATCCTCTTCCATCATCGCCTGAAGTGTTTTTTCAAGGAGGCATAGAACTGGGATAGTAACACTGAGAACGGCGTCATCGGCACTGGCCATGTTGGTGGAGTACTCGAAACAGCGCAACAAGGCACACAGGTCTCGCAAGGAGGCCCAGTTATTGGTGGTGAAGTGGTGCTGTTCCGCAGAGCGACTCACGCGTGCGTGCTGCAGCTGAAGCTCTACTATCGCCTGCTGCTGCTTGCACAGTCTGGCCAGCATGTGCAAGGTGGAGTTCCACCTTGTGGGCACGTCACATATGAGGCGGTGAGCGAGAAGGCCGAAGTTACACTGCAGCGCTGAAAGGCGAGCAGCAGCAGGGTGAGAACGCCGAAAGTGCGCACAGACGGCCCGCACTTTCTGCAGCAGCTCTGGCATATCGGGGTAATTTTTAAGGAACCTCTGCACCACCAAAAACTGGCTAGGCCCAGAGCTGCTACGAGAATTTGCCCATTATCGCACACCACCAGGCCGGGCTTGAGGCTCACTGCCACAAACCACTCATCGGTCTGTTGTTCCATGTCCCTCCACAACTCCTGCACGGTGTGGCGCTTTTCCCCCAAACAGGATAGTTTTAAAACTGCCTGCTGTCGTTTACCCCTGGCTGTGCTGAAGTTGGTGGTGAAGGCGTTACGCTGACCGGATGAGGAGGCGGTAGAGGATGAGGAAGCGGAGTAGGAGGAGTTAGCAACAGGAGGCAAACTGAAGCGCCCTGCAATCCTCGGTGGTGGGAGTACATGTGCCAAACTGCTATCCGCCTCAGGCCCAGCCGCCACTGCATTTACCCAGTGTGCTGTTAGGGAGATATAACGTCCCTGACCGTGCTTACTGGTCCACGTATCCGTAGTTAGGTGGACCTTGCCACTGATGGCGTTACGTAGTGCACACCTGATTTTGTCCCCCTCTTGGTTGTGCAGGGAAGGGATGGCTCGCCTGGAAAAGTAGTGGCGGCTGGGCACGACGTACTGTGGGACAGCCAATGCCATCAGGCTTTTAAAACTCTGCGTCTCCACCAGACGGAATGACAGCACTTCAAAGGCCAGGAATTTTGAAATGCTGGCATTCAGGGCCAGGGATCGCGGGTGGATAGGGGGGTACTTCCTCTTCCGCTCCAGTGTTTGGGAGATAGAGAGCTAAACGCTTCCATGGAACATTGTGGAGATGGTTGGTGACCCAGGCGGTAGTGTTGCTGGCAGATCCTCTGTTTGTGGGGTGGCAGGTGCCACTGTCACTACAGAGGTGGATGAAGAGGCCGAGACTGCAGCAGAAGAGGAAGCAGGAGGAGCCAGAGACCTTTCTTGGTTTTTGAGGTGTCTACTCCACTGCAGCTCGTGCTCTGCACTTATATGTCCGGTCATGCAGATTGTGCTCAGGTTTAGAACATTTATGCCTCGCTTCAGGCTCTGATTGCACAGCGTGCAAACCACTTGTGTCTTGTCATCAACACATTGTCTGAAGAACTGCCACGCTAGGGAACTCCTTGGACCTGGCTTTGGTGTGCTCGGTCCCTTGCTGCGTTAGGCAGTAGCAGGCGTACTGTCTAGGGGACAGACGCTCCGCTTTTGCACCCTGCTCCCTCTTCTGCTGTGCTGGTGGCTCTGTGCGACCACCGCCTCTTCCTCCGAACTACACAGGTCACCTGCATGATGTTGATTCCATGTGGGGTCGAGGACCTCATCGTCCTCCACATCATCTTCCACCCAGTCTTCACCCCTGCCCTCCTTGTCGGTCTGCACAATTGCGAAAGCAGCAGCAGTTGGCACCTGTGTTTCTTCATCATCCGAGACGTGCTGCGATGGTCCTCCCATGTACTCCTCTTGAAACATAAGTGGTTGGGCATCGGTGCACTCAATCTCTTCCACTTCTGGGGCAGGGCTAGGTGGATGGCCCTGGGAAACCCTGCTAACAGAGTCATCAAAAAGCAGAAGAGACTGCTGCATGATTTGGGGCTCAGACTGCTTGGCTGATTTGCAAGGGGGTGAGGTGAAAGATTGATGGACATCGGCTGCAGGTGCCAACTCTGATCTTTCAGCAGGAGACTGGGTGGGAGAAAATGTGAAGGAACTGGAGGCACTGTCAGCAACCCAATCTACTATCGTCTGTACTTCTCCTGGCCTCAATATTCGTAGAGCCGCATTAGGCCCGACCAAATACCGCTGCAGGCTCTGTCGCCTACTCGCACCTGAGGAAGGTGTTTCACTTGTGCGTGTAGCTGGCACAGATCGACCACGTCCTCTCCCTGCAACAGGAGTTCCACCAGCAGCACCACGACCGGGGCCACATTCCTTATTTGACGTTCTCCTCATATTTCTCAAATTTAGGATCTTGCCCTGAATGGGTGTTTTTTGAATAGCAGAATAGAAGAACAGTATCTAAAGTGTGTATCTCACACATACAGATATGCAGGAAATGCACCAATTTTTTTTTTATTTGCCCTAAATAAAAAAAAATTGAATAGCAAAATAGAAGAACAGTATCTAAAGTGTGGATCTCACGTGTACAGATATGCAGGAAACGCACCAAAATATTATTTTTTGCCCTAAATTAGTGTTTTTTGAATATCAGAATAGAGCAACAGTATCTAAAGGGTGTATCTCACAGTAACATATGCAGTGCTGGTGCACTAAGTTTGCATAAAATGCCCGCCAACGCCAACCTAACTAACAGATGGATAAAAGTTATCTTTTCTCTGGCACTGGGCTCAGGGCAGGGTAAAAAGATTGTGCATTGCACCCACACAACAAAATTAAGGTAGATCGCTGAGTAATTTGATTTCTGAATCAGGACTCCTATCTAATTCTCTCCCTCGCAGCAGCAGCAACCTTTCCCTACACTATCTAAAGCAGAGTGATGTGCTGTGCTATGTAGATCGCTGAGTAATTTGATTTCTGAATCAGGACTCCTATGATAATTCTCTCCCTCAAAGCAGCAGCAGTAACCTTTCCCTACACTATCTAAAGCAGAGTGACGTGCTGTGCCATGTGCCTCTAGCTTATATAGAGGCTGGGTCACATGCTGCACTGGCCAATCACAGCCATGCCATTAGTAGGCATGGCTGTGATGGCTTCTAAGGGCACACGAGTTAAACAAATGTTGATTGGCTGCCCTGTAGCGCGCCATTACATTGCCGTACACCGAACCCGAACCCGAACATACAGTAAATTGTCCGGGTACCAAAAACCCAAAAGTCCGGTACGAACCCAAAATTTACAGTTCGGGTTCGCTCAACCCTAGCTGTGAGTTGAGTTATTTTGAGGGGACTGCAAATTTATACTGTTATACAAGCTGTACACTCACTACTTCAAAGTGTAATTTCGTCAGTGTTGTCACATGAAAAGATATAATAAAATATTTTCAAAAATGTGAGGGGTGTACTCACTTTTGTGAGCTGCGCACATATACTGTATTTGCGGACGACACTAAGTTAAGTAGGGCAATAACTTCTCCGCAGGATGTGGAAACCTTGCAAGAAGATCTGAACACATCAATGGGGTGGGCAACTACATGTTAAATAAGGTTTAGACCCCTTTCACACTGTGGCATTTTTCAGGCGCTTTGGCGTTAAAAAAAGCGCCTGTAAAGCGCATAAAAAAGCCTCATCTGCAATCCCAATTTGAAAGCCTGAGATGTTTCAGAGCCCTTTCACACTGCCCACGCCTAAAAAAAGCTGGTAAAGCTCCGCTAAGACCCCGTTTTTCAGGCGCGTTGGCGTTAAAAAAAGCGCCTCAATGGGAATGGGCGCTTTTGGAGTGGTGTATTCAACGCTCCTAAAGCGCTGCAAAGAAGCTGCTTGCAGGACTATTTTTGACGCCCTGCCAGCGCAGCGCCTCAGTGTGAAAGCACTCGGGCTTTCACATTGGGATTGCAGATGAGGCTTATTTCAGGCGCTTTGCAGGCGCTTTTTTTAACGCTAAGACCCCTTTCACACTGGGGCATTTTTTAGGCGCTTTAGTGTGAAAGCACTCGGGCGCCTGAAAAACGCCCCAGTGTGAAAGGGGTCTTTATGTAGAAAAATTTTAAATAATGCATTTGGGTGGCAAAAATATAAATGCAATCTACTCACTAGGGGGTGAACCTCTGGGAGAATATAGGATGTAAAAGGACCTGGGCGTCCTAGTAGATGATAGGCTCAGCAATGGCATGCAATGCCAAGCTGCTGCTAACAAAGCAAACAGAATATTGGCATGCATTAAAAAGGGGATTAACTCCAGGGATAAAGCGATAATTCTCCCACTCTACAGGACTTTGGTCCGGCCTCACCTGGAGTATGCTGTCCAGTTCTGGACACCAGTCCTCAAGAAGGATGTACTGGAAATGGAGCGAGTACAAAGAAGGGCAACAAAGCTAATAAAGGGTCTGGAGGATATCAGTTATGAAGAAAGGTTGTGAGCACTGAACTTATTCTCTCTGGGGAAGAGACACTTGAGAGGGGATATGATTTAAATTTACAAATACTATACTGGTGACTCCACAATAGGGATAAAACTTTTTTGCGGAAGGGAGTTTAATAAGACACGTGGCCACTCATTAAAATTAGAAGAAAAGAGATTTATCCTTAAACTGCGTAGAGGGTTCTTTACTGTAAGAGTGGCAAGGATGTGGATTTCCCTTCAACAGGTGATGGTTTCAGCGGCGGGTATCAATAGTTTAAAAAAACTATTAGATAAGCACCTGAATGGCCCCAACATACAGGGATATACAATGTAATACTGACATATAATCACACACAAAGGTTGGACTTGATGGACTTGTGTCCTTTTTCAACCTCACTTACTATGTATGTATGTACTACTATGTAGCGATACCCCCAAACTAAGAGAGCCGCTGGTTTTGTTTCGGGCCCTGTACACAGCACTGCCAACCCCCGGCAATCTACTTGACCCTCCTCTGGCACAGCTAGTCTAGGGAATTAGGTATTAGTATAGCTCTGTACCAGTCTAAGAGTAATCCCACAGTAATGTAAACCAGTGGTCATCAACCCTGTCCTCAGGGCCCACTAAACAGGCCAGGTTTTATGTATTACCTTGGGGAGATGCAGACTAGAATACTGCAATCACTGAGCAGCAAACGATATCACCTGTCATGTATTTCAGTTATCTTGCAAACCTGGCCTGTTAGTGGGCCCTGAGGACAGGGTTGATGATCACTGATGTAAACGGTGGTAAATTATAGTAATTGACACTAATACCGGAATGATTAACTATATCAGATTTACTTTGAGTATAAAAGTCAATCATCAATACAATACATCACATACATGCAGAGCCCTGCAATAATAATGACACTAGTCAACTACTGTATAGAAATAGATCATACACTGCATGCAACTATTCTCCCAGTGAGCAATATGGCGCTCAGTAAAGTTCTACCCTCCAGTCAGGCCTGACTTAGTTAAAGCTCAGTTTTAAGGTGAGGAATCTTCACATGCAAGATGATCAGTGGTGCACATACAGGAACAACAATTTGTAAATCCAAATAACGGTTTATGGTAATAGAAACAACTCCCCGGAGACTATATATCTCAGTTCTGGAACTAGTCTCTGGTCAGGATAGCAAGTATAGCACGATGGGCCTAGGTAGTCAATAGGCCTAAACAAAGTACTCGGCTATGATTGTGAGCAGGTGCTCTCTCACCACCCCGGACTCAGTCCTAAGTCCGTGACTTCCACCACTGTGTCTCCACACACAGGGTCTGCGACAGCCAGGTCTCCGGTCCAACTGATGTCCGTGAATCTGATAGAGATCAGGTGCCACACAGGCTCCGCAGTGGGGTGGAAGGCTCCTTGGAAGTGCGCAAGGCCCAGGCTTTGGGTCTTGCACTTGTAGCAGGTCCGCACAGGGAGTCCTCTTGCTAGCAGCGCGGTGTCCAAAGAGGCCGAGCCCAGCCTCGCCCTTCCCTTTTATACCCCACCCATGAGTCTCTGCGGTTGGCAATTGCACCTTGGGTGCCAAACGGGGTTCTGGATAACGTAGTCCATGGGGCCTTAAAGGAGACTCCGCTACACACTCCCCCCACTTAAACTATTTGGTCCCCAAAGATAATGTCAACATACAGTACGCACAATACTAGACAAAGCGTCGTATGATGTCGGCAGAGGAAGCTCCCACCAAAAACGAGGGGGGGAACTTCCTTGCCCACAGATCACACTGTCATAAGTGGCCTGCCTAACTGTGCCAGAGGGTGAGTTGGGGTTGCCCCCCACCAAATGAACAGTGGAGGGATCAGGGTTTTCTGCACTCCTCCTGGTGGTTACTAAAGTGTCCTCCAAACTCTCCCCCATTTGTGTGTAAGTCAACTTCCGGGGGGGGGGGCGTATGGTCCTTTTCATCCTCTGCTCTCTTGGGATCTCTGGTTCGGTCACTGTGGGTTCCTCTTCTGGAACAGACATAGAAGCTTCCATTGTCTCTGGAACATTTAACTCAGGAGCAGGAAGATACATGGAATCTCTTGGATCCTCCTCTGAGAATGAGTCAGAGGCATTCTCCCATGAGTCTGATAGAGGACTGGACGGGATGAACTCAGTAGCTTCTGCATTCAGTGTACTGTCTATGGTGTCTTCAGAAGGTGGAAGATCTATAGCAGAAGTTACAGGGGCCTGGGAAGGCCATAGCCATTCAAGCTCTCCCCTCTCATTCTCACTGAGTTCAGAGACATCTATACCTTCAGATCGAGATGTCTGGGACCAGGTATTTGGCCTAGGAATATCCAGGATGGAAGTTGGCTCAGGGAAATCTTTTATAGGGGGTATCCGAACTGCTTCGGCAACCTTTCTTGGTTTTTGAGGTGTCTACTCCACTGCAGCTCGTGCTCTGCACTTATATGTCCGGTCATGCAGATTGTGCTCAGGTTTAGAACATTTATGCCTCGCTTCAGGCTCTGATTGCACAGCGTGCAAACCACTTGTGTCTTGTCATCAACACATTGTCTGAAGAACTGCCACGCTAGGGAACTCCTTGGACCTGGCTTTGGTGTGCTCGGTCCCTTGCTGCGTTAGGCAGTAGCAGGCGTACTGTCTAGGGGACAGACGCTCCGCTTTTTCACCCTGCTCCCTCTTCTGCTGTGCTGGTGGCTCTGTGCGACCACCGCCTCTTCCTCCGAACTACACAGGTCACCTGCATGATGTTGATTCCATGTGGGGTCGAGGACCTCATCGTCCTCCACATCATCTTCCACCCAGTCTTCACCCCTGCCCTCCTTGTCGGTCTGCACAATTGCGAAAGCAGCAGCAGTTGGCACCTGTGTTTCTTCATCATCCGAGACGTGCTGCGATGGTCCTCCCATGTACTCCTCTTGAAACATAAGTGGTTGGGCATCGGTGCACTCAATCTCTTCCACTTCTGGGGCAGGGCTAGGTGGATGGCCCTGGGAAACCCTGCTAACAGAGTCATCAAAAAGCAGAAGAGACTGCTGCATGATTTGGGGCTCAGACTGCTTGGCTGATTTGCAAGGGGGTGAGGTGAAAGATTGATGGACATCGGCTGCAGGTGCCAACTCTGATCTTTCAGCAGGAGACTGGGTGGGAGAAAATGTGAAGGAACTGGAGGCACTGTCAGCAACCCAATCTACTATCGTCTGTACTTCTCCTGGCCTCAATATTCGTAGAGCCGCATTAGGCCCGACCAAATACCGCTGCAGGCTCTGTCGCCTACTCGCACCTGAGGAAGGTGTTTCACTTGTGCGTGTAGCTGGCACAGATCGACCACGTCCTCTCCCTGCAACAGGAGTTCCACCAGCAGCACCACGACCGGGGCCACATTCCTTATTTGACGTTCTCCTCATATTTCTCAAATTTAGGATCTTGCCCTGAATGGGTGTTTTTTGAATAGCAGAATAGAAGAACAGTATCTAAAGTGTGTATCTCACACATACAGATATGCAGGAAACGCACCAATTTTTTTTTATTTGCCCTAAATAAAAAAAAATTGAATAGCAAAATAGAAGAACAGTATCTAAAGTGTGGATCTCACGTGTACAGATATGCAGGAAACGCACCAAAATATTTTTTTTTGCCCTAAATTAGTGTTTTTTGAATATCAGAATAGAGCAACAGTATCTAAAGGGTGTATCTCACAGTAACATATGCAGTGCTGGTGCACTAAGTTTGCATAAAATGCCCGCCGACGCCAACCTAACTAACAGATGGATAAAAGTTATCTTTTCTCTGGCACTGGGCTCAGGGCAGGGTAAAAAGGTTGTGCATTGCACCCACACAACAAAATTAAGGTAGATCGCTGAGTAATTTGATTTCTGAATCAGGACTCCTATCTAATTCTCTCCTTAGCAGCAGCAGCAACCTTTCCCTACACTATCTAAAGCAGAGTGATGTGCTGTGCTATGTAGATCGCTGAGTAATTTGATTTCTGAATCAGGACTCCTATGATAATTCTCTCCCTCAAAGCAGCAGCAGTAACCTTTCCCTACACTATCTAAAGCAGAGTGACGTGCTGTGCCATGTGCCTCTAGCTTATATAGAGGCTGGGTCACATGCTGCACTGGCCAATCACAGCCATGCCATTAGTAGGCATGGCTGTGATGGCTTCTAAGGGCACACGAGTTAAACAAATGTTGATTGGCTGCCCTGTAGCGCGCCATTACATTGCCGTACACTGAACCCGAACCCGAACATACAGTAAATTGTCCGGGTACCAAAAACCCAAAAGTCCGGTACGAACCCAAAATTTACAGTTCGGGTTCGCTCAACCCTAGCTGTGAGTTGAGTTATTTTGAGGGGACTGCAAATTTATACTGTTATACAAGCTGTACACTCACTACTTCAAAGTGTAATTTCGTCAGTGTTGTCACGTGAAAAGATATAATAAACGATTTTCAAAAATGTGAGGGGTGTACTCACTTTTGTGAGCTGCGCACATATACTGTATTTGCGGACGACACTAAGTTAAGTAGGGCAATAACTTCTCCGCAGGATGTGGAAACCTTGCAAGAAGATCTGAACACATTAATGGGGTGGGCAACTACATGTTAAATAAGGTTTAGACCCCTTTCACACTGTGGCATTTTTCAGGCGCTTTGGCGTTAAAAAAAGCGCCTGTAAAGCGCATGAAAAAGCCTCATCTGCAATCCCAATTTGAAAGCCTGAGATGTTTCAGAGCCCTTTCACACTGCCAGCGCCTAAAAAAAGCTGGTAAAGCTCCGCTAAGACCCCGTTTTTCAGGCGCTTTGGCGTTAAAAAAAGCGCCTCAATGGGAATGGGCGCTTTTGGAGTGGTGTATTCAACGCTCCTAAAGCGCTGCAAAGAAGCTGCTTGCAGGACTATTTTTGACGCCCTGCCAGCGCAGCGCCTCAGTGTGAAAGCACTCGGGCTTTCACATTGGGATTGCAGATGAGGCTTATTTCAGGCGCTTTGCAGGCGCTTTTTTTAACGCTAAGACCCCTTTCACACTGGGGCATTTTTTAGGCGCTTTAGTGTGAAAGCACTCGGGCGCCTGAAAAACGCCCCAGTGTGAAAGGGGTCTTAATGTAGAAAAATTTTAAATAATGCATTTGGGTGGCAAAAATATAAATGCAATCTACTCACTAGGGGGTGAACCTCTGGGAGAATATAGGATGTAAAAGGACCTGGGCGTCCTAGTAGATGATAGGCTCAGCAATGGCATGCAATGCCAAGCTGCTGCTAACAAAGCAAACAGAATATTGGCATGCATTAAAAAGGGGATTAACTCCAGGGATAAAGCGATAATTCTCCCACTCTACAGGACTTTGGTCCGGCCTCACCTGGAGTATGCTGTCCAGTTCTGGACACCAGTCCTCAAGAAGGATGTACTGGAAATGGAGCGAGTACAAAGAAGGGCAACAAAGCTAATAAAGGGTCTGGAGGATATCAGTTATGAAGAAAGGTTGTGAGCACTGAACTTATTCTCTCTGGGGAAGAGACACTTGAGAGGGGATATGATTTAAATTTACAAATACTATACTGGTGACTCCACAATAGGGATAAAACTTTTTTGCGAAAGGGAGCTTAATAAGACACGTGGCCACTCATTAAAATTAGAAGAAAAGAGATTTATCCTTAAACTGCGTAGAGGGTTCTTTACTGTAAGAGTGGCAAGGATGTGGATTTCCCTTCAACAGGTGATGGTTTCAGCGGCGGGTATCAATAGTTTAAAAAAACTATTAGATAAGCACCTGAATGGCCCCAACATACAGGGATATACAATGTAATACTGACATATAATCACACACAAAGGTTGGACTTGATGGACTTGTGTCCTTTTTCAACCTCACTTACTATGTATGTATGTACTACTATGTAGCGATACCCCCAAACTAAGAGCCGCTGGTTTTGTTTCGGGCCCTGTACACAGCACTGCCAACCCCCGGCAATCTACTTGACCCTCCTCTGGCACAGCTAGTCTAGGGAATGAGGTATTAGTATAGCTCTGTACCAGTCTAAGAGTAATCCCACAGTAATGTAAATGTAAACGGTGGTAAATTATAGTAATTGACACTAATACCGGAATGATTAACTATATCAGATTTACTTTGAGTATAAAAGTCAATCATCAATACAATACATCACATACATGCAGAGCCCTGCAATAATAATGACACTAGTCAACTACTGTATAGAAATAGATCATACACTGCGTGCAACTATTCTCCCAGTGAGCAATATGGCGCTCAGTAAAGTTCTACCCTCCAGTCAGGCCTGACTTAGTTAAAGCTCAGTTTTAAGGTGAGGAATCTTCACATGCAAGATGATCAGTGGTGCACATACAGGAACAACAATTTGTAAATCCAAATAACGGTTTATGGTAATAGAAACAACTCCCCGGAGACTATATATCTCAGTTCTGGAACTAGTCCGGTCAGGATAGCAAGTATAGCACGATGGGCCTAGGTAGTCAATAGGCCTAAACAAAGTACTCGGCTATGATTGTGAGCAGGTGCTCTCTCACCACTCCGGACTCAGTCCTAAGTCCGTGACTTCCACCACTGTGTCTCCACACACAGGGTCTGCGACAGCCAGGTCTCCGGTCCAACTGATGTCCGTGAATCTGATAGAGATCAGGTGCCACACAGGCTCCGCAGTGGGGTGGAAGGCTCCTTGGAAGTGCGCAAGGCCCAGGCTTTGGGTCTTGCACTTGTAGCAGGTCCGCACAGGGAGTCCTCTTGCTAGCAGCGCGGTGTCCAAAGAGGCAGAGCCCAGCCTCGCCCTTCCCTTTTATACCCCACCCATGAGTCTCTGCGGTTGGCAATTGCACCTTGGGTGCCAAACGGGGTTCTGGATAACGTAGTCCATGGGGCCTTAAAGGAGACTCCGCTACACACTCCCCCCACTTAAACTATTTGGTCCCCAAAGATAATGTCAACATACAGTACGCACAATACTAGACAAAGCGGCGTATGATGTCGGCAGAGGAAGCTCCCACCAAAAACGAGGGGGGGAACTTCCTTGCCCACAGATCACACTGTCATAAGTGGCCTGCCTAACTGTGTCAGAGGGTGAGTTGGGGTTGCCCCCCACCAAATGAACAGTGGAGGGATCAGGGTTTTCTGCACTCCTCCTGGTGGTTACTAAAGTGTCCTCCAAACTCTCCCCCATTTGTGTGTAAGTCAACTTCCGGGGGGGGCGTATGGTCCTTTTCATCCTCTGCTCTCTTGGGATCTCTGGTTCGGTCACTGTGGGTTCCTCTTCTGGAACAGACATAGAAGCTTCCATTGTCTCTGGAACATTTAACTCAGGAGCAGGAAGATACATGGAATCTCTTGGATCCTCCTCTGAGAATGATTCAGAGGCATTCTCCCATGAGTCTGATAGAGGACTGGACGGGATGAACTCAGTAGCTTCTGCATTCAGTGTACTGTCTATGGTGTCTTCAGAAGGTGGAAGATCTATAGCAGAAGTTACAGGGGCCTGGGAAGGCCATAGCCATTCAAGCTCTCCCCTCTCATTCTCACTGAGTTCAGAGACATCTATTCCTTCAGATCGAGATGTCTGGGACCGGGTATTTGGCCTAGGAGTATCCAGGATGGAAGTTGGCTCAGGGAAATCTTTTATAGGGGGTATCCGAACTGCTTCGGCAAGTGGAAGTATATGGTTTCGGTGCCAACTCTCCAATGG
Organism: Rana muscosa; assembly: GCA_029206835.1. Taxonomy (NCBI): domain Eukaryota; kingdom Metazoa; phylum Chordata; class Amphibia; order Anura; family Ranidae; genus Rana; species Rana muscosa. Next base: position 1,216,394,594 of record CM055122.1, read on the forward strand.
TCCCACCTTTCCTTTCGGCTTCAGTTTGTAGACAGGTAGGCCGGGCAGCTTCTTGCAAATAACATAGGGTTCAGGTCTCCATCTGTCTGCAAGCTTGTGCTTCCCAGGGACTCCTAAGTTCCATAGCAGCACTCTGTCCCCAGGTTGTAGATCCTGAATCCGGACTTTCAGGTCAAAGTTTTTCTTGTTACGAGCTCCCCTTTGATCTGAAGCTGCTTGAGCCTGCTCATAGGCCAACTTTAAACTGTGCCTAAGCCTGTCCACATATCCTTTGTGAGAAGTGGCTGAGGAATGGTCTATGGATGTGCCAAAGGCCAGTTCTACGGGTAGTCTTGCTTCTCTTCCAAACATAAGTCGATAGGGAGAGTACCCTGTGGCGTCACTTGTTGTACTGTTGTAAGCATGCACAATTGCCGCTATATGCTTGCTCCAGTGCTGCTTCTTTTCACTACTTAAAGTCCCCAGCATTTTAAGTAGGGTTCGGTTGAACCTCTCCGGCTGAGCATCCCCTTGTGGATGGTAGGGGGTGGTACGGGTCTTCTGGATCCCTAAGGAGTCCAAGAGCTTCCGGATCAGCCGACTTTCAAAGTCCCTCCCTTGATCCGAGTGAAGACGCTGTGGTAGCCCATAGTGCACAAAGTATTTTTCCATAAGTACTTTGGCCACGGTGGAAGCCTTCTGGTCTTTGGTTGGGAAGGCCTGGGCATACCGGGTGAATTGATCGGTTATCACCAGAACATTTCCTAGACCACTCAAGTCGGGTTTGAGGCAGAGAAAATCAATGCATACCAAATCCAATGGACCTTGACTTTGCAGGTGGCCCATTGGGGCAGCTTGATGGGGAAAAGTCTTTCGCTGAATGCAGCATGTGCATGAGTGGCAGTATTCCTCTACTTCAGCCCTCATGCAAGGCCAATAGAATCAACTCCTGATGAGTTGAAAGGTTCTTTTAGCTCTTAAGTGGCCATGGTTGTCGTGTAGGGCAACCAAAACGGTCTCTCTGTGTTTCTCAGGTAGAAACAGTTGCCATTTGTCTTCCAGGTCATCAGAGGGGCCCCTTCGGTAGACCACCCCTTGATGCACCTGCAGCCTGTCCCACTCCTTCCGCAGCAGGCGGGTCTCCTTCGAAGGGTGATGCAGGAGTCTGTCGGGATCCTGATTTTCCAGGGCCTCCAGGACCAATTTCCCCAAGGGGTCTTCCAATTGGTCGCATCTCAATTCCTTCTTGGACAGCTTTGGCAAGTCATCTTCTTCTATCTGAGTTACTCCACAGTATTGTTTGGGTACTCCTACCACTGTGACCCCTATCTCTTCCACTCTGGATCCCCCACTGGCCTGGAGTTCAGCTCCGGTGCCACTTCGGTCCAGTCTTCTGTACTGCTGGTGGGAGCATGAGACCTTCTGGACAGAGCATCTGCATCTCGATTTCCAGCCCCAGGTCTGTATTTCAGGCTGAAATTGAATCCAGACAGTGCAGCCAGCCATCGATTGCCTGTGGCATCCAGCTTTGCTGTGGTGAAAAGATAGGTAAGGGGGTTGTTGTCAGTTTTCACTGTAAATTCTGCCCCATACAGGTAGTCTTTCAGTTTATCGACCACAGCCCATTTGAGGGCCAGGAACTCCAACTTGTGAGTGGAGTAGTTCTTTTCAGATGGGGTCAAACTCCTGCTCACATATGCAACGGGTCGCAGTTGCCCTCCATGCTCCTGATAGAGTACTCCTCCCAGACCATCATGACTGTCATCCACATGGAGTTCATAGGGTTTCTTTGGGTCTGCATAGGCCAAGACAGGGGCAGTGGTTAAGTTTTTCTTCAGCATTTGGAATGCCTCTTCACACTTCCCATTCCACTGATCTTCGACTGACTCTCCTGGCTTCCTGGGCCCCGAGTCATCCTCTTCTCCCTCCGTCTTTAACAGTTCATTCAGGGTCTGGCAATCCGTGCGAACCCCTCTACGAACCTCCTATAGTAGGAGCAGAACCCCAAAAAGGACCGGAGTTCTGTCACAGTAGTGGGCCGTGGCCAGGAGGTAACCGCCTCCAACTTCTCGGGATCTGTGGCTACCCCTTCTTCAGACACTATGTGCCCCAGATAGTTGACTGATGACTGGTAGAACTGGCATTTCTCTGGTGAAAGCTTGAGTCCCTCCTCACTGCGCCTTCTCAATACTTTTTCCAGTCTCTCTTCATGCTCCTCTAGAGTCTTCCCAAAGACAATGATATCATCTAGGTACACTAGGACTTCGATGAGGTTCATGTCTCCTACGGTTTTCTCCATGAGGCGCTGAAAGATGGCAGGGGCTCCAGACAGACCTTGGGGCATCCGGTCAAATTCAAAGAATCCCACAGGGGTTATGAAGGCTGTCTTCAACATTGGGTGGATTCTGGTGACTGCGGGATTCTTCCCTCGTGCTAGAGGGGCCAAGAGCCTCCGGACCAAGTCCGTGTTGGTCCCTATTATTAGGGAGCTCTTGTTGGCTCCAGGTGGTCGGGGGCATACCACTGCCAGGGTATCGAACACTTCAGCCTTCCCGGCCACTGAGGGGTCGAAGGTCAATTTTATGGGCAGGTAACCATCGTAAGGGAAACTCTGTGTTCTGATCCCCCATATCTCCAAGTCTTCAATTTTCTGGATGGGCAGATGTTTGTCATAGAAGTCCCTATATAATAGGGTCACTTGTGCACCAGTATCCAAGATGGCTCTTGTGTAGACTCCCTCCACTTGAATAGGTACTATGGGGGAGGGGCCTACCAATTTTTCTGGGTATGGCTTCGGAGGGGTCTCTTTCCTTTGATCCCTATGTTCTCCCTTGGGACTTTCCTTCTTGCAATTAGCTGGTGACTTTAGTCCCTCTTGGGCTCGGTATGCATTGATATCTCCCCTCTTTTTAGGTGTATGTTCCCGCTGAGGGACACTGTCCTTCTTCTGAGGGGGTTTGCCCCCTTTTTTTTGAGCTTCTCATTCAGTTTGGATCCAATGGAGCTTACTGGAGATGATGGGCACCCGGTTGACTCCTTCACCGGTGCCCTCTGGAGTTTTCCGCCGGCTTGCGATTATTTATCTTCTTTTTCTTAGGACTGGAACATACTTTTGCAATATGGCCAATTCCTCCACAGTTAAAACAAATCACATCCCCCCAATCTTGTAGGGGAGCGGGCGCTGAGGTATCTGGGAACAACTCCTTCTTCGGTCCCTCTCTCTCTGAGACCCTTGAATCCTTTGTCATCAGAAAGGTCAGCATCTCCAATACCTGAGACATCTGTGACTTCAGGGTATCCACTTCTGAGTCTCTTTTGGGGGTCATGGCTGATCTGACCACTACAGGTGTAGAAGAGGTGTGTGTCATGATCGCTTGCTGATCGTTCCGTAGAGCCTCTTAGTCTCTGATGATCTTTACCAGATCAGGGTAGTTCAGTGACATACCTCCTCCTGAGGTTTTCAGATGGAGCCAGACTGGATCTGAACGTAATGCTCCCTTCAGGATCTGCTTCATCCTTGCCGCATCTATGGCTTGGGGTACCATTCCTTTTTTTAGCACGATTTGGCAGAGCATCTTGTTCAGTCTTCTGACATACTCCGACAATTTTTCTCCCGGCTGCTGGAAAGTGTGTTCAAACTGGTATATTAGTTCTGTCACCTTTTCTAACTGACCAAACTCTTCTTGCAGCATGGCTAAACAGTCATAGGCCGTGCAGGCAGCATTTTCAAACCAGAGACTTTTTACCGCTTCCGCAGCTGCGCCTTTCAGACTCTCAATCACGCACTGCTTCTTCTGTGCTTCAGGCACTTCCTATGCCTCTACCGCTAGTAAGGCCTGCTCGATCCAGGAATCAAAGTCTTCCTCCCCTACAGGGACGGGCAGCTTCCCTGAAAATATTCTTAGCTTCCGGTAACTAGCCTCTATGTGTACCGTGTTGGTTTTCTGACACTTCGCAAGCAGATCCCCTAGGGCATTTAAAAGTTCTGGTGCTATGGTAGCAATGGATTCTCGCCGGAGGTATCATCCCTTTGCTCTTCTCTGACGCATGGGAGGTCCCTGTTGGTGATCCCGGTGGGGATGGCGGAAGTGATTCTGTCTTTATGGTCATTGCGTGCGCCAAACCATAAATTTTATTATCTAACGTCCGCACACTTCGGCCTTTAAAGTTTTCCGGTATTCCATCCCTCCACTGTAGCAGTACATACTGAAATGAAGCTTCTGGGTTGGATTTCATGTCCATCACCCTTGGCACTTGATTCGGGGATAACGACCCTAGAAGTCGCTCCACCGCTTCCATCGGCCATTCTTCTCCCGGGAGACTGATGACCACTGACATGTCTGTGCTAGCCTCGGCTGCTTCGCACCACACTTTAACATCTCGCGGGTCCATGCCGGTACTTTTGGCGTGTTTGCTTGCCGTATAAAGGATCCCGGACTCGAGAGCCCCCACGTGTAGCAATACCCCCAAACTAAGAGAGCTGTTGGTTTTGTTTCAGGCCCTGTACACAGCACTGCCAACCCACGGCAATCTACTTGACCCTACTCTGGCACAGCTAGTCTAGGGAATGAGGTATTAGTATAGCTCTGTACCAGTCTAAGAGTAATTCCACAGTAATGCAAACGGTGGTAAATTATAGTAATTGACACTAATACCGGAATGATTAACTATATCAGATTTACTTTGAGTATAAAAGTCAATCATCAATACAATACATCACATACATGCAGAGCCCTGCAATAATAATGACACTAGTCAACTACTGTATAGAAATGGATCATACACTGCGTGCAACTATTCTCCCCGTGAGCAATATGGCGCTCAGTAAAGTTCTACCCTCCAGTCAGGCCTGACTTAGTTAAAGCTCAGTTTTAAGGTGAGGAATCTTCGCATGCAAGATGATTGGTGGTGCACATACAGGAACAACAATTTGTAACTCCAAATAACGGTTTATAGTAATGGAAACAACTCCCTGGAGACTATATAACTCAGTTCTGGAACTAGTCTCCGGTCAGGATAGCAAGTATAGCACGATGGGCCTAGGTAGTCAATAGGCCTAAACAAAGTACTCGGCTATGATTGTGAGCAGGTGCTCTCTCACCACTCCGGACTCAGTCCTAAGTCCGTGACTTCCACCGCTGTGTCTCCGCACACAGGGTCTGCGACAGCCAGGTCTCCGGTCCAACTGATGTCCGTGTATCCGATAGAGATCAGGTGCCACACAGGCTCCGCAGTGGGGTGGAAGGCTCCTTGGAAGTGCGCAAGGCCCAGGCTTTGGGCCTTGCACTTGTAGCAGGTCTGCACAGGGAGTCCTCTTGCTAGCAGCGCCGTGTCCAAAGAGGCCGAGCCCAGCCTCGCCCTTCCCTTTTATACCCCACCCATGAGTCTCTGCGTTTGGCAATTGCACCTTGGATGCCAGGGATGAGCCGAACACCCCCCTGTTTGGTTCGCACCAGAACCTGCGAACAGACAGAATGTTCGCGTGAACTTTAGAACCCTATTAAAAAGGACTTTTCCAAGGTGTTGGTGTGGTTTTTTTTACATTTTTTTACACTTTCTTTGTGAAATGGTAGGGGTACAATGTACCCCTTACCAATTCACATAGGGGGGGGGCCGGGATCTGGGGGTCCCCTTTGTTAAAGGGGTCTTCCAGATTCCGATAAGCCCCCCACCCGCAGACCCCCACAACCACCGGGCAAGGGTTGTGGGGATGAGGCCCTTGTCCCCATCAACATGGGGACATCCTCCCCATGTTGAGGGCATGTGGCCTGGTACTGTTCAGGAGGGAGGGGGGGCCGCTCTCTCATCCCCCCCTCTTCCCCTGCGGCTGGCCAGGTTGCGTGCTCGGATAAGGGTCTGGTATGGGTTTTTGGGGGGACTCCACGCCATTTTTTTTTAAATTTGGGGTGGAGTTCCCCTTAAAATCCATGCCAGATCTGAAGGGCCTGGTATGGATATTTAGGGGGAACCCCACGCCATTTTTTTTTAAATTTGCAGCGGGGTTCCCCTTAATATCCATTCCAGACCTGAAGGGCCTGGTAATTGAATTTGGGGGAACCCCCACGCTTTTTTTATTTTTTTATCAATGACTTTTGTATGTATTGATAAAAGCCAACAATTCATTAATAGCCGCGAGTGAGTTTTAAATGACTTTTTTTCCTTCAGAAATGACACTTTGTGCAGGGACAGTTCTAAGCACGGGAAACATGCGCCACTTTACATGCATATCATACACACCCCTCAGGTACGAAATTTTAAGGAATATTTCACTTTTATTGTTTCACTTTAAGCATTATTAAAATCACTGCTCCTAAAAAACGGCAGTTTTTTAAACTTTTTTTTGCATTGATACATGTCCCCTGGGGCAGGACCCAGGTCCCCAAACACTTTTTATGACAATAACTTGCATATAAGCCTTTATAATTAGCACTTTAGATTTCTCCCATAGACTTTTTGAATTTGCCGCGAACACCCCAGATTGTTCGTTGTTCGGCGAACAGGCAATGTTCGAGTCGAACATGAGTTCGACTCGAACTCGAAGCTCATCCCTATTGGGTGCCAAACGGGGTTCTGGGTAACGTAGTCCGTGGGGCCTTAAAGGAGACCCCGCTACAACTATATATATATATATATATATATATATATATATATAATGTCTGGGCACAGGTGCACTACTATAAAGCGTAACTTTACCCATAACAGCTTGATAAAAAAATGTTCTTTAGCAAAGAACATACATACCACATTCATATAAATGCTACCAAAATTACTGTGTTCTGTAAATTTCCTCCATCATTGCTTCCCTTTCTTGTTGCTGGAGGCCATTTTGCTATAGCCCAGAGTCCCTGAGAAACATAACATCTTTAGACTGTCAGTAGATTGGCCTATAGATTTTTGCTAGTGCCAAAAAATAGAAAGCAAATGAGCATATGCAGACCAGGGTGAGACCGTGTATTCCTGGATTTTATTTTCAATTAGTTTTTATTGTATTTTGTAAAGAAAGGTATTACAAAAACATGAGTTAAACACCCCAAAGGGCGGATGAACATACAGTGTTTGGAAGCACCGTAAGAATCATAGCATATTGCAATGGAATATAAAACATAACGAGTGATGATAGAAATTAAAATAACAAATAAAGAGAGAATAACATAAAAGTCACAGTCAAGTTTGATGAGATATATCACAGAAGCAATTTCAGCACAGTAATGCGGTATCTAAAATACAATATTTGTAATTTGAATTACGGTTATAGCTGTATTTTTTCAGGAATTGTTCGAACAAGAGGGCCTATTGTACCAACCCTTCCGGTTCCCATGCATTAGAGATATTATGTAGTGTATTGTTAGCTGAAGCAAACATTATTTCGTAAGTGGCATGGCTATGTGTTTGGATGGCCTCACTTATCAATGGAGGTTTATGATCCTTCCAATGGTGAACTCATGTTAGGCGTGCTGCCAGTAGAATATGAATTAGCACAGTTCTCAGATGGGGAGGGAATGTATCGCTACCCAAAGAACAAAGAGCCAGGTCAGGGGAACTATTGATAGCTTTTCCCAATAACTGTGATATGAGATTGAAAATATTTAACCAATAGTTAATTAACGAAAGGCTTAACCATAGGAGGTGGAATAGAGCCCCCTTTTGACCACAGTTTCGCCAACACAAGAAAGGGGTATGAGGTGCAAACCTGGAGATACTTTGAGGGGTAAACCAAAGTAGAATTTTTTTCTGGGTTAGCTCCCACAAGTTTGGTTATTGCATATGTGGCAGAGAGTGCTTTTTGCCAGGATTGAGAGGTATGAACCATTGCCAAATCTTGTTCCCAGTCTTGGAAAGGTGACGACTTTATAAAGGCATCTTTCTTGTTAATTGTAGTATAAAAGATACCCTTAGATCTTATGGGACAAGATTTGTAAAATTGTGCTATACGCCAAGGCAAGGAGAGAGTGGTATTTGGGTTACTATATAGAAAATGTGAAATATAAATACATTTTTATTGATCTCTAATTGGTACCTCATATTCTATTTGTAACGATCATAAAGTTTTAAGGGCTGGTCCCACCCGTAGGTCATCTACTGTGAGTAGTCCTTTGGACATCCATTGTGTGAGGTCTAGGTCAGGTATGATAGCAGATAAACTAGAGAAATGGGAGTGGAAAAGGCGTAATGCCGCATACACACGCTCAGAATTTCCGATGGAAAAAGTCAGACGGAATTTTTTCATCGGATATTCCGACCGTGTGTATGCCCCATCGGACCTTTTCCTTCGGAAATTCCGACGGACTTAGAAAGAGAACATGTTCTCTTTTTTTCCAATGGAATCTGAGTTTCTGTTCGTCTGGATGCTATTCCGACGGACTAAAAACCACGCATGCTCAGAATTAAGTTGACGCGTGCTCGGAAGCATTGAACTTAATTTTTCTCGGCTCGTCATAGTGTTGTACGTCACTGCGTTCTTGATGGTCAGAATTTGGTGTGAAAGTGTGTATGCAAGACAGCTTGAACGGAATTCCGTTAGAAATACCCATCGGAGTTAATTCCGACGAAAAATCCGACCGTGTGTACGGGGCATTAGTGTTTGATCCCCATGTGGTGGGTTTAGAAAGGATAGTGTGCTAAAGTCAAATCGCTCCCCTTTCCCTTACCATAGATAACCGTTTAATTGAGATTGTGCCTTCAAGAAAAATGCATTGGATACAACAATTGGTAGGGCTCTAAACAAATAGAGGAATTGGGGTAACAAACACATTTTAAATTATTCCAAATGTCCTGTCCAGGACAATTCCACTTTTGACTAGGGATGAGCTCGGTGTTCGAGTCGAACATACGTTCGACTCGAACATCGGCTGTTCGATCGTTCGCCGAACAACGAACGATTTGGGCCGTTCGCGCCTAATTCGCGTCCCACAATGCACTAAGCCATCGCAGTGTCATCCAGGGGCTGTGATTGGCCAAGCATGCACTGTGACCCCGCATGCTTGGCCAATCACAGCGCCGGCAGCGAGGAGAGCAATGATTGGCCACAGGCAGGATGCCTGTGGCCAATTATTGCTGAGGGTGTTTAGTACACGCCCCACACTATAAAAGGCCGCCAGCACGGCGGCCTAGTGTAGTGTGTTCCGGAGCAGGGAAAGAGAAGCATAGGAAGGGACAGTGACATTTTTTTTTCTTGCTTAACCTGGATTCCTTTAGTTTAGGGAAAGAGAAGGATAGGTAGGGAGAGTGTCAGTCTGTTTTACTGTGCTAAACCTTGTTTGTAGGGACAGGGAAGGACAGTGAGGGAAATTCTCCTTGTGCTATACTGTGCTAAAGCATTGATCATCAACCATCTTTAAAAAAAACATTTTTTATAGGGACAGAAAACTATAGGTAGGGAGAGTGTCAGTGTGTTTTACTGTGCTAATCCTTGTTTGTAGGGACAGGGAAGGACAGTGAGGGAAATTCTCCTTGTGCTATACTGTGCTAAAGCATTGATCATCAACCATCTTTAAAAAAACATTTTTTATAGGGACAGAAAACTATAGGTAGGGAGAGTGTCAGTGTGTTTTACTGTGCTAATCCTTGTTTGTAGGGACAGGGAAGGACAGTGAGGGAAATTCTCCTTGTGCTATACTGTGCTAAAGCATTGATCATCAACCATCTTTAAAAAAACATTTTTTATAGGGACAGAAAACTATAGGTAGGGAGAGTGTCAGTGTGTTTTACTGTGCTAATCCTTGTTTGTAGGGACAGGGAAGGACAGTGAGGGAAATTCTCCTTGTGCTATACTGTGCTAAAGCATTGATCATCAACCATCTTTAAAAAAACATTTTTTATAGGGACAGAAAACTATAGGTAGTGTGAGGGGGTTAGCTCGGCAGCGGGTGTGTGTGACCCCCGGGATGGGCTCCCCACACAAAACAGGCCCAACAAACGGAGGTTGTGGTTTTCAAAATCAAAAAAAGGTGCGGTTTATTTTCTATTTACAGTGACAAAACACAGCAAAGCCAAAAGAAACAAACAAAATAAATCCTGGTCAACTTGACCTCTGACTAAACATACAGGTTTCCTAACTAACAACTGGGATCAGCCTAGTGCTGTCCTAGTCCCTAAGTCCCTGGTTTTAAATGTCCAAGCAAATAGCCACACAGGCTTTGTCTCACCGCACAGGGGTTCACTCTCCCTAGACAGTCCACACAGGTCTGGTTCCAGGCATGAGCTAACATCTAATGAAGCTGGGAGTTCTTATAGAGGCCTAAATGAGCTGACAAGGTTCAGCTGGTCTCCTCATCTTTGTCTGCACGACGCCCCACACTCTCCCTAGAGGTATGAGTCATCCATGAGCCCACTAGCCTTATACAACTCTCCACCTAGTTGTATAAGTCGGCGTAAAGCCTGAATCTGGGCGAAATATATCTACCCCCCTGGATGCAACCAGGTGACTTTACCTTCCTGCTGTCACATACCCCCCCCTCTTGTTTTAACCTCGGGGTTGGAACACCAGCAATCAGGCATTCATGTACTCGAGACAAAGCATCCACATTCCCCATTTGAACGCCAGGGCGATGCTTTACTGTGAAGTTGAATTCCTGGAGGGCCAGGAACCACCTATTCACTCTTCTATTTGTTTCCTTGTTTTGAGCCATCCACTTTAACGGAGCGTGATCCGTAACCATGTCAAAGTGCCTACCTAGCAGGTAGTACCGAAGGGAATCTAGAGCCCACTTCACCGCTAAACACTCCTTTTCAACGGTGGCGTAATTTACCTCATGGGACTTCAACTTCCTGCTGAGGTAAATGACTGGGTGCTCTTCCCCGTTCCAGACCTGGGACAATACTGCTCCTAACCCCACATCTGACGCATCACTTTGTACGACAAAGTCTTTAGAGAAGTCGGGTGAGTACAACACTGGCTGGCTACATAAGGCTTGTTTCAAGAATTGGAATGCTGCCTCAGCCTCGGGGGTCCATTTAATCATGACCGACCCTTTCCCCTTCGTTAGGTTGGTTAGGGGCACAGCCTTAGAAGCAAAGTGGGGAATGAATCGCCGATAATACCCAGCGATTCCCAGAAAGGCTCGTACCTGCTTCTTGCTGTTGGGACGTGGCCAACTCTGGATGGCCTCGACTTTGTTGAGTTGGGGTTTTATTACTCCCCTCCCAATGGTGTACCCAAGATATTTGGCCTCCTCCTGCCCAATGGTACACTTCTTGGGGTTAGCCGTAAACCCCGCTTCCCGAACAGAGTCCAGGACTGCTTGCACTTTTGGCAGATGTGAGGCCCAATCTGTGCTATGGACAATTACGTCATCCAGGTAAGCCGCAGCATACTTCCGATGGGGCCTCAGCATCTGGTCCATTTTCCGCTGGAATGTGGCCGGCGCATTCTGTAACCCGAACGGCATTCTTTTATATTGGAACGCCCCGTCTGGGGTTACAAATGCGGTTTTCTCTTTGGCCAATTTGGCCAGGGGGATTTGCCAATACCCTTTTGTGAGGTCAAGAGTCGTCATGTATCGGGCTGTTCCCAGCCGGTCGATCAACTCATCTATACGTGGCATGGGGTAGGTGTCAAATTTTGTAACTTTGTTCAACTGACGAAAATCGTTACAAAATCGCCAGCTCCCATCCGGTTTAGGCACCAACACAATGGGACTAGACCAATCACTTTGGGACTCCTCTATCACCCCTAAGTTCAGCATTTTCTGTACTTCCTCCCGTATTGCCTCCCGTCGGGCCTCTGGGATCCGATAGGGTTTTAACTTCACCCTTTCGCCGGGCGGGGTAATGATGTCATGCTCTACCCCAAATGTTTGTCCCGGCAGCTCAGAGAATACCTCCTTGTTGCGAAGCACAAACTCCTTAACCTCCTGTTGTTGGGGTTGTGACAAGGTGGCTGCTATTCCAACCTCAGGAATCACGCAACCAGTTTGAGCTGGTGACCAAGTGTCTGCGACTAGGGACTCTCTATCCCTCCAGGCTTTCAACAGATTAACGTGATAGATCTGTTCGGGCTTTCGCCTTCCTGGTTGTCTGACCTTGTAATTCACTTCGCTCACTTTTTCCATTATCTCGTAGGGGCCTTGCCATTTGGCAAGGAATTTACTTTGAACCGTAGGGACAAGTACCAGTATCCTATCCCCCGGGGAAAAGGTACGGGTCTTGGCTCCACGGTTGTACACTCTCTGCTGTGCTAACTGCGCTTGGGCCAAATGTTCCTTCACGATGGGCATTACCTGTGCAATTCGGTCTTGCATCAGGGCGACATGCTCAATCACACTCCTGTGGGGAGAACTCTCACTTTCCCAAGTTTCCTTGGCAATATCCAACAGCCCTCTTGGGTGTCTCCCATACAGTAACTCAAAGGGGGAGAATCCCGTAGAGGATTGGGGCACCTCCCTAATAGCAAACATCAGATAAGGAAGTAGACAGTCCCAATCCTTTCCATCTCTATCCACCACTTTCTTCAACATTTGTTTTAGGGTTTTGTTGAATCTTTCAACCAGCCCATCGGTTTGGGGGTGATACACAGATGTACGTAATTGCGTCACTTTGAACAATTTACACAGCTCTTTCATAACCCGGGACATAAAGGGTGTACCTTGGTCCGTAAGCAGTTCTTTACAAATACCCACCCGGCTAAACACAAGAGATAGCTCTTTGGCTATGGTTTTGGCCGAGGTATTTCGGAGAGGGATTGCTTCTGGATAACGGGTGGCATAGTCCATTATAACTAATATGTACTGGTGCCCCCTAGCGGACTTGATTATAGGACCTACCAAATCCATGGCGATCCTCTCAAACGGGACCTCAATGATGGGTAGAGGGACCAGTGGGCTACGGAAATGTGGCATCGGGGCCGACCTCTGACACACAGGGCAGGAGGAACAATAATTTTCTATGTCCTTCATCACCCCCCCCCAATAGAATCTCTGTAATACCCTCTCTCGGGTTTTCTCTGTCCCCAGATGACCTCCAAGAATGTGCCCATGGGCCAACTCCAACACCAACTTCCTGTAAGGTTTGGGCACCACAAGCTGCTCAACGGTTTCTTCTGCCCTTTTTGCCACCCGATACAGTAGGTCCTTCTCTACGCTGAAGTATGGGTAAGTGCAGGTATTATCTGGGTTCACTAACTCGCCATCTATTTTCACTACGTTTTCCCGTGCCTTTATTAGGGCGGGGTCTTTCAACTGTTCTGTGGCAAAGTTTTCCCTGTGAACCTCAAGATCAGAAAACTCCACAGACGGTAGGTTTTCGTCTGAGGAGGTGGGCTCCTCTCCAGTTTCTTGAGTCTCCCCTGCCAATACTGATAAGGGAAATTCCGGAGAGTCCTCACCACTCTCAGGGGAGTTCTGGCTATCACATTCCTGGTACACAGGGGCACCAGTGGGGGGCTCAGGATCATCCCACAGTTCCCAGAACTTCGGAAAATCCCTTCCCACAATGGCGTCATACGGTAACTGAGATACTAAGCCCACTGGATGAGAGAGGGTACCTTTGGGGGTCTCGAAACACACTGTAGTCACTGGATACTCTCGGGTGTCCCCATGCACACAAATAACAGCTACCTTGCTATTCCCAGAGACCTCTGTTTTAACTAACTCAGCCTTTATCAGGGTCACAAGGCTACCTGAATCCAGCAATACCACAACATTTCTACCATTAACACACATTTTGCATAAATGTTTCTCAGTTCCTCGAATGGCAGTGCATGCGACTGTCGCACACAGCGACTGACGTCTGCCCGTCAGAAAGTCACACTGCATGGGTTCCTCCACAACCGGGCAATTGGCTGCAATATGTCCCGCTTGCCGGCAGCGGTAGCAAACGATCCTTCTTGCCGCCTCTTGAGCCGCTGATTTCCCAGGCTGTTCTCGCCAAACTTGGGGTAGAGCTCCCACCCTCTCACTCTCTCCACCCTTACCCCTTGGAATCCTCTTATCCGCCCCTGGGGATGGTCTGGTCTTAGGGTGGAAAGTCCGAGTGTCTCTGGAAGAGGCCGTCAGGTTCTCTGTAGCCAAGTATTTCTCCACACGATCCACAAGACCATCGGCCGTCTCTGGGTCTCCATGGCTTACCCACTTTTGGATGGCAGTAGGAAGAGCTCTCAAAAACCGATCCATTACAACACGTTCCACAATCTTTGGTGCGGACAAAGTCTCTGGCTGTAGCCACTTTCTGCTCAGGTGAATGAGATCATACATTTGAGACCTGGGGGGTTTTCCAAGCTGGAAAGTCCAGTTATGCACACGCTGAGCCCGGACAGCCTGGGTGACACCCAGCCTTGCCAATATCTCAGCTTTTAGCATCACATAGTCTTTTGCTTGGTCAGGCTCTAGGTCATAGTAAGCCTTCTGTGATTCACCAGTTAACAGAGGAGCCACCAGTCCAGCCCACTGCTCCTCAGGCCACTTTTCTCTTTCAGCAGTCCTTTCAAATGTGGTCAAAAATACCTCTGGATCATCCTCTCCAGTCATTTTTGTCAATAAACGACTCACCCCAAAGGACGCGGTATTAGTGGGACGGCTTTCCTCACTGGTCTGCGGACGTTGCTGCATTACTGCTTCCATTTGTTGTAGTCTCTGCTCTTGCTTCTGTAACAGGTCTATGAAGCGGGCCTCAGATTGCTGCTGGGCTTGTTGCTGAGCTTCCAGACTCTGTTGGTGAGCTTGCTGCTGGGCTGCAAGGCTCTGTTGATGAGCTTGCTGCTGGGCTGCGAAGTTCTGTTGTTGAGCTGCAAGGCTCTGTTGATGAGCTGCAAGGCTCTTTTGCAAACCTGCATTTGTCTGCTGTTGATTGGCATTTGCTAGAGCCAGCTGCTTCAGTATCTCCTCCATGCTGGCTTAAAAAAAACTGCCACTGGTTCTCCACCAACTGTGAGGGGGTTAGCTCGGCAGCGGGTGTGTGTGACCCCCGGGATGGGCTCCCCACACAAAACAGGCCCAACAAACGGAGGTTGTGGTTTTCAAAATCAAAAAAAGGTGCGGTTTATTTTCTATTTACAGTGACAAAACACAGCAAAGCCAAAAGAAACAAACAAAATAAATCCTGGTCAACTTGACCTCTGACTAAACATACAGGTTTCCTAACTAACAACTGGGATCAGCCTAGTGCTGTCCTAGTCCCTAAGTCCCTGGTTTTAAATGTCCAAGCAAATAGCCACACAGGCTTTGTCTCACCGCACAGGGGTTCACTCTCCCTAGACAGTCCACACAGGTCTGGTTCCAGGCATGAGCTAACATCTAATGAAGCTGGGAGTTCTTATAGAGGCCTAAATGAGCTGACAAGGTTCAGCTGGTCTCCTCATCTTTGTCTGCACGACGCCCCACACTCTCCCTAGAGGTATGAGTCATCCATGAGCCCACTAGCCTTATACAACTCTCCACCTAGTTGTATAAGTCGGCGTAAAGCCTGAATCTGGGCGAAATATATCTACCCCCCTGGATGCAACCAGGTGACTTTACCTTCCTGCTGTCACAGTAGGGAGAGTGTCAGTGTGTTTTACTGTGCTAATCCTTGTTTGTAGGGACAGGGAAGGACAGTGAGGGAAATTCTCCTTGTGCTATACTGTGCTAAAGCATTGATCATCAACCATCTTTAAAAAAACATTTTTTATAGGGACAGAAAACTATAGGTAGGGAGAGTGTCAGTGTGTTTTACTGTGCTAATCCTTGTTTGTAGGGACAGGGAAGGACAGTGAGGGAAATTCTCCTTGTGCTATACTGTGCTAAAGCATTGATCATCAACCATCTTTAAAAAAACATTTTTTATAGGGACAGAAAACTGTAGGTAGGGAGAGTGTCAGTGTGTTTTACTGTGCTAATCCTTGTTTGTAGGGACAGGGAAGGACAGTGAGGGAAATTCTCCTTGTGCTATACTGTGCTAAAGCATTGATCATCAACCATCTTTAAAAAAACATTTTTTATAGGGACAGAAAACTATAGGTAGGGAGAGTGTCAGTGTGTTTTACTGTGCTAATCCTTGTTTGTAGGGACAGGGAAGGACAGTGAGGGAAATTCTCCTTGTGCTATACTGTGCTAAAGCATTGATCATCAACCATCTTTAAAAAAACATTTTTTATAGGGACAGAAAACTATAGGTAGGGAGAGTGTCAGTGTGTTTTACTGTGCTAATCCTTGTTTGTAGGGACAGGGAAGGACAGTGAGGGAAATTCTCCTTGTGCTATACTGTGCTAAAGCATTGATCATCAACCATCTTTAAAAAAACATTTTTTATAGGGACAGAAAACTATAGGTAGGGAGAGTGTCAGTGTGTTTTACTGTGCTAATCCTTGTTTGTAGGGACAGGGAAGGACAGTGAGGGAAATTCTCCTTGTGCTATACTGTGCTAAAGCATTCCTCATCAACCATCTTTAAAAAAACATTTTTTATAGGGACAGAAAACTATAGGTAGGGAGAGTGTCAGTGTGTTTTACTGTGCTAATCCTTGTTTGTAGGGACAGGGAAGGACAGTGAGGGAAATTCTCATTGTGCTATACTGTGCTAAAGCATTCCTCATCAACCATCTTTGAAATCCTTGTTTTTTGGACAGTCAGGGAAATTGTCATTGTGCTATTCTGTGCGAAAGCAATCATCCTCAACCATATTTAGAAATCCTTAAGTAAAGGGACAGAGAAGGACACCTGAAGGTAGCCCTTATTGCTTTTTTCCCATCTCCCTGCAGGCCATCCATTAGAATGTCTGGAAGGCAAACAAGGAGAGGCAGACAGTCAGGAGGCAATAAAAGAGGGCAAGCAGGCTCTGTGTCTGGGGGCAACAGTGCTGGTCGTGGACGCGGTGCATTGTCATCAGCACATGGCCATGGGACACGCTTGTCCTTCTTTTCGGCAGCTGGACATGTTGAGCCACATCATGCCGAAGACTTGGTAGAGTGGATGTCCAAGCCCTCCTCCTCCTCCTCATCCTCTCTCACCCAGGCTCAGGGTACTGGCAAAGCAGCTGCCAAAGCGTCCTCTTCCCTGGTATCAATGTCAGACTCATCATCAGTCACTCCTTCCCTAGACCCACCATGTCCTCCTCCTGAGGAGTCCCCCGAACTGTTTGAGCACAGTGTTGGGTACATGCTCCAGGAGGATGCCCAGCGTTTCGAAGGGTCTGATGATGAAACCCAGCTACAGGAAGGCAGTAGCGTGAGAGCAGACAGAGGGGATGCTCAAGAAGGACACCAATCTGGCAGTCATGTTCCAGCAGCTGCAGCATACTGCCAGATTGGCTCCAGTGATGAGGAGGGAGGGGATGATGAGGTCACTGACTCCACGTGGGTGCCTAATAGGAGAGAGGAGGAGGAGGAGGATGAGGAGGAGGCACATCTCCAACGAGGCAGGATGCCCTTTGGTGGCCAGCGTAAGGGCAGTACACCGACGGAATCACACCGCAGAGCTCCGCCTGTGCAGGGCGCTGCCTCTGCCCGTCATTCAAAAAGTTCTTTGGTGTGGGCCTTTTTTGAGGCTAGTGCATCAGATCGCACAGCTGCTGTTTGCAACATATGTCTCAAGCGTATATCGCGTAGCCAAAACATCAGCCGCTTGGGTACCACATGCCTGACCAGACATATGTTGACCTGCCATGCAGCTCGTTGGCAAGCCTACCTCAAAGACCCACACCAAAGAACAAAGCGGACCTCTCCTTGCACCGCATCAGCTGGGATCTCCAACCCCACTATAACTTCAGTCCTCTCTGAAACATGCACTGAGAGGAATGAAGGTGTAGAATTAGGTGTGTCACAGCCAAGTACTTGCGGCCACTCTGCTAGCAGTACACCGACGTCCGATTCTAGCAGGCAAATTTCCCTGCCCCAGCTGCTGGACCGTCGAAAGAAGTTCACTCCCAGCCATCCACATGCCCAGCGGTTGAATGCTAGCTTGGCTAAATTGCTAGCGCTTCAACTGCTGCCTTTTCAGTTGGTAGACTCGGCCCCCTTCCGTGAGTTTGTGCAATGTGTGGTTCCTCAGTGGCAGGTTCCCAAACGCCACTTTTTCTCACGGAAGGCTATTCCGGCTCTCTACCGGCATGTGGAAGGCAATGTCTTGGCCTCGCTGGACAGGGCGGTCAGCGGTAAGGTGCATATTACCGCTGACTCATGGTCCAGCAGGCATGGACAGGGACATTACCTTTCTTTCACGGCCCATTGGGTCACTCTTTTGGCAGCTGGGAAGGATGCAGGACAAGGTGCAGTAGTGTTGGAGGTTGTTCCACCGCCACGCCTCCAAAATGCTACTACTGGTTGTGACACACCTCTCTCCTCCACCCCCTCCTCTTCTTCTTCCTCCATGGCCTCTTCCTGTGCTTTTTCCTCTGAACCAGCGGTTCTCCGTAGCCGTTCAAGGGCCTACGCAAGTACGCAGGCAAAAAGATGCCATGCCGTGCTTGCGCTGGTGTGTTTGGGGGACAGAAGCCACACTGGGGCAGAGGTCCTGTCTGCTCTGCAGGGCCAGGCCGAGAGGTGGTTGACGCCACGCCAGCTTAAGCCAGGAATGGTGGTTTGCGACAATGGCACCAACCTCCTCTCCGCCCTCCGACAGGGACAACTGACCCATGTGCCCTGTGTGGCTCACGTCCTTAACCTGGTGGTGCAGCGGTTCTTGGGCAGGTACCCGGGCTTACAGGATGTCCTGAGGCAGGCCAGGAAAGTCTGTGTGCATTTCCGCAGATCTTATAATGCCAGTGCTCGCCTGGCTGAGCTGCAAAAGGAGTTGAACCTGCCCAAGAACCGCCTTATATGTGACATGCCCACCAGGTGGAACTCAACGTTGGCCATGCTGCAGCGGCTGCACACGCAGCAGAGGGCCATCAATGAGTACCTGTGCGACTACGGCACCAGGACAGGGTCAGGGGAGCTTGGTTTTTTTTCTCCACGCCAGTGGGGCATGATCAGGGATGCATGCACTGTCCTGGCACCATTTGAGGAAACCACGAGGATGGTGAGCAGTGACAGTGCATGCATCAGTGACACTGTACCTCTTGTCCACCTGTTGGAGCACACGCTGCGTGGAATAATGGACAGGGCACTTGAGGCAGAACAGAGGCAGGAAGAGGAGGACTTCCTTGCCTCTCAAGGCCCCCTTTACCCAGACAGTGTTCCTTCTGTCCCACCCATCGCACAGGAAGAGGAGGAGGAGGAGGAGGAGGAGGAGGAGGATTGTGTCAGCATGGAGGTGGAGGCTGGCACTCAGCATCATCAGCAGCAGTCTTTTAGGGATGATTTACAGTCCCAAGAAACCAGTGGACTTGTACGTGGCTGGGAGGAGGTGGCTGCGGATCATGTCGTCCTTAGTGACCCAGAGGACTCCGGACCGAATGCCTCAGCTAACCTACGCTGCATGGCCTCCCTGATCCTGCAAAGTCTGCGGAAGGATCCTCGTATTCTTCGGATCAAGGAGAGGGACCATTACTGGCTGGCCACTCTCCTTGATCCACGTTACAAGGGTAAGGTTGCGGACCTTATGTTACCGTCACAGAGGGAGCAGAGGATGAGACAACTCCGGGAGGCCTTGCAGAAAGGTCTGTGCAACGCGTTCCCAGAGACTGGGAGGTTACAAACTCCTGGTCCTGGACAACGAGTTGCTGAGGCTTCGGCCAGTCAAAGAAGGAGCGGTGGGGAAGGTGGCCGTCTGACCGATGCGTTCAGACAATTCTTTAGTCCGCAGCCCCAAAGTATGATCGGTTCCAGCAACCATCGCCAGCGTCTGATAAACATGGTGCAGGAATATCTAGGGGCAAGGTCAGACTTGGACATCTTCCCCACCGAAAATCCTCTGGCTTACTGGGTCTTGAGGATGGATCACTGGCCAGAGCTTGCACAGTATGCAATTGAGCTACTGGCCTGTCCTGCATCCAGCGTTCTTTCGGAACGCACATTCAGTGCTGCTGGAGGATTTGTCACGGATCACAGGGTGCGCCTGTCCACCGACTCGGTTGATCGACTGACTTTCATCAAGATGAACCAGTCTTGGATCACCACCAGCTACCACACACCTGATGCTGATATAACAGACTAATTGATTTTAACATGTCACATCCCTTCAAGACTGATGCTGATGCTGAGTGCCTGTGCTGTTATGTTGACTGGCTATCCTCCTCCTCCGAGTCCTCAATGATACGATTGATGATGATAGCTTGGAAGATCATTTTTGTTTATGGGTGCCGCCACCAGTGGCTAAGGCCCAATTTTTCAGCCCCTGTTTAACAGGGGCGTGTAATTACAATTTTTGAAGCAATACTTTGCAACAGGGCTCATTGCTGTGCTCCAAGTACAGTATCTGTGAGGGGTTGCAGTGTTGTGCCACCAGTGCCTAAGGCCCAATTTTTCAGCCCCTGTTCAACAGGGGCATGTAATTACAATTCTTGATCTAATAATTCACAGCAGGGCTCATTCCTGCACCCACCAAGAGTAACTCTGAGGGCTTACAGTGTTGTGGCAACGCCACCACCACCACCACCACGAAAGGCCCAATTTTTCAGCCCCTGTTCAACAGGGGCATGCAATTACAATTCTTGATCTAATAATTCACAGCAGGGCCCATTGCTGCACCCACCAAGAGTAACTGTCAGGGCTTACAGTGTTGTGGCACCAGCACCACCATCAAAGGCCCAATTTTTACTACCACTGTTCAACAATTATATGTAATTAAAATTCCTGATATAATAGTTGACAGCAGGGCGTTCCAGCACCAACCAAGAGTAACTGTGAGTGCTTACAGTGTTGTGCCAACACCAACAACTAAGGGGCCTATTTCTGCAGAGTATATACGGCAGGTCCCTACTTTCAAACATCCAACTTACAAACGACTCCTACTTGCAAACGCAAGAAGACAACAGGAAGTGAGAGGAAATCTACCCCTAGGAAGGAAAATTCTCTCCTGTAAGAATTAATATGGGAGAAAGGTGTCTCCTCTGTACTGATGCTTTATCACCAATCCTTGTTTCAAGAAAAACACCACATTTCAAAAACAGTTGTCATTGGGACGGAAAGTGAGGTGAAATGTTCTGAACAGGGGCACAGACAGCAAAACAAATGTTACAGGGGTGATAACCCTTACCTATGTTTTCCAAAAAGTTTAAAAATACATTTTTGGGCTGGAGCTACACTTAAACAATGTACCTGTTCAAAATTACAAACAGATTCTACATAAGAACAAACCTACAGTCCCTGTCTTGTATGCACCGCCTGTATACGGCTGTTCAGAGTATATAGGGCCTTTTTTATTTTATGTGCGGGGTTCCCCTTAATATCCATACAAGACCCAAAGGGGCTGGTAATGGGCTGGGGTAGGGGGGTCATGGGGTAGCTATGCCATTTTTCTTAAAGATTTTCATCCATATTACCGGGACCAGACATTACATTAAAGCCGCAAGCAGTTTTAAATGGCTTTTTTTTCCTTTAGAAGTGTCATTTTGTGCAGGGACAGTTCTAAACACGGGAAACACGTGGCACTTCACAGGCATACTTTAGACACCCCCCAGGTACGATATTTAAAGGAATATTTGACTTTTTTTTTTCACTTTATGCATCATTAAAATGACTGCTCCCGAAAAACGACCGTTTTTAAAACTTCTTTTTGCATTGATACATGTCCCCTGGTGCAGAACCCGGGTTCCCAAACCCTTTTTAGGACAATAACATGCATAATAGTCATTATAATTAGCACTTTAGAATTCGAACGTTCGCATCCATTGTATTTAATAGGGTTCTAATGTTCGTACGAACTTTCGGTCCGTTCGCGGGTTCTGGTGCGAACCGAACCCGGGGGTGTTCGGCTCATCACTACTTTTGACATGTTATGTAGATCAAATGTAAATGTTTAAGAAAGGAAGGTAGTTTTCTGCTGCTAAATCTTTCACCTTTAGGGTGAGGTTGTTACCCAGTTAGTTGATCTCCTCCTTCTTCCACACATATGAGAAGGAATGCATAAGGTTCCTACTTATTTTGGCAGGGAGTCCCAAGTCTAAAATATATGCTTTAGATTGGTTAACCCTGTGTAGCGGGGGTCCCAAATTTAGGGATTGCTATACCAAATTTAAGGGTGATTCGAGTGGTAGTTGGCTCGAATCTTTCAATTTGCTGGACTCTGCCTTGCTGCTGTTTTGCCTGGTGTGCAGTTCCCCTTAGAAGCATGGGTGGCGCTGTCACTTGTACTCAGGGTTTAACCACAGGTAATGGGTCAGTGATTGGTGTCCTCTCTCGGCAGCCGTGCAGTGGGTGTGGTCTACCTGCTGTGCATGCCGGGAGAGTATACATACGGGGCAGACGCCGCCTGGGAGGGGTCGGTTCTTCTTGGTTCCAGAGTTGGAGTCCTGGCGCGTGGCGCGTGGCCCTCCAGGCCATGGCGCCACGCGCACTTCAGTCCCAGGCACCTTTAGTCCTGGAACTGTAACTTCAGCCCTGGGCCCAGCACTTTTAGCTGGAGCCCACTTTGGGAGGAGGAATCCCAGGGTGCCGCCTTGCGAGAGGACCCGTTTCTAGAAGAGGAGGCTGGGGGAGGACCGTTCCCGAAGGACTGGTGAGAGATCACAGTGAAGGAAGGGGCCCAGTAACTCTCTGGAGGGATGTCATCCATCCGAAAACAGGGATCTAAACAACAGGACCATTAGGAGGTTTGGGACACTATAGATTCTGTGGCAGAGGATCCCCTGAACGCATCCATAAGGGAATCTAATAGACTATTTGAGTTACACGCCGGCTGCTAGTGCCTTCGGGTGACTATCCGGGTGAGCAATACCCACTCGGGATCGAGTGGCGAAGAAACAAGAGTGTTTGAATTGATCTGTCTTCCTAACACCTTTCTCTCTTCTCCTCATTTTGTGGATGTTCATGCATAAAGAAATAAACTCTATGTTGGAGTTGACGCTGGTGTGAACCTTGAAGTTACTTGGGGTATAGAGACTTTGTCCTTACATTCTAGGGACGGAAACCAACTCTGAGGGGGAGCCCTGCTGCAAAGACCCTTAAGTGAAAACAAGTGTGCTTAACCTCTGCAACCCAGGGGGCACAGGCATGGTGGAGACTGTGTGCCTTCTTCTCCTGTGAGCGAGCCAAAGAGTGGAGAAGGAGGGCCGGTTGCTACACTTGTAATAGGACACTTGGTTGAAAAGCTCCAAAGCTGCATGTACTGTACCGAAGCCCGTTAACACCAAAATATTATCATCAAAGAATAAAGTGATGGTATGCATTCTATTTTGTACCCAAAAAACCTGATATCTTGGGGTGTGTGCGTAAGTATGTTGCCAATAGTTCCATTAATAGGTTGAATATAGCTGGGGAAAGGGGGCATCCTTGTTGTGTGCCATTGGTTATAGAGAAGGGGTGGACAAGGCACCATAGGTGTATACTTGAGCTGACGGGGTGGCATAGAGTGTCATAATCATAATGGCAGATAGGGATGGGCCAAACACCCCCCGGTTCGGTTCGCATCCAGAACATGCGAACACCGTTAACCACTTCAATACCGGGCATTTTCACTCCCTTCCTGCCCAGGCCAATTTTCAGCTTTCAGCACTGTCACGCTTTGAATGACAATTGCGGGGACGTGCGACGTGGCTCCCAAACAAAATTGACGTCTTTTTTTCCCACAAATAGAGCTTTCTTTTGGTGGTATTTGATCATCTCTGCGGTTTTTATTTTTTGTGCTATAAACAAAACAAAATTAAATTTAAATTAAATTTAAATTAAATTTAAATTTACATAGTGAAGGAAGTTCCCCGCTCAAGCCAATGACGTAGGCGGGTCCGACATACCGAGGGGGCGGACCTGATGGGGAACTGCTCTCACTTTGGTAATACATGTATAGACCCGCCCCTTCTCATGTTCCGCATCTGGTCCGCTGAGCGGACCTGATGGGGAACTTTAGAAGGGGCGGGTCTATACATTTAAAAAATACTGAGAGGGAGTTCCCCATCAGGTCCGCTCAGGCACAACCAATGAAGGACAGCGCTGGACATCGGGATCGCCGCGGGACACTGGATTTTACCGCTGGAATGTTTTTTTTTTTTTTTTTTTTAAATAAAGGACTTTTTCAAGGTGTTTGTGTGTTTTTTTAAACATTTTTTTACGCTTTCTTCGTGAAATGGTAGGGGTACAATGTACCCCTTACCAATTTACATGGGGGGGGGCCGGGATCTGGGGGTCCTCTTTGTTAAAGGGGTCTTCCAGATTCCGATAAGCCCCCCGCCCGCAGACCCCCACAACCACCGGGCAAGGGTTGTGGGGATGAGGCCCTTGTCCCCATCAACATGGGGACATCCTCCCCATGTTGAGGGCATGTGGCTTGGTACGGTTCAGGAGGGAGGTGGGGCCGCTCTCTCGTCCCCCCCTTTCCCCCTGCGGCCGGCCAGGTTGCGTGCTCGGATAAGGGGTCTGGTATGGATTTTTAGGGGGACTCCACGCCATTTTTTTTTAAATTTGGGGTGGAGTGCCCCTTAAAATCCATGCCAGATCTGAAGGGCCTGGAATGGATATTTGGGGGAACCCCACGTCAATTTTTTTTTAAATTTGCGGCGGGGTTCCCCTTAATATCCATTCCAGACCTGAAGGGCCTGGTAATTGAATTCTGGGGAACCCCCACGCTTTTTTTTTTTTTTTTATCAATGACTTTTGTATGTATTGCCGGGAGCCGACAATTCATTAATAGCCGCGAGTCAGTTTTAAATGCATTTTTTTCTTTCAAAAATGACATTTTTTGCAGGGACAGTTCTAAGCACGGGAAACATGCGCCACTTCACATGCATATCATACACACCCCCCCAGGTACGAAATTTAAAGGAATATTTCACTTTTATTTTTTCATTTTAAGCATTATTAAAATCACTGCTCCCGAAAAAATGGCCGTTTTTAAAACTTCTTTTTGCATTGATACATGTCCCCTGGGGCAGGACCCGGGTCCCCAAACACTTTTTAGGACAATAACTTGCATATTAGCCTTTATAATTAACACTTTAGATTTCGAACGTTCGAGTTCATTGTATTTAATAGGGTTCTAAAGTTTACACGAACATTTTGTCTGTTCGCAGGTTCTGGTGCGAACCGAACAGGGGGGTGTTCGGCTCATCCCTGCTCTTGTACCTTCCACTATTTTTCTTTTCACCTGTGACATCACATCTTTCATGGATATTATTATTCATTTACTTTTGCACAGATATGTGTCTAACACTGTCACATTTCATCCATTCACACATTATGAAGATCTTTCATTCATTCATGTTCTGGAACCCTGAATGTCCACCCCTGTTTTGTGCGGCCGTATACCACTTCAGCTCCCGGGGGAGACAAATCGCTCTGGCTCTAACTTCATGCCTACCTCGTACCACTTCACTGCATTTCATGTGAGTACCCAGGATCGGCAAAAAAAACTTTGTTTTGCTTGCTCCTTATACAATTCTACTTTCATACTAGTTTGATTGTATTTAGTTTATAGATATCCCCCTGCATCCGCCCCTGAGGAAGTGTGTGTGACACACGAAACGTGTCGGGAATTGAGGATGCAACTATATGTCCATATTTAGGAATTCTTTCAGATTCATCTTTGACCTCCTATTGTACTCATATACAAATTCTTTCGAATAATTGCAAGGTGCCGCTTTAGTGATGTGTCTATATACATTCCATTCTACATTTCATGCCATGAAGTTAATACATGTTATCATGATGACGATTTTTTCTGATATCCATGACTGGAATATGTGTATTTATATACCAATGTAACCAACAATTTTCATCTATTTTACTAGCTCTCATTTCTGCTATGTATATAATCAGCCATGTGAATAAATGTTTTTAAACCTCCACTGGTCAATGTCCTCATTCAAAGTCCCAAACTCCCCCAACTTTTCTACTGCTGGGATATGGACTGCCGATAGAATTGGCACATGTCCCTCTGCCCAGGCTAGTATGTAGTTCACCTCCTTCAGAGCTGAATGACTCCTAGTATCGCCTTGGTGGTTTATATAGGCCACTGCAGTGGCATTGTCGGACTGAACCCTGATAGGGTAGTCCTGAAGCTCCACCGTCCAGGACCGTAGGGCCAGATGTACTGCCCATAATTCCAGGACGTTGATGGGCCGGATCTGTTCTGTCCTTGACCATTTTCCCTGACCTGTGAGCCCTTCTAGGGTCACTCCCCAGCCTGAGATACTGGCATCTGTAGGCAGTACTCTCCAAGTTACCGGGAGGAAGGATATTCCTTTTCGCAGGTTTTGATCCTCCAATCTTCTGATCCTCCAACCTCCAACCATCAGTTTAGGCTTAAGAGTGCCTGAGGAGATAAGCACATTGGATAATCTAGGGCTTGTTCTCTTCTGTTTCAAGGCAACAAGATGTCTTGTTGTAAAGGCTTGGAATGGAACTGGGCATAGGGCACTGCCTCGAAAGAGGATACAATCCTCCCTAGAAGACTCATACAGAGCCGAATAAAGGGTTGTCTGGTGCCCCTTATCTGATGCACCTGATCCTTCAGGGAACAGATCCTTAGAGGTAGCAAGAATACTCTTGATTGGACCGTATCTAAAATCAGACCTAAATACTTTAGACTTTGAGCTGGTTTCAAAGCTGACTTTTCGGTATTTATGATCCAGTCTAAGCTTTTCAAATACTGCACTGTGTATATTATGCTCTGTTCTAGAGCCTGTACTGAGTGATCTCTGAGCAGTAGGTCATCCAGATACCCAAGCACCTTAATCCCTTGGGCCCTTAAGAGACCCAGTATTGGTGCTAGAATCTTTGTGAACACCCGGGGAGCTGTAGTCAGCCCGAAGGGTAGAGCCACAAACTGAAAATGACGTTCCTCTACTAAAAAACGTAGGAACCTCTGATGAGGCTGAAAGATAGGTACGTGTAAATACGTGCCCTTTATATGGATGGAGGCTAGAAAGTCTCCCCTCTGGAGTGAGGTTACTACTGAGCGGACAGACTCCATCCCAAATGACTGGATCAATAGATACTTGTTCAGGGATCTTTAGGTCCAAGATGGGCCTTGTGTCCCTGTTTGGTTTCTGAACCAAAAACAGGTTTGAGTAAAACCCTGTGCCCCTTTCGGATACAGGAACCTCTACAATCACTCCTTGTTGCACTAGATGATGTAGTGCCTGAAGCTTTTGGAGGATCCGAGGGAACTCTGGATCTTAAAAACCTCTGAGGCTCTAGCTTGTAACCGCAAGATATGATTGAGGTTACCCACTCATCCTGAATTATTGTTTTCCAAATGTCCGCAAAGTGAAGCAGCCTTCCCCCAACCCGATGGAGTAGGGGCGTCCCCTCAAAAGGAGGACTTGGTGCTGCGTTTAGAAGAATTTTGGACCCAGGGCTTTTTCTGGCCCTGGACTTGCGGGTCCCTGAGGTTTTAAACAAGGGATGTCTGGTGCTTTTCTTCACAGGAAATATTTGGATATATTCTTCCAAATGATCATCAATAAACATTCCCTATGAAAAGGGAAACCTGCCAATAACTTTGCACAAGGAAGTTCGGCTGACCAGTTCTTAAGCAATAAAAGTCTGTGCATATGTACAGACAAGAGAGCCAAACGAGAAACCTGCTGTATTGAACCCTTTTTAAGGCGTCAACAGCAAAACACAATGCTCAAGGAAAATCTTTATTACTTTCAGACAGATCATCCCCCTGGTTAGGCCTATCAGGCCGTTTGACCTGATCCTTTACGGACTGGCAAATACCAATTGCTGCAACAGCTGGCTGAATAGCTGAACTGGCCAAAGAAAAGGAAGCCCTAATAATGACTCCAATTTCTTGTCAACAGGGTCTTTCCAGCCCTGTGCATTATCTACCGGACAAGTAAAGTTCTTTTTTGAGGAAGAAACAGCTGCATCTACGGCTGGCCTGCTCCATTTCTTAACAAACTTTTGATCCTATGGGATATAAAAGGAAAAACCTCTTAAGACAAAATCCTGTCAGGGTTTTCCCAATCAGCATACAGTGCCTGTTCCAGCAGGGGGTGTAGGGGGAAAGCCTGTGCGGCCTGAGGAGGCCTCAGGGATCCCAAGAGGACTAGGGGGGCTCAGTCACCTCTGCTTTATTAAGAGGCAACTTAAGGGCAGAATGAACCATTTCGGTCAGAGTTAGGATGAATGTCTCTGCGACTGAGAGGCAGACATCAACTTTATCTCCTTTTGTCCAGTTTGCTCGGTAGCAGACTCATCTGCCGGGCACTCCACTGAATGCTGAGCTTCCCCATTATCAATCCATTCCTGCTCCGAATTCGAGGCTCCAGGGAGGGGGATCTGTCACGCTTCTTGCCACCCTGCAGGATGGTGGCACTCATGCCAGCAATCCTGTGCTCTAACCCGGCTAGGGCTGAGGACAGCTCATCCTTAATGATAAAGGGTGAAACAGCAGCGTTGACTGTGGGCACAATACCAGAGAGGCGCAGTGGCTCAGATTGCCCGGAAGCCTCTGGTCCTTCAGGGGATACAACACCAGGGATATGACTAGGTTCATCAGGAACTACTGATAACATAGATGTGCCCTTCCCTGTAGTGTTAGTCCCGCTCCTCTTTTTTGAAGACATTTAATAGCGACAAAAAGAGAGTACCCGGTTGTAGATTTAACACACCTCAAAAGGGAGACCCTTTAATAGGGCTCACCAAGGCCCTATGAAACAATCCGGCTAAGCACCACAGCCTGCCAAGAAACACTTGGTGACTCACATGACCTGGGTAAGGAGAAATGAACCGCTGCAAGTGTCTGTTCAGCGCCTGCTCTGTGTTAAACAGATGCCTGGCCTACACAGCTTAAATAAGCTAGATGTGCGCCAGAACGTTCGTGCGCACGCACGTGCGCAGTCCCGGCGGACGGGCGTGACTGTATTCGCGTACGACGTGAATCTTTGTGCTCCCAGATAAGGCTACTGCGCATGTGCGGGGAAGCCACATGTGCCCTGACAGCCAAACAAACAAACTGCTAAGTCCAGCGGCGCTTCTGCAAATGCACGTGCACCACGAATGATCGCGCGCCATCATACAGGTAAAAAACTGCCAGACACAAGCAAAAAGGGTACACTTTACAAACACCCACGGCTAACACAAAACTCCCCCGTATGGTCACCGCACACAGGTGTCCAGCCTTTAGCTAGCTTGACTGATTGTTCCAATCACTGGGACACCCCACAATAATAAATAAAGGGGTTTTACTTACCCGTCCAGGCGCAGGGCCACTTAGAAACTGAGGACCCAATATTCACCCTTCACTGCGGGTTCCTGTACCCTTTTCATGTTTAGGGTCCACTCCCTTGAACCTGTACAGCACCCTGCAGGAAATGCCTTAGTGCTGTAGTGTCCAGGATTTCCACTTCGCAGGGTCCAGCGCCCGGAGGCCGCATTAGAGGCAAAACCTTGCAGGATCTTGAGTCTTCTTTGCGAGGCTCGGGTACCATTTATCTAAGCATAAAAGCCTGTGTCAAATGGATCTGATCGGTTAATCCCTTAAATTTATTTTGGAACCATTTGTGGGACTAGAGACCTGGAGCTCAGAGAGCTCAAACGAACCGTGACATCCACCTTGTAGACACTGGTAAAAAACAAAAGTACTTCCTGTATGGGACGGGTTATATAGGGGATCACTTCCTGTCTGAAGACCTTTGGTCTACCAGTGTCCATTCACCTGGAGATGGAGTATAACCCACCAGGTAATGAATATTAGCCTGACTCTGTGTCCCATTATGTAAGAAATTTCATTTTTATTGTTTCACTTTAAGCATTATTAAAATCACTGCTCCCGAAAAAAAACGTCCGTTTTTAAAACTTTTTTTGCATTGATACATGTCCCCTGGAGCAGGACCCAGTCCCCCAAACACTTTTTATGGCAATAAATAGCATATAAGCCTTTACCACTTCAGCCCCGGAAAATTAGGCTGCTCAATGACCGGGCCATTTTTTGCGATACGGCACTTCGTCGCTTTAACTGACAATTGCGCGGTCGTGCGACGTTGTACCCAAACAAAATTGATGTCCTTTCTTTTCCACAAATAGAGCTTTCTTTTGGTGGTATTTGATCATCTCTGCGGTTTTAATTTTTTGTGCTATAAACAAAAAAAGAGCGATTATTTTGAAAAAAACACAATATTTTGAACTTTTTGCTATAATAAATATTCCCAATTTTTTTTCAAAAAAGCAATTTTTTTATCAGTTTAGGCCGATATGTATTCTTATACATATTTTTGGTAATAAAAACCGCAATAAGCATATATAGATTGGTTTGCGCAAAAAACGTATAGGCTCCCTGCTGATGGTGGCTTGTGGATTTTGTGAACATAAGTGGAATTTTGAACTAAAGCGGAGAGTTAATAACCAGGAGTTGTGCTTTTGACTGCTTCTGCTTGCAAGTGTTGTTTTTTTTTCCTCCTTTATTTGATACGTTTGCTATCAGTTTTTAAAATTCTTTTTTTCCCTCCTTTTTCTGACACTTTTTAAACAGCTTTTTTTTCTTCCTGCTAATTAAGGGGAGTGTTTAATTGTTCACAGGTGTGTATATAACTGTCTCCCCTAGGAGACTCCCCTAGGAGCTGGCTCCCTGCTGATGGTGGCTTGCATGTGGATTTAGTCAATATAAGTGGAATTTTGAACTAAAGTGGAGAGTTAATAACCAAGAGTTTTGCTTTTGACTGCTTCTGCTTGCAAGTGTTGTTTTTGTTTTGTTTTTTTCAGATAGGAAGATGGGTTAATGTAGTTAAAGGGAGTGGAAGGGGCTCGCAGAAAAGGAAGGCCAGTCCTGTATTTGTGCATCAAAACAAATTTGCCAAGTTGGGTGAAGATGTGGAGGTGGTAAACACAGAGGTGGCAGCCCTAGATGTCACTGCTACCCCTAACAGCCAGGAGAGCAGCTCATCTAGTAGAGGTGGTGAGGGGAGTGCAGGTAGGCCTAGACAGTTGGTGGTAATAGGGGATTCTGTAATCAGAAGGACTGATAGAATAATTTGTCGCCAGGATCGCCTCAACTGAATGGTTTGCTGTCTCCCTGGTGCCAGGGTTCGGCATGTGGTGGACCGGGTGGATACATTTCTGGGAGGGGCTGGGCATGACCCAGCTGTCTTGGTCCACATTGGAACCAATGACAGTATACATGGAAGGTGGAGGCTCCTTAAGAATCTATTTAAAGAACTAGGCTGCAAGTTGAAGGGAAGGACCTCCAAGGTGATATTCTCTGAAATATTGCCTGTGCCATGCGCAACACAGGAAATGCAGGGGGAGATTAGAGAGCTGAATGCATGGCTAAAGACCTGGTGTAGGGAGGAGGGATTTGGGTTTCTAGAGCACTGGGCTGACTTTTTATTGGGGTGCAACCTATATGCTAAAGACGGTTTGCACTTAAATGGAAAGGGGGTCTGCTGTGCTGGGGGGAGAGGTTTATGGGAAGGCTGGAGGAGTATTTAAACTAGGATTGAGGGTGAACTAGAATTACATCGGGCAGACAGGTCAGTTAGGGGTCAGACATTAATGGAGGGTGAAATAGGGATAGATGGGGGAGGGTTATGGCAGGTGACAAGAAAGTTCCCATGTTGCAAACAGCCATTGGAAACCATAGTGCCATATGTACTACTAAAAATGATATGAAAAACCAGAGCAAAATGTAATAATACATTAAAGTGTTTATTTACTAATGCCAAAAGTCTGCCAAGCAAAATAGGTGAGTTGGAAGCTCTGGTGCATGAGGTGAGCTATGATGTAATCGGTATTGCTGAAACTTGGCTTCAATCCTCACATGACTGGGCTAATAATATTCCTGGCTATGCACTCTTTCGGAAAGACAGGGTAAAAAGGAAAGGTGGAGGGGTCTGTCTCTATGTGAGAAGTGATCTCAAAGCGAGTGTGAAAGAGGACCTGGTGGATGGAGAGTGTGATGAGTCTGAAGCATTATGGGTGGAACTGCATATAGATGTGCGTAGTTCAAAGTTAATCATTGGAGTTTGTTATAGACCACCCAATGTTAATGAGGAGGTGGAGACTCAGCTCCTTGCACAGATGGAAAGGGCTGCAAGGGCTGGGACGGTGATAATAATGGGGGATTTTAACTACCCAGAAAATGACTGGAGTAATGGCACTGCTGGGACAGTTAAAGGGCAAAAATGTACAAACCTATTACAGGACAATTTTATGGTCCAGTTTATTGAGGCCCCAACTAGGAATGATGCTCTGTTGGACCTGGTAATCTCAAACCATGCAGAGCTTATTACTAATTATCAAATAAAGGAACACCTGGGTAGCAGTGATCATAACATAATTTAATTTGATGTTAGCTGTAAGCAAGAAATACATACGGGAAAGATAAAAACACTTAACTTCAAGAGAGCAAATTTTCCAAGGATGAGGGCTGCTCTCCAGGACTTAGACTGGGAGAGAATATTGGCATCGATAAACTTTAAATAAGTTTAAAAGGCTAAAAATAAAACCTATGTGGCTCACTGTCAAAGTTAAAAAAGCTATAAACATTAAAAAAAGAGCTTTAAAAAAATATGAAAATGAAGGAACACTAGTGTCGTTTAAAGGTTACAAATAATTTAACAGAATATGTAAAAAGGAAATCAAGGATGCAAAAATTCAAAACGAACGACAGATTGCAAGAGATAGTAGGACAAACCCCCAAAAATTCTTCAAATATATTAATAGTAAAAAGGTCAGGTCTGAGCATGTAGGCCCTTTACAAAATAATATAGAGTAGGTGACTGGGGACAAGGAGAAGGATAATTTATTAAATACTTTCTTCAGCTCTGTGCTAGAGCTGCACGATTCTGGCTAAAATGAGAATCACAATTTTTTTGTTTAGACGATAGATCACGATTCTCTCATGATTCTCGCGGCGTAACATCATCTTTCACATTAAAACAAAAATAATTGGGGGGGGGGCGTGGTTTAGACATGGCTGCGTGAAGACACAATGCTTTAGAGCTCCGGGACATCCATGCCTATCCCGACTAGCAGCGGCTGACTGGCAGCCTACATCACGGCATGAATACAGGACAAGATTACATTAAAGAAAGCCCCTATCGGTAACCCCCAAGGTGGTATCCAGCAGTATTTCACCTTACCAACGCGAGTATCGGCAGACGCCAGAGGGGCAATACCACGCAGCACAGTGTCAGAACATTTGGGGTTAAAAGAATTACATATAGGCCTTTATATTATGCATATTATGTATTTTTCATATGGTTCATATCCATGTATATTATGAACGAGCGGACAGCCATTTTGTCTCTAAAGTTAAGCTCATAGCTCATGATATGCTATGAACAATACTTTGGTGTCTACATTCTCTTTGAGAGGTTAACCCAAATTCACTATCTTTAAAAGTTTAAATTAGATTCATAGGCATGAATAGGCTTTGTTCTTATGTCTCACTACAGATCAAAAAATCATCAGCGCTAAAAACCAATGACAGTGTTAAACAATGTAAAATGGATGGGAAGGGTAGAAATGTGGTGTGGCAAATAAAAAATAGTCAATTGTCAGACCGCCCAGTGCTGCATGGTAACTTATGGCTGGAACGCAAACATAAACATACAGAAAAAACACCTCAAAAACCAGCGCACAATAGGCTTCAATGCAATTATGAAAATGGCAGATGGCCCTTTATTATATAAAAATCAAGTTAGTCAAGCAGGGGACTTGGCAAGTTCCTGTGTAAATGCACAACATACAAAAAAGTCAAAAACTGAATGAATATAAAAACAGGAGATAATATGTAAAAAGAATGTATAAAATTGGGACCTGACATCCACTGACGAGAGGAGCTGAATCCAGGCTGTAGAAGGTCAGCATATGAGCCTGCAGCGGGGGATGGGAGAATGAGAACACAGCCACCTGGCTCACTGGAGCTCAAGTGAGCCTGTAGATGAAAGACCCACAGGAAAGCGGAAGGCACAGGGACTTGTAGTGCAACTGAAATGGCAGGTTGTCATCCGATGATATGGAAGCCGTGGTGGAATCAAGCAGGGTTGCACAAGGTACATGAGAGCAGACAGGCTGAGGTCTGCAGTCCTCTGCGGATGGACGATCCAGGAGAGCACTCTGTGCGGTGTGTGGTGAACACAATCAGGCAGCACTTCCACTGGTGAAAGCAGACCAGCTGCGTGGCCAGCGGGAGGGAGGGCTGGAAGCCGCAAATCCGTGACTCCGGAAGGGAGAAATCCACAAGGCAGGAAGACAAAGCACTGATGGTGAAAGGACAGTGTCACCCGGATGGTATCGTGTCTTGGGGGGATGGTGGCGGGAGGAGCTTCTGGATAGCTCTGATGTCACGCTGCAAGCTGATGATGGCTGCCACAACAGCAGGAAAAATAAAAAATAAAATAATGCTCCGCTGACAGTGGGGTCAGTTTGAAGGAGAAAAGGGATGGTCCTGGGTAACTCTGACTACGCGTTTCGCGCTTCAAGCGCTTTGTCACAGTCGAAGGGAAGTGGCACCCAGGAGGTTTAAATGAAAACAAGGACCAATCAGGAAGGAGGGGGAATGGGAGGGGCGTGGTATAGGAAAAATGGAGGAACCATGCAAGACCCGGATTCAGCTCCTTCTCCTCTGGCATATCAAAAAACATACACAATACTATGCATCACATAAAAGACATGAATGAACATTTGTACACACAAACCCAAAAGTTGAAGAAAAAAAATAATAATAAAAAAATAAAAATAAAATTGGATGCATGCGCATGCACATGGTAATAAAAAAAAAGGGAATAGGAATTTCAAAAAGAAAACTAGACGAGGTCGAAGAGGAGGAACCTCTAGAAAGGACTCACAAAAAAGAGAGGACAGAACAATTAATACCATAAAAATCTACAACCTGTCCTCACAAATCCTTACACCTGCTGATATTCTCCTACTCCAGAAAGGTTTGAGCTTTTCTCCCTCTACGGGACCCAATAAGTTTGGTTTGTTTAAGGATCTTCATCGTTTTATTCGATCCTTAACTCTCAAACATCACTATGCTCCCAATCCCCTTATTCATTTTCACAATCATGCGGGAAAGGAGACCACACTTAGGCCCAGTATAGATCCCTCCCCCACCACGGAACTGGATGAGGAGGCATTACAATTATTAGAAGACTTGTGGTCAGAGGGCAACCAAGAAGGATATGTCCCCACTTCACAGTTAGAACCGCCCATAATACACACTTCATTTAAGCCCAAGTCAACTTTTTTCCCCACTAATTCCAAAGGGCCTTATATAGAGACGTATTATCAGGCTGTATATAAAGATCTGATCACATTATGCGATAATTCCAAAAAACATAGGCATCATAACCTGACTAAAGAAGAGAACCAGTCACTTAAGGATTTCATGGCCAACACTAACATCACGATTAGGCAGGCAGATAAAGGGGGGAGCGTAGTAGTGCAAAATAAGGTTGATTATATGAAGGAGGCTAGTCGGCTATTGGCCGACACAGACACTTATTTGAAATTACGCTATGACCCCTTACCGCTATACCAGCCGATTTAAAGTCCTTGGTTTATGAGGCTTGGGAGAATGGGTTGTTGACCAAAAAAGAACGTCAATTTATGCTACCAGCAGAATGTAGTACCCCCCATTTCTACCACCTCCCAAAAATCCACAAATCCCTTATTGATCCTCCGGGCAGACCAATTGTGGCGTGTACTAACAGTTTCACTAATGGGTTGTCAATTTACATTGATTTTTGCCTCCAACCCATTGTGAACCAGCTACCATCCTACATTAAGGATTCAAATGACATTATCAATGTCCTCCAACAGTATACATGGGAGGAGGGCTATATGTGGGCATCTTTAGACGTGACGTCTCTTTATACGTCCATACCTCACGACGTTGGTCTTAGAGCAATCCAACACTTTCTCACCAGAAGTGGCAATTTTCATTCATTATAATCACAGTTTTTGATAGCATCTGTTGAATTTTGTTTGAAACATAACTATTTTACTTTTTGCGAACAATTTTATCTACAGCGCAAAGGGACGGCGATGGGGGCCAATTTTGCTCCGGTATACACCAATCTTACTATGGGCCTCTGGGAGGAGGATTGTATCTGGACCAACAACCCATTCGCCGAGTTCATCGTGTACTTTGGCCGGTACATTGATGACATCGTGCTTATTTGGAGTGGGGGTCCTGATCGATTCCACGCCTTTGTGTCCCAATGTAATACGAACAGTTTTGGTCTCAGTTTTACCCATGTACTCAATGCGCAAGAGCTGGTGTTTCTTGACCTTGTATTGAGCCATGAGGAAAGCAGGATAGTTACACGTAATCATGTCAAAACTACTAGTGGCAATTCTTACCTGCATTTTGACAGTTGCCACCATCCAACTTGGAAAAGAAATATACCCAGTGGCCAATTCAACAGATTGAGACGAAATTGCACCAAAAGAGAGGATTATGTGGAACAGAATTCACTCATGACCAAGAAGTTTGAGGAGAAGAATTATCCCCTCGCCTTGGTTCATGAGGCATTCAAATCCCATCTTAATCCTCAGACAACCAGTAGTATGCCTAAAAATGAGGCTGATGAGAAGGGTACGGTTAGGTTTATATCCACCTTTAATAACAAGTTCAAATCCATTTCTAAGATCATCAGAAAACATTATGGTATCCTGCGTTTGGATCTGAGGCTAGGCCCTGTCTTACCTTCTGTCCCACAGGTCACCTTTCGCAGAGCCAAAACAGTGAGGAATCTGATAGCCCCTAGTAAAGTGATAAACCAGACTTTCAGTTCCAGATCCATTTTGGACATCAGATCATACTTTGACCACCGTACTGGTATTTTTCAATGCAAAAAGCGAGGATGTCTCACATGTCAGTTTATCACCCATGGGTCCAACACCATTCATACTAATTTAGGGAAAGTCTATTCCATTAGACAGTTTGTGACATGCTCTACGGACTTTGTAGTCTACGTACGTCGGTGCCCTTGCGAGTTCTTGTACGTAGGCCGTACTATACGCGCACTACGCGCGAGAATAGGGGACCATAGGCGACTCATCCAAAAGCGCTGCACTGAGCATAGTGTACCCCGTCATTTTCAGAGATTTCATGACGGCAACATCAAACATCTGGAGGTTTTTGTTATTGAAACAGTTCCCAAAGGTACACTTACGGACAATGAAAGATTTTCCCTTCTATGCAAAAGGGACGTTTTTTGGATTTATATGTTCGACTCTTTGGCCCCGAAGGGGTTAAATGAGGAGCTGGAGACTAATAGTTTCATCTGAAGGTTGATGTTATCTTATAAATTGGCGACATGCCCCCTTCTTTTTTTTTTACCATGTGCATGCGCATGCATCCAATTTTATTACCAATATGTATGTGTGTATGTGTGTATGTGTATGTATGTATGTATGTGTATGTATATGTGTGTATATATATATATATATATATATATGTGTGTACTTTTTTTTTTTTTTATTACCATGTGCATGCGCATGCATCCAATTTTATTACTATATATTATTATTTATTTATTTATTTTTTTCTTCAACTTTTGGGTTTGTGTGTACAAATGTTCATTCATGTCTTTTATGTGATGCATAGTATTGTGTATGTTTTTTGATATGCCAGAGGAGAAGGAGCTGAATCCGGGTCTTGCATGGTTCCTCCATTTTTCCTATACCACGCCCCTCCCATTCCCCCTCCTTCCTGATTGGTCCTTGTTTCCATTTAAACCTCCTGGGTGACACTTCCCTTCGACTGTGACAAAGCGCTTGAAGCGCGAAACGCGTAGTCGGAGTTACCCAGGACCATCCCTTTTCCCCTTCAAACTGACCCCACTGTCAGCGGAGCATTATTTTATTTTTTATTTTTCCTGCTGTTGTGGCAGCCATCATCAGCTTGCAGCGTGACATCAGAGCTATCCAGAAGCTCCTCCAGCCACCATCCCCCCAGGACACGATACCATCCGGGTGACACTGTCCTTTCACCATCAGTGCTTTGTCTTCCTGCCTTGTGGATTTCTCCCTTCCGGAGTCACGGATTTGCGGCTTCCAGCCCTCCCTCCCGCTGGCCACGCAGCTGGTCTGCTTTCACCAGTGGAAGTGCTGCCTGATTGTGTTCACCACACACCGCACAGAGTGCTCTCCTGGATCGTCCACCCGCAGAGGACTGCAGACCTCATCCTGTCTGCTCTCATGTACCTTGTGCAACCCTGCTTGATTCCACCACGGCTTCCATATCATCGGATGACAACCTGCCGTTTCAGTTGCACTACAAGTCCCTGTGCCTTCCGCTTTCCTGTGGGTCTTTCATCTACAGGCTCACTTGAGCTCCAGTGAGCCAGGTGGCTGTGTTCTCATTCTCCCATCCCCCGCTGCAGGCTCATATGCTGATCTTCTACAGCCTGGATTCAGCTCCTCTCGTCAGTGGATGTCAGGTCCCAATTTTATACATTCTTTTTACATATTATCTCCTGTTTTTATATTCATTCAGTTTTTGACTTTTTTGTATGTTGTGCATTTACACAGGAACTTGCCAAGTCCCCTGCTTGACTAACTTGATTTTTATATAATAAAGGGCCATCTGCCATTTTCATAATTGCATTGAAGCCCATTGTGCGCTGGTTTTTGAGGTGTTTTTTCTTATGTCTCACTAGGGGGTCTTGGCTGTACCAGTCTCCCCAGGTTGTAACTCAAAAGTTTGGACACTTGGTAAAATAAACAATATAAGGAGCTCTTGTTTCAAATGAGCCTGAAAACCTAAATTAGTATTTCAGAATAAGCTACAAAACTATAGGGCTTATTCAAAATTCCTGTTGTATTGTATATCTTAAATAAGGTTTATTTTAAGTATCTTCACAAAGAGCAGAGAGCGTGACTCGTGAGATTGCTATGCTGGGAGCTGGTCCCCTGAAGGACGGGGATACAGAGAACATGGAAGGAGACATATGAGCCCTGCTGAAAGCACTACCTACCCGCCAGGACATGGAGGCACTTCCTACATGCCAGGACATAGAGGCTCTGATTGTGCGAGTGGAGGAGGCACACCGCAAGGAAATTAATGTGGTAAGGACAGACCTTAAAGTTTTGACGGAGAGGGTAGATGAGAGAGAGGGAGCTATGGTATCTCTTGAGCAGCGGGTTGGGGCCATGGAAAAAAGACAGCTGGCGCAGACAGATACAATGGTGGATTTACAACTCCACATGAAAGTTCTGGAAGATAGAAGCCGCCGGAACAATTTACGGCTCAGGGGTCTCCCGGAATCATCAGTTGTAGAGGATCTCGGGAAATTAATGGAATCAATTTTCCAGAAGGTCATGAAGCTCCCCCAGATGACAGTGGAGCTGGATATAGTACATAGAGCTTTGGGCCCCAGATCTAAAAATCCTGAGAGAGACCTTGAGATGTAGTGTGCCGCCTACACAGCTATCAGCAGAAGGAGCAGATACTAAGAGCGGCTTGCGAGATGGGTGACATTGAGTATGAGGGAGTTTATATCAAAATTTTATCAGACCTATCCAGGGCTACCCTACAGCGGAGAACCTGGTTGCGCCAAATTTTGAATTTAGCAAGAGATAAGGGGTACTCATATAGGTGGGGGTACCCGTTGGCGGTTAGGTTCTGCAAAGCATCAGCCTTATTCACATTACGCACACCAGTTGACCTACCGGAATTTTTTACTTTTCTGGAAAAGTCACCTATTAAAGTTAAAAATTGTCTGTCACCCATTATATACAAAGGGGGTCATTTAGGAACTTCAGCTACACAAGGACAATGGAGGAATTTTCAAACAGGCCAACAGCAATTGCCTAGACGGAGATCCCAACCCCCAGGGGGAGACTTAAGCCTACAGAGGTGACCTAATTCTATAAATATAGGACAGGATAGATGACACCGGAGCCCTAACGGATACTATTAGTAACCTAAGTGACTTTGGAACCCGACAAGACTTTACTAACCCAATGAGCTCCCATACTAAGATACATACTTGCTGATACTGGAGAGGAAGCCTTCGGGCTACAACTTATTGATGTTGTTGGTAGTATGGCATTTTAGGGGTGGAGGCTGAATAATCAGTTTGGATATGTAAAGTAATTAGGTCTGAGAAGTTAGCTCGGTGGTGTGATGTATTATTTTTTGTTTTCCTCCCTCCATACCTCTGAATTAAGGAAGAGGGGCCCACGTAGGGGATGCAAGGGGGTACCTACTATATCCGGAAGATGGTTTTATTAAGCCCCCTCTTTATAGATGCGACCCGGGTGTTGGGAATCGGATGGATGAATCCCATTATGGGGAGTTTTCCTTTTTTTTTTTTTTTAGCACAGTACAATATGCATGGTTTACACATTTATAGGGGCTCCCTTTTTCTTTTTAAAGCCCCCTTCTTTAACAGGATTGACTGGTTGTTAATTCCTCTTGTTGTGGTTTTCCCACCTTTCCCTTTTTTTTTTTTTTGGTCCTACATACTGTGGATATATCACATAGGAATCACTTTTTGAGAAAGGGTTAACGTTTTCTGGGAGAAATAAGATAACACATAATTAAAAAAAAAAAAAAAAAGCAGCTGGAGAGATCACAGCCTTAAGCACTTTTTTTTTTTAACAGTAAGGCACCTAAATAAGGTAATTAATATAACTGGTGATATGGGGTAATTAATTAATTTATTTTTTATTCCCCAGATGGGGTCCTCCCCCCTCTCCCCCTGCCTCCCTCCGGGGAGGCAGGGGGTACCTACTATATCCGGAAGATGGTTTTATTAAGTCCCCTCTTTATAGATGCGACCCGGGAGTTGGGAATCGGATGGATGAATCCCATTAAGGGGAATTTTCCTTTTTTTTTTTTTTAGCACAGTACAGTATGCATGGTTTACACATTTATATATATATTAGATGGTTAAAGATGGGTAATAATATGTGATTAAAATTAAAAGAAGATGGGGGGGGGGTGTTAAGGTGGAGAAGGGAGGGATAAAGTGGTCGCTCTACTACAATTCATTTCACGCCCCTTGGAGAGGGAAATAAGCAGAGATGTGGGGGTGGAGGGGTGTAAGAGTGGGAGACACTTGTAAAAACAATTAGTGTCCCCTACCCAGGCGTTTAGTTCCATTTTCAATAGAGCCAGGAGATCTTCAAAATAGGTTGTTTATTCTTCAGAAAGACAAGCAAAAGACAATGCTTACATAATGACAGCTGGTAACACATGGTAAGGTGGTTGGCTTCAGAAGGAGGAATGAGGTGTCACATGGTACAATGGTATATCTTCGAGCAGGGTCCCCTGACCTTCCATAGCGAAGGGTCACTTCTCCACCATCTTCCTCTAGGGCCCCATTGCCCGACATTCCTAACTCATGTTCAAACCCTTGGGTTCATATACTGTTTAATTATGTTATGTCAGCATTATTTACATTTAGCATTGCTCCAAAGAAGGTAGCACTACTGTCCACAGAAGTAACACTCACTTGTGTATATTAAGTAACATAACTCCACCCATTATCCTGACATAGTTCCTTAGAATAGATGTCAAATGACCTCTCTCTTGTCCTCAGCAACCTTCAAAATTAACATGTTTCAATAAAGAGTTCAGAAACCTTAATCACTTAAAATAGTAATAAATTCAATATCTAACAAGGGGAGATGGGGAGAACTTGTGGTCCATGGAGTGGGCTGTGGGTCAGGGTGGAGGAGAGAGGGAGGTAATTAGATGAGGGAATTGTGCCTCATAGTATGGGGATTTTATTGAAGGATGTATTATATAATGGAGGGAATTTCAGGATGTCCCACATATGGATTATGAATATTGTGGGGTTTTTCCCTTATTTAGTATCATTCAGTATCAATATTAATAGTCAGAAATCGGTATTATAATATAGTTGATAATGGAGCTACTGACGGCATCTGCCTCTCTCTCTTCGTCACATCCCCCCTTCTTTTTCCTCTTAGTTAATCGGCAGTTGGGAGGGATGGGGGTCCCTGGAGAGCTCTACTTCCATCCATGCCTGACCTATACCTCCAAATAGATTGACGCTCAAATACTGCTTATCCGGTGAGCGTTCTGTTTTATAGTGATGTAGCGCCCTCACCTCATCTTCTTTGTCTAGGGGTATTTCGTATGTGAGGGTGAGATACGCTACGGCCCATGTCCTCCCCATGGCAGTGGGTGAGATGAAGGCCAGTACCAATTATTTTCCTCGGGCCTGTGCGTTTCAGTTAAGGACCAAGTCTTGCTGTGCTGACACTTCCCTTAACCAGAGTACCACACACCGATTAGGGTCCAACTCTTGTTTATTGTCACACTCACAATCAAACAGTTCTTTACCAGCCAACTGGTTGAGACCCAATAACAGTTCAATACGGTGGGGTGAGCAGGTCGAGGCACTATCCTGATGGTATGCTAAACCACTGTGGTTTCACCAGCGGTTACTATAGCCTTGGCTAGAGAGAACTTAGAACTTGAGAGTCTCTACCAGCGACTCAATAAAATGTAGATAGGAGTACCTTCACTGCGTTGTGGCCCCTGTCAGGGGGAGATGTCCCTCCAAGGGAGTTACCGGAGGCCCATCCGTCACCGGGTTGATGCTGCTCCGGACTCTCCGGACAGGTGACCTCCCCGGCCTCCTCACCTCAGACTTGAGCCCCATCCACCTCAGGGACCCTCGGACTCCTCCGCCCTCGCGGGACCCAGTTGAAGTCACTGGGCCCCAGGCCTCCGGTTTAGTACCTCACCCCAGGCTGAAGGTGCCTGGGATGGACGCCAACTCCACTCCGGCCAGGCCTAGGGCACCTGGACCAGAACTCTGAACCGCCCGCACCCAGGCCGAAGGTGCCTGGGCGCGCGATGCAGGAAAAAGACCTCGTGGTGAGGACGTCTCTACCCTTTATCTCCTCCCGCGACGTCACGGCAGGCTCCCCGCCCCCACCGCACCATTGCCGGAAAGGGACAAAAAGGCCAGCACTGCGGCAGTGAATCTACCTTAGGCCTGGGGGAACCCCGCCACCCACAGGCCAAGGAGAACAGTACACCACCAAGTCCTCCACGAATTAACAATGGTCCAAATCCCTTCATGATTTATACACACCTGGGTCATACTACCACCCAGGTGTATCCCCCTAAATTTAAACCCCCGCTACAGTGATAAATAACTATTAGTTTTAGATAAAGGGGGGGTAATTTATTTCTTTTTTTTTTTCCCGTTCTTGTCACCTGTGGAATATGGAGACCCTAAATGTGCTTTCACTCAATGCCAAAGGGTTAAATACGCCGGAGAAAAGATGGGTACTCCTACATGATTTGCAACGTCTTTGCATTTATACAGGAGACGCATTTCAGAGATGATAAAATACCAATTTTAAAGAGTCACTCATTTCCAATGGTTTACCATTCAACTAACCAAATGGCTAAGTCTAGGGGGGTTTCTATCCTTTTCTCAGGGAGAATACCATGGTCCTGTATAGATTCAATTAGGGATCCGGCAGGTCATTTTTTGTTTGTGAAAGGCAAGGTGGGAGAGGTAGGGGTAACGTTAGCAACACTATACGCCCCCAACGAGCGTCAGGAGACTTTTTGGGCATGGTGTTTAAGCGACTGATGGAGTTCACTGAAGGACACTTTATCTTAGGGGGAGATTTAACTATACCACTAGTCCCAACAGAAGATACTACCTCTGGGTTATCATCAATCTCCTTTAGTATGCGTAACCGCATTGCTCAAATTTTTCATAGAAACCAATTGGTTGATATATGGCACTTGCTTCATCCCACTGAAAGAGATTATACCTTCTATTCTACTCCCCATAAATCGTACTCACGAATAGATTATTTCCTTGTCCCACACACCCAACTACACTCGGTAGGGAAGGCTGACATTGGTTCAATCACTTGGTCAGACCACGCACCAATATTTATGACAAATGTCCTGGGGGACCCTACGATGACTAGGTTAAAGCAGTGGAGATTGAATGAAAGCCTCCTACAGGATCAAATTGTTTAAGAGGATGTTATTAAGGAATTAAAATTTTGTTGTTATTTTGATGTTATTAAGGAATTAAAATTTTACAAGACAATTCTTGTTGAGTACCTGTGTATTGTCTTGTTGAGTACCTGTGTATTGTCTTGTTGAGTAGTTGTGTCAGGAAGCTAGTTGTTAGGTAATTTGGACAGGGTATAATCTCTAATCCTCCTTAAATTAATAGGTACGATGTCCGGCGGGTGTGGCGAGGCGACTCGGTGTACATCTTGCGGCATGTATGCATTCCTTGATCATCTGATCGAGGGCGATTACTGCTGTGCAAAATGTAAGCACATTGTTTCCCTGGAAGCCCAGGTTCTGAATCTGGGGAAGCAACTGTCAGCACTGGGAAGACCCTCCACACTATAGGAGAGCCGGAAACATACCCGGCAGGTGATGGCAGGGGCCAGCACAGAGGTGGGTGGAGACAAAGAGGTGCAGGCACTAGAAAATAGTAGATGGGTGACAGTCAGGAAGGGTAGAGGGGGAAGTGCCAGGGAGGCCGATCCAGTGCTGGAGCATCACAATAAGTATAGTCCATTGAGTGACATTGG
This sequence comes from Rana muscosa, assembly GCA_029206835.1. Classification (NCBI taxonomy): domain Eukaryota; kingdom Metazoa; phylum Chordata; class Amphibia; order Anura; family Ranidae; genus Rana; species Rana muscosa. The sequence goes on from CM055122.1 coordinate 1,216,439,033, forward strand.
TGAAACCAGTCAGGGACCAACACTGCTGGAGCTGAGGGACTCTCCTAGCTGCCGGGGGAAGAACTCCTCCAATCAGAGTGGGGGGAAAGCGAAGGGAAAGACAGATTCTGGTGGTAGGGGACTCAATTCTTAGAAGGACAGAGAGGGCAATCTGTAACAAAGACCTGAAGCGCCGAACTGTATGTTGTCTACTGGGCGCTCGGGTTCGGCACATGACGGATCTGGTGGACAGATTACTGGGAGGGGCTGGGGAAGACCCAGCTGTCATGGTGCATGTTGGCACCAATGACAAAGTCAGAGGCAGATGGTGTGTCCTAAAGAATGATTTTAGGGACTTGGGAGCTAAATTGAGGAAAAGGACCTCCAAGGTAGTATTCTCAGGAATACTACCGGTACATCGAGCCACACCAGAAAGGCAGAGGGAGATTAGGGAAGTGAACAAGTGGCTGAAGAGCTGGTGTAGTAAGGAGGGGTTTGGGTTCCTGGAGGACTGAGCCGACTTCTCAGTCGATAACCAGTACTATAGAAGGGACGGACTGCACCTAAATAAGGAGGGTGCAGATCAGCTGGGAATAAGGATGGCCAAAAAGTTTTTTTTTTAAACTAGGCGACGGGGGGGGGGGAGGGTTCAGAGATAGAGAGAGTTAGCGTGCAACATATTCCAGAGGGTAGTATTAGGGGCATTAGTGGTAGGGTAACCAAACCACATAAACCCAAGGTAAGTATAGTAGCAAGTCCTAGTTGCAATCTCGGAACACCCAAGAGGATAGTATGTGACCGGTCAAAATATATTAATGCATTAACCACTTAACCACCACCTAACTCTAGGAGGGTGTTTTATAAGAATCGCGCTCTCGCATGCCCCCTGGGGCGCGCACACGGAAGTCTCCGTGACCGCTGGGTCCAGAGGACTTGGCGCATCACGTATCACGGTAAATCGCCGCTGATAGCGGCCGTTTACCGCGTGATCGCTCCGTCAAATGACGGAGCGATCACATGTAAACAGACCGGCGTCATGTGATGACGCCGGTTCCTCTCTCCCCTCTCTGTACCGATCGGTACAGTGTGAGAGGGGAGGGGAGAGAGGGGATGGCAGCAGCACTGTGGGCTGGATCTGTGACAACTGCAGTCACAGATCCAGCCATCCATCCACTCATGCTCAGCCATCTCTGCCCATACTCTGCAATACTCTGCCAATACCCTGCCAATACTCTGCCCATACTGTGCAATACTCTGCAATACCCTGCCCATACTGTGCAATACTCTGTAATACCCTGCCCATACTGTGCAATACTCTGCCCATACTGTGCAATACTCTGTAATACCCTGCCCATACTGTGCAATACTCTGCAATACCCTGCCCATACTGTGCAATACTCTGAAATACTCTGCCCTTACTGTGCAATACTCTGCAATACCCTGCCCACACTGTGCAATACCCTGCCATACTCCGCAATACCCTGCCATACTCCACAATACCCTGCAATACTCCGCAATACTCCGCAATACCCTGCAATACTCCGCAATACTCCGCAATACTCCGCAATACTCTGCAATACCCTGCAATACTCCACAATATTCTGCAATACTCCGCAATACCCTGCAATACTCCGCAATACCCTGCAATACCCTGCAATACCCTGCAATAACCACTTCCCGCCCGCTGGCCGTCATATGACGTCCTTGACTTTGTGCGGGGATATCTGAATGATGCCTTCAGCTACAGGCATCATTCAGATATCAGCTTTTTCAGCCGGCAATTCCCTACACCATAAGAACAATCATAGCAGCTGTTCCGCTGCTTGATCATTCTTACAGGAGACGAGAGACGTCCCGTCCCCCCCTCCCGCCGCCCTCCGGTGCTTCTACCGACTCACCGCTACGATCAAAGCCAGGATTATTATTTTATTTATTTTATTTCAGGCTTCCCAGTCTAGAGGTGAGATGTGGGGTCTTATTGACCCCATATCTCACTGTAAAGAGGACCTGACATGCAATATTCCTATTACAAGGGATGTTTACGTTCCTTGTAATAGAAATAAAAGTGATCAAAAAATTTATTTTTGCGGAAAAACCTGTCAAACTAACTTTTTTTTTTAAAGCACCCCTGTCCCCGTGAGCTCGCATACAGAAGCGAACGCTGAAGGGTGACATGTTAGGTATCTATTTACTCGGTGTAACTTCATATTTCACATTATGCAAAAACATTGGGCTAACTTTACTGGGTTTTTTTTTAAGCACAAAACTGTTCTTTTCTGTAAAAAACGCATTAGAAAAATTGCTGCACAAATACCGTGCGAGATAAAAAGTTGCAACGACCACCATTGTATTCTCTAAGGTCTTTGCTAAAAAAAACATATATAATATTTTGGGGTTCTATGCAATTTTCTAGCAAACAAATGATGATTTTTACATGTAGGAGAGAAATGTCAGAATTGGCCTGGATTCTCCAGAACGCCTGATGGTGCTCCCTGCATGTTGGGCCTCTGTATGTGGCCACGCTGTGTAAAAGTCTCACACGTGGTATCACCATACTCGGGAGTAATAGTAGAATGTGTTTTGGGGTGTAATTTGTGGTATGCATATGCTGTATGTGAGAAATAACCTGCTAATATGACAATTTAGTGAAAAAAAGAAAAAAAAAATCTTGATTTTGCAAAGAATTGTGGGAAAAAATTACGACTTCAAAAAACTCACAATGCCTCTTTCTAAATACATTGGAATGTCTTCTTTCCAAAAAGAGGTCATTTGGGGGGTATTTGTACTTTTCTGGCATGTTAGGGTCTCAAGAAATGAGATAGGCCGTCAGTACTTCAGGTGTGATCAATTTTCAGATATTGGCACCATAGCTTGTGGACTCTATAACTTTCACAAAGACCAAATAATATGCACCAATTTGTACTTATTTTTATCAAAGATATGTAGCAGTATAAATTTTGGCCAAAATTTATGAAGAAAAATTACTGATTTGCTAAATTTTATATCAAACGAAGAAAAATTTATTTTTTTACAGAATTTTCAGTCTTTTTCTCTTATAGTGCAAAAAATAAAAAACCCAACAGTGATTAAATACCACCAAAAGAAAGCTATATTTGTGTGAAAAAAAGGACAAAAATTTCATATGGGTACAATGTTGCATGACTGAGTAATTGTCATTCAAAATGTGAGAGCACCGAAAGCTGAAAATAGGACTGGTTATTAAGGGGGTTTAAGTGCCCAGTGGTCAAGTGGTTAAAGTGTTTGTTCGCCAATGCCAGAAGTCTGCCAAGCAAAATAGGTGAGTTGGAAGCTCTGGTGCATGAGGAGAGCTATGATGTAATCGGTATTGCTTAAACTTGGCTTCATTCCTCACATGACTGGGCTATTAATATTCCTGACTATTCACTCTTTCGGAAAGACAGGGTAAAAAGGAAAGGTGGAGGGGTCGGTCTCTATGTGAGAAGTGATCTCAAAGCGAGTGTGAAAGAGGACCTGGTGGATGGAGAGTGGGATGAGTCTGAACCATTATGGGTGGAACTGCATATAGATGTGCGTAATTCAAAGTTAATCATTGGAGTTTGTTATAGACCACCCAATGTTTATGAGGAGGTGGAGACTCAGCTCCTTGCACAGATGGAAAGGGCTACAAGGGCTGGGACGGTGATAATAATGGGGGATTTTAACTACCCAGAAATTGACTGGAGTAATGGCACTGCTGGGACAGTTAAAGGGCAAACATTTATAAATCTATTGCAGGACAATTTTATGGTCCAGTTTATTGAGGCCCCAACTAGGAATGATGCTCTGTTGGACCTGGTAATCTCAAACCATGCAGAGCGTATTACTAATGTTCAGATAAAGGAACACCTGGGTAGCAGTGACAATAACATGATTTTATTTGATGTTAGCTGTAAGCAAAAATCACATACGGGAAAGATAAAAACACTTAATTTCAAGAGAGCACATTTTCCAAGGATGAGGACTGCTCTCCAGGACTTAGACTGAGAGGGAATATTGGCATCAATGGGCACAGACCAGAAATGGGAATTCTTCAAAAAGACTGTTTGTGAACTCACTGCAAAGTATATTCCCATGGGCAATAAGTTTAAAAGGCTAAAAATAAAACCTATGTGGCTCACGGCCAAAGTTAAATAAGCTATAAACTATAAGAAAAGAGCTTTTAAAATTTTTAAAAATGAGGGAACACTAGTGTCATTTAAATATTACAAAGAATATAACAGGATATGTAAAAAGGAAATCAAGGATGCAAAAATTCAAAATGAATGACAGATTGCAAAAGATAGTAGGACAAACCCCCAAAATATTCTTCAAATATATTAATAGTAAAAAGGTCAAGTCTGAGCATGTAGGCCCTTTACAAAATAATCTAGTGTGGGTGACTGGGGACAAAGAGAAGGCTAATTTATTAAATACTGTCTTCAGCTCTGTGAATACAAAGGAGCATGGGGGAGCTCATGTCCATAATGGGGGTGGTAGTGACACAGTCCCAAATCCATAATGGCTCAAAAGTGATAGGGTCCAGAAATATTTAGACAGAATAAAGGTGGATAAAGCACCTGGACCAGATGGCATCCACCCACGGATCCTAAAAGAATTGATCTCTGTAACTTCAAAGCCATTGTATCAAATTTTTAGGGACTCATTAATGACAAGAATAGTACCAATGGATTGGCGCAGGGCAAACGTGGTGCCTTTATTTAAAAAGGGAACAAAGTATTTACCAAGTAACTATAGACCTTTTAGTTTAAATTCTATAGTTTGGAAGATACTGGAGAGATTAATAAAAGACCACATAGAGGAGTTCTTGCTGGAAAAAAATATTTTAAGCAACAGACAGCATGGATTCATGAAAGACAGAAGTTGTCAGACAAACCTGATTTCTTTTTATGAAGAGGTAAGTAAAACTTTGGACAGAGGGGTGGCGGTGGATGTGGTATACTTGGATTTTGCAAAAGCGTTCGATACAGTTCCCTACACACGGCTCATGTGTAAGGTAAAGTCTACAGGATTGGAAATATCAGTTTGTAAATGGATAGAAAACTGGCTAAAAGACAGAATTCAGAGAGTAGTGGTTAATGATTCTTACTCTGAATGGTCTAAGGTTATCAGTGGTGTACCCCAAGGTTCAGTGCTGGGACCCTTACTTTTTAATATCTTTATAAATGATATTGGGTCTGAGATCAAAAGTAACATTTCTGTTGTAGCAATACTCCCTAGAGGGCCGCTGGTTAATTTTGGGTTTTGCACGTTACCTCTTCAGCTTTGTTGTCCGGGTAGGAAAGTCTGTAGTAATGCAATGTCCACACAGATGTAAAACCTCAAACAGTTAGGCTTTATTTTCTTATGCAGTAAACGTTGAGAAAGTAGAAGGTATAGAAGAGTAGGGGAAGGTTCAGGCACCTGCCACAAAATATAACAGTTTCAGTTCAGAGTCACTCACCACTCTCAATGTTAGAGTGGGTATTGGTCACCCTGTATAGTCCCCTCTCACATGGCCTAGCAGCCGGGATGACACACGAATCAGCAACGGGGCAGTCTCTGCCACAGACTGCCCAAGATGAAATGGGTCTCTGCCACAGACCTCCTGAAATTACTAAAGTCTCTGCCACAGACCTTTTTAAGTTGAGAAAATGGATAGTCCAGGAATCCTCTGCCACAGGATTTCAAAGTCCCAAACTTCCAGCCGTACAGTTAAAGAGCCTTTAAGCCAATCCGGCGAACTGCAGGCCTTGTAGTATAGTGGATCCCTCCTCAATAAAGTCGCCAGGCCTCGCCCGAGACAGCAGCACTTTGCCGGTCTCCTCCAGGGCAGGTCCTCCCATGGTCTCCTTCATTAAGACTAGAGTTGAGCGGACACCTGGATGTTCGGGTTCGACGGGTTCGGCCGAACTTCGGAAAAAAGTTCGGGTTCGGGACCGAACTTTAACCCGAACCCCGACCCGAACCCGAACCCCATTGAAGTCAATGGGGACCCGGACTTCTAAGGACTAAAAAGGCTCTAAAAAAGTAATGGAAAGGGCTAGAGGGCTGCAAATGGCAGCAAAATGTTGTTAAGAGCATGGCAAGTGCTCTGCAAACAAATGTGGATAGGGAAATAACTTAAAATAACATAAAAAAAATAAAAAAATAAAAAAATATGCTGGAGGCCCCCTTTTCAGCAGAAGAGGTACGGGAAGTCATTAAGAACCTCAAAAACTCAACGGCACGATGCCACACATATGGTGGGAATGCCCCAGAATACGCCCTTTCTGGAATAAATTATTCAATTTAATGGATAAGCTAGTGGGAAAATAAAATACTTTGAAATAAAAATGTAGCGGGGTGCTAAATTTAAGGGAAGTGTTTGAGTGGTAAATAGGCTCAAACACCCCAATTCTGTAGGATTCATGGACCATTTTGTCCTCGGGGGACAGTATTGGTGTGCAGTTCCCTGCGGCCTACAGGTGGCGCTGCCATGGTAGGCTAGGGTTGAACCGCCGATACAGTGCTGTGCCTTTTGTGTCCCCTCTTGGCAGTAGTACAGCGGGGCGGGGAACCTGCTGTGCATGCCGGGAGAGCATATAAAAGGGGCAGACCTTTGGCCTGGGGGCTGATGTCCAGTGGGGTCCACGCCCAGGTGCCTTCGGCCTGGGTGCATGTGTTCCTGTTCCATCTCGGGTACCTTTAGCCCGGGATGAGGTACTATCCTGGAGTTCCTGCTGCCCTGGGTATGGAGGCCTAGATGCGGGAGTAAAGCCTGGAGTCCAGAGCCTTCGTCTGGAGTCCGCTAAAGGTCGAGGAGTCTTAGGGTGCCGCCTCGTGTAGGGGACCATGTTCCAGGGAAGGGAGGATCATTCTGATGGACCGATGCGGGAGTCACGGTGAAGGAAGGGTCTGTTGACTCCCTGGAGAGATGGCTTCCCCTTGATATGGGCTAGGTTCGTAGAAGGAGAAGCTCAAGGTCATCTTGACTGTATCAGAGGCCTTATTCACCCGGCCCGTGGCAGGGGCCTTATACACCCTGGTCTGTGGCAGAGACCAAAGTTCTCCAGGTCCGTGGCAGGGGCCTTGTACACCCGGTCTGTGGCAGAGACCAACCTCAAGGTCTGTGGCAGAGACCGTGCACCTAAAACTGTTTGAGAAACCTAAGCAGTGAAGTGAATGTGCTATGTTTGTGCCTGGACCTCCTCCACACCTTAAGCTGTCCTGTTTCTTTGCTCTAACCTTTTCTATCCGAGTAGAGTTTATTTTGCCATGAGAGAATAAGAGTTGTAATTTCAGCTGGTGTGGACATTGACTTTACTGGGAATTAAAGGACTTGCCTCTACCTACAGTAGAGGTGAGAATCATCCTCTGGAGGAGTTTTGACTCCGGCTGTGGACACGGCCCGTCAAGTACACCGCTCAACCTTTTTATATAGCAGGGTACGGGCCGGTAGTGCGGTGTGCCTTTCTCCCTCCTGCGAGGAGCCAACAACATAAAGGCAGGTAAGGGGGAAAGGATATGTGCGCTACAAAAAAATAAAATAAAAGTTATAATCTTGACCTAGGAGGACGAGGTCCATATGGAGTAGGAGGTTGAGGTGGCGGTGGATGTGGCTGTGTAGGTGGAAGCGGCGGTGGAGGAGGACGAGGTAGCCAACACTGGTTCAAAAATACAACAATGGCTGGGTAAGGCCGGTGATGTGTCGAATTCTGTCCCCCGTTAAATAGTGTCCACCCTGTACTGCGCTTGCTCAGTATGTAGGACAAGGGGATTTCGAAAATCTCCCAAGACGAACGGCGCCTGCGTGGTGAGTTCAGGTGAAGGCCACACCATCCGTGGTTCAAGCCGAGCCAAGTGAGGCCATGCCCGAAGCGTGGCGATCAAACCGAGCCCGTGAGGGGCCCTGTTACTATGTGCTACCGTATGTCCACTTGGATGGCGGGGCTTGAACCTGCACTCACAGCGCAGGCGCCGTTCATCTTCGAAGATTTTGTGAATCTCCTTGTCCTCTGTACTGCGCAAGCGCTGCGCCTTTGCAGTATGGGCCGGACACAATCCGATGGCCGGACAGTTTTTGTCACAACACCGGTATACATGTCTATTCTGCACAAGGTACGGACAAGTCCTGTGGGATCCATGCCTGGTTCATTTTAATGAACGTAAGCTTGTCCACATTGGCTCTGGACAGACGGCTGCGCTTGTCTGTGATAACGCCCCCTGCCGTGCTAAATACACGTTCAGATAAAACACTGGCTGCAGGGCAGGCCAGCACCTCCAAGGCATAAAGGGCAAGCTCAGGCCATGTGCCCAATTTGGAGACCCAGAAGTTAAAGGGGGCAGACCCGTCATCCAGTACGTGTAGGCCTGTGGACACATACTGCTCAACCATGTTGGTGAAATGCTGCCTCCTGCTAAGACGTTCCATCTCAGCTGGTGGTGCTGGTTGTTGTGGCGTGCTGACAAAGCTTTTCCACATTTCAGCCATGCTAACCCTGCCTTCTGAGGTGCTGCCGGGGCCCCGGCTGCGTTGGCGACCTCTTCCTCCTCCTCTGCCTTCGCCTTGTGCTTCCACCGTACGCCCGCTGTCAGGTGGGAATGCCACCAGCAGCGTGTCTACCAGCGTGCGCTTGTACTCGTGCATCTTACGATACCGCTCCAGTGAGGGAATTAAGGACGGTACGTTGTCCTTGTAACGGGGATCCAGCAGGGTGGCCACCCAGTAATCAGCACCAGTTAAAATGTGGGCAACTCGGCGGTCATTGCGGAAACACTGCAGCATGTAATCGCTCATGTGTGCCAGGCTGCCCAGAGGCAAAGAAAAGCTGTCCTCTGTGGGAGGTGTATCGTCTGTGTCCTCTGTATCCCCCCAGCCACGCACCAGTGATGGCAACGAGCTGGTCTGGGTGCCACCCTGCTGTGAAAATGGCTCCTCCTCCTCCTCCTCCTCCATCTCCTCCTCCACCTCGTCATCCTCCAGAACTGTGCCCTTTCTGCCGGACAATTGTGTACCTGGCGTTTGTTGGTGCAGGAACCCACCCTCGTAGCCACTTGTGAAAGACTGCCCTGAAAGCCTTTGAAATGATCCCGCTTCCTCCTCCTCCTCCTCATCCTCCTGTGCCACATCCTCTTCCATCATCGCCCGAAGCGTTTTTTCAAGGAGGCATAGAACTCGGATAGTAATGCTAAGAACGGCGTCATTGGCACTGGACATGTTGGTGGAGTACTCGAAACAGCGCAACAAGGCACACAGGTCTCGCATGGAGGCCCAGTTATTGGTGGTGAAGTGGTGCTGTTCCGCAGAGCGACTCACGCGTGATTGCTGCAGCTGAAACTCCACTATCGCCTGCTGCTGCTCGCACAGTCTGGCCAGCATGTGCAAGGTGGAGTTCCACCTTGTGGGCACGTCACATATGAGGCGGTGAGCGGGAAGGCCGAAGTTACGCTGCAGCGCTGACAGGCGAGCAGCAGCAGGGTGAGAACGCCAAAAGTGCGCACACACAGCCCGCACTTTCTGCAGCAGCTCTGGCATATTGGGGTAATTTTTAAGGAACCTCTGGACCACCAAGTTCAGCACATGCGCCAGGCAAGGGATGTGCGTCAAACCGGCTAGGCCCAGAGCTGCTACGAGATTTCGCCCATTATCGCACACCACCAGGCCGGGCTTGAGGCTCACTGACAGCAACCACTCATTGGTCTGTTGTTCCATGTCCCTCCACAACTCCTGCGCGGTGTGGGGTTTTTCCCCCAAACAGGAACGTTTTAAAACTGCCTGCTGTCGTTTACCCCTGGCTGTGCTGAAGTTGGTGGTGAAGGTGTTACGCTGACCGGATGAGGAGGCGGTAGAGGATGAGGAAGCGGAGTAGGAGGAGTTAGCAACAGGAGGCAAACTGAAGCGCCCTGCAATCCTCGGTGGTGGAAGGACATGCGCCAAACTGCTATCTGCCTCAGGCCCAGCCGCCACTGCATTTACCCAGTGTGCTGTTAGGGAGATATAACGTCCCTGGCCGTGCTTACTGGTCCACGCATCCGTAGTTAGGTGGACCTTGCCACAGATGGCGTTGCGCAGTGCACACCTGATTTTGTCCCCCACTTGGTTGTGCAGGGAAGGGATGGCTCGTCTGGAAAAATAGTGGCGGCTGGGCACGACGTACTGTGGGACAGCCAATGCCATCAGGCTTTTAAAACTCTGCGTCTCCACCATACGGAATGACAGCATTTCAAAGGCCAGGAGTTTTGAAATGCTGGCATTCAGGGCCAGGGATCGCGGGTGGCTAGGGGGGTACTTCCTCTTCCGCTCCAATGTTTGGGAGATAGAGAGCTGAACGCTTCCATGGGACATTGTGGAGATGGTTGGTGACCCAGGTGGTAGTGTTGCTGGCAGATCCTCTGTTTGCGGGGTGGCAGGTGCCACTGTCACTACAGAGGTGGATGAAGAGGCCGAGACTGCAGCAGAAGAGGAAGCAGGAGGAGCCAGAGACCTTTCTTGGTTTTTGAGGTGTCTACTCCACTGCAGCTCGTGCTTTGCACTTAGATGCCTGGTCATGCAGGTTGTGCTCAGGTTGAGAACGTTTATGCCTCGCTTCAGGCTCTGATTGCACAGCGTGCAAACCACTCGTGTCTTGTCATCAGCACATTGTGTGAAGAACTGCCACGCTAGGGAACTCCTTGGACCTGGCTTTGGTGTGCTCGGTCCCTTGCTGCGTTGGGCAGTAGCAGACATACTGTCTAGGGGACGGACACTCCGCTTTTGCACCCTGCTCCCTCTTCTGCTGTGCTGGTGGCTCTGTGCGACCACCGCCTCTTCCTCCAAACTACACTGGTCACCTGCATAACGTTGATTCCATGTGGGGTCGAGGACCTCATCGTCCTCCACATCATCTTCCACCCAGTCTTCACCCCTGCCCTCCTTGTCTGTCTGCACAATTGCGAAAGCAGCAGCAGTTGGCACCTGTGTTTCGTCATCATCCGAGACGTACTGCGATGGTTCTCCCATGTACTCATCATGAAATATAAGTGGTTGGGCATCGGTGCACTCAATCTCTTCCACTTCTGGGGCAGGGCTAGGTGGATGGCCCTGGGAAACCCTGCTAACAGAGTCATCGAAAAGCAGAAGAGACTGCTGCATGATTTGGGGCTCAGACTGCTTGGCTGATTTGCAAGGGGGTGAGGTGAAAGACTGATGGACATGGGTTTCAGGTGCCAACTCTGATCTTTCATCAGAAGAGTGGGTGGGAGACAATGTGAAGGAACCCGAGGCACTGTCAGTAACCCAATCTACTATCGCCTGTACTTGTCCTGGCCTAAACATTCGTACAGCCTCATTAGGCGCGACAAAATACCGCTGCAGGCTCGGTCGCCTACTCGCACCTGAGGAAGGTGTTTCACTTGTGCGTGTATCTGGCACAGATCCACCACGTCCTCTCCCTGCAACAGGAGCTCCACCAGCAGCACCACGACCGGGGCCACCACGTCCCTTTGACCTTCTCCTCATATTTTCCAAATTTAGGATGTTGCCCTAAATGGGTGTTTTTGGAAGAGCAGAACCCACCCACAGTACGTAACCGCTGAATCGCACAGCTACAGAACTGCAGAAAATGCTATTCAAAAAAAATGTTGTTTTTTTAGTATAGCACAGTAGAAGAAAACTATTTAGAAATTGTTTATTTCACACACCTCCAAATATGTATAACACACTGCAAACTATTTTTTGTGCCCCTAAACGGCGTTTTTTGGAAGAGCAGAACACACCCACAGTACGTAACCGCTGAATCGCACAACTACAGAACTGCAGAAAATGCTATTCAAAAAAAATTTTGTTTTTTTAGTATAGCACAGTAGAAGAAAACTATTTAGAAATTGTTTATTTCACACACCTCCAAATATGTATAACACACTGCAAACTATTTTTTGTGCCCCTAAACTGCGTTTTTTGGAAGAGAGCAGAACACACCCACAGTACGTAACCGCTGAATCGCACAGCTACAGAACTGCAGAAAATGCTATTCAAAAAAAATGTTGTTTTTTTAGTATAGCACAGTAGGAGAAAACTATATAGAAATTGTTTATTTCACACACCTCCAAATATGTATAACACACTGCAAACTATTTTTTGTGCCCTAAACGGCGTTTTTTGGAAGAGCAGAACACACCCACAGTACGTAACCGCTGAATCGCACAGCTACAGAACTGCAGAAAATGCTATTAAAAAAAAATGTTTTTTTTTTAGTATAGCACAGTAGGAGAAAACTATATAGAAATTGTTTATTTCACACACCTCCAAATATGTATAACACACTGCAAACAATTTTTTGTGCCCCTAAACAGCGTTTTTTGGAAGAGCAGAACACACCCACAGTACGTAACCGCTGAATCGCACAGCTACAGAACTGCAGAAAATGCTATTCAAAAAAAATGTTGTTTGTGCCCCTAAACGGCGTTTTTTGGAAGAGCAGAACACACCCACAGTATGTAACCGCTGAATCGCACAGCTACAGAACTGCAGAAAATGCTATTAAAAAAAAATGTTTTTTTTTTAGTATAGCACAGTAGGAGAAAACTATATAGAAATTGTTTATTTCACACACCTCCAAATATGTATAACACACTGCAAACTATTTTTTGTGCCCCTAAACGGCATTTTTTGGAAGAGCAGAACACACCCAAAAATGCTATTCAAAAAATTTTTTGTTTTTTTAGTATAGCACAGTAGGAGAAAACTATATAGAAATTGTTTATTTCACACACCTCCACATATGTAAAACACACTGCAAACTATTTTTTGTGGCCCTGAATGGCTCTTTTTGCAAGCGTACATTAAAGTGCAAATTTTTTATTTTTTTGCCCTATGGGTCTTTTGGAAAAGAACACAATAAAGTGCCTTTTTTTTTTTCCCCTAAAAGTTAGATTTTCTCTGACACTGGGCTCATGGCAGTGTAAAAAGACTGCACTGCAACACAAATAGGTAAACCTATGCAGATCGCTGATTTTAATCTCTGAATCTGGACTCCTATATAATATTCTCTCTCCCTGAAAGCACCAACAGGAACCTGGCCCTACACTATCTCTCTATCTTTTCCCTCAGATTGCAGAATCAGGACTACCTCATGTATTTTTCTATCTCTCCCTAAAAGCAACAGCAGCAGCCAAGATCCTCTCCCTATCTATTCTGAAGCAGAGTGACATGTGTGCTGTGTGCCGCTAGCTTATATAGAAGCTGGGTCACATGTTGCACTGACCAATCACAGCCATGCCATTAGTAGGCATGGCTATGATGGCCTCTAAGGGCACACCAGCTAATCAAAAGGTGATTGGCTGGCCCCTGAAGCATTTCTAAATGCGTAATTAGATTGCCGAACCCGAACCCGGACTTTTGCACAAAGTCCGGGTTCGGGTTCGGGTTCGGAAAAAAGCTACAGTTCGGTACGGACCCGAACTTTACAGTTCGGGTTCGCTCAACACTAATTAAGACAGCTTCCTTCCCATTTGGATGGACAGCTTGGGATCCCCTCTCAGTATGCAGGCCCCAGCCAGACTAGCTGGGCCTACTGGATAGCGATGCAGCCTCGGGCCAACGTGGCCCCGAGACCAGAACCACACACACACACCTCGCGCAGGGAGGGCTGCGGGGCAAAGACGGACCCCCATCAATGGCGTCTGCCCCTTAAGTATCCCCTCCCAGCAGGCACAGCGGGTCGACCACTCCCACTGCACCGCTGCCGAGAAGGGCCACTCAATGCACCATGGTTTGCCCATGTTCCAACAGGTGCCTGAGGTGGTAACGCCACCTACAGGCAATAAGGAAAATGCTATCGGGCAAACCACAGCTAGAACAGAGGTAAAATTCAATGTAATTCAACCGTCTGAGCCCAACTACGGGCTCAGACATCCCTCTATATTTTAAATAGCGTCCCAACCTTTTGGGGAGGGCGCTACATGTCTTTGCAGATGCCACTAAGCTATGCAGTGGATAAACGTCCTTACAGGATGACGCCAATTTACAAGCCGACCTCAATGCTCTGTCTAATTGGGCGACTATGTGGCAGATGAGGTTTAATGTTGATAAATGTAAAGTTATGCACTTGGGGGCTAAGCATATGAATGCATCATACATACTAGGGAGAGTACAACTGGGGGGATCCATAGTGGAGAAGGATCTGGGGGTTTTGGTAGATCATAAGCTCAATAATGGCATGCAATGCCAAGCTGCGGTTTCCAAAGCGAGCAAAGTCCTTTCTTGTATTAAGAGAGGTATGGACTCCAGAGAGAGAGATATAATTTTTCCCCTGTACAAATCATTAGTAAGACCTCATCTGGAATATGCAGTTCAGTTTTGGGCCCCAGTTTTAAAAAGGATATTGGGGAACTGGAGAATGTGCAGAGAAGGGCAACCAAACTTATAAGAGGCATGGAGGAGCTCAGCTATGAGGAAAAATTAGAGGAACTGAATTTATTCACTCTTGAGAACAGGAGATTAAGGGGGGATATGATCAACTTGTACAAATATATAAGGGGTCCATATAGTGAACTTGGTGTTGAGTTATTCACTTTACGGTCAACACAAAGGACTCTTTATGTCTAGAGGAAAAGAGATTTCACCTCCAAATACGGAAAGGTTTCTTCACAGTAAGAGCTGTGAAAATGTGGAATAGACTCCCTGCAGAGGTGGTTCTGGCCAGCTCAGTAGATTGCTTTAAGAAAGGCCTGCATTCTTTCTTAAATGTACATAATATAACTATCAAGCTAAAGGAGAAGTACCTCCCTCAGGTATTGCTGCTCACTCGACGAGGTCAACAGCAGTTTCCTGGGCCGAAAGGACCGGTGCTACGCCTGATCAGATTTGCAAGGCTGAGACTTGGTCCAACTACTCAACAGTTCTCAGACATTATAGGTTGGACTTGCTGTCTGCCGCAGATCAAGCCTTCGGAAGGAAGGTACTGCAGGCAGTAGTCCCACCCTAGGGTAAGTTACTCGGTTATCCTCTCCAAGGTTGTCCTGAAAGGCGATTTGCGAAAGACTTAGTTAGACTTACCGGTGACAGTATTTCTAAGAGCCTTTCAGGACAACCGTTATTTCCCTCCCTAATATATCTTAGAAGTATTGGTTAAGTGTCTATCATGGTTGTTGTGGTTCTTCTGTGCTTTGTTTTCCAGTTTGTTGGAGACCACACAATAACTGAGGCCATGGTGGAAGAGGAGGGATTTAAAGGCTGCATGTGTTTCCTGTAAAGGAGGCGGAGCTGTGCTCTCTCCAAGGTTGTCCTGAAAGGCTCTTAGAAATACCGTCACCGGTAAGTCTAAGTCTTTCATGCATGCCTTTTTAAGAATGTTTTTCAAAGGGGTTGATTTTGGCATATGCCCTTCCACCACTTCTTTCTCATTGGCAGAATATAACACACCCCATTAATGGTGAACAAGTTCACCAAATTACTTTGCCAGTCATTTGAATGGGATTTCCTTTAGCTAGGGATTAGAAAATCTATCTGTTTTTAAATTGACCAAACTTGGACCCCAATAAAGTTTATGTATTTCTTCAGCATTGGGAATATGTCATTTAGGGGTGTGAGTGCATCAGGTCTGGATTGGTGGGTGGTCGGTCATTGTTATTGCTGTGGATTATATAGCTGAAAAACATGAATGACACTGGATTACATTGGGGGAAATTGATAAAAAATTATTTTTGGTGTGTGTGTGCTTTCTTTTATTTAAAGAACTTTGTTTAGGGGTTTCTGTGTTTATTTAAACTTAAATCTTTTTGGAAATTAGTGTAGCGCCCTCCTCTCTCCCCTCTTCGTCTTCAGCATGTCTTTCTCTTGTCTAGGGGTACCTTAGAGGGGAAGGGATCGGGGACACCACGCCTGGCCTTCACCACAGGTGTCAGTGTGGTATAAGCAAAGTTCTTTTACCTTCGGGTCAGTGCTGTGCACCTGGAGCCTCCACCGAGAGTTACCTTGAACAATGTCTGTCAGGAAATGAGCCCCACACCATTAAAGTCCAACACTCCTTTATTCTTCTCGAATTAACACAATCAGTTGAACTCCCTTGTAAAAACAGAACAGAAAAGGAGGTGTGGATGCGAGTAGGCCCAGACACAATGTGTTCTCCACTTTCCTCCCTGAAAGTGGGTTGCGGTCTCCGAGGGAGGGGGAAATTTCCTTCCAGGCGGTCTCCGATGAGAGGCTCACCCGTCACTGGCAATATGCTGCACCAGGTCTTCAAGTGAGGAGCTCCCCCCGGTCCATTACGCCTTCCGGATTCGGGTTCCCAACCCCTGGGTTTCCTAGGATCTCCTTCCCTCGCGGAACTCAGTGTTGGGCACTGAGCTCCAGACCTCCATCCGAGTACCTCACCCCAGGCTAAAGGTGCCTGGGATGGAACACGACCTCCGGCTGTCCTCTAGGCCTAGGCCGCCTAGAGGACCGACACGAACCACCGCCCACAGGCTGAAGGTGCCTGGGACTCGACCCCGTGACAAAGATGGCTGGCCCCTTTATACCCCCCTCCCGGCAAGCACGGCGGGTTCCCCGCCCCACCATACCGCTGCCGAGGGAGGACAAAAGGAGGCACGGCACACAGCAATGATTCAACCCCAGCCCAGGGCGACAGCGCCACCTGCTGGGCTGCAGGGAATTACACATCACTGATGTCTCTGCCAAGTTCAAATTACACCCGGGAAAGTACATACCCGCTACATTAGTAATAAGGAGTATTGAAGTTTCGATTCTGATAAACCCCACAAACCCCAACATTCCTTTGGGGTAAAAGGATGAGGCCCTTGTCTCCTTAAAATAGGGACAAGGTGCCTTGGAAAGGGTGAGGGTTTAACTGTCTCTACCATGCAAGGTACCCTCTCAATGTTGACAGGCATGTGGCCTAGTATGGAAGGAAGGAAGTAAGGAAGGAAAAGGGGGCAGGATGCTCACTGCCTTCCCTTTTCTGGCCACCCACACTGCTTGTCTGGATAAGGTTCTGGTTTGAATTGTAATGCCACGTACACACGACT
This sequence comes from Rana muscosa, assembly GCA_029206835.1. Taxonomy (NCBI): domain Eukaryota; kingdom Metazoa; phylum Chordata; class Amphibia; order Anura; family Ranidae; genus Rana; species Rana muscosa. Next base: position 1,216,455,995 of record CM055122.1, read on the forward strand.
GGATTTCCTGTCGGAAAAGTCTGATGTGAGCTTTTGAACGGAAATTCCGACCGTGTGTATGCTCTATCGGACTTTTTCTATCGGAATTCCCGCCAGCAAAAGTTTGAGAGCAGGTTCCCTATTTTTCTGACTGGAAAAATTCCTATCGGAAAAAACGTTCGTCTGTATGCAATTCCGACGGGGAAAAAACACGCATGCTCGGAAACAATTTGACGCATGCTTGGAAGCATTGAACTTCTTTTTCCTGCCTCATCGTAGTGTTGTACGTCACCGCATTCTTAATGCTCGAAAGTTCAGAGAACTTTTGTAAGTGAAAAATACTTAAGCGCTAAAATGAATATTTAAAGTATTTATAAGTCACGTGACATGTGACGTAACGCGTAGGGGAGGAGCCTAGTGATGACATCTACGGTGTAGTAAACACCAGATGCGGAGTGAGGAGTTACCTGCAACAACTGACTGATTGTCTCTATGCGCTGTGTTGTTTCTGGTATATGTGAGTGGAAACATTGGCACTTCCGAAGCCTGCTTGTTTTTCTTGAGGAGGCAGTATTGCGCTATGATTTGTTTCTTTTCTTCTTACATGCACAATCGAAATTGTATATGAGCACCATCTAACATTGCTAATCACAGAGAGGGGTGAGGTACAGCTGAACACTGTCTGCTGGATTGAGTGTATCCACGATTGAAGCTTGTTACTATGGACAATAGTGACTTTTTGTGTGAGGGGTTCAGCCCTCTTACTTCTCAGTGTTTTAGAGCATTTTAAGTGTATCTGCATTTTTTACCATGACAGGCTGCTATTTATTTTATTGGAGCACGGACTATCTAATGATTTTTATACTCTTTACATTTATCTTCACAACACACACACACTGTGCACTAATAGAAGTTTTTTTTTTTAGCGCATCATTATTTTATTGCATTTTTCAGAGAACTTTTGTGTGACTGTGTGTATGCAAGACAAGCTTGGGCGGAATTCCGTCGGAAAAACCATCCAAGGTTTTTCCGACGGGAAAACCGATCGTGTGTACGCGGCATAAGAGTAATGCCTTGTACACACAATAGGAATTTCCGATGAATTCCATTGGAGTTTAAATATAGAACATGTTCTATTTTTCTCCGATGGAATTCCGTTGTGAGTTTGGTCTGACAAAGGTCCGATCATGTGTACGCGGCATAAGGCTGCTTTCACACTGAGGCACTTTGCAGGCGCTATAGCGCTAAAAATAGCGACTGCAAAGCGCCTTGAAAGTGCCTCTCCTTTCACTCCAATGTGAAAGCCCCAGGGCTTTCACACTGGAGCGGTGCACTGGCAGGACGGTAAAATAAATCCTACTAGCCGCATCTTTGCAGCGCTGTAAGAGCGGTGTATACATCGCTCCTAAAGCTCCCCTGCCCATTGAAATCAATGTGCAGCGCTGCCGAACTGCAGCGGCGTTTAGCGGGCGGTTTTAACCCTTTTTCGGCTGCTAGCAGGGGTTAAAAGCACCCGAAAACAGCCAAAAACCTCCGCAAAAATGTCAGTAAAGCCCCGCTAAAAATAGCTGCGCTTTACCACCGACGCCTCAGTGTGAAAGCCGCCTAACCGAACAGCATTTTTCCCATTTTTTTTTTTTGTCACTTTGTAAGGACTCCATTGTACTCCATTGGTTTGAATTGTAAGGGTACTTTCACACTGGGGAATTGGCGTTAAAGTGCTGCTATTTTTAGCGGTGCATTACCGTTGTTTTTGCCGTTTAACCCCCGCTAGTGGCCGAAAAAAGGGTTAAAACTGCCTGCAAAACGCCGCTGCAGCGGTTACGGAGGCGCTGCCCATTGATTTCAATGGGCAGGGGCACTGTAGGAGCGGTGTATTGATCGCTCCTACAGCGCCTCAAAGATGTTTTAGCCCTTTTTCGGCTGCTAGCGGGGGTTAAAAGCGCCCTGCTAGTGGCCAAAAACCTCTGCAAAAACTACAGTAAAGCTCCGCTAAAAATAGCGGCGCTTTACCGCCGACGCCTCAGAGTGAAAGCGTCCTAACCCAACAGCATTTTTCCCAGGTTTTTTTTTGTCACTTTGTAAGGGCTCCTTTGTACTCTTTTGTAACAGCACATGCCGTTTTAAGGTATCTCCCAAACATGGTTTAAAGGATTTGTGTGTTTTTAAATGTTGACTTTTAAGTCACCTATAAAAGCCTTTTCTATGCTGAATGCCCATTATTAAATAATTGTCTGTCATGTACATCTGCCACAAGGGAGTAGACAAAATCACTATGCACTTTTTGACTATAGATTGTCTGTTGTCTTTAAAAATATCCAGAACTGAATTACAACACTTGGCTCTTGATTCTGGCCAAATATAGTTTTGTCAACACACGTGTGGATACCATGTGGAGTTTTGATTTACATAGCAGACTCTGGCCTAGCAGAGAAACTATTATTCACGACCGATATTGAGGAAAGGGAGGGGAAGGTTGCTGCACTTCTTCCAAACTACCTCCAGCATGATTGGGCCAGCTCTTTAAACCTTTATTAGAAAAAAATAAATCAAAATAAACAATGCCCACCAATGTAAATGAAATGGCAATCATGTCATCCAGCGATGCAGACTAACATCAGTTGCAACGAGCCACTGCTTGATTATGTTAACCCAAATTTAGGGATGAGCCCAATGTTCACCCATTCGCCAAATTTAGAACATTATTTTGTGGTAAATTTGAGCATCCGTGGAATGCCCCATAATGAACTGCATGCTTTGGTCAATCACAGGGCGCTCTTCTGTGAGAGCCATGATTGGCCAAAGGCAGGGTGCATTTGGCCAATCATAGCTCAGGGGGCTAAGTCCACTCCCCACATTATGTAAGGCTGCTTACACGGTGGCCGTACATAGTGTAATAAATGAGAGCAGCAAAATAACATTTCTAAAGGAAAAAATGTCATTTAAAACTGCTCACGGCTGTAATGCATAATACATAAAAATCATGGAAAAAGACGGCGTGAGCCCCCCCAGTCCATTACCAGGCCCTTTAGGTCTGGTATGAATATTAAGGGGAACAACGCTCCAAAATGTAAAAAAAAGTGGCGTGGTGGTCCCCCCCAAATCCATACCCCCCTAGTCCATTGCCATGACCATTTTTTTCCCCTGCAAGATTAAATTGGGCTATGTTTTATACTTGCCTTCTGTTTGATCAACTGTGGGTTTGGATTCTTTATATGGAGGCTTTGTATTTTATTTATTTATTATTATTATTTTTCTATTACTTGAAAAAGATGGACTTTTTTCGACCTGACTAACTTATGTAAGTATCTTACCTATGTACAGGTATGTTACTTTAGAATGGTAATTGAATGTATTTAAAGTGGTTGTATACCCACAAATATGAAATGCACTTACAGGTAAGCCTACATTAAGGCTTACCTGTAGGTGCTTGCAATATCTCCGAGACCTACACGGTCTCGAAGATATTTGCAAAAAAGTGTGCACCGCTATCTACGGCGCATGCGTGCCGTAGATAACGGCGCAGGCGCACTGAGCGCGGAGGCTCTTTGAATGGCAGCCTGCCGGACACTGCCGGAATTCGCGCATGCGCAGGGATCGTGCCGTTCCCCGCGCATGCGCGGGAGTGACGTCATCGCCGCTCCTGCCAATCACAGCGCCGGAGCGGCGATACCCGGAAGTCACTCCGGGTATCATGGATGCGACGGAGGACGTGTTCTAGGACCGCTGCGGGGGCTTCGATCTAAGGTAAGTGATTGATAATGAGCTAGTATGCTAGTCATACTAGCTCATTATGACTTTGCCTTGCAGGTTGTGAAAAAAAAAAAAAAAGTTTTGCGGTATACAACCGCTTTAAAGTGCATCTCCTCTTGTCTGATGTCAGGATGGTAATGCTCGGATCCTTACTAAGTGATATAAGAGTCCTCCTCTCTAGTGGGATCAAGGTGGAAGGAGTCGATTTGGCACTGGACAGAACCATCATGTATTAGTTAGGGATGAGTTTCGAGTTCATATTGAACATGAGTTTGATTCGAACCCAGCCTGTGCGCAGTTTGGCTAAAAGGCAAACAGACTGGCCATATTTGGCCAGTTTTTCTGCCCAAACCCCTGGCTGATGTTTTAAACAAACATAAGCAGGACGTCTGTTATTTTGCTGTATTAGCATTACTACCACAAAATGACATTTCTCCAGCTGGTTGATACTTCTAAACAAACAATGTTACCCAACCTCTTAGGGTGGCTTTTGACATACAGCAGCCAGCAGCGGATACATAATTTGGGTAGGGATGAGCCGAACACCACCCGATTCGGTTCGCAGCAGAACATGCGAACAGACAAAAAATTTGTGTGAACACCGTTAAAGTCTATGGGACACGAACCTGAAAAATAAAAAGTGCTAATTTTAAAGGCTTATATGCAAGTTATTGCCAAAAAGTGTTTGGGGACCTGAGTCCTGCCACAGGGGACATGTATCAATGCAAAAAAAAGTTTTAAAAATGGCAGTTTTTTCAGGAGCAGTGATTTTAATAATCCTTAAAGTGAAACAATAAAAATAAAATATTCCTTTAAATATAGTGCCTGTGGGGTCTCCTTAGTCTGCCTGTAGTGCAGCTTTCCCATGTTTATAACAGTACCACTAGTTATGAGCCGAACACCCCCGGGTTCGGTTCGCACCAGAACCCGCGAACGGACCGAAAGTTTGCACGAACGTTAGAACCCTATTAAATACAATGGATGCGAACGTTCGAAATCTAAAGTGCTAATTATAACGACTATTATGCATGTTATTGTCCTAAAAAGGGTTTGGGAACCCGGTTTCTGCACCAGGGGACATGTATCAATGCAAAAAGAAGTTTTAAAAACGTCCGTTTTTCGGGAGCAGTCATTTTAATGATGCATAAAGTGAAAAAAAAAAAAGGCAAATATTCCTTTAACCACTTAACGACCGCACACTGTATATGTACGTCGGCAGAATGGCACCGACAGGCACAATCACGTACAGTGTACGTGATTGCCTTTGTACAGTTGGGGGGTCCGATCGGACCCCCCTCCTATACAGTGAGCGGTCGGTATTCGTTGGGGAGCGATCCGACATGAGGGGGCGGCCATTCGATTCCGGCCACCCCCCCCGCGATCGCTTCCGGCGAATGGAAATGCTCCCTCTGCTGTGTAATGTTTACACAGGCAGAGGAAGCAGGAGGAAGTGATGTCATCTCTCATGCGGCGCTCACATATACCGAGCGCCGTACAAGAGAAGACACACAGGTTAGTGCACAAACAGCACACTGACACCAGGACACATAGGCACACAAATCGCCCCCCCCCCAGGCCCCCCCAGATCACCCCCCAGCCCCCAGTCACAGTGTCACTGATTGCAGTGACCATTTATTTACTGATCACTGCAATCAGTGACATTTGTGACTGTAAAAGTGTCACTACATTTAGTTTTAGGTCCAGTGTAGCCCCCTAACCCCCCCTAATAAAGGTTTAACCCCCTGATCACCCCCCAGATAACCCTTTCACCCCCTAGCACCGCCGTCGCTAAGCGATCATTTTTCTGATCGCTGTCTTAGCGTCGGTGATGCAGATCGTAGCCAGTAATTTTTTTTAGGTTTGCCGCAGGTTTTTATAGCGTCAGGTACCCCCATAAATGATCTAATAACGGTTTAACCCCCTTGATCGCCCCCCAGGTAACCCTTTCACCCTCTATCACCACTGTCGCTAAGCGATCATTTTTCTGATCGCTGTCTTAGCGTCGGTGATGCAGATCGGTAGCCAGTAATTTTTTTTAGGTTCGCCACAGGTTTTTATAGCGTCAGGTACCCCCATAAATTATCGAATAAAGGTTTAACCCCTTGTTCACCCCCCAGGTAACCCTTTCACCCCCTATCACCACTGTCGCTAAGCGATCATTTTTCTGATCGCTGTCTTAGTGTCGGTGATGCAGATCGGTAGCCAGTAATTTTTTTAGGTTCGCCGCAGGTTTTTATAGCGTCAGGTACCCCCATAAATTATCTAATAAAGGTTTTAACCCCCTAATTGCCCCTAGTTAACCCTTTCACCAGTGATCACCATATAAGTGTTACGGGTGACGCTGGTTAGTTAGTTTGCTTTTTATAGTGTCAGGGCACCCGCCGTATATATAACCCAATAAAGGTTTAACCCCCTGATCGCCCGGCGGGTGATATCAATTAGGTTTTAGCGTCAGAGAGGGTCTGCGTCACACCCCAGGCAGCGTCAGGTTAGTGCCAGTAACGCTAACACCCACGCGTGAAGCATACACCCCCCTTAGTGGTATAGTATCTGATCAGATCAATATCTGATCTGATCAGATCTATACTAGCGTCCCCAGCAGTTTAGGGTTCCCAAAAACGCAGTGTTAGTGGGATCAGCCCAGATACCTGCTAGCACCTGCGTTTTGCCCCTCCGTCTAGCCCAGGCCACCCAAGTGCAGTATCGATCAATCACTGTCACTTACAAAACACAACACACATAACTGCAGCGTTCGCAGAGACAGGCCTGATCCCTGCGACTCCAGTGCTGTAGGAGGTGATTTCACCACCACAGTTAAAAAAAAAAAAGCATATATGCCGAAGCATTGGGGCAGCAGGGGCGGAGGAGCGATTTTGCTCCTAATGCCGCGTACATACGGTCGAAATTCCGACGGAGGCTTGCCCGTGGAAAAGTCAGACCATGTGTGTGCGGCATAACTTTTTTGCGGGAGGATGCCCCCATGCTTCGGCATATATAAATGGTGCATGTATGCCCATCATTAGAAGTGGGTGGATGAAGGGCGGTATTCTAATGGTGGGCATACCCACCGATCAATCTCTTTTTTCGTTCAGCCAACTGGCTGCATGAAAAAAAAAAGATTACAATACATGTCCAACAAGGACCAGCAATGTACTGGTATGTTGCTGGACTTTGAATGTTTATACCAGAATGATGCCTGCGGGTTTAGGTATCATCTTGGTATCATTCTTTTCAGCCAGCGGCCGGCTTTCATGTAAAAGCAATCCTAGTGGCTAATTAGCCTCTGGACTGCTTTTACAAGCAGTGGGAGGGAATGTCCCCCCCCCGGATATAAAAAGCGCCATTGGGAAATTGGGAAAGCATTTTATCACACCGATCTTGGTGTGGTCAGATGCTTTGAGGGCAGAGGAAAGATCTAGGGTCTAGAAGACCCAAGTTTTTTCAAAAAAGAGTACCTGTCACTACCTATTGCTATCATAGGGGATATTTACATTCCCTGAGATAACAATAAAAATGGTAAAAAAAAAAAAAAATATGGAAGGAACAATTTAAAAATAAAATAAAAAAGCAAAATTAATAATAAAAAAAAAAAAAAAAAAAAAAAGCACCCCTGTCCTGCCCTGCTCTTGCCCAATGGCGAACGCAAGCGTCGGTCTGGCGTCATATGTAAACAGCAATTGCACCATGCATGTGAGGTATCACCGCGAAGGTCAGATCGAGGGCAGTAATTTTAGCAGTAGACCTCCTCTGTAAATCTAACGGGGTAACCTGTAAAGGCTTTTAAAGGCTTTTAAAAATGTATGTAGTTTGTCGCCAATGCGCGTTTGTGCGAAATTTTAAAGCATGTCGTGTTTAGTATCTATGTACTCGGCCTAAGATCATTTTTTTTATTTCATCAAACATTTGGGCAATATAGTGTGTTTTAGTGCATTAAAATTAAAAAAAAGTGTATTTTTTCCCCCAAAAATGCGTTTGAAAAATCGCTGCGCAAATACTGTGTAGAAAAAAAAAATGCAACACCCACCATTTTAATCTGTAGGGCCTTTGCTTTAAAAATATATATAATGTTTGGGGGTTCAACATAATTTTCTTGCAAAAAGAAAAAAAGGGCTTTGTCTTCAAGTGGTTAGAAGAGTGGATGTAAGCTTCCTAATGTTGTGTATAAAATGCCAGAACAGTTCAAAACCCCCCCAAATGACCCCATTTTGGAAAGTAGACACGCCAAGCTATATACTGAGAGGCAATGGAGCGGCTCATACACCAAGCCCATGACAACCCCACCAAATTCGCTGACACCTGGGCCTGTTGGATACACTATAGAGAAAGTACCACACAATCACCCTCGCCACACCTCACCACGCTCCCACCCACCCCTATGGTTCCCACCCCTTAGCTCGCTCCAACCCCCTCTCCCCCTCTTCACTGTTAATACTCCCCATCTATCCACATGTTTAAACAAGCCTCAATACATGCCCTTTACACAGAACAACCTTTGGTGAACATATACATGCTTGAATACCGAGATGCACCTGAAAGACCACTGGACCCCCCTGCTTACCTTCCTTCCACCATACTTATGTTACACCGACTCCCCGACTAGACCTCGCCTGTATCTTTAACCATACCAGCATCACATTGATCCCTCTGAAAACCCAATTATAGTACCCTGTCCCTCACAGCAAGTCCCCGTATAGGGGTGAGTGGACAGAAGGCTGATCTTGGCTGGTATATCTTACTTAGATCTGGGGCTTACTCTTTAGGCCCCTACCTACCCCCCATCCTAGTTTGAAAGCCTTTCCCGCCTGATCCCCTACCCCAAGGTGACTACGTAACCTCAATCGAGGACAGACGGACATACCCTGCCCTCACCTAACTCTAGGTATACACTGTTCGTGCTATTGTTTGACAATATTACTCTGGAAATTACTCTGATTACTAATGAAGTTCAGTTACTTGTGATCTATAGTCTTTTGATTATGAATGTATTGCTTATAATGTGATTACCTTGTCTAATTGCTCCTAATTTACTGTAAACCTGTAAACCTGTGAATTCAAATAAATTGTTTAAATAAAAAAATAAAAAAATAAAAAAATATACTGAGAGGCATGTCGAGTCCATGGAATATTTTATATGTTGACACAAGTTGCGGAAAAAATAATTTTTTTTTTTTTTTTTTTGCACAAAGTTGTCACTAAATGATATATTGCTCAAACATGCCATGGGCATATGTGGAATTACACCCCAAAATACATTCTGCTGCTTCTCCTGAGTACGGGATACCACATGTGTGAGACTTTTTGGGAGCCTAGCCGCGTACGGGACCCCAAAAACCAAGCACCGCCTTCAGGCTTTCTAAGGGTGTAAATTTTTGATTTCACTTCTCACTGCCTATCACAGTTTCGGAGGCCATGGAATGCCCAGATGGCACAAACCCCCCCCCCCCAAATGACCCCATTTTGGAAAGTAGACACCCCAAGCTATTTGCTGAGAGGTATTGTGAGTATTTTGCAGATCTCGCTTTTTGTCACAAAGTTTTGAAAATTGAAAAAAAAAAATTCTTTCTTCATTTTCAAAAACAAATGAGAGCTGTAAAATACTCACCATGCCTCTCAGCAAATAGCTTGGGGTGTCTAATTTCCTAAATGGGGTCATTTAGGGGGGTTTTGTGCTATTTTGGCATTTTATGGCCTTCGAAACTGTGATAGGTAGTGAAATCAAAAATTTGTGCCTAGAAATCCTGAAGGCGGTGCTTGGTTTTCGGGGTCCCATACGCGGCTAGGCTCCTAAAAAGTCCCACACATGTGGAATTCCCGTACTCAGGAGAAGCAGCAAAATGTATTTTGGGGTGTAATTCCACATATAACCATGGCATGTGTGAGCAATATATCATTTAGTGACAACTTTTTGTAATTTTTTTTTGTCATTATTCAATCACTTGGGACAAAAAAAAAAATTCAATGGGCTCAACAGGCCTCTCAGCAATTTCCTTGGGGTGTCTACTTTCTAAAATGGGGTAATTTGGGGGGTTTTGTGCTATTTTGGCATTTTATGGCCTTCAAAACTGTGATAGGTAGTGAGGAGTGAAATCAAAAATTTGCGCCCTTAGAAATCCTGAAGGCGGTGCTTGGTTTCCGGGGGCCCGTACGCGGCTAGGCTCCCAAAAAGTCCCACACATGTGGTATCCCCGTACTCAGGAGAAGCAGCAAAATGTATTTTGGGGTGCAATTCCACATATAACCATGGCATGTGTGAGCAATATATCATTTAGTGACAACTTTTTGTAATTTTTTATTTTTTTTTTAGTCATTATTCAATCACTTGAGACAAAAAAAAAAAATATTAAATGGGCTCAACATGCCTCTCAGCAATTTCCTTGGGATGTCTACTTTCCAAAATGGGGTCATTTGGGGGGGTTTTGTACTGCCCTGCTATTTTAGCACCTCAAGAAATGAGATAGGCAGTCATAAATTAAAAGCTGTGTAAATTCCAGAAAATGTACCCTAGTTTGTAGACGCCATAACTTTTGCGCAAACCAATAAATATACGCTTATTGGCATTTTTTTTACTAAAGACATGTGGCTGAATACATTTTGGCCTAAATGTATGACTAAAATTGAGTTTATTCAATTTTTCTTATAACAAAAAGTAGAAAATATAATTTTTTTTCAAAATTTTCGGTCTATTTCCGTTTATATCGCAAAAAAAAAAAAAAAAACGCAGAGGCAATCAAATACCATTAAAAGAAAGCTCTATTTGTGGGAAGAAAGGGACGCAAATTTTGTTTGGGTACAACATTGCATGTCCGCACAATTTACAGTTAAAGCAGCGCAGTGCAAAATTCTGAAATCACCTCTGGTCCTCTAGCTACCAAATGGTCCGGGGCTTAAGTGGTTAAATATCGTACCTGGGGGGTGTCTAAAGTATGCCTGTCAAGTGCCACGTGTTTCCCGTGTTTAGAACTGTCCCTACACAAAATTACATTTCTAAAGGAAAAAAAGCTGTTTAAAACTGCTTGCGGCTTTAATGTAATGTCTGGTCCCGGTAATATGGATGAAAATCTTTAAGAAAAATGGCATAGCTACCCTATCACACCCCCCCCTACCCCAGCCCATTACCAGCCCCTTTGGGTCTTGTATGGATATTAAGGGGAACCCCGCACACAAAATAAAAAAGGCCCTATATACTCTGAACAGCTGTATACAGGCGGTGCATACAAGACAGGGACTGTAGGTTTGTTCTTATGTAGAATCTGTTTGTAATTTTGAACAGGTACATTGTTTAAGTGTAGCTCCAGCCAAAAAATCTATTTTTAAGCTTTTTGGAAAACATAGGGAAGGGTTATCACCCCTGTAACATTTGTTTTGCTGTCTGTGCAGTGTGCACCTGTTCAGAACAGTTCACCTCACTTTCCGTCCTAATGACAAATGTTTTTTGAAAATTTGGGGTTTTTATTGAAACAAGAATTGGTGATAAAGCATCAGTGGAGAGGAGACACTTTTTTCCCATATTAACTCTTACAGGAGAGAATTTGCCTTCCTAGGGGTAGATTTCCTCTCACTTCCTGTTGTATCCTTCCGTTTGCAAGGAGGAGTCGTTTGTAAGTTGGATGTTTGAAAGTAGGGGCCTGCCGTATATACTCTGCTGAAATTTGCCCCTTACTTGTTCGTGTTGCCACAACACTGTGAGCCCTCACAGTTACTCTTGGTGGGCGCATGAATGGGCCCTGCTGTAAATTATTAGATAAAGAATTGTAATTGCATGCCCCTGTTAAACAGGGGCAGAAAAATTGGGCCTTAGGCACTGGTGCCACAACACTGCAACCCCTCACAGATACTGTACTTGGAGCACAGCAATGAGCCCTGTTGCAAAGTATTGCATCAAAAATTGTAATTACACGCCCCTGTTAAACAGGGGCTGAAAAATTGGGCCTTAGCCACTGGTGCTGGTGCCACGACACTGCAACCTCTCCCAGATACTCTAGATGGAGTGCAGGAATGAGCCCTGCTGCAAAGCATTGCATAAAAAATTGTAATTACATGCCCCTGTTAAACAGGGGCTGAAAAACTCGGCCTTAGCCACTGGTGGCGGCACCCAGAAACAAAAATGTTCTTCCAAGCTATCATCATCAATCGGATCATTGAGGAGGAGAAGGATAGTAAGTCAACATAACAGGACAGTCTCTCAGCATCAGCATCAGTCTTGAAGGGATGTGACATTTGAAAATAAATTAGTCTGTTATATCAGCTTCAGGTGTTTGGAAGCTGGTGGTGATCCAAGACTGGTTCATCTTTATGAAGGTCAGTCGATCAACCAAGTCGGTGGACAGGCGCACCCTGTGATCCGTGACAAATCCTCCAGCAGCACTGAATGTGCGTTCTGAAAGAACACTGGATGCAGGACAGGCCAGTAGCTCAATTGCATACTGTGCAAGCTCTGGCCAGTGATCCATCCTCAAGACCCAGTAAGCCAGAGGATTTTCGGTGGGGAAGGTGTCCAAGTCTGACCTTGCCCCTAGGTATTCCTGCACCATGTATATCAGACGCTGGCGATGGTTGCTGGAACCGATCATACCTTGGGGCTGCGGACTAAAGAATTGTCTGAACGCATCAGTCAGACGGCCACCTTCCCCACCGCTCCTTCTTTGACTGACCGAAGCCTCAGCAACTCGTTGTCCAGGACCAGGAGTTTGTAACCTCCCAGTCTCTGGGAACGCGTTGCACAGACCTTTCTGCAAGGCCTCCCGGAGTTGTCTCATTCTCTGCTCCCTCTGCGACGGTAAGATAAGGTCCACAACCTTACCCTTGTACCGTGGATCAAGAAGAGTGGCCAGCCAGTAATGGTCCCTCTCCTTGATCTGAAGAATACGAGGATCCTTCCGCAGACTTTGCAGGATCAGGGAGGCCATGCAGCGTAGGTTAGCTGAGGCATTCGGTCCGGAGTCCTCTGGGTCACTAAGGACGACATGATCCGCAGCCACCTCCTCCCAGCCACGTACAAGTCCACGTATTTCTTGGGACTGTAAATCATCCCTAAAAGACTGCTGTTGATGATGCTGAGTGCCAGGCTCCACCTCCATGCTGACACAATCCTCCTCCTCCTCCTCCTCTTCCTGTGCGATGGGTGGGACAGAAGGAACACTGTCTGGGTAAAGGGGGCCTTGAGAGGCAAGGAAGTCCTCCTCTTCTTGCCTCTGTTCTGCCTCAAGTGCCCTGTCCATTATTCCACGCAGCGTATGTTCCAACAGGTGGACAAGAGGTACAGTGTCACTGATGCATGCACTGTCACTGCTCACCATCCTCGTGGCCTCCTCAAATGGTGCCAGGACAGTGCATGCATACCTGATCATGCCCCACTGGCATGGTGAAAAAAACCAGAGCTCCCCTGACCCTGTCCTGGTGCCGTAGTCGCACAGGTACTCATTGATGGCCCTCTGCTGCGTGTGCAGCCGCTGCAGCATGGCCAACGTTGAGTTCCACCTGGTGGGCATGTCACATATAAGGCGATTCTTGGGCAGGTTCAACTCCTTTTGCAGCTCAGCCAGGCGAGCACTGGCATTATAAGATCTGCGGAAATGCACACAGACTTTCCTGGCCTGCCTCAGGACATCCTGTAAGCCCGGGTACCTGCCCAAGAACCGCTGCACCACCAGGTTAAGGACGTGAGCCACACAGGGCACATGGGTCAGTTGTCCCTGTCGGAAGGCGGAGAGGAGGTTGGTGCCATTGTCGCAAACCACCATTCCTGGCTTAAGCTGGCGTGGCGTCAACCACCTCTCGGCCTGCCCCTGCAGAGCAGACAGAACCTCTGCCCCAGTGTGGCTCCTGTCCCCCAAACACACCAGCTCAAGCATGGCATGGCATCTTTTTGCCTGCGTACTTGCGTAGCCCCTTGAACGCCTACGGAGCACCGCTGGTTCCGAGGACAAAGCACAGGAAGAGGCCATGGAGGAAGAAGAAGAGGAAGGGGTGGAGGAGAGAGGTGTGTCACAACCAGTAGTAGCATTTTGGAGGCATGGCGGCGGAACAACCTCCAACACTACTGCACCTTGTCCTGCATCCTTCCCAGCTGCCAAAAGAGTGACCCAATGGGCCGTGAAAGAAAGGTAACGTCCCTGTCCATGCCTGCTGGACCATGAGTCAGCGGTAATATGCACCTTACCGCTGACCGCCCTGTCCAGCGAGGCCAAGACATTGCCTTCCACATGTCGGTAGAGAGCCGGAATCGCCTTCCGTGAGAAAAAGTGGCGTTTGGGAACCTGCCACTGAGGAACCGCACATTGCACAAACTCACGGAAGGGGGCAGAGTCTACCAACTGAAAAGGCAGCAGTTGAAGCGCTAGCAATTTAGCCAAGCTAGCATTCAACCGCTGGGCATGTGGATGGCTGGGAGTGAACTTCTTTCGACTGTCCAGCAGCTGGGGCAGGGAAATTTGCCTGCTAGAATCGGATGTCGGTGTACTGCTAGCAGAGTGCCCGCAAGTACTTGGCTGTGACACACCTAATTCTACACCTTCATTCTTCTCAGTGCAGGTTTCAGAGAGGACTGAAGGTATAGTGGGGTTGGAGATCCCAGCTGATGCGGTGCAAGGAGAGGTCCGCTTTGTTCTTTGGTGTGGGTCTTTAAGGTAGGCTTGCCAACGAGCTGCATGGCAGGTCAACATATGTCTGGTCAAGCATGTGGTGCCCAAGCGGGTGATGTTTTGGCCACGCGATATACGCTTGAGACATATGTTGCAAACAGCAGCTGTGCGATCTGATGCACTCGACTCAAAAAAGGCCCACACCAAAGAACTTTTTGAATAACGGGCAGAGGCAGCGCTCTGCACAGGCGGAGCTCTGCGGTGTGATTCCGTCGGTGTGCTGCCCTTACGCTGGCCCCCCAAGGGCATCCTGCCTCGTTGGAGATGTGCTTCCTCCTCATCCTCCTCCTCCTCCTCCTCCTCCTCTCTCCTGTTAGGCACCCACGTGGAGTCAGTGACCTCATCATCCCCTCCCTCTTTATCACTGGAGCCAATCTGGCAGTATGCTGCAGCTGCTGGAACATGACTGCCAGATTGGTGTCCTTTTTGAGCATCCCCTCTATCTGCTCTCACGCTACTGCCTTCCTCTAGCTGGGTATCATCATCAGACCCTTCGAAACGCTGGGCATCCTCCTGGAGCATGTACCCAACACTGTGCTCAAACAGTTCGGGGGACTCCTCAGGAGGACATGGTTGGTCTAGGGAAGGAGTGACTGATGATGACATTGATACCAGGGAAGAGGACGCTTTGGCAGCTGCTTTGCCAGTACCCTGAGCCTGGGTGAGAGAGGATGAGGAGGATGAGGAGGGCTTGGTCATCCACTCTACCAAGTCTTCGGCATGATGCGGCTCAACACGTCCAGCTGCCGAAAAGAAGTACAAGCGTGTCCCATGGCCACGTGCTGATGGCGATGCACCTCGTCCACGACCAGCACTGTTGTCTCTAGACACAGAGCCTGCTTGCCCTCTTTTATTGGCTCCTGACTGTCTGCCTCTCCTTGTTTGCCTTCCAGACATTCTAATGGCCTGCAGGGAGATGGTAAAACCAGCAATAAGGCCTAGCTTCAGGAGTATATTTTGCAGGAATCACACTACGCCTGCTGTAAGTGCTGCAAATGCCTGTTGGTGTAACACACTAGGAAAACACAGCAATAAGGCCTAGCTTCAGGAGTATATTTTGCAGGAATCACACTACGCCTGCTGTAAGTGCTGCAAATGCCTGTTGGTGTAACACACCAGGAAAACACAGCAATACGGGCTAGCTTCAGGTGTATAATGTGCAGGAGGCACACTCCGCCCGCTGTAAGTGCTGCAAATGCCTGTTGGTGTAACACACCAGGAAAACACAGCAATACGGGCTAACTTCAGGTGTATAATGTGCAGGAGGCACACTCCGCCCGCTGTAAGTGCTGCAAATGCCTGTTGGTGTAACACACCAGGAAAACACAGCAATACGGGCTAACTTCAGGTGTATAATGTGCAGGAGGCACACTCCGCCCGCTGTAAGTGCTGCAAATGCCTGTTGGTGTAACACACTAGGAAAACACAGCAATAAGGTCTAGCTTCAGGAGTATATTTTGCAGGAATCACACTATGCCTGCTGTAAGTGCTGCAAATGCCTGTTGGTGTAACACACCAGGAAAACACAGCAATACGGGCTAGCTTAAGGTGTATAATGTGCAGGAGGCACACTCCGCCCGCTGTAAGTGCTTCAAATGCCTGTTAGTGTAACACACCAGGAAAATACAGCAATAAGGGCTAGCTTCAGGTGTATACTGTGCAGGAGGCTTAGCAACAATGACACTGACACTGTCCCCTGCCTATCCTTCTCTCTCCCTGCACACAAGGTTTTTCAAAGAATATGACACTGACACTCTCCCTGCCTATCCTTCTCTCTCCCTGCACACAAGGTTTAGTAAAGAATATGAAACTGACACTGTCCCCTGCCTATCCTTCTCTCTCCCTGCACACAAGGTTTATCAAAGAATATGACACTGACACTCTCCCTGCCTATCCTTCTCTCTCCCTGCACACAAGGTTTAGCAAAGAATATGACACTGACACTCTCCCTGCCTATCCTTCTCTCTCCCTGCACACAAGGTTTAGCAAAGAATATGACACTGACACTGTCCCCTGCCTATCCTTCTCTCTCCCTGCACACAAGGTTTAGCAAAGAATATGACACTGACACTCTCCCTGCCTATCCTTCTCTCTCCCTGCACACAAGAATAGCACAAAGAATATAAACACTGTCCCTGCCTATCCTTCTCTTTCCCTGCGCCGGAACACACTACACAAGGCCGTCGTGCTGGCGGCCTTTTATAGTGTGGGGCGTGTGCTAAACCCCCTGAGCTATAATTGGCCACAGGCAACCTGCCTGTAGCCAATTATGGCTCTCCTAGCTGCCGGCGCTGTGATTGGCCAAGCATGCGGGGTCACAGGGCATGCTTGGCCAATCACAGCGCCGCAATTGCACTGCGATGGCGCAGTGTATTGTGGGCCATTCGCGTCACTCAAATTTGCCGCGAACGGCCCAAATCGTTCGATGTTCGCCGAACGGTCGAACAGCCAATGCTCGAGTCGAACGTATGTTCGACTCGAACACCGAGCTCATCCCTAAGTACCACAGCAAATTGAAAAAATGTAATTTGACCACTTAAGCCCCGAACCATTATGCAGCTTAAAGACCAGAGGTGTTTTCAGAATTTGGCACGGCGCTACTTTAACTGGAAATTGTGCGGACATGGAATGTTGTACCAAAACAAAATTTGCGTCCTTTTCTTCCCACAAATAGAGCTTTCTTTTAATGGTATTTGATTGCCTCTGCAAATTTTTTTTTTGCGATATAAGCGGAAAAAGTCTAAAAATTTAAAAAAAAAATGATATTTTCTACTTTTTGTTATAAGAAAAATCGAATAAACTCAATTTTAGTCATACATTTAGGCCAAAATGTATTCAGCCACATGTCTTTAGTAAAAAAAATGTCAATAAGCGTATATTTATTGGTTTGCACAAAAGTTATAGCGTCTACAAACTAGGGTACATTTTCTGGAATTTACGCAGCTTTTAATTTATGACTGCCTATCTCATTTCTTGAGGTGCTAAAATGGCAGGGCAGTACAAAACCCCCCCAAATGAACTCATTTTGGAAAGTAGACACCCCAAGGAAATTGCTGAGAGGCATGTTGAGCCCATTGAATATTTTTTTTTTTGTCCCAAGTGATTGAATAATGACAAAAAAAAAAAAAAATTATAAAAAGTTGTCACTAAATGATATATTGCTCACACATGCCATGATTATATGTGGAATTGCACCCCAAAATACATTTTGCTGCTTCTCCTGAGTACGGTGATATCACATGTGTGGGACTTTTTAGGAGCCTAGCCGCGTATGGGCCCCAGAAAACCAAGCACCGCCTTCAGGATTTCTAAGGGCGCAAATTTTTGATTTCACTCCTCACTACCTATCACAGTTTCGAAGGCCATAAAATGCCAAAATAGCACAAAACCCCCCGAAATAACCCCATTTTGGAAAGTAGACACCCCAAGCTATTTGCTGAGAGGCATGTTGAGTCCATGGAATATTTTATATTTTGACACAAGTTGCGGGAATATGACACAAAGTTGTCACTAAATTATATATTGCTCACATATGCCATGGGCATATGTGAAATTACACCCCAAAATACATTCTGCTACTTCTCCTGAGTACGGGGATACCACATGTGTGGGACTTTTTGAGAGCCTACAGTAGCTGCGTACGGGGCCCCGAAAACCAAGCCCCGCCTTCAGGATTTTTGATTTCACTCCTCACTACCTATCACAGTTTTGAAGGCCATAAAATGCCAAGATAGCACAAAACCAGTGGCGGAATTTTCAGAGTCGCGACAGTCGCAGTTGCGACTGGGCCCTGTAATTCCGCCAAGTCCGGGGGGCCCCGCAGCCCATCCGTGTACTCCGCCGGCGCCGCCCACCTGACTGTCACTCACTGACAATGTGTGCGGCACGCACTGCGTGCTATTTGTTTGGCCGCGGGGCCGCCGCTGACTGAAGACAGACACTGAGATAATCCAAGGGAGCAGGGCAGCTGAGGCAGCACTCCACTCACTGACTGGGATTGTGGACCGCCTCCGCCCCGCCCCCGCCTCCGCCTATCCAGAGACACAGAGATGTAGGGAGGCGGGGCGGACTCTGAAAAATGAGAGAAGGCGGGGAGAAGCTTTCCCCTCTATGGCAGCATGGAGTACCTTCCCGGAGTCTTCCCAGGCAGCATGAGGCAAGGCAGAGTGGCAAATTTTTCATCCTGGCGCCTGGCGGGGGAAGACACATCTGTCAGAGTGACCCACAGGACGGAATTCCCGGGGGAATTGATTGATTGACGGTAAGTCAATCAAGTGACAGTGCTCACCTCAGCAATCGATGCCAACCTCCACCACCTGTGCCTCGTCTTACTGATCCCATCCCCCCCACCACTGATCTCATCATCCCTATCCCCCCCATTACTTCTACAACAGAGGTGATAGGGGGGGATATGGATGAGATCAGTGGTGGGGGGATGGGATCAGTAAGGAGGCACAGGTGGTGGTGGGAGAGGATGGCACCACCACAGCCACCCCCCTCAAGTACCACCGCAGCCACCCCCCCTCAAGTACCACCGCAGGCACCCCCCCTCAAGTACCACCGCAGCCACCGCCCCTCAAGTACCACCGCAGCCACTCCCACCTCAAGTACCACCGCAGCCACCCCCCCTCAAGTACCACCGCAGCCACCCCCTCAAGTACCACCACTGCCACCCCCTCAAGTACCACCGCAGCCACCCCCCTCAAGTACCACCGCAGGCACCCCCCCTCAAGTACCACCGCGGCCACCCCCCCTCAAGTACCACCGCAGCCACTCCCACCTCAAGTACCACCGCAGCCACCCCCCTCAAGTACCACCGCAGCCACCCCCTCAAGTACCACCACAGCCACCCACCAAGTACTACCGCAGCCACCCCCCTCAAGTACCACCACTACCACCCCCCCTCAAGTACCACCGCTAGTACTTGAGGGGGGGTGGTAGCGGTGGTACTTGAGGGGGGGTGGCTGCGGTGGTACTTGAGGGGGGTGGCTGTGGTGGTGCTTGAGGGGGGTGGCTGTGGTGGTGCTTGAGGGGGGGTGGCTGCGGTGGTACTTGAAGGAGGTGGCAGTGGTATTGCTATCCTCTCCCACCACCACCACCTGTGCCTCCTTACTTATGATCCCATCCCCCCACCACTGATCTCATCCCTATCCCCCCCCCATTACTTCTACAACAGAGGTGATGGGGGGGTAGGGATGGGATCAGTAAGAGGCACAGGTGGTGGTGGGAGAGGATGGCACCACCACTGCCACCGCAGCCACCCCCCCCTTAAGTACAACCGCTGCCACCCCCCCTCAACACCAGCACTTCACTGATCCCATCTAGGGTTGCCACCTGTCCGGGATTCACCCGGACAGTATGGGTTCTGAAACATGTGCCCGGGTCTCTGCCCGCCTGAGACCCAGGAATATTATTCAGACCCGCCTGTTGCTCCCTGAGTCCCTGTGCCTGTGCTGAAGCTGTGCCACCACCGCCGTGTGCGCCTCAAGTTCGTTCCGCTTTATTCTGCAACTGCTGCCTTCCTATCTACCCCCCCCACCATCCATATATACAGTCCCCCCCATATATACAGTTCTCTCCCTCCCCATACACCATCCATATATACAGTCCCCCCATATATACAGTTCTCTCTCCCCCCCATACACCATCCATATATACAGCCCCCCCATATATACAGCCCCCATATACATATATATATAGTTCTCCCTCCCATACACCATCCATATATACAGTCCCCCCATATATAGTTCTCTCCCCCCCTATACACCATCCATATATACAGTTCTCTCTCCCCCCCATACACCATCCATATATACAGTCCCCCCCCATACACCATCCATAGATACAGTCCCCCCGTACATACAATTCTCCCCCCCATACACCATCCATATATACATTCCCCCCATATATACAGTTCTCTCCCCCCCCATACACCATCCATATATACAGTCCCCCCATATATACAGTTCTCTCCCCCCCATACACTATCCATATATACAGTCCCCCCATATATACAGTCCCCCCATATATACAGTTCCCCCCCTACACACCATCCATATATACAGTCCCCCCATATATACAGTTCTCTCTCCCCCCCATACACCATCCATATATACTGCCCACCCCATATATACAGTCCCCCCCATACACCATCCATAGATACAGTCCCCCCCTATACACCATCCATATATACAGTTCTCTCTCCCCCCCATACACCATCCATATTTACAGCCCCCCCATATACATATATATATAGTTCTCCCTCCCATACACCATCCATATATACAGTCCCCCCCATATATAGTTCTCTCCCCCCCTATACACCATCCATATATACAGTTCTCTCTCCCCCCCCCATACACCATCCATATATAGAGTCCCCCCATATATACAGTCCCCCCCATACACCATCCATAGATACAGTCCCCCCCATACATACAATTCTCCCCCCCCCCATACACCATCCATATATACAGTCCCCCCATATATACAGTTCTCTCTCCCCCCCCCATACACCATCCATATATACAGTCCCCCCATATATACAGTTCTCTCCCCCCCATACACCATCCATATATACAGCCCCCCCATATATACAGACCCCCCATACACCATCCATAAATACAGTCCCCCCCTATACACCATCCATATATACAGTTCTCTCTCCCCCCCCATACACCATCCATATATAGAGTCCCCCCATATTTACAGTTCTCTCTCCCCCCCATACACCATCCATATATACAGTCCCCCCCATATATACAGTCCCCCCATATATACAGTTCCCCCCTATACACCATCCATATATACAGCCCCCCCCGTATATACAATTCTCCCCCCCCATACACCATCCATATATACAGTTCTCACTGGGTGACACCGTCCACTGCCCTACTGACACCATCCACTGCCCTACTGACACCAGCCACTGCTCTACTGACACCAGCCACTGCCCTACTGACACCGTCCACTGCTCTACTGACACCGTCCACTGCTCTACTGACACCGTCCACTGCTCTACTGACACCATCCACTGCCCTACTGACACCATCCACTGCCCTACTGACACTGTCCACTGCTCTACTGACACCATCCACTGCCCTACTGACACAGTCCACTGCTCTACTGACACCGTCCACTGCTCTACTGACACCGTCCACTGCCCTACTGACACCGTCCACTGCCCTACTGACACCGTCCACTGCTCTACTGACACCATCCACTGCCCTACTGACACAGTCCACTGCTCTACTGACACCGTCCACTGCTCTACTGACACCATCCACTGCTCTTCTGACACCGTCCACTGCCCTACTGACACCGTCCACTGCTCTACTGACACCGTCCACTGCCCTACTGACACCGTCCACTGCCCTACTGACACCGTCCACTGCCCTACTGACACCGTCCACTGCTCTACTGACACCGTCCACTGCCCTACTGACACAGTCCACTGCTCTACTGACACCGTCCACTGCTCTACTGACACCGTCCACTGCCCTACTGACACCGTCCACTGCCCTACTGACACCGTCCACTGCCCTACTGACACCGTCCACCACTGCTCTACTGACACCATCCACTGCTCTATTGACACCGTCCACTGCTCTACTGACACCGTCCACCACTGCCCTACTGACACCGTCCACTGCTCTACTGACACCGTCCACTGCCCTACTGACACCGTCCACTGCCCTACTGACACCGTCCACTTCCCTACTGACACCGTCCACTGCCCTACTGACACAGTCCACTGCCCTACTGACACCGTCCACTGCTCTACTGACACAGTCCACTGCCCTACTGACACCGTCCACTGCTCTACTGACACCGTCCACTGCCCTACTGACACAGTCCACTGCCCTACTGACACCGTCCACTGCTCTATTGACACCGTCCACCGTCCACTGCCCTACTGACACCCTCCACTGCCCTACTGACACCGTCCACTGCTCTACTGACACCGTCCACTGCCCTACTGACACCGTCCACTGCCCTACTGACACCGTCCACTGCCCTACTGACACCGTCCACTGCCCTACTGACACCGTCCACTGCTCTACTGACACCGTCCACTGCTCTACTGACACCGTCCACTGCTCTACTGACACCGTCCACTGCTCTACTGACACTGTCCACTGCTCTACTGACACCGTCCACTGCCCTACTGACACCGTCCACTGCCCTACTGGCTGACAGTGTCCACTTTTAAGGTAGACTAGTTTCATATTTTAACTGACACTTGTTTTATTAATTGAATCATATTTTATGGGTACACTAATGCTTTTTTTTTTATTTAACCATGCCTCTTCAAGCCCCCCCCCCCACTGTTAATGCAATTTGGCCACTGTTCATTGTAGCACACCTCATTACTACTCTCTTTGGGTAACCCAAAAGGTGTCCCAGGTATTATACAATCCTATAGCGCGTAGTACAAAAAAATTGTCGCGCTCCGCGAAAGTGTTCGGGTTTGGCTTGAAGAAAAGGTGGCAACCCTGATCCCATCCCTCCTCCCCACCAGCACTGTTACTGATCCCATTCCCCAGATCAGATTTAATTGATCCTATGATTGCTTCATAGGATCAGCAACTGATGTATTGCTTCATTTATGTGAAATCCCAGGTGATATGGCCAGTCCCTCAATGTACAACAAAGTCCCTCTTTGTTGTACAGTGTAAAAAAATTAAGTATCAAAATTAGGCTTTTCGGTGGGGGGGGGGGGGCCTTCATGATTTCTTGCACCGGGGCCCTGAAGTCTCTAGTTATGCCACTGCACAAAACCCCCACAAATGAACCCATTTTCGAAAGTAGACACCCCAAGCTATTTGCTGAGAGGCATGGTGAGTATTTTACAGCTCTCATTTATTTTTGAAAATGAAGAAAGAAATTTTTTTTTTTCTTTTTTAAATTTTCAAAACTTTGTGACAAAAAGCGAGATCTGCAAAATACTCAACAAATAGCTTGGGGTGCAATTCCACATATAACCACGGCATGTTTGAGCAATATATCATTTAGTGACAACTTTTTGTACATTTTTTTTTTCTTTTTGTCATTATTCAATCACTTGGGACAAAAAAAATATTTCTGTAAAACGTGACCACTCTGGATAAGAAAAGTGATTCAAAAAAGTCCAAACAGCATATGTGTAGTGAAAGTGAATGTCTTTTCATGGACACCGCCGCCACAACATAGATAACTGGAGGACCTCAATATATCGGATGGAAATCAACAGTAAGAAACAAAAGATGAGATTGAATACTCTTACCGGATACGGTGGACACACCTGTCGTATGACAGTGTGTCAAACGGGCTAGATGGTCGCCATGACCAAAAGTAAGGGGAACTAGATGTCCAGATTGCCTCAGACCGACTCCCACGGGGTAGCAGATGACCAACTCACTCGATGGACACTCCTCCGATCATACAGGCTCCAAGACAGTGCAAGGTGGATGCAAGGGTAAAGGAGAAAAAGAAAAACTCCAGATGGTGCAGGTCAATATAACCATGAACGGTTTATTGAATGAATTCTGTCTTTTTTATATTATAGACAAAAAATGTATATAAAAGTGATCACAAAATAAAATATTAAGAGCAATGTGGGGTGCAGCATAAGCAAGCCCTACGCGTTTCGACTTCAGAAGTCTTCAACAGGGGCATAGTCACTGTTGAAGACTTCTGAAGTCGAAACGCGTAGGGCTTGCTTATGCTGCACCCCACATTGCTCTTAATATTTTATTTTGTGATCACTTTTATATACATTTTTTGTCTATAATATAAAAAAGACAAAATTCATTCAATAAACCGTTCATGGTTATATTGACCTGCACCATCTGGAGTTTTTCTTTTTCTCCTTTACCCTTGCATCCACCTTGCACTGTCTTGGAGCCTGTATGATCGGAGGAGTGTCCATCGAGTGAGTTGGTCATCTGCTACCCCGTGGGAGTCGGTCTGAGGCAATCTGGACATCTAGTTCCCCTTACTTTTGGTCATGGCGACCATCTAGCCCGTTTGACACACTGTCATACGACAAGTGTGTCCACCGTATCCGGTAAGAGTATTCAATCTCATCTTTTGTTTCTTACTGTTGATTTCCATCCGATATATTGAGGTCCTCCAGTTATCTATGTTGTGGCGGCGGTGTCCATGAAAAGACATTCACTTTCACTACACATATGCTGTTTGGACTTTTTTGAATCACTTTTCTTATCCAGAGTGGTCACGTTTTACAGTCTTCACGGATGTCATCTCTTATGTGAAATCATTCATTGGAATAGACTGCTTATGAACTTTAATCATTCATCACTAACCCTCAGTGGTTCATTAGTCCTTTACACATCAGAGGTGCTTTCAGCATCTCTTGATTTTGAGCGCTGCATTATTTTTCTATATATCTGTTTATACTTTGTTTGTTTGAGTGCCAGCAGCTCCGTTGCACAAATATTGGTTTAGCGCAGTTCTTTTACTTTATATTTACAAAAAAAATATTTAATGGGCTCAGCATGCCTCTCAGCAAATAGCTTGGGGTGTCTACTTTCCAAAATGGGGTCATTGGGGGGGGGGGGTTGAACTGTCCTGGCATTTTATGCGCAACATTAGGAAGCTTATGTCACACATCATCCACTCTTCTAACCACTTGAAGACAAAGTCCTTTCTGACACTTTTTGTTTACATGAAAGCATTTTTTTTTTTTGCAAGAAAATTACGTTGAACCCCCAAACATTATACATTTTTTTAAAGCAAAGGCCCTACAGATTAAAATAGTGGGTGTTGCATTTTTTTTTTTCCACACAGTATTTGCGCAGCGATTTTTCAAACGCATTTTTTGGGGAAAAAACACATTTTTTTTATTTTTAATGCACTAAAACACACTATATTGCCCAAATGTTTGATGAAATAAAAAAGATGATCTTAGGCGAGTACATGGATACCAAACACGACCTGCTTTAAAATTGCGCACAAACGCGCAGCGGCGACAAACTACATACATTTTTAAAAGCCTTTACAGGTTACCACATTAGATTTACAGAGGAGGTCTACTGCTAAAATTACTGCCCTCGATATGACCTTCATGGTGATACCTCACATGCATGGTGCAATTGCTGTTTACATATGACGCTAGACCGACGCTTGCGTTCGCCTTTGCGCAAGAGCAGGGGGGGACAGGGGTGCTTTTTTTATTATTATTTATTTTGCTTTTTTATTTTATTTTAAACTGTTACTTCCATATTTATTTATTTTTTACCATTTTTATTGTTATCTCAGGGAATGTAAATATCCCCTATGATAGCAATAGGTAGTGACAGATTTAAATGGAGCCTGCGCCAATTAATATACTAAATATTTCTATATATAAGCTGCACCTCAAATTACAGTGAAATACTGAGATCAATAGTGAAAATAGTGAGAGAGGAGGGCGCTAATATGTAAGAGTAAATCTAAATTCATTATAAACCGGGTAGACATATATAGAATCAAAAACAA
This sequence comes from Rana muscosa, assembly GCA_029206835.1. Classification (NCBI taxonomy): domain Eukaryota; kingdom Metazoa; phylum Chordata; class Amphibia; order Anura; family Ranidae; genus Rana; species Rana muscosa. Next base: position 1,216,481,848 of record CM055122.1, read on the forward strand.
TATAATCTCCCCACTTAAATTAATTAGTGCTGTGTATAAAGATCAACCAGTGTGTACAAAAAAATATTCAAATTAATTTGTGAACAACAAAAATTGACTATCATATAAATCAATACAAACAATGTAAAAATTCAATTGAAACTTATTGCAAATAAAGTCCAAACCAATGAACCCCCAAACAAGGGTTAATAAATGCAAATAAATGTCCCACAAGAAAAAGTGTTGTATAAACACCAAATAAATCCACCTCAAACAACGTATTGTGAAAAATCCAATGTGACTCTTGAGAAAAATGAAGATCCACCTTCACCAATAATAATATTGACACCCGATAGTGCACATTAAATAAGGATGGCAGCTTACCGCAGCAAATTGACCCTTTTAATTAAAAAATAAGTCAAACAGGCTTTCAGCAAGTTCCAATTGCTAAGGATCAGCGAAATGTTGTCCACCATGCAGGTAAAGATAACACTTGGATTCAGTGGTATATAATCAGAAAAAGGAGAAGCGAGCAATAGCGTGATACCGTTTTTTATTGCGTATAAAATTTCTAAAAAGCCAAAATCATGCTTACATGGTTATGTGCCCCGACCCGGCACTGAGGCTGTAAAGGCGTAGGGATAACGAATGAGAGTCCTGTGGGTATCCACACTGAATCCAAGTGTCGTTCTTATGTCGTTCTTTTCAACGAGAAAAACGGCATTAAAAACTACGAGAAAAATTAGAACATGTTCTAAATTTTCTCGCCTTTTTTCACGTCGTCGTTTTTTTCATCATGAAAAATGATCGTGTGTAGGCTTTAACGACGTGAAAAAAGCGCGCATGATCAGAAGCAAGTGAGGAGAAGGGAGCGCTCGTTCTGGTAAAACTACTGTTCGGAATGGAGATGGCACATTCGTCATGCATGAAATTATTACATCGTTTAATGCAGCGCATTCTTTTCTTCGTTCTAATGCTGCAATATTCCAATTCTCTTGCTGCTGATATTCTCCCAGAGTTAGGACAATCTTTGTTCTTTAGTATTTATTGTTTTATCATGATTAATCTCTATTTTTGTGAGCCAGATCTCCCTAAATACCCAAACATTTTTACATTTTTTTTTTTTTTTTTTTTAGGTTTTAATTTGTGGTATTAGATTTTAGACTGTTTTTACATATTATTTGCTATTTTGGAGTGTGTCAAGTTACCACAACATTATTATTTATTCTAATTTGGCCTCAATGAGGTTAGTGTCCCTTGTTAATTTCACAATTTTTTATCCACTGTCCCTGCCTACTCACTTACAAACTGGCTATTTAGCAGAAAAACACATGTTCATTTTGTATCTTACAAAAAAAAATCCATTTATTATGGCCTAAAAACAAATTAACCACTTCAATACAGGGCTTTTTTGTACCTATTCAATACCGGGCCTATTTTGGCACTTCTCTCCTACATGTACAAATCATCATTCTTTTGCTAGAAAATTACTCAGAACCCCCAAACATTATATATGTTTTTTTAGCAGACACCCTAGGGAATAAAATGACGGTCATTGCAGCATTTTTTCTTGCACAATATTTGCGCAATAATTTTTCAAACGCCTTTTTTAAAAAAAAAATGGTTTCATGAATTAAAAAATAACAAAACAGTAAAGTTAGCGCAATTTTTTGGGAACATATGAAAGATAATGTTACACTGAGTACATAGATAGCTAACATGTCACGCTTTAAAATTGCGCACACTCATGGAATGGCGCCAAACTTCGGTACTTAAAAATCTCCATAGGTGACGCTTTATTTTTTTTTACAGGTTACCAGGTTAGAATTACAGAGGAGGTCTAGTGCTAGAATTGTTGCACGCGCTCTAACGCACGCGGCGATACCTCACATGTGTGGTTTGAACGGCGTTTACATATGTGGGCGACTTACGTGTGCATTCGCTTCTGATTGCGAGCTACCGGGGACAGGGGCGTTTTAATTTTTTTTTTATTATTATTTATTTATTTATTTTACTTATTTATTAATTTTTTTACAATGATTTAACTTTTTTTTTTTTTTTATCACTTTTATTCCTATTACAAGGAATGTAAACATCCCTTGTAATAGGAATGTGTGTGACAGGTTCTCTTTATTGAGAGATGCGGGGTCAATAAGACCCCACATCTCTCCTCCAGGCTGGAAAGCATGAGATCAGTGAAAAAATTTTCACTGATTTCATACTTACAGCCGCAATGGCGGCTTTGTTTACATTTGAGGATCCGGGCGTGACGTCATCACATCGCGCCCGGGCCTCCGACGATCATAGAGATGACTGGTGACCATCTGGTCACCAGTCATCTCTATGCTCATCACGTGACTCCACCAACGATGCCGGAAGATTCGCTCCGGGTCCCCGATCGCACGGGGGAGCCCGGAGAAGCACCGGATGGCGGCGGGAGGGGGGGGGGGTGTCCCCTCCCGCCGCCTATAAGAACGATCAAGCGGCGGAACCGCCGCTATGATCGTTCTTATGGTGCACAGAATCGCCGGCACTTTAAAAGGATATCTGAATGATGCCTCTAGCTGCAGGCATCATTCAGATATCCCCCTACAAAGCCGAGGACGTCATATGACGTCCACCCAGGATGGGAGATCCCATCTGTGGACGTCATTTGTCTATGGCTGGGTAGGGAAGTGGTTAAAAGGTAAGCCAAAACAAAACCATATGTAAAGTACAAATCAAGAAGCCAGGAAGACAGCACTGGAGACCCTGCTGAAATTAGTGCAGACCCAGATCACCACAGCAAATACCAAAGCATGTGAAGACAAAAATTGGGCCCATGTGAGGCACATATCCTGGGCTCATTTTCGGGTTTTTTTGTTTGACCTTCCTTGCAGCCTTCCTTGGAGGCTGTGTCCGTGGAGGAGGGACTGGAGCAGGAGCAGGGTCTGGAACAGGAGCAGGGACTGTTACAGGAGCAGGGACTGTTACAGGAGCATGGAGTGGGGCAGGAGCATGGAGTGGGGCAGGAACTTGAGCATAAAAATATGAAAGGTCCACAACGTCTGTGAAATCCTTCAGTTTGTTCAACAGGCCCATATTGACCACCTTCAATATTAGGGTTTCACATTTCAGCCTCTGGTCCAGTCCCATTTGGGGCAGTTTCTCCCCAATAAGGGCAGCAAATCCCTCTGCAGCGGTGGGGGGCTCTCGGAGTGCAGCAGTAGCCTCCCTAATTAGGGCCTGGGTCTCCTCCTCCATTTGAAGCAGCCTCCTTGATCTTTTTGCTGGAATCCGCAGCAGAGGGATCTGGGGCCTGGTGTTGTGCTGGGTCCCACTGGGGCCTGCCTCTTCCTGGGTCCCACTGGGGCCTGCCTCTTCCTGGGTCCCACTGGGGCCTGCCTCCTCCTGGCTTCCAGTGGCACCTGCCTCCTCGTGTGTCCCACTGGGGCCTGTCTCCTCCTGGCTTCCAGTGGCACCTGCCTCCTCGTGTGTCCCACTGGGGCCTGTCTCCTCATCCTGTTTAAAAAAGGTACATCGAGTTAGTTTTGCCTTCATCTTTCAGACACATTTGTCACCTCATGACATTTGTTAATTGAATGCTACTAAATATTAAAGTGAATCATTCTGACACCAGTATATTTCTTTTTGGTGCCCTTAATTTTTGGCCACTGCTGTCTATTGATATGTCAGACACTTTTTTATAACTCTTAACATTTTTCACACTTTTTTACAAACTTTTACAACATTCAACTTTTATTACTCTAAATATTATGTGAAATATTATACCTGGCTCCAAATATTTAAATCAGGCTCCTCCAGGACTTGAGGTTGTTCCTCCAAAGAGACCTCAACTTCGCTGGAGGCTTGGCTGCAGGGAATGCTGGAGGGAAGGCTGGAGGGAAGGCTGGAGGGTTGGCTGCAGGGAAGGCTGGAGGGTTGGCTGGAGGGTTGGCTGCAAGGAAGGCTGGAGGTCGTTCTGGGTGGAAGGCTGGAAAGGGATTCCCTGGATTCCAGGTGTTCATCCAGGAAACTCAGGTGCTGATAGTACCACAGATTTGGGATGTATCGGTCCTCTGCACCTGCTCCTGACCGCAGGGATTTTAGCACTTTATTCCGTTGAGCCCGGTATGTGCCCCTAATGGTCCCAATTTTTGTGTTCAGATCCTGTAGTGTTGCTGTGGGGATCTGAGTTTTCACAAATTCCCGCAAGGTCTCCAGTGCTCTCTTCCTGGCTTCTTTATTTTTATTATGTTTATTTTTAGTCTGCCATAAAATTGGAAGATTCTTCCATCTTTGCAGGAATTCCAACATAAAATCTGGGTCCTTAAATACCTTCATTTTCTCTGCAATTCAAAACCCAAATCAAAAAAAGGAATGTCAGTCAGTACTTCTCCAAATCTTTCTCACCATATATAGGCCACTAACGTAGCAATTGATCAGTCATCATAGAGTTGAGTGGACACCTGGATGTTTGTGTTGAACTCTTTTTAGCTAACTTTGTAAAAAGCTAGAGTTCGTGACCTGACTTTCCCCGAACCCAAACCCCATTGAAGTAAATGTTGCCCTGTAAATCGTGGGAATAAAAGGACTCCCCAAAAATAAAGGAGTACCTCGAACTGTCCCTGCACCAAGTGTCATTTTTGTTTTTAAAAAATTAAAACTAAATTCACTCCTGGGTATAATTAATTGTTGTCTCCTGTCAATTGCAATACATAGGAAAGTCATTGATACAAACATTGGGAAAGCATTGTGGTTCCCCCAAATATCCATACCAGGCCCTTCAGGTCTGTCAAGGATTTTAAGGGGAACTCCCCCCCAAATTCTGGGAAAAAATGGCGTGGAGTCCCCCCCCCCAAATCCATAACAGACCCTTATCCGAGCACGCAACCTGGCCGGCCACAGGGGAAGAGGGGGGGACGAGAGAGCGGCCCCCCCTCCCTCCTGAACCGTACCAGGCCACATGCCCTCAACATGGGGAGGATGTCCCCATGTTGATGGGGACAAGGGCCTCATCCCCACAACCCCTGCCCGGTGGTTGTGGGGGTCTGCGGGCGGGGGGCTTATCGAAATCTGGAAGACCCCTTTAACAAAGGGGACCCCCAGATCCCGCCGCCCCCTATGTGAAATGGTAATGGGGGACATTGTACCCCTACCATTTCACCTTAAAAAATGGCATTATCTAAAAAATGACACTACACGGTTTTTGACAATTCCTTTATTATTGGTTTTGTTTTTCAACCATCTTCTTCCTTCTTCTTTTCTGCATTCGAGTTTCTTCCTCCATCTTCCTCTTCATCTTCATCTTCCTTCTTGCTTCGGGCTTCTCGTCCGCATCTTGCTTCGGCTTCTTCTTTGTTCTCCCGCCGCTCCGTTTGAATTGGAGTTTCCCGCTGTGTGACGCAAAGTTAGGCAGTTCTCCTCTAGGTCCGCTGCGAGCCGGGGGACCCGCCCCCCTCTGACTGCACGGGGAAAGTACCTGTGAAATCTCTGTGCGTCAGAGGGGGGCGGGGTCGCCGGACCAAGAGGAGAACTGATGAACTGAGCGTCCCACAGCGGGAACCTCCAATTCAAACGGAGCGGCCGGAGAAAGAAGAACCCGGAGCAAGATGCGGACAAGAACACCGAAGGAAGAAGGAAGATGAAGAGGAAGATGGAGGAAGAAACACGAAGCGAGAAAAGAAGAAGAAGGAAGAAGATGGAAGAAAGCCAAACTAAAAATTAAAGGAATTGTCAAAAACTGACTACTGTAATTTTTTACATTTTGTACACTTTCTTCGTGAAATGGTAGGGGTACAATGTACCCCTTACCAATTCACATAGGGGGGGGCCGGGATCTGGGGGTCCCCTTTGTTAAAGGGGTCTTCCAGATTCCGATAAGCCCCCCGCTCGCAGACCCCCACAACCACCGGGCAAGGGTTGTGGGGATGAGGCCCTTGTCCCCATCAACATGGGGACATCCTCCCCATGTTGAGGGCATGTGGCCTGGTACGGTTCAGGAGGGAGGGGGGGCACTCTCTCGTCCCCCCCTCTTCCCCTGCGGCCGGCCAGGTTGCGTGCTCGGATAAAGGGTCTGTTGTGGATTTTGGGGGGGACTCCACGCCCTTTTTTTTCTGATTTGGGGGTGGAGTTCCTCTTAAAATCCTTGACAGACCTGAAGGGCCTGCAACTCGAATTTGGGGGAACCCCCACGTTTTAATTTTGCAGGTACAACTCACTTTTCAATGTCTTGCCATTTGCCGGGAGGCAAGAATTCATTTAGAGCCGCGATTGACTTTTCAAAGTTTATTCACAATTAAAAAATGACACTTTGTGCACGGCCAGTACTAACAGCACGGGAAGCAAGCGCCAAGTTACATGCATATTGCCCAACCCCGGCCCCGAACATACAGTGAATGAATGTTTATAGGTTTAATGCTCCTGGACACAGCCAAATTTAAAGGTCTGTACGGTCACTACATTTGCTGTTCGGGGCCGCTCAACCCTCGACATATCAAGTATGAAAAATGTTACGTACCCGCGATCTACACGTTCGTCTCCTCCGACCTTCTTCCACTCACTGAACGTCGCTTTCAACAATGTCTTTTGGAGTTATATACAGTGCGCATGCGTGACGCTCCGCACGCTTTCCCGCCCCTGACGTTCGTTACACTACTTTCCCCGCCCCTTCTCGCTACTCCTTAATGACGGAGAGTGTAAACATGTCGGCGAATCACCAACATGATGTGGAAAGTGGGGAAGAAAGCAGGTCCCGACCCAGAAGGTATAAAGCCACTAACATGAGCTTTGAGGAGATGGTGGAGATGGTCACCATATTGCTCCGGGATGATTATGACGCCAAACATGGGCCCTACAAAAAGCCAAATCAAGTGAAGTCCAAGATCATGGATAAAGTGGTCAAAGCGCTATTGCAGAAATTTGGTGTTCGCAGGTCGCGGGAACAGATCCAGAAACGATGGTCGGACATTAAGTTGCGTGAGCCGGATCAATATAAAAAGATGAAAAAAGTCATCAAAAAAAGTAAGTAGATCTACATTAAATGTGATTTTTGGTAATAACGTGGTGTTGCATGTGCTTTTAAAATAATGTATGTAGTACAGTTAAAAATGTAATGTTTCATGTTTTTGGGCACACGAATCGATCGTATAAATGGTCGTTCAAACGTTCACTCAATCACAAGCTTTTGGCCCGATTCATTGTTCGAACGACATTTTATCAATCCTAAAATAATAGGCATGTTCAAATGTTTTTAGCAATGTATTCCACCAAAACATCGTTTGGGTGGTATTGAACGAGGATTTCAACGTTGGATTCTTGTGCCCAAGAACATGAAACAGGACATCATGAAATGTTTATGTGAGAAGTAATTATAAACATGTTTGTGTAGTTGTTGGTAATTAGATTTGGCTAATGTAACTAGATTCAGTGTACGGTTACAAGAGTATGCTCAGCAGCTGCTTACACATCTGGACTCATTAGCACAAGTGTGGGCCACAAGAACAACCTTTTGATGGTGTCACACACAGGTGATCCAGTGGATACCTGGTGTGTTTCCATGTGTGAAACATGACCAAAAGAGATTAATCTACCATCTTGGGAAATGGATACAATCATGTGTTCATCTCCTAAAAAATTATCACTAATACAATTGTAACACACTTCCCAAGAATGATCAATATTCCTCTTTCACGCCAAAATATATTTAGTTACACAAGTCTACCTTTTGGTTATATCTCCTAGGGCTTCAAAGAGCTAAGAGACACAAGGCTGCAAACCCGCACCACCAACTCAAGACCCACAACCGCAGGATGTGGCAGAAGAGGGAAATGGCAACTCACCAGGTCAGTGTCATACACCACAGCCTCAGGTAATAGATGTTGGCCTGTATATTTAGTAAGACGTTTTCTTTTCACTACTTCAAGGGACTTTAATGCCTGCGGCACCAGCAACCTTCACCAGAGCCACTGCCCAGATGTTGCTGAAACAAGTGAGGGTCTGCTCTCGGGAGGTTGAAAAGATAAAAGACAACCTGTTCCAGATGTGCCAAACCAACAAAATCATGGAGAAAAGACTGAAAAAACTTGAGCATATTCTTGGGAGGGTGTAAAACTTGTATATATTCTAAAAAATATTGTTTTATTTTTTTGGGGGGAAATCTTTTATTTCTATAAAGGTATATTGTTTGTGTTGTACATTTTTGTACTGAGTTGTAAAAAGAGAAAAAAAAAACAAATTCCCCAAAAAATTTGGGGTATATTTTGATACAAACATGAAAAATTTTAAACTCCTATAAAAAAATTTAATCACTAAACAATGTGTGGCTTCTTATATCAATGTTGCCCCCCCCCCCCCAAAAAAAAATGTGTGTGTTTAGACTCTATAAATGATTGTAATTTACTTGTTAGGAAAAAACATGGGACTACAACTGCACTAGTATAACCGAGGACAGTGATGGTGAACATTGGCAACCCAGATGGTTTGGAACTACATTTCTAATGTTACTCAGGCACTCTGCAGTGTAGTTGAGCATCATGGGAAATGGAGTTGCAAAACATCTGGAGTGGCAAGGTTCACCATCACTGACCTAGGAGAAAGAACAAATACAACAAAAGAAAAGCAAACAAGATGTTTTCAGTATATTATTTTTTAATATGACCAAAATTGGTTTAAAAATGATCAGGCATTGCAATGGCCCCCCTACCCATAAAATATTCTAGATAGCGTTGCCGCACATCACGGCCGCTTTGGGGGGCCAAGCCTGTAGGGCCAGCTAACTGGGCTGCCAATGGTCCATCCAAGCACTGTGTGCCCTGAAGGTCAACTGTAGCTTGATAATTGTTTGAGTTTTTGAGTAAAAAATAGTGCAGTATGCAACAGCACATGACCAAATGGTTCCATTTATACTCCGCCATGTTTATCGCAGTCAGAAAAAGGCGGAAGCGACTGGCCATGATGCCAAAGGCATTTTCGACCACCCTTCGCGCTCTGGCCAGACGAAAATTAAAGACCCTCCTCTCAGGGGTGAGGGACCTTTGGGGAAAAGGCCTCATCAAATGTGGTCCAAGCGCAAAAGCCTCATCTGCCAGGAACACAAACGGGAGGCCATGTTCATTATCTTCAGCAGGTGGCAATGCCAGGTCCTCTGAAAGAAGCCGGTCTGCAAACTCGGTCTGGGCGAAAACACCACCATCAGACATCCGCCCATTTTTCCCAACATCAACAAATAGAAACTCATAGTTGGCAGACACCACCGCCATGAGCACAATACTGTGGAAGCCTTTATAATTAAAAAAAAACGAGCCAGAATGGGCTGGTGGCACGATGCGGACGTGCTTGCCATCAATGGCTCCTCCACAGTTGGGAAAGTTCCACCGCTGAGAAAAATCAGATGCCACATTCTGCCATTCCTGTGGCGTCGATGGTAACTGTGGAGTCAAAGGAACAAAAAAATTAATATACTTTACTACCTATAGATTGCAAGCATGTTAGCACAAAACACTCTGGGCAAAACATCAGTATAGCATTAATTTGGAAGGAGGATTTTAGAGCGGAGCTACGCAGCCAAAATACTATAAAATAACACAGCAGCTCCAGCTACAGCAGCTGCAGAGGTTTGCTAATTGTACACTTACCTGTCCTGGAGTCCAGCAACGTCCGCAGCAGAGGACGAACAATTGCTCGTCACTCTGCTGCCCCCTCTGCCATCCTCGGTGAGGGAACCAGGAAGAGAAGCCTTGCGGCTTCACTGCCCGGTTCCCAAACGCACATGCACGAGAAGCGCTGCGCAGTTCAGACTGGTCCTCCTGTGTTCTGTGAGACAAGTGTTTCCAAGAACACTACGGGTCTTCTGCGGGAAGTGACTTGGCTCAGGCAGATTTGCCGCAGAGATGACTCCCGGATGTGGGTGAAAATACCTGGCTTAAAACAGGTATCTTCACCCCCCTCCCCCCTGAAAGGTGTCAATTTTGACACCGGGGGAGGGTTACGATGAGCGGACCCCCAAAATTTTGGATGGAGGTCCGCTTGAATAAGATAGAAAAATAAGCAACAAAAACATCACCCACTCTGATGGACCTGTGAAATTCTTTAGAGGGTGGAGGGGTTGAGATGAGTTGGGGACATCATAATTCAAATCTATAGTACTATGTAATTTATTTGTGTAGATTAGACAAAAATCAAAGAATTGGGGGGGGGGGGGGAATCAGGCAATCTAAGCACTACAATGGAGCGTCCAAAACAAAAATGGGGATTGACTAGGCTAGGTGTGTTTGGGCCCAGGATCTAATGCTGGAGATTGGTTTAAAAACAAATATGCATGTAGCCAAAAAACATAGAATATTCAAAGCTTACAACATGCAGGGGGACAAAGGGGACATTCACAGCATATTCAAATCATGGTAATTAGAGACAGTTCAAAATATACTATACATTAGCAAGCATAAAAAAACATAGATTGTGATGTTTATAAAGGAGAAAATTTACCTTAAGATAGTCCTCATGAAGGACCTGGATAATGGCAGAGCAGGTCTCAGGGATAATGACGCCCAGAGCCTGGGGGGAGATGCCTGTCGAGAACTTGAGGTCCTGCAAGCTTCTCCCAGTCGCAAGGTATCGCAACGTGGCGATGAGCCTCTGCTCAGCAGTAATGGCTTCCCACATAACGGTGTCCTGCCTGGTGATATAGGGGGACACCAAAGCCAAGAGCTGCTGAAAAACGGGGTCAGACATCCTAAGAAAATTCCTGAAATCATCAGGGTTATTCTCCCGGATCTCCCGCAGCAGAGGCATATGACATAATTGGTCCCTCTGGAGCAACCAATTCTTGGTCCATGAACTCCTCCTCACCCTCCTCATGGACCGGATCTGGGACATAGCAACAAGCCCAGCAGCAAGCACAGCACGATCTCGGCGACAAGAACGTACCCGCAACATGGCTTCAAAACGGTCGTCTAATCAGAACGAACTAAAAGAACGCACTGAAGAACAGCAAGGCCTATGAAGAACGAGCTGAAAAACAGTAACGAGCGGACAAGAACGCACTGCAAAAACAGATACGAACTCACTACACGCACTGAAAGCCAGATACAAACCCACAAGCACAAACTGAACTCCCGAAAACGATCTTTAAAGCACGAAGACTGAAAAGCGCGAATCGTCTCTTCCCAAACTTTTACTAACACGCGGTAACACGAAATCAGCAAAAGCAGCCAAAAGGGTGGCGCGAACAGAATGAAACTTCCCCTTTATAGTGCCGTCGTACGTGTTGGACGTCACCGCGCTTTGCTAGATCAGTTTTTTTCACGATCGTCTGTAGGCAAGGCAGGCTTGAGAGGAAACAAGAAAAATAACGTCGAGAAAATCGTTGTTTTTTTTCTTGACATGAAAAGCGGTCGTGTGTACGCGGCATTAGGGGGCGTGGCTTGCCGTGACACATCACTGATCGCTGTTCCCGATGACAGGGAACACGATCAGTGACAGCGTCACTAGGCAGAACGGTGAGATGTTGTGTTTACACTAACATCTGCCCGTTCTTCAGCTCTGTGACCCGATCTCGGGACACCGGCGGCGATCGGGTCCCGCGGGCACGGTCACGGAGCTTGTGACAGGGTCGCAAACGCACCGCCGCCGCGCGCGTTTACACAACTCACATCTTAAAGGGGACGTATATATATGCCCATATGCGCAGCCGTGCCATTCTGTTGACGTAAAAAGACGTGCGGCGGTCGGGAAGCGGTTAAAGATAGTATCATAGATTCTAGAATTTGTGTATGGAGGCTGGGTATCTCCATCTGCGTGGAGTGTTCATGCTGACTGCGTAGAATTCGCCAAGCGCGTAAGGTTGCTGTTATAGTGGAAGGGAAGGCGGTTGTGTCCCATGGTTTCCATGTGTCGCGTAGGAGCAATGTAGTGAGGTGCTGTGTAGGCGAGAGGGCAGATTCTATACTTATCCATAATGGGGTTTCCCTATTCTTGAGGCAGTGTTTTAGTTGGTCTAGTAGTGTTGCCCAGTAATAGTCTTGAATGTTCTAAAATTAAATTTTTGATACAAAGAAAGATATTTACAAGAGAAATAACGTTTTTTTTTTTCCTTGCATATATTTATTTTTCTCGTAATGCATAATTTTTTACATTGCTTACTACTTGAAAAAAAAAAAAAAAAACAGATATACCCTAAACCATGTATTTTTTAACTTTAAACTCTTATGCCGCATACACACGACCGTTTTTCATGGCGTGAAAAATGCAATTTTTTAAATTGGTCATTAAAAACGATAGTGTGTAGGCTCCAGAGCCTTTTTAACGACGTGAAAAATGGCCTAAAAAAAATTAGAACCTGCTCTATTTTTTCATGTCGTTCTTTTTAACGTCGTGAAAAACGGTAGTGTGTATGCTTTTATGAGGGGAAAGAAAATGCGCATGCTCAGAATCAAGTATGAGACGGGAGTGCTCCTTCTGGTAAAACTAACGTTCGTAATCGAGATAGCACATTCGTCACACTGTAACGGACTGAAGAGCACGAGGCTGAAAATCGCGAATCGGCTCTCACCAAACTTTACTAATACGAGGATCAGCAAAAGCAGCCCAAAGGGTGGTGCCATCCGAATAGTACTTCCCCTTTATAGTGCCGTCGTACGTGTTGTATGTCACCGCGCTTTGCTCGAGCATTTTTTTTCACGATAGTGTGTAGGCAAGGCAGGCTTGAGAGGAAACACGAAAAATCACGTCGAGAAAAACATCGTTTTTTTCAATGACATTGAAAACGGCCGTGTGGCATCAAAGATAATATTTTTTTTCCAACAAATAATTTAAAATAGAAACATGGAACAGGAGATTAATCTGTTAAATAGGGCTTATACAGGGTGATCTACTGAAATTAATAAGTTAACTAGTAAAATATTGGCATATCCTGGTTTATTAAAGTTAACTAATTCCCTGTGCACACAATAAACATTTTTCTGTATCAGCTGTAGCTCTCTAATTTACAGGTTGCTGCATGTCAGGGAATGGAGGAGATAAGACAGTTAATGTGTTACATTTGTTATTGTTTACTAATGTTACACTGAATAATTGCTGTAATTGGCTGTCACAGAGATCATTCAATGAGGAAGGCTTCTGACTGGCTCCCAATCAAAGTATTGGGAGCTCATCTTTCTACAGACACCGGGTCTCATGGGGCAGTGCATGAGAGGGAGCAGGGAGATAACAAATTGCAGGCAGTCTCCTGGGCGTACAGGAGACGCCTTGTGTACACAGGAGGAGATTTTATAGACGTTTGTAACATGCAAAAGGTAGGCAAATGGTTATATTGGTACAGAGAAAATGGCAGATTCACACCCTAATATACATTAAAACAGTATAAATACCAAATTTGTGGGTGCTGAAACCCCTAACTATGTTTTCCTCACAAAAATCCTATATAGTATAACAGCCCTCAAAATTTCCACTCGTCTGCCCACATTTGATGAGTGGAAATTAGCTGAGGGTGAGTGTGGAGCAAGGCCAGACTGGTCCGACAGTTTCCGGGCTGATCGCTTCTGTCAAAAGCGGTGCAGCCTTTTTTTACAGGGCATCAGAGAGGCCCGGGGCAGGGTGGCAATTGCCAGGAAACTCTCAGGAGAAGAGTAGGCCGGATCACACAGAGTGGGGATATCCCGCTGAGACGCAGCTTGGATATGAAACGCTGGTCTCTGTCAAACAAAGTGCCTGGTCCAATGCCGGTCCAGGAGGCGGAACTTTGTTTGACAGCGGCCAGCGTTTCATCTCCAAGCTGTGTTGCAGCCAGAGGCTCTGCTCCCCACCTTAACCACTTAACGACCGCCCACTGTAAATATACGTCAGCAGAATGGCACCGACAGGCAGAATCACGTATATGTACGTGATTGCCTTTGTATAGTTGGGGGGTCCGATCGGACCCCCCTTCTTTACAGTGAGCGGTCGTTTTACCTTCGGGAGCGATCCGGCATGAGGGGACGGCCGTTCGATTCCGGCCACCCCCTCTCGATCGCTCCCGGCGAATGAGAGAGCTTCCCCTGCCTGCCAGGAAGGAGGAAGTGATGTCATCTCTCCTGGGGCGCTCACATATACCGAGCGCCGTACAGGAGAAGATGCCAGGTTAGTACACAAAACAGCACACTGACACCAGGACACATAGGCACATAAATCGCCCCCCCAGGCCCCCCCCCAGACACCCCCAGATCACCCCCCAGCCCCCCCCAGCCCCCAGTCACAGTGTCACTGATTGCAGTGACCATTTATTTAGTGATCACTGCAATCAGTGACATTTGTGACTGTAAAAGTGTCACTACATTTAGTTTTAGGTCCAGTGTAGCCCCCTAACCCCCCCTAATAAAGGTTTAACCCCCTGATCACCCCCCAGATAACCCTTTCACCCCCTATCACCACTGTCACTAAGCAATAATTTTTCTGATCGATGTCTTAGCGTCGGTGATGCTGATCGGTAGCCAGTAATTTTTTTTAGGTTCGCCGCAGGTTTTTATAGCGTCGGGTACCCCCATATATTACCTAATGAAGGTTTAACCCCCTTGATCGCCCCCCAGGTAACCCTTTCACCCCCTATCACCACTGTCACTAAGTTATAATTTTTCTGATCGATGTCTTAGCGTTGGCGATGCTGATCGGTAGCCAGTAATTTTTTTTAGGTTCGCCGCAGGTTTTTATAGCGTCGGGTACCCCCATATATTACCTAATAAAGGTTTAACCCCCTTGATCACCCCCCAGGTAACCCTTTCACCCCCTATCACCACTGTCACTATGCGATCATTTTTCTGATCGATGTCTTAGCGTCGGTGATGCTGATCGGTAGCCAGTAATTTTTTTTAAGTTCGCCGCAGGTTTTATAGCGTCAGGTACCCCAATATATTATCTAATAAAGGTTTAACCCCCTTGATCGCCCCCCAGGTAACCCTTTCACCCCCTATCACCACTGTCGCTAAGCAATTGTTTTTCTAAACGCTGTCTTAGTGTCGGTGATGCAGATCGTAGCCAGTAATTTTTTTTAGGTTCGCCGCAGGTTTTTATAGCGTCGGGTACCCCCATATATTACCTAATAAAGGTGTAACCCCCTTGATCACCCCCCAGGTAACCCTTTCACCCCCTAGCACCGCCGTCACTATGCGATCATTTTTCTGATCGATGTCTTAGCGTCGGTGATGCTGATCGGTAGCCAGTAATTTTTTTTAGGTTCGCCGCAGGTTTTTATAGCGTCAGGTACCCCCATATATTATCTAATAAAGGTTTAACCCCCTGATCGCCCCCCAGGTAACCCTTTCACCCCCTATCACCACTGTCGCTAAGCAATCGTTTTTATGATCGTTGTCTTAGTGTCGGTGATGCCGATAGGTAGCCAGTAATTTTTTTTTAGGTTCGCCGTCAGGTTTTTATATAGCGTCAGGTACCCCCATATATTACCTAATAAAGGTTTTAACCCCCTAATTGCCCCTAGTTAACCCTTTCACCAGTGATCATCATATAAGTGTTACGGGTGACGCTGGTTAGTTAGTTTGCTTTTTATAGTGTCAGGGCACCCGCCGTATATAACCCAATAAAGGTTTAACCCCCTGATCGCCCGGCGGGTGATATCAGTTAGGTTTTAGCGTCAGAGAGGGTCTGCGTCACACCCCAGGCAGTGTCAGGTTAGTGCCAGTAGCGCTAACACCCACACGTGAAGCATACACCCCCCTTAGTGGTATAGTATCTGATCAGCTCAATATCTGATCTGATCAGATCTATACTAGCGTCCCCAGCAGTTTAGGGTTCCCAAAAACGCAGTGTTAGCGGGATCAGCCCAGATACCTGCTAGCACCTGCGTTTTGCCCCTCCGTCCAGCCCAGGCCACCGAAGTGCAGTATCGATCGATCACTGTCACTTGCAAAACACAACACACATAACTGCAGCGTTCGCAGAGACAGGCCTGATCCCTGCGACTCCAGTGCTGTAGGAGGTAATTTCACCACCACAGTTAAAAAAAAAAAAAGCATATATGCCGAAGCATTGGGGCAGCAGGAGCGAAGGAGCGATTTTGCTCTTAATGCCGCGTATATACGGTCGAAATTCCGACGGAGGCTTGCCCGTGGAAAAGTCTGACCATGTGTACGCGGCATAACTTTTGCGGGAGGATGCCCCCATGCTTCGGCATATATAAATGGTGCATGTATGCCCATCATTAGAAGTGGGTGGATGAAGGGCGGTATTCTAATGGTGGGCATACCCACCGATCAATCTTTTTTTTTCGTTCAGCCAACAGGCTGCATGAAAAAAAAGATTACAATACATGTCCAACAAGGACCAGCAAAGTACTGGTATGTTGCTGGACTTTGAATGTTTATACCAGAATGATGCCTGCGGGTTTAGGTATCATCTTGGTATCATTCTTTTCAGCCAGCGGCCGGCTTTCATGTAAAAGCAATCCTAGTGGCTAATTAGCCTCTGGACTGCTTTTACAAGCAGTGGGATGGAATGTCCCCCCCCCCCCGGATATAAAAAGCGCCATTGGGAAATTGGGAAAGCATTTTATCACACCGATCTTGGTGTGGTCAGATGCTTTGAGGGCAGAGGAAAGATCTAGGGTCCAATAGACCCCAGTTTTTTCAAAAAAGAGTACCTGTCATTACCTATTGCTATCATAGGGGATATTTACATTCCCTGAGATAACAATAAAAGTGATAAAAATAAATAAATATGGAAGCAACAGTTTAAAAATAAAATAAAAAAGCAAAATTAATAATAAAAAAAAAAAAAAAAAAAAAAAAAAAGCACCCCTGTCCTGGCCTGCTCTTGCCCAATGGCGAACGCAAGCGCCGGTCTGGCGTCATATGTAAACAGCAATTGCACCATGCATGTGAGGTATCACCGCGAAGGTCAGATCGAGTGCAGTAATTTTAGCAGTAGACCTCCTCTGTAAATCTAACGGGGTAACCTGTAAATGCTTTTAAAGGCTTTTAAAAATGTATGTAGTTTGTCGCCAATGCGCGTTTGTGCGAAATTTTAAAGCATGTCGTGTTTGGTATCTATGTACTCGGCCTAAGATCATCTTTTTTATTTCATCAAACATTTGGGCAATATAGTGTGTTTTAGTGCATTAAAATTAAAAAAAGTGTATTTTTTCCCAAAAAAATGCGTTTAAAAAATCGCTGCGCATATACTGTGTAGAAAAAAAAATGCAACACCCACCATTTTATTCTGTAGGGCCTTTGCTTTAAAAATATATATAATGTTTGGGGGTTCAACATAATTTTCTTGCAAAAAAAAATATGTTTTCATGTAAACAAAAAGTGTCAAAAAGGGCTTTGTCTTCAAGTGGTTAGAAGAGTGGATGTAAGCTTCCTAATGTTGTGTATAAAATGCCAGAACAGTTCAAAACCCCCCCAAATGACCCCATTTTGGAAAGTAGACACCCCAAGCTATATACTGAGAGGCATGTTGAGTCCATGGAATATTTTATATGTTGACACAAGTTGCGGAAAAAATAATTTATTTATTTATTTATTTATTTTTTTGCACAAAGTTGTCACTAAATGATATATTGCTCAAACATGCCATGGGCATATGTGGAATTACACCCCAAAATACATTCTGTTGCTTCTCCTGAGTACGGGGATACCACATGTGTGAGACTTTTTGGGAGCCTAGCCGCGTACGGGACCCCAAAAACCAAGCACCGCCTTCAGGCTTTCTAAGGGTGTCAATTTTTGATTTCACTTCTCACTGCCTATCACAGTTTCGGAGGCCATGGAATGCCCAGATGGCACAAAACCCCCCCAAATGACCCCATTTTGGAAAGTAGACACCCCAAGCTATTTGCTGAGAGGTATTGTGAGTATTTTGCAGATCTCGCTTTTTGTCACAAAGTTTTGAAAATTGAAAAAAAAAAGAAAAAAAAAAAAAAAAAATGTTCTTTCTTCATTTTCAAAAACAAATGAGAGCTGTAAAATACTCACCATGCCTCTCAGCAAACAGCTTGGGGTGTCTACTTTCCAAAATTGGGTCATTTGGGGGGGTTTGTGCTATTTTGGCATTTTATGGCCTTCAAAACTGTGATAGGTAGTGAGGAGTGAAATCAAAAATTTGCGCCCTTAGAAATCCTGGAGGCGGTGCTTGGTTTCCGGGGTCCCGTACGTGACTAGGCTCCTAAAAAGTCCCACACATGTGGTATCCCCGTACTCAGGAGAAGCAGCAGAATGTATTTTGGGGTGCAATTCCACATATAACCATGGCATGTGTGAGCAATATATCATTTAGTGACAACTTTTTGTAATTTTTTTTTTTTTTGTCATTATTCAATCACTTGGGACAAAAAAAAATATTCAATGGGCTCAACAGGCCTCTCAGCAATTTCCTTGGGGTGTCTACTTTCTAAAATGGGGTCATTTGGGGGGGTTTTGTGCTATTTTGGCATTTTATGGCCTTCAAAACTGTGATAGGTAGTGAGGAGTGAAATCAAAAATTTGCGCCCTTAGAAATCCTGAAGGCGGTGCTTGGTTTCCGGGGTCCCGTACGTGGCTAGGCTCCTAAAAAGTCCCACACATGTGGTATCCCCGTACTCAGGAGAAGCAGCAGAATGTATTTTGGGGTGCAATTCCACATATAACCATGGCATGTGTGAGCAATATATCATTTAGTGACAACTTTTTGTAATTTTTTTTTTTTTTGTCATTATTCAATCACTTGGGACCAAAAAAAAAATATTCAATGGGCTCAACATGCCTCTCAGCAATTTCCTTGGGGTGTCTACTTTCTAAAATGGGGTCATTTGGGGGGGGTTTGTACTGCCCTGTCATTTTAGCACCTCAAGAAATGAGATAGGCAGTCATAAATTAAAAGCTGTGTAAATTCCAGAAAATGTACCCTAGTTTGTAAACGCTATAACTTTTGCGCAAACCGATAAATATACGCTTATTGACATTTTTTTTACTAAAGACATGTGGCTGAATACATTTTGGCCTAAATGTATGACTAAAATTTAGTTTATTCGATTTTTCTTATAACAAAAAGTAGAAAATATCATTTTTTTTCAAAATTTTCGGTCTTTTTCCGTTTATATCGCAAAAAATACAAATCGCAGAGGCAATCAAATACCATTAAAAGAAAGCTCTATTTGTGGGAAGAAAAGGACGCAAATTTCGTTTGGGTACAACATTGCATGTCCGCACAATTTACAGTTAAAGCAGCGCAGTGCAAAATTCTGAATTCACCTCTGGTCCTTTAGCTACCAAATGGTCCGGGGCTTAAGTGGTTAAAGCACCTTGTGCCCATGTTGATTTGGACAAGGGCCTCTTCCCAACAACTCTGGGCTGTGGTTATAGGGGTCTGCGGGCAGGGGGCTTATTGGAATCTGGAAGCCCCCTTTAAAAAGTTGGGCCCCAGATCCCAGCCCCCCATTTGAATGAGTATTGGTACTCCTACCCATTCACCAAAAAAAGTGTAAAAAAAAAATCGGATATACATCGGGGGGCATTGGTTTTTTTGTTTGGTTTTGTTTTGTTTTTTTCAAATAAAGGAAATGTCAAAAACCTGTCTACTGTTTTTATTTATTTTTAACACTTTTTTGGTGAATGAGTAGGGGGTTTGCACCTTGTGGTGAGCCATCTGTATTTGCTCTCATGAAGTCTTCTCTTGATTGTATACTTTGACAATGATACGCCCACCTCCTGGAGAATGTCCTTTACTTGTCTGGATGTTGTGAATAGGTTTTTCTTTACTAAAGAGAGGATCCTGCGATCATCCACCACTGTCTTCTGTGGATGTCCAGGCCTTTTTATGCTGCGGAGCTCACCAGTGCGTTCTTCTTTCCTTGGAATGTACCAAACTGTTAATTTGGTCACTCCCAATGTCGATGCTATCCCTCTGATGGATTTGTTTTTGTTTCTCATGCCTTACAATGGCCTGTTTCACTTGCATGGACAGCTCCTTTAAACACATTATGTAGATTCACAGCAATAGATTCCAAATGCAAATACCACACTTATGCCGTGTGGACACACGATCGATTTTTTCGACGGTGAAAACACTGTCGAGAAAATCGACGTGAAAAACGAGGAACAGCTTGTTCCCCTACACACGGCCGTTTTAAATAACATTTTTTTTCTTGGTCGAAAAAAACGACTGTGTGTAGGCTCCCCGGCAGTGTTTCCCTATGGGAATACTGCCGTGGAAAAAAATGACGGGAATCATGACGAGAAAAATTAGAGCATGTTCTAATTTTTCTCGTCGTGATTAATGCCGTTTTTCCCGTTGGGAAAAATGACAAAAAGCCCACACACGGTCGTTTTTCTCGTCCAAATTAAAAAATGTAATTTTTCCCGACGGGAAAAATGGTCATGTGTACGCGGCATTAGAATCAACTTCAGACATTTTACCTGCTTAATTGATGAAGAAATAAC
The DNA here is from genome assembly GCA_029206835.1 of Rana muscosa. NCBI lineage: Eukaryota > Metazoa > Chordata > Amphibia > Anura > Ranidae > Rana > Rana muscosa. The sequence goes on from CM055122.1 coordinate 1,216,502,208, forward strand.
GAAGGAGTAGCCCACACCTATCCATGAAATAGCTTTTGATTCAATTGTCCAATTACTTTTGGTCCCTTGAAAAAGGGGGGGATAGCTATTCTTAAGATCTGTAATTCCTCCAATTTGGATGTATATACCCTCAAATTAAACCTCAGAGTGTACAGTTTTAGCCCATATCCATTATATATGGTAACTATAGCTTGAAAATTTTTTGGTAAATACCTGGAAAAAAAACAAAATTGTGCTGTGTCCAAATATATATGGACTTCACTGTATGAACCACTAAAGAGGGACCCCACTAGCTGTTGCAATAAAAAAAAAGTAATAGACTGTTTACAACAGGTGGAAAAGGTAAAAGCCATTGATCAGCACTTCCTCTACTCCGGGGAAGTTACACCATGCCTGTACTAACTCCCTAATATACAGTACACAAGGAAGGTGCCCTTTTAAGTCAGCAGTAACAGCTCTGTCACATATAACATTGCTAGGTATCTGGCTACTATCCTGTCACTGTCTATTTGGCAACATGGTACACCATATGAAGCACGATAAAGATTTTGTCAATACGGATTAAAGTAATTGTAAAGTCTTGTACTTTTTTAGTTAAAAATAACAAACATGTTATACTTACCTTCTATGTGTAATGGTTTTGCACAGAGCAGCCTGGATCCTCCTCTTCTTGGGTCTCTCTTCTGTGCTTCTGGTCCCTCCCTCCCATTGAGTGCCCCCACAGCAAGCAGCTTCCTATGGGGGCACCTGAGCCGAGCCACAGATCCCTGTGTCCATTCAGACACAGAGCCGTGGCCCGGCCCCACCCCCTTTCTCTCCTCATTGGCTGACCGACTTGACTGACTTGACAGCAGCGGGAGCCAATGGTGCAACATCGCTGGATCTAGAGGGACCTGTAAAGCTTCAGGCAATGTTACTATAAAGTTTGGTGTGGATCACAGCTTCGAAGGTATATATGATATACTTAACATTTAACTATAAGTAGGCAGAAATCAGATAGGGAGACTCAGATAAATTGGGAATACTAGTGGTTTTATTTAGTTTGGTAGTACACAGTCATAACATGGAGTTCCAGAGGAAACTTAGGTGAAGTAGTACACAGGATAATAGGTTATAGTATACAGAGGAATACTTGCTGTGAGAGGACTGGGGCTCTGTCTGGAAGTTGGAGGGGCTCTGACCGGCCCAATAGTGAGGAGGCAGCCGGGCTCTATCCGACCCAATAGTGAGATGGAAGTTGGGGCTCTATCCGGCCCAATAGTGAGATGGAAGTCGGGGCTCTATCCGGCCAAATAGTGAGATGGAAGTAGGGGCTCTATCCGGCCCAATAGTGAGATGGAAGTAGGGGCTCTATCCGGCCCAATAGTGAGAGAAGACGGTTGTCAGCTGCTGGAGCTATTTACCTGGTGTCATGAACAACAAGCAAAGGGTGTCGGCTGTTTAAGTAGGGAGAAGAGGTGGAGTCGGGTGATGTCGCTGTGAGTCATCGGACTGTGACGGAGTTGGTTGAGATCTCGGAGCCCCGGTGGAGATATAAGAATATTACAGGAGTCTCGGTGGAGAGATAAGGACATTACAAGACCCCCCTGAGGGACCCCTCCTGGGGGGGCCAAAGGAGCAGGCCTGTCAGGATTGTGAGAATGGAAAGGTGGACCAGCCGTGGGGCATGTACCTCGGAGGCGGGTTCCCAGGAGTCATCCTGTTGACCGTAGTTCTTCCAATGGATCAAATACTGTAAACGGTTTCTATACAGACGGGAGTCCAGGATCTGTGCGACTTCGTATTCCTCCTGACCGTTAACTTTAACCGGTGGTAGGGGGGCTGGAATACGACCTGGGAAGGTGTTGGGATGGTAGGGTTTGATCAGGGAGACATGGAAAGTCGGATGAATACGTAAGGTGGACAGTAGTTTCAGTCTCACTGCCATCGGGTTGATCACTGAGTGGATGGGGAAAGGACCAATGAATAATCCACTAAATTTGCGTGATGAAGTCTGCAAGTTGAGGTGTTTGGTGGATAGCCATACTAAATCTCAGATTTTGTATGTGGGTGGAGTTCTCCTGTGAAGATCGTAGTAAGCCTTCTGTCTGCTCTGGGCTCTAGTGATGTTATCGCGTAGGTGAGGAATGAGGTCCTTTAAGGTGTTGCCAAAATCTTCAGCCACTGGGTTGTTGGTAGGAATCTGCTGAGGGATGAAGGAGGGATGGAAACCGTAGTTAGCATAAAAAGGTGAAAAACCTGTGGTAGTACTGGTATTGTTGTTATATGCAAACTCCGCTAGGGGAAGTAACTCATGGCAATTGTTTTGTAGGTGAGTGCAGTAACAACGGATATATTGTTCTAGACAGCGGTTTACCCTTTTCGGTTTGCCCTCTTGTTTGAGGATGGTAGGCAGTTGATAATCAATGGTCAATCTGGAGTTTTAGACAAAGATCTTTCCAGAATCTGGAGATGAACTGTGAACCTCGATCGGACACCATTCTGGAAGGGATACCGTGGAGTTTGAAAACACGCTGTATCAAGATCTCGGCTGTCTCTTTGGAGTTTGGTAGTTTCGTGAGAGGCATGAAGTGAGCCATTTTGGTAAGGTAGTCGACTGCGACTAGGATCGTGTTGTAACCGCCTGAGCAGGGTAATTCCATGATAAAGTCAAGTGAAACGGCCTGCCATGGTTTTTCGGGTATAGGGAGACTTGTGAGGAGACCGAAAGGGGGTCGGAATTTGTGTTTAGAGCGGGCACAAGTTTTGCAGGAGGACACATATTTGCTTACTGACTCCTCCATCTTCGGCCACCAGAAGTGTCGGCGAAGGAGATCCAGGGTCCTGGTGATGCCGGGATGCCCAGCTAGGGGTGCATCATGAGTAAGTCGGAGAATTTGATGGTGTCGGGATGTACATCCGGTTATTTTTGTAGAGGAACCCTTCTTCATCTGTCTCTAACTGTAGTGGGGGTTTTTCTGAGTTTAGGGCCTGCTGCAATTCCTCTTTGAGGGTCCAAATGGTGCATAAGATCTTCTGCTGTGGGATGATTTGGGAAATTCTGTCAGAGGTGTACATTGATGTTCTTGCAGGCGAGATAGTGAATCAGCCTTTCCATTTTTGGAGCCAGGACGGTAGGTGATGACAAAGTAGAATCTATCGAAGAAGAGAGCCCAGAGTATCTGTCTGGAGGACAGAGTTTTGTTACGCTGAATGTATTGAAGATTTTGATGGTCGGAGTACACTATAAAGGGTAGTGCAGTACCCTTGAGTAGGTGTCTCCAAGTCTCCAGGGCAGATTTCACTGCTAGCAACTCTTTTTCCCCTACTGGGTAATTGATCTCTGCGGGAGTGAGGGATCGGAAATGGTAGGCCACAGGGTGAAGCGGTCCATAAATGGACGATTTTTGGGATAGGATAGCCCCTAGGGCCAGATAGGAGGCATCGACCTCCAAGATGTATTGTAGATTATGGTCTGGTAAGCGTAGGATGGGAGCCGTAGTGAAGCGACATTTCAGGGTATAGAAGGCCTCCTGAGTTTGTGCGTTCCATGCATAGTTGGAGTGGATACTTGTTAGTTGGGTTAATGGTTTTACGACTAAGGAAAATTTTTTGATGAATTTGCGATAAAAATTTGCGAAACCAAGGAATCTTTGAAGTGCCTTCCTATTCAGGGGTCTAGGCCATTTTTGGATACAGTCTATCTTACCAGGATCCATCTGTACGCCATTCTCGGAAATAATGTAACCCAAGAATGCGACGGAGTTGGATTTGAAAGTGCACTTCTCTAATTTGACGTATAAATTATGTGTGCGTAACCTAGAGAGAATCCATCTGACATGCTTGCGATGGTCTGTGATGTTGTCTGAGTATATAAGGATGTCGTCTAGATATACTACAAGACAAACATTGAGGAGAGCCCTGAAAATGTCATTCACAAGGAACTGGAAAGGGGCAGGAGCGTTGCACAGGCCAAAGGGCATGACCAGGTACTCGTACAGGCCGTAACGGGTGCGGAAAGCTGTCTTTCATTCATCCCCCCTGACGAATTCTGACCAGATTATACGCGACCTTTAAATCAAGTTTCGTGAACAACTTCGCCATTTGCAAACGTTCCAATAATTCTTGGATAAGAGGAAGGGGGTATCTGTTTTTTACCGTGATCTTGTTCAATTCTCTATAATCGATGATGGGACGTAGGCTTTGATCCTTGTTCCAGGATGAAAAACATGCCGGCTGCGGCGGGTGAGGTGGACGGTCTTATGAAACCTTTCTTCAAATTTTCTCTTCTATGTATTCCTTTAGATGGGCTAATTCAGGCTGTGATAAGGAATAGATATGCCCAAAAAGGATTTTGCTGCCAGGGAGTCAAGTCAATTGGGCAATCGTATAGTCTATGTGGGGGTAGTAGCTCGGCATTCTTTTTGCTGAAGACATCAGCGAAGTCTTGGTATGCCGTAGGTACCAGGTTGACTTCAGCTGGGGATAGTGACTCTGCCTGTGATAAAGAAGTATCTTTGAAACATGTCTCCTGGCAATAAGGAGTGTGCTCCTCACTTCTCAAGTCTTCCCAATGTAGTGAGGGTTTGTGGGTATGCAGCCAGGGTAGACCTAGGATGAGGGAAAAATGGGGAGACGGTATCACATCTAAGCAGATGTATTCTATATGAGTAGAATCTGTCACCATAAGCAGAGGTTGTGATTGTGTAGTGATGGGACCGGAGGTTAAGGTAGTTCCGTCAATAAGTGTAAGAGAGACAGGTTTGCATTTAGTGGATACAGGAATTTTATTGGTTTTAACAATATGCGAGTCTATGAAGTTCCCACACGCTCCTGTGTCAATCATAGCCTCGAGAGTAATTCGGGTTTGGTCCCACTGCAGAGAGACAAGAATTTTGAAATAGTTAGAATTTGGTAAGTGGGGGTTTATTAGCTTGCAGAGGTATGTTAATTTGCCGGGGTTTTTTTTTTCTGAGTATGGGGCAGTCTTCAGCGATTTGGTGTGGCGCGCCACAATACATTCAGAGCTGAAGGGACCTTCGCCTAGACCTCTCTGCTGGGGTAAGTGGTCCCCTAATTACACCGATTTCCACGGGTACCATGGGCTCGGCAGTATGGTTTGAAAGAACCGAATAGGTGACCCCTGAGAGTCTCTCAGCTTTCCGTTCCCGCATTCTTCTATCAATGGAAATGCTAAGGAGTATAAGAGCATCCAATGTAGAGGGTATTACAGTGCGGCTACCTCATCCTTCAGGGTTTCTGATAAGCCGAGCTGGAATTGATTTTTTAGGGTGATCTGGTTCCACTCGGACTGAGTGGCCCACCGTTTAAACTGGGCGATGTAATCTTCGACAGGGTGTTTACTCTGTCGCAGAGCACGTAAGGCATACTCCGCGGAGATCTGTTTGCTGGGGTCATCGTATAGAAGATCCATGGCGACACTGAAATCGGTGAAGGAGTTTAGGATTGGATCGTCTTTCTCTATGAAAGTATTAGCCCAGGCTTGGGGTTCCCCTCTAAGGTAGGAGATGGCGGTGAAAACTTTTCGGTGGCATAACTGCGTGGCTTCATGTCATACAATCGTTTACAGGCGTTAATGTATTCCCTGTAGTTTCTCCTATCACCCCAGAAGATGTCTGGTGGGCTTATTTTTGGTTCAGGAGTGTCAGGATGTGTAACCCGAGTAGGGAGTCTTTCAGTGATATATAACTTGAGATTTTGGTTCCCCGTTGAAAGGTCGGTGACCATCTGCGAAAGTGCGTCAAGTCTCTGATTGAACGCTGCCATGTGGTTAACTACCTCCGATGGATCCATTTTACTCTATTTGGTAGAGGGGTTTTTGCTATCTGTAACGCTTCAGGCAATGTTACTATAAAGTTTGATGTGGATCACAGCTTCGGGGGTATATATGATATACTTAACAGTTAACTATAAGTAGGCAGAAATCAGATAGGGAGACTCAGATAATTTGGGAATACTAGTGGTTTTATTTAGTTTGGTAGTACACAGTCATAACATGGAGTTCCAGAGGAAACTTAGGTGAAGTAGCAGTACACATGATAATAGGTTATAGTATACGGAGGAATACTTGCTGTGAGAGGACTGGGGCTCTGTCCGGCCCAAAAGCTGGAAGTTGGAGGGGCTCTGACCGGCCCAGTAGTGAGGAGGCAGCCGGGCTCTATCCGGCCTAATAGTGAGATGGAAGTCAGGGCTCTATCTGGCCTAATAGTGAGATGGAAGTCAGGGCTCTATCCGGCCCAAAAGTGAGATGGAAGACGGGGCTCTATCTGGCCCAATAGTGAGATGGAAGTAGGGGCTCTATCCGGCCCAATAGTGAGATGGAAGTAGGGGCTCTATCCGGCCCAATAGTGAGATGGAAGTCGGGGCTCTATCCAGCCCAATAGTGAGATGGAAGTCGGGACTCTATACGACCAATAGTGAGATGGAAGTAGGGGCTCTATCCGGCCCAATAGTGAGATGGAAGTAGGGGCTCTATCCGGCCCAATAGTGAGATGGAAGTAGGGGCTCTATCTGGCCCAATAGTGAGGGAAGACGGTCGTCAGCTGCTGGAGCTATTTACCTGGTGTCAGGTTCCTAGCACGAACACCAAGCAAAGAGTGTCGGCTGTTTAAGTAGGGAGAAGAGGTGGAGCCGGGTGATGTCGCTGTGAGTCATCGGACTATGACGGAGTTGGTTGAGATCTCAGAGCCACCAGTGGAGAGATAAGAATATTACAGGAGTCTCGGTGGAGAGATAAGGACATTACAGGACCTCAGGTAAGTATTGGGGGGCTGCTACACATAGAAGGCTTTTTCTCTTAATGCATAGAATGCATTAAGAGAAAAAACCTTCTGCCTTTACAATCACTTTAAAGTTACAGCCAGAAGACATAATGGTGCCCTATAATGTACTATCCCCTTTTACTTGTATATCAAGTGCAGAGGCAATTGAGACTGTAAGGAAACATTTGAAATGAGATAAGACCAAGGAACAGATTCTTATGCCAGGCCAAGTATGTTTCTTGCTGGGCCTTTGTTTCAACACCACCTATTTCATGTACATGGATAACTTCTTCAGACAAAAACATAGCTGTGCTATGGATCACCAGTATCTCCCATTTTAGCTAAAGTAACCTGTACACAGAGAAGGTTAAGAACGCCTTGAATTCTTTCAGGGGAATCTCTCAATATGACTAAACAACTCTTTTTTTCTCCCCCAGGGAAACCTTAAAAGGGTAATAGTTTCAGATCTCACCCAAAAAAAACCCTTGGTTATCCAGTCCGATATTCAAACAATTATTCACATCAACATGCATATAAAATAAAAATCTATTATATGAAGTATATTTTACATATTGCACCACATAATATCAGATCTCCGAATCTGCTCAGTAATCCTTCAGGTTCTTGTTGGGAGCAACCTTGTCTTAAAATTTAACTTTTTGTGTCCACGGCATATATTGGACGGTCATTCACAAATCATTGTCAGGGATAGCGAATGGTGGCATCCAACAGCAGGGATAACCAGATCTATGTATCTGCATTCAGGAAACTGAAACCAAACTGTATATCATTTTTTTTTTTTTTTTCTCAGAAAGGTTTTTATTGCTCACAAAACAAACAGGTTATACAAAAAAAATAAAATAAGAAACTTTTTGCATTACTTTACATGTATTTCAGGCAGTATGAAGATACCCCGATATTTCTCGAATACATCAAATACTACAAGAGGTACACATTTCGCTCATAGTCTCGTCCTGCATAGGGTGCATGCCCCTCACCCCCCTGGCCTGACCTCCCCCCTCCCCTCCGACTCCCCCCTGTCCGAGCTTTTGTATAGAGGTCTAACTATTGGATCCCTACCACAATGTCCATGTCTACGTCCCCCCTAACATCCTCATCCGTACTAGTTCCAAGGGGCTTAAACCAGGTACAGTGAGCCATAAATCCCATATTTTTTCAAATTTTTCAGCATTGCCTCTGTGCTGATAAATGTACTTTTCCATAATGAGCATTCTACCCATCTGCTGTATCCACATTTTTGCCGTGGGCGGTGTGTCTGATTTCCAGTGTAAGAGGATGGTTTTCCTAGCCTGGAACAATGCCCTGGTGAATGCCATTCGAGTCATGCCCTCCGGTATCACCCCCTCCAGAACCCCAAGCAGGCAGTGTAGTGGGTCTAGAGGGACGTTGGCCCGGAACACTGAGTTTAGTGTATCCATGACCTTCGCCCAGTATCTGTGGAGTTTGGGGCAACGCCAGAGCAGGTGAATCAGATCCCCCGGCATCGTCCCACACCTACCACATAGCGGGTCAGCCCTCCTGCCCATTTTGAAGAGCTTCACAGGGGTATAATGCACTCTCAATAAAATGTACAGCTGAGATACTTTCTGTGACACATTTAGCGAACAAGTATTAACCACCTGCAGCGCCTCCTCCCACATCTCCCCTTCGATGGGCCCAACATCCTCTTCCCACTGACTTGCTACCCTCATGGGGTGCCCATCTAGGAATGATGACAACATCATATTATAGCACTGGGAGATGAAACCCTTAGTCTCCAAAGCATCCTGTAGTATATGGAAAACCGGAGTGGGGGACTGAACCCACTCCATCGCATCTCCCTGAGCTCCAATCGCGTGTTGCAGTTGCAGATAATAAAATAACATGTTAGGTGGAAGCGAAAATCTGGACTGAAGTGTGCTGAAAGGAAGCAAGGCCCCATTATGAAAGACATGTCTTAGGTGAGTTATACCCATGGAGCGCCATCTAGGTCCCTGCTCAATCTTGGCCAATTCACTATATGTGTTGTTCTCCCACAGCGGGCTGTACACCGTGAACCCCGTGACCTTCTGGAGTTGTTTGGCCTTATTCCACACCTTCTGTAGCAGCGAATAAGTGGGCATGCGTCTAATGGGTTTATGAAACCGTTGGGCTTCCAGCCCTTCTGGGATTGAGCCGGATCCCGAACCAAGAAGCAAAAGTCGGGCCGAGGGACCTGTAGGAGAGGGGCCCATATCCCCAATCAGGTGCTGCAGCTGTGCCGCCAAGTAATATATCCAAGGGTTGGGCAGGGCAAGCCCCCCCTCCTTTGAACGCTGTAGTTGCTCCAGTTTAATCCTGGGGGGTTTGGTGTGCCACAGCAGTTGCCTAAATAGGGAATTGACAACTCTAAATATTTTAAGTGTGATAACTACGGGAGTGTTGTGAAGCAGGTACAGCAGTTGGGGCATTATAATCATCTTAATGAGGTTTGTCTTGCCGGCTAGGGACATTTTCAGCCTATTCCATATCTGTATTTTATCTCTAAACCTAGTCAATAGGGGATATATATTTAGTTGACAGAAGTCCGTCACCTTAGGGGAAACGTACACACCCAGATATTTAAAGGAGTCCACTATGGGGACCGAGCATGGGGGCCTCCCAATATGCCCGGGGGGCTCATCCAGGAACATCAGAGCAGACTTAGACCAGTTAATCGTGAGGCCCAAGAACCGGCCGAATTCTGTAATAATAGACATAACCTGAGTCAATGAGTCATCCACATCCTCCAGGAAGAGGAGCATGTCATCGGCGTACAGCATGATTTTCTCATGCATGTCACCATAACGGAAGCCCCTAACCATTGAGCAGTTCCTAACCTGCGCCGCCAGGGGCTCAATAGCCAGAGCAAAAAGCAGGGGGGACAGGGGACAGCCCTGTCTGGTCCCCCTACCCAATGCGAAGGCATGCGACATCCTGTCCGACATACGTATGGCGCCTGAGGCGTGTCATACAGCAGTCTCACCCACCTCTGGAACCGGGTCCCGAAACCAAACTTGGCCAGCACAGCCCACAGATACCGCCAGCCAACACTGTCGAATGCCTTATTGGCGTCAAGAGACAACAGTGCCCTGTGGCCGACGGAGTCCGAAGGGGTCTGCATGTTCAAGTATAGACGCCTAAGGTTAGTTGCGGTGGAACTGCGAGGCATGAACCCCGCCTGATCCGGATGTATGATGGACAAAATTATCCTGTTAACCCTCACAGCCAGCACCTTAGCCAAGATCTTTACATCACACTGCAGTAGTGAAATGGGCCTATACGAACCGGGATCCAGAGGATCCTTCCCTGCTTTTAACAATAGGATAATATTAGCCCTAGTCATGGAGGGGGGCAGCATCCCGGACTTAAATGAGAAGTTGAAAACTGCGAGTAATCTAGGCAGCAGCACCTCGCCATATTGGACATATACCTCCATGGGGATCCCATCATCCCCCGGAGCTTTACACGTGGGGAAGGAGGCAACCGCCTCCTGTAGCTCTTCAAGCGTGAGTGGAGCCTCCAGCTCCGCGCGGGCTGACCCGCCCAGAGACGGAAGGGCCACAGTACCCATATATTGTTCCAACTCCTCATCCGTGTGGTCATCACAGGGTTTGTATAGTTCAGCATAGAAAGTGGCTAATTCCGCTATAATTTGCTCAGGGTCATTCACCAGCTGACCCCGAGATCCACGGATCGCTCCAATGGCGGGGGACGTCTGCTGTGACCTGGCAATTCTGGCCAAAAGCCGTCCAGTCTTCTCCCCCTCTTCATAATATGCCTGATTGGTGAAAAAACACTTTTTTTCTGCGGCGGAGGCTCTCAACCGGTCCAAAGAGTCCTGGGCCGAGGTCCAGGCCTCCCTCGCAGAATCCGTAGAGTCAACGATGAACGCTAGTTCTAATTGTCTCACCTGGTCCCCAACCTGCTCCAGAAGTGCAGATGAATTATGTTTGATGGCAGTGATTTCAGCTATAAACGTACCCCGCATGCAGGCTTTAAGGGCATCCCAACCCACCGCCAGGTCAGCACAAAAACGGTTATCTACAAAATACTGCTCTATCTGGCATTTCACCCTCTCATGAGATGTAAAGAGCTTCAGCCAAAAGGCGTTCAGCTTCCAAGGAGCCCTAGGTAGGGAGGAGGCGGGACGGGTGACAAGATATGCAACTAGTGGAGAATGATCTGAGACCCCTCTAGGGAAGTATTCTATCTTGGGTACCAAGGGTAAAACCTGCGGGGATCCCACACAGAGGTCTATTCGGGATAGTGACCCATACGTTTTAGAGAAACATGAAAATTGCTTGGTTGTCGGGTATCTAGCTCTCCATATATCAATCCAGCCCACCTCCACCAACAGGCGGCTCAAAACAGTGCCCCTACCCCCCAGTGGAGGGTGAGCTGGCGGATGTCTATCCATTCTAGGGTCCAGGCACCCATTGAAATCCCCCACGATCATAACAGGAACATCCGGCTTATCTACCAAGTAAGACAGAAGAAGTTGCAGAACCTCCCTAGAAAAGGGAGGAGGTATATATACACAAGCCAGTATTATCGTCACAGTGAATATTTGACAGTACACAAATACATATCTCCCGAGTGAGTCTACTGCCACATCCATTTCCTGGTAAGCCAAGGATTTATGTACCAGCACACTCACCCCCCTCGAATACGCGGTGTGAGTGGAGTGGTAGGCCTTGCCCACCCAGGAAAACCCCAGGCAGCCAACCGTGTCCTTCGTGAGGTGGGTCTCCTGGAGGCCCACAATGGCTGGGAGGAACTTTTTCAAGCATGAGTTAATCATGGTGCATTTCAACGGATCACTGACTCCGCCAACGTTCCAGGTCACAATCGGGGTGGTGGCCATGATGAGTGAAAGAGAGGTACGCTGCCAGAGGCCAATGGCCACTGTGTCAGAGTCCCGGGCCAGTAGGGAAGAGAAGCCCGCACGATCCTAGCGCAGGCATCGATCAGGGGGTGGGCCACCACAATTTGGTATAGCCATAAACAATGTCCGTGAGGGAGCAAAAAGGAAGGGTCCAGCAAGTAATGCAATGTGAGCAAAAAAAGAAGGAAAACAGAAAAACTTGTGCCAACATGGCCCAGAGGAACACGTCCCTTCAACTGGGACTCTGCAAACTCAATAGAGTCATAACGGGCAGGTAACCCCCACCTCAGTTCAGTATCCAGTGTAGTAAAACTTTTTCCCTTTCAGAGCTCGTTAACAAACGCTAATAATACAAAGGGTTGTAATTTCCCGACATGCAAGTGGTAGACTTAACTCGTCAGCAGGTACTCTACCGACCACGCGTGAAGAGGACCAGAGTCTCAATCACCTCTGTCCCCATCTTGGCGTCTCCTCAGGTCTTGTTCATTGCGGTCCAGCCATTCTGCTGCTTCTGCTGCATTTTCAAAAAAGGTGGCTTGTCCTCTAACTGTGATTAGTAGCTTGGCAGGGTACAGCATTGCATAGGTGAGTTGGATCCTCTGCATGCGTTTCTTCACCCCGGCAAACTTGGCTCTCTTGCGTTGTACTTCCGCTGAGAAGTCCGGGTAGAATGATATCCTAGCTCCATTATAATGTACCGCTCCTTTTTCCCTGGCCAGTCTCAGTATGATCTCTCTATCTTTGTAATTTAACAACCTGGCCAGCATGGATCTGGGTGGACTACCCGGAGGAAGGGGCCTAGGCGGAGTACGGTGGGCCCTCTCCACCGTGAACAGCGCGGTAAATGCCTCCTTGCCAAATATTTCCTGGAGCCACAGTTCTGTAAGGGCCGTGGGGTCCCTGCCCTCCACCCTCTCAGGGAGCCCCACAATGCGGACGTTGTTTCTCCTTAGGCGGTTCTCGATGTCGTCGGTTTTTGCGTTCGCCTGCACTGATTGCTGTAATGCATGTCTGGTATCTCTGGTAAGGGGTGGCAGCTGGCCCTCCACCTCACTGAGCCTCCCCTCCACAGCTGTGGTTCTCTCCCTAATCTTCTGGAGGTCATGCCTTATGAGAGATACTGTCTCTGTAAGCTCCCCAAACTGCACCTTCAGGCCATCCACAGAAGCCATCACAGATGTAGTGCAGCGCTGCACAGCACGCAGGATTTCACTCAGCGTAGGCTGCGGAGTGTCATCCTGCTCCTCATCAAATACATCAGATACCTGGTCAGATGAGATATCTAGTGGCAGCGTATCGTCCAGGGCAGGGACGCCATTTTGCTCCAGGGCCTGTGCCTGCACCTGTGGCTGCGGGGGGAGAGAGCAGCTGTGGCCCTGTAACTTTTGGGCATAGTACAACATGTCTCTGGGCTGCTCTCTCCCCAGTTGTTTAGGGGTATTGGAAGTCTTACCGCCAGCCTCATGCAGTTTGTCCGGTCCCCGTGCCGCGCGCTGTGACTGAGAGGAGCCGGCGCCATCTTGATTTTCCATGGCCGCCGCTGCTGCAGCTGTTTTCTCCCCTTTGCGGGTCATCCGGGTCTCTGAGAAACGCTAAGCCTCCGGTCACTGCGTGCAGGGAAGAGAGCTTGTGCCTCCGAACTGAGTGTCGGTGAAGAAGGATTGCGGGAAAAGGATCAGATGAGGATCATTAGCAGGAGCTCCGTGCAAAGCGACCGCTCACATGCCTGTCTAGGCCACGCCCCAACTGTATATCATTTAAATAAGATTTAATAATAGTGTGACAAAAACCATTTAAAAATCAACAAACAGAATACACAGGAAACATGATGCTATAAGTGAACCTTAACCAAGTGACAAAATACCTAACTAGCAAATTAACTAAACAACAAAAACCTAACAAACCAACTGTAGCGCTACCCCCAGTTAAGAGAGCCGCTGGTTTTGTTTTCTCGGGCCCTGTATACAGCACCGCCAACCCCCGGCAATCTGACTTGACCCACTCTGGCACAGTTAGTCTAGGGATAGCTTCCTATCACTCTCAGGTGTATGATACTTAACAGTTCCTAAATAGACAAACAACACTCTGAGGCAGGAATATGAATAAGTAATAGCTTTACTATAAAATGGTGGCATAAAACATGGCATGCAACACTTACATGGGTCTGCAGAACCCTGTATCAACCAATGCTACAGAGGCAGCACTATAATATGGCGCCGCGCAGTATCCACATAATATAAGACACAGCAACACAAACTTTATAACTTTCCCCACCTATGTCAGGCCTGACAGTGTATGAAATAGTCTCCTTTCCCTAAGGGAGTAAGATTTTCCTCACCGGCCAGCTTTCGTTGGTGCACTTGAAGAAATTAACCAATTGTAATCCAAAAAGGTGGTAACCGTAGCAGAAGTATGCAAACAGGGGAGGTAGGCACTTCAACTCTGTCCCAACTACCGGACCCCCAAAGAACACTGGTGAGTGAACAGTGGGCCTAGGCAGTCTATAGGCCTGAATATAACTCAGTCTATGGATATGGGCAGGTGCCCGCTCACCGTTCCAGGCGCGATCCCAGCCTGGGTCTTCCACCGCGTGTGTCCGTCGCACACAGCGTCTGCAACCGATCGGGTCCCCGATCCAACTGGAGTCCTACACTGACGATCCAGGATCCACCCAGGCTCCGCAGGACGGTGAAAGGCTCTTCAGACTTCGGCTAAGGCCTTAGGCTTCAGGCCTTACCCCACAGCAGATCCGCGCAGGATGACTTGTTGCTTGAAGCGCGTTGTCCCAAGAGAGCGAGCTTCCCCCCGCCTCCCTCTTAAGTAACCTCCCCCATGAGTCTCTGCAGCGGAACCTCCGCCCTGAGGCCGAATGGGGCTCTGGGTACTGTAGTCCCGGGGCCTTAAAGGAGACCCCGCTACACACTCCCCCCACTTGAACTCTTTGGTCCTCAAAGATAACATAATCTCCAACTACAGATCTCACAACATCCATCAATCCTTCATATGATGTCGGCAGAGGAAATTCCCACCAAAAACGAGGCAGTGAACTCCTCTGCCCACAGGACACATTAACATTAGTATCCTGCCTAACTGTGCCAGAGAGTGAGCTGGGGCTGCCTCCCACCAAATAAACAGCGGGAGGGTCATGGTCTTTCATACTCCTAGCAGTGACTACAGTGTCTTCCGCACTTTCACCCATCTGTGGGCAGGTTAGTCTCCTGGGAGGTTTTATTGCCCTCCGCTTCCTCTGTCCTCTTGGGCTTTCTGTTGGAGCAGACTCTTCTTCTGTTGCTAACTCAGGACTTCCCCCTTCCTCGGGAACATCCGGCTCCGAAGCAGGAAGGTACATGGCTTCTCTTGGATCTTCCTTTACAGATGGTTCACTGGCACTTTCCCAAGCATCCAACCAAGGACAGGAAGGGATAAACTCTGTTGCTTCTGCATTCAGTGTATGATCCTCTGTGTCTTCGTCAGGCGGAAGATCAATAGCAGAAGTCGTTGGTCCCTGGGAAGGCCAAAGCCAGCCAATTTCCTCTCCCTCATCTTCACTCATTTCTGAATCCTCTGTATCCCCCATCCGAGGGGTCTGAGACCGAGTGTTGGGTCTAGGGGTGTCTAGAATGGACATGGGTTCAGGGGAATCCATGCTAGGAGGTAACCGAACCGCTTCAGCCAGAGGAAGTAGGTGGTTCCGATGCCAAGTCTTCAATGGCCCCAACTTTCCCTCAGGTTTAAGTTTGTAAACGGGTAGGCCCGGTAGTTTTTTGCAAATGACATAAGGTTCGGATCTCCATCTATCCGCAAGCTTATGTTTTCCAGGGACTCCCAGGTTCCGCAGCAATACTCTGTCTCCTGATTGCAAATCTTGGATCCTAACTTTTAGGTCAAAATTTCTCTTATTACGAGCCCCCCGTTGATCCGAGGCGGCCTGGGCTTGCTCATAGGCCATTTTCAGATTGTGCCTAAGTCTATCCACATATCCCTTGTGGGAAGCAGCAGAACAACGGTCTATGGAAGTGCCGAAGGCCAGATCCACTGGCAATCTAGCTTCCCTCCCGAACATAATTCTGTAAGGGGAATACCCTGTAGCGTCGCTGACAGTGCTGTTGTAAGCATGCACAAGGGCCGCTATGTGATTACTCCAATGTTGCTTCCTTTCGCTACTTAAAGTTCCCAGCATGTTGAGCAGGGTTTGATTGAACCTCTCCGGTTGAGCATCACCTTGTGGGTGATAAGGGGTAGTCCTGGTTTTCTTGATTCCCAAGGCATCCAGAAGCTTCCGTATGAGTTTACTCTCAAAGTCCCTTCCCTGATCTGAATGAAGCCTTTTTGGCAATCCGTAATGTATAAAGTATTTCTCCACGAGTGTTTTGGCCACAGTGGAGGCCTTCTGGTCTTTGGTAGGAAAGGCTTGTGCATATCGGGTGAAATGGTCGGCTACCACCAGAACATTTCCTTGTCCGCTCAGGTCAGGTTCGAGGCAGAGGAAATCAATACATACCAGGTCAAGCGGACTTTCACTTTGTAAATGGCCCATTGGGGCCGCTTGATGGGGTAGTGTCTTTCTCTGTATGCACCGTGCACAGGAATGGCAGTATTCCTCAACTTCAGCCCTCATGCAAGGCCAATAGAAACGGTCTCTAACAAGTTGGAAAGTCCTTTCCACTCCTAGGTGTCCATGGTTGTCGTGCAGAGCAATCATGACAGTTTCTCTGTGTTTCTCCGGCAGGAACAACTGCCACTTGTCTTCTTGCTCATCAGAGGGGCCCCTTCGGTAGACCACCCCCTGACGCACCAGCAGTCTGTCCCACTCTTTCTTAAGTAGGCGAGCTTCCTTTGAGGGATGACGTAGGAGTACATTTGGATCCTGATTCTCCAATGCTTCTAGGACCAACCTCCCCACAGGGTCTTTCAATTGGTCGGATCTCAACTCTTTCTTCGTTAGTCTGGGTAAGTTGTCTTCTCCCAGTTGGGCTACTTCGCAGTACTGCTTGGGGACTCCTATGATAGTGACCCCTATCTCTTCTGCTCTTGAGCCTCCCCTGGCCTGGAGTTCAGCCCCTTGGTAGAGGGCCCGTACCCCGTCAGGTGCTTCTTGGGTCCAGTCTTCGACACTGTATGTAGGGAGATGAGACCTTCTGGACAGGGCGTCCGCATCTCGGTTTCCCACCCCAGGTCTGTATTTCAAGCTGAAATTGAAAGCAGACAGTGCCGTCAACCATCTATGTCCGGTGGCGTCCAGCTTGGCTGTGGGGAACAGGTAGGTGAGAGGATTGTTATCCGTCTTGACCGTGAAGTCTGCCCCATACAAGTAATCTCTAAGTTTGTTGACTATGGCCCACTTGAGAGCCAGGAACTCCAGCTTATGGGTGGGATAGTTCTTTTTGGAGGGGGTCAGGCTTCTGCTCACATATGCAACAGGTCTCTGCTGTCCTTCATGCTCCTGGTAGAGCACTCCTCCCAGTCCATCATGGCTGGCATCCACATGGAGTTCGTAAGGCTTCTTCGGGTCTGCATAGGCCAGGACAGGAGCAGTGGTCAAGCTCTTTTTCAGCATCTGGAAGGCATCTTCACATTTCTCGTTCCACTGGTCCTTGACTGACTCTCCCGGGCCCCTCCTGGGGCCCGAGTCATCCTCCTCCCCCTCCGTCTTCAGCAACTCATTCAGGGGTCTTGCTATTCGAGCAAACCCCTCCACGAACCTTCTGTAATAAGAACAGAACCCCAAGAAGGATCTAAGTTCTGTTACGGTGGTGGGTCTTGGCCAGGAGGTGACAGCCTCCAGTTTTTCAGGGTCCGTAGACACCCCATCTTCAGACACTATGTGTCCCAGATAGTTGACCGAGGATTGATAAAATTGACATTTTTCAGGGGAGAGCTTGAGTCCTTCCTCACTCAGTCTCTTCAAGACCTTCTCCAGCCTCTCTTCATGTTCCTCCAAAGTTCTTCCGAAGACTATGATGTCATCCAAGTATACAAGGACCTTGATGAGGTTCATGTCTCCCACAGTCTTCTCCATAAGTCTTTGGAATGTGGCTGGGGCTTCAGACAGACCTTGAGGCATCCGGTTGAATTCAAAGAACCCCACTGGGGTTATGAAAGCCGTCTTCTCTTTGTCCTCTGGGTGCATCAGGATCTGATAATACCCGCTCTTCAGGTCCATAACACTGAACCATTTGGCTCCGGACAAGCTCTGCAAGGCGTCTTCTATCCTTGGAGTGGTATACTGATCCGGAGTGGTTCTCCTGTTGAGGGTCCTATAGTCGATACACAACCTTAACGACCCGTTCTTCTTTCGTACCACCACTATGGGGGAGGCATACATACTTCTGGATTCTTGGATTACCCCTGTTCGCTTGAGCTCGGCAAGCTGTTCCCTTAAATCTTCGAGGTCTGCCAATGGAACCCGCCTCACCCTTTCCCTGAAGCGCTTGTCTTCCTGGAGGCAGATTCGATGGGTGGCACTCCTAGCACACCCCACATCAAACTCATCATGGGAGAAGATCCTCTTCCACCGAGTCAACTGGTTCCGGGCTCTCTCTCTCCAAGCCCTGGGCAGGTTTGGATTCTCCATAGAGAGCTTCTCCCACACAGTACCTTCTCCATCTGTCTTCTCTACATCTGAGGAGGCAACTGGTGTGGCTGAGCTCACTCGACCCAGCAACAGTCTGGCTGGGATTTCCATTGGACCATCCGTGGTATTTCTGACACTTACTGGCACCTTGCAATGGGCTTTCTTCAGGACCCTCACCGGGACCACTTCCGGGATTACTTCCAGGCCCGAGGGTTCTTCCCTTGGATCGGGTTCCAACATCACAAAGGGGCCCGGCTGCTCCCAAGTGAGTTTCACTGTGGCCTTCAAACAAGTTACTTCACCGGGTTGCAGTACTATCCCTTTTCTTCCTAGTCTCCAGACCTTCCCTACCCCCTCTTCCGGGGCCTTTTGTTCTAAGATCAACCGTTGGTAGGCGGTCTTCAACATTGGATGGATCTCAGTGACTGTGGGGTTCTCCCTTTTTGTTAGTGGGACCAAAAGTCTCCTGACCAGATCCGTGTTGGTCCCTATTATCAAGGAGCTCCTGTTGGCTCCAGGCGGTCGGGGGCACACCACAGCCAAGGTGTCAAACACTTCCCCCTTCCCAGCTATGGATGGGTCAAAAGTCAATTTGATGGGCAGATATCCGTCATAAGGAAACTTTTCCGTTCCGATTCCCCATATCTCCAAGTCTTTAAGCTTTCGGATGGGCAAGTGACTCAGGTGTCTGTCGTAGAAGTCTCAGTACAACAGAGTCACCTGTGCTCCAGTATCCAACAGGGCTCTTGTGTAGACTCCCTCCACTTGAATGGATACGATTGGAGAGGGGCCCACCAGCTTCTCTGGGTACGGCTTCGAAGGGGTCTCCTTCTTTTGATCTTTGCATTTCCCTTTCTGACTTTCCTTCTTCCGTTTGTCCCTAGACCTAAGTCTCTCCTGGGCCTGGTATGTACTGATCTCCCTCCTCTGTCTGGGTGTAGCTACCCGCTGAGGGACATTACTATGCTTCTTTGGAGTGCGTTCCTTCTGAGGAACCCTTGGTCTCTTATGTGGGGTCCTGGCCCCTTCTCTCATGTGCTTCTTATTCAGTATGGAGTTCCGTAAGGATGATGGGCACCCGGTTGACTCCTTCACCGGGGCCCGCGGAAGTTTTCCGGCGGCTTGCGGTTGTTCATCTTCCTCTTTTTGGGACTGGAACACACTCTGGCCACGTGACCAACTTCTCCACAGTTGAAACAGATCATATCCCCCCCTATCTTCCAGGGATGCGGGTGCTGAAGTATTTGGAAACAACTCCTTCCTCTCAGGTACCCTTGACTCCTTTTCCATTAGGGAGGTCAACATTCCCAGCACTTGGGACATCTGTGACTTTAAGGTATCCACCTCTGCGTCTCTTTCTAAGGTCGTGGCGGCCCTGACCATCACTGGAGGGGGCTGCACCAGCTCAACTGGTTGGCTCTATTTCTTCTCCTCCAGCATAGCTTCTTCTTCTCTGACTACTCGGATCAAGTCAGGGTACTCCAGGCTCTTCCCGTCCTGTCTTGTACGTAGCGCCAGTGCGATGGGATCCAGGGGTTGAGATCCTCTCATGACCTGTTGGACCCGGGCCTTATCCACCTTCTTTGGGTCAATCCCCTTCTTTAGGATCATCTTGTGCAGTATTTTATCTAGGCGCATCATAAACTCTGATAGCTTCTCCCCTGCCTTCTGGTAGCAGTGCTCTAGTTGGTAGGTAAGCTCAGTGATCTTTTCTGTTCCTCCAAACACATTCTGCAGAATGTCTAGATAGTCTTGCGCAACACAGTCTTTCTTGCTCAACTTAAGGTTGCGTATGGCCTCTAGAGCAGGCCCCTTTAAGCTCTCAGCAATTCTCTGCTTCTTTCTGTGGTCTGGGACTTCCCACTCCTCTAAGGCCTGAGTAGCGCCATCTAACCACTCCTCAAATCCTTCCTCTCCTGAAGGTACAGGCTTCCTTCCTGAAAACATTCTAAGTTTCCGGTATCCTGACGTTTGGTAATCCGCAGGATCTTTCTTGCAGCGCGCTATGATTTCCCCTAGGACCGCGCATAATTCTGTGCTGAGAGCGCCCTGTGGCGACCCAGGATTCATCTCTGTCTTGACATCTTTTAAGTCGGGTGGAGCGCGTATTAACTTAAAGATTTGTTTATCCGCCGTTTCTATGCTCGGCTTCTTGAAGTCTTCTGGGACTCCATCCTTCCACTTCACCAGTACATATGTCATGGGAGGTTCTGATCTGACATCCACTATGTATGCTTTTTGTTGCGGGGACAGTGACACCACTAACTGTTTCACTGCATCATCTTGCCAGGTCCCTGCAAGTTCTATGATCACTACTTCATGTGGATCTGTTTTTACTACTGCGCACCACTTTGCTATTTCTAGTGGGTCCATGCTGGTACCTTTTGGCTGCTATTTGCTGCAACAGAATCCCGGACTCAAGAGCCCCCACGTGTAGCGCTACCCCCAGTTAAGAGAGCCGCTGGTTTTGTTTTCTCGGGCCCTGTATACAGCACCGCCAACCCCCGGAAATCTGACTCGACCCACTCTGGCACAGTTAGTCTAGGGATAGCTTCCTATCACTCTCAGGTGTATGATACTTAACAGTTCCTAAATAGACAAACAACACTCTGAGGCAGGAATATGAATAAGTAATAGCTTTACTATAAAATGGTGGCATAAAACATGGCATGCAACACTTACATGGGTCTGCAGAACCCTGTATCAACCAATGCTACAGAGGCAGCACTATAATATGGCGCCGTGCAGTATCCACTACGCGGAGCTATTATGGCGTGCGCGCCCTAAGACACAGCAACACAAACTTTATAACTTTTCTTACCTATGTCAGGCCTGACAGTGTATGAAATAGTCCCCTTTCCCTAAGGCAGTGTTTCTCAACTCCAGTCCACAAGGCGCACCAACAGGTCATGTTTTTGGGATTTCCATTGATTTGCACAGGTGATTTGAGCAGTTTCACTGCCTTAGTAATTACCACAGCTGTTTCATCTGCAGGAAATCCCAAAAACATGACCTGTTGGTGCGCCTCGAGGACTGGAGTTGAGAAACACTGCCCTAACGGAGTAAGATTTTAGAGGTGGTAACTCGTAGCAGCAGTATGCAAACAGGGGGGTAGGCACTTCAACTCTGTCCCAACTACCGGACCCCCAAAGAACACAGGTGAGCGAACAGTGGGCCTAGGCAGTCTATAGGCCTGAATATAACTCAGTCTATGGATATGGGCAGGTGCCCGCTCACCGTTCCAGGCGCGATCCCAGCCTGGGTCTTCCATCACGTGTGTCCGTCGCACACAGCGTCTGCAACCGATCGGGTCCCCGATCCAACTGGAGTCCTACACTGACGATCCAGGATCCACCCAGGCTCCGCAGGACGGTGAAAAGCTCTTCGGACTTCGGGTAAGGCCTTAGGCTTCAGGCCTTACCCCACAGCAGATCCGCGCAGGATGACTTGTTGCTTGAAGCGCGCTGTCCCAAGAGAGTGAGCTTCCCCCCGCCTCCCTCTTAAGTAACCTCCCCCATGAGTCTCTGCGGCGGAACCTCCGCCCTGAGGCCGAATGGGGCTCTGGGTACTGTAGTCCCGGGGCCTTAAAGGAGACCCCGCTACACAACTATAATACAATATTTACAACAAAAGGGGAGCACGGTAAACAGAATAAAACCAGAGATGCAAGGAATAGTCAGGAAGGGGAACCATAACAAAGGGAGCAGATAAGAGGCAGCAGGGTACTAGATACAGGTACAGGGCAGGAGCAGGGTCGGGCAGGAATAAGGCCCAGGATAAATCAGCAAGTGGTATCTGGGTAGCTGGTAAAACACTGAAGCAAACCGGTTAGAGTTTACTCTCCATCGGGTGCAAATCGCTTCTCACACTTATGATGCCCGGAAGAATAAGCCTGACAGCATATGTTATGTGTTTTAGTACCGCATCCAGAACATACTCAGAAAATACTCGTATCAACTCTAATGTTAAATATTAGATTTGCTATTCCTTGAATTATTGTTGTAACGTTGTAATGATCACCACATCTCTTGTATGTTTTTATGAGTATATAAAATAAACATATTGAAAGAAAAGAAACACTGAAGCAAGAGGGAAATGTAGAGGAGAGACTAAACCCTCCCAGCAGCCAGCATCAGGTGAAGACTAATTGCTAGGATCTTATACAAAGAAAAACTCACTGCACTCCGGTAAGAAAACACAAGACATGGGGAGCTGCCAGCACTAAAAGTTCAGATATTAAAACTTTCATGTCTAAAACAAAGTGCAGTGCTATAAAATAAAAAATAAATAAAAAAGAATAATAATAATAATAATAATTATATATATATATATATATATATATATATATATATATATATATATATATATATATATATATATATATATATATATATACACACAGTATATATGTTAGTGTTTGGCTGAAGTCATTTATTACCAATCAACTGTATTTACTCTTTTTAAATCATAATGGCAACAGAAACTACAAAATCACCCTCATCAAAAGTTTACATACCCTGGGGATTTTGGCCTGATAACATGCATACAAGTTGACACAAAGGGGTTTGAATGGCTAATAACGGTAACCATCCTCACCTTTGCTTGTAATTAGTGTGTGTGTAAATTTTTGCAAACCGCAGGTTCGTGGCGGGTCCCATTCATTTTAATGGCAGGCGAACATGAAAAACCTCCAGGTCATATTTGCAGCCGCAAAATACTAACTAGCTGTGCACACATAGTGCCACAACATGGACACTGACATACCAGAAGTATTAAGCAAATCTGCAATTGACAAGCATTCTTTTTCTATCTGTGAAATTTTGTCAATTCAGGAGCGCATGAAGGCCATGGAGGAGAGGCAAGGCCAGGCTATGAAGGGGGTGCAGGAGATTATCCTGCTATTGGAAAAGTTGCCATAATTTTTAAAAATTTTTTATAAGTTATATAAATCGTTTATACAGTTATAACGTGTATTTTTTTTTGTAATATTGCTCGGTTTTAGTGTAATAGCTCGGCCTAAATCAGCCAGAACTGACAGCAGCGGGTAAATACATGTCAAATACATATAAGGTCCATTCACACGTCTGTAAAATGGGTCCGCATCCGTTCCACAATTACATGTATATGCAGTAATGTTTGTCTGCCATCTTACCTTTCCTCCTCATGTGTTCATCTTAGAGGCCAGACTCTCTCACCTTGCTGCTTTTATAATCTCTCCTCCCAGCCTGGCTCCACCCCAGGGCCTATCACAGAATTCTATATTAACCATAACCTGTGCACTGCAAGTCTGCCTTGCTGATCAACGTGTTTGTTTAAGCATTGTGTGTTTGGGTTCCTGCCTGCCGTGTGCTACGTGTGTCTCTGTGTTACGATATTGGCTTTTTCCTGACTATCCCTGTCTGCTTGTGACCTTGACCTTCGGCTTGTCCTTCATTTATCCTTGTCTGCTTGTTGCCCTGACCTTGGCTTTTTCCCTCACTATTCTTGTATCCTGTGCTGCTGCTTCCCTTCTATCCTCCTTACCCTACGGAGCGTGAGCTAGGGGACTCTGGGGGCCGTGACCTGGACCCAGCTGCAGCGTAACATCCTCACCACTAGAGGGTCTGGTGAAAACCTGCTGGATCTTAGACTCCGCGCCCTGGGGAATCTTGGGCTCTAGCTCCCTGTGGATCCCTGTTGTGCTCCACTGGTCCCGCTTTCCTCAACCACCCAGTGTCTCTTCCGCAGCAGTCAGCCATAGGGTTCACTACCTTGTGGTGCACTCCTGACCCCCAAACGGTGTGCATCTGTCATCTGGCCACAGGTGACCTGACACACAATTTAGCGGAACGTTTACAGACCCATTGATTTTCAATTCCAGTCTGAAAAATTATGCATTCACAGCCTGGATAAAGAAGTAAGTGTCAGCCAGTACAGGCCCCAAAAATTAGCCAACAGGCGTTCACCTGACAGCAAAGAACTTTGTATTCTGTGGCTGGAGGTACATTCGGCATTCAGAGGATAAATAAGTTTTGGCCATTACAGGCCCCAAAAATTAGACATTCAACGGACATAAAAGGCCTTTTATGCCGCTGTATTTACCTAAGACAGGGACCATGAATTGTTATGGGTGGTGGCGGATATTTGTGGCCTGTCATGAGGAATTTGAATCAAACATGGTCTACTGGTCACATGTGTTGAATTCCTCTGAGATCCATGCCTCATTCATTTTTAGAAATGTGAGGTAGTCAACACTGTCGTGAGCTAGGCGAGTGCGCTTATCGGTCACGATCCCCTCTGCTGCGCTGAACGTCCTTTTGGACAGGACACTGGACGAGGGGCAAGCCAACAGTTCCATTGCAAATTGTGCAAGCTCTGGCCAGAGGTCAAGCCTGCCCACCCAGTAGTCAAGGGGTTCATCACTTCTCAGAGCGTCCACATCGGCCGTTAACCCAATGTAGTCGGACACCTGTCGGTCTAGGTGTTCCCTGATGCTGGGTCCGGATGACAGCTGTCGATGGGTCGGCTGAAAGAATGATCTCATATCAGAAGTGACCAACACATCTTCAAACCGCCCTCTTCTTGCAGGCGCTGTTGGATTGGTACCCGCAACTCTTTCTCTGTGAGTGGAAATTCCTCTGCCAGCGCACGCAAAATCAGAATGCAGCATTTCTCTAAGCAAGGCCTGGAAGCCCTCTGTGATGGTGGTAACATTTCTGGCATTTTTTGTTTGTACCGGGGGTCTAAGTACGTTGCCACCCAGTACTGGTCCTTGCCCTTTATGCTTTTTATACGGGGGGTCCCTCTTAAAACACTGGAGCATGAAGGCCCCCATTTGCACTAAACTGGAAGCGGTGTGGTGGCCTGGCTCCTGCTCATCAACCAGGATAATGTCGTCCTCGTTCTCCTCCCCCCATCCACGGACAACAACAGGGATCCCAGAAAGGTTTAAAGCATGCTCTTCTTGCTCCTCCTCCTCATCCTCCCCGGCACCATCCTCCTCTGACTCCTCTTCAGACTCCTGTTGTTGACTTGTCTCAGATGGAGTAGCCCCCCCTGGGAATTCATCCAGCATTGCGACTTCCTCATCTTCCTGCTCCTGCTTCTCGACGGCTTGATCAATGACACAACGCAATGCACGCTCCATAAAGAAGGCGTAAGGTACGATGTCACTGATGGCGCCATGGCTGCGACTGACCAGTTTGGTGATCTCATCAAATGGCCGCAGAAGTCTGCAAGCGTCGCGCATGAGCAGCCACTGGCGCGGTGAAAAAAAAAACAAGCTCCCCAGAACCTGTCCTGCCGCAGAGTTAGTACAGGTAGTCGTTAACTGCACGTTTCTGCTGGAGCAGCCTATCAAGCATATACAAGGTTGAGTTCCATCACGTCGGGCAGTCACAAATAGGACGTCTGACCGGCAGATTGTGTAGCCGCTGAATGTCAGCAAGGCGAGCCATGGCCGTGTAAGATCTTCTGAAATGGGCCGAGATTTTCCTTGCCTGCCGCAAAACGTCCTGGATCCCAGGGTATTTGACAACGAATTGCTGCACGATCAAGTTCAAGACGTGTGCCATGCATGGCACGTGTGTAATTTTGCCATGTTTCAACGCGCTCAGCAGATTGGCACCGTTGTCGCACACCACTTTACCAACTGTCAAATTGAGCGGTGTTAGCCACTGATCTGCCTGTGAACGCAAAGCTGAAAGGAGTGCAGGGCCAGTGTGGCTCTTGGCTTCCAGGCACAACAGATGCAGCACAGCATGGCAACGTCTCAACTGGCATGTCGAATAGGTTCTGGGGATCTTGGGCGGCGCAGCGGAAGAGACGGCAGCAGCAGAAAAGGAGGAGTCAGCAGAGGAGGAGAGGGAGGATGAAGTAGGAGGAGGAGAAGAGGCAGGCCTGCATGCAATCCGTGGCGGTAAAACCAAATCTACACGGGTGCCACGGGTTACATGCTTGACGGCCGTCATAAGGTTCACCCAGTGGGCAGTAAAAGTTATATACCTTCCCTGCCCGTGTTTTCTAGACCACGTGTCTGTGGTCAGATGTATCTTGGCACCGACACTGTGTGCCAGAGATGCATTCACTTGCCGCGGATCATGGCCATATAGCTCTGGGATGCCCTTCTGCGAGAAATATTTCCTTCCTGGGACCTTCCATTGTGGTGTTCCAATGGCCACAAATTTTCAAAAGGCCTCCGAGTCCACCAGTTTATATGGTAGTAGTTGGTGGGCTATCAGTTCCGACAAGCCAGCAGTCAACCGTTGGGCAAGAGGGTTATCCGGCGTCATCATTTTTTTACGTTCGAACATTTGGCCCACGGAAGTCTGCCTTTTTCCAGAAAAACGTGAGGACAGCATGATGGAAGGTGGAATGGAGGACAATTGTGAGGAGAGAGGAGAAGGAGAAGTAGAAGAGGCTGGACGGTGAGAGCCTGGAGTGTGGCTTTGTGGGTTCTGACGGCATTGCTCCCACTGGGCTCGGTGATGGGAGTTAATGTGCCTTCTTGAGACGGTCGTCCCCAGGTGAGTGTTGGGCTTACCGCGACTTATGCGTTGACTGCAAAGGCTGCAGATGGCAACACTATTGTCAGCAGCGGACACGTTAAAAAAAGACCACACTGCGGAGCCATGTGCCGGCGTCCTGGGAGCGCCAAATGTGACCGTACATGGTTGATGGCTCACTCCTGATACATTAGCAGTCTGGTTTGTCCCTCCTGTGCAATGTAAGTTTGGCCTGCTTCTCCTCCCTATCTGCTGGTCCATCTCTCCCTTTGAACTCCGCTCCTCTTCCTCTCTTGTGGGCACCCACGTGACGTCCCTAGACACGTCATCATCAATGCCACCTTCCCCACCACTAACATTAGAGATCTCTGAGTAGGCAGCAACAGCGAGGACCAACCTCCTTGGGCTGATCTGGGTACTGTCGTCAGACTGCTGAGTGGCGGTTGTTGCTACCTCCTCTTCCTGATCCAATGCCAAGAATGCCTGCGCATCGGAAATGTCTTGTGATGGATTGGAAAATAATTCCTGTGACTCAAGCGGAGGGTATATGGTGGTGGTGGTGTTGGTGGTAGTGTCTTTGGGGCTGCACACAGCAGAGAGTGAAGAGGGTGCAGATAGAGAGGATGAGGAAGGTGCAGAGGAGTAAGGCTGAGTGAGCCACTCAACCAAGTCTGGTGCATCCTTTGACGTAATCGAAACGCACCTTCTGCAACTTCCCACTTTGGCTCCGGCCTGGTGCTCCTGCCCTACCCCTACCACCCCTGCGGAAGGGCCTGCCTCTTCCTCTGCCTGTCATTTTTTTAAATGACCCTGTGACAAAAGTCTCTAGAGAAGTGCAGTATATGTGGAAGAAGGTATATAACACTCTGCTTCAATCTGTCGTTTTGGGGGGCCACTGGTCTATCACACCAGTTATAATACTTTTTTCTAATTGCGTTTGCCACTCTTGTAGTTGTAGTATCGCTGCAGAACCGCTCAGCAGTCACAATGCTGCACAATAGAAATGCACTATAATATGCTTTCTATATTTGAAAGTATATTATAAGTGTATTACACCCCTATATACTGCACAGTGCACACCAAACAATAGTACACCTATACCAGTCCTTAAAAGGACTTTTGTGGACCTAATAGCTAGTGATTTGTGTCACTACAGTCTGTCCCTGCTCCACACAGCAACCTCTCCCTACACTGACAAAAGACAGAATGTGAAATGGCAGCCAGATAAGGTAGGGGGTATGTCCATGTGCTGAAATGTCTCAATTGGCTGTCCTGTACCACATGATGGATGTGTCATGGGTCAAAGTTCTTCACAATGTTAAATAATATAGCGGCCGCGAATAGCGCCATATGTCCGCCGGTTCGGCGAATAGCGAACGCGCAAAGTTCGCCGCGAACCGACAGCGGGGCAAACCGCAAGGCCATCTCTAGTCATGGGGAAAGCAAAATAATTTTCAAAGGATCTGTGGGAAAAGGTAGTTGAACTGTATAAAAACAGGAAAGGGATATAAAAAGATATCCAAGGAATTGAGAATACCAATAAGCAGTGTTCAAACTCTAATCAAGAAAATGAGGAGTTCTGTTGAAACCAAACCACGGTCAGGTAGACCAACTAAAATTTCAGCCACAACTGCCAGGAAAATTGTTCGGGATGCAAAAAAAAAAAAAAAACACAAATAACTTCAGGGGAAATACAGGACTCTCTGGAAACATGTGGTGCGGCTGTTTCAAGATGCACAATAAGGAGGCACCTTGAGAAAGATGGGCTGCATGGTCGAGTCACCAGAAGAAAGCCATTATTATGCAAATGCCACAAAGTATCCCGCTTACAATACTCCAAACAGCACAGAGACAAGCCTCAAACCTTCTGGCACATAGTCATTTGGAGTGATGAGACCAAAATTGAGCTTTTTGGCCACAACCATAAATGCTACATTTGGAGAGGAGTCGACAAGGCCTATGATGAAAGGTATGGAGGTAGATCACTGATGTTTTGGGTATGTGTAAGCTACAAAGGCACAGGAAATTCGGTCAAAATGGTTGGCAAGATGAATGCAGTATGTTATAAAAAAATACTGGAGGAACATTTGCATTCATCAGCCAGGAAGCTGCGCATGGGACATACTTGGACATTCCAACAAGACTATGATCCAAAACACAAGGCCATGTCGACCTGTCATTGGCTACAGCAGAATAAAGTGAAGGTTCTGGTGTGGCCATCTCAGTCTCCTTAACTCAATATCATTGAGCCACTCTGGGGAGATCTCAAACGTGCAGTTCATGCAACACAGCCCAAGAGTTTACAGGAAATGGAGGCTTTTTGCCAAGAGGAAAGAAAGCCTCCGTAGCTGAACTGGAACAGGGTCCGTGTAGGGGGGACATGACAGGGTGTTAAGGGTATCCAGGGAATAGAAGGGTTAAGCCAGTTATTAGTTTTTAAATGGTGGTCAATCCTATTGGTCAATTAGGAGGTGTGTGTGGGGGGGGGGAGCCAGGGGGATATTAGGTCTGTAAAGGGGGTGGGGCTCCAACAGTTTTTCTTGGGAGCCAGGGCAGATCATCTATACTTAAGTTCTCCTATCTTTGCTCTGAAAATGAGTGAGCTGGAGAGTCTTATCTCCCAGCTCAGGGCTGCAGCTGATGTTCACGGTGCAGCAAGGGTGCAGAGCCAAGTCGTGGCCTCACTACAAGGGGTCCAGCAGGGTCCCCCCCAGCCGGGGCCTGTGCCACTGCGTGCTCGGCGGTCTAGGCCGCCGGATCGCTTTAGTCCTGATAGAAGCCCTCGGGCTTAGCGCCACAACGGGAGCCCGCCTACGGACCCTTCAGCCCCCCCTGCCAAGCGCACGCTAGCATCAGCGGGGGGTTAGCCTGGTAGGAATCCCCATCTCAGGCGGAACTCACGGGGGATAGGGTCATCCCGGCGAGTCTATCCGGGCCTATCCTCCGTCGTCCGGATACCGGAGCGGGCGGCTGGCGTGCATTGCGAAGTTCCGGTCGGCACGTCTGCCCAGCGAGGGAGAGATGGAGCTGCGGGCTCCAGCCTGTCTCCTGGTGCGGCCAGCGGCTCATCCCGGATGTCAGTGGAGCGGCGAAGGAGGGCGGGCACGTCTGCCCTAGGGGGGTACCAAGATGGCGGTGCACACCTCTGGGTCACATGTGATGCCCGGGAGTTCGGGCCTGGCGCCCAGTGATGACGTCGGCGGTTGCGGGAGGCCGCGAACAGGACGGAGGAGGCTTGCCAGCGCGTCTGCGGTGCGGAGCTCGCCTGCGGCTGGCGGGGGAAGAGGACGGCCTACAGTGCGGAGTTCGGCGGAGCCCGTGGTGCCAAGGATGCAGTCGGGAGCGGAGTACAGCAGCGCTGAGGACGGTGAGCTGGAAGAGGATGTTGGTGAATCTGCGGGGGATGTCGGTCCGGCGGCTGGCGGGGTTCCCGGCCCCATGCAGCCTGGTGAGTGTGATTCTGCTCTCTTGCCTTTCATTTCTCCCTCTATGCTGGCTGGGGGTCAGGTCTGGGGTGGGGGGGCTGGGGCCCAGGGATCAGAGGTGCTCACCCGGGAGGTGCTGGTGGGTTTGAGGGAGCTGTTGAGGAAGTTGGATAAGGGGGGGGGACAGGGGGTTCAGTAGAGGCGCAGAGGGATGGCCCTGGGACTCAGGGGGAGTCAGCACCGGGAACTCCATCTTCAGCGGTTCAGCAGGGTATGGATGTGCCACAGGCGTATGGCACTATGGCCTCTGGGGAGAAGTCCAAGGAGGACAAGGAGACAGACAAGGTGCGATTGGCGGACTCGGCCAAATGCAAGGTCTATGTTTGCTTTGAAGTGCTCCTTGGGGGGCACATCAACCCTGAGGTGAGGGAAAAAATCTGGAAGGGGGAGTATGTGGAAATTTTTTCCCTGCTCCCACTAGAGAATTTCAACCTTGACCGGGTACAACCGGAGGAGAGTAAGAAGGAAGACGAAGAGAAGCGTAGGTATCGCCTTATTCCTCGCACATTTGCCAACTGGTTGCAGGCGTTTGCGTTCCTGGCGAGTGCGATTTTGTTACTTGGATGCGATAGGGGAGGCGAATAGGGTTAATGGTGGGGTAGCGTGGCTTTGCTACGACGAGCAATTCCGGCAAAGCAAGGCCGGCTATTCGCTGGGATCACAAGGACATTGGCCTCTGGATGAAGCTGATGAGCCAGCCCTTTCCAGGGGGGGGGGGGAGCTAGCGGAGCCTCCACCTCGGTATCGTAGGCCGCTAGAAAAAAAGGGGTGTGCTGGCAATTTAATGACAGTTTCTGCCGTTTTGGGGGTACCTGTCGTTTTAAGCACGAATGTTCTGGGTGTGGTGGGAGCCATTCGCTCGCACGATGTTTCAAAGCAGGAGAAGGTCGGCCAGGGGATGTGACTGGAAAGAGGGACGACTCCGGTGGGGGTGGGAAATATGCTTCCTTTCCTAAGTAGGTACCTGGATCGGGAGTCGGCTCGACTCCTGGGGAAGGGGTTTACGGTGGGTTTCCATATCCCGTGCGCATTGGCAGAAATTCCTCCAATGGCGCCGAACTTACGTTCGGCTCTCCTGTTCCCAGAGTGGTGGCGGAAAAACTTGCTAAGGAAGTTTCTCTGGGTAGGATGAGTGGACCGTTTTCCTCTCCTCCACTTCCGGGCCTGGTTGTTTCTCCTCTGGGAGTTTTTCCCAAGAAGGAACCAGGCAAGTACCGTTTAATCCATCATCTTTCCTACCCAAAAGGGGGCTCGGTTAACGATGGAATTGATCCGCAAGCCTGTGCGGTCACCTATACATCATTTGACGCGGCGGTGGCCTGGGTTTGTAGATACGGACAGGGGTCGCTGTTGGCCAAGACGGACGTGGAGGCAGCGTTTCTCCTGCGTCCTGTTCATCCGGACAGCGTGCACCTTTTGGGTTGTAAATGGAACGATTTATATTTTGTCGATCGCTGTCTGCCTATGGGGTGTTCCATCTCTTGTGCACTTTTTGAGGCATTCAGCTCATTCATAGAATGGGTAGTGTGGGACGTGTCCGGCCTGAACTCCATCATCCACTACCTGGATGATTTCTTGTGTATAGGGCCGCCGGATTCTAACGTGTGCACGGTGCTGCTGGGGACTCTTCAGCACATTGCGGATTGTTTCAGGATTCCTTTGGCTCCTGAGAAAACGGAGGGCCCGGCGACGGAGCTGATCTTTCTGGGCATTACGATAGATTCCGTAGCCATGGAGTGTCGCTTGCCCGTGGACAAACTGATGGCTTTGCGGCGGGAGGTGGACGGCATGTCCGGCAGGCGGAAAGTCAGGTTGCGGGAGTTGCAGTCACTGCTGGGGAAGATTAATTTTGCCTGCAGGATAATTCCTATGGGCAGGATATTTTGTCGGCAGCTATCTTTGGCTACGGTGGGTGTCAGCGGCCCGCGACATTATGTTCGATTGACGAAGGATCTCAGGGCGGATCTTGGGGTGTGGGACGAATTTCTGGCAACTTACAATGGGCGATCGCTGTGGATGTCAGGGCCAGTGAGCAATCCGGATCTGACGCTGTTTACGGACGCTGCGGGGTCAGTAGGTTACGGAGCGTTCTTTCAGGGTAAGTGGAGCACGGGTCGGTGGCCTGAGTCGTGGAGTGAGGCTGGTTGGTTGAAGAACCTGATCCTTTTGGAATTGTTTCCAATCGTACTGGCGGTGGAAATCTGGGGTGAGGCTTTTCGCAACCGGAAGGTGCGCTTCAACTGTGACAACATGGGAGTGGTGACGGCCATCAATAACATCTCGGCTTCCTCTCTGCCTGTGGTGCACCTATTGCGCCATTTGGTCTTGTTGTGCCTTCAGTTGAATGCTTTTATCTACGCTGTCCATATTCCAGGAGTTACTAACAAGATTGCAGATGCCTTGTCTCGTTCGCAGTGGACGGAGTTTCGCGTGTTGGCCCCGGAGGCGGAGCGGCATGGAACACCTTGTCCTCCACGTCTATGGAAGGTAGTGTGGGAGTCGCCGCAGGATTGATCTGGGATTCCCTGAGTGAGGCGACATGGGAAGCGTATTCCAGAGCGTGGAAGGAATGGAATGCGTTACTGGCTGAGGTAGGGGGTCTGGCTCAAGGGGGTGATGTTTATTCTGTGGTGGTCTATTTCATTGTGCGGAATTTTATATGGGGGGTGTCCGCTTCTGCTGTTGACCGTAAGTTGGCAGGCCTTGCGTTTTGGTTTAAGTTGCAGGGTATGGGGGATGCCACAAAATCCTTCATGGTGCGCCAGACTATGAAGGGATAGCGCAAGGGTCGTAGGTCTAGAGATTCCAGACATCCTGTGTCGGTTGCCATATTAAGGGCAGTCTTGGAGCGCCTGGGCTCGGTTTGTTCGCATGCATACGAACAGATTTTGTTTCGGGCCGCTTTTTTACTGGCTTTCTTTGGGGCCCTTCGGCTGGGCGAGCTGGCCAGCCCTTCCGGATCGGTCGCTGGTGGTGTTTTGTGGGAGGATGTAGTGTTCACTAATGACTCGGTTCGGATTGGAATACGACGTTCCAAGACGGATCAGTTGGGGAAAGGTGTGCATTTGGAAGTGTTCCAGGGCACGGAGGCAGGCCTTTGCCCGGTGGTTGCCTTATCTCGCTTTGCTGACTTGCGTCCGCAGCTAGCGGGCCCGTTCTTGGTTCATGCGGATGGTTCATGCTTGTTGCGATTCCAGTTCGTGGCTGTCTTTCGCAAGTGTCTGGGGGCGGCAGGGTTAGATCCTAAACAGTATGGGTCTCACTCTTTTTGCATCGGCGCGGTTACCGAGGCGTCTCGGTGGGGGTTGGACGATGCTGCGGTCCGGCGGATCGGCACGTGGGAGTCCAATAGGTATCGGCTGTACAGCAGGCCGCATTTGCTGTAGTGGGTGGGGTCTGTTTCCTTATATCTTGGTGCCCGGCTAGGGGTTTGTCCTAATTTTCCACCCCCTTTTTCTTATTGTTGTATATGTTGTTTGTTAATGTGTTTTTCCCTGTATGTCGGAGGGTGGTACCGTGTTTGTTTTGTTTGCTTACAGGTCAGAGATGCCTTGTATGGATCCTGGGGCACTCTTACGTGTACTGGGGGGCCAGGAGGGCGGAGGTCAGTCCTGAAGCCAGGCAGCTGGGAATCCCCCGGGAGTTGGGTAGTGTTCGTTGGATAGGGGTCCGGGGGAAGTTTTGTGGAATAAGGTGGCCCCCGAAGCAAAAAGATTTTCCCGTCTGGACAGGCCCCCGGACATTCTTGTTATACACGCGGGGGGCAATGATCAGGGTGTTAGAGCTTCTAGAGAGCTTATTCGGGATATCCGTTTTGATGTTATCCGGCTTCGTTGTGACTTACCGAATACCCTGTTGGTTTGGTCGGATATCGTAGCACGCACCGCGTGGCGTGAGGCCAGATCTGTGGCAAAAATCAACAAAGCACGGGTGAAAGTCAATAAAGAGGTGGGGACGTTTTTTGTTAGGAATGGGGGTCTGGTGGTCCGGCACATGGACTTGGAAGAGGACACTTGGCGTTTCCTTAGGGGTGATGGAGTTCACCTTAACGCTGTTGGCACTGATTTGTGGTGTCTGGGTTTGGAGGATGGAGTGCAGGGGGCTTTTCGGGTGGTGCGGGGCGCGCAGGTGTAAGGTGTCACACCTGCGGCGCTGGTGGCATTTTGGGGTCCTTGGCGGTGGTATAATTAGGTTCATTTGGGTAAGGGGTGGAGAACCATCTCAGGTATGATATCCTCGAGTGGGAACGAATCACTGGTTAGTGAACGGAGAGCGGTAAGGACCCTGGGTGGCTGAGGTCAGCTGGGTTTAGGCCCTGAGTCTATAAGTAGCGACTGGGGTGGCACTCAGCTAGCTGGTGCCTTGGACACAATAAAAGGGGGATGGTTAGAGTGGTACCGTCAAGGATCTCAAAAAATCATTATGTCTGTTTTTGTTTGGTCACTTGAAATGTTATGATGGTTAATTTAATTATAATAATTTGTTTGTTAATAAAAGGCCGGGTTCGGCCATTTTACCCCAAAGAAGTTGGTGTGGTCTTTTACTCAAGAGAAGGGGTGGGGAACTGGAGTAGCAAGTAAGTGGTAAGGTTAAGTATTATGGTTAGCTCTTAGCTACCCTAGTCAAGAAAGCCCCTGTAGCTGAACTGGAACAGGGTCAGTGTAGGGGGGACATGACAGGGTGTTAATGGTATCCAGGGAACAGAAGGGTTAAGCCAGTTATTAGTTTTTAAATGGGGGTCAATCCTATTGGTCAATTAGGAGGTGTGTGGGTGGGGAGCCAGGGGGATATTAGGTCTGTAAAGGGGGTGGGGCTCCAACAGTTTTTCTTGGGAGCCAGGGCAGATCATCCCTCCCTCCCGCCCTAATAGTGAGTTTAGGTTTAGGGTGTTTTATGGTGTGGCATTTTGGGGTCCTTGGCGGTGGTATAATTAGGTTCATTTGGGTAAGCGGTGGGGAACCATCTCAGGTATGGTATCCTCGAGTGGGAACGATTCACTGGTTAGTGAACGGAGAGGAGTAAGGACCCTGGGTGGCTGAGGTCAGCTGGGTTTAGGCCCTGAGTCTATAAGTAGCGACTGGGGTGGCAACTCAGCTAGCTGGTGCCTCGGACACAATAAAAGGGGGATGGTTAGAGTGGTACCGTCAAGGATCTCAAAAAATCATTATGTCTGTTTTTGTTTGGTCACTTGTTTTGATGGTTAATTTAATTATAATAATTTGTTTGTTAATAAAAGGCCGGGTTCGGCCATTTTACCCCAAAGAAGTAGGTGTGGTCTTTTACTCAAGAGAAGGGGTGGGGAACTGGAGTAGCAAGTAAGTGGTAAGGTTAAGTGGTATGGTTAGCTCTTAGCTACCCTAGTCATGGGCAGCTTTACCATCTGAGAAGATAAAGAACCTCATCCACAAATACCACAAAAGACTTCAAGCTGTCATTGATGTTAAAGGGGTTGTAAAGGTAAACGTTTTTTCACCTTAATGCATTCAATGCATTAAGGTGAAAAAACATCTGCGGATTAGCGCCCCCCCCCCAGCCCCCCTTTTACTTACCTGACCCCTCGAAAGTCCCACGCCATGAACACGCTTGCTTCTCGGCCAGGCTTCTCGGTGCATTCATTGGCTTGCGCTGCTGTCAATCACATCCAATTACGCGGCACGCCGGGGGGCGGGGCCGAGTGATACAGTGAGTGGCTATGGCTGCCGGCTGCATCACGGGAGCACGCCCGCAAGAACTCCTCACCATGGGAGCTCACTCGCATGAAGGTGTGGAGTTCTTGCGGGGGGGAGCCACTCTGTGCAAACTGAGATGCACAGTGGAGGTAAGTATAACATGTTTGTTATTTTTAAAAAAATTAAAAATCTCTTTAGTGTTCCTTTAAAGCAGGCAATACACGGTATTAAGAACTCGGGTATGTAAGCTTTTGATCAGGGTCATTTGGGTAGTTTCTCTTGTAATTATGATTTAAAAAGAGTAAACACAGTTGATTGATAATAAATGGCTTCAGCCAAACACTAACCATGAGTGAAGAAAGTTTTTGTGTTATCATTCATATTCTGTGAAAAATGACCAAGAAATCATAAATTCTGCCAGGGTATGTAAACTTATAAGTACAACTGTATATACTGTGTGTGTATATATATATATATATATATATATATATATATATATATATATATATATATATATATATATATATATATATATATATTACACACACACTGTATATATATATATTAGTTATAGTATCTCACATAAGTGAGTACGCCCCTCACATTTTTGTAAATATTTTATTATATCCTTTCATGTGACAACACTGAAGAAATAACACTTTGCTACAATGTAAAGTAGTGAATGTACAGCTTTAACAACAGTCTACATTTTCTGTCACCTCAAAATTATTCAAATCACAGCCATTAAAGTCTAAACCGCTGGCAACAAAATGAGTACCCCTCTAAGTGAAAATGTCCAAATTGGGCCCAATTAGCCATTTTTCCTCCCTGGTGTCATGTGACTCGTTAGTGTTACAAGGTTTTAGATGTGAATAGGGAGCAGGTGTGTTAAATTTGGTGTTATCGCTCTCACTCTCTCATACAGGTCACTGGAATTTTAACATGGCACCTCATGGCAAAGAACTCTCTGTGGATCTGAAAAAAATTGCATGAATGCCAATATGTACTGTGACATACTAAAGCAGAGCATGATCCCCCTCCCTTCGGAGACTGGGCCGCAGAGCAGTATTCCAACATGGTAACGACCCCAAACTCACCTCTGCCTTGCTAAAGAAGCTGAGGGTAAAGGTGATGGACTGGCCAAGCATGTCTACAGACCTAAACCCTATTGAGCATCTGTGGGGCATCCTCAAACGGAAGGTGGAGGAGCGCAAGGTCTCTAACATCCACCAGCTTCGTAATGTCGTCACGGAGAAGTGGAAGACTACTCCAGTGGCAAACTGTGAAGCTCTGGTGAACTCCATGCCCAAGAGTAACCCAAATAATGGTGGCCACACAGAATATTGACACTTTGGGCCCAATTTGGAAATTTTCACTTAGGGGTGTACTCACTTTTGTTGCCAGCGGTTTAAAAATTAATGGCTGTGTGTTAATTTGAGGGGACAGAAAACTTACACTGTTATACAAACTGTACACTCACTACTTTGCATTGTAGCAAAGTGTAATTTCTTCAGTGTTGTCACATGAAAAGATATAATCAAATGTTTACAAAAATGTGAGGGGTGTACTCACTTTTGTGAGATACTTTATATTATTATACAGGATTTATATAGGGCCAACAGTTTGCGCAGCGCTTTACAACATGAGAGCAGACAGTACAGTTACAATACAATTCAATAAATGAGGAATTAAAGGGCCCTGCTCGTTACAGGTTACAATATAGGAGGGAGGGCCAAGTGATACAAAAGGTAATAACTGTGGGGGATGATCTGATGTAGAACAAAAAAGTAAATTTGTTAGGTGTGGGCAGGATAGGCTTCTCTGAAGAGGAGGGTTTTCAGGGATCGTCTAAAGGCAAACAGAATAGGAGATAATCGGACAGATTGGGGAAGGGAGTTCCATAAAATGAGGAAGGCTCAGGAAAAGTCCTGGAGGCGAGCATGGGAGGAGGTAGCAAGGGAGCTAGAGAGCAGAAGGTCATGGGAGGAGCGAAGAGAATGATTAGGTTGGTATTTAGAGACAAGGTGTCAAGTACCTGGTGGGTAGAGCGTGGTTTATGCAGAGGAAGGCCTCTCTTGCACCTCTGGCTCAGGGCTCCTGGTAAAGTTTACAGGTATCGCAGGAGTGCAGAGTCGCAAGAGTGCCGGTAAACAAGCTTGCTGTTGGGCTGCTTCTCCAGTAGTCCGCCAGACGGCAGCGGGTCTCCGTGGACAGGAACAGGCTGGTACTTAGCTGAAGAGCAGGTTCCAAAGGTAGCTGGACAGGTGCTAGGAACTTGGTAGCTCTGGAGGGACTGGAACGCAAGCAGAGTCAGACAAGCCGGGTCATACACAAAACGATCAGATGCGTAGGCAGGAGAATGGTAAAAGGACAAGCTGGGGTCGATGCAGGTGGAAAACTGGAATAGTCAGGAACAAGCTGGGTCAATACTTTAAGAGCAGATGCAGGTAACAGAAAACAGATACTTACAGAACGCTGTAGAAGAGACAGCACTGATCCTGGGTGCTGATCCAGCTTAAATAGCCCATTTGCCGCCCTTATCTGTCACGGAATGCACCGCGCACATTCGCGAATGCGCATATACATTTGCATGGTCGCATTTCTGCGCATTCGCATATTTTCGCACACGTTAACGCTCCTCTACTTCCAGGCAATCGGGGAAAAGGGATTCTTCTGCAGCTATTATTAGGTCTTCTGAAAGAGCCTTCCTGACACCTGGTTAGTGATGTAGCTGGGAGAAGAGTTGTGGATGGCTTTGTAAGTTGTATTTTGAATTAAATTTGTTGGGTGATCGGAAACCAAAGGAGGGATTGAAAGAGAGGCGTAGCAGACACTGAGCGGTTGGTAAGGTGGATGAGCCTGGCAGCAGCATTCATAATGGACTGAAGGTGGAATAGACTAGGTAAAGGTAAGCCAAAGTATAAGGAGTTGCAGCAGCCGAGGCAAGAGATGACCAGGGAGTGAATTAGGAGCTTTGTGGCGACATTGGTTAGGAAGGGGCGTATTTTGGAGATGTTGTGGAGGTTGAGGCAGCAAGATTTGGACAGTGATTGGATGTGGGGCCGAAAGTATAATTCACAGTCCAGGATTACACTTAGAACCTTGGCATGTGGGGATGGGCTGATAGTTGTGCTATTGATCTTGACAGAGATCAGGGGAAGGGGCATGTGGGGGAGGAAATATTATGAGCTCAGTTTTGGATAGATTGAGTTTGAGGAAGTAGTGTGATGCCGCATACACACGACCGTTTTTCACGACGTTAAAAATGCACCTTTTTAAATTGGGCATTAAAAACGATTGTGTGTAGGCTCCAGAGCATTTTTAACGACGTGAAAAATGGGCTAAAAAAAATGAGAACCTGCTCTATTTTTTCACGTAGTTTTTTTTAACAACGTGAAAAACGGTAGTGTGTATGCTTTTACGAGGGGAAAAAAAACGCGCATGCTCAGAATCAAGTATGAGACGGGAGCGCTCGTTCTGGTAAAACTATCGTTCGTAATGGAGATAGCACATTCGTCACGCTGTAACGGACTGAAAAGCACGAGGCTGAAAAGCGCGAATCGTCGCTTTACTAACATGAAGGGTGGCGCCATTTGAACAGAACTTCCCCTTTATAGTGCCGTCGTACGTGTTGTACGTCACTGCGCTTTGCTGGAGCGTTTTTTGTAATGAACGTGTGTATGCAAGACAGGCTTAAGAGGAAACAAGAAAAATCACGTTGAGAAAAACGTTGTTTTTGAAAATGACATTAAAAACGATCGCGTGTACGCGGCATTAAGATCCAGGCTGATATGTCTGTTAGTAAATTAGTGATACGTGAGGAGACTGAAGGAGTGAGCAGAGGGATGGAGGGACAAATTTAGGTGTCGTCGGCATAGGGATAGTATTGGAAGCCATAGGAGGCTATCAGCTGACCCAGAGAGGAGGTGTAGATTGAGAATAGAAGAGATCCAAGAACAGAACCTTGGGGGACCCCAAAAGAGAAAGGAAGAGGAGAGGAGGAAGTGGAATTGTAAGTTACACTGAAGGTACAGTTGTATAAGTAGGAAGAGAACCAGCAAAGAGTACAGTCACAGAGAACAAAGAAGTAAAGTTTTTTGAGAAGGAGGAGGTGGTCAACCATATCAAAGGCAGTATAAAGGCCCAGGAGCAGGAGTACAGAATAGTGCCCACTAGCTTTGGCTGTTAGTAGATCGTTTATTCATTTTAGGAGGGCAGTTTCTGTGGAGTGAATAAATATATTGGTGTGCTGAGACCAACCCTATTTTGTGTCACAAATCAATAAATGTGTAATAACACAATAATTCCACTAATAAAGTACTATAAGTAAAGTGATACTGTGCTAATTATTACAAAAAATAAAGTGCAAGCTGAATCCTGAATGGATGTTGCTCTGTGCATAAATGAAATAGCAGCAATAGGCTTACATACAGTGCAAAGGTAGCAATAAGCTGTACTCACAAACATCAATAAGCAATAATGGTAAACATAAATACAAATCCGAAAGGAAAAAAGTTCATGAAAGTCTACTTATGGTGCTGATTGTAATTCCAAAGACTTCCACCGGAGGCACTAATCCGTCATGCAGGAATAATGGTGCTAGTTAGTTGTTAATCCATATGTGGAGTAAACACATTGAAACAAAAGAGGACAATCATAGTGCAGCATATTAGGAAATATTGATCCAAGCAGACAAAGATAGTATATCACTCACATGTGACCATTAGACAAATGTGCATAGCACAGCTCAGCAGAGCGATCTCCTCATTCAGTGTCTGTGTATGACAGACTATTGCTGACAGCTTCACTAGGTTCCTCCCTACGCGTTACATCAGAGTCACCTGACTTACTCATGGGTAACCATGTGATGTGGCAGCTGGTTTATTTTCTACTGTTGAGCACGTACTGAATGTCACTAAACAGGAGGGGATTTTTTTCATCATTGCTGGTATGCGTAATAACACAAAATAAAGCACAAGTTTACAACTTTAATATAAAACGTTTAGTTAACACAAAAGGCAGATAGATTTAATAGCTAAAAATAGATAAAAACTGACCCATCAGCTACATAATATAGCTGTAGAAAACCACAATGCTAGGGTCCATGTGCCATCCAGTGGCCAACCATGATATTGCAGTTAGCAAATATATTTAACTCATATAATGATGCACATATAGAACAGTACGCATTTCTGTGAAATGTTGAGGGCGAAATCCAGACTGAAGGGGATCAAGAAGGTTATTCTCAGTGAGGTGGTCGCTCAGTTGGGTGGAGACTAGAGTTAGAAAGTGTAAAATAGAGCCGGGGATGAACATAGCATTTGTGAGGGTCCTGAGGGAACAGGGTCCAGAGGGCAGGTGGTTAGCTGGATGTTAGAAAGAAGTTCAGCAACCTTGTCTATAGTGGTGGGGGTTGAATGAAGAAAGAAATTATTGTACCTGTGGACATGGAGTGTTAAGTGGAGAAGATACCTGTACAGCGGAGATTTCCTCACAAATTGTATCAATCTTATGTTATATATAGTAGGTAGGTAGGTGAGGTTGA
Organism: Rana muscosa; assembly: GCA_029206835.1. Classification (NCBI taxonomy): domain Eukaryota; kingdom Metazoa; phylum Chordata; class Amphibia; order Anura; family Ranidae; genus Rana; species Rana muscosa. The sequence goes on from CM055122.1 coordinate 1,216,543,631, forward strand.
AAAAAGACACAAGTCCATCAAGTCCAACCTACTGTATGTGTGTGATTATATGTCAGTATTACGTTGTATAGCCCTGTATGTACTGGTCGTTCAGGTGCTTATCTAATATTTTTTTGAAACTATCGATGCCCCCCGCTGATACCACCACCTGTGGAAGGGAATTCCACATCCTTGCCACTCTTACAGTAAAGAACCCTCTACGTAGTTTAAGGTTAAACCTCTTTTCCTCTAATTTTAATGAGTGGCAACATGTCTTGTTAAACTCCCTTCCGCAAAAAAGTTTTATCCCTATTGTGGGGTCACCAGTATGGTATTTGTAAATTAAAATCATATCCCCTCTTAAGCGTCTCTTCTCCAGAGGGAATACGTTCAGTGCTTGCAACCTTTTCTCATAACTAATATCCTCCAGACACTTCATTAGCTTTGTTGCCCTTTTTTGTACTCGCTCCATTTCCAGTGTATCCTTCCTGAGGACTGGTGCCTAGAACTGGACAGCATACTCTAGGTGCGGCCAGACCAGAGTCTTGTAGAGCGGGAGAATTATTGTTTTATCTCTGGGGTTGATCCCCTTTTTAATGCATGCCAATATTCTGTTTGCTTTGTTAGCAGCAGCTTGGCATTGCATGCCATTGCTGAGCCTATCATCTACTAGGATGTTTGAAGTGATTGACGATCTCCTGAGCAATGAGTGAGTTAGTGGGTGGAAGTAGTGAAGGACAAAGTAGAGAGTTTAAGGTAGAGAAGAGTGTACAAAGATGGGATGATAAGTTGTTAATAAGAGTGATAAAGTAGGTCTGCTTGGCAGTGAGAGGGCAGGAATTGTTTTTTTGGAGAGCAGATTTATATTGGTTGAAATCTTTCTGGGACAATATATATATACTATATAAACAATTGCTGGGATCTGCTGACTGCTGGGAGACACCTGCTGGTGGATCCTGGAACTACAACCTTCTGGTCTGGGAACCACAGTGCCACTAACAGGTGATCCAGTTCCTGACAGTTCTCTACACAGGACTCGCACCACACGCCTTCACCACAATTTGTGACAGTGCTATAAGTATCACAGATATTTTTATATTGTATAAAACATTATTGAACTCACAAGCAGATCTGTACTATAGACTTAGCACAACAGGTATTCTAGGTCAGCCTGCTGGAGGCTGGCTCTCCTACTGCAGTAACCAGGGGTAACTCATTCTAACAACACTGCAGTGCTCCATTCTCCTGCAACCCTACATGTTTTGAAGGAGGAGCCACCTTTATCATGAAGAAGGTTGATGAAGAAGGTTCCAACTATGCTTCATACATTGGATTTTAATCTATGTGTATGTTGATGTGAAAAATTGTTAGATTTTCAGACTGGATAACTGAGAGATTTTATTGTTTGAGATGTGAAACTATGAGGGAAAGAGAAAGTGCTTATTGCAGTGATATTGAAAGATATACAGTATATACTCGAGTATAAGCCGAGTTTTTCAGCACATTTTTTTGTGCTGAAAATGCCCCCCTCGGCTTATACTCGAGTCAACTTTTTGCGCCTGATCTCCCGGAATTTGGGGACACGGTACTGGCTGACTTGGCACACATGTAGCCTCACACTTCCTCTACAAGTGTGCAAAGTTTGTTGTCCGGTGACCTACAGCCGGGGAGCACTGATTTTTCAAAGCCGGGCACTGCTTCCATAGACTCACATGTTAAACTGTAATTTCTCCGGTGACTTTGGGGACCCAGTACCGGCCGGTTGTAGGTCCCCTGGACCCGAAACTTGGCACACATGTAGTCCCATTTCTCCTCTATATGTGTGCAAAGTGTTTTGTCTGGGAGACCTACGACCTGGGAGCACAGATTTTTCAAATCCGGGCACCCCTTCCATAGACTCCCATGTTAAACGTCAGTCTAGTCATGGAAACAGTGAGGCATGGGTACAGTGAGGCATGGGCACAGTGAGGCATGCACATGGACACAGTGAGGCAAAGTGAGGCACAGTGAGGCATGCAGATGGACACCCTAGGTTTATACTCAAGTCAATAAGTTTTCCCATTTTTTTGTGGTAAAATTAGGTGCCTCGGCTTATATTCGGGTATATATGGTAATCTACATGGGGGTAAGGTGTGTTATTAGAAGCTACCTTATTGAGGTAGAAGTGTTAAGGATTTTTCTTTTCTTTCAAGGGAGTGACACCAAGGCAAGATAAGAACATCTAAATCACAAGCTTTTAGTGAGTACATAAACTCAATGGGCAAAGACATCATGTTTACGCAGGAAAAGGCACATAATAACAAATTAACCTTTTTGAACTGTGTGTTACATGTCTTTGGACAAGTCTGAAGTCTATAGGAAACCTAAAAACACAGACCAATTTTTTTCCCCTTGACTACACTAACTACTGGAACACAAAGGGTTATATTGACTCCTCAATATGAGATGGTACAAACACCCAAACACAGAGTCTAATGCCGCGTACACACGATCGTTTTTCACGATGTTAAAAATGCAATTTTTTAAATTGGGCATTAAAAACGATCGTGTGTAGACTCCAGAGCATTTTTAACGATGTAAAAAATGGCCTAAAAACATGAGAACCTGCTCTATTTTTTCACGTTGTTTTTCACGTCGTTTTTTTTAACAACGTGAAAAATAGTAGTGTGTATGCTTTTACGAGGGGAAAAAAACCGCGCATGCTCAGAATCAAGTATGAGACGGGAGCGCTCGTTCTGGTAGAACTAGTGTTCGTAATGGAGATAGCACATTTGTCACGCTGTAACGGACTGAAAAGCACGAGGCTGAAAAGCGCGAATCGTCGCTCAACAAACTTTACTAACATGAAGGGTGGCGCCATTCGAACGGAACTTCCCCTTTATAGTGCCGTCGCATGTGTTGTACGTCACTACGCTTTGCTCGAGCGTTTTTTTTAATGAACGTGTGTATGCAAGACAGGCTTGAGAGGAAACAAGAAAAATCACGTCGAGAAAAACGTTGTTTTTGAAAATGGCATTAAAAACCATTGTGTGTACGCGGCATAAGAACACAGACATCTCAGGAGTGCTTTGAAAGATTGTGGCTACCTAGATTAATTTTGTTTATTTTATGATTTCTGTCTTGTTTCTTAAATGTTTTCATGTTTGACATATGCTTGCGTGCTTGTATTTCTGTGACTTTACATTTTTAATTTTGCTTTTGTCCAAAAATAAAAATAAAAAACGGAAAATTTAGTTCAAATACTTACCGTAATTTTCCTTTCCTGACGAGCTCCATGTCGGCACACCTGGGTGAGGCTCCGCCCACCCCTACGTGATCAGGACTTAACTATAAATTTTTCACTCACCTCAACCTCAGCGTTTCGTAAATATTACTACTTAACTGGGCGGGTTCTGTGCCGACATGGAGCTCGTCAGGAAAGGAAAATTACGGTAAGTATTTGAATTAAATTTTCCGTTTTCCTGATGGCTCCATGTCAGCACAGCTGGGAATTAACTAGCCAAAACAGGGGAGGGATAATGCTACACACTCCAATTCTGACTAAAACAGTAACAGAAACCATAATGCCTCTGACAAACCCAACTGTCATGAATATGAATATTTTGTAATACAGATAGTTTAAGACACCCGGCCTGCTGTCACCCTCAAGGTCTGGACCCTTCTAGTGAGAATGCCGTGACTCTCCTGGCACAGCCAGCCTTACAACCTGCAGGCCAAGGAGATGAGGTTATCAACCAAGAGATAATGATTTTACGGCTCCCAGCAAGATTATTATGTGTTCCACCTGAAAAGGACAAACAGATGTACAGAGCTCCTGATGGCAGGAGTCGCCTTGATTAAATATTTTAGCGCTGAGCCCACATCCGATGGGCTAACTTTTTGAGTACTCCCCAAAGGGAAAGTAGGAGGGAAACCTCTTGTGTGATATGAACTCTAAAGGTCAGTTCAGGCACATATTAGAGCATTGGCATGAGCACCATTCTGTCTGGGAAGTACGCGAGTATGGGTTCTTTAAACCCAAGGACACCAATGCTGATGTAATTGCCACCAGTAAATCAGTTTCAGCGAGAAAGTACCACAGGGTGATTGAAGGCATCCGATGAAATAACATCCATCAGCATTGGTATATCTCATTCCGGAAACAAGTTTGGGGTTTCAACCAAATTGAATCTTGAAAAACTGTATAATTAAGCGTTGGAAGCTTGCTGAATGCCGGTGAAGACAGCGATAGCCAAAATGCATTTCTATAGCATGCTTGCGCATAGAATTAAGTCAAGCCATGCCTGTAGACATTCGAAGCAGGCTTCTGAAGAGTCCAGCATAAAATCTTGATCAGCGAATATACTGGGCATATATGTCCTGTTCTACTATAGGCGTGCTTAGCGCTGACCTTTCTCTTTCGTAGAACTGTTCAAATCTTCACAGAGCATTCGACATCCATTAGGCTCTGCCTCTCTCGACCCAGGCCATCAGTCGGATGCTGGATGAATGGGACTGGAGAAGATTTGATCTACCAGGCAGAGGGCGTCACTCCTTGACACTCATCAGGATGAGTAGCGGGTACCAAAACTGTCACCTTCCCTCGCCCCAGCCTTAGCTGGAAGCTGAGAATCAGAGGGAGCAGCTGAAAAAGGCATCAGCAGTCTTGGCGATCCATTCTGCGGTCAGCACCTCCACTCCGAGCGCTTGCGGCTCCTGGGCCCTGGAATGGAACTTCAGCAACTCAGTGCCGACTGGGAATGTAAGCGGTCTACCTCTGGCAGACAAAACACCAATCTCTGTTAGTTCTCGAAAGACTCGCAGTAGTCTTTATCATCCATTGTCGTCAGACTTGACATGGACAAATAGATCGTCTGAAGATTCTTCCGACCAGGCACATAGGTCGCAAATCGTTGGGAGGATTGACTTAGGTGAATTCTAGAATTAGAGAAAACTTCAGAAGTGAAAGACTGAGCCTTTTTTCTAGATGTAAGCAACAGTCGTTGTGCTGTCCAACTTTCCCAGGACAGGCTTACTCTGGATGAGATGACTGAAGGCTAAGAGCCTGAAAAGGTTGCCTTCAACTCCAAGATGGAGTCTTGGATCCTTGACAAAAGACCATTGGTCCTGAGCTCATTGTTACTGAAGAAGGGCTCCCCTAAACTGGCTGGTATCTGCCTGTACCACCAGATCGTCTGAGCTGCTGGGGCGAGGCGATTTCTATGGCTCAATCTGAGACGTGAAGGATGAAAGATCTCCAAATATGGCCCAAAATGCTTTCCTTAGGGGACCACGTGTCCATCCACAAGCCGTCCCTATGTTCACAGAGGAACCACATAGTGCCCCTAGGGCATGTATGGGTGGCCCAATCCCAAAATAACAGTGAGCATCCTGACATGGAAGTTCTTATTGACTTCTTGGACTAAGCATTTGCTTCTTTGTCTTTCCTGGACTCCCATCCAGAAAAGCGCAGGAGCTACGCTCTCTGGCGTGAGCGTGGACAATAACTCTTGAGTTTTTGGTCTTCTTTAACTCAGTAGACCCTTATCTTGAGGCAGGAGGCTAAACTGGCCACTATTTAATTTAGGCTTGCCCTTCTGCGATTAAGAAAAAAATGCAGTGAGCGCGTTTGTCCTTGAGGGTCGCACGTTCTGATGGTAAGGTCATGTGAATGGCCGATCCCACAAGGGACACATACTATCCAGCGGGGTGGTCCCAACCCCTGGACCTCTATTCGTTCCAAAGGGCGTAACTTTGACATCCTGCTGTGACAATATCCTCCAATCTTGACGAACAAGCACTTGATCCGTTCAGCATCCAGCCGTCTTTTGGAGGTATTTAAAATACTTCCAAAGTTTCACATCTATACACAGACATTTCACCAACCTTAGCAATCTGGACACAGGTCGTCCTCTTTCTCCTGTTCAGAAGAGACTGGAGAGAGTTGATTGGACCAAGAAGGCCCTGAAAGAAGGCTGGACATTGCCAAACAGATGGTCCCCATATGAGAAGAATCTAGTCATTCCTTTAGAGTGTCTTGACCATCTGCTTAATTATAACAACTGGTTAGGTGTCGTGATCTTTATCCTAGGTTGCTTGAACTAGGTAGCATTCTTGCCGTCTGTTTCTTTATGGAAGGATCTGAAGCGGATTGTTTGCTCTAATCCTGGGAATCAGGTTATGATGAATATGTTTTGTTTCAGAACAGCAACACAAAGGTAGGAATTTGTAACAAAATTACAACCATCTGCAGTGTACACAAACCAAGGGAATTGTAGACATCATAGACATGCTTCTCCATACTCTTTTTTCTTTTTTTTTTAAGGAAGACCAAGATCACATAGAAAAATACAAGGATATTCCATGTCTCCAAAGGCCATGGCTGGATTCAGTAGACATTTTTCAGGTGTGCTCCACATACCTTCTCTTCAAAATGCTGGTCTTTGGAGGGGTTTGGCATAGTGGCATGACAGTAAGCAAAACATGAGCAGCCTCCAACAGATTATATCCATGTGTGAACAGACAAAGTGTTACTTTGTGTATCTGTTATGCAGAGTACTCCCTGTCCAGTAATGCAGCATACATTGGATACAAAGCATTTAGCTCACCCAACCTCCGTCATCCGACCATCGACGTTGGCACAGCGCGGGTGCGCGTGCATAGGGGAGTACTCTGCCACAACTGCTGTCCATCTTGTTTGGACCAAGCGGACCCCAGACACGGCTGTTAGCCATGATAAAGCCGCCTCGAGGACCAGCAGCGGGGCTCCCTGGATTATGGTTCTTTAGACTAGACACCAGGGACTTCGTCCAGCTTCATCCACATGTATGGACGGTCCGCCAGCCATTTAGACCGGCTGGGTAGAGGAGCACACCTCCGTCCTGCACGTAGGAGGAAAAGAGAAGAACTCTGAGGTTGAGGTGAGTGAAAAATTTATAGTTAAGTCCTGTTCACGTAGGGGTGGGTGGAGCCTCACCCAGCTGTGCCGACATGGAGCCGTCAGGAAAAGTAAAGTATGTATTTAAAAAATTAGATAAAACAGAAAGCTAGTCCTCAAACTGACAATATTTGCATACAAAAATGAATACTGTTGTTTTAAATGTCGCCCTTTTATTAAACATGTTACTCAAACTCCACACTTTCTGTGCACATAAATATGAGCATTACTTCCTAAACTTCCCTCTAAATTTTCTAACACAAATTTAATACTTTTTCCGAAATTATTTCCTTTATGATTTACAAAAAAATTAAAAATGCTCCGCAAAAACTCCCCATCTTGTATTTAAATAATAAATTCACAACAGTTTTGCTGAATTCCTTATTAAAGCACCCATTTTTTTCCCTCCAAAACAACCTATTTAATATACACTCCCTGCAGCTCTCCACACTTTATTTGGACCCAAACTATACTATTTATAACCTACTTTCTGGAGCCTAGGTGTGCGGCCATGCAATCTCCATAATCTGCATGCCAGCATCTCACATACCTAAATTTTAGCAAGATGCAGAGGTGGGTTCCTCCCACCTGACAACTAGGGATGAGCTTTGTGTTCGAGTCGAACATACGTTCGACTCGAACATCGGCTGTTCGATCGTTCGACGAAGATCGAACGATTTGGGCCATTCGCGCCAAATTCGAGTGACGCGAACGGCCCACAATGCACTACGCCATCGCAGTGTCATCCAGGCGCTGTGATTGGCCAAGCATGCACTGTGACCCCGCATGCTTGGCCAATCACAGCGCCGGCAGCGAGGAGAGCAATGATTGGCCACAGGCAGGATGCCTGTGGCCAATTATTGCTGAGGGTGTTTAGTACACGCCCCACACTATAAAAGGCCGCCAGCACGGCGGCCTAGTGTAGTGTGTTCCGGAGCAGGGAAAGACAAGCATAGGCAGGGACAGTGACATTTATTTCTTTCTTGCTTAACCTGGATTCCTTTAGTTTAGGGAAAGAGAAGGATAGGTAGGGAGAGTGTCAGTGTGTTTTACTGTGCGAGTCCTTGTTTCTAGGGACAAAGAAGGAAAGTGAGGGGAATTCTCCTTGTGCTATAGTGTGCTTTAAAAAAACATTTTTTCTAGGGACAGAAAACTCTAGGTAGGGAGAGTGTCAGTTTCTTTCACTGTGCCAGTCCTTGTTTCTAGGGACAAAGAAGGAAAGTGAGGGGAATTCTCCTTGTGCTATAGTGTGCTTTAAAAAACCATTTTTTCTAGGGACAGAAAACTCTAGGTAGGGAGAGTGTCAGTTTCTTTCACTGTGCCAGTCCTTGTTTCTAGGGACAAAGAAGGAAAGTGAGGGGAATTCTCCTTGTGCTATAGTGTGCTTTAAAAAAACATTTTTTCTAGAGACAGAAAACTCTAGGTAGGGAGAGTGTCAGTTTCTTTCACTGTGCCAGTCCTTGTTTCTAGGGACAAAGAAGGAAAGTGAGGGGAATTCTCCTTGTGCTATAGTGTGCTTTAAAAAAACATTTTTTCTAGGGACAGAAAACTCTAGGTAGGGAGAGTGTCAGTTTCTTTCACTGTGCCAGTCCTTGTTTCTAGGGACAAAGAAGGAAAGTGAGGGGAATTCTCCTTGTGCTATAGTGTGCTTTAAAAAAACATTTTTTCTAGGGACAGAAAACTCTAGGTAGGGAGAGTGTCAGTTTCTTTCACTGTGCCAGTCCTTGTTTCTAGGGACAAAGAAGGAAAGTGAGGGGAATTCTCCTTGTGCTATAGTGTGCTTTAAAAAAACATTTTTTCTAGGGACAGAAAACTCTAGGTAGGGAGAGTGTCAGTTTCTTTCACTGTGCCAGTCCTTGTTTCTAGGGACAAAGAAGGAAAGTGAGGGGAATTCTCCTTGTGCTATAGTGTGCTTTAAAAAAACATTTTTTCTAGGGACAGAAAACTCTAGGTAGGGAGAGTGTCAGTTTCTTTCACTGTGCCAGTCCTTGTTTCTAGGGACAAAGAAGGAAAGTGAGGGGAATTCTCCTTGTGCTATAGTGTGCTTTAAAAAAACATTTTTTCTAGGGACAGAAAACTCTAGGTAGGGAGAGTGTCAGTTTCTTTCACTGTGCCAGTCCTTGTTTCTAGGGACAAAGAAGGAAAGTGAGGGGAATTCTCCTTGTGCTATAGTGTGCTTTAAAAAACCATTTTTTCTAGGGACAGAAAACTCTAGGTAGGGAGAGTGTCAGTTTCTTTCACTGTGCCAGTCCTTGTTTCTAGGGACAAAGAAGGAAAGTGAGGGGAATTCTCCTTGTGCTATAGTGTGCTTTAAAAAAACATTTTTTCTAGGGACAGAAAACTCTAGATAGGGAGAGTGTCAGTTTCTTTCACTGTGCCAGTCCTTGTTTCTAGGGACAAAGAAGGAAAGTGAGGGGAATTCTCCTTGTGCTATAGTGTGCTAAAGCATTCCTCATCAACCATCTTTGAAATCCTTGTTTTTTGGACAGTCAGGGAAATTGTCGTTGTGCTATTCTGTGCAAAAGCAATAATCCTCAACCATATTTAGAAATCCTTAAGTAAAGGGACAGAGAAGGACACCTGAAGGTAGCCCTTATTGCTTTTTTCCCATCTCCCTGCAGGCCATCTATTAGAATGTCTGGAAGGCAAACAAGGAGAGGCAGACAGTCAGGAGGCAATAAAAGAGGGCAAGCAGGCTCTGTGTCTGGGGGCAACAGTGCTGGTCGTGGACGCGGTGCATTGTCATCAGCACATGGCCATGGGACACGCTTGTCCTTCTTTTCGGCAGCTGGACATGTTGAGCCACATCATGCCGAAGACTTGGTAGAGTGGATGACCAAGCCCTCCTCCTCCTCCTCATCCTCTCTCACCCAGGCTCAGGGTACTGGCAAAGCAGCTGCCAAAGCGTCCTCTTCCCTGGTATCAATGTCAGACTCATCATCAGTCACTCCTTCCCTAGACCCACCATGTCCTCCTCCTGAGGAGTCCCCCGAACTGTTTGAGCACAGTGTTGGGTACATGCTCCAGGAGGATGCCCAGCGTTTCGAAGGGTCTGATGATGAAACCCAGCTACAGGAAGGCAGTAGCGTGAGAGCAGACAGAGGGGATGCTCAAGAAGGACACCAATCTGGCAGTCATGTTCCAGCAGCTGCAGCATACTGCCAGATTGGCTCCAGTGATGAGGAGGGAGGGGATGATGAGGTCACTGACTCCACGTGGGTGCCTAATAGGAGAGAGGAGGAGGAGGAGGATGAGGAGGAGGCACATCTCCAATGAGGCAGGATGCCCTTTGGTGGCCAGCGTAAGGGCAGTACACCGACGGAATCACACCGCAGAGCTCCGCCTGTGCAGGGCGCAGCCTCTGCCCGTCATTCAAAAAGTTCCTTGGTGTGGGCCTTTTTTGAGGCTAGTGCATCAGATCGCACAGCTGCTGTTTGCAACATATGTCTCAAGCGTATATCGCGTGGCCAAAACATCAGCCGCTTGGGTACCACATGCCTGACCAGACATATGTTGACCTGCCATGCAGCTCGTTGGCAAGCCTACCTCAAAGACCCACACCAAAGAACAAAGCGGACCTCTCCTTGCACCGCATCAGCTGGGATCTCCAACCCCACTATAACTTCAGTCCTCTCTGAAACATGCACTGAGAGGAATGAAGGTGTAGAATTAGGTGTGTCACAGCCAAGTACTTGCGGCCACTCTGCTAGCAGTACACCGACGTCCGATTCTAGCAGGCAAATTTCCCTGCCCCAGCTGCTGGACCGTCGAAAGAAGTTCACTCCCAGCCATCCACATGCCCAGCGGTTGAATGCTAGCTTGGCTAAATTGCTAGCGCTTCAACTGCTGCCTTTTCAGTTGGTAGACTCGGCCCCCTTCCGTGAGTTTGTGCAATGTGCGGTTCCTCAGTGTCAGGTTCCCAAACGCCACTTTTTCTCACGGAAGGCTATTCCGGCTCTCTACCGGCATGTGGAAGGCAATGTCTTGGCCTCGCTGGACAGGGCGGTCAGCGGTAAGGTGCATATTACCGCTGACTCATGGTCCAGCAGGCATGGACAGGAACGTTACCTTTCTTTCACGGCCCATTGGGTCACTCTTTTGGCAGCTGGGAAGGATGCAGGACAAGGTGCAGTAGTGTTGGAGGTTGTTCCCACGCCACGCCTCCAAAATGCTACTACTGGTTGTGACACACCTCTCTCCTCCACCCCCTCCTCTTCTTCTTCCTCCATGGCCTCTTCCTGTGGTTTGTCCTATGAACCAGCGGTGCTCCGTAGCCGTTCACGGGGCTACGCAAGTACGCAGGCAAAAAGATGCCATGCCGTGCTTGCGCTGGTGTGTTTGGGGGACAGAAGCCACACTGGGGCAGAGGTCCTGTCTGCTCTGCAGGGCCAGGCCGAGAGGTGGTTGACGTCACGCCAGCTTAAGCCAGGAATGGTGGTTTGCGACAATGGCACCAACCTCCTCTCCGCCCTCCGACAGGGACAACTGACCCATGTGCCCTGTGTGGCTCACGTCCTTAACCTGGTGGTGCAGCGGTTCTTGGGCAGGTACCCGGGCTTACAGGATGTCCTGAGGCAGGCCAGGAAAGTCTGTGTGCATTTCCGCAGATCTTATAATGCCAGTGCTCGCCTGGCTGAGCTGCAAAAGGAGTTGAACCTGCCCAAGAACCGCCTTATATGTGACATGCCCACCAGGTGGAACTCAACGTTGGCCATGCTGCAGCGGCTGCACACGCAGCAGAGGGCCATCAATGAGTACCTGTGCGACTACGGCACCAGGACAGGGTCAGGGGAGCTTGGTTTTTTTTCTCCACGCCAGTGGGGCATGATCAGGGATGCATGCACTGTCCTGGCACCATTTGAGGAGGCCACGAGGATGGTGAGCAGTGACAGTGCATGCATCAGTGACACTGTACCTCTTGTCCACCTGTTGGAGCACACACTGCGTGGAATAATGGACAGGGCACTTGAGGCAGAACAGAGGCAGGAAGAGGAGGACTTCCTTGCCTCTCAAGGCCCCCTTTACCCAGACAGTGTTCCTTCTGTCCCACCCATCGCACAGGAAGAGGAAGAGGAGGAGGAGGAGGAGGAGGAGGATTGTGTCAGCATGGAGGTGGAGGCTGGCACTCAGCATCATCAGCAGCAGTCTTTTAGGGATGATTTACAGTCCCAAGAAACCAGTGGACTTGTACGTGGCTGGGAGGAGGTGGCTGCGGATCATGTCGTCCTTAGTGACCCAGAGGACTCCGGAGCGAATGCCTCAGCAAACCTACGCTGCATGGCCTCCCTGATCCTGCAAAGTCTGCGGAAGGATCCTCGTATTCTTCGGATCAAGGAGAGGGACCATTACTGGCTGGCCACTCTCCTTGATCCACGGTACAAGGGTAAGGTTGCGGACCTTATGTTACCTTCGCAGAGGGAGCAGAGGATGAGACAACTCCGGGAGGCCTTGCAGAAAGGTCTGTGCAACGCGTTCCCAGAGACTGGGAGGTTACAAACTCCTGGTCCTGGACAACGAGTTGCTGAGGCTTTGGCCAGTCAAAGAAGGAGCGGTGGGGAAGGTGGCCGTCTGACCGATGCGTTCAGACAATTCTTTAGTCCGCAGCCCCAAAGTGTGATCGGTTCCAGCAACCATCGCCAGCGTCTGATAAACATGGTGCAGGAATATCTAGGGGCAAGGTCAGACTTGGACACCTTCCCCACCGAAAATCCTCTGGCTTACTGGGTCTTGAGGATGGATCACTGGCCAGAGCTTGCACAGTATGCAATTGAGCTACTGGCCTGTCCTGCATCCAGCGTTCTTTCGGAACGCACATTCAGTGCTGCTGGAGGATTTGTCACGGATCACAGGGTGCGCCTGTCCACCGACTCGGTTGATCGACTGACTTTCATCAAGATGAACCAGTCTTGGATCACCACCAGCTACCACACACCTGATGCTGATATAACAGACTAATTGATTTTAACATGTCACATCCCTTCAAGACTGATGCTGATGCTGAGTGCCTGTGCTGTTATGTTGACTGGCTATCCTCCTCCTCCGAGTCCTCAATGATACGATTGATGATGATAGCTTGGAAGATCATTTTTGTTTATGGGTGCCGCCACCAGTGGCTAAGGCCCAATTTTTCAGCCCCTGTTTTACAGGGGCGTGTAATTACAATTTTTTTAGCAATAATTTGCCATAGGGCTCATTGCTGTGCTCCAAGTACAGTATCTGTGAGGGGTTGGAGTGTTGTGGCACCAGTGCCTAAGGCCCAATTTTTCAGCCCCTGTTTAACAGGGGCGTGTCATTACAATTTTTGAAGCAATACTTTGCAACAGGGCTCATTGCTGTGCTCCAAGTACAGTATCTGTGAGGGGTTGTAGTGTTGTGCCACCAGTGCCTAAGGCCCAATTTTTCAGCCCCTGTTTAACAGGGGCGTGTCATTACAATTTTTGAAGCAATACTTTGCAACAGGGCTCATTGCTGTGCTCCAAGTACAGTATCTGTGAGGGGTTGTAGTGTTGTGCCACCAGTGCCTAAGGCCCAATTTTTCAGCCCCTGTTCAACAGGGGCATGCAATTACAATTCTTGATCTAATAATTCACAGCAGGGCCCATTGCTGCACCCACCAAGAGTAACTCTGAGGGCTTACAGTGTTGTGGCAACGCCACCACCACCACCACCACCACGAAAGGCCCAATTTTTCAGCCCCTGTTCAAAAGGGGCATGTAATTACAATTCTTGATCTAATAATTCACAGCAGGGCCCATTCCTGCACCCACCAAGAGTAACTCTGAGGGCTTACAGTGTTGTGGCAACACCACCACCACCACCACCACCACGAAAGGCCCAATTTTTCAGCCCCTGTTCAACAGGGGCATGCAATTACAATTCTTGATCTAATAATTCACAGCAGGGCCCATTGCTGCACCCACCAAGAGTAACTGTCAGGGCTTACAGTGTTGTGGCACCAGCACCACCATCAAAGGCCCAATTTTTACTACCACTGTTCAACAATTATATGTAATTAAAATTCCTGATATAATAGTTGACAGCAGGGCGTTCCAGCACCAACCAAGAGTAACTGTGAGTGCTTACAGTGTTGTGCCAACACCAACAACTAAGGGGCCTATTTCTGCAGAGTATATACGGCAGGTCCCTACTTTCAAACATCCAACTTACAAACGACTCCTACTTGCAAACGCAAGAAGACAACAGGAAGTGAGAGGAAATCTACCACTAGGAAGGAAAATTCTCTCCTGTAAGAATAAATATGGGAGAAAGGTGTCTCCTCTGTACTGATGCTTTATCAGCAATCCTTGTTTCAAGAAAAACACCACATTTCAAAAACAGTTGTCATTGGGACGGAAAGTGAGGTGAAATGTTCTGAACAGGGGCACAGACAGCAAAACAAATGTTACAGGGGTGATAACCCTTACCTATGTTTTCCAAAAAGTTTAAAAATAGATTTTTGGGCTGGAGCTACACTTCAACAATGTACCTGTTCAAAATTACAAACAGATTCTACATAAGAACAAACCTACAGTCCCTGTCTTGTATGCACCGCCTGTATACGGCTGTTCAGAGTATATAGGGCCTTTTTTATTTTATGTGCGGGGTTCCCCTTAATATCCATACAAGACCCAAAGGGGCTGGTAATGGGCTGGGGTAGGGGGGGGGGTCATGGGGTAGCTATGCCATTTTTCTTAAAGATTTTCATCCATATTACCGGGACCAGACATTACATTAAAGCCGCAAGCAGTTTTAAATGGCTTTTTTTTCCTTTAGAAGTGTCATTTTGTGCAGGGACAGTTCTAAACACGGGAAACACGTGGCACTTCACAGGCATACTTTAGACACCCCCCAGGTACGATATTTAAAGGAATATTTGACTTTTTTTTTTCACTTTATGCATCATTAAAATGACTGCTCCCGAAAAACGACCGTTTTTAAAACTTCTTTTTGCATTGATACATGTCCCCTGGTGCAGAACCCGGGTTCCCAAACCCTTTTTAGGACAATAACATGCATAATAGTTGTTATAATTAGCACTTTAGAATTCGAACGTTCGCATCCATTGTATTTAATAGGGTTCTAATGTTCGTACGAACTTTCGGTCCGTTCGCGGGTTCTGGTGCGAACCGAACCCGGGGGTGTTCGGCTCATCACTACTCACAACATTACTAGAAAATTCAGCTCTATACATGATACAATAATGATATGTTGGTCTGCACCAATCATGTAAATTACTAAGTAATGATTTGTGGTTGCAGAGTCTTTCCCACTGCATTGTGTCACTATACAAACAGGGAATGTTGGGTAAGACCTGTACTCTACTTGGGGTTACGAACAGCTTGTTGTGCACCCTGGGCTTAGGGAGCCAATTTTGTGTTATAATATTATAGAATTCGTAAACTCTTGGGACAAATGGAATAATTAATTTATGGAACTCATTTCTTAAGTGGAAATCAAATTGTTAAACCTATATTTTTAAAACAATATTACCATATATACTCGAGTATAAGCCGACCAGAGTATAAGCCGAGGACCTAATTTTACCACAAAAACTGGGAAAACTTATTGACTAGAGTATAAGCCGAGGGTGAGAATGCAGCAGCTACTGTAAGCGGAAAAGAGGGTCAACAATGCCCATTTGCACGCCTCACTGTGCCCTTTGCAACCTCACTGTGCCCATTGCAGCCTCACTGTGCCATACCTCACTGTGCCCATTGCAACCTCACTGTGCCATGCCTCACTCTGTGCCATACCTCACTGTGCCCATTGCAGTCTCACTGTGCCATACCTCACTGTGCCCATTGCAACATCACTGTGCCATTCCTCACTCTGTGCCATACCTCACTGTGCCCATTGCAGTCTCACTGTGCCATACCTCACTGTGCCCATTGCAACCTCGCTGTGCCATACCTCACTCTGTGCCATACTTCACTCTGTGCCCATTGCAGTCTCACTGTGCCTGAGTACCTGAATTCTTGACAAGCGTCCATTTTGTTAAAAGTCGCGGCTTTCTCCTTGCGTTCTGTTCCGTGACAGGCATTTGACACTGTGTTCCGCCTATCACGGAGGTCCTCTCATCCTCAGACTCAGTTTCCCAGCAGACACTGTGTTCAGTGTTCCGCTAATCAGGGACATTCTTTCATCCTCGGACAAGAGAAGGTCCGTGATTGGTGGAACACTGAACACAGTGTCTGCTGGGAAACTGTCCGAGGATGAGAGGACCTCCATGATAGGCGGAACACAGTGTCAAATGCCTATCACGGAACGGAACGCCAGCAGAAAGCCACGACTTTTAAAAAAATGGACGCCTGTCAAGAATTCAGGTACAAAAAAACACTGACTCGAGTATAAGCCGAGGGGGGCATTTTCAGCCCTAAAAAAAGGGCTGAAAGACTCGACTTATACTCGAGTATATACAGTAATTCATTTCTATTTTTATTTAAGAACAGAGTATTCATACATGGTCAGAACAACAAGAGATGAGAAACCTGTCTGTTCTTAAGTGTGCAGAGTCACTCTGTGATACTTTATAGTGATGATAAAAGCATACACAGTTAAAGGGGAGTTCCAGCCTTTTTTTATGTTTATTAAAAGTCAGCAGCTACAAAAAGTGTAGCTGCTGGCTTTTAATAAACATACACTTACCTGTTCCACTGTCCAGCGACGCGACGCCCAGAGCTCCGCTCCTCTATCCCCCTTCTCCGCCGGCACCTCCATTCATAGTGTGGGCACCCAGCCGTGACAGCTTTCGGCTTCACGGCCGGGCACTCATGGCGCATGCGCGAACGGCGCAGCGCTCTCTGAGTGGACAGGCGATCGCCTGGGACCTGTCACGTCCCAGGTGATCGCCTACAGGGAGGGGCCGCCAAAAGGCGATATGACAAATCACCTAGGCGGCCCCAGGGCGGAAGGAGGAAGTGGGACAGAAAGTCCCACTCCTACTGAAGCCCCCACTCCCCCCCCAAAAAAAAATTACATGCCAAATGTGGCATGTAAGGGGGCGAGGAGTGGATTAAGCGGAAGTTCCAAATTTGGTTGGATCTTCGCTTTAAGCAGAAGATGAACTCTTAACAATTTGCAACATCTCTGTGAGTGATAAGGATCCCCAGCAGTTGGGAGCACCTAGTAATACCTCTTCCCCTTACAGATACATTACACAGTCCAGTCCTTGCCTAAATGTTGTATGCAATGCCTAAATTAGAAAGCAATTTGGCTATGTACTGAATACCTGTTTTGCAAGTTGTTGTTTTTTTTTTTTTGCAGAGACTTAGCAAGTTCTCCCAGAGCAATTTTTTGAGCATTTCTTTTTTATTTGTATGCTCTGATGTACTATCCAGTCAGAACAGGCACACAAATTGTGTAAATAAAACACACATACAAAAAAAAAAAAAAAAGAAGGTTTCTTTTGAAAGATGTAGCCATATAATTGACTATCTGTAAATGTTGTTAAGAAACACCAACAAAGAAATGTAAAACAGGATTCTAGAACTGAGACAGCTTGTAAAAGCTTGTTAAGCCATGTTAAAAAGACACTAATGTCCCCCTTAGAAAAAAACAGTTTCTTATTTATTGCTTATTTTCCCTAGCCCCACTCAACACAATTGTATCTGTTTTCCTTTTTACTCCTGGCAGCCTACACTACTGATTGAACTCCTGGCAATTAATATAATTAAAATTTATTGACAATGCAGCTGTCTGCTGAAGCCTCATTGTTCTGAATGCTTACTGTGCATCACTATTGAGTACCACCATGGCAGTGTCAGACAGCTCATACCTCACTCAATTATATGAATGGCCAAGTCGCTTCCAAGAGTTCCTTTGGGGGTATGAATGTTATGCAGTGATAAGAGCTTTTCAAAACAGAATACTTAAGTTCCATTACTGGTGGGAAAAGAAAATTAAATATGTATTTCTACACTGTTGAAAATGAATGTAATTGGCTTGACAACAAGCTTGGACAAGATGACCCATGCAAAATCTGAGTAGCGTATATGTCTCACTACGATATAGAATGTCTCAAATTTACCCCTACCTCATTTTTGTTTTTAATGTTTGAAATTTTAGGTGAATATGATCAAAGATACTCAATTGTGCAGATGTTGGACATTTTTATCTTACAACTAACAGCAGTGATCACATTATGAATATTTTTGAATCAAAATTATAGCTTAGCGATCAATTTTAATATATTTATATGTAGCAATACCCCCAGTTAAGAGGGCTGCTGGTATAGATTTTGGGCCTGTACACAGTGCTGTCAACCCCCGTAACTGGCTCTAACCTCCCTTGGCACAGATAGCAGTAAAGATGGGATTGTGTAAAGCAGTAAAGATGGGATTGATTAGCTATGGGGATCACAATGCCGCAATAAACATGTAACCACACAGTAGATTGGCTTAACCACAAGTACTTTTTTACTGAATATAAAGCATCAAGTTAAACAGCAATACATGTGCATATTCAGAGCCCTGCAATGTTAACTATTCAGAATATAACAAGCACTAAGTTCCAATAGAAATTACACACGCTAAATGTCATTTAACTATGCTCGCGAGCTTCCCCCTTGTGGGCAAGATGGCGCCCAAACAATTTCTAACAGTTCTACAGTCAGGCCTGACTATTGCAGATATGGTGCTTCCATTGGGAAGGATCTTTGCTAGCAATGGTGGTGCACTTTGTAGGTTATTTGTAATCCACAGGCAACAAAACAGTTAACTTCTTGGCATGTACTAAAGAGTTCAACTAACGCTGCACAACACACTGTCCCTCTGGTGTGCAATAACACTCTGGTAAAGGTGGTCCCTGAACTAAGGGCACTGGGCCTAAGATTAGTCAGTTAATCTCTGAGCAAGTGCTCTCTCACCCGACCGGACCAGTCCGTACAACCGACTTCCGTAGCTGGGGCTCCAGCACACAGTCTCACGACACCCGTAGTCTTTGATCCCCCCGACAGTCCTTGGAAGGATGATGAACGAAATGACTCCTGGGTTCTCCCCCGTGAAGATCAGAGGGCTCTCTGGATCTCAAGGCCCAAACTCCTAGGCCCAGTCTAGCGGCAGACTCAGAGTTGGTTCCACTTACTATGGGGTGGCGTCCAAAGAGACCCACGTGTAGCTCCGCTCCTCCTTAAATAGGCCTTCCCCAGCAGACCTTGCGCCGGTTAATGTACTCTGGGTGTCCCGCTGCACACTGGGTATGGTAGTCTTTTGAGCCCTTTAAAGTGACACCCCTCTGCATATATTTTTGAGGAAGATAAATATATGTTGTTGTTTTCTTTTAAACATTAACAAACTAAATGCAGGATAAACAACAGTGCTTGTGGATTGAAACTATCAGCCCCATTTAACATCAGACTAAAGCTGGCTACTAGGGATGAGCTTCGTGTTCGAGTCGAGTCAACCCCTCACAGTATCTGTGAGGGGTTGCAGTGTTGTGTTACCAGTCCCAGTGCCTAAGGCCCAATTTTTCAGCCCCTGTTTAACAGGGGCGTGTAAATATAATTTTTGATGGAATACTTTGCAGCAGGGCTCATTGCTGCGCTCCAAGTACTGTATCTGTGAGGGGTTTCAGTGTTGTGGCACCAGCACCAGTGCCTAAGGCCCAATTTTTCTGCCCCTGTTTAACAGGGGCATGTAATTACAATTTTTGATGCAATACTTTGCAACAGGGCTCATTGCTGCGCTCCTAGCACAGTTTCTATGAGGGGTTGCAGTGTTGTGGCACCAGTGCCTAAGGCACAATTTTTCTGCCCCTGTTCAACTGGGGCATGTAATTACAATTCTTGATCTAATAATTCACAGCAGGGCATTCCAACGACCACCAAGAGTAACTGTGAGGGCTTACAGTGTTGTGGCAACACCAACACCTAAGGGCCAAATTTCTGCAGAGTATATACGGCAGGCCCCTACTTTCAAACATCCAACTTACAAACGACTCCTACTTGCAAATGGAATGAGACAACAGGAAGTCAGAGGAAATCTACCCCTAGGAAGGGAAATTCTCTCCTGTAAGAGTTAATATGGGAAAAGGGTGTCTCCTCTCCACTGATGCTTTATCACCAGTCCTTGTTTCACTAAAAAACCCAAATTTTCAAAAAACATTTGTCATTGGGACATAAATGTTCTGAACAGGTGCACAGACAGCAAAATAAATGTTACAGGGGTGATAACCCCTCCCTATGTTTTCCAAAAAGCTTAAAAATAGATTTTTTGGCTGGAGCTACACTTAAAAAATGTACCTGTTCCAAATTACAAACAGATTCCACTTAAGAACAAACCTACAGCCCCTGTCTTGTTTGCACCGCCTGTATACTGCTGTTCAGAGTATATAGGGCCTTTTTTTAGTTTGGGTGCGGGGTTCCTCTTAATATCCTTACAAGACCCAAAGGGGCTGGTAGTGGGCTGGGGGGGTACCCATGTAATTTTTCTCAATGATTTTCATCCATATTGCCGGGACCAGACATTACATTAAAGCCGCAAGCAGTTTTAAATGACTTTTTTTTCCTTTAGAAATGTCATTTTGTGCAGGGACAGTTCTAAACACGGGAAACACGTGCCACTTCACAGGCATACTTTAGACACCCCCAGGTACGATATTTAAAGGAATATTTCACTTTTTTTTTTCACTTTATGCATCATTAAAATCACTGCTCCTGAAAAAACGTCAGTTTTTAAAACTTATTTTTGCATTGATACATGTCCCCTGGGGCAGGACCCGGGTCCCCAAACCCTTTTGAGGACAATAACTTGCATATTAGCCATTATAATTAGCACTTTTGATTTCAAACGTTCGTCTCCATTGTATTTAATAGGGTTCTAAAGTTTGCGCGGGCTTTCCGTCCGTTTGCAGGTTCTGGTGCGAACCGAACCGGGGGGTGTTCGGCTCATACCTAGTGGTTATGTGCTTGCATGTCTAGGACTTGTGAGCTGCAATGGTCCGGAGGATGACATGGACTTTGTATTCTACAGTTCTTTCAGTTCTACAGTGTTGCAATTGCTGTGCTGCAGCTGCAATCTGGTAACTGGATGTCTAAAGCCTCATACACACGGTCGGACTTCCATCTGACTTTTCTGTGGATTTTTGTCCGAACGGAGTTGGCCGGGCACACCCATAGCATACACACCACAGGACTTTTCTGCAAACTTTCCCAAAACTTTTTCCAACATCACTTGGTTCTTCTGCTCTTTTCTGCTCTTTACCGCCACCCTTTGGTCAACTTCTGCTATTGTTGGTTGATTTTAACATTATTTGTTTTGTCCATCGGACAAAAGTCCGATGGTTTTCTGTACACACGTCGGACTTTGCTCCATCGGAATTTTGTTGGCCAAAAGTTTGTTCCGTTGCAGATCGAACTTTTGTCCGATGAAAACCAAAAAAGTTTGTCCGATGGAGCGTACACACGGTCGGACTTGCTCAAAATGAAGTTTGTTGACAAAAAGTCAGTGTGTACGGCGCTTAAGACTCATCACCAAAGCTGCTACGCTTTTGAACTATTGGAAAGTAAAGTCTGATGTTCACATCTGCTCCTGTGCTTTCGAAAGGAAAGAAAAGTTTGGTGTTCTTCTATTAATCCAACATATATATATATATATATATATATATATATATATATATATATATTTAACTTTGAATATTTTTATATTTTTCAGTAGTGATGAGCCGAACACCCCCAGGTTCGGTTCGCACCAGAACCCGCGAACGGACCGAAAGTTCGCACGAACTTTAGAACCCTTTTAAATACAATGGATGCGAACATTCAAAATCTAAAGTGCTAATTATAACGACTATTATGCATGTTATTGTCCTAAGAAGGGTTTGGGAACCCGGGTTCTGCACCAGGGGACATGTATCAATGGAAAAATAAGTTTTAAAAACGGACGTTTTTCTGGAGCAGTCATTTTAATGATGCATAAAGTGAAAAAAAAAACTCAAATATTTCTTTAAATATCGTACCTGGGGGGTGTCTAAAGTATGCCTGTGAAGTGCCACGTGTTTCCCGTGTTTAGAACTGTCCCTGCACAAAATTACATTTCTAAAGGAAAAAAGCCATTTAAAACTGCTTGCGGCTTTAATGTAATGTCTGGTCCCGGTAATATGGATGAAAATCTTTAAGAAAAATGGCATAGCTATCCCATCACACACACCCCCCCCCCCTACCCCAGCCCATTACCAGCCCCTTTGGGTCTTGTATGGATATTAAGGGGAACCCCGCACACAAAATAAAAAAGGCCCTATATACTCTGAACAGCCGTATACAGGCGGTGCATACAAGACAGGGACTGTAGGTTTGTTCTTATGTAGAATCTGTTTGTAATTTTGAACAGGTACATTGTTTAGGTGTAGCTCCAGGCAAAAAATCTATTTTTAAGCTTTTTGGAAAACATAGGGAAGGGTTATCACCCCTGTAACATTTGTTTTGCTGTCTGTGCAGTGTGCACCTGTTCAGAACAGTTCACCTCACTTTCCGTCCTAATGACAAATGTTTTTTGAAAATTTGGGGTTTTTATTGAAACAAGAATTGGTGATAAAGCATCAGTGGAGAGGAGAAACTTTTTTTCCCATATTAACTCTTACAGGAGAGAATTTGCCTTCCTAGGGGTAGATTTCCTCTCACTTCCTGTTGTATCCTTCCGTTTGCAAGGAGGAGTCGTTTGTAAGTTGGATGTTTGAAAGTAGGGGCCTGCCGTATATACTCAGCTGAAATTTGCCCCTTACATGTTGGTGTTGCCACAACACTGTGAGCCCTCACAGTTACTCTTGGTGGGCGCATGAATGGGCCCTGCTGTGAATTATTAGATCAAGAATTGTAATTGCATGCCCCTGTTGAACAGGGGCTGAAAAATTGGGCCTTTGGTGGTGGTGGTGGTGGTGGTGTTGACACAACACTGTAAGGCCTCACAGTTAGTTTTGGTGGGCGCAGGAATGGGCCCTGCTGTGAATTATTAGATCAAGAATTGTAATTACATGCCCCTGTTAAACAGGGGCAGAAAAATTGGGCCTTAGGCACTGGTGCCACAACACTGCAACCCCTCACAGATACTGTACTTGGAGCACAGCAATGAGCCCTGTTGCAAAGTATTGCATCAAAAATTGTAATTACATGCCCCTGTTAAACAGGGGCTGAAAAATTGGGCCTTTGGTGGTGGTGGTGGTGGTGGGGGTGTTGACACAACACTGTAAGGCCTCACAGTTAGTCTTGGTGGGCGCAGGAATGGGCCCTGCTGTGAATTATTAGATCAAGAATTGTAATTACATGCCCCTGTTAAACAGGGGCAGAAAAATCGAGCCTTAGGCACTGGTGCCACAACACTGCAACCCCTCACAGATACTGTACTTGGAGCACAGCAATGAGCCCTGTTGCAATGTATTGCATCAAAAATTGTAATTACACGCCCCTGTTAAACAGGGGCTGAAAAATTGGGCCTTTGGTGGTGGTGGTGGTGGTGTTGTTGACACAACACTGTAAGGCCTCACAGTTAGTCTTGGTGGGCGCAGGAATGGGCCCTGCTGTGAATTATTAGATCAAGAATTGTAATTACATACCCCTGTTAAACAGGGGCATAAAAATTGGGCCTTAGGCACTGGTGCCACAACACTGCAACCCCTCACAGATACTGTACTTGGAGCACAGCAATAAGCCCTGTTGCAAAGTATTGCATCAAAAATTGTAATTACACGCCCCTGTTAAACAGGGGCTGAAAAATTGGGCCTTAGCCACTGGTGCTGGTGCCACGACACTGCAACCTCTCCCAGATACTCTAGTTGGAGAGCAGGAATGAGCCCTGCTGCAAAGCATTGCATAAAAAATTGTAATTACATGCCCCTGTTAAACAGGGGCATAAAAATTGGCCCTTAGGCACTGGTGCCACAACACTGCAACCCCTCACAGATACTGTACTTGGAGCACAGCAATGAGCCCTGTTGCAAAGTATTGCATCAAAAATTGTAATTACACGCCCCTGTTAAACAGGGGCTGAAAAATTGGGCCTTAGCCACTGGTGCTGGTGCCACGACACTGCAACCACTCCCAGATACTCTAGTTGGAGTGCAGGAATGAGCTCTGCTGCAAAGCATTGCATAAAAAATTGTAATAACACACCCCTGTTAAACAGGGGCTGAAAAATTGGGCCTTAGCCACTGGTGGCGGCACCCAGAAACAAAAATTTTCTTCCAAGCTATCATCGTCAATCGGATCATTGAGGAGGAGGAGGATAGTCAGTCAACATAACAGGACAGTCTCTCAGCATCAGCATCAGTCTTGAAGGGATGTGACATTTGAAAATAAATTAGTCTGTTATATCAGCTTCAGGTGTTTGGTAGCTGGTGGTGATCCAAGACTGGTTCATCTTTATGAAGGTCAGTCGATCAACAGAGTCGGTGGACAGGCGCACCCTGTGATCCGTGACAAATCCTCCAGCAGCACTGACTGTGCGTTCTGAAAGAACGCTGGATGCAGGACAGGCCAGTAGCTCAATTGCATACTGTGCAAGCTCTGGCCAGTGATCCATCCTCAAGACCCAGTAAGCCAGAGGATTTTCGGTGGGGAAGGTGTCCAAGTCTGACCTTGCCCCTAGGTATTCCTGCACCATGTATATCAGACGCTGGCGATGGTTGCTGGAACCGATCATACCTTGGGGCTGCGGACTAAAGAATTGTCTGAACGCTTCGGTCAGACGGCCACCTTCCCCACCGCTCCTTCTTTGACTGACCGAAGCCTCAGCAACTCGTTGTCCAGGACCAGGAGTTTGTAACCTCCCAGTCTCTGGGAACGCATTGCACAGACCTTTCTGCAAGGCCTCCCGGAGTTGTCTCATCCTCTGCTCCCTCTGCGACGGTAAGATAAGGTCCGCAACCTTACCCTTGTACCGTGGATCAAGGAGAGTGGCCAGCCAGTAATGGTCCCTCTCCTTGATCCGAAGAATACGAGGATCCTTCCGCAGACTTTGCAGGATCAGGGAGGCCATGCAGCGTAGGTTAGCTGAGGCATTCGGTCCGGAATCCTCTGGGTCACTAAGGACGACATGATCCGCAGCCACCTCCTCCCAGCCACGTACAAGTCCACTGGTTTCTTGGGACTGTAAATCATCCCTAAAAGACTGCTGCTGATGATGCTGAGTGCCAGGCTCCACCTCCATGCTGACACAATCCTCCTCCTCCTCCTCCTCCTCCTCTTCTTCCTGTGCGACGGGTGGGACAGAAGGAACACTGTCTGGGTAAAGGGGGCCTTGAGAGGCAAGGAAGTCCTCCTCTTCCTGCCTCTGTTCTGCCTCAAGTGCCCTGTCCATTATTCCACGCAGCGTATGTTCCAACAGGTGGACAAGAGGTACAGTGTCACTGATGCATGCACTGTCACTGCTCACCATCCTCGTGGCCTCCTCAAATGGTGCCAGGACAGTGCATGCATCCCTGATCATGCCCCACTGGCGTGGTGAAAAAAACCTGAGCTCCCCTGACCCTGTCCTGGTGCCGTAGTCGCACAGGTACTCATTGATGGCCCTCTGCTGCGTGTGCAGCCGCTGCAGCATGGCCAACGTTGAGTTCCACCTGGTGGGCATGTCACATATAAGGCGGTTCTTGGGCAGGTTCAACTCCTTTTGCAGCTCAGCCAGGCGAGCACTGGCATTATAAGATCTGCAGAAATGCACACAGACATCCTGTAAGCCCGGGTACCTGCCCAAGAACCGCTGCACCACCAGGTTAAGGACGTGAGCCACACAGGGCACATGGGTCAGTTGTCCCTGTCGGAGAGCGGAGAGGAGGTTGGTGCCATTGTTGCAAACTACCATTCCTGGCTTAAGCTGGCGTGGCGTCAACCACCTCTCGGCCTGCCCCTGCAGAGCAGACAGAACCTCTGCCCCAGTGTGGCTCCTGTCCCCCAAACACACCAGCGCAAGCACGGCATGGCATCTTTTTGCCTGCGTACTTGCGTAGCCCCTTGAACGCCTACGGAGCACCGCTGGTTCCGAGGACAAAGCACAGGAAGAGGCCACGGAGGAAGAAGAAGAGGAGGGGGTGGAGGACAGAGGTGTGTCACAATCAGTAGTAGCATTTTGGAGGCGTGGCGGTGGAACAACCTCCAACACTACTGCACCTTGTCCTGCATCCTTCCCAGCTGCCAAAAGAGTGACCCAATGGGCCATGAAAGAAAGGTAACGTCCCTGTCCATGCCTGCTGGACCATGAGTCAGCGGTAATATGCACCTTACCGCTGACCGCCCTGTCCAGCGAGGCCAAGACATTGACTTCCACATGCCGGTAGAGAGCCAGAATCGCCTTCCGTGAGAAAAAGTGGCGTTTGGGAACCTGCCACTGAGGAACCGCACATTGCACAAACTCACGGAAGGGGGCCGAGTCTACCAACTGAAAAGGCAGCAGTTGAAAAGCTAGCAATTTAGCCAAGCTAGCATTCAACCACTGGGCATGTGGATGGCTGGGAGTGAACTTCTTTCGACGGTCCAGCAGCTGGGGCAGGGAAATTTGCCTGCTAGAATCGGACGTTGGTGTACTGCTAGCAGAGTGCCCGCAAGTACTTGGCTGTGACACACCTAATTCTACACCTTCATTCCTCTCAGAGCAGGTTTCAAAGAGGACTGAAGGTATAGTGGGGTTGGAGATCCCAGCTGATGCGGTGCAAGAAGAGGTCAGCTTTGTTCTTTGGTGTGGGTCTTTAAGGTAGGCTTGCCAACGAGCTGCATGGCAGGTCAACATATGTCTGGTCAAGCATGTGGTGCCCAAGCGGGTGATGTTTTGGCCACGCGATATACGCTTGAGACATATGTTGCAAACAGCAGCTGTGCGATCTGATGCACTCGACTCAAAAAAGGCCCACACCAAAGAAATTTTTGAATAACGGGCAGAGGCAACGCCCTGCACAGGCGGAGCTCTGCGGTGTGATTCCGTCGGTGTGCTGCCCTTACGCTGGCCCCCGAGGGCATCCTGCCTCGTTGGAGATGTGCTTCCCCCTCATCCTCCTCCTCCTCCTCCTCCTCTCTCCTATTAGGCACCCACGTGGAGTCAGTGACCTCATCATCCCCTCCCTCCTCATCACTGGAGCCAATCTGGCAATATGCTGCAGCTGCTGGAACATGACTGCCAGATTGGTGTCCTTCTTGAGCATCCCCTCTCTCTGCTCTCACGCTACTGCCTTCCTCTAGCTGTGTATCATCATCAGACCCTTCGAAACGCTGGGCATCCTCCTGGAGCATGTACCCAACACTGTGCTCAAACAGTTCGGGGGACTCCTCAGGAGGACATGGTTGGTCTAGGGAAGGAGTGACTGATGATGACATTGATACCAGGGAAGAGGACGCTTTGGCAGCTGCTTTGCCAGTACCCTGAGCCTGGGTGAGAGAGGATGAGGAGGATGAGGAGGGCTTGGTCATCCACTCTACCAAGTCTTCGGCATGATGCGGCTCAACACGTCCAGCTGCCGAAAAGAAGGACAAGCGTGTCCCATGGCCACGTGCTGATGGCGATGCACCGCGTCCACGACCAGCACTGTTGTCTCTAGACACAGAGCCTGCTTGCCCTCTTTTTTTGGCTCCTGACTGTCTGCCTCTCCTTGTTTGCCTTCCAGACATTCTAATGGCCTGCAGGGAAATGGGAAAAGCAGCAATACAGGCTAAGTTAAGGTGTAATATGGTCAGGAGGCACACTCCGCCCGCTGTAAGTGCCGCAAAATCCTGTTGGTGTAACACACCAGGAAAAAGCAGCAATACAGGCTAAGTTAAGGTGTAATATGGTCAGGAGGCACACTCCGCCCGCTGTAAGTGCCGCAAAATCCTGTTGGTGTAACACACCAGGAAAAAGCAGCAATACAGGCTAAGTTAAGGTGTAATATGGTCAGGAGGTACACTCCGCCCGCTGTAAGTGCTGCAAAATCCTGTTGGTGTAACACACCAGGAAAAAGCAGCAATACAGGCTAAGTTAAGGTGTAATATGGTCAGGAGGCACACTCCGCCCGCTGTAAGTGCTGCAAAATCCTGTTGGTGTAACACACCAGGAAAAAGCAGAAATACAGGCTAAGTTAAGGTGTAATATGGTCAGGAGGCACACTCCGCCCGCTGTAAGTGCCGCAAAATCCTGTTGGTGTAACACACCAGGAAAAAGCAGCAATACAGGCTAAGTTAAGGTGTAATATGGTCAGGAGGTACACTCCGCCCGCTGTAAGTACAGGCTAAGTTAAGGTGTAATATGGTCAGGAGGCACACTCCGCCCGCTGTAAGTGCCGCAAAATCCTGTTGGTGTAACACACCAGGAAAAAGCAGCAATACAGGCTAAGTTAAGGTGTAATATGGTCAGGAGGTACACTCCGCCCGCTGTAAGTGCCGCAAAATCCTGTTGGTGTAACACACCAGGGAAAAGCAGCAATACGGGCTAACTTCAGGTGTATAATGTGCAGGAGGCTTAGCAACAATGACACTGTCCCCTGCCTATCCTTCTCTCTCCCTGCACACAAGGTTTATCAAAGTATATGACACTGACACTCTCCCTGCCTATCCTTCTCTCTCCCTGCACACAAGGTTTAGCAAAGAATATGACACTGCCACTGTCCCCTGCCTATTCTTCTCTCTCCCTGCACACAAGGTTTATCAAAGTATATGACACTGACACTCTCCCTGCCTATCCTTCTCTCTCCCTACACACAAGGTTTAGCAAAGAATATGACACTGACACTCTCCCTGCCTATCCTTCTCTGTCCCTACACACAAGGTTTAGCAAAGAATAGATTTGACAAAATTTGACACTGTCCCTGCCTATCCTTCACTTTCCCTGCTCCGGAACACACTACACGCGCTGGCAGCCTTTTATAGTGTGGGGCGTGTACTAAACCCCCTCAGCTATAATTGGCCACAGGCATCCTGCCTGTGGCCAATCATTGCTCTCCTCGCTGCCGGCGCTGTGATTGGCCAAGCATGCAGGGTCACAGTGCATGCTTGGCCAATCACAGCGCCGGGATTACACTGCGATGGCGCAGTGTATTGTGGGCCGTTCGCGTCACTCGAATTTGGCGCGAACGGCCCAAATCGTTCGTTGTTCGCCGAACACGCGAACAGCCGATGTTCGAGTCGAACCTATGTTCGACTCGAACACCGAGCTCATCCCTATTTTTCAGCCCTAACATAGCCGAATGAGATTTTTTGTGCAGGTACATTAGACAGGGAAAGTAGGTATCAACACTTTAGATTAGATGAACTTTAGATCCCCCATTTTTCATTTAAATTAAACCGGGGGGTGGGAGAATACATAAATTATTCTTTTTGTTTACAATTATGAGGTGCTTTCCTTCCAATGCTGATATGTTGCCTTTATGTATAGTTGTAGGCATTATTGTAGGATATTTGTGAGCCAGGGGGTGGAGTGATGGTGAAATTGTATATAGTGTACTGTCACTACCCGTGTTTGCTTGACCAGATATCAGTAGTAATGTGTAATCTACTGCTGACAGTGATGGTTTAAAAGATAAGTATGGGATTTTATTTTATTTTTTTAATCATACTTACCTATGTGGATGAAGCATCGCTCCAATGCTGCATATGTCCCCTGCCGGCTCGAACACTGAAAACCGAGTGATCAAACACTGCCGATCGCTCTGTTCTCAGAGCTCCCCGAGCAGAGAGCTGGTGACTGTCAGTCACCGACTCTCTGCTCAGACCCCCTTGTCACTGGAGCCCTGTTCTGTGGAGGGGGTGGGAGTGGTCGGCTCAGCTTTTCGCTGAGAGGCTGAGCCGGGTGTCGGTCCAGGTATGTGGGCAGATCCCGACCATATGGTCTCGATCTTTTCCGAGCTTGAAATAGCTTGGTGACATCAGCCGACATCTGCTGAAAACAGGTCACAGGAGTGCAAAATGATCTGCACTCCTGTGATCCATAAGAGAAGTACAGCCAAACGAGCTAAAAAGAATACAAAATATGCAAATAAAATAGAAAAAAATATTCTCTTTGGCACCCAGTTAGCCCCTCTGCCTTTTGCACATTGAAACCCAATTTGCAGACAGCCACAGCTGCTGGCACTTTAGTGACTGATATTTCTGTTCCACAGTCACTGTCTCCTGCCTAGAGCATGGCTTTCTCTTACTTATAGGTAATGACCAATGTCCCACCCTCTTACTGTTTGCGCAACCTGTTCTCTTTTTTCCTTTACGATTCCTGAGAACAAAGATAGAGCTGCACTTATAATATTCCTCTGATGTCTCCTAGTGTGGCTGTTCATGCAGCCAGCCAGAAATGAAGTGTAGAAACCATTCAACTATTCCTCATAGCCAGTTTGGAGACGTCCACTAGGATTATCTACTAGGATTATCAGAGAATGAAAAAGAGAGTGCATCAGCAACACTGACCTTGTACTAACTGTCCTGTGCTTGGGAGGAGGAAAATGACACAGGTTTAAAAAAATTTGTTAATTACATCTTATGCATGCTGTAGCTGGACTGGTTGGCCACTTTGGCTAAGGCAAAAATGCCTGGCCTATGCTGTTTACAGCCTTAACATCATTTTGACACCAGGGGCGGTCCGTGCTTTAAAGGTGCACTGGCGCTGCCCCCTCTATCCTCGCCACCCCCCTATATGCATAATGGATAGATTTATGCATTGCAATATTCATATATGTCGACCTGCCATGCAGTCTGTTGGCAAGTGTACCTAAAAGACCCACACCAAAGAACAAAGCGGACCTCTCCTTGCTCCTCATCAGCTGGGATCTCCAATCCCACTATACCTTCAGTCCTCTCTGAAACCTGAACTGAGAGGAATGAAGGTGTAGAATTTGGTGTGTCACAGCCATGTACTTCTTGGCTGCTATCTGCTATCGGTACATTGTACCAGGCAAATTTCCCTGCCCCAGCTGCTGCACCGCCAAAAGAAGTTCGCTCCCAGCCATCCACATCCATCCTGAAAAGAATCCTCAAAAGGATTGTCTTACCTCTACATCTTCCTGGAAAGCCGAATTCAGTTTACCCCTTCCCCTGGGTGGAGTGTCCGAGGCATTCAGAGTCACAGACAGCATACAGTAGTCAGAGAACTCCACCGCCCTCAACTCAGGAGCCAAGAAAGCAGAGTTCTCCTTTAAAAAAAAACGATCTATCCTACTCTATTCCCTCTCTGAAATGTGAATCCCGTGCTGCCAGGGCAGTGCTTAATATGTACATCTACCAGTCCTCCTTGTCTCACCATATCTCTAAGAAAAACGCTATCGTAACCCAGCCTGTCTATAGAGCCTCTCCTGTCTTCAGGCCTAATTATGCCGTTAAAGTCACCTCCAAAGACAACCTGCTGGGACGTAAAAAGGAACGGCTTGATCTCTGTGGGGAGGCATTTCCTGCCTCATTTTGACTGCGGTCCATAGATATTAATCAGGCGCAGGTCCTGCCCCCTAACAGAGACGTCCAAGACCATGCATCTTCCCATTTCTACCTCAATTAACCGCCTGCACGTTAACATATCGGTTTTAAAAAGGACCGCAACTCCGCTGCAGGGCTCAGCCGCAAGAGACCAAAAGGAGGGACCGCATCTCCACTCCTTTTTTTTTGCTAGATGGACATTACCCAAAGTATTGAGCCAGGTCTCTTTCAAAAATAAAATCTCGGCATCAAACTTGCTGAGCAAAAATAAGGCAATATCACGAGCTCTTGCAGATTTAATGCTGGCGACATTAATGGTCTCCACTAGGGATGAGCTTCGTGTTCGAGTCAAACCCATGTTTGACTCGAACATCGGCTGTTCGATCGTTCGACGAAGATCGAACATTATGGGTCGTTCGCACCAAATTTGAGTGGCGCGTCACGCCCCATAATTCACTGAAGCATCGCAGTGCATTTCTGGCTGATGATTGGACAAGCATGCACTATGACCCACATGCTTTGGCCAATCACAGCGTAGAAAAACCTGAGAGCCGTAATTGGCCAAAGCCAGGGTGGCTTTGGCCAATTATGGCTCAGGGGGTTTAGTACACGCCCCACACTATATAAGGCCGCCGGCTTGGCGGCCTTGTGTAGTGTGTTGGAGTTGTGAAACGAGAGTTTACAGAGACAGACAGTGTCATTTATATTGAGTTAGATAGAGCAGGCAGGCGAGTCAGTTAGCTGCAGTTACAGTGTGTAGAGGATATATATGCATCCTAGGTGTTGTATATATATATTTATACACTGTATTTAGTTTAGCTAGATCCATTCCTGGTTTTCTCTATACTGTGACAGGCAGGCAGGTGATTGTGCTAGCTGCAGACAGTCAGTGTTTCACTTAGTGTACTGTGTGCTTTGCATAGCGTTCACCTAAAGCTTACCTGAATACAGTTAGTAAGTCTATTACGTTATGGTGTTCTCGTTGTTATGGTGTTCTCATAATTAAACCACAAGTGTCCCTCTCTGCACAGTTTTCACCTAAAAATAACTGCTGCTGCTGCTGCTGCTGCTGTTGCTGCTTTTCCCATACTAATACCACAGCAGGCAGTTGATTCTGATAGCTGCATTATCAGTACAGACAAATATATATATATACATCCCACCTTTGTGCAGCTACATCTCACTGCAGGCCATGAGTATGTCTGGAAGGCAAACAAGGAGAGGCAGACAGTTACGAGGCAATAAAAGAGGACAAGCAGGCTCTGTGTCTAGGCAACAGTGCTGCTGGTCGTGGACACGGTGCATCCTCATCAGCACGTGGCCGTGGAACATGCTTGTCCTTCTTTTCGGCAGCTGGCCATGTTGAGCCGCAACATGCCCAATACTTGGTAGAGTGGATGACCAAGCCGTCCTCCTCCTCCTCGTCCTCTCTCACCCAGGCTCAGGGTACTTTGTCTGGCAAAGCAGCTGCCAAAGCGGCCTCTTCCCTCGGCTCAATGGCATCAGTCACTCCTTCCCTAGCCCCACCATGTCCTCCTGAGGAGTCCCCCGAACTGTTTAACCACAGTGTTGGGTACATGCTCCAGGAGGATGCCCAGTGTTTTGAATATTTGCTTTTCTAACACTGAATTGCCTCTCCGCCAATCAGGAAGTGTGGGTCTGTTACCCGTTCCCGATTGGCTGAAAGTTTAGGCGATTCTATTGGACGCCTAGGAGGAAGGGAGGAGATGCACGGCAGAAGCCGCCATGATTTTAGGACATGGAAGACAATGCAAGATGCCTGTCCCCCCGATGTGCCCGATGATCCCAGATGTTCCCGCAGATTGGGTAAGTGCTGGTGGATTGGCAAACAGCAGGGGGGATTGAGGTGCCGCGGGGGGTCGTTGCTTGCCGCCCCTCAAACAAAAAAACACTAGCCGCCACTGTTTGACACGTTGATCCGCCTTTAGGAACCAGTCACCTTCTACATTCACCACACTCAGCACCACTGCTTTTTGGCCTGCCTGTAACTTTGGATACATTTACACTAGAGATGGGCCGAACACCCCTTGGTTCGGTTTGCGGCAGAATTTTCAAACATTGCAAAAGTTCAGACCCGAACAACGAACCCCATTAAAGTCTATGGGACACGAACAGGGAAAATCAAAATGTCCCATTTCAAAGGCTTATATTCAAGTTATTGGCCATAAAAAGGGTATGGGGGCCCAGGTACTGCCCTGGGTAACATGTACCAAAACGTTTA
Organism: Rana muscosa; assembly: GCA_029206835.1. NCBI lineage: Eukaryota > Metazoa > Chordata > Amphibia > Anura > Ranidae > Rana > Rana muscosa. Next base: position 1,216,577,105 of record CM055122.1, read on the forward strand.
AAAAATATAGTTTTTAAAGGAGCAGTTATTTTAATGATGCTTAAAGTGAAATAATAAAAATTAAAAATTATTTTAACTATAGTACCTGGGGGGTCCCCTTAGTCTGCCTGCTAATCAGCATCATCTGACTGTGACCAGGGACCCTCCAAGTGACGTATTTCTCCTGCGCCCTGCATGCTCTAGCCTGGGACACCAGAAGCCATTGGCGCCGCCAAGCAAGATCCCACAGCGCTGGAAGATCGTCTCATGAACCCTGCTGTCCATCCTGCTGCCCACTGGACATTATTATGATGTGCCTGTTTTTATCATACTATGAGTGAGTGTATTTCTACTTAAATTAAAAAACGTGTTATATTATTACTGCACTTAGGTTGGCGCTGCTTGTTTCTCTTATTGTATTTCTCCCAAAGTTTTTTCTACCCTTCAGCGTGCTGCCTCGTTCTGTGCTAGTTACATTTTCCTGTGGTAAAATACCCAGGCTACAGATCTCCCCCTTTTTCAGCAAACTATATTTTCACCAGGAGTCATCCTTTAAACATTTGGTATTTACTGACTTTCTGCTGCTGCTTAATACTGCATGTCCTGATTTTTTACCCTTTTAACCCTTATCCTGCAAACAACATAGCTCTGCATATGGTTGATTTTTTAGCGCAACAATTGTTGTTTTTTCCTTTGCCTGTAACGTGGTGCATCTGTACAGCGTATAGAACCTGCTGCAGCAAAACTGCCATTTATAAAGAAATACATTTTTTATTTAAATTGATTTTGAATTTGACGCCCCTGTCAAACAGTTGTGGAAAAATTGGTCTTTGCGTGTGTCAGGAACCATAAATCAGACAGAGACAGAAAATGCAGTTAAAAATCACACCTTTTGTTGAAATGGTAAAAATTGTACAAATAGTAATTGTAGTCAAAACATAGCCAGGGTATGGTAGCCAAAGCGGGTAGTCAGAACAAGCCAGTAAATCAGGAAGCCAGAGATCAGCATAGTCAGAGGCAGCAGACAGGATCAGGAACCAGAAGGGACGTCAGCCAGGCAAGTCTTCAACAGGAAAACGGCAGAGAGTCTCCAGATATGTTAGACCAAGGTGAAGGCACGGAAGGAACCAGGCAGTTTAAATAGCCAGAAGGGGCTGGCTGTGGGCCATACTGATGAGCAGGAAATGATCACCACGTGAGTCACTGTGGAACAAAGTGTGCTGGCTAGTGATGAGCCGAACACCCCCGGGTTCGGTTCGCACCAGAACCCGCGAACGGAACGAAAGTTCGTACGAACATTAGAACCCTATTAAATACAATGGATGCGAACGTTCAAATTCTAAAGTGCTAATTATAACAACTATTATGCATGTTATTGTCCTAAAAAGGGTTTGGGAACCCGGGTTGTGCACCAGGGGACATGTATCAATGCAAAAAGAAGTTTTAAAAACGGTCGTTTTTCGGGAGCAGTCATTTTAATGATGCATAAAGTAAAAAAAAAAAAGTCAAATATTCCTTTAAATATCGTACCTGGGGGGTGTCTGTGAAGTGCCACGTGTTTCCCGTGTTTAGAACTGTCCCTGCACAAAATGATACTTCTAAAGAAAAAAAAAGCCATTTAAAACTGCTTGCGGCTTTAATGTAATGTCTGGTCCCGGTAATATGGATGAAAATCTTTAAGAAAAATGGCATAGCTACCCCATGACCCCCCCCCCCTACCCCAGCCCATTACCAGCCCCTTTGGGTCTTGTATGGATATTAAGGGGAACCCCGCACATAAAATAAAAAAGGCCCTATATACTCTGAACAGCCGTATACAGGCGGTGCATACAAGACAGGGACTGTAGGTTTGTTCTTATGTAGAATCTGTTTGTAATTTTGAACAGGTACATTGTTTAAGTGTAGCTCCAGCCAAAAAATCTATTTTTAAGCTTTTTGGAAAACATAGGGAAGGGTTATCACCCCTGTAACATTTGTTTTTCTGTCTGTGCACCTGTTCAGAACATTTCACCTCACTTTCCATCCCAATGACAAATGTTTTTGAAAAGTGGGGTTTTTATTGAAACAAGGATTGGTGATAAAGCATCAGTAGAGAGGAGACAACTTTTTCCCATATTAACTCTTACAGGAGAGAATTTTCCTTCCTAGTGGTAGATTTCCTCTCACTTCCTGTTGTCTTCTTGCGTTTGCAAGTAGGAGTCGTTTGTAAGTTGGATGTTTGAAAGTAGGGACCTGCCGTATATACTCTGCAGAAATAGGCCCCTTAGTTGTTGGTGTTGGCACAACACTGTAAGCACTCACAGTTACTCTTGGTTGGTGCTGGAACGCCCTGCTGTCAACTATTATGTCAGGAATTTTAATTACATATAATTGTTGAACAGTGGTAGTAAAAATTGGGCCTTTGATGGTGGTGCTGGTGCCACAACACTGTAAGCCCTGACAGTTACTCTTGGTGGGTGCAGCAATGGGCCCTGCTGTGAATTATTAGATCAAGAATTGTAATTGCATGCCCCTGTTGAACAGGGGCTGAAAAATTGGGCCTTTCGTGGTGGTGGTGGTGGTGGTGTTGCCACAACACTGTAAGCCCTCAGAGTTACTCTTGGTGGGTGCAGGAATGGGCCCTGCTGTGAATTATTAGATCAAGAATTGTAATTGCATGCCCCTTTTGAACAGGGGCTGAAAAATTGGGCCTTTCGTGGTGGTGGTGGTGGTGGCGTTGCCACAACACTGTAAGCCCTCAGAGTTACTCTTGGTGGGTGCAGCAATGGGCCCTGCTGTGAATTATTAGATCAAGAATTGTAATTGCATGCCCCTGTTGAACAGGGGCTGAAAAATTGGGCCTTTCGTGGTGGTGGTGGTGGTGTTGCCACAACACTGTAAGCCCTCAGAGTTACTCTTGGTGGGTGCAGCAAGGGGCCCTGCTGTGAATTATTAGATCAAGAATTGTAATTGCATGCCCCTGTTGAACAGGGGCTGAAAAATTGGGCCTTAGGCACTGGTGGCACAACACTACAACCCCTCACAGATACTGTACTTGGAGCACAGCAATGAGCCCTGTTGCAAAGTATTGCTTCAAAAATTGTAATGACACGCCCCTGTTAAACAGGGGCTGAAAAATTGGGCCTTAGGCACTGGTGCCACAACACTCCAACCCCTCACAGATACTGTACTTGGAGCACAGCAATGAGCCCTATGGCAAATTATTGCTAAAAAAATTGTAATTACACGCCCCTGTAAAACAGGGGCTGAAAAATTGGGCCTTAGCCACTGGTGGCGGCACCCATAAACAAAAATGATCTTCCAAGCTATCATCATCAATTGTATCATTGAGGACTCGGAGGAGGAGGATAGCCAGTCAACATAACAGCACAGGCACTCAGCATCAGCATCAGTCTTGAAGGGATGTGACATGTTAAAATCAATTAGTCTGTTATATCAGCATCAGGTGTGTGGTAGCTGGTGGTGATCCAAGACTGGTTCATCTTGATGAAAGTCAGTCGATCAACCGAGTCGGTGGACAGGCGCACCCTGTGATCCGTGACAAATCCTCCAGCAGCACTGAATGTGCGTTCCGAAAGAACGCTGGATGCAGGACAGGCCAGTAGCTCAATTGCATACTGTGCAAGCTCTGGCCAGTGATCCATCCTCAAGACCCAGTAAGCCAGAGGATTTTCGGTGGGGAAGGTGTCCAAGTCTGACCTTGCCCCTAGATATTCCTGCACCATGTTTATCAGACGCTGGCGATGGTTGCTGGAACCGATCATACTTTGGGGCTGCGGACTAAAGAATTGTCTGAACGCATCGGTCAGACGGCCACCTTCCCCACCGCTCCTTCTTTGACTGGCCGAAGGCTCAGCAACTCGTTGTCCAGGACCAGGAGTTTGTAACCTCCCAGTCTCTGGGAACGCGTTGCACAGACCTTTCTGCAAGGCCTCCCGGAGTTGTCTCATCCTCTGCTCCCTCTGCGATGGTAACATAAGGTCCGCAACCTTACCCTTGTACCGTGGATCAAGGAGAGTGGCCAGCCAGTAATGGTCCCTCTCCTTGATCCGAAGAATACGAGGATCCTTCCGCAGACTTTGCAGGATCAGGGAGGCCATGCAGCGTAGGTTTGCTGAGGCATTCGCTCCGGAGTCCTCTGGGTCACTAAGGACGACATGATCCGCAGCCACCTCCTCCCAGCCACGTACAAGTCCACTGGTTTCTTGGGACTGTAAATCATCCCTAAAAGACTGCTGCTGATGATGCTGAGTGCCAGCCTCCACCTCCATGCTGACACAATCCTCCTCCTCCTCCTCCTCCTCCTCTTCCTGTGCGATGGGTGGGACAGAAGGAACACTGTCTGGGTAAAGGGGGCCTTGAGAGGCAAGGAAGTCCTCCTCTTCCTGCCTCTGTTCTGCCTCAAGTGCCCTGTCCATTATTCCACGCAGCGTGTGCTCCAACAGGTGGACAAGAGGTACAGTGTCACTGATGCATGCACTGTCACTGCTCACCATCCTCGTGGCCTCCTCAAATGGTGCCAGGACAGTGCATGCATCCCTGATCATGCCCCACTGGCGTGGAGAAAAAAAACCAAGCTCCCCTGACCCTGTCCTGGTGCCGTAGTCGCACAGGTACTCATTGATGGCCCTCTGCTGCGTGTGCAGCCGCTGCAGCATGGCCAACGTTGAGTTCCACCTGGTGGGCATGTCACATATAAGGCGGTTCTTGGGCAGGTTCAACTCCTTTTGCAGCTCAGCCAGGCGAGCACTGGCATTATAAGATCTGCGGAAATGCACACAGACTTTCCTGGCCTGCCTCAGGACATCCTGTAAGCCCGAGTACCTGCCCAAGAACCGCTGCACCACCAGGTTAAGGACGTGAGCCACACAGGGCACATGGGTCAGTTGTCCCTGTCGGAGGGCGGAGAGGAGGTTGGTGCCATTGTCGCAAACCACCATTCCTGGCTTAAGCTGGCGTGACGTCAACCACCTCTCGGCCTGGCCCTGCAGAGCAGACAGGACCTCTGCCCCAGTGTGGCTTCTGTCCCCCAAACACACCAGCGCAAGCACGGCATGGCATCTTTTTGCCTGCGTACTTGCGTAGCCCCTTGAACGCCTACGGAGCACCGCTGGTTCCGAGGACAAACCACAGGAAGAGGCCATGGAGGAAGAAGAAGAGGAGGGGGTGGAGGAGAGAGGTGTGTCACAACCAGTAGTAGCATTTTGGAGGCGTGGCGGTGGAACAACCTCCAACACTACTGCACCTTGTCCTGCATCCTTCCCAGCTGCCAAAAGAGTGACCCAATGGGCCGTGAAAGAAAGGTAACGTCCCTGTCCATGCCTGCTGGACCATGAGTCAGCGGTAATATGCACCTTACCGCTGACCGCCCTGTCCAGCGAGGCCAAGACATTGCCTTCCACATGCCGGTAGAGAGCCGGAATAGCCTTCCGTGAGAAAAAGTGGCGTTTGGGAACCTGCCACTGAGGAACCGCACATTGCACAAACTCACGGAAGGGGGCCGAGTCTACCAACTGAAAAGGCAGCAGTTGAAGCGCTAGCAATTTAGCCAAGCTAGCATTCAACCGCTGGGCATGTGGATGGCTGGGAGTGAACTTCTTTCGACGGTCCAGCAGCTGGGGCAGGGAAATTTGCCTGCTAGAATCGGACGTCGGTGTACTGCTAGCAGAGTGGCCGCAAGTACTTGGCTGTGACACACCTAATTCTACACCTTCATTCCTCTCAGTGCATGTTTCAGAGAGGACTGAAGTTATAGTGGGGTTGGAGATCCCAGCTGATGCGGTGCAAGGAGAGGTCCGCTTTGTTCTTTGGTGTGGGTCTTTGAGGTAGGCTTGCCAACGAGCTGCATGGCAGGTCAACATATGTCTGGTCAGGCATGTGGTACCCAAGCGGCTGATGTTTTGGCCACGCGATATACGCTTGAGACATATGTTGCAAACAGCAGCTGTGCGATCTGATGCACTAGCCTCAAAAAAGGCCCACACCAAAGAACTTTTTGAATGACGGGCAGAGGCAGCGCCCTGCACAGGCGGAGCTCTGCGGTGTGATTCCGTCGGTGTACTGCCCTTACGCTGGCCACCAAAGGGCATCCTGCCTCGTTGGAGATGTGCCTCCTCCTCATCCTCCTCCTCCTCCTCTCTCCTATTAGGCACCCACGTGGAGTCAGTGACCTCATCATCACCTCCCTCCTCATCACTGGAGCCAATCTGGCAGTATGCTGCAGCTGCTGGAACATGACTGCCAGATTGGTGTCCTTCTTGAGCATCCCCTCTGTCTGCTCTCACGCTACTGCCTTCCTCTAGCTGGGTTTCATCATCAGACCCTTCGAAACGCTGGGCATCCTCCTGGAGCATGTACCCAACACTGTGCTCAAACAGTTCGGGGGACTCCTCAGGAGGAGGACATGGTGGGTCTAGGGAAGGAGTGACTGATGATGAGTCTGACATTGATACCAGGGAAGAGGACGCTTTGGCAGCTGCTTTTCCAGTACCCTGAGCCTGGGTGAGAGAGGATGAGGAGGAGGAGGAGGGCTTGGTCATCCACTCTACCAAGTCTTCGGCATGATGTGGCTCAACATGTCCAGCTGCCGAAAAGAAGGACAAGCGTGTCCCATGGCCATGTGCTGATGACAATGCACCGCGTCCACGACCAGCACTGTTGCCCCCAGACACAGAGCCTGCTTGCCCTCTTTTATTGCCTCCTGACTGTCTGCCTCTCCTTGTTTGCCTTCCAGACATTCTAATAGATGGCCTGCAGGGAGATGGGAAAAAAGCAATAAGGGCTACCTTCAGGTGTCCTTCTCTGTCCCTTTACTTAAGGATTTCTAAATATGGTTGAGGATGATTGCTTTTGCACAGAATAGCACAACGACAATTTCCCTGACTGTCCAAAAAAACAAGGATTTCAAAGATGGTTGATGAGGAATGCTTTAGCACACTATAGCACAAGGAGAATTCCCTCACTGTCCTTCCCTGTCCCTAGAAACAAGGATTCGCACAGTAAAAGACACTGACACTCTCCCTACCTATAGTTTTCTGTCCCTAGAAAAAATGTTTTTTTAAAGCACACTATAGCACAAGGAGAATTTCACTCACTTTCCTTCTTTGTCCCTAGAAACAAGGATTATCACAGTGAAAGAAACTGACACTCTCCCTACCTATAGTTTTCTGTCCCTAGAAAAAATGTTTTTTTAAAGCACACTATAGCACAAGGAGAATTTCACTCACTTTCCTTCTTTGTCCCTAGAAACAAGGATTATCACAGTGAAAGAAACTGACACTCTCCCTACCTATAGTTTTCTGTCCCTAGAAAAAATGTTTTTTTAAAGCACACTATAGCACAAGGAGAATTCCCTCACTGTCCTTCCCTGTCCCTAGAAACAAGGATTCGCACAGTAAAAGACACTGACACTCTCCCTACCTATAGTTTTCTGTCCCTAGAAAAAGTTTTTTTAAAGCACACTATAGCACAAGGAGAATTTCACTCACTGTCCTTCCCTGTCCCTAGAAACAAGGATTCGCACAGTAAAACACACTGACACTCTCCCTACCTATAGTTTTCTGTCCCTAGAAAAAATGTTTTTTTAAAGCACACTATAGCACAAGGAGAATTCCCTCACTGTCCTTCCCTGTCCCTAGAAACAAGGATTCGCACAGTAAAAGACACTGACACTCTCCCTACCTATAGTTTTCTGTCCCTAGAAAAAGTTTTTTTAAAGCACACTATAGCACAAGGAGAATTTCACTCACTGTCCTTCCCTGTCCCTAGAAACAAGGATTCGCACAGTAAAACACACTGACACTCTCCCTACCTATAGTTTTCTGTCCCTAGAAAAAATGTTTTTTTAAAGCACACTATAGCACAAGGAGAATTCCCTCACTGTCCTTCCCTGTCCCTAGAAACAAGGATTCGCACAGTAAAAGACACTGACACTCTCCCTACCTATAGTTTTCTGTCCCTAGAAAAAATGTTTTTTTAAAGCACACTATAGCACAAGGAGAATTTCACTCACTTTCCTTCTTTGTCCCTAGAAACAAGGATTATCACAGTGAAAGAAACTGACACTCTCCCTACCTATAGTTTTCTGTCCCTAGAAAAAATGTTTTTTTAAAGCACACTATAGCACAAGGAGAATTTCACTCACTTTCCTTCTTTGTCCCTAGAAACAAGGATTATCACAGTGAAAGAAACTGACACTCTCCCTACCTATAGTTTTCTGTCCCTAGAAAAAATGTTTTTTTAAAGCACACTATAGCACAAGGAGAATTCCCTCACTGTCCTTCCCTGTCCCTAGAAACAAGGATTCGCACAGTAAAAGACACTGACACTCTCCCTACCTATAGTTTTCTGTCCCTAGAAAAAGTTTTTTTAAAGCACACTATAGCACAAGAAGAATTTCACTCACTGTCCTTCCCTGTCCCTAGAAACAAGGATTCGCACAGTAAAACACACTGACACTCTCCCTACCTATAGTTTTCTGTCCCTAGAAAAAATGTTTTTTTAAAGCACACTATAGCACAAGGAGAATTCCCTCACTGTCCTTCCCTGTCCCTAGAAACAAGGATTCGCACAGTAAAAGACACTGACACTCTCCCTACCTATAGTTTTCTGTCCCTAGAAAAAGTTTTTTTAAAGCACACTATAGCACAAGGAGAATTTCACTCACTGTCCTTCCCTGTCCCTAGAAACAAGGATTCGCACAGTAAAACACACTGACACTCTCCCTACCTATAGTTTTCTGTCCCTAGAAAAAATGTTTTTTTAAAGCACACTATAGCACAAGGAGAATTCCCTCACTGTCCTTCCCTGTCCCTAGAAACAAAGATTCGCACAGTAAAAGACACTGACACTCTCCCTACTGTGACAGCAGGAAGGTAAAGTCACCTGGTTGCATCCAGGGGGGTAGATATATTTCGCCCAGATTCAGGCTTTACGCCGACTTATACAACTAGGTGGAGAGTTGTATAAGCCCAGCTGAGGCTAGTAGGCTCATGGATGACTCATACCTCTAGAGAGAGGGCTGGGCGTCGTGCAGGCAGGGAGTTGATGAGACCAGCTGAAGCTTGTCAGCTCATTTAAGGCCTTTATAAAAACTCCCAGCTTCATTAGATGTTAGCTCATGCCTGGACCCAGACCTGTGTGGACTGTCTAGGGAGAATGAACCCCTGTGCGGTGAGGCAAAGCCTGTGTGGCTATTTGCTTGGACATTTAAAACCAGGGACTTAGGGACTAGGACAGCACTAGGCTGATCCCAGTTGTTAGTTAGGAAACCTGTATGTTTAGTCAGAGGTCAACTTGACCAGGATTTATTTTGTTTATGTTTCTTTTGCTTTGCTGTGTTTTGTCACTGTAAATAGAAAATAAACCGCACCTTTTTGATTTTGAAAACCACAACCTCCGTTTGCTGGGCCTGTTTTGTGTGGGGAGCCCATCCCGGGGGTCACACACACCCGCTGCCGAGCTAACCCCCTCACAGTTGGTGGAGAACCAGTGGCAGTTTTTTTTTTAAGCCAGCATGGAGGAGATACTGAAGCAGCTGGCTCTAGCAAATGCCAATCAACAGCAGACAAATGCAGGTTTGCAAAAGAGCCTTGCAGCTCATCAACAGAGCCTTGCAGCTCAACAACAGAACTTCGCAGCCCAGCAGCAAGCTCATCAACAGAGCCTTGCAGCCCAGCAGCAGACAAACGCAACTTTGCAACAGAGTCTGGAGGCTCAGCAACGAGCCCAGCAGCAATCTGAGGCCCGCTTCATAGACCTGTTGCAGAAGCAAGAGCAGAGACTACAACAACAGATGGAAGCAGTAATGCAGCAACGTCCGCAGACCAGTGAGGAAAGCCGTCCCACTAATACCGCGTCCTTTGGGGTGAGTCGTTTATTGACAAAAATGACTGGAGAGGATGATCCAGAGGTATTTTTGACCACATTTGAAAGGACCGCTGAAAGAGAAAAGTGGCCTGAGGAGCAGTGGGCTGGACTGGTGGCTCCTCTGTTAACTGGTGAATCGCAGAAAGCTTACTATGACCTAGAGCCTAACCAAGCAAAAGACTATGTGATGCTAAAAGCTGAAATATTGGCAAGGCTGGGTGTCACCCAGGCTGTCCGGGCTCAGCGTGTGCATAACTGGACTTTCCAGCTTGGAAAACCCCCCAGGTCTCAAATGTATGATCTCATTCACCTGAGCAGAAAGTGGCTACAGCCAGAGACTTTGTCCGCACCAAAGATTGTGGAACGTGTTGTAATGGATCGGTTTTTGAGAGCTCTTCCTACTGCCATCCAAAAGTGGGTAAGCCATGGAGACCCAGAGACGGCCGATGGTCTTGTGGATCGTGTGGAGAAATACTTGGCTACAGAGAACCTGACGGCCTCTTCCAGAGACACTCGGACTTTCCACCCTAAGACCAGACCATCCCCAGGGGCGGATAAGAGGATTCCAAGGGGTGAGGGTGGAGAGAGTGAGAGGGTGGGAGCTCTACCCCAAGTTTGGCGAGAACAGCCTGGGAAATCAGCGGCTCAAGAGGCGGCAAGAAGGATCGTTTGCTACCGCTGCCGGCAAGCGGGACATATTGCAGCCAATTGCCCGGTTGTGGAGTAACCCATGCAGTGTGACTTTCTGACGGGCAGACGTCAGTCGCTGTGTGCGACAGTCGCATGCACTGCCATTCGAGGAACTGAGAAACATTTATGCAAAATGTGTGTTAATGGTAGAAATGTTGTGGTATTGCTGGATTCAGGTAGCCTTGTGACCCTGATAAAGGCTGAGTTAGTTAAAACAGAGGTCTCTGGGAATAGCAAGGTAGCTGTTATTTGTGTGCATGGGGACACCCGAGAGTATCCAGTGACTACAGTGTGTTTCGAGACCCCCAAAGGTACCCTCTCTCATCCAGTGGGCTTAGTATCTCAGTTACCGCATGACGCCATTGTGGGAAGGGATTTTCCGAAGTTCTGGGAACTGTGGGATGATCCTGAGCCCCTCACTGGTGCCCCTATGTACCAGGAATGTGATAGCCAGAACTCCCCTGAGAGTGGTGAGGACTCTCCGGAATTTCCCTTATCAGTATTGGCAGGGGAGACTCAAGAAACTGGAGAGGAGCCCACCTCCTCAGACGAAAACCTACCGTCTGTGGAGTTTTCTGATCTTGAGGTTCACAGGGAAAACTTTGCCACAGAACAGTTGAAAGACCCCGCCCTAATAAAGGCACGGGAAAACGTAGTGAAAATAGATGGCGAGTTAGTGAACCCAGATAATACCTGCACTTACCCATACTTCAGCGTAGAGAAGGACCTACTGTATCGGGTGGCAAAAAGGGCAGAAGAAACCGTTGAGCAGCTTGTGGTGCCCAAACCTTACAGGAAGTTGGTGTTGGAGTTGGCCCATGGGCACATTCTTGGAGGTCATCTGGGGACAGAGAAAACCCGAGAGAGGGTATTACAGAGATTCTATTGGCCGGGGGTGATGAAGGACGTAGAAAATTATTGTTCCTCCTGCCCTGTGTGTCAGAGGTCGGCCCCGATGCCACATTTCCGTAGCCCGCTGGTCCCTCTACCCATCATTGAGGTCCCGTTTGAGAGGATCGCCATGGATTTGGTAGGTCCTATAATCAAGTCCGCTAGGGGGCACCAGTACATATTAGTTATAATGGACTATGCCACCCGTTATCCAGAAGCGATCCCTCTCCGAAATACCTCGGCCAAAACCATAGCCAAAGAGCTATCTCTTGTGTTTAGCCGGGTGGGTATTTGTAAAGAACTGCTTACGGACCAAGGTACACCCTTTATGTCCCGGGTTATGAAGGAGCTGTGTAAATTATTCAAAGTGACGCAATTACGTACATCTGTGTATCACCCCCAAACCGATGGGCTGGTTGAAAGATTCAACAAAACCCTAAAACAAATGTTGAAGAAAGTGGTGGATAGAGATGGAAAGGATTGGGACTGTCTACTTCCTTATCTGATGTTTGCTATTAGGGAGGTGCCCCAATCCTCTACGGGATTCTCCCCCTTTGAGTTACTGTATGGGAGACACCCAAGAGGGCTGTTGGATATTGCCAAGGAAACTTGGGAAAGTGAGAGTTCTCCCCACAGGAGTGTGATTGAGCATGTCGCCCTGATGCAAGACCGAATTGCACAGGTAATGCCCATCGTGAAGGAACATTTGGCCCAAGCGCAGTTAGCACAGCAGAGAGTGTACAACCATGGAGCCAAGACCCGTACCTTTTCCCCGGGGGATAGGATACTGGTACTTGTCCCTACGGTTGAAAGTAAATTCCTTGCCAAATGGCAAGGCCCCTACGAGATAATGGAAAAAGTGAGCGAAGTGAATTACAAGGTCAGACAACCAGGAAGGCGAAAGCCCGAACAGATCTATCACGTTAATCTGTTGAAAGCCTGGAGGGATAGAGAGTCCCTAGTCGCAGACACTTGGTCACCAGCAGGGATGAGCCGAACACCCCCCTGTTCGGTTCGCACCAGAACCTGCGAACAGACAAAATGTTCGTGTAAACTTTAGAACCCTATTAAATACAATGGACTCGAACGTTCGAAATCTAAAGTGTTAATTATAAAGGCTAATATGCAAGTTATTGTCCTAAAAAGTGTTTGGGGACCCGGGTCCTGCCCCAGGGGACATGTATCAATGCAAAAAGAAGTTTTAAAAACGGACGTTTTTTCGGGAGCAGTGATTTTAATAATGCTTAAAATGAAAAAATAAAAGTGAAATATTCCTTTAAATTTCGTACCTGGGGGGTGTGTATGATATGCATGTAAAGTGGCGCATGTTTCCCGTGCTTAGAACTGTCCCTGCAAAAAATGTCATTTTTGAAAGAAAAAAAATGCATTTAAAACTGACTCGCGGCTATTAATGAATTGTCGGCTCCCGGCAATACATACAAAAGTCATTGAGAAAAAAAAAAAAAAAAAGCGTGGGGGTTCCCCAGAATTCAATTACCAGGCCCTTCAGATCTGGCATGGATTTTAAGGGGAACTCCACCCCAAGTTTAAAAAAAAAATGGCGTGGAGTCCCCCTAAAAATCCATACCAGACCCCTTATCCGAGCATGCAACCTGGCCGGCCGCAGGGGAAAAGGGGGGGACGAGAGAGCGGCCCCCCCTCCCTCCTGAACCGTACCAAGCCACATGCCCTCAACATGGGGAGGATGTCCCCATGTTGATGGGGACAAGGGCCTCATCCCCACAACCCTTGCCCGGTGGTTGTGGGGGTCTGCGGGCGGGGGGCTTATCGGAATCTGGAAGACCCCTTTAACAAAGGGGACCCCCAGATCCCGCCCCCCCCCCTATGTGAATTGGTAACGGGTACATTGTACCCCTACCATTTCACGAACAAAGCGTAAAAAAAATGTTTAAAAAAACACACAAACACCTTGAAAAAGTCCTTTATTTAAAAAAATAAATAAATAAACATTCCAGCGGTGAAATCCAGTGTCCCGCGGCGATCCCGATGTCCAGCGCTGTCCTTCATTGGTTGTGCCTGAGCGGACCTGATGGGGAACTCCCTCTCAGTATTTTAAATGTATAGACCCGCCCCTTCTAAAGTTCCCCATCAGGTCCGCTCAGCGGACGAGATGCAGAACATGAGAAGGGGCGGGTCTATACATGTATTACCAAAGTGAGAGCAGTTCCCCATCAGGTCCGCCTCCTCGGTATGTCAGACCCGCCTACGTCATTGGCTTGAGCGGGGAACTTCCTTCACTATGTAAATTTAAATTTACATAGTGAAGGAAGTTCCCCGCTCAAGCCAATGACGTAGGCGGGTCCGACATACTGAGGAGGCGGACCTGATGGGGAACTGCTCTCACTTTGGTAATACATGTATAGACCCGCCCCTTCTCATGTTCCGCATCTGGTCCGCTGAGCGGACCTGATGGGGAACTTTAGAAGGGGCGGGTCTATACATTTAAAATACTGAGAGGGAGTTCCCCATCAGGTCCGCTCAGGCACAACCAATGACGGACAGTGCTGGACATCGGGATCGCCGCGGGACACTGGATTTCACCGCTGGAATGGGTTTTTTTTTTTTTTTTTTAATAAAGGACTTTTTCAACGTGTTTGTGTGTTTTTTTTAAACATTTTTTTACGCTTTCTTCGTGAAATGGTAGGGGTACAATGTACCCCTTACCAATTCACATAGGGGGGGGGCGGGATCTGGGGGTCCTCTTTGTTAAAGGGGTCTTCCAGATTCCGATAAGCCCCCCGCCCGCAGACCCCCACAACCACCGGGCAAGGGTTGTGGGGATGAGGCCCTTGTCCCCATCAACATGGGGACATCCTCCCCATGTTGAGGGCATGTGGCTTGGTATGGTTCAGGAGGGAGGGGGGGCCGATCTCTCGTCCCCCCCTTTTCCCCTGCGGCCGGCCAGGTTGCATGCTCGGATAAGGGGTCTGGTATGGATTTTTAGGGGGACTCCACGCCATTTTTTTTTAATTTGGGGTGGAGTTCCCCTTAAAATCCATGCCAGATCTGAAGGGCCTGGAATGGATATTTGGGGGAACCCCACGTCAATTTTTTTTTTATTTGCGGCGGGGTTCCCCTTAATATCCATTCCAGACCTGAAGGGCCTGGTAATTGAATTCTGGGGAACCCCCACGCTTTTTTTTTTTTTTTTATCAATGACTTTTGTATGTATTGCCGGGAGCCGACAATTCATTAATAGCCGCGAGTCAGTTTTAAATGCATTTTTTTCTTTCAAAAATGACACTTTTTGCAGGGACAGTTCTAAGCACGGGAAACATGCGCCACTTCACATGCATATCATACACACCCCCCAGGTACGAAATTTAAAGGAATATTTCACTTTTATTTTTTCATTTTAAGCATTATTAAAATCACTGCTCCCGAAAAAACGGCCGTTTTTAAAACTTCTTTTTGCATTGATACATGTCCCCTGGGGCAGGACCCGGGTCCCCAAACACTTTTTAGGACAATAACTTGCATATCAGCCTTTATAATTAGCACTTTAGATTTCTCCCATAGATTTTTCGAATTTGCCGCGAACACCCCAATTTGTTCGCTGTTCGGCGAACGGGCGAACAGGCAATGTTCGAGTCGAACATGAGTTCGACTCGAACTCGAAGCTCATCCCTAGTCACCAGCTCAAACTGGTTGCGTGATTCCTGAGGTTGGAATAGCAGCCACCTTGTCACAACCCCAACAACAGGAGGTTAAGGAGTTTGTGCTTCGCAACAAGGAGGTATTCTCTGAGCTGCCGGGACAAACATCTGGGGTAGAGCATGACATCATTACCCCGCCCGGTGAAAGGGTGAAGTTAAAACCCTATCGGATCCCAGAGGCCCGACGGGAGGCAATACGGGAGGAAGTACAGAAAATGCTGAACTTAGGGGTGATAGAGGAGTCCCAAAGTGATTGGTCTAGTCCCATCGTGTTGGTGCCTAAACCGGATGGGAGCTGGCGATTTTGTAACGATTTTCGTCAGTTGAACAAAGTTACAAAATTTGACACCTACCCCATGCCACGTATAGATGAGTTGATCGACCGGCTGGGAACAGCCCGATACATGACGACTCTTGACCTCACAAAAGGGTATTGGCAAATCCCCCTGGCCAAGTCGGCCAAAGAGAAAACCGCATTTGTAACCCCAGACGGTGCGTTCCAATATAAAAGAATGCCGTTCGGGTTACAGAATGCGCCGGCCACATTCCAGCGGAAAATGGACCAGATGCTGAGGCCCCATCGGAAGTATGCTGCGGCTTACCTGGATGACGTAATTGTCCATAGCACAGATTGGGCCTCACATCTGCCAAAAGTGCAAGCAGTCCTGGACTCTGTTCGGGAAGCGGGGTTTACGGCTAACCCCAAGAAGTGTACCATTGGGCAGGAGGAGGCCAAATATCTTGGGTACACCATTGGGAGGGGAGTAATAAAACCCCAACTCAACAAAGTCGAGGCCATCCAGAGTTGGCCACGTCCCAACAGCAAGAAGCAGGTACGAGCCTTTCTGGGAATCGCTGGGTATTATCGGCGATTCATTCCCCACTTTGCTTCTAAGGCTGTGCCCCTAACCAACCTGACGAAGGGGAAAGGGTCGGTCATGATTAAATGGACCCCCGAGGCTGAGGCAGCATTCCAATTCTTGAAACAAGCCTTATGTAGCCAGCCAGTGTTGTACTCACCCGACTTCTCTAAAGACTTTGTCGTACAAAGTGATGCGTCAGATGTGGGGTTAGGAGCAGTATTGTCCCAGGTCTGGAACGGGGAAGAGCACCCAGTCATTTACCTCAGCAGGAAGTTGAAGTCCCATGAGGTAAATTACGCCACCGTTGAAAAGGAGTGTTTAGCGGTGAAGTGGGCTCTAGATTCCCTTCGGTACTACCTGCTAGGTAGGCACTTTGACATGGTTACGGATCACGCTCCGTTAAAGTGGATGGCTCAAAACAAGGAAACAAATAGAAGAGTGAATAGGTGGTTCCTGGCCCTCCAGGAATTCAACTTCACAGTAAAGCATCGCCCTGGCGTTCAAATGGGGAATGTGGATGCTTTGTCTCGAGTACATGAATGCCTGATTGCTGGTGTTCCAACCCCGAGGTTAAAACAAGAGGGGGGGGGTATGTGACAGCAGGAAGGTAAAGTCACCTGGTTGCATCCAGGGGGGTAGATATATTTCGCCCAGATTCAGGCTTTACGCCGACTTATACAACTAGGTGGAGAGTTGTATAAGCCCAGCTGAGGCTAGTAGGCTCATGGATGACTCATACCTCTAGAGAGAGGGCTGGGCGTCGTGCAGGCAGGGAGTTGATGAGACCAGCTGAAGCTTGTCAGCTCATTTAAGGCCTTTATAAAAACTCCCAGCTTCATTAGATGTTAGCTCATGCCTGGACCCAGACCTGTGTGGACTGTCTAGGGAGAGTGAACCCCTGTGCGGTGAGGCAAAGCCTGTGTGGCTATTTGCTTGGACATTTAAAACCAGGGACTTAGGGACTAGGACAGCACTAGGCTGATCCCAGTTGTTAGTTAGGAAACCTGTATGTTTAGTCAGAGGTCAACTTGACCAGGATTTATTTTGTTTATGTTTCTTTTGCTTTGCTGTGTTTTGTCACTGTAAATAGAAAATAAACCGCACCTTTTTGATTTTGAAAACCACAACCTCCGTTTGCTGGGCCTGTTTTGTGTGGGGAGCCCATCCCGGGGGTCACACACACCCGCTGCCGAGCTAACCCCCTCACACTACCTATAGTTTTCTGTCCCTAGAAAAAGTTTTTTTAAAGCACACTATAGCACAAGGAGAATTTCACTCACTGTCCTTCCCTGTCCCTAGAAACAAGGATTCGCACAGTAAAACACACTGACACTCTCCCTACCTATAGTTTTCTGTCCCTAGAAATTTTTTTTTTTTAAAGCACACTATAGCACAAGGAGAATTCCCTCACTGTCCTTCCCTGTCCCTAGAAACAAGGATTCGCACAGTAAAACACACTGACACTCTCCCTACCTATAGTTTTCTGTCCCTAGAAAAAATGTTTTTTTAAAGCACACTATAGCACAAGGAGAATTTCACTCACTTTCCTTCTTTGTCCCTAGAAACAAGGATTATCACAGTGAAAGAAACTGACACTCTCCCTACCTATAGTTTTCTGTCCCTAGAAAAAATGTTTTTTTAAAGCACACTATAGCACAAGGAGAATTCCCTCACTGTCCTTCCCTGTCCCTAGAAACAAGGATTCGCACAGTAAAACACACTGACACTCTCCCTACCTATCCTTCTCTTTCCCTAAACTAAAGGAATCCAGGTTAAGCAAGAAAAAAATAAATGTCACTGTCCCTGCCTATGTTTCTCTTTCCCTGCTCCGGAACACACTACACTAGGCCGCCGTGCTGGCGGCCTTTTATAGTGTGGGGCGTGTACTAAACACCCTCAGCAATAATTGGCCACAGGCATCCTGCCTGTGGCCAATGATTGCTCTCCTCGCTGCCGGCGCTGTGATTGGCCAAGCATGCGGGGTCACAGTGCATGCTTGGCCAATCACAGCGCCTGGATGACACTGCGATGGCGTAGTGCATTGTGGGCCGTTCGCGTCACTCGAATTTGGCGCGAACGGCCCAAATCGTTCGATCTTCGTCGAACGATCGAACAGCCGATGTTCGAGTCGAACGTATGTTCGACTCGAACACGAAGCTCATCCCTAGTGCTGGCAATTAACCGACAGCTGAGCTACCTGAGCACTGAGAAGGGAGGGCTGAGAGCCCAGCCCTGACAGTACCCACCAGGTTTGAGGAGAAAACATCTATGGAAAGCACTGAGGAGGACATGAGCATGTACATCCAAAGATGAGACCCAAGAGCGTTCCCCAGGACCATACCCTTTCCAATGAACCAGGTACTATATGTGCCCACAGAACCTATGGGAGTCAATGATCGATTGTATCTCATCCTCTTCATGGTTCTCAACCTTAATCAGGGGAGGACATGGTATCGAGGTGGTGAAACGGTTGCATGCCAAAGGTTTTAATAAGGAGAAATGGAATACATTTGAAATACGCAAGTTAGAAGGAAGGTCTAATGCGTAAGCCACTGGGTTGATCCTATGGAGAATATCAAAAGGCCCAATAAACCGTGGTGCCAGTTTCAGTGAGGGAACACAGAGTCAGAGGTTATGAGATGACAGCCAGACCCTCTCCCCAACCTAGTAGGAAGACGGGGGTAGGCGTCTGCGGTCAGCATGAAGTCTGTACCTCTCACTGGCACGTCGCAAGGACTCTTGGACCTGCACCCAAGTGGAACAAAGATCAGGGAGATGCTCCTCTAATGCAGGAATTCTTTGAGGAACAAAAGAGTCAGGCAACATGGATGGTTGGAAACCATAATTCGCCATAAACGGTGACAATCGGGTAGCGGTATCGTAGGCACTATTGTGAGAAAACTCTGCCAAAGGTAAGAGGTCTGACCAGTTTTTATGGTGGTCGGAAATATAGCAAACTGCTCTAAGGCTTGGTTGGCTTGTTCTGAAACCCCATTGGACTGTGGGTGATATGCAGAGGAGAAGAAAAGCTGAATTCCTAACTGTGCACAAAAGGCTAGCCAAAACCTGGAGACAAACTGGCTACCCCTGTCCGAGATGATAACCTTGTGTAGCCCATGTAACCGAAAGATCTTCCGAGCAAAAATAGATGCGAGTTCTTTGGATGTGGATAACTTCTCCAGTGGAATAAAATGAGACATTTTTGAGAACCGGTCAACCACCATAAAAATAATTGTGTTGCCCTGGGAGTTGGGTAACTCCACAATAAAATCCATAGAAAGGTGGGTCCAAGGCATCTCTCCATTGGATATGGGTTGTAGGAGGCCCACTGAAAGGTGTCCTGGTGTCTTACATTGAGCACACACGGAACAAGGGGCTAAGGAGAAGGTCACATCAGCATGGAGACTAGGCCACCAGAATTGTCGAGAAATAGCCCAAATGATTTGATTCTTCCTTTGGTGGCCAGCTGCCTTGGGAGAATGGTAAGTCTGGAGCAAAGCAGTGCGGAGATTCTCAGGGACAAAGCAGCGGTCACCAGGTTTCTCGTGTGGAGAATGGATCTGAGCGGCAAGAATTTTGTCACCCAAAGGTGAAGTGAGACTAGTACGAACAGTGGCCAGAATACGATCGAGAGGCATCACAGGAGCAGGAACCAATTCCATGTTGGAAATGGAGGAAAACTGTTGCGACAATGCTCCAGCCCTTACATTCTTAGTACCGGGTAAGAATGAGACTATGGAATTGAAGCTTGACAGAAAAAGAGCCCATCACGCCCTTCTGGGAGATAAGCGTTTTGCATCAGACAAGAATGTGAGATTCTTATGGTCAGTCAAAATGAGGACCGGCACAGTAGTACCTTTGAGGAGATGCCTCCATTCTTTAAGAGCTAAAATTATAGCTAACAATTCTCTGTCCTCAATCTCGTAATTGCACTCATTGCAGGAGACAAGGATGCACAGCGCTCTCAGAGGTAGGATGTTGAGACAGAAGGAGGGTGCCTACTCCAGTCTTAGATGCATCAACCTCAAGGATGAAGGGTAATGTAGGATCAGGATGTGCCAGCACAGGAGCTGAAACAAAGACAGCCTTGAGAGACTCTAAAGCCCTGTACACACGATCGGTTTTACCGATGAAAACTGTCCGATCGATTTTTTTAATTGGACAAACCGATCGTGTATGGGACCCATCGGTCTTTATTCCATCGGTTTTAAAAAATGGAACATGTTTTAAATGTTTCCGATGGATCCAAAACCGATAGCAAATTCCGATCGTCTATGGGCAAGTCCATCGGATAAAAAACCCACGCATGCTCAGACTGAATTAGGAGACGGGAGCGCTCGTTCTGGTAAAACTAGCATTCCTAATGGAGAGAGCACATTCGTCATTCTGCAAGTTATTGCCTCGTTTAATGCAGCGCATTGTTTTTTCCTTTAGAATGGTGTTTAAAATGTCTTTTTTGATGCAGATATTTATCCCGAGTTCTGACAAACTTATGTCTTTCTTGTTTCTTGTGATCTTCTGAATAATTTGATTAATTATTAAAGCCAGACCTCACTAATTTAAAAAATGTTTTCAATCCTTTTTTTTTTTGTTTGTTTTTTTTTGGCTTTTTTTTGGTGCAAATTTTTCACACCAACATATGTTTCTTTTATTTTTCCCTCATGGAGGTTGGTGTCCCTTGTTATTAATTACACATTGTATTTATGAAATCTTATTGCTACTCACAATAAGAACACATTAGGCAAGTATTTTGGCTGAAATTAAATATCCATTTATTCTGGCAAAATATATAAATTAACACGAAGGGCAACAATTGGAAAATTAGCGGAAAATATGAAGAGATTGGACCCCAAAAGCAGACATGACTATGATGAACAATAAGATAAACAACAGCATGAAATCAGGAGCAGCAGCCAAAGACATACATCATCCCAAGCTGTGGTACTCCATCAAACTGCAACTTCTGGAAGAGCAGCTTGAAGCCAGGGAATCACCTTCTGCTCTTCCCTGTACACTTCCCTCCACACTTCCCTGCAGTGTTCCCTCCACGCTTCTCTGCAGCGTTCCTTCCACGGCCCCGTCCACGCACCCTTGCAGGCTGGGCCACTCTCGGTGGTAATGTGGCAGGAGGAGGAGGAGAAGGAGGAGAAGGATTGGCCTGATGAGAGAGATGGGTGGCCTCAGTCAGCTGCCCCCTCACCCCCATGTGTATGGCCGTGTAGATAAGGTGCTCACAGAGGGCATGTTGCCCCGCCTCCATTTGTAGTAATTTTTCGGAGAGGTAGGTACTAAACCCCTCAACAGGGTTGAGGGAGGCCCTCATGATGGCAGCAGCATCACGGATAATAAAAGTGACTCCTCCTCCACCTGTGTCATCCGCCGATGTTTTTTCGGTCTGACGTGGAGGGGAGCCACTTGTGACACTGTGCTGCTACTAGGCCTGGGGACCTGCTGCGTGCCACTTGGCCCTGCCTCCTCCTGGCTGACACTCACCCCTGCCTCCTTCTGCCTGCCACATTCCTGAGCCTCTTTCTCCTGGCTGGCCTCATCCTGTGTAGGAAAAAGGGACATAGTTTGATATTTTGGTGAATCAATCACACACAATTTTTATCTCATGACTGTTGCAATTTGCTTGTTATAAAAATAGAAAAGAGTTTCATTCTGTCCCCGTTCTTTTTAGATACTTTAACAATCCTTTATGTTCCTTTTTTTTATTATTTAAATATTTTTTTTGGGGGGGGGGGGTAATTTTAGCATTTTTTGTCCAAAAATCTAGTTCATCACAATAGTACTTTGAGGCCAATAATTATGTTATAAAATACTATACCTGGCTGAAGATGCACAGATCCGGCTCTTCAAGCACAGGTGGCTCCTCCTCCCCCTCTGCAGGGGTGGAGGGAAGGGTGAAAGGAACGTTGGAGGGAAGGGTGGAAGGAACGCTGGAGGGAAGGGTGGAAGGAAGGGTTGAGGGAAGGCTGGAAATTGATTCCCTGGCATCAATCTGGTCTTCCAGAAATTGAAGATGTTTGTAGTACCACAGCTTGGGCTGTACTACATCGACTGCTGTGTAGTTTTTTTTATAAGCATTCCGCATGTTGTTTATCTTATTGTTCATCATACTGTAGTCTGCCTCTGGGACCCAGGGCTCCATATAATCCGCAAATTTTTCAATAGTTGCCCGACGTACACCACTCTTGTGGTAAGCTGGATGTTTGAGCTCCCACAGATTGCGCAGTTCTTTATACTTTTCTATGAACACCAACATTATCTCCTGTTCCTTTAATATATGCATTTTAATGTCTGCAAGTTAAAACACGAGAAAAAAACAGTAGAGGTCAGATTCCATTCTCCTAATCTTATCCCAATAATGGCCTTTACAATCATGAACCATTATAGGCCATTGCAGGCCCAAGTTCCCTTCTTACCTTAGTTGTTGTCTTTTCTGCACTTCCGGTCGTTCTTACTCCGCGCAACCCTAATAACTTTGTTCCCATTTTTATACCCTGCGCATAAGTGTAACTCCGCCCACGTCACCCGCCCATGATGGTCTTTTCCTGCATTTCCCCGCCCCTTCTCGTTCGGCGCATAGTGGGAGACGACGACATGTCGTGACACAGGTGGCTTCTTTATTAGAAAGTACCGACGAGGAAAGCCCGGAGGCGGGAACGTCCCGATCCAGGAATAAAAGATACAAGGTGACTAATATGTCATTTGCTGAGATGGCGGAGATGGTGGACATCCTGCGGAGGAAAGATTACAATGGGAAGCATGGGCCATACGACACCCCTAATCTCAGGAAGTCGCAAATAATGGACAAAGTGGCGAGGAGTCTCTATCAGAAATATGGGGTCAGGACAGTGGCGGCCCATCAATAGGGGGCGCCGCCCCCCCCCCAAAGCTACTTATTAAAAAAAATGTAAAAAAAAAAAATTTTTAAAGTGTCCCTTTAAGTGGGTGTGTTAAGGGCGCCGGACATGGGGTGCTATTGGAGGCACGACTCTATTGGCGTAGTTTAGAGTGTGCTTGGGGCGCAAATGCTGTAGCCACAAAAACTCCAACTCTAGGCTCTAGCATTAGGTTTCCAGTGCTTGTAATTGATTGGGTCCATAGGGTGGGGCTTTAAACAGACCTGCAGCGTCATTGGCTCACAGGCTGCCTGTCTCCTTCAGTAAGTGAGGGAGAAATCACAAGCAGACGAGAACTGGTCAGGGTAGACACTGGAGCTGAGGCAGCTCCATTCATCCCTGTGACACAGACTGTGAGGGATCACACAGAAATCTTCAGGTACATTTTTACATGCCAGGACTGTAGGGGGGAGGGGGGCAGAAGGGGATATTATCACTGTGTCCTGACTCCTGAGAGACTGTAAAGCAGCATTTTAATCTCCAACTTTACTTCACCTCTCTCCATGTAATGCAAGTCAGTACACCTTCACTTTTCTCCCCTTTCTGTTCATGTGCTATAGAGAAACAAAAGGCATTGTTCTTAAATTAACATTATTCAAATTAGATCAGCCGCCGCAATTCAGATGGGGGGGGAGGGGCACAGCAGGTGTACAGACCCAGGAACTCAGCACAGGGATGGTGGGAACCCTCATAATGGGCACAGCTGGTGTACAGACCCGGGTACTCAGCACAGGGATGGTGGGAACCCTCATAATGGGCACAGTAGGTGTACAGACCCGGGAACTCAGCACAGGGATGGTGGGAACCCTCATAATGGGCACAGCAGGTGTACAGACCCGGGAACTCAGCACAGGGATGGTGGGAACCCTCATAATGGGCACAGCAGGTGTACAGACCCGGGAACTCAGCACAGGGATTGTGGGAACCCTCATAATGGGCACAGCAGGTGTACAGACCCGGGAACTCAGTACAGGGATGGTGGGAACCCTCATAATGGGCACAGCAGCTGTACAGACCCGGGAACTCAGCACAGGGATAATGGGAACCCTCATAATGGGCAGGTGTACAGACCCAGGAACTCATTACTGGGATGGTGGGAACCCCTCATAATGGGCACAGCAGGTGTACAGACCCAGGAACTCGTTACTGGGATGGTGGGAACCCTCATAATGGGCACAGCAGGTGTACAGACCCAGGAACTCAGTACAGGGATGGTGGGAACCCATCATAATAGGCACAGCGGGTGTACAGACCCGGAAACTCAGTACAGGGATGGTGGGAGGAACCCTTATACTGGGCACAGCGGGTGTACAGACCTGGGAACTCAGTACAGGGATGGTGGGAACTCCTCATAATGGGCACCTCAGGTGTACAGACCCAGAAACTCTGCACAGGGATTGTGGGAACCCCGCATAATGGGCAAAGTAGGTGTACAGACCCAGGAACTCAGTACAGGGATGGTGGGAACTCCTCATAATGGGCACTGTAGGTGTACAGACCCGGGAACTCAGTACAGCCTGTCCTTATACATTTACTTGAGATCACTTAGACCCGGTGGGTCTCTATAGTGGGAGGTAGCACCAACACCCCATTCTTTTATATTATATCCTATTCTCCCTAGAGAGTTTTTAGGGGGCTGCAATCTCTGTCTGGTGTTTTCCTGAGCGCGGATTCCCTACTTCTTTAATACTTCTTTAATAATAGTCTAATGTCCATAAAATTTCATAATCTACCCAATAGACCTCATGCACACAGGGTGTTTGCTTTGCTCTTTTAAACATCAGAACTCCTGGCAGGACAAAAGCCCACTGCAGGCGTGTCATGCGTTTTATCGTAAATGTATCCTATTGGCCAAAATATTTATTTGTTCTGGCCATTTAAATGCATTACCTCTCAAATGCGCCTAAATGCGTCTAGTGTTTCAGTGTGTTTTAGCGTTTTTCTGCGCTTCACCTTTTTTTTTTTTCTCAGACTGTAATTGCTCTGCTTCTAATATGTCTGTAAACGCCTGTGCGCACATGGACACTTAAGCTAACATACAGGTGCTTTTACAGGCTGAGAAAAAAAATGTAAAATGCCAGTATTTTTTAAGCTTTAATCGGAGCTCTTTGTAATCTCATGTAGCCATATTCCTAAGCGATCATCACAAGTCTCTGTGCTTGATATACCATCAGTCCGATTCATGCTTCAGAGTAAGTTTAAGGCTCCGTTCAGGCTAGATTCACACTTGTGCAGAGAGGCTCTCAGCAGGGGTCCAGTGCGTCCCTGTTCTCCATTTCAGGGATGAATCGGGCCCGAGTTTTTGCCTGCATTTGTACCTAAAACAAAGCATATTTCCAGGTTGTAAGTTGGCAAATGTCATTGCAGATCCCTACTTGTTATTGCTTGTATTGAAACTTACATAACACAGTTGGTGTTCTGTACATTGACCGTGTACAAAACACCACCCTACATGTACACCATGTTTAAACATTTGCCAGTTTTATGAGTCATAGCGGGCAGCAGATGAAACTACATAGGTAATTGTAAAAATACAAAATGTAGTGTAGTACTTACATTTTTTTCTTATCAAAAGCGAAAATTACCTTTTAAATGCAACCCCTGTCGTCTAACGTTTAATGTTGTAGAGAGGCTATGCAATGGGTTAATAAATTCAGAACTTAAAATGCAAGTTTAAACCATTTCCTAGTCTGTGATCTCCAGATATAGTCTGGGTTTTAAAACAAATTGAAGCTTTGCCGGTGTATAATGTGCAGCCTGGTATATGACACGCAGAGCCCTGTGTATAATGTGCAGCCTGGTATATGATGTGTAGGGATGAGCTCTGGCGTGTTTGCATACTCCACGTGCAGAGCCCACCAGGAAGTCGGCACGCGCTGCGCTAATCACAGGCAGGGAGACGTTGTCCTGATGCTCGGCTGCAGAGATCGGAAAATGTCTCCCTGCCTGTGATTAGCGCAGCGCCGTGCCGACTTCCTGGCGGGCTCTGCACGTGGAGTATGCGAACGCGCCAGAACTCATCCTTAATGATGTGCAGAGCCCTGTGTATAATGTGCAGCCTGGTATATGATGTGCAGAGCCCGGTGTATAATGTACAGCCTGGTATATGATGTGCAGAGCCCTGTGTATAATGTGAAGCCTGGTATATGATGTGCAGAGCCCTGTGTATATTGTGCAGCCTGGTATATGATGTGCAGAGCCCTGTGTATAATGTGCAGCCTGGTATATGATGTGCAGAGCCATGTGTATAATATGCAGCCTGGTATATGATGTGTAGAGCCCTGTGTATAATGTACAGCCTGGTAAATGATGTGCAGAAACCTGTGTATAATGTGCAGCCTTGTATGTGATGTGCAGAGCCCTGTGTATAATGTGCAGCCTGGTATATGATGTGCAGAGCCCTGTGTATAATGTGCAGCCTGGTATATGATGTGCAGAGCCCTGTGTATAATGTGCAGTCTGGTATATGATGTGCAGAGCCCTGTGTATAATGTGCAGCCTGGTATATGATGTGCAGAGCCCTGTGTATAATGTGCAGCCTGGTATATGATGTGCAGAGCCCGGTGTATAATCTGCAGCCTGGTATATGATGTGCAGAGCCCTGTGTATAATGTGCAGCCTGGTATATGATGTGCAGAGCCCTGTGCATAATGTGCAGCCTGGTATATGATGTGCAGAGCCCGGTGTATAATCTGCAGCCTGGTATATGATGTGCAGAGCCCTGTGTATAATGTGCAGCCTGGTATATGATGTGCAGAACCCTGTGTATAATGTGCAGCCTGGTATATGATGTGCAGAACCCTGTGTATAATGTGCAGCTTGGTATATTATGTGCAGAGCCCTGTTTATAATATACAGCCTGGTATATGATGTGCAGAGCCCTGTGTATAATGTGCAGCCTGGTATGATGTGCAGAGCCTGGTGTATAATGCTGACACTATGAGTGGAATACAGGGGACGGAGTGGGTGGATTATATAAGGGGTGTGGCTTATGAGAAGTGGGAGGGGCCAACCATGGAGGGGTGGAGTCTTGCGCCCCCCCATCCTAAAACTTCACCAGCCGCCACTGGGTCAGGAGATCCAAGGAGCAGCTCTGTAAAAGGTGGTCTGACCTGAAGCTGAGGGAGCCGGAGCAGTATAGGAAGCTTAAAAAAAGCATTGAAAAAAGTAAGCTTTTATTTTTACTGTGTTCTTTCACATTGTAATATGTATTCTTGCATGTTTTTGCTCCATGTGCTTGGATTGACTGGTTTCACATTGTAAAATGGCAACTTTTATGTTAAGTTGAGTGTCCACTTATTTGGTAATGTTTCGTAGTAAACACTTGATCGTCTTCCCAAAAACATGTTTGGCACATATACACGAAAACCACATGTGGTCATGCCTCTTTTTAATAAAACAACGTTTCTACACATTGATGGCTAGATGATGTGTTGTAAGTAAAGTAGAATGGGAATGAAAGGCTAAACTGGATTCTGTGTAAAGGAGATGACACTGAAGCAGTTGGTTACACAGCTTTTTACTCAGGAGCAATATACTATAGTGTGGGCCACATGAACAACTTTTTAAGGGTGTCACACAGAGGTGCTCCAGTGGATACCTTGGTGTGTCTCCAAGTGTGTTTTTTAGGCCCAAAAAAAAGTATTCCAGCTTTGTACAGTTCTCAAGATCTCATGTGTTCATCTTGGAACTCAGGCCCAAATATCAATTGGACCCAACTTCCAAGCAATGTTTACAATTTCTGCCCTCAAATCTCGGTGTGCTAAAGGATACCTTTTGTTTTTTGCATTCTCATAGGGGAGAGGAGACTGGGAGGACACCAATCTTAGGAGCCTAGGAAGCACAGACCACATAAACACCCCCAAGATCCAAAAGCACCCCAAGATCAGCATGTGGAGGAAGGAGAGGTGGAGGAAGGAGAGGTGGAGCTTATCACCACAACAGGTCAGTGTCTGTCACCACAACTTCAAGGTAAATACAGATATAGGTCTGCATATTTCTAAATTTCTCATTTTTTTTAGGGGATGAACGTGGTGGTGTGTCAGGAACTCCAAATCCTCCATTCTCAAGTGCTAGTGGCAAAATAATTATTCAAGAAATAATGGAATGTAGTAGAGAAATGGACATTATGAGGAATAGAATGAATGTGATTGAGCAAAAATATAAAAAACATTATAGATATTTTGGGGCGAATAGTCTGACCCCCCCTGTTTTTGTGTATTTTGTTGCCTAACAAATTTGCACTGGTATTCCCACCAGCCAAAATGTGAAGATGCACACAGTGTGTTAACATGTGCTATCTGCCGTCACAGGATATCTATGTCCCTGTTTTGGGGGTGCAACTTCTTCCTCCCTACTCAAGTAGGTGAGAGGAAGGGTTTTCACACCCAAAGCACATCCATTGATCCCCCATGATGGCAGATAGCACATGTTTACTTTAGCCATAGGATCGTGTAGAAAATACCCATTTGAGCCACAAAAAAAAAGTGGAGATCTTCACATTTGGGATGGATCAGGGGTGACATCACCCCATCTCAGGTTTCTCGTTTTCATATTGAATTTTTATATTTCCATTTTTTTTTTTTATGTTTACTATTTTGACCCATGCATGTTTCTGAACCTGGGGGCACATAATTAAAAAAAACAAGAATGACTAAACAAGATTTGAAAATATATAATTATATTTTCTTTTCTTTCTAAAAAGGTCAGATAGGGTCTGGCATTGCGATGGCCCCCCTACCCATGAAGTACTCAACGTATTTATCACGTACTTCATGGGCACTTTGGGGGGCCAAGCCAGTACGGGCAGTGTCCAGGCCGGTCATAATGTTCATCTCTGATGGACCGGCCTCAGGCCCAACTGTAGACACATATGTCGCTGAGAAATGTCTCAAAAAACTGTGCAAAATGCAGCAGCATTAAATTAGATGGTTGAGCTTGTATTCCGCCATATGGATAGCTGTCTGAAACAGGTGGAAGCGGCTGGCCATTATCCCAAAGGCATTCTCCACAACTCTCCGGGCCCTGGCCAGCTGGTAATTAAAAACCCTCCTCTCTGGGGTGAGGGTGCTTTGGGGAAACGGCCGCATCAGGTGTGGTCCCAGTCCAAAGGCTTCATCCGCGATAAAAACAAAAGGTAGTCCATCCACGTTGTCTGCATCTGGAGGCAGTGCCAGACCCCCAGGGTGCAGACGGTGAGTGAACTCCGTCTGAGCGAACACTCCGCCATCGGACATCCGGCCATTCTTCCCCACGTCCACATACAGGAACTCATACCGTGCCGACACCACCGCCATTAACACTATACTATTAAAACCTTTATAATTAAAATAGTATGACCCCGAACGGGGGTGGCGGCACTATGTGGACGTGCTTGCCATCAATTGCCCCTCCACAGTTGGGGAAGTCCCACAAATTGATCAGCCACAGCCTGCCATTCCTGTGGTGTGCAAGGAAACTGTGGAGTCAAACAAAAAGAATACATTAGTACGTTTTCACTTTACATTGCAAACAGATTACACAAAGAAATTGTTGACCAACACCAGTATAATATTTATTATTTAAAGGAGTATTTCAACACAAAAATAGTAGGCCCACTTATCAGATGACTCACCCCCGCTGAGGGGAGAATAGAAAATATTCTAAGGGGGGGTGTTTGAGGTGATTTTGGGGGCCCCAAATAAAGGCTCTACCACTCTGCTGAACTTGAATGAGAACTAAAACATTTGGACACTTTTTAGAGGGGGGGGGGGGTTAAAAACTACTATGGCACTTACCCAAAATACGGTAGTAAAAAAACTAGGCTAGCTGTGTTTGGGCACAGGATAGCATGCTGGAGAGGTTAGTGAAGGGAAATAGGCATGTAGGCCCCAAAAAAGGCCATTAGAAGTAAAAACATGCATGGGGAGAAAGGGGACATTCCCAGCATATTACAATCAGGGTAATTTGGGAACGAGGAAAGAAATAAAATACATTAGCAAACAATTAAAACATATAATGTGATGTTAAAGGAGCAAACTTACCTTCATATAGTCCTTCTGCAGGACCTGAATGATGGCAGAACACGTTTCAGGGATAATGATCTTCAGAGCCTGGGGGGAGATGCCTGTTGTGAACTTGAGGTCCTGCAAGCTTCTCCCAGTTGCCAGGTATCTCAACGTGGCAATAAGCCTCTGCTCGGCAGTGATGTCCTGGCACATCAGTGTCCTGCCTCGTGATATAGGGGGACAGCAAATCCAACAGACGGCGAAAAACGGGGTCCGTCATCCTGAGATAATTCCTGAAATCATCAGGATTATTCTCATGGATTTCCCGCAGCAGAGGCATATGAGAGAATTGGTCCCGCTGGTTCACGGACTGAACTCGGGTTACAGTGTTAACCGCAACACCAACTCCATAGCCAGCACGAGCTCGAGAACGAGAACGCACTTCAAACATGGTCTTAAACCGGTCGGCTGGTCAGAACGAACTCAAACAGAACGCACCGTGGAACAGCAAGGCCTGAGAAGAACGACCTGAAAAACAGTAAATTAACGGCCAAGAAGGCACTGCAAAACAGTAACGACCTGACTGCATGCACTGAATAACAAATACGAACCCACAAGCACAAACTGAACACCAGGAAACGATCTGCAAAGTACGGAGACTGAAAATCGCGAATCGGCTCTCACCAAACTTTTACTAACACGCGGTAACACGAAATCAGCAAAAGCAGCCCAAGGGGTGGCGCCATTCGATTTGAACTTCCCTTTTATAGCGCCGTCGTACGTGTTGTACGTCACGTCGTTTTGGTATGGTCGGTTTTTTGACTGATGGTGTGTGGGCAAGACTGATGGAAAACAGTTTCATCGGATTTCTGATGGACAAATCCATCAGACTAGAATCCATAGGAAATCCGATCGTGTGTACAGGGCTAAAGGCTTTAATGGAATCCGAAGACCATCCTTTCTAGTCATATCAGTCAGAGGTTTGACCAGAGAAGAGAAGTTCTGAATAAATTTCCGATAATAATTGGCAAAGCCAAGAAAATGTTGTAGTGAACGTAGACCTACGGGTCGAGGCCACTGTAGAGCTGCAGATATTTTCTCTGGGTCCATCGAAAAACTGTCAGTAGAAATTACATAACCCAGAAATGTAACCTATTCACAATGAAAGTCGCACTTCTCCAACTTACAATACAGGTTATTATGTCTCGGCCTCTGTAGCACATTGGAGACATATGTGTGGTGGCTTTCTAGGGATCTAGAATATATGAGGATATCGTCAAAGGTAAACCACCACACATTGCTGCAACATATCTCGGAGGACATTGTTGATGAATTCCTGAAAAACTGCAGGAGCGTTGCAAAGACCAAACAGCATTACAAGGTACTCGTAATTCTGTCCTGGTATTGAACGCAGTTTTCCATTCGTCGCCTTCCTTGATCCTCACGAGATTGTATGCCCTCTCAGATCGAGCTTTGTGAAAACCACTGCTCCCTTGAGGCGGTCAAATAATTCCATAATCAATGGAATCGGATAAGCATTCTTAATCGTGAAGCGAGTGAGGATTTGCGGATTAAACCTTAAAAAAGTGCCTCTGCAACATACTTCTCCATGGCTTTATCCTCTGAGACAGACAAAGGGTAAACCTGGCCGTGAGGGGGCATGGCAGCAGGTTGAAGGTCAATTGCGCAATTATACGACCGGTGTGAAGGAAAATTACCGGCTTGACCTTTTGTCAAAGACTAAATTTGTGGTACTCTGGCAAGGAGGAGAGTGAAGAGGAGCAAAAGACTTTAGCCACTTTCTGAAAACATGTTTTACTTCATTGTGGCGACCAGGAAAGAACCTCAGTAGAGTTGAGCGGACACCTGGATGTTCGGGTTCGACGGGTTCGGCCGAACTTCGGAAAAAAGTTCGGGTTCGGGACCGAACTTTAACCCGAACCCAGACCCGAACCCGAACCCCATTGAAGTCAATGGGGACCCGGACTTCTAAGGACTAAAAAGGCTGTAAAAAAGTAATAGAAAGGGCTAGAGGGCTGCAAATGGCAGCAAAATGTTGTTAAGAGCATGGCAAGTGCTCTGCAAACAAATGTGGATAGGGAAATAACTTAAAATAACATTAAAAAAAATAAAAATAAAAAATAATAATCTTGACCTAGGAGGACGAGGTCCATATGGAGTAGGAGGTTGAGGTGGCGGTGGATGTGGCTGTGTAGGTGGAAGCGGCGGTGGAGGAGGACGAGGTAGCCAACACTGGTTCAAAAATACAACAATGGCTGGGTAAGGCCGGTGATGTGTCGAATTCTGTCCCCCGTCAAATAGTGTCCACCCTGTACTGCGCTTGCTCAGTATGTAGGACAAGGGGATTTCGAAAATCTCCCAAGACGAACGGCGCCTGCATGGTGAGTTCAGGTGAAGGCCACACCATCCGTGGTTCAAGCCGAGCCAAGTGAGGCTGTGCCCGAAGCGTGGCGATCGAACCGAGCCCGTGAGGGGCCCTGTTACTATGTGCTACAGTTTGTCCACTTGGATGGTGGGGCTTGAACCTGCACTCACAGCGCAGGCGCCGTTCATCTTCGGAGATTTTGTGAATCTCCTTGTCCTCTGTACTGCGCAAGCGCTGCGCCTTCGCAGTATGGGCCGGACACAATCCGATGGCCGGACAGTTTTTGTCACAACACCGGTATACATGTCTATTCTGCACAAGGTACGGACAAGTCCTGTGGGATCCATGCCTGGTTCATTTTAATGAACGTGAGCTTGTCCACATTGGCTCTTGACAGTCGGCTGCGCTTGTCTGTGATAACGCCCCCTGCCGTGCTAAATACACGTTCAGATAATACACTGGCTGCAGGGCAGGCCAGCACCTCCAAGGCATAAAGGGCAAGCTCAGGCCATGTGCCCAATTTGGAGACCCAGAAGTTAAAGGGGGCAGACCCGTCATCCAGTATGTGTAGGCCTGTGGACACATACTGCTCAACCATGTTGGTGAAATGCTGCCTCCTGCTAAGACGTTCCATCTCAGCTGGTGGTGCTGGTTGTTGTGGCGTGCTGACAAAGCTTTTCCACATTTCAGCCATGCTAACCCTGCCTTCTGAGGTGCTGCCGGTGCCCCGGCTGCGTTGGCGACCTCTTCCTCCTCCTCTGCCTTCGCCTTGTGCTTCCACCGTACGCCCGCTGTCAGGTGGGAATGCCACCAGCAGCGCGTCTACCAGCGTGCGCTTGTACTCGCGCATCTTACGATCCCGCTCCAGTGAGGGAATTAAGGACGGTACATTGTCCTTGTAACGGGGATCCAGCAGGGTGGCCACCCAGTAATCAGCACCAGTTAAAATGTGGGCAACTCGGCGGTCATTGCGGAAACACTGCAGCATGTAATCGCTCATGTGTGCCAGGCTGCCCAGAGGCAAAGAAAAGCTGTCCTCTGTGGGAGGTGTATCGTCTGTGTCCTCTGTATCCCCCCAGCCATGCACCAGTGATGGCCACGAGCTGGTCTGGGTGCCACCCTGCTGTGAAAATGGCTCCTCCTCATCCTCCTCCTCCTCCTCCTCCTCCTCCTCGTCATCCTCCAGAACTGTGCCCTTTCTGCCGGACAATTGTGTACCTGGCGTTTGTTGGTGCAGGAACCCACCCTCGTAGCCACTTGTGAAAGACTGCCTTGAAAGCCTTTAAAATGATCCCGCTTCCTCCTCCTCCTCCTCATCCTGCTGTGCCACATCCTCTTCCATCATCGCCCGAAGCGTTTTTTCAAGGAGGCATAGAACTGGGATAGTAACGCTAAGAACGGCGTCATTGGCACTGGACATGTTGGTGGAGTACTCGAAACAGCGCAACAAGGCACACAGGTCTCGCATGGAGGCCCAGTTATTGGTGGTGAAGTGGTGCTGTTCCGCAGAGCGACTCACGCGTGATTGCTGCAGCTGAAACTCCACTATCGCCTGCTGCTGCTCGCACAGTCTGGCCAGCATGTGCAAGGTGGAGTTCCACCTTGTGGGCACGTCACATATGAGGCGGTGAACGGGAAGGCCGAAGTTACGCTGCAGCGCTGACAGGCGAGCAGCAGCAGGGTGAAAACGCCGAAAGTGCGCACACACAGCCCGCACTTTCTGCAGCAGCTCTGGCATATTGGGGTAATTTTTAAGGAACCTCTGGACCACCAAGTTCAGCACATGCGCCAGGCAAGGGATGTGCGTCAAACCGGCTAGGCCCAGAGCTGCTACGAGATTTCGCCCATTATCGTACACCACCAGGCCAGGCTTGAGGCTCACTGACAGCAACCACTCATTGGTCTGTTGTTCCATGTCCCTCCACAACTCCTGCGCGGTGTGGGGTTTTTCCCCCAAACAGGAAAGTTTTAAAACTGCCTGCTGTCGTTTACCCCTGGCTGTGCTGAAGTTGGTGGTGAAGGTGTTACGCTGACCGGATGAGGAGGCGGTAGAGGATGAGGAAGCGGAGTAGGAGGAGTTAGCAACAGGAGGCAAACTGAAGCGCCCTGCAATCCTCGGTGGTGGAAGGACATGCGCCAAACTGCTATCTGCCTCAGGCCCAGCCGCCACTGCATTTACCCAGTGTGCTGTTAGGGAGATATAATGTCCCTGACCGTGCTTACTGGTCCACGCATCCGTAGTTAGGTGGACCTTGCCACAGATGGCGTTGCGCAGTGCACACCTGATTTTTTCCCCCACTTGGTTGTGCAGGGAAGGGATGGCTCGCCTGGAAAAATAGTGGCGGCTGGGCACGACGTACTGTGGGACAGCCAATGCCATCAGGCTTTTAAAACTCTGCGTCTCCACCATACGGAATGACAGAATTTCAAAGGTCAGGAGTTTTGAAATGCTGGCATTCAGGGCCAGGGATCGCGGGTGGCTAGGGGGGTACTTCCTCTTCCGCTCCAATGTTTGGGAGATAGAGAGCTGAACGCTTCCATGGGACATTGTGGAGATGGTCGGTGACCCAGGTGGTAGTGTTGCTGGCAGATCCTCTGTTTGCGGGGTGGCAGGTGCCACTGTCACTACAGAGGTGGATGAAGAGGCCGAGACTGCAGCAGAAGAGGAAGCAGGAGGAGCCAGAGACCTTTCTTGGTTTTTGAGGTGTCTACTCCACTGCAGCTCGTGCTTTGCACTTAGATGCCTGGTCATGCAGGTTGTGCTCAGGTTGAGAACGTTTATGCCTCGCTTCAGCCTCTGATTGCACAGCCTGCAAACCACTTGTGTCTTGTCATCAGCACATTGTGTGAAGAACTGCCACGCTAGGGAACTCCTTGGACCTGGCTTTGGTGTGCTCGGTCCCTTGCTGCGTTGGGCAGTAGCAGACATACTGTCTAGGGGATGGACGCTCCGCTTTTGCACCCTGCTCCCTCTTCTGCTGTGCTGGTGGCTCTGTGCGACCACTGCCTCTTCCTCCAAACTACACTGGTCACCTGCATAACGTTCATTCCATGTGGGGTCGAGGACCTCATCGTCCTCCACATCATCTTCCACCCAGTCTTCACCCCTGCCCTCCTTGTCTGTCTGCACAATTGCGAAAGCAGCAGCAGTTGGCACCTGTGTTTCGTCATCATCCGAGACGTACTGCGATGGTCCTCCCATGTACTCATCATGAAACATAAGTGGTTGGGCATCGGTGCACTCAATCTCTTCCACTTCTGGGGCAGGGCTAGGTGGATGGCCCTGGGAAACCCTGCTAACAGAGTCATCGAAAAGCAGAAGAGACTGCTGCATGATTTGGGGCTCAGACTGCTTGGCTGATTTGCAAGGGGGTGAGGTGAAAGACTGATGGACATGGGTTTCAGGTGCCAACTCTGATCTTTCATCAGAAGAGTGGGTGGGAGACAATGTGAAGGAACCCGAGGCACTGTCAGCAACCCAATCTACTATCGCCTGTACTTGTCCTGGCCTAAACATTCGTACAGCCTCATTAGGCGCGACAAAATACCGCTGCAGGCTCGGTCGCCTACTCGCACCTGAGGAAGGTGTTTCACTTGTGTGTGTATCTGGCACAGATACACCACGTCCTCTCCCTGCAACAGGAGCTCCACCAGCAGCACCACGACCGGGGCCACCACGTCCCTTTGACCTTCTCCTCATATTTTCCAAATTTAGGATGTTGCCCTAAATGGGTGTTTTTGGAAGATCAGAACACACCCACAGTACGTAACCGCTGAATCGCACAGCTACAGAACTGCAGAAAATGCTATTCCAAAAAAATTTGTTTTTTTTAGTATAGCACAGTAGGAGAAAACTATATAGAAATTGTTTATTTCACACACCTCCACATATGTATAACACACTGCAAACTATTTTTTGTGGCCCTGAATGGCTCTTTTTGCAAGCGTACATTAAAGTGCAAATTTTTTTAAAATTTTTTTTTTTGCCCTAAACGGGTCTTTTTTTGCACGAGCAAAATAAAATGCAAATTTTTTATTTTTTTTTGCCCTATGGGTCTTTTGGAAAAGAGCACAATAAAGTGCCTTTTTTTTTCCCCCTAAAAGTTAGATTTTCTCTGACACTGGGCTCATGGCAGTGTAAAAAGACTGCACTGCAACACAAACAGGTAAACCTATGCAGATAGCTGATTTTAATCTCTGAATCTGGACTCCTATATAATATTCTCTCTCCCTGAAAGCACCAACACAGGAACCTGGCCCTACACTACACTATCTCTCTATCTTTTCCCTCAGATTGCAGAATCAGGACTACCTCATGTATTTTTCTATCTCTCCCTAAAAGCAGCAGCAGCAGCAGACTAGATCCTCTCCCTATCTATTCTGAAGCAGAGTGACGTGTGTGCTGTGTGCCTCTAGCTTATATAGAAGCTGGGTCACATGTTGCACTGACCAATCACAGCCATGCCATTAGTAGGCATGGCTATGATGGCCTCTAAGGGCACACCAGCTAATCAAAAGGTGATTGGCTGGCCCCTGAAGCATTTCTAAATGCGTAATTAGATTGCCGAACCCGAACCCGGACTTTTGCGCAAAGACCGGGTTCGGGTTCGGGAAAAAGCTAAAGTTCGGTACGGACCCGAACTTTACAGTTCGGGTTCGCTCAACACTAAACCTCAGCCCAAAGCCAATCAAAACCACAGGGTAATGAAGTAAGGAAATGACTTGGAATTGGATTATCTCATGTTGAAGAGCCCCTACGGCCATGGTCAACGGAGCAGTCTCATGAGTCACATGGGAAGGCTGTAGAGGCCTCCCATCTCAATGGCAAGTGGAGTGGCACAAAGCTGCAGCAAAATCGAGTGCTTAGACACAAAGGCACTATCTATAAACAGGCCTGCAGCCCCAGAGTTGACTAGGGCCTGTGTCTCGGTGGAAGACTCAGATCAAGAAAGGGTAACCGGAACTAAAGGCTTTATTTGCCTTCCGGGACGCCGAGAAAGCCACACTATGGGCCGTCATGGATACGGCCTCCACGCCACAGCTCTGGAGGGAGGGGGGAGGGAGATCACACCTGTGCACACCTACCCTAATTGCCTCTTGAGGCATACATTAATGACTGCCTGTTGTGGATCACACTATGACTCCACGCTGGCAAAGACGGACGACACTGCACACATCTTGTCTGGGCTCCTGAGCTTTTACTTCTTTATAGTCAGGCTCCAACTATATTCAACCTTCCATCCATACGAGCCACTACAGGCTGTATAAGGTAAACCATAACATTAGATCTACCATTCATAATCATTCTTTAATCATCCTCATCTCACAACTTTTTCACCAGCCTCAGCACACTGCTGATCTCCTTTCCCATTCATATATAATTTTCACCCTTCTTTCACATGCTTCATTAGCTGTTGACATGCATTTCATTCATTCACTGCATATATTCACATCTACAACACTTTCTACTATCTTAAAGCCCTTTATGGGCAGCTTGACTTATCACCATGCAGTTTGTGCAATTTTTATCACTTTACTGACGCTCACATAATAATTTTTTACTTTTAGTTCATTCATTCCCCATTCATTCACACATGATTCAAGTATCATTATCACTTAATTTACATTGACCTACCATATCATTGTAACCCTAGGACACCTTGATGCTTATACATTTACAGATAAGATCGCAGCCAGTCCATATACTTAATATATATATATAATTCCCATTTAGTACTCTTGCAATACAGCCAAGAGCTAACTTACCCTATCTCTTTATTTAATATATGGTCATTAATTTGGGAACTTGTTGCAGGTGTTGTTTCTCCTGTCCTCTCCTGCCCTCTGGCAGGCGTCACCAGTGTGGCTTCTTTTAAGCCCAAAGGATCAGGCTCCCTCCCCCTGTGTGTGGGCGGGGGTGGCTGGTGACTACATGATCCTCCGGATTGCTTCACGGTTTCCTGACATTCCTGGCCATGCAACTGTCTACTCCATTTTTAAACGATAACTATATCGCCATACCATACTTGTACTATGATGTTGTTTTGCTTGCGTCTATCTAGCAAGGTTACTCTGTGGTATAACAAGGAAGATGAGACTTCTGCAGTGTGTAAATGTGCTTTTACTATACAAAGATGCTGTGCATACAAAACTATTACAATATTAGGACTACAATACAAGACTGACAGATCTCTATAACAAGCAACATGCCTAGCAATTGAACAGCCTATGGTCTATAACAGTACAAATACATGTAAAGGTTACTTATCTTTTGTTACGGTATGTTCGTGATCCCCATTGGCAATGACTCTTCTTGGAGACCAGGTTCTGTTCTTCTATCATGAGCGGCTTCTTCTGATATTACAGCAACATGATGTGTGTGTGTTTCCTAGCAAATGCCTGAATCCCCCTTTTTATGTGTCAGGCTGTTTACCATTGTTACCAAACAGAAAACATACCTGTTTACTGTAGCTGTAAAAAACAATGGACTGTTGAATACAACAATGCTGTCTACCTATTGTCTACTCAAAACAAACCTGTCAGTAATCTAAACAGTCATTCTTTCAGTTTGAGAGCTGAAAGAAATCTCAAACAAGTAATGTCTTACTTGTTTACTGAATACAACAATGGTATCTAACCCCATTGTATAAAAAACAGCATTTGTTTGAGAAATCTACTCAAACCAAGAAAGACAGTAATCTGACCAACTCACTATTGAAAAATTGTCCCATGTATCCTATGT
Source organism: Rana muscosa (assembly GCA_029206835.1). Classification (NCBI taxonomy): domain Eukaryota; kingdom Metazoa; phylum Chordata; class Amphibia; order Anura; family Ranidae; genus Rana; species Rana muscosa. The sequence continues at coordinate 1,216,616,091 of CM055122.1, forward strand.
CTGAGTAATATAATAAAAATCATATTTTTAACAAACGCAACACATTCCACCCTATGATTTTTTTTTTTCTCTCTCAGACTACACAGAAAATCTCTTCATTACTAACAACTCATTCTACACATGAATTTTCCTTAAATGCAACCCCTCCCATATTTCTGTTACTGGGAAGGTGTTTCAGTCTTTGGATAATAGTTCATTAGAAAGTCCATTCTAAAGTTCTTTAGAAATAAGTCCAGGCTTGAAATACATCAAAGGCCTTGTTCTCCACAGCTCTTGCGATCTTCCGTCATTCTTTCCATCATGTAACCACTTTCTCTGGTCTTCCTATGGATCAAATCGGAGACAACCTGTGGAGTGGAAAACAAAGCAGATTATCTGTTCCTTCTAACAATACATAAACAGTAGATCCTGGCCCTTCAGCTACAATCTCTCCTCTAAATGGCTTCTTGCCTGGATATCTGACCCATACTTTGCCACCTGCCTGTATGCACCTCTGACCCTCCCAAAGAACATCAATAGTGAGTAGAGGAAATATACTGATATTTCCCAGAAGATCACTGCTGTTTATTTTGGAAGGTTTGATGTTATGTAGCCTCACTTTCCACTCTTGCTGAGAAGTATCCACTAACCAGTCAGAGTCCCAGCCACTGTCTTGAAGCTCATCTGCCAATGCAAATATAACTGCAAACCTTCCTGCCAGATTCCCTCTCATTCCTAGATAGGCTTCAGCTTCAGATATGTCACTCTTAATTTCTATGTCATGGGAAGCAGTAACATGGTATCTGTTAAACCCTGTTCTTTCAGGAACCTTACATAAATACTGAACTCTGCACTCCAGCTGTGGAATCTGTGCCTCAGCCCCTACCATCCTCTCATATGGTGTGCTTTTGGCTATTGGCCTAGAATTTAACAACATGACTGCCTGTGTGAGGACCCGATCCCACCCCCTTAGTGTATGTGTGGGTGTAAGTTTGCGTATCTGGTCTTTCAATAGCCCGTTGTATCTTTCAATCAAACCAGCTGCCTGTGGATGGTATGGGATGTGGCACAACCAGTACACTCCAGAATCTTTGGCCCACTGCTGTTCTGTTGATCCGGTGAAGTATGAGCCATTATCACTTTGGATCTGTTTGGGACAACCATAAGAAATGACAAGTTTCTGGAGCAGTTGAAGTGTTGCGGCTTGATCTGCACGTTTGCAAGGATGGACAAGCATAAGTCCTGAATAGGTGTCCACTGCAGTGCAACAATATCTCAGTCCATTGTTTCCCCGGGGCAGGGGACCGATGAAGTCAATCTGCCAGATCTCTGCAGGCCTCTCACCCCTCTTAATCGACCCGGTGGAGTACTTTTGCAATGGCCATTGTCGCACTTCTCCACACACTGTATAGTTCCCTATTACAGTCTTTATCATGTCCATGGATATAGGCAATCCTCTCTGCTGTGCCCATTCATATGTTGCTTTCTGCCCCAAATGTCCAGATTGCTTGTGGGCCCAGTTGGCCAAGTTCATCAAAACAGGATCAATTGGCACAACTGCCTTCACTTTGGCGATTTCATCTGCAACTCTGTTATGCCCCTAGTACCAGACTTTGAGAACTATATGTGCATCAACATGCCCCACTTTTATGGTGCGGGAGTGAGCTTCCTTCCAGATGTAGTCCCAGACTTCCTTGCCTCCCCACACCCTTTCCATGAATCATCCATTCATTGGACTTCCACGTGGGCATCCAAGTTGTCAGTCCTTTAAAAACCGCCCAGCTGTCAGTGTAGATAGTGACATGGGAAGAAGGATCCTCCTGAAGAGTCATCACTACAGCTTTCAACTCTGCATACTGACTGGACCCTCCGATTCCGGACTCCTGCAGGACTGTGTCTGTACTTGGGTTGTAGGCTGCTGCTGTCCATTTACGTCCAGATGAGGTGATTATGGCTGAACCATCAGTGAACCACGCTGACTCCTTCATGTCTTCTGACAGAGACTCAAAGGGTGGAGCCTCTTGAATGGGGGATGACTGCAGCACAGGAATTTCTTCTTCTGGCCAGGTGCTGGTAAAAGTAACAAGCCCTACCAACTGTTTTGAAATGTCTCTAATATCCCCAGCTGCAATACCCCCTCTTTCTTGAAGGTACCACTTCCATTTCATCAGTGTCTGGTTCTGGGCTACAGCTGCCCTAGTGGTCAGTCCATTATCTCTCACCCATCCTGCTATTGGCAATGCAGTATGGATGGTGACTGTGTCCTTTTCTGTAATGGTCTCTACATGTTGAAGTGCTGTGTAGGCCCCAAACAGGTACTTCTCTAGGGGCGTGTATCTCGTCTGTGCCCCTGTCAGTTGTTTGGACCAAAATCCAATAGGTATTGCTCTCAGTCCTTTCTTTTCATTTGGCTGCCACAGACTCCAAGATATGGTACCATTCTGCTCCACTACATCCAGCTGAAATGGTACTCCTTGTCTCACGGGTCCCAATCCTTGATGCTGCAAAATAGCTTCTTTAGCAGCCAGAAATGCAGTCCGCTGCTCTGAACCCCATGAGAACTCAGTCTTTTTTCTGGTAACATTGTATATAGGCCTCAATATCAGTCCAAGATGTGAGATGAACGATCTCCAGAATCCCACAACTCCAATGAACTTCTGTGCCTCCTTTTTGGTAGTAGGGAGCGAGAGCGCCTGGATAGTTTGCACAACTGTCTCTGGAATCTTCCTCTGTGGCCCAGTCCACATCATTCCTAGGAATTTCACCTCTGTGCAGGTCCTTGGACTTTGTCTCTGTTGATAGGCCACCCTCTGTTCTCCAAGTGCTGTATCAGCAGGTGCAGTGCTTCAGTTACATCTTCTTTTGTCCCAGAGATCATGATGTCATCAATGTAGTGAAACACAGCGACTTTCAAATTCAGGGTTCTTTTTTTTTTTTTTTAATCCAGTATTCTTTATTTCTTTTCCATTTAAAAATAAAAAAAAACATACATCCATTTTCCCATTATACAGTAATACATACGTAACTTAACCCTGTATTCCACACTTTATCCCTCATTCACACCCACCCAACCTCCCTATTCACCTACTCATCCATCCCCCACTTATTAACCTGTTTCCACTTCTAACCATTTTCCGCATATATTATTACATTTCTTTTTATTTCCTCTCTTAATATAAATATATTCTTCTTTTGTCACAGTGTCAACTATCACCCTTCTCCATTCTATTACTGTAGGAGGTTTTTCCGCCTGCCACTTCTGCGCTATGAGTTTCCTTCCATGGAACAGACATCTTGTTATTGCTGTTCGTACATCTCCCGAGAGTCCCCTTTCTTCCAGGAGACCCAATACACATAGCCTGGCTACTGGTTGCAATGAAGTCGCAAACACTGTATTTTATCTTTTCGACTATTTGCTTTCAGTATTGATATAACTTGGGGCACCTCCAAATCATATGCATTAGTTCTCCCCTCTCGTCCCCGCATCTCTGACATCTCGAATCCGATCTCATACCGAACTGAAACATCCTTTAGGGTGTATAATATACTCTATATATTAGGTAAAGATGGGAAATGATTTGAGATGGTGACAGCGACACATTGGGTCCTATTGCTAATATTCTCTCCCATTGTTCCTCTGACAGTGGGCCCACTTCTTTCTCCCATTTGCTTTTGTTTTTGTTGTCTGGTGCTTCCCTCCAATCAGCTTTTACTAAGGAGTTATACATCTCGGAGATTGCTCCTCTAGTATCCTCTGTATTTACTAATTTTTGGAGAAGAGGCATGTCGTTCCACTCCGGTGTAATCTGTCCAAATTGTGCATGCAACGCATGCCTTATTTGTAAATATCTATAAAAGGATTTATTTGGGACCGCATAATCCTCCCTTATTTCTTGGAATGATTTTATTCTTCCTGCCTTAATCCATCCCACTCTTCTACCTTCCCCATAACTTTAAGTTCCTGCAGGTTACTGTTATACCATATAGGAGAGAATTCAGAGAATCCTTTGTATCCTAGGACTCTCTTAACCTCCTTCCAACATTTAACCATTAATTGGGCCGTCATGCATCTAGAGCTAAAGGAGTCTGCCTCTACTGCCTCCACCTCTGTGTCATGGCATGTGTCATTTAACATAAGCCCTTCTTTTCCTGCTATTCGGTTACTACCCCTCATATACTGCACCTGAGCGGCCAAAAAATAGTATCTGGGATTCGGGAGGGCCAATCCTCCCTTCTCTTTGGGTTGTTGTAGGACTCGGAGACTAATCCTTCCTGCTCCATTCCTCCAAATTAATTCTCTAAACACCCCCTCTATTTTTTTTAAACCACTGTTTTGGTATCCATACCGGGGAGTTATGGAGAATATATAAAATTTGTGGCATCCATATCATTTTTACCAGGTTGCTCCTACCAGCCACTGAAATAGGAAGCCTATTCCAGACCCGACATTTTTGTCTGAGTTTTGTCAGCAATGGCACTAGGTTTCTATCTATATACTGCCCTGGATCCCTTGTTATATTTACTCCCAAATATCTCATTTGGGCTACCACCTTTACTTGAGCAATCTGTCCTATCAATGGGTCTATCGGCAAAAGTGCCAATTTATCCCAATTAATTGTCAGCCCCGAGAATTTACCAAATTCCCTTATCATATCTATTGCGTTCTCCAATGAGGTTTGGGTATCCCCCAAAAAGAGCAGGACATCGTCCGCATACATGGCTACCTTCTCTTCCCTCAGTCTCCCCTTGAAACCCTTTATACCCGGGGATGCCCTTATAGAGATGGCCAATGGTTCCATGGCAAGGGCAAAGAGCAGGGGTGATAAAGGGCATCCCTGCCTTGTCCCTCTCGCCAACTGGAACCAGTCTGAACATTCACCATTTATCCTTACCTTTGCTCTGGGACTTTCATACAGTATTTTATTAATTGGATAAATTTAGGGCCAAACTGAAACTCTATCAGAACTTTCCAAAGGTAATGCCATTCCAGGCTATCAAACGCCTTGGTTGCATCTAAGGATAAGATGGCCCTTGACCCTACTACTTCTGTTGGCAGTTGAGTATTCAAAAATGCTCTCCTTATATTGGAGCTAGTAGATCTGCCTGGGATGAATCTTGTCTGGTCCGAGTGCACCAGTTTTGAAATTATTTTATTTAACCTCATTGCCATAATTTTGGCCAGGATTTTTACATCTGCACACAGTAAAGATATTGGTCTATACGCAGCCGTTTCCAACTGGTCTTTCCCTTCTTTCAATAATACTATAATTGTTGCTTCCGTCATGGACACAGGCAGCTTTCCTTCCTCTGCTGCCCGATTAAACACCTCCAGAAGTCCTGGAAGCAGCACCTCACTGTATTTTTGGTATATTTCTGTTGGCAAGCCATCAGGCCCTGGAGCCTTTTGGCCTGCCATCTCCATTGTTGCTTTTTGCAACTCTTCCAGTGTGAGTGGTGCCTCCAGGCCCTCCCTCTCTTCCCTTGTAAACCTTGGAATCTGCAAACCTGAAAAAAATATACTCATCTCTCCCTCCTCATTGCCATGTAGTGTGCTGCTATACAGGTTCTGATAGTATTCCTTAAAGACTTCTTTTATTTCTGATGTGCCTCTCCTAATTTCCCCCTTCCTATCACGGACCGCCGGGATGACAGATAGGGAAGCGTTGGCCCTAGCTATTAGGGCCAAGATTCTCCCCACTCTCTCCCCCTCCCCATAGAAGGCCTGTTTCTGAAATTGTTTTTTATTTTCTGCTTTTCTTAATACTATTTTTTTATACTCTTCCTGTGTCTCCAGCCACTCCTTGTATTTCTCTGTAGTTGGGTTTCTTATATAATTCATCTCTGACCTTTTCCATTTTTCCCTTGCTGCAGTTTCTTTGGCACTTGATTGTTTTTTAATAAATTATATTTTTTTAATTAGGATTCCCCTTAGGAACGCCTTCAACGCGTCCCAGATCACTCCCGTTGAAGCTGATCCCTTATTTATTATAAAAAATTCCTTCAGACTGGTTTCTATTCCCCCCCGGGTCCTCAATTACCTCCAGCCAAAATGGGTTTATTTTCCAATCCCCTTTCCTGTATCCTTCATTCGTCTTTATTTCAAAATTAACTGGGGAATGATCTGATATACTTCTTGGTTCGTATTCCACCTCCCCCACCTCACCCAGCGCCTCCTCGTTACAAAGTATAATATCTATCCAGGACAGGGTTGCATGTGTCCTTGAATGGCAAGAGAATTGTCTCTCTCCCGGGTGCCTCCTTCTCCACAAGTCTACCAGACCCACCTCCTCACAAAATTGGCAGAGAGGGCTGCCGGACGTATGTCCCCTGGAGCCACCCTCCGGGAACCTATCCATGTTATTATCCGTAGTCATGTTAAAATCCCCCGCCACTATTACGGGCACACCCTCCCTGTCCATGACAAACTCCATTAATTCCCAAAGCACCTCAGTATCGAATGGGGGGGGGATATATACATTCGCTACCACGTATTCCTTTGTTTCTATCCAGCAATGAAGAAACACATAGCGACCTTTAGCATCTATCTTGCTCTGTCTGCAGGAGAACACCACCCCTGAATCTATCAGGATACTCACACCCCTTGAATAAGAAGTGTGGGTGGAGTGGTATTGTACTTTATAGTTCTTGTTTTTTAATATTTTACTGGTTTCTTTGTCCAGATGCGTCTCCTGCAGACACAGCACTTTTATGTTACCTATTTCTGCTGTAGAGAAGATTGACCGTCTTTTAATTGGGTCCTTTACCCCTCACACATTCCATGAGCTCACCTTTATAATTTTACCTTGAATCGGGGCCCCCTCCCTTTTTCTCTATTCTCCATTATCTACCCCTATTTGATTTCGTCATTTCAGTGTACTTCCCACCTTGACAAACTGTGTATTAATAATATCTGATCCTGAAAACATATTTTATGTGGATATTCTTCTTCTAGTGTCCCATACACACATTCTTGCCCCCCCCCCCGCTACTCCCATCCCACCCCCCTCCCTCACTTCCCCCCCTGTGTCCCTCCCCTTCCCTTGCCCTGTTTGGGGCCCATATAGAGGGCTTCTAAAGTGACCGTTTCCTACTCTTAAGGTGACCATTCCCCCTTTCACTCCTATCATTTTTTGTTTTAGTGTTTTAACTATCTTGCATATACCCTTCCCTTTCACACATCTCTTCCTTACGCTTTGATACATTTCTTTTTTATCCCCTTTCCCTTCCACCTTTGTGCCGTTTACCACAAAAATTATGAAAAACACATTTCCCACCCCCTCCCTTCTCCCCCCCTCCCATATCAAAAAAAGTTCATTTCTTTGTAAAAAGAGAAGAAAACAAAATAAAAAAAAACAAAATAAAAAAGTCCCCCCTCCACCCCCAGAAAGGAGGGAGAAAAGGAAACGGGAAAAGGGGAGAGAAAAACAAAAGTAAATAAATAAATTCATTCACCTTCCCACATATAATACACATATTTCAAAACTCTCTCCCCCCCTCCCCCCCTCCAAGGCATGGAGAGAGAACTCCGGTGTCTCTAATTTTGAAATGTTTACTTCTCTTTACTATCTTGCTATGTCTCCCCTTCTTTTGTATTTATCCAAAATGTCAATTCCGCAGGCGTGTTGAAAAACTTGTTTTCCCCGTTTACGGTTATCCGCAAACGTGCCGGATAGAACATTGCATATTTTATCCCTTTTTGTTGTAGTCTGTGTTTACACTCATTAAATTTGGCCCTTTGCCTCTGCAATTCAGGGGAAAAATCTGGATAAATTGAAATTCTTGCTCCCTTAACTTGTATATCTTTCATCTCTCTTGCTTTCTGAAGAATAGTTATTTTGTCTGTGAAATGTAGCAATTTAACAAGAATTGGTCTCGGCTGACCTCCCTCCGCAGGTGCTCTGAAGGGAATCCTGTGAGCCCGCTCTATTGAAAATTTTTTGATAAACAGTCCTTGCCAAATACCTCCATCAACCATTTTTCCATAAATTCCGTGGGGCGGTTACCTTCGCTTCTCTATTGAATTTGTTTTTGATAAACAGTCCTTGCCAAATACCTCCATCAACCATTTTTCTATAAATTCCGTGGGGCGGTTACCTTTGTTTTTCCTTCGTAATCTATTCTCCATGTCATCGATTTTATTAACGCACATGTTCAGCTGTTCTCTCATTGCTTTCATCTCATCTATCATAGGATTGACATCATCCTCGACCTGACTTAGTCTCTCCTCTAAAGCAGAGGTCCTCACCCCAATCCCCTGAACATCATGTTTTAGCACTGTCATGTCCTCTTTAAACCCCTTTTAGTTGGTCAAATATTTCAGTCAATGAGGATTTGCAATTATTAATAGCCAAAAGAATCTCTCTCATAGAGGGCTCTTCCTCCGATATTAACCGAGTCATTGTCCCTGTCGGTTTCTCCTGTACTTTTTCCTTTGGTTCTTGATCGCCTGACGTCTTTCCCGATGTCCCTGTGGTAATTGTCTGTCCCTGGCTCCTTCTCTGAGTGTTCACTTGTTGAGCCCCTTGCCCTTTTGTGGGTGTTATACCTGTTATTTGTGCTGGTATATGTGTGTATTTTTCCAGTTTGGCTGCGGCCGCAGCCTGGCCTGCTTTAACCCCCCGTGTGGACTGTAACTGTATCTGAGGCTGGGGGTGGAACTGTGACTGTTTTCCTGGGCTAGGTCCCTCTCTAGAAGCGTTCCTCGTCATCACTGATAGTGTGCCCGGCATTTTCCAGTGGATATATCATTTTAGGGGATCAACTATCAGATGTTATAATATATTATATACTATATACTATACTGATAGTTACTGATACTGATAGTTAATCAAAGGTTAATCAGAGGTTTCTTCAGAGTCCCCGAACGTTGCCACCGAACAAATATGCCGACTAGGGATGAGCCGAACACCCCCGGGTTCGGTTCGCACCAGAACCTTCGAACGGACCGAAAGTTCGCGCGAATTTTCGAACCCTATTCGTTATAATGGACGCGAACGTTCAAAATCAAAATTGCTAATTACAACGGCCAATATGCATGTTAATGTCATAAAACAGGTTTGGGGACCCGGGTCCTGCCCCAGGGGACATATATCAATGCAAAAAGAAATTTTAAAAACTAAAGTTTTTTCGGGAGCAGTCATTTTAATGATGCATAAAGTGAAAAAAAAAAAAGTGAAATTTTCCTTTAAATATGGTACCTGGGGGGTGTCTAAAGTATGCCTGTGAAGTGGCATGTGTTTCCCGTGTTTAGAACTGTCCTTGCACAAAATGACATTTGTAAAGGAAAAAAAGAAGCCATTTAAAACCACTTGCGGCTTTAATGTCATGTCTTGTCCTGGCCGCCATATGGCTGAAAATCCTTGAGAAAAATGGCATGGCTACCCCATCACCCCCCCCCCCCCCCACCCCAGCCCCTTTGGGTCTTGTATGGATACTAAGGGGGACCCCGCACCCAAAATAAAACCCTATACCTACAACCCTATATACTCTGAACAGCAGTATATAGGTGGTGCAAACAAGACATGGACTGTAGGTTTGTTCTTAAGTAGAATCTGAACAGGTACATTATGAAGTGTAGCTACATCCCAAAAAAATCTATTTTTAAGCTTTTTGGAGAACATAGGGAGGGGTTATCACCCCTGTAACATTTGCTGTCTTTGCACATCTGTTCAGAACATGTCACCTCACTTTCCGTCCCAATGACAAATGTTTTTGGAAAAGTGGGGTTTTAATTGAAACAAGGATTGGTGATAAAGCATCAGTAGAGAGGAGATACCTTTTTCCCAAATTAAATCTAACAGGATAGAATTTTCCTTCCTAGGGGTAGATTTCCTCTCACTTCCTGTTTTCTCTTGCCGTTTGCAAGTAGGAGTCGTTTGTAAGTTGGATGTTTGAAAGTAGGGGCCTGCCGTATATACTCTGCAGAAATTTGCCCTATTAGATGTTGGTGTAGCCACAAGACTGGTGGGCACAGGAATGGGCCCTGCTGTGAGTTAATAGATCAAGATTTGTACTTGCATGCACCTGTTGAACCGGGCAGAAAAATTGGGCCTTTGGTGGTGGTGGTGGTGGTGGTGGACGGTGTTGCCACAAGACTGTAAGCCCTCACAGTTACTCTTGGTGGGTGCAGGAATGGGCCCTGCTGTGAGTTATTAGATCAAGATTTGTAATTGCATGCACCTGTTGAACAGGGCAGAAAAATTGGGCCTTTGGTGGTGGTGGTGGTGGTGGACGGTGTTGCCACAAGACTGTAGGCCCTCATAGTTACTCTTGGTGGGCGCAGGAATGGGCCCTGCTGTGAACTATTAGATCAAGATTTGTAATTACACGCCCCTGTTAAACAGGGGCTGAAAAATTGTGCCTTAGGCATTGGTGCTGGTGCCACAACACTGCAACCCCTCACAGATACTGTACTTGGAGCACAGCAGTCACACCTGTTGCGAAGCATCTTTTTAAAAAATTGTAATTACACGCCCCTGTTATACAGGGGCTGAAAAATTGTGCCTTAGGCACTGGTGCTGGTGCCACAACACTGCAACCCCTCACAGATACTGTACTCTGAGCACAGCAATGAGACCTGTTGCAAAGCATTGCCTAAAAATTGTAATTACACGCCCCAACAGGGGCTGAAAAATTGTGCCTTAGGCACTGGTGCTGGTGCCACAACACTGCAACCCCTCACAGATACTGTACTCTGAGCACAGCAGTCACACCTGTTGCGAAGCATCTTTTTAAAAAATTGTAATTACACGCCCCTGTTATACAGGGGCTGAAAAATTGTGCCTTAGGCACTGGTGTGGTGGCATGGATCATTGAGGAGGAGGAAGAGGATAGACAGTGAACATAACAGGACAGTCACTCAGCATCAGCATAGGCAGTCTTGAAGGGATGTGACATTATAAATTATTCCGTTATATCCGCTTCAGGTGTCTGGTAGCTGGTGGTGATCCAAGACTGATTCATTTTTATGAAGGTCAGTCGATCAACCGAGTCGGTGGACAGGCGCACCCTATGATCGGTGACAAATCCTCCAGCAGCACTGAATGTGCGTTCGGAAAGAACGCTGGATGCAGGACAGGCCAGTAGCTCAATTGCATACTGTGCAAGCTCTGGCCAGTGATCCATCCTCAGGACCCAGTAAGCCAGAGGATTTTCGGTGGGAAAGGTGTCCAAGTCTGACCTTGCCCCTAGGTATTCCTGCACCATGTATATCAGACGCTGGCGATGGTTGCTGGAACCGATCATACCTTGGGGCTGCGGACTAAAAAATTGTCTGAACGCATCGGTCAGACGTCCACCTTCCCCACCGCTCCTTCTGCTACTGACCGAAGCCTCAGCAACTCGTCGTCCAGGACCAGGAGTTTGTAACCTCCCAGTTTCTGGGAACGCGTTGCACAGACCTTTCTGCAAGGCCTCCCTGAGATGTCTCATCCTCTGCTCCCTCTGCGTCGGCAAGATAAGGTCCGCAACCTTACCCTTGTACCGTGGATCAAGGAGAGTGGCCAGCCAGTAATGGTCACTCTCCTTGATCCGAAGAACACGAGGATCCTTCCGCAGGCTTTGCAGGATCAGGGAGGCCATGCAGCGTAGGTTAGCTGAGGCATTCGGTCCGGAGTCTTCTGGGTCACTGAGGATGACATGATCGCCAGCCACCTCCTCCCAGCCACGTACAAGTCCACTGGTTTGTTGGGACTGTACATCATCCCTAAAAGACTGCTGCTGCTGATGCTGAGTGCCAGGCTCCACCTCCATGCTCACACAATCCTCCTCCTCCTCCTCCTCCTCCTCCTCTTCCTGTGTGATGGGTGGGACAGAAGGAACATTGTCTGGATAAAGGGGGCCTTGAGAGACAAGGAAGTCCTCCTCTTCCTGCCTCTGTTCTGCCTCAAGTGCCCTGTCCATTATCCCACGCAGCGTATGCTCCAACAGGTGGACAAGAGGTACAGTGTCACTGATGCATGCACTGTCACTGCTCACCATCCTCGTGGCCTCCTCAAATGGTGAGAGGACAGTGCATGCATCCCTGATCATGCTCCACTGGCGTGGGGAAAAAAAGCCAAGCTCCCCTGACCCTGTCCTGGTGCCGTAGTCGCAAAGGTACTCATTGATGGCCCTCTGCTGCGTGTGCAGTCGCTGCAGCATGGCCAACGTTGAGTTCCACCTGGTGGGCATGTCACATATTAGGCGGTTCTTGGGCAGGTTCAGCTCCTTTTGCAGCTCAGTCAGCCGAGCACTGGCATTATAAGATCGGCGGAAATGCACACAGACTTTCCTGGCCTGCCTCAGGACATCCTGTAAGCCTGGGAACCTGCCCAAGAACCGCTGCACCACCAGGTTGAGGACGTGAGCCATACAGGGCACATGGGTGAGCTGCCCCTGTCGCAGGGCGGAGAGGAGGTTGGTGCCATTATCAGAAACGACCATTCCTGGCTTAAGCTGGCGTGGCGTCAACCACCTCTCGGCCTGCCCCTGCAGAGCTGCCAGAACATCTGGCCCAGTGTGGCTCCTGTCCCCCAAACACACCAGCGCAAGCACGGCATGGCATCTTTTTGCCTGCGTACTCGCGTAGCCCCTTGTACGCCTACGGAGCACCGCTGGTTCCGAGGACAGAGCACTCGAAGAGGACATGGAGGAAGAAGAAGAGGAGGGGGTGGAGGAGAGAGGTGTGTCACAACCAGTAGTAGCATTTTGGAGGCGTGGTGGCGGAACAACCTCCAACACTACTGCACCTTGTCCTGCATCCCTCCCAGCTGCCAATAGAGTGACCCAATGGGCCGTGAAAGAAAGATAACGTCCCTGTCCATGCCTGCTGGACCATGAGTCAGCGGTAATATGCACCTTACCGCTGACCGCCCTGTCCAGCGAGGCATGGACATTGCCTTCCACATGCCAGTAGAGAGACGGAATCGCCTTCCGTGAGAAAAAGTGGCGTTTGGGAACCTGCCACTGAGGAACCGCACATTGAACAAACTCACGGAAGGGGGCCGAGTCTATCAACTGAAAAGGCAGCAGTTGAAGTGCTAGCAATTTAGCCAAGCTAGCATTCAACCGCTGGGCATGTGGATGGCTGGGAGTATACTTCTTTCGACGGTCCAGCAGCTGGGGCAGGGAAATTTGCCTGCTACAATCGGACGTCGGTGTACTGCAAGTACTTGGTTGTGACACACCTAATTCTACACCTTCAGTCCTCTCAGAGCAGCTTTCAGAGAGGACTGAAGATATAGTGGGGATGGAGATCCCAGCTGATGAGGAGCAAGGAGAGGTCCGCTTTGTTCTTTGGTGTGGGTCTTTTATGTGTGCTTGCCAACGAGCTGCATGGCAGGTCGACATATGTCTGCTCATGCTTGTGGTGCCCAAGCGGCTGATGTTTTGGCCACGCGAGATACGCTTGAGACAAATATTGCAAATAGCAGTGGTGCGATCTGATGCACTCGTCTCAAAAAAGGCCCACACCAAAGAACTTTTGTGATAACGTGCAGAGGCAGCGCCCTGCACAGGCGGAGCTCTGCGGTGTGGTACAGTTGCTGTGCTGGCCTCTAGCTGGCCTCCAGGGGGCATCCTGCCTCGTTGGACATGTGACGCTGCATCCTCCTCCTCCTCCTCCTCTCTCCCTTCAGGCACCCACGTGGAGTCAGTGACCTCATCATCCCCTCCCTCTTCACCACTAGAGCAAACCTGGCAGTAAGCTGCAGCTGGTGGAACACTACTGCCAGATTGCTGTCCTTCAGCATCCCCTCTCTCTGCGCGCACACTACTGACTTCCTCAAGCTGGGTATCATCATCCGAGCCTTCGAATCGTTGGGCATCCTCCTGGAGGACATGGTGCTCAAACAGTTCGGGGGACTCCTCAGGAGGACATGGTGGGTCTAGGGAAGGGGTGGCTGATGATGCCATTGAGTACGCGTTGGCAGCTGCTCTGCCAGTACCCTGAGCCTGGGTGAGAGAGGATGAGGAGGATGAGGAGGGCTTGGTCATCCATTCTACCAAGCCTTCGGCATGATGCGGCTCCACATGTCCAGCTGCCGAAAACAAAGACAAGCGTGTCCCATGGCCACGTGCTGATGACGATGCACGACCACGTCCACGGCCAGCACTGTTGTCTCTAGAAACAGAGCCTGCCTGCCCTGTGTTCTTGCCTCGGCACGCTCTGCCTCTCCTTGGCGGTCTTCCAGCCATTGTAGTCGGTAGTGTATATAGTATAAAAAATAGAACTCCTATGTGTGCTCACAACACACTGTAGGTCCTATGGGTGCTGACACTAACACACTATAGGTACTATGTGTGCTGCTGACAAGAAAATATAGGAGCTCTGTTTGCTGCCACTAACACACTAGAAGTCCTATTGGTGCTTCTGAGATGAAAATATAGGAGCTCTGTGTGATGCCACTAACACACTAGAAGTCCTATGGGTGCTGCTGAGAAGAAAATATAGGAGCTCTGTGTGATGCCACTAACACACTAGAAGTCCTATGGGTGCTGCTGAGAAGAAAATATAGGAGCTCTGTTTGCTGCCACTAACACACTAGAAGTCCTATGGGTGCTTCTGAGATGAAAATATAGGAGCTCTGTGTGATGCCACTAACACACTAGAAGTCCTATGGGTGCTGCTGAGAAGAAAATATAGGAGCTCTGTGTGATGCCACTAACACACTAGAAGTCCTATGGGTGCTTCTGAGATGAAAATATAGGAGCTCTGTGTGATGCCACTAACACACTAGAAGTCCTATGGGTGCTGCTGAGAAGAAAATATAGGAGCTCTGTGTGATGCCACTAACACACTAGAAGTCCTATGGGTGCTTCTGAGATGAAAATATAGGAGCTCTGTGTGATGCCACTAACACACTAGAAGTCCTATGGGTGCTGCTGAGAAGAAAATATAGGAGCTCTGTTTGCTGCCACTAACACACTAGAAGTCCTATGGGTGCTGCTGAGAAGAAAATATAGGAGCTCTGTGTGATGCCACTAACACACTAGAAGTCCTATGGGTGCTTCTGAGATGAAAATATAGGAGCTCTGTGTGATGCCACTAACACACTAGAAGTCCTATGGGTGCTGCTGAGAAGAAAATATAGGAGCTCTGTTTGCTGCCACTAACACACTAGAAGTCCTATGGGTGCTGCTGAGAAGAAAATATAGGAGCTCTGTGTGATGCCACTAACACACTAGAAGTCCTATGGGTGCTTCTGAGATGAAAATATAGGAGCTCTGTGTGATGCCACTAACACACTAGAAGTCCTATGGGTGCTGCTGAGAAGAAAATATAGGAGCTCTGTTTGCTGCCACTAACACACTAGAAGTCCTATGGGTGCTGCTGAGAAGAAAATATAGGAGCTCTGTGTGATGCCACTAACACACTAGAAGTCCTATGGGTGCTGCTGAGAAGAAAATATAGGAGCTCTGTTTGCTGCCACTAACACACTAGAAGTCCTATGGGTGCTGCTGAGAAGAAAATATAGGAGCTCTGTGTGATGCCACTAACACACTAGAAGTCCTATGGGTGCTTCTGAGATGAAAATATAGGAGCTCTGTGTGATGCCACTAACACACTAGAAGTCCTATGGGTGCTGCTGAGAAGAAAATATAGGAGCTCTGTTTGCTGCCACTAACACACTAGAAGTCCTATGGGTGCTGCTGAGAAGAAAATATAGGAGCTCTGTTTGCTGCCACTAACACACTAGAAGTCCTATGGGTGCTGCTGAGAAGAAAATATAGGAGCTCTGTTTGCTGCCACTAACACACTAGAAGTCCTATGGGTGCTGCTGAGAAGAAAATATAGGAGCTCTGTTTGCTGCCACTAACACACTAGAAGTCCTATGGGTGCTGCTGAGAAGAAAATATAGGAGCTCTGTTTGCTGCCACTAACACACTAGAAGTCCTATGGGTGCTGCTGAGAAGAAAATATAGGAGCTCTGTTTGCTGCCACTAACACACTAGAAGTCCTATGGGTGCTGCTGAGAAGAAAATATAGGAGCTCTGTGTGATGCCACTAACACACTAGAAGTCCTATGGGTGCTGCTGAGAAGAAAATATAGGAGCTCTGTTTGCTGCCACTAACACACTAGAAGTCCTATGGGTGCTGCTGAGAAGAAAATATAGGAGCTCTGTTTGCTGCCACTAACACACTAGAAGTCCTATGGGTGCTGCTGAGAAGAAAATATAGGAGCTCTGTTTGCTGCCACTAACACACTAGAAGTCCTATGGGTGCTGTTGGGGTGCAATGCTGTGCTAACAGCACTGCGGTTGGTACTACTGCAATACTGTACTAACAGTAAGCACGCACCAGACTAATCCCCAGCAGCAGCTAATAACACACTAACTGTGCAATCAGCAGCAATGAACGATCAATGACTTAGGTAGCAATGGTTTAGCAAAGAAATAGCCAATGGTTTAGCAAAGAAGAGCAAATCTTTCAGTATCAAGCAAAGACTGAATCAGCAGACTAATCTCTCCTAAAGCCGGAACTCATGTGACCGGGCCCGATGGCGTGGCGGCCTTTTAAATGGTGGGGCGTGTACTAAAGCCCCTGAGCTGTAATTGGCTACAGGCGTCCTGCCTGTAGCCAATTATTGCTCTCCGAGTTTCGGGCGCTGTGATTGGCCAAGCATGCGGGGTCACAGTGCATGCTTGGCCAATCATCAGCCAGCAATGCACTGCGCCGGCCGCGCCGGCCGCAATGCATTGCGGGGCCGCTCGCATCACACGAATGTGATGCGAACGGCCCAAATAGTTCTGGGCTCGACGAGCGAGCGAACGCCCGATGCTCGATTCGAACATGGGTTCGAATCGAGCACCGGGCCCATCCCTATTCCTCATCATATTAAATTCTTATTATCCCGGGACACTGCGGTACCTTACCAATGGTCATAGGCCTCAAGCCGATCAGCTACTCAGAGACGACCACTGACCGCAGTGCCCCCATTATCCAACTCATCCAGCTAAACTCCTGTTAGCTGGAAACCATCCTCAGAACCCATACCACCGATGGTTCCTGACCACTTGCTTATTCTAGGTACTTCCTTCTCCCGCAAAGACCAAACACCTGCCACTGCTACGACAATCCGTCCACCTGAAAAGAAAAATTGACAACAGAAAACCATACTGTGACCACATTAAAATTCCTCTTTCCTACATTGCTTATAAGGGAGGGTGGGTGGGAAACTTTCCCCTGCGCTGTGTTAACTCAGAGGGGCAGGGTCTTCCTTTTATCTAGCCTTCACCCCTCCCCTCTATATTTCCATTAGCCAATAGTTAATCTTCTCTTATTACATACTCTGTTCACTCAGTCATGCCCAGCCCTCCGCCTATGGCATTCTGTCTTTTTGCTCCAGGCTTTTCTTGACTATTGTAAAACCGATGTATTCCAGTACTGCCCACCACATTATACCCCATACCTTACTTATCTTAATCAAAAAGACCACACATTGCTGTTTTGGAGTAAAACATGGCCGTAGCAGCCTCCTTTATTTTTTTTAACTGTTCCATCAGTTATCAAAAACTTTTTAACCATCAAAACACATAAACCCAGAAACATAACAGAAATATTGCCCCCTAGTGTTGGTCTTTGCAGGAACCTCAAATTCGCCATAATCATATTAACCCGATATTCCTCATCATATTAAATTCTTATTATCCCGGGACACTACGGTACCTTACCAATGGTCATAGGCCTCAAGCCGATCAGCTACTCAGAGGCGACCACTGACCGCAGTGCCCCCATTATCCAACTCATCCAGCTAAACTCCTGTTAGCTGGAAACCATCCTCAGAACCCATACCACTGATGGTTCCTGACCACTTGCTTATTCGAGGTACTTCCTTCTCCCGCAAAGACCAAACACCCGCCACCGCACCGAAGGGAAAACACCTTTACCCTTTGGTGCCCCTCCAAACCTTAAGGGCTCGTTGAATCCCATCCTGCAAACCCAAAGACCATAAATCAGTCCCCACATCGTTCAGATGGACCCCATCCCTTCGTAGATACCGCCATGTATCCACCTCCAATTCGAAATGTCGGACCACCAACCCACCATTCCGTACCACAAACTTGCCCATGTCTCAGTTAATTTTCCTCCGGGCCCTGTTGATTCCAGCCACGGACCTAGCCCCCCTCCACTCTACCCGTGCTACCATGTCTGACCAGACGATAATCATGTCCGGGAATGACATCCTTAGCATCAGGAAATCAGACTTCATATCCCGAGTCACTTCTAGCATGGACCTGAAACCCAAGTCGTTGCCACCTACGTGCAGTACCAGAACGTCAGGTGGCCTGTCCAAACGCGCAAAACGGTGCACCTCCGGAACCATCTTACTCCACAACATTCCTGGAATTCCCAGCCAGCGGACACACGCCTCCGGTCTTGGGAACCCCAGCTGCCGACCCTCATGATGAACATCGGCTCTCTTAGCCCCCCAGAAAACAAACGAATGGCCCAGTATCCAGACCAACGTCTGCATTTGACCTGTAATTGCAAGAAGACATTCCCTATGAGAATCTCCCATCACCCTTATATATTCCCAGCAATCCGAACAGAAACCCAAACCAAAACATAACAACGCCCCATGACTTGTACCCCCACATTATTCCAGTCCCACCAGTAGCTGTGGGCGTACGTATAACCGGATTCCCAGCGGCCTATCTTCTTAACCGCCTCCTCATCCATCCCACATCTGGCCGCCTCCGTAGCTGCCCCGATCCTAAAAGAGTGCGAGGAAAATTCATTTTCCTTGAGTCCCAAAGCCCGAAGGGACTTCCTGAACACCGCAATGAACTGATACCTTGAAAGTGGGATTCCGTCCTTGTGTACCAAAAAGGAACCCACCCCCGACGGTCGCACCTCCAAGTACCCTTTTACAGCCCTTACCGGGCACAACAGGGAACCTGGGACCGGAAAAACCTGGACCAACTTACCTCTGCCCATCTGGTCCGTCTTAGACCTCCTCAGCACCAGCGACACCCCTTGCTCCGTCCAGCCCACCTCGCTATCAAGCAACCCCCCGTGTACTGCTTTTGACGGGCTGACCAACTCACCTATTCTGAATGCTCCAAAGAATGCCAGTGAGAATGCCACCGTGAACAACAAAACTTCGTATGGGGATGAACATAAGCCCTGTAAGTGCCCCATGATCTTGACCAAGAGAGCAAACGAAACCGGTCGCCTGCCATCCGGCTTCTGCCCCCCCTGCCCATAACCCTTAAGTGCCTGCCACACCCAAAAATCTTTTGTAAAATCGGGGCAACCTTGCCATTTGAACAAAAAGGCCAAGCCTGCCATCTTCTTACCCAAACTGGACCTGGACACACGGGCCTCCATGTTTCTAGCCAGGAAATACAGCACCAATAACCTGACATTGGGACCCACAGGATCCGCTCCTGCTTCCCGAACCATCTCTTTCCATTCCAACCACACCTTCTCATACGCCCCCCATGTGCCCGTACTCAACGATTTTTTGATCCAACCTGACACTATTCCAACGGAATCTTCCACAGCCAGCCTGGACAAGGGACCCCACGTTGCTCCGCCCCCAGTGCCAACTCTCGGAACCTGTCCCACTGAAAGCGAGACAGCACATCAGCTATGACATTGTCCACCCCCGGAAGGTGCACCGCATACACAAACACATTGGGCTGCAAACATCTCAACACCAGATGGCGCAGAAGACGCACCACCGGGGCGGAAGATGCCGACAATTTGTTGATGACTTGTACTACCCCCAGGTTGTCCCCATGAAAACGCACTTTCAGATCCCTGAAACACGCCCCCCACAACTCCACCACCAGCACCACCGGGAACAGTTCCAACAGAACCAAATTCTTGGTGAAACCAGCGTCCATCCAGGACTGCGGCCATGGGCCCGCACTCCACCTGCCCTGAAAGTAAGCCCCAAAACCTGCCCCCCACCTGCATCTGTGTATAGTTCTAAATCAAAATTGCTAATAGGGCCCGACATCCATAAGGCTCTCCCATTGAAAGACTCTAAGAATGAATGCCAAACCCGCAAGTCCGCCTTGTGTTCTCTGCCCAAACTCACAAAGTGTGTGGGGGACCGTACCCCAGCCGTGCTAGCCGACAGCCATCTGCAAAACACCCTGCCCATTCGCAGAATGCGGCACGCAAAATTGAGCTTTCCCAGTAGCGACTGTAAAACCCTAAGCTGCACTTTCCTTACCCCCATCATGACCTTCAGCTCAGTCTTGAGCGACTCCAATTTGTCCAATGGTAGGCGGCACTCCATGGCCTCCGAATCCAGGACAATACCCAAAAACGTGATAACCGTGCGAGGTCCCTCCGTTTTGTCAGGTGCCAATGGTATCCCAAACCGCTCTGCAACGTGCTCCAATGTGGCCAGGAGCACAGCGCAGATTCTGGATGAGGCCGGACCCACGCAAAGGAAATCGTCCAAGTAGTGAATGATTGAATTCACCCCCGACACATCCCTGACCACCCATTCCACGAACGAACTGAACTGTTCGAACAGTGCGCACGATATGGAGCATCCCATAGGCAAGCACTTATCCACATAGAACTCATTGCCCCACTTACAACCCAGGAGGTGAAAACTATCCGGGTGAACAGGCAACAATCTAAACGCCGCCTCTATGTCTGTTTTTGCCATCAGTGCCCCCTGGCCATACCGGCGAACCCACCCCACCGCAGCATCAAAGGAAGTGTAACTGACCGTACATGCTTCCGGATCAATAGCGTCATTGACCGACCTGCCCTTCGGGAAAGACAGGTGGTGAATGAGGCGGAACTTGTTGGGCTCCTTCTTAGGTACCACCCCGAGCGGGGAGACCACCAAGTTCACCAGGGGAGGGGACCGGAAAGGACCCCCCATCCGGCCCAAAGCAACCTCCTTGCGCAGCTTTTCCGTGACCACTGCAGGTTGCTGCAAGGCCGATCGCAGATTGCGTGCGATCGGGGGAATAACCTGCAAAGAACATGGAATGCGAAACCCCTCTGAAAACCCTTGCTCCAACAACCTTGCCGCCCCCTTGTCCGGATACCTACCGAGGAACAGCCGCATCCTTTCCACCACCACCGGAGTCCTCCCTTTTCTGCCCAGAGTCCCCGGCCCGCCCCTTACCTCGCTTAAAGCATCTAGCCTGTGTATGGGAGCCTCCGCAACCGGAGCACTCATGCTTGAAACGACAGGACCCCCCAAACTTGCAGGAGCCCTCATTATATTGCCAGCACACCCCCTTTTGTTTTCCGGCCGATTGTCCTGGGGAAGAGGTTCCACCGCCCCCCCCCCCCTGAAAAAACTGACTAGAAGCCCTCGGCGCCGCCATCAACCGCATCCATAAGCTTATGTCCTTATTATCCCACCGCAGACCAGGCCTCACCGCTTTCCTCTGCCTGAACTGTTCATCATATCTGAGCCACCCCGTGCCCCCGTACACTCTGTATGCTTCCCCTTTAGAGTCCTGATAACCAAATAGTGCCGAACAATGTTCCGGGTTCTTCTGCCCTATAACACTAGCCATGATGGAGAACGCTTGCAACCAGTTTGTAAACGTCCTTGGGATCAGCCTATATCTCCTCTTCTCCTCATCCTCTTTTTTTGAATCATCCGGTTTTACCCTGTCCAGATGAAACTTCTCTAATGGCAGAAGTGAGAACATCTCCACATACTCACCCTTCTATATCTTTTCCTTCACTTCGGGTTTCAGGTGAGATCCCAGCAATGCCTCATAACACACATACATCTCACATTTAGCAGCATCATCCAACCTAATGACATCCTGCCTTGCCGCCTGTTCCACCGCACCACCCTCTTTTGTGGCCACAGCTGCAGAACCCAACCCTACAGCACCCCCCACCCCAATATTCCCCGCAGGTGTAACCGGTGACCCCACCACGGCAGCGGGCCCAGCCGTCCCTGTTGGCGGGACCCACGCCGCCGCCGGACTGACTCGCCCGCCATCCCCCTGTTCAAATTGGCTGACTAAGGATTTGATGCCCGCAAGAAACCCCTGCAGCCCGTCAGGCCGTGCACCTCCCCCATCCTGGAACGCACCCCCCCCCTGCCTGTCCATCATCTTGACCCCGAACTCGCACCGCAAAACCCACACCCGCAGCCGACATACCCACCTGGGCACCATTCCCCTCCTGGCCCCCAGCAGAAACAATTGAAAGGGACTTACCGGGCTGCCTGGAAGAACTCACACCAGCCGATCCACTCGAATCCACCGCTGCCTCCGACCGTCCGGGTCTCCGATCCTCCTCTGAGCTGCACACTTCACCCTCTGACAGCACACCAGCCAGCTCCTCACCACCGGACGATAGCTCACCAGGTGACCTGTCCCTGGAAGCCGAGGGGTCAGGACCCGATTGGTCCCACCTCCGCGCACCTGACCCGCCCGCCGATTTCTTAACCGCCTTGCCTCCACGCTGTCTCTGCTCACCCGCACCGCCGTCATCACTCACTGGCACACCACCTCCCACAGCCTCCTGCACCCGATGTCCGGCCGAGGGGGGGGATGCCCGGACGCCGCGGCCACCGATGACCCCCGCAGGAGCCCCAATCCTGCCGGGGACTGCCGAGGGGCCGCCTGATCCGACACCACGCGCTGCACGGGCCTATCGGCCACACCGGAACTCCCGGTGCGGCCCCCCGCTGAGCTCCGCACTTGAGGGGGATTCCTTCCGGTACCCCCCGCCTTGGGCAATGCGGCGCGCTTAGCCGGGGGGCCCGAAGGGGCCCTAGAGGGACTCCCAATCTGCCGAAGGGGCCCTAGGGGGACTCCCAATCTGCCGCTGAGCTCTCGGGGAGGGGCCCGGTGAGTAGCGATCCGGGGGTCTAGACCTCCGAGCTCGCCCAGCCTCTCTCCCCGCGGTACCTTGTGACCCAGGCCGGACTTGAAAGCATCGGCCCCAGGGTCTCCTGGAGCCAATCCTCGCCCCGTGTCGCAGCCTCTGCCCGAAGCTGGGCTAGAAGTTTGTCTACAGAAGACATGCTGCTGCTAGCTGACATGCTGCTGGAAACTTTCCCCTGCGCTGTGTTAACTCAGGGGGCGGGGTCTTCCTTTTATCTAGCCTTCACCCCTCCCCTCTATATTAGCCAATAGTTAATCTTCTCTTATTACATACTCTGTTCACTCAGTCATGCCCAGCCCTCCGCCTATGGCATTCTGTCTTTTTGCTCCGGGCTTTTCTTTCCTGTTTTTCAGCTTGTTCTTCATAGGCCTTGCTGTTCTTCCGTTCGTTCTTCTAGTTCGTTCTGAGCTTCCGACCGTTATCTAGCCATGTTGCGGCTACATACTCGTCATAGAGTTTGTGCTGTAGTTGGTGCCGGGGTTCATGCTGTATCCCGACTCCAGGCCATGAACAGGGTGAGGAGGAGTTCATGGACCAAGAATTGGTTGCTCCAGCGGCACCAGTTCTGTCATATGCCTTTGTTGCGGGAGATCAGGGAGAATAATCCTGAGGACAACAGGAATTTTCTCAGGATGTCTGACCCCGTATTTCAGCATCTGTTGGCTTTGGTGTCCCCCTACATTACCAGGCAGGACACCGTTATGCGTGAAGCCATCAGTGCTGAGCAGAGGCTCATTGCCACGTTGTGATACCTGGCGACTGGGAGAAGCCTGCAGGACCTAAAGTTCTCCACAGGCATATCCCCCCAGGCTCTGGGTATCATTATACCAGAGACGTGTTTTGCCATCCTTCAAGTTTTGCAGGAGGACAATATTAAGGTAAGTGTTCTTATTTCAAACCTCACATTGTATGTATTTCTTTGTTAATATTTTTTTGGGGTTTATTAGCAGTCCCTAATTCCCATGATTCTTAGCTGCAGGGAATGTCCCCTTTCTCCACATGGTTATTTATTTTTGGGAATGTTTTTATTAGGCCTACATTTAAATTTGCCTTACCTAACCTCTCCAGCATGCTATCCTGGAGCCATACCCACCTTGCCTAGTCATTTCCATGTATTTTATTTATGCTCCATCCTAGTGCTTTACCCTAAATGCACCCTAAAGATTGCCTAGGAATGTTACATTTTTTTAAACTTCATACAGAGTGCTACAGCCTTCATTTGTGATCTCCCCAACTCATCTTCAACCCCCCCCCCCAGTTATTTTGGGTTTGTTTTTGGTTTGTTGTTGCTTACTAATAATGTTTTAATTTTTCTGTTTCTCCCAATGTTGGCCATGAATGGTTTTCTTAAATCTGCTTTCAATGTTTCTGTCTCAAAGTATTAATTTATTTTTAATTTAATTCCACAGTTCCCTTCTACGCCACATGAATGGCAGAATGTGGCATCTGAGTTTGCCCAACGATGGAACTTTCTGAACTGTGGAGGGGCCATCGACGGCAAACATGTTCGGGTCGTCCCACCACCCCATTCGGGATCCTTTTATTATAATTATAAGGGGTTCCACAGCATCGTCATGATGGCAGTGGTGTCGGCCACCTACGAATTCCTCTATGTGGACGTTGGCAAGAATGGCAGGATGTCTGATGGAGGAGTCTTTGCACAGACGGAGTTTGGGGAACGGCTCCTTTTGGATCAACTGGCCTTGCCACCAGCGGAGCAGAATGTGGAGAGACTCCCATTTGTCTTTGTGGCGGATGAGGCGTTTGGCCTGGATCCCCATTTGATGAGGCCATTCCCGCAACGCACCCTCACCCCTGAGAGGAGGGTGTTCTACTATCGGCCAGAGCAAGAAGGGTGGTGGAAAATGCCTTTGGCATCATGGCCAGCCGATTCCGCCTGTTCCTCACCTCCATCCACCTTGCCCCTTACAAATGGAACCATGTAGTAATGGCTTGTTGTGTGCTCCATAATTTTCTCAGGGTGCATTCAACCAGTTATATGACTTTGAGTGGGCCTGAGGACTCATTATTGGAATCTGAAAATTTAGTGGCCCTGGAAGCTGGCCGTCCAGGCTTGGCCCCCCAAACCGGACGTGAGGTCCGTCAACAATATGTCGATTATTTTGTGGGTAGGGGGGCCATTGATATGCCTGATGAATTTTAACATTATTATTTGTAAAAATAAAACCTTTTTTGGAGAAAATATTGGTTTGGTGTTTTAATTTAATATTCTTTTAGGTTTCTCGTAGGTTTACCTAGTGCACTTGTAGTGCCATGTGTATTTTGCATTCTTAATTAGCCTTCATTGTCAGTGTAAACACAAAACATTGATTAGTTCACTTTGCACAACATTTACATAATGAAGCCACAAATTCTTGGTAAGAAAATACCTTTTTTTATTTTTTTTTAGGAAACTTCCTTTTAAATGTAGATGTCATAAAAATATTTTTGGGGTTAAAACGCATGAACAGCCATGCATAAAAAAAAAATCAAAAAAAATATCGTGAAAATGTAAACATGTACTATTCATTAAAGCTTAAAAGAAAAACAAACCTGCCAAAACACAGCAAGTTCAACGTTCTTTTGTGTTAAAACATTATACACGCCCAAGCACAGCCATGATATTTTGTAGCCTTTCCTCCACCCGCTTGGTATTTTGCCTGATCTCTATCAAGTCTCCCTTTATTTTTTCAAAGTCACGACAGCAGACCATTAGGTATTGGATCAGGATCTGGGCACTGTGACTTGTAAACTTTTCGGGGTCTTCAGCCAGGACAGCACCTAAATAAAAAAAAACATGTACTATAGAATATGTAGGCCTACATCTATTAACCTGCATCTGTCTGGTTTGACACTGACCTGTTGTGGTGCCACTTTCCACTTCCTCAACTTCACGTTCCTCTACATCATGTGGTTCTGGGGGTCTTGTTGAAGGTGTTGGATTTATAGGCTCATCTGACATAGCTTTTTGAAGCCCTATGGAGATTGCAATAAAAGGTATAGTTTCATTAGTAACTAATAATTTTTTTGCAACAAAAAAACATGAAAAATAAATTTGTAAAGATTATTTGGAAGTGTGGTCCATTTTTAAATGTACCCCCAGTGACAACACATGATTGTTTCAAAAAGTATATGCTCTGGTTTTGGCTATGTATCCAAAGTTTGACACATTGTAACACCCCAAAGTATATACACAGGATCACCTGTGTGTGACACCCTAAAAATTTAGGGGTTTTGGCCCACACTTGTACTACTGCATTCAGATGTTTAATCAGCTGCTGAGCATTCTCTCCCTTAACATTACAATGCATACCCTTTTTTTTTTTTTTAAATGTCATTTGGATTCTAAAAATAAAGCAACTTGTTTACCAAATTTGCTCCCCCAAAATATGTTCACACTGGATGATCCAAAAACATCGTTTTAGGAACTGTACGGAGAAAGAGGTTTACTATGTCCATAAACTGTGCAGACGAACATGAAAGTTGGTATCTTTCACTGTACTATATCACAGTCAAATATACACGACTTAATACAAGTAATCTTTAGCAGGGAAAATGAAGAAAAAGTACTTACTTTTTCCTAAAACTTTCTTGATTCTTTTGTATTGGTCGGGCTCCCGCAACTTCAGATCAGACCATCGTTTTCTGAGCTGTTCCTTCGTTCTGCACACCCCGAATTTTTGGTGAAGAGTTTTGACCACTTTGCCCATAATTTTTGTCTTGACAAGATTAGGGCTTTTATACGGCCCATGCTTGGCATCATAATCCTCCCTCCTCAAAATGGCGACCATCTCCACCATTTCCTCGAATGACATGTTGGATGCCTTATATCTCCTGGATCGGGATTTGGGCTCCTCTGGAATTTCCTCCTCTGTAGAGGTAATCTCAGCCACCTGTGTCTCCGCCATGTTGTTAAGCACTACGACGAGCGAGAAGGGGCGGGGAAAGTACAATATCGAACGTCAGGGGCGGGGAAAGCGTGCAGAGTTTCACGCATGCGCAGTGTATATCAAGTGAAGATCCATGTGTCGAAAATACGTTCATTTGGCTGGAAAGGGAGTTAGCAACGAACGTGTTGACCAAGGTACATAACATTTTAAGGATTTGGGTTTCATCAGAGGAGGAGATTTGGGGCTTGAAAATCTGTCGAAAATGCTGATTTGATGAATGTTGGCTGAAAAATATGTATTTTCTTGTTTCTTGATTTTACAGAGAGAATGAATAGTTTAAAAAACACAGAGTTTATGGGGGAGTTCATTTATAAATGGAAAGAACTCCCTATCCTTTGGCAGACAAAAAGTGGTGGAAATAAAAATAAAGTGGCCAGGACAGCAGCACTGGAGAGTCTGCTTGCATTTGTGCAAACACAGATACCCACAACAACTCTCCAAGATGTGAAAACCAAAATTGCTACCATCAGGGGAACATACAGAACCCAGAGGAATATGGTCCTGAAGTCCCAGAGGTCAGGTACTGAAGCAGATAAGGTTTATAAACCCAGTCTGTGGTACTACAGCAAGTTATCTTTTCTGGATGACCAGCTGGAAGTGCGGGAATCTCTGTCCACCCTTCCCCCCAGAGGTCAATCCAGCCTTCCTTGTAGCCAGCCCTCCAGCCTTCCTTGCAGCCAGCCCTCCAGCCTTCCTAGCAACCCTGCTCTGGCTTCCTCTGAGGATCAAGATGAGGTCCTTGAGGAGGCAGATATAAATATATGGTGTCAGGTAAAGTATTGATATCTACATTTATATGTTACAAAAGTGATGATTTTAAATTGATGTTAGTATTGTTAGGTATTTATTGTTATAAAAAATTAGGATTTAAAGAGCAAGATACAGTAGTGGTCAAATTTGATGTGGACAAGGCAACAATATCAGGAGGCGGAATCTATGCAAATTTAATAACTTTTGACATTCAATTAAAAAATGCCTGGAGGTGAACAATGTGTGTGATTGATGGTGGCAAAAAATAAAGAATGTCCCTTTCTTTTTTTACAGCCAGAGCAGAGCCAGGAAGAGGGTGATGTTGGGGACCAGGAGAAGGCAGGGCCCAGTGGCACACAGGAGGAGGCTGGGCCCAGCACAAGAGCCCAGATGCCTCCCCTGATAATGAAACAACGAGGGCCAAGGAGAGCTAGGCAGGTGGAGGAGGAAACAAGAGCCTTCATAAAAGAGGCTACTACGGCCCTCAGAGAGGCACCCTCTGCTAAGGAGGGCTTTTCCGCAGTCCTGGCCCATAAGTTAGGCCAAATGGACTTGCGGCAAAAGCTATATAGTGAGAACCTTCTGCTGAAGGTCATTAACAAGGGGTTGCTCGGTGAACTGACCAAGTTCACCGACATCACAGAGGTTGTCCCTACTCCTCCACCTCCTCCTCCTCCTACTACTCCTCCTGCCACAACCTCTCCTCCTGATCCCCAGCCTCCGAGGATGAAAGCAACAAAGGCTGCAGGGAAGGCTGCAGAGAAGGCTGGAGACAAGGCTACAAGGAAGAGGAAAAAATAATGCCTGCTGTAGTACCACAGACTGGGGACATATATGACTTATCTGCTGCTGTTCCTGACCTCTGGGAGTTCAAGCCAAGATTGGGCTCCTTTTTAAAAAAAAAAATCAATAGTTTGGTTTTCACATCTTGGATGGTTGTTGTGGGGTCCAAAGGATGCACAAATGCAAGCAGGCTCTCCAGTGCTGCCTTCCCCTTTAATTTGTAATGTACCTAAATAAAGGATTTTTTTTTTGGCTTCAAATACTTGACTATGTGATTTTTATTTCAAAAGAGAGTTTGCTAGGGAGTAGGCAGGGACATTTCAAATAATATTATTGTTATTAACAAGGGACACAAACCTCCTTGAGGCAAAATGAGACAAATTTTGAAGGTTGGTGTGGTAACTTTACACACCAATAAAAAAAAAAAAAAAAAAAAAGAAGCCTACATATATCAAAGAAGCCCAAAAAAAAATAATAAAGCTAACTTAATTACTAAAATAAAAAATAAAAAACACAGAAAATATAAATAAAAATAATTGTGATCTTTACATTTATTTATGAATTTATGAGGGAGATGTGGCTTCAAAATAATATTTTACAATCATTAGATCAATTAGGAATTACTTAAGAAACAAGTTTGGCATAAATCTCAATGTCATTAGCAAAAGAAGGTAATTATTTAAGCATTATCAAAAGAAGAACGGAATTCGGAGCATTAAAACGGTGCTATTAATTCCACCGTGACGAATGTGCCATCTCCATTTTCAACGCTAGCTTTACCAAAACGTGCGCTCCCGTCTCATACTTAAATCTGAGCATGCGCGTTTTTTTTTCTCCTCGTGAAAGCATACACACTATCGTTTTTCACGTTGTTAAAAAAAACAACGTGAAAAACAACGTGAAAAAATAGAGCATGTTCGAAATTTTTAATGGCCGTTTTTCACGTCGTTAAAAATGCTCTGAGGCATACACACGATCGGTTTTAATGCCCATTTAAAAAAATTGCATTTTTAACGGCATGAAAAACGATCATGTGTATGGGGCATAACACTAAGGAACAGGAGGGCACTGAAACCCCTTCTGGAAGTACTGAAAGAGAAAGGCATAAATTATAGATGGAAGTTTCCCTTTGCACTGCAAGCCTCTTTTATGGGTAAGCAGCACATGCTCAAAGTCCCTGAGGAGTTGAAAAAATTCTGTGAAAACCTCCAAATAGCATCAGTGGAACTCCCAGACTGGTACGCAGAATTTCTGTTACCTCCTGAAATCAATAACCCGCAGTTCGGATCTGGATCGACACCCAATCATTCTCCCTACCAACAAGGGAAAATCTGCAGAAACGCCAACAGGAGAAATTATGACTCACCCTCCTCCTCCAAGGGTGCTAAAAGTTCAAGGCTAAAATAAGGAAGACATAATTAAATCTTTCGCTCATTAAGAACCCTCAACCTTTTACTGATATATACATGTTACATGTTACGTGTTACAAGTTACTCTTCCACCTTAAACAGTTGTGTTTGCTGCATTGTGAACCTTCCCACATTCTCTTTCATGATGTTTCTAATGACACAAATTCATGGAACTAATCTAATTTAGCCTTAAAAACAAGAAAGACAGACTTTTATCCGTAAATACCCACACAAGCATTAAACTAAGTACATGTCTGTTTTGCTGACCCCCTTCACAGGTAAAGACACCACTACTGCCTAAGAGACAATTTCCTCCTGTAATGAACACTACAAGAGACCCATATCCCCTTTTAGAACATTAGCTGATCAGCTGTGTTCTGTCGGGTACACACACATCATCACAAGATACCTTTGTAACTATATCTTACTGATGGACTATGGCATGGGATAGGACTCTTTGGATAAATCACCATGCCTCTGACACAGGGACTTTGGTCACCGTATTAACAATATTAGTTGATGCCTGGAAAAGGTAGCATAGAGGATTGATCTGAACTGATTATGAATAGTTTGTACAGCATAATAATTTCCCACTTGTTTTTTTCTTTTTGTGTATAGGGGTCTATCCAAACTGGGGACGGAGAGCAGCGGTGATAGACATGTTCTCACGCTTCAGCTCTTCTCACTCCCCGGGTTTATTATGTCTAACTTATCTGTTGTCTAAAGCAGGCGGAAAACTCTGAGCGCACATTCCTCTACCAGAAGATACAGTTACAAACTCAGCAGAACAGCGAGTAAACAAATTATCTTCCTTATAGTTTCCCGAGGATAGAATCACCAGATATATAAAAAGGATATGGTCACATCTGCTGAGCTGGTAATGTTATTTTTATCGCAACTTACAAAACACTCAGAGCCGCCTTCTTATTCTTTTCCACTGGATGGCGATGTGTCCCCTATTCTTCATGTATTAGTCTTGTTTGTTATGAGATGAGGGACAGATTGCCATGCAGATTCTAGGAACTGTGATGGCTGTGCAATGAATATAATACCCCTAAATGACAGCGTTATTACAGATACCTTGGACACTAGTTATTGACCTAGGCCAAAGTTCCTACACATTCGCTAGAGGAGACTCAAAACAAATAGGCACCAGTTACTGATATACTTTACTCAATTTCCAGGGGAGATCTAATATTACAGACTGCTGTATGTTATATGAAGTTCTTTTGTTCACAAATTTTACTTTTTTCGTGTCTCTCCTTATTTTTATCACATGTGAAATTATATAATACCTATATCGCATGGGATAAAAAGACCGGATTTCTCATGGCTAAAAGTACATGCATAACTTCATTTTCTCTGGTTCATAATGCAGAATTTGTTTTCTTTCGCCAAATATGATCATAGTTATTTTGATGTAGATGGTTTAAGATAAGATTACTTTTTGATGTTTCATATACAACATTTCCAGATCTCTCAGTCACATATAAGACAGATTCCTACACTTATTCCACCAAAGTGATATACATTTTCGTTAACCACCACCTCACTGCCAAACCTCTGCTGCCGAACCTCCCACCTACCCTTCAGAGTTAGAAGTAGTGCCTGTTTTTTTAGGCTACTTACTAGCTCTCCACCTCCGAGGTGAGATTGGAGCATCCACTCAACCACCCCTCCCTGTCCCTCACTCCCTATATACCTCTGTTCCCATACATTCCACCTCATACCCAATCCCACTTCTTCTAGATTTTTATTTTTAACTGTTACAGACCTTATCTCTCCCCCATCCTAGGAACACAATAGAGAACATCGGAGCAACCCACAGGCTAATTTTTTCTTAGGTATACCACGCCTGCTTCAAACCTTCTTGCTAATAGTTTAAGTACGGTAGATCAAACCATGGCATGTGCATTTCTAGGGAAATCACCAACCTTAATCTCTCACAATATTAATGGCCTCAATATACCCGAGAAGAGGTCCAAACTGCTTAAAAAAAGCACGCCCATCTCTAGTATGTCTACAGGAAACACACTTTAAAAGCATAAATGTCCCTAAATTCACAGACAACATATTTACAAAAATTTACCACGCCACTAACCCCTTAGCCAAAACAAAAGGAGTCTATATCTTAATCAACAAAGATTCCCCCTTTAAATTAAAACAGCAACTTAGGCCCCTTTCACACTGGGGTGTTTTTCATGCGGTTTAGCGCTAATATTAGCGCTATTATACCGCATGAAAAATTCGTGCCTGTAGCCTTCAATGTGAAAGCCCGAAGGCTTTCACACTGAAGCGGTGCGCTAGCAGGACGGCTCCAAAAGTCCTGCTAGCCGCTTCTTTACAGCGGTGAAGGAGCGGTGTGTTCACCGCTCCTTTACCGTGGCTGCCCATTGAAATCAATGGGACACCGCGGTAATACCGCCCGCAAACCGCAATAGCCGCAGTTTGCGTGTGGTATTAACCCTTTTTCGGCCGCTAGCGGGGGTTAAATTCACCCCCCTAGCGGCCGCATACCGCGGAAAGACTGACGGTATAGCAGCGCTGAAAATCGCGCTGCTATACCGCCACCGCACCTGCCCGCCCCAGTGTGAAAGGGGCCTTTATAGACCCTGATGGATGCTATCTTTTCCTAAAAGGCGAATATGCAGGATCCCCTATCACATTGGCAAACGTATATTTCCCAAATACCGCCCATATTCCATTCGCCCGTAAAATAACTGATGAGCTAAAATGGTTTGCTGAAGGATGTATCATCTTGGGAGGAGATTTCAACATTCCCCTCTCCCCTCTCAAAGACACGTCGACAGGCCAAACCGTAGTAACATACAGGATCCTTAAACGCATCAAAACACTCTTGAGTTCCTTATCCCTGGTAGACACGTGGAGATCTATTCACACTACTGAGAGAGACAATACTTTTTTCTCCCCCCCACACAAACGATACTCACGGATTGACCTAATACTTATTTCACAGAGAGATCTGAGCAATGTACATACAGCTGAGATAGGCATTATCTCCCTTTCAGACCACAACCCCACAGCTATCTCTATGAGATTCAAACCTCCCAAACAGCCAACTTTTAACTGGAGGCTCAATTCTTCACTTCTGACCGACAAAACTATTAAAGACGAAATTCATGACACAATTAACGAATACTTTAGAGCCAACATAGACGCTGATACCAATCCTTTAAATAATTTGGGAAGCTCACAAAAGCGTTATAAGAGGGGAACTTATGAAATGGGGTGCTAGGGAAAAAAAAGAGAGAGAAAGAAATTGCCAGTTTGTCCTCAAAAATAGCTACATTGGAATTACAACACAAACAATCACTTTCACTCAGAGTGGAAGAAGATTTGACACGATGTAGGAATTCCCTAAAATTAATACTTGACCTAAAAATTAGAAAATCACTTTTCTTCAAGAAAAGTATCTACTTCAAGCATGGGGGTAAAAGTGTGAAATTGCTGGCCAAGGCACTTAAAGATTGGCGGGGCACGTACATGCTATAAGGGACAAAGACGGAATACCTAGACATAAACCCACAGATATAGCAGACCTTTTCCATAAATTCTACTGAAAATTATACAACCTCCCAGAACAACATAAACCTTCACATCTGCCAGCCACGAAACAAGAAACAATTTATGAGTTCCTACATGATAGCAAAATGCCTTCACTCACTCAAGAAGATGCGATCAAACTAGAAGAACCCACATCCACCATTGAGATACTGGAAGCTATCAAATACCTAAAAACAGGGAAAAGCCTCGGCCCAGATGGTTTCACTTCACAATATTACAAAACCTACACACATCTGCTTGTAAAACCCCTCTTATCTGCATTTAATTTTTTAGCAAAAAACAAACATAGCTCTGACTTCTTCCTCATGGCACATATCGCGGTAATATCCAAACCTGAAAAAGAACATACGGACTGTGCAAACTATAGACCCATCTCCCTATTGAATACTGATTTGAAGCTCCTAGCCAAAATAATAGCCAACAGACTGAAACCCCTTCTATCAAAGATTATAGGACCAGAACAAGTAGGATTTGTGTAGAGAAGCCCGAGATAACATCACTAAAGCACTAAACCAAATTCATTTCACCACGAAATTCTAAGACGAAAGGCCTTCTACTTTCTACTGATGCCGAGAAGGCTTTTGATCGGGTTTCCTGGGATTACATGATGACTACATGCTCCCATATTGGATTAAATGAGAATATGGATCTCAGCTCTCTATCAAAACCCCCAAGCTAAAGTTAAAGTCAACAACATTTCCTCTGATCCCATTAAAATCCAGAATGGTACGCGCCAGGGATGCCCCCTCTCCCCCCTCTCCCCCCTCCTCTTCATTATCTCTCTGGAACCCCTAATAAGAAAAATAAATCTAACTGAAGACTAGGGATGAGCTTCGAGTTCGAGTCAAACTCATGTTCGACTCGAACATTGCCTGTTCGCATGTTCGCCGAACAGCGAACAATTTGGGGTGTTCGCTGCAAATTCGAAAAGCCACAGAACACCCTGTAAAAGTCTATGGGAGAAATCTAAAGTGATAATTTTAAAGGCTTATATGAAGCTATTGTCATAAAAAGTGTTTGGGGACCCGGGTCCTGCCCCAGGGGACATGTATCAATGCAGAAAAAAGTTTTTAAAACGGCCGTTTTTTCGGGAGCAGTGATTTTAATAATGCTTTAAGTGAAACAATAAAAGTGAAATATTCCTTTAAATTTCATACCTAGGGTGTGTGTATAGTATGCCTATAAAGTTGCGCTTGTTTCCCCTGCTTAGAACTGTCCCTGCACAAAGTGTCATTTCTGAAGGAAAAAAAGTAATTTAAAA
This sequence comes from Rana muscosa, assembly GCA_029206835.1. Classification (NCBI taxonomy): domain Eukaryota; kingdom Metazoa; phylum Chordata; class Amphibia; order Anura; family Ranidae; genus Rana; species Rana muscosa. The sequence continues at coordinate 1,216,650,627 of CM055122.1, forward strand.
CTCACTCGCGGCTACAATGAATTGTCGGCTCCCGGCAATACATAGAAAAGTCGTGGGGGTCCCCCCAAATTCAATTACCAGGCCCTTCATGTCTGGTATGGATATTAAGGGGAATCCTGCCACAAATTTAAAAAAAAATGCGTGGGTTTCCCCCAAATATCCATACCAGGCCCTTCAGGTCTGGTATGGATTTTAAGGGGAACTCCACCCCAAATAAAAATAAAAAATGGCTTGGAGTTCCCCCAAAAATCCATACCAGACCCTTTATCCGAGCACGCAACCTGGAAGGCCGCAGGAAAAGAGGAGCAGACTTGATGGGGAACGTGAGAAGGGGCGGGTCTATTCATTTTTTTACACTGAAGAGGAAGTTCCCCATCAGGTCCGCTCAGCCAAGACGTAGGCGGGGTCTGAGATACGAGGGCACCCCGCCCCCTCATACCTCAGATCCCGCCTACGTCATTGGCTGAGCGGACCTGATGGGGAACTTCCTCCGCAGTGTAGGTCCTCTCAGCCAATGACGTTTCGAGTGGAGACTGCAGCGCTGGACATCGCATCGCAGCGGGACATTAAATTACATCGCTGGAATGTGTTTTTTATTTTTTATTTTTAATAAAGGACTTCTCCAAGGTGTCTGTGTGTTTTTTTTTTTAATTTACACTTTCTTTGTGAAATGGTAGGGGTACAATTGTTAAAAGGGTCTTCCAGATTCCGATAAGCCTCCTGCCCGCAGACCCCCACAACCACCGGGCAAGGGTTGTGGGGATGAGGCCCTTGTCCCCATCAACATGGGGACATCCTCCCCATGTTGAGGGCATGTGGCCTGGTACGGTTCAGGAGGGGGGGGGCGCTCTCTCGTCCACCCCTCTTTTCCTGCGGCCTGCCAGGTTGCGTGCTCGGATAAAGAGTCTGGTATGGATTTTTGGGGGAACTCCACGCCATTTTTTTTTACAATTTGGTGTGGAGTTCCCCTTAAAATCCATACCAGACCTGAAGGGTCTAGTATGGATATTTGGGGGGAACCCCACGTCATTTTTTTTTTATTTGATGCAGGGTTCCCCTTAATATCCATACCAGACCTGAAGGGCCTGGTAATTGAATTTGGGGGGACCCCCACACATTTTTTTTTTTTTATCAATGACTTTTCTCTGTATTGCCGGGAGCCGACAATTCATTATAGCCGCAAGTGGTTTTAAATGGCTTTTTTTCCTTCAAAAATGACAATTTGTGCAGGGACAGTTCTAAGCAAGGGAAACAAGCGCTGCTTTACAGGCATACTATACACCCCCCCAGGTACGAAATTTAAAGGAATATTTCACTTTTTATTGTTTCACTTTATGCATTTCTAAAATCACTGCTCCCGAAAAAACGGCAGTTTTTAAAACTTTTTTTTGCATTGATACATGTCCCCTGGGTCAGGACCCGGGTCCCCAAACCCTTTTTAGGACAATAACCTGCATATTAGCCTTTATAATTAGCACTTTAGATTTCGAACATTCGAGTCCATTGTATTTAATAGGGTTCTAAAGTTCACGCGAACTTTAGGTCTGTTCGCAGGTTCTGGTGCGAACTGAACAGGGGGGTGTTCGGCTCATCCCTACTGAAGACATACAAGGATTCAAGGTTGGGAAGAGAGAGTATAAAATAGCTGCTTACGCTGATGATCGTTTATTTTTCTTATCACAACCCCATATCTCTATTCCTAACCTTAAAAAAATCTTTGAAACCTTTGGTTTTATCTCCAACTTCAAAATTAACCAATCTAAGTTCGAAGCCCTAAATCTCAACCTCCCACCAAACCAACTAAAGTTAATGAAGGACAACTATAACTATAAGTGGGAGCACAACACATTGAAATACCTAGGAATAAATTTGACCGACAATTTAGACTCACTCTACCAACACAATTACAAACACTACTAAACGCGATGACTAGAGATCTTCAAAAATGGTCCTCCAAAACCTCTTCATGGTTCGGCAGAGCCTCAATTTTGAAAATGACAGTTCTCCCGAGACTACTCTATCTCTTTAACGCCCTTCCCATCAAAATTCCTGAGGTCTTCTTTAATAATCTTCTCAGAGCACAGAGACGCTTTTTATGGGCAGATAGGAAACCAAGAATAAAGTTCAACTTACTAATACTCCCTAAAAATAGAGGAGGAATAGGTCTACCAAATTTCAAAAAATACTACCAAGCATCCCACATTACAAGAATAACTGACTGGCATTTCCATGACCCGAACAAAGATTGGATTCAATTAGAACAAAATTTTACCCCACACAACTTACTTTTCTATCCCTGGACAATCCACTCCAAAACAGATAAAAGATTGGCCCATCCTTTAGTGGCAAACACTCTTAACATATGGCACAAAATCGCAAGTAAACACAACCTCACCTCCATACCGGGACCGCTAACTCCAATCACTAATAACCCTGACTTTACCCCAGGCCTTCACCTGAAGAAAATACAGAATCGTACTGCCTTTCATTGCCTAACAGATTCAAAGGTCAAAACTCTGGATGCTTTGCAAACAGAGTGGGACGAACCACTTCCTGGCTTCTGGTTTTATTTACAATTGAGGGATTTCTTGATAAATAGCAAATACAGATCATCATACTGCTTACCAATGTCTCCCCTTGAGAATCTCTGTTTCAAGAGATCTCCAGTAGCTAATACCACTTCCCTAGCCTATTCCTGGTTGAACCAGGTTCAGCATATGGATGATTTAAAACATAAAGAAAAATGGGAAAGTGATTTAAAAACTAAGATATCGGTGAAACAGTGGGACAAGGCATGTATTATGACTCATAAGTGCTCTCTGAGCTCTAAATACCAAGTGATTTCTTCCAAAATTCTTACCCAGTGGTACATTACTCCTCAGAGAGCCAGGAGGTGGTTCCCCACAGCTTCAGATTCGTGCTGGCACTGTGGTAATGAAATTGGCACCTTTCTTCCTATATGGTGGGACTGTCCACTAATTCTGGAGTACTGGGATGAGGTTAGAAAATGGATCAAATTCATCACAGAAACCAAACTAGATCTTACTGCAGCGGCTTGTTTGATTAACGTGAACTCCCTCAGCATAAGCAATTATCAGAAGTCCCTTACCAGACATCTTTTATTAGCAGCTAAAACAATTATCCCCCTTCACTGGAAGACCACATATGTACCCAAGATCAGGGAATGATTGGATAGAGTAAACTACATCTACAAAATGGAGGAAATTGCTGCCATGAAAAAGGAGAGTAGCACATATTTTAACGAAACCTGGCAACCATGGTTGTTATTCTCCTACTCTCCTGAATTCCAACTACTCAATGTATAATACCTTACCTGCCAAATGACTGATGTTACAATGAACATGTTTCAAAGAAGTCTAATTGTTTCCCTACTTCACTTTAAAATTACACCTATATTGTGTTAATGCCACCTCATGTAACGCAACCTAGAAGATAGACTATTATTATATCACACTTACCTGAGCCTCTTATCTCCATCTGTTATGCTTCTACCCCCCTTTTTTTTTTCAACTTCCCCCCCCATACCCTAATCCCTTCCTCCCCCCACCCTAATCCCTTCCTTCCCCCCATCCCTTTCCTATAATATTTCTACAACATTTTTACGCCCCATGTAATGCCTAATCATTCATCTGGCTATGCGATTTATTTGTATACGTTTTATATACTGTGACAACTGTTAGTCATCGATGTATGATCCTTTATTACATTTGTCTTATTATATGTTCTGTAATAAGCTTTAATAAAAAACTTCCCAATCAGCATACACTATTTTCTCTAGCAATGGGTGCGAGGGAAATGCCTGAGAATTCTGTGGAGGCTGCAGAGATTCTAAAGAAGAAAAGGAAACTTCAGGGACCCTCACCGGAGGCAACTTAAACCCTGATCGGACCATCTCCGCGAGGAACTGGATCAGCAGTCTCTGGAATAGAGAGGCTGAAAACGGTTCTTCAGAACCTGACTCCTCAGAAGTGGAGTCTGTGGCCTGACCTTCCTCCCGGTCCTCTAATGCCACTTCTTCCACATCTTCTGCCCAATCCTGTTCCAATGCAGGTGGGGGCTCAGGTGAAGGGGGTCTATCCAGTTTTCTACCACCTTGGGAAACTGAAGCAATCATACCTGCTATTTTCCCTCCTAGCCCAGCTAAAGCTGATGCTAAATCGTCCTTTGTAACGTAGGTTCAGACAGAAGCATTAGTGGTTGCTACAATGCCTGACAACTGTAATGGCTCAGACTGGTCAGTTGCCCTAGGTCTTTCAGGAGAGTTAAACACAGCAGATGTAAGGCTAGCATCCTCTAATACAGATGGCAGTGAATTTGCACTTCTTCCTGTTTTGCCTCTCCCACTCTTCATCCGAGAAGACATGCCTGAGACAAACTTGAGGTAAAGAAAAAACCCCACCTTTCTGCACTTCACCGCTCTGCAAAAATACTATATATCAGCCTTTGCAGTACACAGTTCTTACATGACCTGTTGTGCCTTGGTCCATCCACCCACAGTGACTCATATGCCCAGCTGAAGCTGCTCTGTGTCCCTGCCAGCCTGCTTACAGATGCCTAAGCTGAACCAGCTCCTAATATGGCTGCTTCCGCCCTTATTGCGCATGTCCGGCATGCACGTCCTCCACATGCATGCTCGTAGCGTCCCGCGCAGCAGTGACATCCGTCCCACATGCACGTTCGTCGTGCGCACACCTTCACACCATTCTCGCGCCCGCGTGTCCCCTCCGACTGCATAAATAGCAGCAGGAGGGGGCCACTGAAGGCGCCGGCGTAGGGATTAGTGCACGAGGGCGGGAGAACCTGTAGAACTGTCCACCCTCTGCTAGGAACAGCCTTGCTGGAAGTTCCACAGAGCAGCACTGCCATCCGCAGCACCACTGCCCCTGTTGGACAAAACAAGTATGGCACCTGGCAAAAAAAAACAACAGGTAAGAGACTGCAAGTACATCATATGGTTTAACAAGTGCAAAAATCTTTAAAACACTTACCAGTCCCGCCGCAGGATTCTGCTAAAGAGCTAGATTCCAAGCTTCCCCCATCACGATGGGTCTTTGTCCCTTGGACCTTCAAGGACCAGGCCCCCTTAAATATGGGGCCACTCCATTGGACCTGTAAAGCACCCTGCTGGATCTCCTTTGGAGTCTGAAATCTTACCAAGGGTCCGGATATCCCTGGGTCCAGTGCCCAAAGGGTCACATTACAGGCAATACCTCGTAATCCTCTTGAATGAACGAGTTTCGGGTACCATCCACTTTAGTGTATCCATGTTTGGATGGATCCGATTATATAGCCCTTTAAATCCTTTAGGATCTGTTCCAGGACCATCTTCTTAGTTAGCTCATGGAGAGCTTCTCCAAACCTTGACCATCACCTTACAAGACACATTGCGAAAAAACGGAGGTACTTCCTGTGTAGGAGGGGTTATTTAGGGGAGGACTTCCTGTCTTTTTTTTTGGTTTGCCAGAATCCATTCAACTATAGGTGGCGTATAACCACATCTACCTCATGATATATATATATATATATATACACACACAGTATATCTATATTCATTATCCAATGAAATCCCCATATGTGCTAAAAATGGTTTGAAAATTGTTTTGATATGCACAGCTGTTTAAAAATGATTGTTGCACAAACCGTTGCATACCAATGTAATAGATTTATCCCTGGTCCAATTCCAGGATGTATGCTCTATTCTGCCTCTGACCCAAATTCAAGGTGATGTGAATGCATGCATGCTAAGAGGATCACACACTGAGACACACTGGTCAGTATGAGCTCTTCTCATCAACAGCTGGTTTATTCAGGGTCACAGCCCCTTATATAAACAAAGTGACATAAGAAAACGTCATCACATATGTGCGTATATCATTGGTTCATCTGTATATGGTCCTTTATATACTCATCGCAACAAGAAAGAAAATAAACAATAAAAAATAAAATCACAATATTTGAGTGGTTAAAGAGAGAGATAACATAGTAAATTTATTAGCTCCATCACAAAGGTAGGGGTTACCTCTTTAGCCACCTTTTCTAACAGCTTCTTCATACAGGGCAGAATACAGCAAACCACTATCGCAACTAATGTAAGCAGCATCAAAATTGCTATGCCTATTTGAGTACAAATGCGTTGCCACCCACTCATCCACCCAAAATACTGGTCCCAGTGATCGGTCAGCCCCGAATTTCTTTTTAACTCTTTTGAGAGTTCCTCTAATTTTTTTAATGCCCAAGGTTACCCTACCATTCAGGCCTGTATTGTCCGGAATGTACGCACAACATGTACTTGTCCCAGGTAACATTTTACACACACCCCTTTCTTAGCTAAAATCATGTCTAAGGCCATACGATTTTGGAAAGTCATTTGTGAAGTGGCCTCTAGTTGTTCAGCTACACCCTGGAGTGCGTCCCTGGTATAGTTAACGAACCTCTGTTGGTTATAGTAGATATAATTAATCCAATCTACATTCTTATTTATAGTGAATATAGGAATCAGGGACTCAAAACCTGCCTTAACTTGGTCTCGGGCTTTAAACTCATCTGGGACCCCCATTGGGACTCCTATGGCATCTATATATACATGGGGGTCAAAACTACCAGCTGGGGCACTTCTGCGCTTCCTGCTGGATTCAGATGAGTGCTCCCCCTTTGCTACTAGGTCACCTCCCGAAAAGATGTGCAGGGGCATTATGACTTTGGCAAGTGCACATTCCCCTGTCCATTGGTCTGTTAACTTAGTCCTAATCTTCATGTCCCCACAGATCCAATACACGTCTCCCAAAGATTGAGTTTGATTCTTCACCAGATCTGTGGATACACTGCTATAGGAGGCACAGTATCCCATAGAGACGTTCTCCAAGAACTTCCCTGTTCCCTGGTAGTTCCCATAACATGTGTAATTACCGGGGTATATATGGTGATACCCTCTCCAGGCTTGGATGTCTTAGTTACTATGAGATATTCTCTTTTTCATGTTTCGCACTGGGAGTAGTCAGTGGAAGTATTGGTGAACAGGCTCAGAAAGCACTCCTCTTGAGTGGGAGGTATGTATAATGGCACTGTTCCCAGATGGGGTCTAGCTCCACCACACACATAACAGTTGGACCTGTTATGTTTCCCTGCATTATACCTCATCTATTTGAGCCACAGGCTGACATCCAAGAAACCAGTCTCTGCTGCCATTGTGTCTTCAAATGTGGGATTAGCTATGGCCACCATAGCTCCTAGAGTGTGCATATGTACATGTGGTTTAAGGGGATCACTTGCTGTTTGAAGGGCCTGCCATTCAGATGAATTATACATGTCTTTAAGTTGGAACTGTCCTCTTGGTCCCCTATTCTCCCCATCATACCTTACCCCCATAACATATGTGCCTGCATCCGTAGGACTGGGATTCCTTATGGTTAGGGTGAGTTTCATGCTATATCCTGTCCTCCCATCACTTGACCATGTGCCTGTTTTTAATAAGGTCAGTCTGCTGAGTAATGAAAGCACTCCTCTTGAGTGGGAGGTATGTTTAATGGCACTGTTCCCAGATGGGGTCTAGCTCCACCACACACATAACAGTTGGACCTGTTATGTTTCCCTGCATTATACCTCATCTATTCGAGCCACAGGTTGACATCCGAGAAACCAGTCTCTGCTGCCATCGTGTCTTCAAATGTGGGATTAGCTATGGCCACCATTACTCCTAGGGTGCGCATATGTACATGTGGTTTAAGGGGATCACTTGCTGTTTGAAGGGCCTGCCATTCAGATGAATTATACATGTCTTTAAGTTGGAACTGTCCTCTTGGTCCCCTATTCTCCCCATCATACCTTACCCCCATAACATATGTGCCTGCATCCGTAGGACTGGGATTCCTTATGGTTAGGGTGAGTTTTGTGCTATGTCCCGTCCTCCCATCACTTGACCATGTGCCTGTTTTTAATAAGGTCAGTCTGCTGAGTAATGACTCTCCATATTTGTCTTTCTTGTTCAGGGCACTCTGTGGCTTATATCCCCAGTCATCCCCTGTATTCCAACCCACAGATTCCCAGTGGTCACAGTCGTCTGTGACACATATATATATATGGTTTTGGAGACGATCTGCGGCCGGTACACATTACACTGCCAGTCGAATGGAGGGAAGGAGATTATAGTACAGTAATCAAATATGAAGTTAGCTACATGTGTGTTTGATGAATTATACCAGAATTGTGTTACACCATCTACTTGTTTGATAGCCACCTCCTGTGTGTGTGCAGTTACTATAAGAAAAAAGATATATAGTTTCATTCTGATGTGTGTGGTGCACGGTCCTCAGGAACTGGAGCCTTTTTGCAGTGGGAAGCGTGTATCCAAGTGTTCTTTCCGGCCAACTTAACTGAAGTGGCTGTTGTCAGCAACACTTGGAATGGACCATCATATCTTGGCTCCAAGGAATGTTTTTGGAGGAACTTCTTAACCATCACCCAGTCACCAGGAGGTATGCTGTGAGTACCGATATCTAGATCAGGATCTGGAATGGAACAAAATACTCGTGCATGGATATTAGTTAATTCTTTTGCAAGAGCGGTCACATAATCTATCAAAGTATCAGACTGCAATTGCAACTGTTGTGGTTAATAACAACCTAATCTAGGGGCTGTTCCAATCAAGATTTCAAAAGGGGATAAAGAATGCTTCCCCCTTGGGGAATACCGTAAGCTGAATAAGGCTATTGGCAGGCTTACTGGCCAGGACATATCTGTGTCCTTGGCCATTTTTAGCATTCAGGTTTTAAGTGTCTGGTTCATTCTTTCCACTTTCCCACTACTCCGAGGGTGATAAGGTGTGTGAAACACCAATGATGTACTTAGGGATAACCATATTTCTTTTGTGACTGTAGCAGTGAAAGCAGGGCCTTGATCACTCTCTATAACCTTGGGTACTCCATATCTGCAAACCACTTCCAACAGCAATTTCTTAGCCGTGGTTTTCACTGTCTGATTTGCAACTGGATAAGCCTCAGGCCATCCTGAGAACATGTCTACCACCACCAGGGCATACTCAAATCTACCACTCTTTGGCATTTGTATGTGATCAATCTGTATCCTCTGGAAGGGGTAGATCGGTCTAGCTGAGTGTTTCTGGGGTGGTTTCTCTAGCCTTCCGGGGTTGCATGCTAGGCAAGTGTGGCAGGACTTGCAGTATTGATTAGTTAAAGTAGTTATTCCTGGAGCTACATAATGTTTGTTTATAAGTGAGTTCATCAAAGTCTTTGAGAGATGGGTTGCTCCATGGGCCCATTGTACCACAGCTGGGTACAAAGCTCTGGGGAGACATAGGCGGGTTCCTAAAGTCCAAAGATCATCCACCCGTACTGCTCCCATCTTGCTCCATGTAGCTTACAAGGTGAGTTGAGGCATTGGGATCGGGGCATCCAGGACAGAGGGTAAATGGGTGGTTTCCGCCTTCATGAGTTCAAAGCAATCATGTTCATGTTCATCTAGTGTAGGAGCAGGTAGGTCTTCGTCCTCTTCTTCCTGTTCGTCCAGAAACATGTCATGATACCCCCCTTGGACAACAGGAAGGAGAGTAGCAGGGTTGAGTTGTTGGCAGCGAAGTAGTGTCACATTGTCAGGCATGAGTAGATTTCATTGCAACCGGAGGTGGCGGGCAGAGGATAAATGCTTGGGTTGCACCTGATTCAGAATGGCAGAGATATCGTGAGGGGCTAGCAGCATAAGAGGATGGCCGAGGACAATATCTGAAGTTTTGTCCAGCAGGGCCTGGGCAGCAAAAACTGCTCAGAGACACGATGGCCCTCCTCTGGCAACTGGGTCCTGGTGGGAATAGTAATGTGCCAACACTAGGGATGAGCTCGGTGTTCGAGTCGAACATACGTTCGACTCGAACATCGGCTGTTCGATCGTTCGACGAAGATCGAACGTTTTGGGCCGTTCGCGCCAAATTCGAGTGACGCGAACGGCCCACAATACACTGCGTCATCGCAGTGCAATCCCGGCGCTGTGATTGGCTAAGCATGCACTGTGACCCCGCATGCTTGGCCAATCACAGCGCCGGCAGCGAGGAGAGACATAATTGGCCACAGGCAGGATGCCTGTGGCCAATTATAGCTCAGGGGGATTTAGTACACGCCCCACACTATAAAAGGCTGCCAGCGCATCGCCCTTGTGTAGTGTGTTCCGGTTCAGAGAGAGAGAAGGATAAGCAGGGACAGTGTTAGTGATATTTGTTTATTTGCCTTGTGTGTAGGGAGAGAGAAGGATAGGCAGGGACAGTGTCAGTGATATTCTGCTAAACCTTGTGTGCAGTGAGAGAGAAGGATAGGCAGGGGACAGTGTCAGTGATATTTTTGCTAAGCCTCCTGCACAGTATACACCTGAAGCTAGCCCTTATTGCTGTGTTTTCCTGTTGTGTAACACAGGCAGGCATCTGCAGCAGTTATAGCAGGCGTAGTGTGCTTCCTGCAAAATATACACCTGAAGCTAGCCCTTATTGCTGTGTTTTCCTGTTGTGTAACACAGGCAGGCATCTGCAGCACTTACAGCAGGCGTAGTGTGCTTCTTGCAAAATATACACCTGAAGATACCCCTTATTGCTGGTTTTCCCATCTCCCTGCAGGCCTTTAGAATGTCTGGAAGGCAAACAATGAGAGGCAGACAGTCAGGAGCCAATAAAAGAGGGCAAGCAGGCTCTGTGTCTAGAGACAACAGTACTGGTCGTGGACGCGGTGCATCGTCATCAGCACGTGGCCATGGGACACGCTTGTCCTTATTTTCGGCAGCAGGACGTGTTGAGTCGCATCATGCCGAAGACTTGGTAGAGTGGATGACCAAGCCCTCCTCATCCTCTCTCACCAAGGCTCAGGGTACTGGCAAAGCAGCTACCAAAGTGTCCTCAATGTCATCATCAGTCACTCCTTCCCTAGACCCACCGTGTCCTCCCGAGGAGTCCCCCGAACTGTTTGAGCACAGTGTTGGGTACATGCTCCAGGAGGATGCCCAGCGTTTCGAAGGGTCTGAAGATGATACCCAGCTAGAGGAAGGCAGTAGCGTGAGAGCAGAGAGAGGGGATGCTCAAGAAGGACACCAATCTGGCAGTCATGTTCCAGCAGCTGCAGCAGCAGCTGCAGCCTACTGCCAGATTGGTTCCAGTGATGATGAGGTCACTGACTCCACGTGGGTGCCTGATAGGAGAGAGGAGGAGGAGGAGGAGGAGGAGGATGAGGGGGAGGCACATCTCCAATGAGGCAGGATGCCCTCCGGGGGCCAGCGTAAGGGCTCACACCGACTGAATCACACCGCAGAGCTCCGCCTGTGCAGGGCGCTGCCTCTGCCCGTTATCCCAAAAGTTCTTTGGTGTGGGCCTTTTTTGAGTCGAGTGCATCAGATCGCACTGCTGCTGTTTGCAACATATGTCTCAAGCGTATCTCGCGTGGCCAAAACATCAGCCGCTTGGGAACCACATGTTTGACAAGACATATGTTGACCTGCCATGCAGCTCGTTGGCAAGCCTACCTTGTGTGCCCGGTGTGGCTCACGTCCTCAACCTGGTGGTGCAGCGGTTCTTGGGCAGGTACCCGGGCTTACAGGATGTCCTGAGGCAGGCCAGGAAAGTCTGTGTGCATTTCCGCAGATCATATAATGCCAGTGCTCGGCTGGCTGAGCTGCAAAAGGAGTTGAACCTGCCCAAGAACCGCCTTATATGTGACATGCCCACCAGGTGGAACTCAACGTTGGCCATGCTGCAGCGGCTGCACACGCAGCAGAGGGCCATCAATGAGTACCTGTGCGACTACGGCACAAGGGTCAGGGGAGCTCGGTTTTTTTTCACCACGCCAGTGGGGCATGATCAGGGATGCATGCACTGTCCTGGTACCATTTGAGGAGGCCACGAGGATGGTGAGCAGTGACAGTGCATGCATCAGTGACACTGTACCTCTTGTCCACCTGTTGGAGCATACGCTGCATGGAATAATGGACAGGGCACTTGAGGCAGAACTGAGGCAGGAAGAGGAGGACTTCCTTGCCTCTCAAGGCCCCCTTTACCCAGACAGTGTTCCTTCTGTCCCACCCATCACACAGGAGGAGGACGAGGAGGAGGAGGAGGATTGTGTCAGCATGGAGGTGGAGCATGGCACTCAGCATCAACAGCAGCAGTCTTTTAGGGATGATTTACAGTCCCAACAAACCCGTGGACTTGTACGTGGCTGGGAGGAGGTGGCTGCGGATCATGCCGTCCTTAGTGACCCAGAGGACTCCGGACCGAATGCCTCAGCTAACCTACGCTGCATGGCCTCCCTGATCCTGCAAAGTCTGTGGAAGGATCCTCGTATTCTTCGGATCAAGGAGAGGGACCATTACTGGCTGGCCACTCTCCTTGATCCACGGTACAAGGGTAAGGTTGCGGACCTTATCTTGCCGTTGCAGAGGGAGCAGAGGATGAGACATCTCCGGGAGGCCTTGCAGAAAGGTCTGTGCAACACATTCCCAGAGACTGGGAGGTTACAAACTCCTGGTCTTGGACAACGAGTTGCTGAGGCTTCGGTCAGTAGCAGAAGGAGCGGTGGAGAAGGTGGCCGTCTGACCGATGCATTCAGACAATTTTTTAGTCCGCAGCCCCAAGGTATGATCGATTCCAGCAACCATCGCCAGCGTCTGATATACATAGTGCAGGAATACCTAGGGGCAAGGTCAGACTTGGACACCTTTCCCACCGAAAATCCTCTGGCTTACTGGGTGTTGAGGATGGATCACTGGCCCGAGCTTGCACAGTATGCAATTGAGCTACTGGCCTGTCCTGCATCCAGCATTCTTTTGGAACACACATTCAGTGCTGCTGGAGGCTTTGTCACGGATCACAGGGTGCGCCTGTCCACCGACTCGGTTGATCGACTGATCTTCATAAAGATGAACCAGTCTTGGATCACCACCAGCTACCAAGCACCTGAAGCTGATATAACAGAATAATTTATTTTCAAATGTCACATCCCTTCAAGACTGATGCTGATGCTGAGTGACTGTCCTGTTATGTTGACTGACTATCCTCCTCCTCCTCAATGATCCGATTCATGATGATAGCTTGGAAGAACATTTTTATTTCTGGGTGCTGCCACCAGTGGCTAAGGCCCAATTTTTCAGCCCCTGTTTAACAGGGGCATGTAATTACAATTTTTGATGCAATGCTTTGCAGCAGGGCTCATTCCTGCACTCCAACTAGAGTATCTGGGAGAAGTTGCAGTGTCGTGGCACCAGCACCAGTGCCTAAGGCCCAATTTTTCAGCCCCTGTTTAACAGGGGCGTGTAATTACAATTTTTGATGCAATACTTTGCAACAGGGCTCATTACTGTGCTCCAAGTACAGTATCTGTGAGGGGTTGCAGTGTTGTGGCACCAGTGCCTAAGGCCCAATTTTTCTGCCCCTGTTTAACAGGGGCGTGTAATTACAATTTTTGATGCAATACTTTGCAACAGGGGTCATTGCTGTGCTACAAGTACAGTATCTGTGAGGGGTTGCAGTGTTGTGGCACCAGTGGCTAAGGCCCAATTTTTCAGCCCCTGTTCTACAGGGGCATGTAATTACAATTATTGATTTAATAATTCACAGCAGGGCCCATTCCTGCGCCCACCAAGAGTAACTGTGAGGGCTTACAGTGTTGTGGCAACACCACCACCACCACCACCAAAGGCCCAATTTTTCACCCCCTGTTCAACAGGGGCATGCAATTACAATTCTTGATCTAATAATTCACAGCAGGGCCTATTCATGCGCCCACCAAGAGTAACTGTGAGGGCTTACAGTGTTGTGGCACCAGCACCACCACCAAAGGCCCAATTTTTCCTACCACTATTCAACAATGGCATGTAAATAAAATTCCTGATATAATAGTTCACAGCAGGGCGTTCCAGCGCCCACCAAGAGTAACTGTGAGGGCTCACAGTGTTGTGGCAACACCAACATGTAAGGGGCAAATTTCAGCAGAGTATATACGGCAGGCCCCTACTTTCAAACATCCAACTTACAAACGACTCCTACTTGCAAACGGAAGGAGACAACAGGAAGTGAGAGGAAATCTACCCCTAGGAAGGGAAATTCTCTCCTGTAAGAGTTAAGATTGGAAAAATGTGTCTCCTCTCTACTGATGCTTTATCACCAATCCTTGTTTCAATAAAAACCCCACTTTTCAAAAACAGTTGTCATTGGGACGGAAAGTGAGGTGAAATGTTCTGAACAGGGGCACAGACAGCAAAACAAATGTTACAGGGGTAATAACCCTTCCCTATGTTTTCCAAAAAGCTTAAAAATATATTTTTTGGCTGGAGCTACACTTAAACAATGTACCTGTTCAAAATTAAAAAACAGATTCTACTTAAGAACAAACCTACAGTCCCTGTCTTGTTTGCATGGCCTGTATACTGCTGTTCAGAGTATATAGGGCCTTTTTTATTTTGTGTGCGGGGTTCCCCTTAATATCCATACAAGACCCAAAGGGGCTCTGCAGTAAGAGATCAGTCCCAAAAATGCACATAGGGCAAAGTATTACCGGGGGGTGGAATGGCCTGTATGGCTTCAGCACTCGCTAAATCTATGACAGTGAAAAACTTTGCAGACGGGGGCACCCCTGACAGAAGAGTGTGTGGATTCGGGACAAGCTGTGTCTCCAAAATGGTGGCCTCGTTCACTGCTCTAAGGTCCTGTACTAGCCGATATTTATCTGGTTGGCCCTTGAGAGTCTACTACTTAACTGGAAACAGAGGGGTATTGCACGGGGAAGTACAGGGTATTAAGGCACCAGTCCCCAGCAAGACTTTTATCTGCTCGGTAATTGCCTGAGTCTGGACCGGTTTAAGTGATTATTCAAGGAAATGTTCTGGGATAGGGGTTGGGGAGGCTAGAGAAAGGCCTGTGTGCAAGGGGAGGGACTTCCGTAGGAGGTCCCCCAACTTACAACTGCATTCGGGGCAGAACCCAGGATGGGGTTCGGACCTCCCACATTCCACTTGGGGCCACCATCATAGGGTGGGGGCAGGCTTTTTCCTTTATGATAGACATACATCAATCCCTCCTTGTTCTGTATTTCCTGTTCCACCCACCCCTCTTTCATTAACCCCTTCACTACCCTGAACCAGGCTTCTGCTGCCGAGACTAAATTATTATTTGTCAACAACCCTTTCTCTTCTATTAACACAACTCTCCATTCTTCCGGTTGCAAGCGTCCACCATGTTTGCATAGTCCAGCAACTTTCATTAACTTTTTCCACCCTTTCACATTCTGTTCCCCTTCTCGCTGTAGCACCAGGTCATAGGCCAAGCTGCCCTCTGCCGGTCTAGTGAGATGTTGTCCCATTCTTACCCCTTCCCTTATTTCCGTGCTGTCTCTGCTGTGGGGCGGGGTCCACCCTCCCTACTTCAAATGCTAGATACGTAACTCCGTCCTGTGAAGAGTTTTAAATTACTACAAGTAAAAATGCGCAAAAAAAAAAACAGTGCAACAAATATCAAGTTAGTATTGGTAAACTTTGTATATATCAGAGTGTGTACAGTCAGAAGGTGATGAAAATCCAAACTCTGACATTATAGCATAAAGGTCTTTAAAGTGGAGCTCCACCCTATTTTTCAAATTTGTTCCATCCTCTCTAGTAAGGTCCCCTTAATAACAATTGGCATATTATAATTTTTTTTTTTTTAAAACTCACTGTTTAGTAGTCATCTATTTGTATCTCCCGCCGCGGCCGCATCAGCCTCGTCACGTCATCCACTGATCACTAGGCCTCCTGGGAGATGTTTGTCATCAGCCCCTTGGCTGTAGAATCGCGTTATTTCAAAAACCGGAAATGACACGAAACTGAAAATGACGCCGGCGCCATTTTAAATGAGGGCAACCAGGCTATTGTTGCCAGTATTCACCTAGCGTCCCTAGCAGCGAGATCGTCGGCGGAGGATAGCAATGTGCTGTGCTGGGGGACATGTAATGTTGGCAATATGCTGTGCTGGGGGACATGTAATGTTTGCAATGTGCTGTGCTGGGGGACATGTAATGTTTGCAATGTGCTGTGCTGGGGGACATGTAATGTGCTGTGCTGGGGGACATGTAATGTGCTGTGCTGGGGGACATGTAATGTTTGCAATGTGCTGTGCTGGGGGACATGTAATGTTTGCAATGTGCTGTGCTGGGGGACATGTAATGTTTGCAATGTGCTGTGCTGGGGGACATGTAATGTTTGCAATGTGCTGTGCTGGTGGACATGTAATGTTTGCAATGTGCTGTGCTGGTGGACATGTAATGTTGGCAATGTGCTGGAGATGGGATGGGCTGGGATGTGATGTGATGCAATTTACGGGGGATGATGCGATTTGGCGGGGGGCAATGCAATGTGCTGGGCAGATGCAATGCAATTTGGTGGGGCAGCAATGCGATGTTCTGGAGCGATGCAATTTGGTGGGGGGGCGATGCAATGTGCTGGTGCGATGCAATTTGGCAGGGGGGGGCAATGTGATGTGCTGGGGCAATGCGATTTGGTGGCGGGGCGATGTGCTGGTGCGATGCAATTTGGCGGGGGCAATGCGATGTGCTGGGGCAATGCGATTTGTTGGCGGGGTGATGCGATGTGCTGGTGCGATGCGATGCAATTTGGCGGGGCGGCAATGCGATAAGCTGGGGCAATGCGATTTGGTGGCACGATGCAATTTGGCGGAGGGGCAATGCGATGTGCTGGGGCAATGCGATTTGTTGGCGGGGTGATGCGATGTGCTGCAATTTGGCGGGGGGCGATGCGATGTGCTGGTGCGATGCAATTTGGCGGGAGGGCAATGCGATGTGCTGTATCGATTCAATTTGGTGGCGGGGCGAGGCGATGCGCTGGTGCAATGTTATGCAATTTGGCGAGGGGCAATGCGATGTGCTGGGGCAATGCGATTTGGTGGCGGGGCGATGTGCTGGGGCAATGCGATTTGATGGCGGGGTGATGCGATGTGCTGGTGCGATGTAATTTGGCGGGGGGCAATGCGATTTGGTGGCGCGATGCAATTTGGCGGGGGGGGCAATGCGATGTGCTCGGGCAATGCGATTTGTTGGCGGGGGATGCGATGTGCTGATGTGATGCAATTTGGCGGGGGCGATGCGATGTGCTGGTGCGATGCAATTTGGGAGGAGGGCAATGCGATGTGCTGTATCGATGCAATTTGGTGGCGGGGCGATGCGATACGCTGGGGCAATGTAATGCAATTTGGCAGGGGGCCAATGCGATGTGCTGGGGCAATGCGATTTGGTGGCGGGGCGATGTGCTGGGGCAATGCGATTTGTTGGCGGGGTGATGCGATGTGCTGGTGCGATGCAATTTGGCGGGGGCAATGCGATGTGCTGGGGCAATGCGATTTGTTGGCGGGGTGATGCGATGTGCTGGTGCGATGCGATGCAATTTGGCGGGGCGGCAATGCGATAAGCTGGGGCGATGCGATTTGGTGGCGCGATGCAATTTGGGGGGGGGCAATGCGATGTGCTGGGGCAATGCGATTTGTTGGCGGGGTGATGCGATGTGCTGCAATTTGGCGGGGGGCGATGCGATGCAATTTGGCGGGAGGGCAATGCAATGTGCTGTATCGATGCAATTTGGTGGCGGGGCGGGGCGATGCGATGCGCTGGTGCAATGTTATGCAATTTGGCGGGGGCAATGCGATGTGCTGGGGCAATGCGATTTGGTGGCGGGGCGATGTGCTGGGGCAATGTGATTTGATGGCGGGGTGATGCGATGTGCTGGTGCGATGCAATTTGGTGGGTGGCAATGCGATTTGGTGGCGCGATGCAATTTGGCGGGGGGGCAATGCGATGTGCTGGGGCAATGCGATTTGTTTGTGGGGTGATGTGCTGGGGCAATGCGATTTGTTGGCGGGGTGATGCGATGTGCTGGTGAGATGCAATTTGGCGGGGGGGCAATGCGATGTGCTGGGGCGATGCGATTTGGTGGTGTGATGCAATTTGGCGGGGGGCAATGCGATGTGCTGGGGCAATGTGATTTGTTGGCAGGGTGATGCGATGTGATGCAATTTGGCGGGGGCCAATGCGATTTGGTGGCGGGGCGATGTGCTGGGGCAATGCGATTTGTTGGCGGGGTGATGCGATGTGCTGGTGCGATGCAATTTGGCGGGGGGCAATGCGATGTGCTGGGGCGATGCGATTTGGTGGTGCGATGCAATTTGGCGGGGGGGGCAATGCGATGTGCTGGGGCAATGTGATTTGTTGGCAGGGTGATGCGATGTGATGCAATTTGGCGGGGGGCGATGCGATGTGCTGGTGCGATGCAATTTGGCGGGAGGGCAATGCGATGTGCTGTATCGATGCAATTTGGTGGCGGGGCGGGGCGATGCGCTGGTGCAATGTTATGCAATTTGGCGGGGGCAATGCGATGTGCTGGGGCAATGCGATTTGGTGGCTGGGCGATGTGCTGGGGCAATGCAATTTGGTGGGGGGGCAATGCGATGTGCTGGGGCAATGCGATTTGTTGGCGGGGTGATGTGCTGGGGCAATGCGATTTGTTGGCGGGGTGATGCGATGTGCTGGTGAGATGCAATTTGGCGGGGGGCAATGCGATGTGCTGGGGCAATGCGATTTGGTGGCGCGATGAAATTTGGCGGGGGGCAATGCGATTTGGTGGCGGGGCGATGTGCTGGGGCAATGCGATTTGTTGGCGGGGTGATGCGATGTGCTGGTGCGATGCAATTTGGCGGGGGGCAATGCGATGTGCTGGGGCGATGCGATTTGGTGGTGCGATGCAATTTGGCGGGGGGGCAATGCGATGTGCTGGGGCAATGTGATTTGTTGGCAGGGTGATGCGATGTGATGCAATTTGGCGGGGGACGATGCGATGTGCTGGTGCGATGCAATTTGGCGGGAGGGCAATGCGATGTGCTGTATCGATGCAATTTGGTGGCGATGCGATGCACTGGTGCAATGTGATGCAATTTGGCGGGGGCCGATGCGATGTGCTGGGGCAATGCAATTTGGTGGAGGGGCGATATGCTGGTGCGATGCAATTTGGCGGGGGGGGCAATTCAATGTGCTGGGGCCATGCGATTTGCTCGTATGAGGACAGCAGGGCTCAACAGCTTTTGTGTTGCCGACTCAGTCTAGGAGCAAGGGAGACAGTGGGATTCCAGGAGAAGCAAGAGCTGAAGGACACCCACACCTCCAAGAGCCCTGCTGTCCTCATACGAGCAAAGACCGCGGCTGGGTCACAGCCGACCGTTTTCCATGGGCTTGCCTCTGGTAAGCTGCTACCTTATTATGGTGGAGGGCACCTTTGTCTGCTGATATCACCGGGTGTTGCATATTCATCTACTGATTTCATCTTGCTATTTACTGGATTTCATATTTTTGCATGGGACTATCAATTCATCATTTAGTTTTAGAATTTAGGTTATTGTGGTCAAAGTTTTTTTGGGTTCTTATTGCATCATCGGGTACTCATCTGGACTTTCATCATTATTTTCATTATATTTTTTCAATCTATGGACATTATTTTTGGGATTTAGTGGCTGGTGCCTTTGCCGAGTGTGCACTGCTTTTTGCTCATCAAAATGCTATAATAACATTTGTTTATTGGCACAGTTTTTTCTGTTTATTTTTCTATTGTGTTTATTTTACCATAGCTGCTGCCTTTGTTTATTCATTTATTTAACCTACCCAATTTGCTATTAGCACAGCCTTTTTTCCATACTGTATCGGGAGGTGGTATTGCACTCCTCTTCCTCCTCTCTCCACTAACTACCCCCCGCCATACACTCCGCACTCCTCCCCTGTACATATTACCCCCGCCATACATTCCGCACTCCTCTCCTGTACATATTACCCCCGCCATACGTTCCGCACTCCTCTCCTGTACATATTACCCCCCGCCATACACTCCGCACTCCTCTCCTGTACATATTACCCCCGCCATACGTTACGCACTCCTCTCCTGTACATATTACCCCCCGCCATACACTCCGCACTCCTCTCCTGTACATATTACCCCCCGCCATACACTCCGCACTCCTCTCCTGTACATATTACCCCCCGCCATACACTCTGCATTCCCTATTTATTATTACCACATTCTGCACTATATAAGTCATGTCAGACTCTCTTTAACAACACCCCCTTTAAGCCATGCCCAATATTTAGCGCAATTTAAGACATGTCCACAGTTCACCATGACGCGCTTTGCACGCCATATTGTTGTTCTTCTTGATGCCTAGGGCCCACTTTTGATCTTGCACACATGTCCGCTGATTTCATACGCCCCTGTCCCAAAAATCGGCATTTTTTTTTCAAAAATCATCTTTTTTTTTGGGGGGGGGGGGGGGTGTCCCTGAATGGCAGTTTGGAGATGTGGTCACCCTACATGTGCTGTGTTGGGGGACATGTTTAGTGGGACATGTGCTGTGATGGGGGACATGTGCTCCTCCCCCCTCCAGTATGTACAAGCAATAATATTCTAGATATACAGAAATCTGCTGCTAAAGGTAAGAGCTTTAAAAATATCCTAATTGTAAACTAAATCATTTTTTTTTCTGTGCAAATATATCTACATAATAAGATTTCATATATATATATATATATATATATATATATATATATATATATATAAAATCTTATTATGTAGATATATCTGCACAGAAACAAATGATTTAATTTACAATAAGGATATTTTTAAAGCTCTTATCTTTAGCAGCAGATTTCTGTATATCTAGAATAATATTGCTTGTACATACTGGAGTGAAGGAGGGGAGGAGATGTTTACATAAATAGGGGGCGGCAACTTGCTATGAAACTGGAGAGAAAAGGTAACATGAAACTGAAACCTATTACACTGCTTGTGCGAGATTTGCAAGCCTGATATCCAGGAAGAGATACAGTCTGGCTTCAGATGCCCAGACTTAAAATGGCCACAGTCTATTTCTAGTTTATAAACTATCTAAATGCTGTAATAACCTAACAAAACGGACATTAGTTTACAGACTAACTTTACTAGAATACATTGAGCTTGTGTATTCTAGGGGTATTTTTATTTAAAAAGTGTAATTTCGGCCGGAACAACACTTTAAGGCATAAAGATCTTTAAGGCCGAGATATAGGATGGTGTAGTAAGTATAGGGGTTATGCTCTCAGGGCTGCCATCAGAGGGGAACAGAAACCATGTTCCAGTTCTACAGAAAAAACACAAGGGGAGTGGCACCTCTGGGTGTAATAGTTTAAAACAATTTAATGATAAACAAAGTAGACATGGGAACTCACATTTTAGTGGTTAAATTAGGCATGTAGATATCCCATTAGGCACTGTGTAGCTGGAAGTCTTCTCACACACGCTGGTGGAAGTGGAGCCAGCTGCAGTGGAGGAAGGGACTTCAAAATGAGGCTAGAAGCGCAGATGGTACGGCAAGCGAGGGATGATGATGTCACTGGAACTGCGACGCGTTTCCGAGTGTACAGGCAGCGTATATGACACGGCTGCCGCACTCCTTCATCAAGCTGGTGGATAAGGAGTATGGAGCTAGATTTATGTTACGAAGAGGGGGAGGGGCCAAGGCAGGGCAGACGAGGTGGTGGGTTGATCAACAGATCGGGACAAAAGCAATGTGGGTGGATGGCTAACAAGGAAGGGCAAGGGATAAAATTACATTACATGGCGGGGAAGGATGTGTGTGATAGTAGAAATGGGACATGGGTAACATGGACAGATGGGTAATTTGGAGAAGATAAATTAGGCATTAACTGTAAAGGAGGAATGTATATTACGCAGGAACCGGAACAGGTGAAAATGAATTGTAATAGACAACAATAGGAAATCATAATTAGGCTAAAAGAAGGAGGTATATGGGGCTGAGAAGCGGGACATATACTAAGGATTGAAAGGCAGCAGGCACCAATATAAAATTAAATGCTAATAGTCACGATGGGATGGGGACACTGTATAAATAAATGGGGACACTGTATAAATAAATGGGGACACTGTATAAATAGAAGTGGGTGGGTTAGTTATAAGACCGGGAGGGGAGTATATAAGAATTTTAATAGATGCAAAGGACGTGATCAATAGGGGGACGTGGGATAATGTGGGAGTTGATGAAGGAACAAGGGCAAAAAAGGGGCGGGGGCAATAATAAAAGCAAGGAACAAACAAAAAACAAAAACAACAGCAAACCAAATAATAATAAAGATAATTTATAGGGGGAGGGGAATAATTGTCACTATACACATGCATGCATACATACACATGCAAGCATGCATGCGCATGTGCACACACACATGTCTAAGAGGAATTATGGGGCAGAGGGAGGGGGGGGGAGAGGGAGAGGAAAGGGAAGCACATATGATGTACTATACGGCAGCATCACAAGTGTAAACATTGGGTAAGATGCAATGAGTAAATCGTCATGAAGTATAGCATGGATATGCAATTAGCGGACCTCCAGCTGTTGCAAAACTACAAGTCCCATCATGCCTCTGCCTCTGGGTGTCATGCTTGCTGCTGTCAGAGTCTCGCTATGCCTCATGGGACTTGTAGTTTGGCAACAGCTGGAGGTCCGCTAATTGCATATCCCTGATGTATAGGCACATCAATATACAAAATAATATAGGTATATAAATACCGTATTTATCGGCGTATAACACGCACAGGCGTATAACACGCACCCTAACTTTAAGAGGGAGGTTTCAGGAAAAAAACTTTCCACAGTCCCCTGCGTATAACACGCACGCACAGTTTACCCTCTATTTTCAGGGTAAAAAAGTGAGTGTTATACGCCAATAAATACAGTACATAAATTATATATAGACATATATATAAAATATTAGTAAATACATAATCATACATATGGATACAAAATTAGGAATAATAAAAACACATGGGTTATTGGCACCATGGAGGGAAGGGGAGGAGCTGGAGGGGGAGGGTATTTTGTAGAAAGGTTGGGAAGGAAATGGGGGGGGGAGTGTTTTTTTTTTTAATTATTAGGAAGGAGAGGGGGAAAAAAAAGAGATACAAGAAAAAAAAGGGGGGGACAAGAAAAACGAGAGAGGGGGGGAAAGGGGGAGAGGGTAATTAGAAAGGTTAGGAAAGAGAGGGGGGAGGAAAAAAGGGGGGGGCAAGAAATAGAGGGGAGGGTTGGTGGGGGGAGGGGTTTATATAGGTTTGAAGACTATACTAACAGTCACCACCCACCCCCAGAATCTAGAGAAACCTGTAAGGTGTATATGTAGTGTGTAGTAACCACATATACATATACACCTTACAGGTTTCTCTCGATTCTGGGGGTGGCGGGTGACTGTAATTATAGTCTTCAAACTTATATAAAACCCCCCACCAACCCCCCTCTATTTCTTGCCCCCCCCCTTTATTCTTCCCCCCTCTCTTTCCTAACCTTTCTAATTACGCTCCCCCCTTCTCTCTTTTTTTCTTGTCCCTTTTCCCTCCCCCCTTTTTTCTTCTCTCTCTTTTTTCCCCCCTCTCCTTCCTAATAATTAAACCCCCCCCCATTTCCTTCCCAACCTTTCTACAAAATACCCCCCCCCCTCCCGCTCTTCCCCTTCCCTCCATGGTGCCAATTACCCATGTGTGTTTTTATTATTATTAATTTTGTATCCATATGTATGATTATGTATTTACTAATATTTTATATATATGTCTATATAGAATTTATGTATTTATATACCTATATATTTTTGTATATTGATGTGCCTATACATCAATGTTTCTCAACTCTAGTCCTCAAGGCGCCCCAACAGGTCATGTTTTCAGGATTTCCCTCAGATGAAAAGGCTGTGGTAATTACTAAGGCAGTGAAACTGATCAAATCACCTGTGCAAAATAATGGAAAGCCTGAAAACATGACCTGTTGGGGCGCCTCGAGGACTGGAGTTGAGAAAAACTGCTATACATCATGATGATTTACTCATTGCACCTTACCCAATATTTACAGTTGTGATGCTGCCGTATATTACATCATAAGGGGTTCCCTTTCCTCTCCCCCTACCCCCCCCCGCCCCATAATTCCTCTTAGACATGTGTGTGTGTATGCATGCATGTGTATAGTGACACTTATTCCCCTCCCCCTATAAATTATCTTTATTATTATTTGGTTTGCTGTTGTTTTTGTTTTTCATTTGTTCCTTGCTTTTATTATTCCCCCCCCCCCTTTTTTGCCTTTGTTCCTCCATCTACTCCCACATTATCCCACCCCCCCCATTTATCACGTCCTTTGCATCTATTAAAATTCTTATATACTCCCCTCCCGGTCTTATAACCCGCCCACTTCTATTTATACAGTGTCCCCATTTAATTCTACAGTATCCTCATTTATTTATACATCTGTGCTTCTAGCCTCGTTTTAAAGTCCCTTCCTCCTCTGCAGCCGGCTCCACTTCCACCAGCGTGTGTGAGAAGACTTCCAGCTACATAGTGCCTAGCAGGACCAGGAATTGAGTGGCCATGTCTACTGTGTTTATCATTAAATTGTTTTAAACTATTACACCCAGAGGCGCCTCTCCCCTTGTGAGTATTTTAAATTAGCCCGCTCAGATTCTGAGCTGAGGTTCAGCTTAAAAATAAACTCCAAATAGAATTAGACTGAGTAGCTAAAAAAAATCCAGTATTCCTAATCTAAAGTTACACCCAGGATGAAAATCAGTTGTAGGCTAGCCGGGGTGTTAAACCATTAAATGTCTGTGAAAAGAAACAACAGTAGCAAAGCAATTTTAAAAACCATTCCTGTTTTTTTTTTTTTTCTCAAAAGGAGCAGTAGCCCCTCCTGTACAAAAAAAGGTGGGAGGGAATCTGACTCTTTCTTCACAGCGTAGACTGGGAGAAAGCTGACAAGCTGGGCTGAGGAATGTCTCTCAGCATAAAACAAAAAAAAGGGGGGAGGAAGTCCAGTCTGCTCCTTGCTCCTGTCCCATCCCAAATTGAACGTTAAGATGCACACTATAATGGACGTTGACTGTAAATACTTTAACCCCATCCACTTTCACGCACAAATATGAATCCACAAACACAGTTATAATATGACACACTATTTCAGCCCTCCTGTCTGTATGGAGGTAATATTTATCCCCAAACCTACCTGGTTCGTATTCTCCCACACTCACGATAGTGAGGTGTATTTATACATATATATATATATACATATATATATATATATATATATATATACATTCCCGGCACTCTCTCTTAATCATAAATGACAAGGAATCCCTGTGCCTATATTAATTTATTTTCTGACACCCTCTTTGAATCAATACCTTTGTACAGAGTCAGGCAAGGCAACTGTGTCTCTATCCATACACACTCTTAAACCATCATCTGTGTACAAAGGCTGACAAGGCAACTGTGTCTCTATTTATTCCCTGACACCCTCTTGAACCAGCATCTTTTTACAAAGACTGCTGATAAGGAAACTGTGTCTCCCCCTTCACATACAGACATCCGCTGAAATAGCCACATTCAAGTCAAAACAGAACATATAACATAACATAACAACATCAGACTGCAGAATAGGTCGACAGGTTCTTATTAAATCAGCCCTGGACAAGAAGTTACCCGTCTTTGGCGATCAGGCCGCAGCAGACTGAATGCGAGCGAAAGGGAGGGTGACCAAGCCGGAAACCCACAGGTAAGGAATATAACACTCTTCTCTTACCGTGTTTCGAAGTTGATCAGGCCTCGTTCCGCCAGCCACGCCTCGATTCACTGACAGCCATACCTAGGTCGGCTATGTCCAGAAAGCAATCCAGAGTCCACGTTGGGTAGCCAAAATGTAATAGATTTATCCCTGGTCCAATTCCAGGATGTATGCTCTATTCTGCCTCTGACCCAAATTCAAGGTGATGTGAATGCATGCATGCTAAAAGGATCACACACTGAGACACACTGGTCAGTATGAGCTCTTCTCATCAACAACCGGTTTATTCAGGGTCACACCCCCTTATATAAACAAAGCAAACGTCATCACATATGTGCGTATATCATTAGTTCATCTGTATATGGTCCTTTTCCTGTGACATCTGTTTTGCCACGAGATATTCACATTCCTTTAGCTCAGCACCATGCTTGCTTTGCACGGTGGGAGGGGCAGGAAAAGGAGTGAAGGGAGTACGGAGTGGAAACATCTGTTTGTCATTTAAGGAAACTTACTGTTGGCTGGTTATAAGATTACCAAAATACACATACACACATATATATATATATATATATATATATATATATATATATATATATATATATATATACACATCGCAACACGAAATAAAAGAAACAATAGAAAATAATAAAGAAGAAAAGAAAATAACAATATTTGAGTGGTTAAAGAGAGAGATAACATAGTCAAGTTATTAGCTCCATCACACCAAAACTTCAACATTTAGTCTGGTCATGCAGGTTTTTGATTTACCCTTAGTGTGATAGGGATACATTATATAAACATTAATACTGGAGTATGGGGTCCTAAACAAAAGCAGTCTAGAACCAGAGGTACAATCAATCGTCCACAGATACTGGGGGAACCTAGACATCAGAGTATAATATAAAAGTAACTTTTTTTGGTAAAGTAATTTTATTGTTAAAGCCTACCTAATGTGGTTATTTTTCTTTTTGTAGCAAGGGTAGGTGGATTTTAATAAAGCTAAAATATACAGTAAGTATTATTTACAGAAGTTCGGACTTAACAGCAATCATTTTTAAAGCAGAGCTCCGCCGAAAAAATAAATATTAAAAGCCAGCAGCTACAAATACTGCAGCTGCTGACTTTTAATATTAGGACACTCACCTGTCCTGGAGTCCAGCGACGTCCGCAGCAGAGGACGAGCAATCGCTCGTCACTCTGCTGCCCTCACCGCCATCCTCGGTGAGGGAACCAGGAAGTGAAGCCTTGCGGCTTCACTGCCCGGTTCCCTACGGCGCATGCGCGAGTCACGCTGTGCCATTCTGACTGGTCCCGTGTGTTCTGGGAGCCGAGTGTCTCCCAGAACACAACGTTTATTCCCACAGAGAGCACTCCCGGAAGTGGGTGAAAATACCTGTCTTAGACAGGTATCTTCACCCCCCTCCCCCCTGAAAGGTGTCAATTGTGACACCGGAGGGGGGGAGGGTTCCGATGAGCGGAAGTTCCACTTTAGGATGGAGCTATGCTTTAATGTAGTTCTGTATGTACTTTAATTCATATTTATATTGTTCAATTTTAATATTGTATAATTCATATCTATAAGTCATTATTTTATTAGGGTTTTGTGCTTTAAGTTTTTTTATAATTGTTTTCTTTGAGATTGTTTAGACTGTAATTTAGGAAAGCAAGCCATGCATTTATTTCATTTAGTCTCAGTGCCAATTAATCAAACTTCAAATGATTAGAGAGATTTGGTCTTTATTTCTGTCTGCTTATTAACTTTCATTATGCGAAGTAGATGAAGTGTAATTGCTAACAGGATGAATTATACAGTAAAGTTTTCATATTACATTATATCTTCACATCACAATATTAAAGTGTAGCCAAGTGATACGTTTTGCTAAGATGGTTTATAATATAAGGTGACAACGACAATGACCTTCTCTTTAATTAACTATAATGGAAACAAAGGTGAGGACAATGGTGATGAAGCTTTGGTAGAAACCATAAATCATCGACTGTACCATTGGACAGGACACATTTCCAAGTATAACCTTGCATTACATAGGTTAAATGAGAGTTATTATTATGAAAGGCTTATTCAGATTCATGTTGTGAGTTTATATTGATATGTGTAATACATTTTAGCAATTTTAGTTAACTATTTTAAAATATAGGTGATTGTAACAATTACTATGTTTTTTAATGACTTTCAGAAATATATTGGAATAACTATTAGATCATATGTTACATTAAAAATTATATTAAGAATATCTGAAAATGTAGCTGTTTTGAACAATCGATGCTGCCTGTTTCTGCCTCACATCAAAGATACAGTACAATGTTACAAGAATTTGGTCCTTAATGCATCTGGCTTTTCCCCTGCATTTGCCTTGTGTGCACAATAACTGCCTACACCTTGCTTTGAGAAAAAGGAACACTGGTTCAGTTATTATGACTTGACTGACTGCTAGATCATAGTTATGCCATTATTATGACAATAGTGTCTTCATAGTTGAAAGGATTTGCTGGCGGCAGTGGCGTAGCGTGGGGGGTGCGAGGGGGGTCTAGGCCCGGGCGCAACATTTGGGGGGGCGCAATCCCACGCCAGTGTCACCCTAGCTCCATAAATCTAAATTTTATTTTCTGTGACCCCGCGCTCCGGCCGCCATCTTAATTCTCAGGCTGGCCCCTGGCGCCCTGTGATTGGGCCAAAGGGGTCATGTGGCCTGTCCTCAATCGCGGGGGAGCGGGGCTGGCCTTAGCTGTCTTCTCCTCCTCCTCTCCCGCCCAGGTCACCAGGTCACCATGTCCCCGTCGCGGCAGGCAGTCTGTGGCCGCCGTCTTCTCCTCCTCTCCGGCCGGGTCTCCGATCATGTCCCCGTCAGGACAGGCAGTCCAGCAGTGTGACAGGCGGTGGTGGCGGCGGCGCAGAGGTAGAGAAGATGGAAGAAAAAAAGGTAAGAGACTCACTCGGCCTGGGGGGAGTAGATATGGTCTGGGGAGAGGGAGCAGCCAGAAAGTCAATGTATAGTGTAGTGTATAGTGTATTGTGTGTAGGGTATTGTGCATAGTGTGTAGTATATAGTGTATTGTGTGTAGTGTATTGTGTGTAGTGTATAGTGTGTAGTGTATAGTGTGTAGTGTATTGTGTGTGTGTATAGTGTATTGTGTATTGGTCTGTGAGTAGAGTATTGTGTAGCGGTCAGTATGTTATGTATTGAGTAGTGGTCTGTGGGTAGTGTATAGTGTATTGTATGTATTGTGTATAGTGTATTGTGTGTAGTGTATTGTGTATTGGTCTGATGGTAGAGTATTGTGTAGCAGTCAGTATGTAGTGCATTGAGTAGTGGTCTGTGCGTAGTGTATTGTGTATAGTGCAGTGATGGCGAACCTACATTTCCCATTATGCTTAACTACACTGCAGAGTGCATGAGCATCATGGGAAATGTAGTTCCATAACATCTGGGGTGCCAAGGTTCACCATCACTGGTATAGTGTATTGTGTGTAGTGTATAGTGTATTGTGTGTAGTGTATTGTGTGTAGTGTATTGCGTATTGGTCTGTGGGTAGAGTATTGTGTAGCGGTCAGTATGTAGTGTATTGAGTAGTGGTCTGTGGGTAGTGTATAGTGTATTGTATGTATTGTGTGTAGTGTATAGTGTATTGTGTGTAGTGTATTGTGTATTGGTCTGATGGTAGAGTATTGTGTAGCAGTCAGTATGCAGTGCATTGGGTAGTGTATAGTGTATAGTGTATTGTGTGTAGTGTATTGTGTGTAGTGTATTGTGTATTGGTCTGTGGATAGAGTATTGTGTAGCGGTCAGTATGTAGTGTATTGAGTAGTGGTCTGTGGGTAGTGTATGGTGTATTGTATGTATTGTGTGTAGTGTATAGTGTATTGTGTGTAGTGTATTGTGTATTGGTCTGATGGTAGAGAATTGTGTAGCAGTCAGTATGCAGTGCATTGAGTAGTGGTCTGTGGGTAGTGTATTGTGTGTAGTGTATTGTGTATAGTGCAGTGAGGGCGAACCTTGGCACCCCAGATGTTTTGGAACTACATTTCCCATGATGCTTAACTACACATGCACTCAGCATCATGGGAAATGTAGTTCCATAACATCTGGGGTGCCAAGGTTCGCCATCACTGGTATAGTGTATTGTGTGTAGTGTATTGTGTGTAGTGTATAGTGTATTGCGTGTTGGTCTGTCGGTAGAGTATTGTGACCGGCTCACGCACTTTTAAGTCGGCAAAATGGCACGGACAGGCAAATCGACGTAAATATACGTCACTTTAAATTTGCTGCCATGTGGGCGCACGCACTTGCCCCTGCCGCGAGCTCCGTGATCGTGCCCGCGGGACCCGCGAACTCGATGTCCGCCGGTGTCCCGCGATCGGTGTCACGGAGCTGCAGAATGGGGGATGCCTGTGTAAACAAGCATCTCCCTGTTCTGCCTAGTGACAGGACACTGATCGCCTGCTCCCTCATCGTGAGCAGCGATCAGTGTCGTGTCACAGTAAGCCACGCCCCCTAACAGTTAGAATCACTCACTAGGACTCACTTAACCACTTCCTAGCCCCCTAGTGGTTAACCCCTTTACTGCCAGTCACATTTACACAGTAATCAGTGCATTTTTATAGCACTGATCGCTGTATAAATGTGAATTGTCCCAAAATAACACCAAAAGTATCCGATGTGTCTACCATAATGTCGCTGTCACGATAAAAATCGCTGATCGCTGCCATTACTAGTAAAAAAAAAATATTAATAAAAATGCAATAAAACTATCCCCTATTTTGTAGACGCTATAACTTTTGCGCAAACCAATCAATAAACGCTTATTGCGATTTATTTTTTACTAAAAATATGTAGAAGAATACGTATCGGCCTAAACTGAGGAAAAAAATTGTTTTTTTATATATTTTTTGGGGGATATTTATTATAGCAAAATGTAAAAAATATTGTCGCTCTATTTTTGTTTATAGAGCAAAAAATGAAAACAGCAGAGGTGATAAAATACCACCAAAAGAAAGCTCTATTTGTGGGAAAAAAGGACGTCAATTTTGTTTGGGAGCCATGTCGCACGACCGTGCAACTGTCAGATAAAGCGACGCAGTGCCGAATTGCAAAAAGTGTTCTGGTCTTTGGGCAGCCAAATGGTCCGGGGCTGAAGTGGTTAAAGTTGGGGATGCATTACCCTCTACTGCCATATAGATAATTTGTGCCTTTCTTTTTCTTCTTGATCCATGAATACTGATCAAGAGTGAGTTGTCTGTATCTAGAGCCCGAGACGCCTGGTTGGAGTTAGCCTGACCAAAGTTAAATCCCATTAGGAGTGGCGGGCCTGGCTCCCCAGGTCTCTCGATCCTCCTATTACCTTAAAGTTATGGGCTCAGACTCAAGGGAACCCTGCACCAAGATTAAAAAAAAAATGGCGGGGGGTTCTCCCCAAAATACTATACCAGACCCTTATCCGAGCTCGCAACCTGGCAGGCCGCAGGAAAAGAGGGGGGGGAAGAGAGAGCACCCCCCCTCCTGAACTGTACCAGGCCACATGTCCTCAACATGGGGAGGATGCTTTGGGGGTCTGTGACCCCCAAAGCACCTTGTCCCCATGTTGATAGGGACAAGGGCCTGATCCCGACAACTCTTGCCCGGTGGTTGTGGGGGTCTCTGGGTGGGAGGCTTATCAGAATCTGGAAGCCCCCTTTAACAAAGGGGACCCCCCGATTCTGCCCCCCCCATGTGAATTGGTAACGGGGTACATTGTACCCCTACCATTTCACAAAAGAAAGTGTCAAAAATGTTAAAAACCACACAGACACAGTTGGGAAAAGTCCTTTATTAAAAAAAAAAAAAAAAAAAAAAAACATTCCAGCAATGTAATGCAGTCTGTCCAGCGATGATCCATACTCTCTCCAGCGATGCGAGTCTCTCCGCACATCTTCCCTGCACCGGAGCCCCTTGGCTAATGACGCACAAACAGTGTTTGACAGTTCTTTTATAACCCAGGTCGGGGCCACCCGTGACAGTTACCCACACGTCATGGGTGGCATTACATCACTGGAATGTTTTTTTTATTTTTTTTATTTTTATTTTTAATAAAGGACTTTTCCCAACTGTGTCTGTGTGGTTTTTAACATTTTTGACACCTTCTTTTGTGAAATGCTAGGGGTACAATGTACCCCATTACCAATTCACATAGGGGGGCCGGAATCTGGGGGTCCCCTTTGTTAAAGGGGGCTTCCCTTTGTTAAAGGGGGCTTCCAGATTCTGATAAGCCCCCACCCGCAGATCCCCACAACCACCGGGCAAAGGTTGTGGGGATGAGGCCCTTGTCCCCATCAACATGGGGACAAGGTGCTTTGGGGGTCACAGACCCCCAAAGTATCCTCCCCATGTTGAGGGCATGTGGCCTGGTACAGTTCAGGAGGGGGGGCAGCTCTCTTGTCCCCCCCTTTTTTCCTGCGGCCTGCCAGGTTGCGTGCTCGGATAAGGGTCTGGTATGGATCTTTGGGTGGAACCCCACGCCATTTTCTTTTTTATTTTGGTGTGGGGTTCCCCTTAAAATCCATACCAGACCTGAAGGGTCTGGT
Organism: Rana muscosa; assembly: GCA_029206835.1. Taxonomy (NCBI): domain Eukaryota; kingdom Metazoa; phylum Chordata; class Amphibia; order Anura; family Ranidae; genus Rana; species Rana muscosa. The sequence goes on from CM055122.1 coordinate 1,216,682,870, forward strand.
ATGGATTTTTGGGGGGACCCCTACGCCATTTTTTTTTTAAATACGTGGGGTTCCCCTTAATGTCCGTACCAGACCTGAAGGGCCTGGTAATGGAATTTTGGGGGGACCCCCACGCATTTTTTTAAAAATTTTGGTTCCCTGCACAAAATGTTATTTTTGAAGGAAAAAAAGTAATTTAAACCTTCTTGCAGGTATTAATGAATTGTCGGGTCCCGGCAATACAGATAAAAGTCATTGAAAAAAACGTCAGGGGTTCCCCTTAATATTTATACCAGACCCAAAGGGCCTGGTAATGGACTGGGGGGGGGACCCCTGCCATTTTTCAATGACTTTTATCTGTATTGCTGGGACCCGACAATTCATTAATAGCCGCAAGTAGTTTTAACCACTTAAGCCCCGGATCATTTTGTTGCTAAAGGACCAGGCCCCTTTTTGCGATTCGGCACTGCGTCGATTTAACTGACAATTGCGCGGTAATGCGACTTGGCTCCCAAACAAAATTGACGTCCTTTTTTCTCACAAATAGAGCTTTCTTTTGGTGGTATTTGATCACCTTTTATTTTTTGCGCTATAAACAAAAATAGAGCGACAATTTTGAAAAAAAATCAATATTTTTTACTTTTTGCTATAATAAATATTCCCCAAAAATATATAAAATAAAAAATTTTCCCTCAGTTTAAGCTGATACGTATTCTTCTACATATTTTTGGTAAAAAAAACGCGCAATAAGCGTTTACTGATTGCGCTAAGTTATAGCGTCTACAAAATAGGGGACTGTTTTATGGCATTTTTATTAATATTTTTTTTTGGCAGCGATCAGCAAATTTTATCGTGACTGCGACATTATGGCGGACACTTTTGACACCATTTTGGGACCATTGTCAATTTTACAGCGATCAGTGCTATAAAAATGCACTGATTACTGTGAAAATGACACTGGCAGTGAAGGGGTTAACCTGTAGGGGGCGCTGAAGGGATTAAGTGTTTCCTAGGGAGTGATTACTACTGTGTGGGGGCGCGGCTTGGCGTGTGACGTCACTGATCGTCGTTCCCTATGACAGGGAACAGACGATCAGTGACACTCACAGTAGGAAGCACGGGGAGAGGTTTGTTTACACTTACCTCTCCCCGTTCTTCAGCTCTGTGACCCCATCGCGGGACACCGGCAGCGATCGGGTCCGTGGGTCCCGCGGGCGCGGTCATGGAGCTCAGGACCGGGTCGCGGGTCGGCAAGCATGGAATACCCAATGATGTTGGCGGGTGATCCCGCCCCGTGACGTCACGGGGCGGGGTCACCCGCCGTCATCATTGGGTATTCCCCGGCAAGCGGGGAAAGCCGGGGCTTACCCTATGATGTGGACGGGTGACCCCGCCCCCTCTTACGTCATGGGGGTTTCGTGTGGAGTGGAGACTGGAGACCGCAGCATCGCTGGACATCAGATCACCGCGGGACATAGAGAACAACGCTGGACAGACTGTATTACATCGTTGGAATGTTTTTATTATTTTTAATAAAGGACTTATCCCAACTGTGTCTGTGTGTTTTTTTTTTATTTTTTTACACTTTCTTTGTGAAATGGTAGGGGTACAATGTACCCCTTATCAATTAACATGGGGGGGCGGAATCTAGGGGTCCCCTTTTGTTAAAGGGGGCTTCCAGATTCCAATAAGCCCCCCGCCCGCAGACCCCCACAACCACCGGGCAAGGGTTGTGGGGATGAGGCCCTTGTCCCCATCAACATTGGGACAAATTCCCCATGTTGAGGGCATGTGGCCTGGTATGGTTCAGGAGGGGGGGGGCGCACTCTTGTCCCTTCATCTTTTCCTGCGGCCTGCCAGGTTGCGTGCTCGATAAGGGTCTGGTATGGATTTTTGGGGGGGACCCCACGCCATTTTTTTTTTATTTTGGTGCAGGGTTCCTCTTAATATCCATACCAGACCTGAAGGGCCTGGTAATGGACTGTGGGGAGACCCCTGCTGTTTTTTTCAATGACTTTGATCTGTATTGCCGGGACCCGACAATTCATGAATAGCCACGAGTAGTTTTAAATTACTTTTTTTCCTTTAGAAATTACACTTTGTGCAGGGACAGTTCTAAACACGGGAAACATGCGCTACTTTATAGGCATACTATAGACACCCCCCAGGTATGAAATTTAAAGGAATATTTCACTTTTATTGCTTCACTTTAAGCATTATTAAAATCACTGCTCCCGAAAAAACGGCTGTTTTTAAAACTTTTTTTTGCATTGATACATGTCTCCTGGTGCAGGACCCGGGTCCCAAAACACATTTTATGACAATAACTTGCATATTAACCTTTAAAATGAGCACTTTTGATTTTTCATGTTCGTGTCCCATAGACTTTAACGGTGTTCGCGTGTTCGAACGACTTTTTTGCCTGTTCGCATGTTCTGATGCAAACCAAACCGGTGGGTGTTCGGCTCATCCCTAATCTTGTGTTTTGATACTACAGTAAACATATTTGAACTGTTTCTTTAATATTGTGTTAGTCTCTATTTACTACCACAGCTGGTAACATGATGGAACCCAGGGTGTCAGAGGTAAGAGAGGATTTGCAGAGTCGAGGTAACCAATGGGTTACAGAGTCTATTAGCAGCCCATACGGGGGTACCGCTACACATTTATTAACCTAAAAAAAAAAGTATCCTGTTCCCTTAAAGCATGTTATACAGCACAGTGTTTGTGCTGTGTAATTTGGCTGGTCCTGCCTTGCTATGCCCTCCCCTCTGTAAGCTGTCAGCCGCAGCTCTCCTGTCTCTCCTGTGCTCTCCTCCGTCCTCTCCTCCTCCCCTCCCTGCCTCTCTGCTCCTGTGTCAGAGCTTGCCCCCCTCCTGTCTTGCTGCAGAAGCTTCAGTTAATGTTTTATACCATTCTGCCCGTGTAATACTCCTATGTGCCCCTGTGCCTGTGTTTTATAAAAATAAGATGTTCTTTACCAGTTCTCAGAGCGGCGATTGCTGCTCACGTGACCTGCTGGCACTCTCCTTCTCTCCTCCTCCTCCCCTCCCGACTGACGTCAGCGGGGAATCCTCGGCCCTGTCCACTTCAGCTGTCAGACGGGGAAAGGATAGAGCCGGCGGGATCTCGTGAGCGGGGATCGCCACTCTGAGAACTGGTAAAGAACAGCTTATTTTTATAAAACACAGGGGCACATAGGAATATTAAACAGGCAGGATGGCATAAACAGCATAAAGTGGCTTAACAACCACTTTAAATACTTCTCTGGGTCAGAGAGCAGTGGAGCACTGCAAGGATCCTGCAAGCCCTGTGGTATATACTGACAATGATACTGCAAGTTCCTTTGGAAATACTGCTAGAAATCCTAGGATGGATTCTGAAAGCATCATTGGAAATACTGGCAGAGATTCTGTGAGTGCTACTGTAAATACTGACAGGGATACTGGAAGTCCCTGCAGGGAATCTGCAAGCAGCATTGGAAGAATTGGCAACAATTCTGTATGAGTTATGAAATTCCTGACAGAGTCTGGAAATTTTTGCAGACTTTCTTAACCACTTCCATACCGGGCCATTGTAAAATGACGCCGGCAGGAACCCTCTCTCCCTCCAGGTGGGCGTCATATGACGTCCTGTGCTTTGAGGGGGGATATCTGCATGATGCCTGCAGCTAGAGGCATCATTCAGATATCCTTCTCTTCTGCCGGCGATTCTGCTCACAATAAGAATGATCATATCGGCGGTTCCGCCGCTTGATCGTTCTTATAGGCGGCGGGAGGGGACATCCCCCCTCCCGCTGCCATCCGGTGCTTCTCCGGGCTCTCCCGTGCCATCGGGGGCCCGGAGAAAGAATCGTCCGGCGCCGGTGTCCGGTCACATGACGAGCATAGAGATGACTGGTGACCAGATGGTGATGTGATGACGTCACGCCCGGGTTCCTAAAAGTAAACAAAGCCGCCATTGCGGCTGAAAGCATGAGATCAGTGATTTATTCTTCCCGATCTCATGCTTTCCAGCCTGGAGGAGAGGCTAGCACTAGACCTCCTCTGTAACTCTAACCTGGTAACCTGTAAAAATTTTCAAAGCGTCGCCTATGGAGATTTTTAAGTACCGAAATTTGGCGCCATTCCATGAGTGTGCGCAATTTTAAAGCGTGACATGTTACATATCTATTTACTCGACGTAACATAATCTTTCATATTTTACAAAAAAATTGGGCTAACTTTACTGTTTTGTTATTTTTTAATTCATGAAACCAATTTTTTTCCAAAAAAAAGCCGTTTGAAAAATTATTGCGCAAATACCGTGCAAGATAAAAAGTTGCAGTGACCATCATTTTATTCCCTAGGGTGTCTGCTAAAAAAACATATATAATGTTTGGGGGTTCTGAGTAATTTTCTAGCAAAAGAATGATGATTTGTACATGTAGGAGAGAAGTGCCAGAATAGGCCTGGTATGGAAGTGGTATAAAAAGCCCTGTATTGAAAGGGTTAAAGTAGGTGTTCTGTAAGTCATGGCAGAAGTCCTGCTGGACATGGAGGCACTGAAACATCAGGATAGTCCGTGAAAGTGCCCTCTAGTGAACAAAAAATTACAATCACTGTGTGAGTGGAATTGTGACAGAAAAGCAATTCTCATTAGTTTACCTTTCTGTCCAGAGCCTCTGCATGTACTTCTGATGACATATGTTAGTTCTGACTGAAGAATTTCAAGGTACTATCCTCTCTCTAGCTCCCAATCATTTTAACTTATAAGTGCTGCCTTCTGACTACTGATCTGAAAATGTGTGGGAGATTAAAACAACCAAATTGTGATGACCTGGGTCGCCTGCTTTCTTCCCTGGATTTTATTTAGGCAATTCAAAATCTAAGACAAGCAAGGCCCCAGGCTCAAATGGTCTTTCCCTGGCATCAGTGGTGTATTTAGGTTTTGTGCTGCCCTAGGCCTGAGTAAATTCATGCACCCCCTAATTTAAATACGACCCACCCTTACTGTCAAAGCCACACCCCTTCATATTTAAGACCCACCCTATCATATGTAAACCACACCCCTTCCAGACCCCCTCCCCCCATCTCTCCCTAGCAGCAAAAATACCCCCTTTCAGTACAACTCCTCACAATAATTTAAACCCTTCCAGTACAAATCCCCCTTCTCAGCACAAACCCTTGCCTCAACCTCCCCTTTCCCAGCACAAATCCCCCCTCTTAGCACAAATCTTCCCCCAACTCTCTCTCCCAGCATAAATCCCCCTCTCAGAACAAATCCTCCCCATCTCTCCCTCCCAGCATAAATCCCCCTCTCAGCATAAATCCTCCCCCATTAGGGTGACCACATTTTCAAACTACCATTCAGGGAGACCCTCCCTTCCCAAAAATCAACTTGTGCTGTAACGAATCACAGCACAGTGATTGGACACAAGAGGCGGGATTTATGATTTCTCCAATCACAAGCAGGGGGCAGGGATTGTGCTCCTCCAGGCATTCCTGGCCAGGACAAGTACTGTCAGTGAGTAAAGCGGTGATGTGGTGGCCTTTTTTGGGGGCATCGGATTGGCCTGGGGGGTGGCTGTGTCAGTTTCATTCCGGGACACTGCATTGTCCTGAAATGAAGGTGCCCAGGACAGACCTGCAAAATGCGGGACTGTCCCGGGCAATCCGGGACACGTGGTCACCCTATCCCCCATCTCTCCCTCCCAGCATAAATCCCCCTCTCAGCACAAATCTACCCACATCTCCCCCTCCCAGCATAAATTCCATCTCTCAGCACAAATCTTTCCAAATCTCCCCCTCCCAGCATAAATTCTCTGTCTTAGAAAAAATCCTCCCCCATCTCCCCCTCCCAGCATAAATTCCATCTCTCAGCACAAATCCTCCCCCATCTCACCCTCCCAGCATAAATTCCATCTCTCAGCACAAATCCTTCCCCATCTCACCCTCCCAGCATAAATTCCATCTCTCATCACAAATCCTCCCCCATCTCCCCCTCCCAGCATAAATTCCCCCTCCCATCACAAATCCTCCCCCATTTCCCCCTCTCATCACAAATCCTCCCCATCTCCCCCTCCCAGCATAAATTCCCCCTCCTATCACAAATCCTCCCCAATTTCCCCCTCTCATCACAAATCCTCTCCAATCTCCCATTCCTAGCATAAATTTCCCCTTCTCATCACAAATCCTCTCCCATCTCCCCCTCCCAGCATAAATCCCGCTCTCAGCGCAGATCCTCTCCCATCTCTTCCTTCCAGCATAAATCCTCACTTTCAGAAAAAAATCCCCCATCTCAACCCTGTGCCTCCTTCTCTCCCCTCTCAGTACAACCCCCCAGCTCCTTCTCCTGTTCTGTAAGAGCAGCCTGCTCTGCTGGGACTTGTAGTGCCCTCTGCAGGGGGCTGAGATATGGCAGCCTACTGTGCTAGGACTTGTAGTGCACTCTGGGGGGGCTGAGATATGGCAGCCTCTTATGCTGGGCCTTGTAGTGCCCTCTGCGGGGGGCCTGAGATATGGCAGCCTCTTATGCTGGGACTTGTAGTGCCCTCTGCGGGGGCTGAGATATGGCAGCCTCTTATGCTGGGACTTGTAGTGCCCTCTGCGGGGGGCTGAGATATGGCAGCCTCCTATGCTGGGACTTGTAGTGCCCTCTGCGGGGGGCTGAGATATGGCAGCCTAATATGATGGGACTTGTAGTGCCCTAGACTACAAGGGGCTGAAGAATGACAGGCCACTCTGCTGGGACTTGTAGTGCACTCTGTGGGGGGACTGAAGAATGGCAGCCCACTCTGCTGGGACTTGTAGTACCCTCTGTGGGGGACTGAGAATTCCTCAGTCCCCCCACAGTCTAAGGCACTACAGGTTCCAGCATAGGAGGCTGCCAAAACTCAGCCCCCCAGAGTGCACTACAAGCCCCAGCATAGTAGGCTGCCATATCTCAGCCCCCCAAAGAGGGCACTACAAGTCCCAGCATAGGAGGCTGCCATATCTCAGCCCTACAGAGTGCACTACAAGTCCCAGCATAGTAGGCTGCCATATCTCAGCCCCCCAAAGAGGGCACTACAAGTCCCAGCATAGGAGGCTGCCATATCTCAGCCCCACAGAGGGCACTACAAGTCCCAGCATAGGAGGCTGCCATATCTCAGCCCCTCCACAGAGTGCACTACAAGTCCCCGCATAGGAGGCTGCCATATCTCAGCCCCTCCCCACAGAGGGCACTACAAGTCCCAGCAAAATGGGCTGCCACCAGTCCTCCAAACACAGCATGAGGAGACTGCACAGCCTTCAACCCCCTCCCATACACTCTCCCCACTCTCCCCTTATAACGGTGTCCTCCTACCTGAGTCTGGGCGGCATGTCACGCTGCATGGTGAAGCAGTGGGTGGGATTCCCCATGTCTGAAGTCCCTGGCGCAGCACACAAGGCTGCAGATCACTCTGCCACTGGTCAGGTACCTCAGTGGCTGTGGGCGGCGGATTCGGCTGCCGACGCCGCGTGTGTGAACACGGGAGGCTGTATCTGAGCAGGAGGAGGCCGAGGGAACCGGGACTCGGGACGACGGGCCGGGTGGGGGTGTTTTTGTACAGGGGGGGCGGCTTTTTTGCCGCCCCCCGCAAAGTGCTGCCCTAGGCCTGGGCCTTGTCGGTATAGGCCAAAACACAGCACAGCCTGGCATATTATAAATGTTTCCAGGAACAATTGGCCTCACACTTTGTGGCGGCTTTTAATGATATCTCTGACCAACATACCATCCGGCCAGAATGTTTGGCCGCCCACATAATAATTATCCCCAAGGAAGGATAGGACCCTGCAGAATGTGCCAGTTATAGGCCTATATTGCTTCTTAACTAAGACGTGAAAATGTTTATGAAAAAATTGGCCTCATGCCTGATACCCTACCTTGGTAAAGTTATTCACCTAGATCAGGCACTGAATATTATCCACTCTGCTCTGTCAGGGGGCAGTCCAGCTCTTCTTTTATCCCCTGATGATGAGAAGGCCTTCAACAGTGTGAATTGGTCTTTCATTCAGTGCACGCTGGAGGCCGTGGGTCTGGGACCATTTATAAAATCTTGGATTGTGTCACTTTACTCCTGAGCTACTTTCTTCCCCTTTTTCCCTAAGAAATGCTACTAGACAGGCTTGCCCCTTATCAACGCTAATTTTTATTTCAACTTTGGAACCGTGATAAAACAAAACTTATTATCTAACTTCAAGCAGTGCCCGTACATATCCCACTTATTTCCAAACTGTTCAATTGATTTGGAATAGATTTATCTGGAAATCCAGACCAGCTCAAGTTAAACATTCTATCTTGCATAGGAGTAAGTCAGATTGTGGTATGGCTCTTTCAGATGCCTGCCTTTATAAAATAGCAACCCATCTAACCAGAGTATTGGACTGGTGCAAGATCTGAAGGGTGAACCAATAGGGTTGATTTACTAAAGGTAAATAGACTGTACACTTTGCAAGTGCAGTTGCTCCAGAGCTTATTAAATGGGGAGGCTCTGCTGACTTCCATCATCCAATCATGTTCAAGTAAAAATTCAGTTTTTTTAAATTTTCCTTGCTTGTAATTTGGTTATTATTTTCAAAGTAAATTCTCCTAATTTACTAAGCTCTCAAACAACTGCACTTGCAAAGCGCACAGTTTATTTGCTTTTAGTAAATCAACCCCAATGGGTCACCATGGAACAAGCAGTTTCACCCTTGTCTTTTGGCTGTTCTTACTTGGAGTTACGCACTTCCTATGCCCACAATGCTTCAACATCCCACCGTAGCGCCGACCTTGCAGATTTGCTCTAGGGTCTTTCGCATCTATGGTATCTCTCCAGCTCCAGCCCCTTACTATCCAATTTTGGGCAACCCGAACCTTGCCCCAAGAACGTCCAGACCGACTTTTCTGCCTTTACACCACCAGGAAATGTATTCTGCCACACATTTTATCAAAGACTCCAAATGGCTTACTGCCGCGCAGATGCGACTGGACCCAAACTTCTCCGACCTGAGCTATTTTCCAATGCTTTAGCTCTCTTTTAATCACAAACCGTGGCATAGACATTTTTATGACTTTTCTGAGGTATGCCTCCCTGACAATGGCCTCTTCTCTTCCTTTACGAGACCATTGAACTGAAAAGGTGTGTCTGATTGAAGAGATATCCAGACATGCCCCTTCCCTCTCTTACAAACTGTTACTCGCAGAATCTTTGCAGACCCCCCTAGGTATCTAGATAAATGGGAAAATGATCTCCAAAAATGATGGGCCCGGCAGAATGCAGAAAGATCAGTACTTTTCACACTTTCCATTTACCTACTGCACCACAATGAAGTACCACTGTCCACATGTAAAAAAATGGTGGTGAGGCACCTAGTTAACGCTGCCCGGGCATGTAGTCCACCTTTATGGAACTTGGTGGAGGACATTAGGGAAATGGAAGGTCGGAATCGTGCGCTCAAAGATACAACTAGATACAACTAAAAGGTTTACTAAAACGTGGTTCAATTGGCTTGAATTTTCCTGTATGGATGAATTCAAAAAGATTCTGGTGGGAAAATCTCCTGCACTGCTACACTCCCCTTACATCATCAACCCTCAACGTTCTTGAACCCCATTTGTCTGCTGGGCATAATTTCTTTAGACAATAGGTGTTCTCTTGTTACTCCTCCCACTGGTGGTGCTGCCCCATCTGCCTCCTTCCTTTTCCCTACCCTATCCCCCCCCCCCATTTCCCCCCCCCCCCTTCCACTTTTTTTTTCTTTTACTTCTTCTCTCTCCCTTTCCTACTTTTCTAAGCTTACATTTCTCTTATTATCCATCCCATATACCCCTCCACATTGCGTTGGGTTTCATGACGGGCTATTGATTAACAAACTATACAGTCTCTTGAAGTCTGTTGGCCTATACTTTTGGCCCAAGATGGGTTCATGTTGTACCTATGTTGAATATTCTAGATCTAGACTTATGGTGGTGTCCTAATGATACCCTTTCTGAATTTGTACATGGATGGTTAGGTCTATGTATCTTGTGTATTTCTGTTTATCTGCTTATTGTAATTGTGAAAACTTTCTATGAATAAAGAATGCATACAAAAAAAATATATCAAATTGTAGAAATTGATTAAAGCCGGTGAGTTTACAGTGCAGATGCGGTGGTAGAGCAGACGGAAGGCTGTCAGCAGGCTGTAGTCATGGCAATGCGTATCGAGCATGGCCCTTTATCAAATGGATGAAGTCATCAATTACCACTATTCTTGTAATCATGCCCACTGCCGAAGGAACTTGGGTATCTCTATAACTTCCACCCAGGATTTCTGGAGGGTTGGATAATTTAATTGTGCTGTATCAAAATTTTCTCTTGACTTCAAATTCCACAGGGGAAGAGTTTTAGGGGTGTTTCACAGGAAATGATGGCTTCTAGCAGAAGTGCTAAAAGCCAGTCCTCAGGAGCCTTCAATATCCACCATCAGCTCTTTTTCTGTTTTAGGGTCAGTGTGACTAACCCACATCTGTAATTCCCATGGCAGGGCATGCAGAAAGCAGTCCATACTTTCCTGTTCTTTGAACCACACTGCCATTAACAACTCTTGCCATAGTCAATTCTTGACAAGATGAGCCAATTCATTCATCTGAGCATGTTGTGACTTTTCTAGGTGGTAGGCCCAGGCATGGACCAGTTTTGCCCATAAAACAGTAGTCACAATTAGCCAACAAAGGATCTCTGTCTTCAGGTTTTTATAATTCAACACCAACCAGCCAGGTTGAAGGTCTTTGAACATCTCAAATGCAAAACAAGTGCCTGTACCTTTTACTCAACCTTTTTAGAAGGAAATTGCTAAATTGTGCATCACCACAGGGTGACACTGTGGATGCACCTAGTATAAATGCGCCAACGTCCCGATATTCAATGGGAGAATGTATATTTAAACTAAAGGTGGACTTTAAACGGCACACAGATAGATATTGTAAAAATTCTAAGGGTTTTATTGTTGGTAGAAAAATATAATTGAATTTAGGTAAAAAGTACATTAATACAAGACACTGACAATATGTAACAGTTATCAATAGTTGATATAGGGTCCCATTTACAAGACTCGACACATCTCCCAGGAATTACATTGACATGTAAAATACACAAAGTAGAATGGAATAATGTATAGCCAACAAACACAAATGAGGAGTTGGACGGTATGCACGAGAGATGGCTGGTCTTATTGATGGGTCCGGTAAATTCAAAGATAAAGATCTTGCTTGACTAGTAGTCCACAGGAGAGGTTCCAATTATATTTTTCTACCAACAATAAAACCCTTAGAATTTTCACAATATCTATCTGTGTGCCGTTTAAAGTCCACCTTTAGTTTAAATATACATTTTACTCAACCTTAGCGAATCACAGTCTTGATGGGTGAACCCTTCAAGAATTATTCACACAGCTGACAACTGACAACAAATTGTCAGTTCACCATCCATTTTTTAAAACTCATAAAACTTGTGGATTGTAGAGGCAGGGCTATTCAATCTCTTCCACTACCCAAACTCCTGGTCCAACAGAGGAATTTTACTATCAGCCTCTGAAAGTGGGACTAACCTATTTTCCTCAGGCTTCTCTAGAGCCCATTACCACCCCACTCTGCATTCTGAGAGACAAATATCTCCCATCCACCACCTTGAAAAATAAATACATAATAGATAGGGATGAGCTTCGTGTTCGAGTCGAACTCATGTTTGACTCCAACATCGGCTGTTTGATCGTTCGACAAAGATCGAACATTATGGGCCGTTCGCGTCAAATTCGAGTGGCGTGTCACAGCCCATAATTCACTGCGGCATCGCATGCTTGGCCAATCACAGTGCAGAAAAAACGGAGAGCCATAATTGGCCAAAGCCAGGGTGGCTTTGGCCAATTATGGCTCAGGGGGTTCAGTACACGCCCCACAATATATAAGGCCACCGGCTCGGCGGCCTTGTGTAGTGTGTTGGAGTTGTGAAACGAGAGTTTACAGAGACAGACAGTGTCATTTATATTGAGTTAGATAGAGCAGGCAGGCGAGTCAGCGAGTCAGTTGGCTGTAGTTACAGTGTGTAGAGGATATATATGCATCCTAGGTGTTGTATATAAATTTATACACTGTATTGAGTTTAGCTAGATCCGTTCCTGTTAGTCTCTATACTGTGACAGGCAGGCAGGTGATTGTGCTAGCTGCAGACAGTCAGTGTTTCACTTAGTGTACTGTGTGCTTTGCATAGCATTCACCTAAAGCGTAACCTGAATACAGTTAGTCTCTATACTGTGACAGGCAGGCCGGTGATTGTGCTAGCTGCAGACAGTCAGTGTTTCACTTAGTGTACTGTGTGCTTTGCATAGCATTCACCTAAAGCGGAACCTGAATACAGTTAGTGACTATTATAGTGGTGTTCTCATAATAAAACCACAGGCAGAGAGCTGCAAGTATTTTCAGTGTACTGTGTCCTCTGCACAGTTTTCACCTAAAACTAACTGAAAATAATTGCTGCTTTTCACATACAGTACTAACACCACAGCAGGCCATTAGTATGTCTGGAAGGCAAACAATGAGAGGCAGACAGTCACGAGGCAATAAAAGAGGGCAAGCAGGCTCTGTGTCTAGAGGCAACAGTGCTGCTGGTCGTGGACACGGTGCATCCTCATCAGCACGTGGCCGTGGGAAACGCTTGTCCTTCTTTTCGGCAGCTGGCCATGTTGAGCCACAACATGCCCAAGACTTGGTAGAGTGGATGACCAAGCCATCCTCCTCTTCCTCATCCTCTCTCCCCCAGGGTCAGGGTACTTTGTCTGGCAAAGCAGCTGCCAAAGCGGCCTCTTCCCTCGGCTCAATGGCATCAGTCACTCCTTCCCTAGCCCCACCATGTCCTCCTGAGGAGTCCCCCGAACTGTTTGACCACAGTGTTGGGTACATGCTCCAGGAGGATGCCCAGCTTTTTGAAGGCTCCGAAGATGGAACCCAGCTGGAGGAAGACAGTAACGTGAGCTGAGAGAGAGGGGATAGTAACGTGAGCCCAGAGAGAGGGGGTGCCCAACAAGGTCATCTATCTGGCAGTCATGTTCCCCCAGCTGCAGCATACTGCCAGATTGGCTCCAGTGATGAGGAGGGAGGGGATGATGAGGTCACTGACTCCACGTGGGTGCCTGATAGGAGAGAGGAGGAGGAGGAGGAGAAGGAGGAGGAGGAGGAGGCACATCTCCAACGAGGCAGGATGCCCTCCAGGGGCCAGCTTAAGAGCAGCACACCGACTGCATCACACCGCAGAGCTCCGCATGTGCAGGGCGCTGCTGTCTCTGCGCGTTATTCCAAAAGTTCTTTGGTGTGGGCCTTTTTTCAGACGTGTGCAGCAGATCGCACCGTTGCCATTTGCAACATATGTCTAAAGCGTATCTCGCGTGGCCAAAACATCAGCCGCTTGGGCACCACGTGCTTGACCAGACATATGTCGACCTGCCATGCAGTCCATTGGAAAGCACACCTAAAAGACCCACACCAAAGAACAAGGCAGACCTCTCCTTGCTCCTCATCAGCTGGGATCTCCAACCCCACTATACCTTCAGTCCTCTCTGAAACCTGCACTGAGAGGAATGAAGGAGTAGAATTAGGTGTGTCACAGCCAAGTACTTACTGGCAATCTGCTATCGGTACACCGACGTACGATTGTACCAGGCAAATTTCCCTGCCCCAGCTGCTGCACCGGAGAAAGAAGTTCGCTCCCAGCCATCCACATGCCCAGCGATTGAATGCTAGCTTGGCTAAATTGCTAGCACTTCAACTGCTGCCTTTTCAGTTGGTAGACTCTGCCCCCTTCCGTGAGTTTGTGCAATGTGCGGTTCCTCAATGGCAGGTTCCCAAACGCCACTTTTTCTCACGGAAGGCGATTCCGGCTCTCTACCGGCATGTGGAAGGCAATGTCTTGGCCTCACTGGACAGAGCGGTCAGCGGTAAGGTGCATATTACCGCTGACTCATGGTCCAGCAGGCATGGACAGGGATGTTACCTATCTTTCACGGCGCATTGGGTGACTCTGCTGGCAGCTGGGAAGGATGCAGGACAAGGTGCAGTAGTGTTGGAGGTTGTTCCGCCACTACGCCTCCAAAATGTTACTACTGGTGATTCTGACACACCTCTCTCCTCCACCCCCTCCTCTTCTTCTTCCTCAATGGCCTCTTCCTGTGCTGATTTGTTCTCGGAACCAGCGGTGCTCCGTAGGCGTTCAAGGGGCTACGCCAGTACGCAGGCAAAAAGATGCCATGCGGTGCTTGAGCTGGTGTGCTTGGGGGACAGGAGCCACACTGGGGCAGAGATTCTGTCAGCTCTGCAGGGGCAGGCTCAGAGGTGGTTGATGCCACGCTGCTTAAGCCAGGAAAGGTTGTTTCCGACAATGGCACCAACCTCCTCTCCGCCCTCCGATAGGGACAACTGACCCATGTGCCCTGTTTGGCTCATGTCCTTAACTTGGTGGTGCAGAGGTTCTTGGGCAGGTACTCGGGCTTGCAGGAGGTCCTGAAGCAGGCCAGGAAACTCTGTGGGCATTTCCGCAGGTCATATAATGCCAGTGCTCGGCTGGCTGAGCTGCAAAAGGATTACAACCTGCCCAAGAACCGCCTAATCTGTGACATGCCTACCAGGTGGAACTTTACGTTGGCCATGCTGCAGCGACTGCACACGCAGCAGAGGGCCATCAATGAGTATCTGTTGCAATATGGCACCAGGACAGGGTCAGGGGAGCTTGGATTTTTTTCCCCACGCCAGTGGGCCATGATCAGGGATGCATGCACTGTTCTGGCACCATTTGAGGAGGCCACGAGGATGGTGAGCAGTGACAGTACATGCATCAGTGACACTGTCCCTCTTGTCCACCTGTTGGAGCACACGCTGCGTAAAATAATGGACAGGGCACTTGAGGCAGAACAGAGGCAGGAAGAGGAGGACTTCCTTACCTCTCAAGGCCCCCTTTATCCAGACAGTGTTCCTGCTGGCCCGGCTATCACACAGGAAGAGGAGGAGGAGGTGGAGGAGGATTGTGTCAACATGGAGGTGGAGACTAGCACTCAGCATCAGCAGCAGTCTTCAAGGGATCAATTACAGTCCCAAGACACACATGGACTTGTACGTGGCTGGGAGGAGGTGGCTGCGGATCATGTCGTCCTCAGTGACCCAGAGGACTCCGCACCGAATGCCTCAGCATGCGATCAAGGAGAGGGATCATTACTGGCTGGCAACCCTCCTTGATCCACGTTACAAGGGTAAGGTTGCGGACCTTATCTTGCCGTTGCAGAGGGAGCAGAGGATGAGGCATCTTCGGGAGGCCTTGCAGAAAGGTCTGTGCAATGCGTTCCCAGAGACTGGGAGGTTACAAATTCCTGGTCCTGGACAACGTGTTGCTGAGGCTTCGGTCAGTCAAAGAAGGAGTGGTGGAGAAGGTGGCCATCTGACCGATGCGTTCAGACAATTTTTTAGTCTGCAGCCCCAAGGTATGATCGGTTCCAGCAACCATCACCAGCGTCTGGTTTACATGGTGCAGGAATACCTAGGGGCAAGATCAGACTTGGACACCCTTCCCACCGAAAATCCTCTGGGTTACTGGGTCTTGAGGATGGATCACTGGCCAGAGCTTGCACAGTATGCAATTGAGATACTGGCCTGTCCTGCATCCAGCGTTCTTTCGGAACGCACATTCAGTGCTGCTGGAGGCTTTGTAACCGATCACAGGGTGCACCTGTCAACCAACTCGGTCGATCGACTGACCTTCATAAAAATTAATCAGTCTTGGATCACCACCAGCTACCAACCACCTGATGCTGATGTAACAGAATAATTTTCTTTGAAATGTCAGATCCCTTCAAGACTGCCTATGCTGATGCAGAGTGACTATCCTGTTATGCTGAGTGACTATCCTCTTCCTCCTCAATAATCATGCTGATAGCTTGAAAGAACATTTTTGGTTCTGGGCACCGCCACCAGTGGCTAAGGCCCAATTTTTCAGCCCCTGTTTAACAGGGGCGTGTATTTACAATTTTTGATGAAATACTTTGCAACAGGGCTCATTGCTGCGCTCCAAGTACAGTATCTGTGAGGGGTTGCAGTGTTGTGGCACCAGCACCAGTGCCTAAGGCCCATCTTTTCAGCCCCTGTTTAACAGGGACTTGTATTTACAATTTTTTATGCAATGCTTTGCAGCAGGGCTCATTGCTATGCTCCAAGTACAGTATCTGTGAGGGGTTTCAGTGTTGTGGGACCAGTGCCTAAGGCCCAATTTTTTTGCCCCTGTTTAACAGGGACATGCAATTACAATTCTTGATCTAATAATTCACATCAGGGCCCATGCATGCGCCGACCAAGAGTAACTGTGAGGACTTACAGTGTTGTGGCACCAGCACCACCGCCACCACCAAAGGCCCAATTTTTCAGCCCCTGTTCAACAGGGACATGTAATTACAATTCCTGATATAATAGTTCACAGCAGGGCGTTCCAGAGCCCACCAAGAGTAACTGTGAGGACTTACAGTGTTGTGGCAACACCAACACCTAAGGGCCAAATTTCTGCAGAGTATATACGGAAGGCCCCTACTTTCAAACATCCAACTTACAAACGATTCCTACTTGCAAACGGAAGGAGACAACAGGAAGTGAGAGGAAATCTACCCCTAGGAATTTCTCTCCTGTAAGAGTTAATATGAGAAAAAGGTGTCTCCTCTCCACTGATGCTTTATCACCAATCCTTGTTTCAATAAAACATTTTTTGAAAAAAACATTTGTCATTGGGACGGAAAGTGAGGTGAAATGTTCTGAACAGGTGCACAGACAGCAAAACAAATGTTACAGGGGTGATAACCCTTCCCTATGTTTTCCAAAAAAACTTAAAAATTGATTTTTTGGGCTGGAGCTACATTTAAAAAATGTACCTGTTTTTTAATCCTGGAGGGCCTATATCCCTTAGTTACTGCATCAAACATCTGAAACTTCCAGATTCTGAAAAACCGCGGATTAATCAAATTTTCACATTTTTAAACCAAATCTGGAAGGAAAAACTCCTTCCTCCCCAATTTACGAAGTACGAGTTATGGTGCAGCCAGGCCGGTTCACAAAGGGGAGGCATATCTATGGTATATTCATGCCTCACTCACCCTACATCAAAATCTTCCTATATGGAGGCTTGGGAAAAAGACGCCCAGTTTTGTTGGAATTTGGATACCTAGCACTTAGCCTTCTCTAAATCTTTCAACGGGATTCTTAATGTCTCTTTAATGGAGGCAAATATTAAAGTTATAACCAGATGGTATCTAACTCCTTCCAGACTGGCATCTATATATCCAGCATCAGATCCAACGTGTTTCAGAGGTTGCCAACTTTAAGGCTCTATGCCTCATATTTGGGGGGAGTGCCCCAGAGTTCGCCCCTTCTGGAGAAAAAATATTTTTATTAATTTTTAAGGTAACAGGTTTTCAGGTCCCTAGGTCCCTACCAGTAGCCATTTTGAATGCTCATATTCCTCACATACCAAAGGTTTCACAAAAATGTATTCACTTTATCTTTTACAGGCGCCAAAATCACAATTGCCAAATCATGGAAAAAAACAAAACCTTTCCTGTCAGATGCCAAAACCAAAATATCTTGGATACTAACTCAGGAAAAATTAGCTAGCATCTTATCTAATACCATTCCCAAATTCGAAAAAATATGGGAACCTTGGGCCAAATATATGGGGATTTCGATTGGTGAAGATGCTGTTTTACCTTCTATTCAACATTAAGTTGGACACATACCCATCCCTTTCCCTCTGTCCTCTTTTTTACCCGCTGTCTTTATTTTCCACTTCTTTTCTTCCTTCTAAAAAGGATTTATGGAAACTCTTTTTCTGGGAATTCTAGTTTGCCATTACATGTTATGTCTCTTTTATTTAGATTTAATGGGATACTATCAAATGTTTTGTTCGGCCTTGTTTAGTCCATCCCGATCTGTTGGCCCTGATAATCTTCTCGGGGCCTAAGAGTCAGAAGGAGGTCTCTATGCCTGGAGCAGTTAGTTCCCGATAAGGGGCTCCAGGTTACCAAGGAGAGAGGGTTTCCCTTCTCCCTTCCATTATATTATAAGGATGAAGAGATCTCCCCCTGACAAACTTTTGATTGCTTACATGAATCTATCCTTTTTTCTAGGATGTTTTTATTATTTTATCCATTTATTGACTGTTTGTTTATTCCTAAACGTAATCTTTTTTCTTTATTTTTCTTTATTTTTATATAACATGATGTAATGTTCTGTATTATTTATCTTATGAAAATAAAATATTTTGAAAGTAAAAAATTTACCTGTTCCAAATTATAAACAGATTCTACTTCAGAACAAACCTACAGTCCCTGTCTTGTTTGCACCGCCTGTATACTGCTGAGTATATAGGGCCTTTTTTAAATTTGGGTGCAGGGTTCCCCTTAATATCCGTACAAGACCCAAAGGGGCTGGTAGTGGGCTGGGGGTGGGGGGGTACCCATGCCATTTTTCTCAATGATTTTTATCCATATTGCAGAGACCAGACATTACATTCAGGCTGGGTTCACACTGGTCCGACAAACGCTCCGACATTGGGAGCTCATGTCGCATGACGTGTGAAAATCAATGTTTCCCTATGGGAGCCGTTTTAACTGGTCCGACACATGTCGGTCCGACTTTGAAGATGCTCCCTGTACTACTTTGGTCTGACTTTGATCCTACTTCAGCCCATTGACTATCATTGAAGTCGGATGAAAGTCGAACCGCAGTCTTGCGTGATCCGACTTTGGCATGCGACTTGTGCTCTGGTGATCTTGAGGGGGAACTCCACGCCAAATTTTAAATAAAAAACCGGCATGGGTTCCCCCTCCAAGAGCATACCAGGCCCTTCGGTCTGGTATGGATTTTAAGGGAAACCCCGTAAGCTGAAAAAATGGCGTGGGGGTCCCCCTCAAAATCCAAACCAGACCCTTATCTGAGCAGACAACCTGGCAGACCGCAGGAAAAGAGGGGGGGACGAGAGAGCGCCCACCCCTCCCTCCTGAGCGCCGCATGCCCTCAACATGGGGGGTTTGGTGCTTTGGGGCAGGGGGGCGACCTGTGGCACCCCCAACCCAAAGCACCATGTTGATGAGGACAGAGCCTCTTCCCGACAACCCTGGCCGTTGGTTGTCGGGGTATGCGGGCGGGGGCTTATCGGCATCTGTGAGCCCCCTTTTATAAGGGGGCCCCCAGATCCTGGCCCCCCACCCTATGTGAATGAGTATGGGGTACATCGTACCCCTACCCATTCACCTGGCGGAAAAAAAATCAATAAAAAAAACACTACATAGGTTTTTAAAGCAATTTATTACACAGCTCCGGGGGTCTTCTTCTGACTCCGGGGGTCTCTTCCTACTTCGGGGGTTTCCGGTGTCATCTCCGCGCTCTCCGGTTCTTCTCTCGCTCTCCGGATCTTTCTTCCTTCTGCCGGGCCTCCGCTATCTTCTTCCAGCTCTTTTGCTAGCGGGGCCCGGTCTTCTCCATCGCCTCCTTCCCTCTTCTCCTCTTCGATGTTGACACGTCGCTTCCTCCTGCTGTAATGCTGGGTGTGCGATGCGCTCCGATTTACATAGGCCTCGCATGACGTCACAGTCACATGCTCCGGGTGGCCACATGCTCCCATGACGTCACAGTCACATGCTCCGGAGCCACCCGGAGCTTGTGACTGTGAGGTCATGAGAGGCCTATATAAATCGGAGCGCACCGCACACCCAGCATTACAGCGGGAGGAAGCGACGTGTCAACATCGAAGAGGAGACGAGGGAAGAAGGAGATGGCGAAGACCGGTCCCTGCTAGCAAAAGAGCTGGAAGAAGATAGCGGTGGCCTGGCAGAAGGAAGAAAGAACTGGAGAGCGAGAGAAGAAGAGGGAAGAAGGCGACGGAGAAGACCGGGCCCCGCTAGCAAAAGAGCTGGAAGAAGATAGCGGAGGCCCGGCAGAAGGAAGAAAGAACCGGAGACGACACTGGAGACCCCCGAAGTCGGAAGAAGACCCCCGGAGCTGTGTAATAAATTACTTTAAAAACCTGTGAAGTGTTTTTTTTGATTGACATTTTTTTCCACCAGGTGAATGGGTAGGGGTACGATGTACCCCATACTCATTCACATAGGGTGGGGGGCCGGGATCTGGGGGCCCCCTTATTAAAGGGGGGCTCCCGGATTCCGATAAGCCCCCCGCCCGCAGACCCTGACAACCAATGGCCAGGGTTGTCGGGAAGAGGCCCTGTCCTCATCAACATGTGGGCAGGGTGCTTTGGGGTGGGGGGGCCGCAGGTCGCCCCCCTGCCCCAAAGCACCAAACCTCCCATGTTGAGGACATGCGGCCTGGTACAGTTCAGGAGGGAGGGGGGCACTCTCTCGTCCCCCCTCTTTTCCTGCGGCCTGCCAGGTTGCGTGCTCGGATAAGGGTCTGGTTTGGATTTTGGGGGGACCCCCACGCCGTTTTTTCGGCTTAGGGGGTTCCCCTTATAATCCATACCAGACCGAAGGGCCTGGTATGCTCCTGGAGGGGAACCCATGCCGGTTTTTTAATTTAAAATTTGGCGTGGAGTTCCCCCTCAAGATCAGCAGAGCACAAGTCGCATGCCAAAGTCGGATCATGGAAGACTGCGGTCCGACTTTGATCCGACTTCAATGATAGTCAATGGGCTGAAGTAGGATCAAAGTCGGACCAAATTAGTACAGAGAGCATTTTCAAAGTCGGACCGACATGTGTCGGACCAGTTAAGACGGCTCCCATAGGGAAACATTGATTTTCACACGTCATGCGACATGAGCTCCCAATGTCGGAGCGTTTGTCGGACAAGTGTGAACCCGGCCTGATCCTACTTCAGCCCATTGAATATCATTGAAGTCAGATCAAAGTAGTCCTAACCATCGGACTTTTGACATCCGACATGGTGATTACAGCAGCAGTAAAAGGAATTTATCTCACCCTGGAATTGTTTTGATTGGTCAAAGGACAAGTCAGACTAGCACAAAGTCGGATCAAAGTAGTATCCTGTTCATGAAAGTCGGATGGATGTCGGACCAATGTAGGATCAATGTAGGACTGATGTCGCAGAGCAAATCAGGATGAAAGTTGTATGACTGTCGTGTCATACCAGTGTGAACCCAGCCTAAAGCCGCAAGCAGTTTTAAATGACTTTTTTTCCTTTAGAAATGTCATTTTGTGCAGGGACAGTTCTAAACACGGGAAACACGTGCCACTTCACAGGCATACTTTAGACACCCCCCAGGTACGATATTTAAAGGAATATTTTACTTTTTTTTTTTTCACTATAGGCATCATTAAAATCACTGCTCCCGAAAAAACGTCCATTTTTAAAACCTCTTTTTGCATTGATACATGTCCCCTGGGGCAGGACCCGGGTCCCCAAACCCTTTTTAGGACAATAACATGCATATTAGCCGTTATAATTAGCACTTTAAATTTCGAACGTTCGCGTCCATTGTATTTAATAGGGTTCTAAAGTTTGCGCAAACTTTCGGTCCGTTCGCAGGTTCTGGTGCAAACCGAACCGGGGGGGGGGGGGGGGTGTTCGGCTCATCCCTAATAATAGAGCCAAAATATAAAAAATTCAAACAGACAGTGCAAAACCTCATGTCCATATGCACTCAATCTGAGGCAGGACAAGATAAAGTGTACAATAGGGATGGGCGAACGGTTCGGCCCGAGCATAAGTTTGGGCCGAATCTTGGATGTTCGGATGTTCTGCGAACAACGAACAATATTCGGAGTTCAGGGCAAATCTGAAAGCCGCGGAACCCCGTTAAAGTCTATAGGACACTAAAATTAGCACTTTCGGTTTTTCATGTAAAAGGCTTATATGCCGGAGCGAAAAAGAAAAAAAAATGCAACAGTTCCGCCTCCATGGGAGGCTCCCGCCGAGTGACGCTTCTTCTCGCTTTGACAGCTGTTACATATCTGAGGGTGGGGCCACCCGGTGACATAAACGGGTGACCTGACCCCTTCTCTGACACCACAGGGGTTTCCTGTGGCATCAGAGGGGGCGGTGTCACCCGTTTACGTCACCGGGTTTCCCCGCTCTCAGCTATATAACAGCTGTCACCGGCGGGAGAAGCGTCACTCGGCAGGAGCCTCCCATGGAGGCGGAACTGTTGCGGCTTTTTTTTTTCTTTTTCGGTCGTTTGGCGGCGTGTATTTACATCGCTGGACATTTTTTTTTTAATAAAAGGACTTGTCACAAGCTGTCTCTTTTCTTTTTTACCATTTTTAAAACTTTTTTTTGCATTGATACATGTCCCCTGGGATAGGACCCGGGTCCCCAAACACTTTTTATGGCAATAACTTGCATATAATAGGGGTGCTGAATTTAATCGTTGCATCGATGCATCGCGATTCGGGGGTCCCCGATGCGGCATCGATGCGTCTGTCCCCAATAATCGATTATGGGTGACGTCATCCCTACTTGCCCCACCCCTCCCGGGAGAGCGCTCCGAGCACATCCTATTAAAATGACAGTTTTGTAATAAATGCCGTTATAATCGATTAAGTGGCTGCTCGTGCTTTTTAAAATATATGCAGCTTCATACCTGCATTTCTGTCTGTATACAGTCAGTATATTTCGCTCATGTGACTGCATGGTCCGGCCAGCCTCTCACCTCTCACGTCTCCCCTGACGTCAGCCCCGCCCGCCTCTCTTGTTATCTGATAGCTACAGTCGGTGAGCAGGGCTGAGAACTTCCACTGATGTCCGGAGACAGAGAGGAGAACGAGAGACGTGAGAGGTGGGCCGTAGCGGACAGAAATGCAGGTATGAAGCTGCATATATTTTAAAAAGCTCATACAGCAGTGGCCACTTAATGGATTATAACGGCATATATTACAAAACGGGAATTAACAGCAGTACTCCTTTTTTTTTTTTTTTAACAGGGAAAAAACAGTACTACTCCTACACGTGCTCTGTGCTGAGATTTCCCTGGCTTCCCGTTTGCACATTCCACTGTATTAACTCCTAGTGTTTTGGAATGTGCAAACTTGGGAGCCCAGAGAAATTTCAACAGAGAAAGTACAAGGAACTTCACAGGGCTGTTTGCTGTGGATTCTAATCCCTCCTGACCTCCCACCAGCCACATGCGTGAATTCTTGTACCCTGTAGTGCACCGGATTAGTGCACTTTTTAAAGAAAAGTTTCACCGTTTTTTAGTTTAATAAATATCAGCAGCTACAAAAAGTGTAGCTGCTGACTTTTATTAAACCGACACTTACCTGTCCCACAGTCCAGCGATGCGGCCCTCGACGCCGTCATATCTTCTGTGGGCACCTGGCCATGATAGCTTACAGCTTCATGGCCAGGCACGCACTGTGCTCTGCCATTGGCCAGCCAATCTTCTGGGACCTGTGTTGTGTCCCAGAAGATCGCTGGCAGGGAGGGGCCACCTAAGGCGAGCGGAGGAGTCACCTAGGCGGCCGGGACAGGAAGTCCAACTAAAAAGAGGACACCCCCCCCAAAAAAATGACATGCCAAATGTGACATGTCAGGGGGCAAGGAGTGCTAAAAACGGAAGTTCCACTTTTGGGTGTAACTCCACTTTAAAGGAGTGAGGTCGTTTTTATTTCAAAGCAGAGTTCAGTAATTTTTTTGTTTTATTAAAAGTCAGCAGCTACAAAAAAAAAGTGTATCTTTTGACTTTTAATAAAAGACACTCACCTGTCCCACAATCTCCACGGCGCTGGCAATACTACTGTGGGCATCCGGCTGTGACAGCTTGCAGCTTCACAGCCGGGTGCGCATGTCTCACTGCGCTGTCCTGCATAGCCTGGCAATCTTCTGGGACCTGTGATGTGTCTCAGAAGATTGCAGGGAGGAAGGGCTGCCTAGGCGGCCCAAGTGGAAGATGCGCACCCCTAGCATATAAGCCTTTAAAATGATTGATTTTTCATGTTCGTGTCCCATAGACTTTAACGGTGTTCATGTGTTCGAACAAATTGTTTGCCTGTTCGCAAGTTCTGGTGCGAACCAAAGCGGGGGGGGGGGGGGGGGGTGTTCGGCTCATCCTTAGTGTACAAGTAACTTAGAGAAAAGTATCAAAAAATTATTCTGTGGTCAATCTTCGTGATAATCACAATAACTTTGTGCTCACAGAGCGCTTACCTCAAAGAGGAATATAATCAGCTTTCTTAATGTTATAGAGTCAGGGCAAAAAACAAACTCCCAATCTCCAGGGGCCTCAAATTCACGATGGTGGAGGAGCCGTTTGGGAATCTTCAATGGTGGCAATGGCTTTCTAGACTTCAGATTGTATGTGGATCTCCCGGTTTATAAGTTTATAAAAGGAGATCCACATACAATCTGAAGTCTAGAAAGCCATCGCCACCAGTTTGTTACAGATAACAAGTAAAAAAAAAAAGGCATACATAATACAGAATTGAACAACCAGGGCTCAGTAATAGGCAGAGTAAATAGGCAGAGGCATAACAAAATATAGAGCCCTGATGATAATAATGGGGTAACATAAGGCAACACAAGTTGAACATATATTTGAGTGAATGTAGGGGAAGGGGAATGGAAAAGGTAAAGAGAATAGGAAGAAAGGAGGGAGGGGGAGGGGGAGGGTGGGTGAGGGGTGGGAGAAGCAGAATGATTGAAGTATGGCGGTATAGTTAGAAGAGAAGCAGTAACAATCCATCACATGTATACATTCTCTATGATACAACTTACGTGGTAAGCAACTGGAATTCAGAAGAGTATGAGAATAAGACCCAAGGTTGCCAGATTTCTTTAAAATTGGTGCTATTCTCTTTTTTCATAGCTGCAATTTCTTCCATTTTGTGTATATGGTGTATTTTATCCAACCAGTCCCTAATTTTTGGCACCCGTTTGGTCTTCCAATGAAGGGGTATGAGTGTTTTCGCTGCAAGGAGGAGATGTCTAGTAAGGGATTTCTTATATTTGCTTATGGTGAAATTGTTAACGTTAATCAGGCAGGCTGCTGCTGTAAGATTGAGATTGGTTTCAGTTATGAATTGGACCCATTTCCTGATCTCATCCCAGTACTCTAGGATTTTTGGACACTCCCACCAAATATGGAGGAAGGAACCAATATCATGGTCACAACGCCAGCACGCATCTGAGGCTGCGGTGGACCATCTCCCGAACCTCTGGGGTGTAATGTACCATTGGGTAAGGATTTTGTAAGAGATCTCCTGATATTTAGAGCTTAAGGAGCATTTGTGTGCCATTATACATGCCTTCTCCCATTGCTGTGTCAATATCTTAATTTTGAGGTCGTTTTCCCATTTAGCCTTATGTTTCAAGTCGTCTGTGTGCTGAGCCTGGTTTAACCAGGAATAGGCTAGAGAAGTGGTATGAGCTACTGAGGATCTCTTGAAGCAGAGATTCTCAAATGGGGACATTGGCATGCAGTACAATGGCCTAAATTTGCTATTAATCAGGAAAACTCCTAGTTGCAAGTAAAACCAGAGGCCCGGGAACGCCCCCCATTCTGCCAGCAGTGCATCCAAAGATTTGACCTTTGAATCTGATAGGCATTGGGAGGTTGTGCATGGGTGCACTTCTTTCAGGTGTTGGCCAGGGACAAAATCAGGGTTGTTAGTGACCGGGGTCAGAGGCCCAGGTATGGAGGCAATGTTGTGTTTGCCTGCAATTTTGTGCCAGACCTGAAGGGTGTTTGCTACTAAGGGGTGTGTCTGATTTTTGTCTGTTTTGGAGTGTAGTGTCCAAGGGTAGAAAAGTAGGTTGTTTGGAGTTAAGCTTTGTTCCAGTTGGATCCAATCTTTTTCCTGACCATGGCAGTGCCAGTCAAGTATCCTAGTAATGTGGGAGGCTTGGTAATATTTTTTAAAGTCAGGCAAACCTATTCCTCCTCTGTTTTTGGAGCGCGTCAGTAAATTGAAATTAATTATTGGTTTCTTGTCTGCCCATAGGAAGCATCTCTGGGCTCTGAGGAGGCTTGTGAAAAAAGCCTCTGGGATTTTAATAAGAAGTGCATTGAAGAGGTAGAGCAGTCTTGGGAGGACCGTCATTTTTAAAATTGAGGCTCTGCCAAACCACGAGAAGGTCTTAGAGGACCATATTCGTAGTTCTCTAGTCAGTGAGTTAAGTAGTGGCTTGTAGTTGTAATGGTAAAGAGAGTCTAAATTGTCAGTCAGGTGTATTCCTAGGTATTTCAATGTATTTCGTTCCCATCTATAGTTGTAGTTGTCCTTCATTAATTTTAATTGATCAGGAGGGAGATTAATATTCAGGGCTTCAGATTTGGATTGGTTAATCTTAAAATTGGATATAAATCCAAACGTCTCAAAAGTTATTTTTAAGTTAGGGATGGATATATGCGGTTGTGATAGGAAAAATAATAGATCGTACATTGTATTCTCTCTTTCCTATCTTAAAGCCCGAGACATCATCTGCTATGTTTATTTTCCTTATCAGGGGCTCCAGAGAGATGACGAAGAGAAGGGGGGGAGAGGGGGCATCCCTAGCGTGTACCGTTGTGGATCCTAATGGATTCAGAAAAGGTATTGTTGACTTTGACCTTTGCATGCGGATTCCGATAGAGGGCTGAGATCCATGAAAGCATATTTTCATTCAGGCCAATATGGGAGCATGTAAGTAGGGAAAACACATGTAAGAGTCGACAATACTGCATACCCCAAAGGCGTTGTCATGGAGGTCCTGCCAGAAGCAGGCGTCCTGGTCTTCCTGATTCTCGGTTGCGCATGCTCCGCCCTGCAGGTGGCGCCAGAGGGGCTATTTAAACCTGTCAATCGCAGACAGTCCCTGCTGTCTGCTCTACAGCGTTGAGTACCTGAAAACCTGATCTGAAGACTTACCTGTGTTTGACCCGGCCTGCCTGTGACTTCTCCAGTTTTCTGCCTGCATCCGACCCCTGGCTTGTTGTGACCTCTCCTCTGTCTGATCCCTCTGTACCTTGCTGCCAGCCAGTTAACCGACCCGGCTTGTCTGACCAAGCTCACTGTTCCTAGTTCCGGTCCAGTCTGCTAAGCTGATCCAGTTTGCTGAGTTCCTGTGTTCCTGGTTCCAGTCCAGTCTGCTAAGCTGATCCAGTCTGCTGAGTTCCTGTGTTCCTAGTTCCGGTCCAGTCTGCTAAGCTGATCCAGTTTGCTGAGTTCCTGTGTTCCTGGTTCCAGTCCAGTCTGCTAAGCTGATCCAGTCTGCTGAGTTCCTGTGTTCCTGGTTCCGGTCCAGTCTGCTAAGCTGATCCAGTTTGCTGAGTTCCTGTGTTCCTGGTTCCGGTCCCGTCTGCTGAACGATTCCAGTTTGCTGAGTGTTCCTGATTCCAGTTCGACCTGCTGTGTTTCAGTGTGCCTACCAAGTCTGCATACCTACCTTCACCTTGGTTGATCCTGCCAGGCACTCGTACCCCTCCTACCTCCGCGCCTGCTGTTACCTTACCAGGGGCCGCTGGTGGGAGCCGTAAGGGAGGCCTTCCTCTGCAAGTCCGGGCTCATCACTGCTAGGTACGTGACAGTAGCAGACAGCCATGTCTGAGCCCGAGCAGGGAGCCTCACCTATGGAGGAACTATGTCGGCACCTGGCAGGATTGGCTGAAGCGGTCAAGAACCTCCAGCAAGGCTACACCCATCTGGAAGAACAAGTGCAGGTCCTCTCCAACCCCTCTGGAGCCCAAGGGGGATCCCATACCTCTACCTCCACTGCTGGGGCAGGATCCTCACCCACAGTTGTCATGCTTCCTCCGGAGCCCAGGGTCCCTACACCCGAAAGATTCTCCGGGGATCGAAGCAAGTTTAGGGCTTTTCGTAATTCCTGCGAACTCTACTTCGCTCTGCAGCCTCGCACCTTCTCCTTGGAAGCCACCAAGGTGGGCTTTGTGATGTCCCTGCTTTCCGGAGACCCTCAGAGCTGGGCCCACCGTCTCTTGGAACGGAAAGATATGGCGTTAAACAACCTTACTGCCTTCTTCGACGCCATGGCTCAGCTATATGAAGATTCCCAGCTCTCAGTAACCGCAGAGACCGCCTTGCGCACCCTTCAGCAGGGGCGCAGAGCAGCAGAGGACTACGTAGCGGAATTTAGACGGTGGAGCGCAGATACCAATTGGAATGACGCCGCCCTCCGCCATCAGTTCCGCATAGGTCTGTCCGACCCTCTGAAAGACGAGCTCGCTAGGGTTGGCATACCACCAACCCTGAATTCACTAATTGACTTAACAATCCAGATCGACCGACGTCTCAGGGAACGAAGGGCTGAGAGGTCCACGGGCTTCTCCCGCCTGACCTGGATGCTTCCCCGGGCTCCCAGCCATCTGCACCCAGCACCTGTTGCACCTCCAGCCGCTACATCTGACATACCCGAGCCCATGCAGCTCGGAGTGCTTCGTCCTCCCCTCTCCCAACAGGAACGCCAACGTCGCCAAGTGAACAATCTGTGCCTGTACTGCGGGGAACCCGGACACTTCGTTATAAATTGTCCCCTGAAACTTCGTAAGTGTCTTTCAGTATCTTCTGACACTACCAACCCACAGGCCAAGTCCACATCTCACCTTGCTCTCTCTGTCTCGTTACAGCTCCCAGGAAGGACTCTGCAAGTGCCCGCTATTATTGATTCCGGGGCTTGCAGCTGCTTTATGGACTCAGCCTTTGCCATCAAGCACCAGATCCCTCTTGTCACCAAGACCCATGGACTATGTGTGCATTTGGCTGATGGGTCCATCATTAAGTGTGGACCAGTGGTCCAAGAGACCGCCCCTTTACCCGCTACCATCTCCACCATCTCCGGAACCCACCAAGAATACTTACGCCTGGACATTATCTCTTCCCCATTGTTCCCTGTGATCCTTGGTATACCTTGGCTACAGGTCCACAACCCTACCATCAACTGGGCCACGGGGTTGGTGACCTTTTCTTCTCCTTACTGCCAGCAATCCTGCGGGACACTCAAAACCCCTGGGCCGGCCACCCTCTTATGTATCAATACGGAGGCTGGAATACGGCAATCCATCCCTGAGGTCTACCATGACTTTCTTGATGTGTTTAGCAAACAAGGGGCAGAGACTCTACCACCTCATCGGGCCTATGATTGCCCCATTGACCTACTTCCCGGAGCGGCAATTCCGTTTGGCAGGATCTTCCCATTAACAGAGGTAGAACAGGGGGCACTAAAAGACTATATCGATGAAAACCTACAGAAAGGGTTCATTCGTCCGTCTACATCTCCAGCCGGTGCAGGCATCTTTTTCGTAGAGAAGAAGGATCATACCCTTCGACCCTGTGTGGACTATCGTGAATTAAATAAAATCGCAGTAAAAAACTGCTACCCTCTCCCCTTGGTACCGGAACTATTTCAGAGACTGGGAACAGCCATCATTTTTACCAAACTTGATCTCCGCGGAGCCTACAATCTGGTCCGCATCAAGGAGGGGGATGAGTGGAAGACCGCTTTCCGCACCCGATTCGGACATTTCGAGTACCGGGTAATGCCCTTCGGGTTGTGCAACGCCCCTGCCACTTTCCAGTATTTCATTAACAATGTGCTCTGGGACTTCCTAGATCTCTTTGTCATTGTCTACCTAGACGATATACTAATTTTTTCTTCCTCCCTTGATTCCCACCGCAGGCACGTCAGAAGTGTGTTGGCTCGGCTTCGCCAGCACGGCCTGTATGCGAAGGCCGAGAAGTGTGAATATGAGCTGGAAAGTATATCGTTCTTGGGACTAATTATCTCCAGCGAGGGCATCAAGATGGACCCTCAAAAGATTGCTGCAATCCTGGACTGGCCAGTCCCGGCGGACAAGAAGGGGATCCAACGTTTCGTTGGATTCGCCAACTTCTACCGCAAATTCATCAGAGGGTTCTCAGCCATCATCGCACCCATCACCCAGCTGACCAAACAAGGGATCCGTTTCCACTGGTCCCCTGAGACCCAAAAGGCCTTTGAGGCCCTGAAGGGTCTCTTTACCTCTGCCTCTATTTTGAAGCACCCAGATTCCTCATTACCGTTCGTCCTGGAGGTAGACGCCTCGGAAATTGCGGTAGGAACAATACTGTCCCAAAGACAGGGGACCAGAGCCTTGCTCCACCCAGTAGCTTTTTTCTCTCGCAAGTTATCTGCGGCAGAGAGGAACTACGACGTGGGGGATCGGGAATTGCTGGAGATCAAGTCCGCATTAGAGGAGTGGCGTTATCTGTTGGAGGGGGCTGCCCACCCGATTCTGATATTCACAGACCGCAAGAACCTGTACCTGAAGGCAGCGAAAAGGCTAAAACCACGACAAGCCAGGTGGGCGCTCTTCTTCTCCCGGTTCTCCTTCCATGTCACTTACCGTCCCGGTTCCAAGAACATTAAGCCCGATGCCCTCTCTCGGATGTTCCATAAGTCTAAGGAAACCTCTCCTCCAGACACCATTCTTGCTCCTGGAAACTTCCTTCTGCTTCAGGAAGACCTACTCTCCCGGATCAAGCAAGCCTCCACTGGGCAGAGACTCCCCTCCGAACCGGAATTGCAGGCCAAAGATGGGCTGTTTTGGTACCAGAACAGGATCTACGTACCTGAAGAGCTGAGAATAACCGTACTGGAACTCTGCCACGACCATGCCCTTGCCGGGCACTTTGGCATTGCCAAGACCACCGACTTGGTACAGCGTACCTTTTGGTGGCCTCGGCTCCGCGAGAACTGTAGGAAGTTTGTGGAGTCCTGCATAGTTTGTACCCGAAACAAGGGTTACAAATCCAAGGCCTGGGGACTACTGAGACCCCTACCCGTCCCAGACAGACCCTGGAAAATGCTGTCCATCGACTTTATCGTCGAGTTGCCTCCGGCTGAGAGTCACACCACTATCTTCGTGATAGTAGACCGTCTATCCAAGATGGCACATTTCATTCCCATGAAGGGGACTCCCTCAGCTCCCGAAACTGCACAGGTGTTCATCAGAGAGGTCGTCAGACTCCACGGGGTACCAGCCAATATTGTCTCCGACCGAGGGGTACAATTTACCTCCCGGTTTTGGAGATCCCTCTGCAAGGCTCTGGAGATAGAATTGTCACTTTCCTCTGCTTACCATCCCCAGACCAATGGACAGACTGAGAGGACTAACCAGACCCTTGAGCAGTACCTGCGCTGCTTCTCTTCATTCGCTCAGAATGACTGGGTTTTCCTGCTCCCATTGGCCGAGTTTGCCTATAACAACTCTACGCATTCCGCTACCAAGCAGTCCCCATTCTTCGCAAACTACGGTTTCCATCATACATTCCTGCCCAATTCCCTTCCTGAATGTACGGTGCCCGCAGTCCAGGAAAAGTTGAACTTCTTTTCATCCAACAACCAACTTCTGCAGGAAACCATGACCAAGACTCAGGAACACAACAAAACAATTTTTGACAGGAAGAGACGGGGTGAATTAATGCTGGCACCCGGCGACCAAGTATGGTTATCCACTTTAAACTTGAGGATGGCATGTCCCTCTAAGAAACTGGGCCCCAAATTCTTAGGGCCGTTTCCAGTCAAAAGGAAAATCAATGAAGTGGCTTATGAACTGGAGCTCCCTGACTCCCTCAAGATCCATCCGGTCTTCCATGTATCTCTGCTGAAGCCTTCAGTTCCCAACCCATTTCCAGGCCGAAGTCCGGCTCTCCCTGATCCTGTCATTGTAGACGGGGAGGAGGAATTCGAAGTGGAAGCCATTATGGATTTTAGAAGAAGGAATAACCAGAACCAATTTCTGATTAAGTGGAAGGGCTACGGAGCTGAAGAAAACTCTTGGGAGCCTGAGGAGAACATCCATGCTAGAAGCCTGGTGCAGTCCTTCAAGAGATCTCACCCTGAGAAGTTTGCCCGGATGGGCATCCGGAGGCTGCCCCTTGGGGGGGGGGCAATGTCATGGAGGTCCTGCCAGAAGC
Source organism: Rana muscosa (assembly GCA_029206835.1). NCBI lineage: Eukaryota > Metazoa > Chordata > Amphibia > Anura > Ranidae > Rana > Rana muscosa. Next base: position 1,216,714,747 of record CM055122.1, read on the forward strand.
AGGCGTCCTGGTCTTCCTGATTCTCGGTTGCGCATGCTCCGCCCTGCAGGTGGCGCCATAGGGGCTATTTAAACCTGTCAATCGCAGACAGTCCCTGCTGTCTGCTCTACAGCGTTGAGTACCTGAAAACCTGATCTGAAGACTTACCTGTGTTTGACCCGGCCTGCCTGTGACTTCTCCAGTTTTCTGCCTGCATCCGACCCCTGGCTTGTTGTGACCTCTCCTCTGTCTGATCCCTCTGTACCTTGCTGCCAGCCAGTTAACCGACCCGGCTTGTCTGACCAAGCTCACTGTTCCTAGTTCCGGTCCAGTCTGCTAAGCTGATCCAGTTTGCTGAGTTCCTGTGTTCCTGGTTCCAGTCCAGTCTGCTAAGCTGATCCAGTCTGCTGAGTTCCTGTGTTCCTAGTTCCGGTCCAGTCTGCTAAGCTGATCCAGTTTGCTGAGTTCCTGTGTTCCTGGTTCCAGTCCAGTCTGCTAAGCTGATCCAGTCTGCTGAGTTCCTGTGTTCCTGGTTCCGGTCCAGTCTGCTAAGCTGATCCAGTTTGCTGAGTTCCTGTGTTCCTGGTTCCGGTCCCGTCTGCTGAACGATTCCAGTTTGCTGAGTGTTCCTGATTCCAGTTCGACCTGCTGTGTTCCAGTGTGCCTACCAAGTCTGCATACCTACCTTCACCTTGGTTGATCCTGCCAGGCACTCGTACCCCTCCTACCTCCGCGCCTGCTGTTACCTTACCAGGGGCCGCTGGTGGGAGCCGTAAGGGAGGCCTTCCTCTGCAAGTCCGGGCTCATCACCGCTAGGTACGTGACAGGCGTACAAAAGCATGGAAGAAATTTTCCCCAGGGGGTTTTTAGCAGCAAAGTATTTATGAAAAATATGTTCAATTCAAAGTCTTTATTTTGTCATAAAATGAATTCAATGTACAAGAAATTACAAATATTAGCTCTGGTCTGCGACACAGATAACAACATATACCATCACCCATGGAAGACAATAAACCAAGGAGACCTGGATTTCCATTACATTGCAAGATTGTAATCCATATGAATACCCCGATGCATTTTGACCTTATCATTGCCGGTCTCTTCAGGGTTTTTTTTTAATTCTAGGAAAATGTTTATAAAATTCTAGTTTAGAAAAAATATCAATAATATAATACAGTATACAAAGCATCATCAGCATTGCACATGAACAAGAGTTATTACTGTTATGTCTCTACATATCTGGTAGTATATTTACCATTCCAGGGATGGAAAGGTGCAAATGTATCCCAGAGCCAGAGTTGCCTCGTGGCAGTTGCATTTGGTGGTCCCAAAATGTCCGCATGTCCCCTCCGCACCCTCAGATGGGCTCATGGTCCATGAGGCTTGAAAGGAGCCAGGCTCTTGGACCCCGAGAGGGAAGTGTGGGGCGAGGCACCTGCAAAATAGTATTAAGGAGTATAGATAAGCAACCAAGGGTTTGCTTAGGTATTCGGTGCCGCCCCATGGCTCCAGACTGATCCATGCTTCATCCAGAGCTGAGGGTATACAATGTTTGTTTTCTTTATGTTATGTATTCATTAATTTAATTTATTTATAGATTTATTTATCTTATAGTTAATGGAAATATTGATTTGCATAAACATATGATAATAAGTATACTACTTGTATGGAGATTAATGCCTATTTGATCAATTTGTGAAAATAACTATGCATTGAGTAAAGTGAAGTGTGCACAGGAGTGAAAACCATGTGGTAAATGATATCAAGAATGGTAAATTATAAGTGAAATATATAATGTGTATAAATGTGTAGGTGTTATTAACGTAATAGAGATTGTCTGATAAACAGAAATGTGTGTCACAACTGATGAGAATTACATGTGAAGTGAGACCAAAGTTATATGGAGAGTTAGTATGTTAATTATTTAAACGGATGCTTTCATAGCGTAAGAGTAATTAAATCAGATGTTCAATATGGAAGAAGCACCGACCAGTCAGGTGTGTCAAAAGGCTGCACTTACCGAGCATTCCCATCCTTTTATGTATGTGTTGAGTGGCATTCCAGAGATCACTACGGATTCCCTCGGAAAATGCACATTTTATATAGTGTTTGGGTTAAATATCCATTGGTTGCAGGTGCTTAGCTCCTCCCCCAACCCCCCTCCACACAGAGTCTCTGCCGCTGATATCGCGACACCCGCCTGGCCCCTTCGGCGTTCCGGAAGGCCTGTGCCCCGGCTCTACCGTCATCGCCAATGCAATCGCGTGATGTCATGACGTCACGCGCATGCGCGGCATAGCCGCGACTGCACGCAACGTTACAACCCATCCGGCGGTGATCAAGGTACGCTGCCGGCACGAAAAGTGCTCCCTCCAGTGGCTCTTCGAAAGAGCTCAACTGTGGGAACATTCAAGGGGAGAAACGCAGAAATGCACATCTCCCCACCGTGCCGGGAAGCCAAGTGGAGGAGCGCCCACCCGGTGCTGGGTGATAGGGGACATAGCGACACATCCCGGGTGGCCACCAAAAACCAAACATACATATTGTAAAGCATATATAAATGTGTACAATTAGTTTATCTTTGTCTCATATATCTTCATTAATTATGTTTTGAACTATGTTCGATGTAAAAAAGCTGAGAGTATATAATGTTAAACCAATTTAGAGAAAGAGGGGAGGGAAACATTTGTCTGTTTCACCCAAGGAGTTTCCTCCTAGACTTGGCCATCTTGGCTCTGTCTATATTTGACCGAATACCGGTTCCCTTTAGTTTTGGCTAATTTAGCCTTGTGCCAAAACCCTTTCATAGTCACCACCAGGTGACCGAAGGGAAGAAGCTACTAGGTCTTTCAAAAAATTGGGATATATATCAGTTCCTATATTATTTCGACTCACATGTGTTGGAGGGGAACTGGTGTTTAACCACCCCAAAGAAATACAAGTAGGGAAAACACATGTAAGAGTCGACAATACTGCATACCCCAAAGGCGTACAAAAGCATGGAAGAAATTTTCCCCAGGGGGTTTTTAGCAGCAAAGTATTTATGAAAAATATGTTCAATTCAAAGTCTTTATTTTGTCATAAAATGAATTCAATGTACAAGAAATTACAAATATTAGCTATGGTCTGCGACACAGATAACAACATATACCATCATCCATGGAAGACAATAAACCAAGGAGACCTGGATTTCCATTACATTGCAAGATTGTAATCCATATGAATAAATATATAATAAGTGTGGCGCTAATGAGAATTTAGGATAAAAGTCCTAAATATGGTAGGGTGTGAAAAATATTCTAATTTAATCAAAAACCCATGCTGGAAAATGTTTATAAAATTCTAGTTTAGAAAAAATATCAATAATATAATACAGTATACAAAACATCATCAGCATTGCACATGAACAAGAGTTATCACTGTTACGTCTCTACATATCTTGTAGTATATTTACCATTCCAGGGATGGAAAGGTGCAAATGTATCCCAGAGCCAGAGTTGCCTCGTGGCAGTTGCATTTGGTGGTCCCAAAATGTCCGCATGTCCCCTCCGCACCCTCAGATGGGCTCATGGTCCATGAGGCTTGAAAGGAGCCAGGCTCTTGGACCCCGAGAGGGAAGTGTGGGGCGAGGCACCTGCAAAATAGTATTAAGGAGTATAGATAAGCAACCAAGGGTTTGCTTAGGTATTCGGTGCCGCCCCATGGCTCCAGACTGATCCATGCTTCATCCAGAGCTGAGGGTATACAATGTTTGTTTTCTTTATGTTATGTATTCATTAATTTAATTTATTTATAGATTTATTTATCTTATAGTTAATGGAAATATTGATTTGCATAAACATATGATAATAAGTATACTACTTGTATGGAGATTAATGCCTATTTGATCAATTTGTGAAAATAACTATGCATTGAGTAAAGTGAAGTGTGCACAGGAGTGAAAACCATGTGGTAAATGATATCAAGAATGGTAAATTATAAGTGAAATATATAATGTGTATAAATGTGTAGGTGTTATTAACGTAATAGAGATTGTCTGATAAACAGAAATGTGTGTCACAACTGATGAGAATTACCTGTGAAGTGAGACCAAAGTTATATGGAGAGTTAGTATGTTAATTATTTAAACGGATGCTTTCATAGCGTAAGAGTAATTAAATCAGATGTTCAATATGGAAGAAGCACCGACCAGTCAGGTGTGTCAAAAGGCTGCACTTACCGAGCATTCCCATCCTTTTATGTATGTGTTGAGTGGCATTCCAGAGATCACTACGGATTCCCTCGGAAAATGCACATTTTATATAGTGTTTGGGTTAAATACCCATTGGTTGCAGGTGCTTAGCTCCTCCCCCAACCCCCCTCCACACAGAGTCTCTGCCGCTGATATCGCGACACCCGCCTGGCCCCTTCGGCGTTCCGGAAGGCCTGTGCCCCGGCTCTACCGTCATCGCCAACGCAATCGCGTGATGTCATGACGTCATGCGCATGCGCGGCATAGCCGCGACTGCACGCAACGTTACAACCCATCCGGCGGTGATCAAGGTACGCCGCCGGCACGAAAAGTGCTCCCTCCAGTGGCTCTTCGAAAGAGCTCAACTGTGGGAACATTCAAGGGGAGAAACGCAGAAATGCACATCTCCCCACCGTGCCGGGAAGCCAAGTGGAGGAGCGCCCACCCGGTGCTGGGTGATAGGGGACATAGCGACACATCCCGGGTGGCCACCAAAAACCAAACATACATATTGTAAAGCATATATAAATGTGTACAATTAGTTTATCTTTGTCTCATATATCTTCATTAATTATGTTTTGAACTATGTTCGATGTAAAAAAGCTGAGAGTATATAATGTTCAACCAATTTAGAGAAAGAGGGGAGGGAAACATTTGTCTGTTTCACCCAAGGAGTTTCCTCCTAGACTTGGCCATCTTGGCTCTGTCTATATTTGACCGAATACCGGTTCCCTTTAGTTTTGGCTAATTTAGCCTTGTGCCAAAACCCTTTCATAGTCACCACCAGGTGACCGAAGGGAAGAAGCTACTAGGTCTTTCAAAAAATTGGGATATATATCAGTTCCTATATTATTTCGACTCACATGTGTTGGAGGGGAACTGGTGTTTAACCACCCCAAAGAAATACAAGTAGGGAAAACACATGTAAGAGTCGACAATACTGCATACCCCAAAGGCGTACAAAAGCATGGAAGAAATTTTCCCCAGGGGGTTTTTAGCAGCAAGGTATTTATGAAAAATATGTTCAATTCAAAGTCTTTATTTTGTCATAAAATGAATTCAATGTACAAGAAATTACAAATATTAGCTATGGTCTGCGACACAGATAACAACATATACCATCACCCATGGAAGACAATAAACCAAGGAGACCTGGATTTCCATTACATTGGAAGATTGTAATCCATATGAATACCCTGATGCATTTTGACCTTATCATTGCCGGTCTCTTCAGGGTTTTTTTTAATTCTAGGAAAATGTTTATACAATTCTAGTTTAGAAAAAATATCAATAATATAATACAGTATACAAAACATCATCAGCATTGCACATGAACAAGAGTTATCACTGTTACGTCTCTACATATCTGGTAGTATATTTACCATTCCAGGGATGGAAAGGTGCAAATGTATCCCAGAGCCAGAGTTGCCTCGTGGCAGTTGCATTTGGTGGTCCCAAAATGTCCGCATGTCCCCTCCGCACCCTCAGATGGGCTCATGGTCTATGAGGCTTGCAAGGAGCCAGGCTCTTGGACCCCGAGAGGGAAGTGTGGGGCGAGGCACCTGCAAAATAGTATTAAGGAGTATAGATAAGCAACCAAGGGTTTGCTTAGGTATTCGGTGCCGCCCCATGGCTCCAGACTGATCCATGCTTCATCCAGAGCTGAGGGTATACAATGTTTGTTTTCTTTATGTTATGTATTCATTAATTTAATTTATTTATAGATTTATTTATCTTATAGTTAATGGAAATATTGATTTGCATAAACATATGATAATAAGTATACTACTTGTATGGAGATTAATGCCTATTTGATCAATTTGTGAAAATAACTATGCATTGAGTAAAGTGAAGTGTGCACAGGAGTGAAAACCATGTGGTAAATGATATCAAGAATGGTAAATTATAAGTGAAATATATAATGTGTATAAATGTGTAGGTGTTATTAACGTAATAGAGATTGTCTGATAAACAGAAATGTGTGTCACAACTGATGAGAATTACATGTGAAGTGAGACCAAAGTTATATGGAGAGTTAGTATGTTAATTATTTAAACGGATGCTTTCATAGCGTAAGAGTAATTAAATCAGATGTTCAATATGGAAGAAGCACCGACCAGTCAGGTGTGTCAAAAGGCTGCACTTACCGAGCATTCCCATCCTTTTATGTATGTGTTGAGTGGCATTCCAGAGATCACTACGGATTCCCTCGGAAAATGCACATTTTATATAGTGTTTGGGTTAAATACCCATTGGTTGCAGGTGCTTAGCTCCTCCCCCAACCCCCCTCCACACAGAGTCTCTGCCGCTGATATCGCGACACCCGCCTGGCCCCTTCGGCGTTCCGGAAGGCCTGTGCCCCGGCTCTACCGTCATCGCCAATGCAATCGCGTGATGTCATGACGTCACGCGCATGCGCGGCATAGCCGCGACTGCACGCAACGTTACAACCCATCCGGCGGTGATCAAGGTACGCCGCCGGCACGAAAAGTGCTCCCTCCAGTGGCTCTTCGAAAGAGCTCAACTGTGGGAACATTCAAGGGGAGAAACGCAGAAATGCACATCTCCCCACCGTGCCGGGAAGCCAAGTGGAGGAGCGCCCACCCGGTGCTGGGTGATAGGGGACATAGCGACACATCCCGGGTGGCCACCAAAAACCAAACATACATATTGTAAAGCATATATAAATGTGTACAATTAGTTTATCTTTGTCTCATATATCTTCATTAATTATGTTTTGAACTATGTTCGATGTAAAAAAGCTGAGAGTATATAATGTTAAACCAATTTAGAGAAAGAGGGGAGGGAAACATTTGTCTGTTTCACCCAAGGAGTTTCCTCCTAGACTTGGCCATCTTGGCTCTGTCTATATTTGACCGAATACCGGTTCCCTTTAGTTTTGGCTAATTTAGCCTTGTGCCAAAACCCTTTCATAGTCACCACCAGGTGACCGAAGGGAAGAAGCTACTAGGTCTTTCAAAAAATTGGGATATATATCAGTTCCTATATTATTTAGACTCACATGTGTTGGAGGGGAACTGGTGTTTAACCACCCCAAAGAAATACAAGTAGGGAAAACACATGTAAGAGTCGACAATACTGCATACCCCAAAGGCGTACAAAAGCATGGAAGAAATTTTCCCCAGGGGGTTTTTAGCAGCAAAGTATTTATGAAAAATATGTTCAATTCAAAGTCTTTATTTTGTCATAAAATGAATTCAATGTACAAGAAATTACAAATATTAGCTATGGTCTGCGACACAGATAACAACATATACCATCACCCATGGAAGACAATAAACCAAGGAGACCTGGATTTCCATTACATTGCAAGATTGTAATCCATATGAATAAATATATAATAAGTGTGGCGCTAATGAGAATTTAGGATAAAAGTCCTAAATATGGTAGGGTGTGAAAAATATTCTAATTTAATCAAAAACCCATGCTGGTATATATTTCGAAATTAGTGAAAAATATAGAAATACATATATAGCATAAATAAGTGTCTGTAATCCTTCTGTGATTACAAGTATTTAACCAACATATTAATGTACAACAAAAATTATAGTGCAAATATTATGTTGTGAAACATGAATAGCAATAGAGTGATAATCCTAAACCAGTGAAATAGGAATTATATTTCTATCAGACATCAAAGATGAGTATGTGTCCCTGTAGTTGTCTAACAATAGACAAAGTACCATCCAAAAAGACCAAAGTCCAATGTGGGATTGGTTTAGAATACGTAGATATGGATGTTCAATGTGGATATACGTGGTAACACCCGGGAGTGCCTTCACCTTGTGTCAATGGGGGAGAGATAAGGTACTCTTACCAGCTGGGATGGATCCAACACACCGTACGGCGGTGGATCTTCAAGACTTTGTCCACTTCGTGGATGGATCAGACAGCCAGGCTTTGTAGAGACGACCAAGATCTATAGAACACCTCCTCCCAGGATCAATGGCAATCCAACCAGGAAAAATCTGGATAGGCGGGTAGCAGCTACCTTATCTATTCATAACCATGGAAAACAAAAAATTGCTCCACATGGTGTAAATCCAAAAAAGATTTATTAAAAATTTTTATCCATAAAAAGTTCACACAGTATGAACATCCAAAACAAAACTCCAAAGCATAACAAAGAAATCCAAAAAATCCACACTCTAGAATATAAATAGGCAGCGTGATAGGAACAGCAAGAGCTGGTGTATTTGTCCCGACCGGTTTCGTCTAATAAGACTTCTACTGGGGTATCTATCTTATTAGACGAAACCGGTCGGGACAAATACACCAGCTCTTGCTGTTCCTATCACGCTGCCTATTTATATTCTAGAGTGTGGATTTTTTGGATTTCTTTGTTATGCTTTGGAGTTTTGTTTTGGATGTTCATACTGTGTGAACTTTTTATGGATAAAAATTTTTAATAAATCTTTTTTGGATTTACACCATGTGGAGCAATTTTTTGTTTTCCATGGTTATGAATGGATAAGGTAGCTGCTACCCGCCTATCCGGATTTTTCCTGGTTGGATTGCCATTGATCCTGGGAGGAGGTATTCTATAGATCTTGGTCGTCTCTACAAAGCCTGGCTGTCTGATCTGTCCACGAAGTGGACAAAGTCTTGAAGATCCACCGCCGTACGGTGTGTTGGATCCATCCCAGCTGGTAAGAGTACCTTATCTCTCCCCCATTGACACAAGGTGAAGGCACTCCCGGGTGTTACCACGTATATCCACATTGAACATCCATATCTACGTATTCTATAACAATCCCACATTGGACTTTGGTCTTTTTGGATGGTACTTTGTCTATTGTTAGACAACTACAGGGACACATACTCATCTTTGATGTCTGATAGAAATATAATTCCTATTTCACTGGTTTAGGATTATCACTCTATTGCTATTCATGTTTCACAACATAATATTTGCACTATAATTTTTGTTGTACATTAATATGTTGGTTAAATACTTGTAATCACAGAAGGATTACAGACACTTATATATGCTATATATGTATTTCTATATTTTTCACTAATTTCGAAATATATACCAGCATGGGTTTTTGATTAAATTAGAATATTTTTCACACCCTACCATATTTAGGACTTTTATCCTAAATTCTCATTAGCGCCACACTTATTATATATTTACACTTAATTAATTTTGTCTGATTTTGGTGTTTGGCTGCTGTTGCTACAATATTCTTGGGTTGGCGCAGTATTATATAATTTTATTTGTTTCAATCCATATGAATACCCCGATGCATTTTGACCTTATCATTGCCGGTCTCTTCAGGGTTTTTTTTAATTCTAGGAAAATGTTTATAAAATTCTAGTTTAGAAAAAATATCAATAATATAATACAGTATACAAAACATCATCAGCATTGCACATGAACAAGAGTTATCACTGTTACGTCTCTACATATCTGGTAGTATATTTACCATTCCAGGGATGGAAAGGTGCAAATGTATCCCAGAGCCAGAGTTGCCTCGTGGCAGTTGCATTTGGTGGTCCCAAAATGTCCGCATGTCCCCTCCGCACCCTCAGATGGGCTCATGGTCCATGAGGCTTGCAAGGAGCCAGGCTCTTGGACCCCGAGAGGGAAGTGTGGGGCGAGGCACCTGCAAAATAGTATTAAGGAGTATAGATAAGCAACCAAGGGTTTGCTTAGGTATTCGGTGCCGCCCCATGGCTCCAGACTGATCCATGCTTCATCCAGAGCTGAGGGTATACAATGTTTGTTTTCTTTATGTTATGTATTCATTAATTTAATTTATTTATAGATTTATTTATCTTATAGTTAATGGAAATATTGATTTGCATAAACATATGATAATAAGTATACTACTTGTATGTAGATTAATGCCTATTTGATCAATTTGTGAAAATAACTATGCATTGAGTAAAGTGAAGTGTGCACAGGAGTGAAAACCATGTGGTAAATGATATCAAGAATGGTAAATTATAAGTGAAATATATAATGTGTATAAATGTGTAGGTGTTATTAACGTAATAGAGATTGTCTGATAAACAGAAATGTGTGTCACAACTGATGAGAATTACATGTGAAGTGAGACCAAAGTTATATGGAGAGTTAGTATGTTAATTATTTAAACGGATGCTTTCATAGCGTAAGAGTAATTAAATCAGATGTTCAATATGGAAGAAGCACCGACCAGTCAGGTGTGTCAAAAGGCTGCACTTACCGAGCATTCCCATCCTTTTATGTATGTGTTGAGTGGCATTCCAGAGATCACTACGGATTCCCTCGGAAAATGCACATTTTATATAGTGTTTGGGTTAAATACCCATTGGTTGCTGGTGCTTAGCTCCTCCCCCAACCCCCCTCCACACAGAGTCTCTGCCGCTGATATCACGACACCCGCCTGGCCCCCTCGGCGTTCCGGAAGGCCTGTGCCCCGGCTCTACCGTCATCGCCAACGCAATCGCGTGATGTCATGACGTCACGCGCATGCGCGGCATAGCCGCGACTGCACGCAACGTTACAACCCATCCGGCGGTGATCAAGGTACGCCGCCGGCACGAAAAGTGCTCCCTCCAGTGGCTCTTCAAAAGAGCTCAACTGTGGGAACATTCAAGGGGAGAAACGCAGAAATGCACATCTCCCCACCGTGCCGGGAAGCCAAGTGGAGGAGCGCCCACCCGGTGCTGGGTGATAGGGGACATAGCGACACATCCCGGGTGGCCACCAAAAATCAAACATACATATTGTAAAGCATATATAAATGTGTACAATTAGTTTATCTTTGTCTCATATATCTTCATTAATTATGTTTTGAACTATGTTCGATGTAAAAAAGCTGAGAGTATATAATGTTCAACCAATTTAGAGAAAGAGGGGAGGGAAACATTTGTCTGTTTCACCCAAGGAGTTTCCTCCTAGACTTGGCCATCTTGGCTCTGTCTATATTTGACCGAATACCGGTTCCCTTTAGTTTTGGCTAATTTAGCCTTGTGCCAAAACCCTTTCATAGTCACCACCAGGTGACCGAAGGGAAGAAGCTACTAGGTCTTTCAAAAAATTGGGATATATATCAGTTCCTATATTATTTAGACTCACATGTGTTGGAGGGGAACTGGTGTTTAACCACCCCAAAGAAATACAAGTAGGGAAAACACATGTAAGAGTCGACAATACTGCATACCCCAAAGGCGTACAAAAGCATGGAAGAAATTTTCCCCAGGGGGTTTTTAGCAGCAAAGTATTTATGAAAAATATGTTCAATTCAAAGTCTTTATTTTGTCATAAAATGAATTCAATGTACAAGAAATTACAAATATTAGCTCTGGTCTGCGACACAGATAACAACATATACCATCACCCATGGAAGACAATAAACCAAGGAGACCTGGATTTTCATTACATTGCAAGATTGTAATCCATATGAATACCCCGATGCATTTCGACCTTTTCATTGCCGGTCTCTTCAGGGGGTTTTTTAGTTCTAGGAAAATGTTTATAAAATTCTAGTTTAGAAAAAATATCAATAATATAATACAGAATACAAAACATCATCAGCATTGCACATGAACAAGAGTTATCACCAGGGCCGGCCCTACCATGGGACCCGGTGGGACCATGGTCCCAGGCGGCACTTTAAGAGGGGCGGCAACAGGGGCGCACTGCCTGAGGACCTGGGTTTCCCTCCATCTAGTGTGCAGTGTCATACTGTACTGCATCGCTGGCGCCGCTGTCACTGGCCGCAGTGGCAAGACCCACTTCAAGGGTCTCACCAGCGGCCCTTGCTTCACTGCCCAAACTGGTTGCTAGCCGCGGACCGCTTTGTGTCTAGCAACCAGTGACGTAAGGAGAGAGAGGCCCATCATTCATTGCAGAGAGTATTTCACTTCCTCCTCCTCCGCTAGCTCCACCCACCTCCTCCCTGTATGTAACAGCATGAGATCGGAGCGTCTGTGTGTGTGGAGAGAGAGCAGCTGCGGGCTCTTCTCCCCCCTCCTTCTCCTCCTCATGCTGCTGTTCCTAGGACAGCCACCGCTATGTTTCTTCCCCCTTTTCCTCCCATTGGCCAGGGAAAAAAACTAAAAGGAGAAAAGAGGATTATGGGATGTGTAGTGCAAATGGCTGGCCCATTGCAATTCTAGGGGGGAAACTGCAGCCCCCAGCATGCCTATCTGAAGGGGAGGGAGAGAGAGCCAGGCTGAGTGACAGGCTGCATCTGGTGACAGGCATCAGTGACAAGTGACAGGCTACATCTGGTGACAGGCATTGGTAACAAGTGACAGGCTGCATCTGGTGACAGGCATCGGTGACAAGTGACAGGCTGCATCTGGTGACAGGCATCGGTGACAAGTGACAGGCTGCATCTGGTGACAGGCAATGGTGACAAGTGACAGGCTGCATCTGGTGACAGTCAATGGTGACAAGTGACAGGCTGCATCTGGTGACAGGCAATGGTGACAAGTGACAGGCTGCATCTGGTGACAGGCATTGGTGACAAGTGACTGGCTGCATCTGGTGACAGGCATTGGTGACAAGTTACAGGCTGCATCTGGTGACAGGCATTGGTGACAAGTGACAGGCTGCATCTGGTGACAGGCATTGGTGACAAGTGACAGGCTGCATCTGGTGACAGGCATTGGTAACACGTGACAGGCTGCATCTGGTGACAGGCATTGGTAACAAGTGACATGCTGCATCTGGTGACAGGCATTGGTGACAAGTGACAGGCTGCATCTGGTGACAGGCATTGGTGACAAGTGACAGGCTGCATCTGGTGACAGGCATTGGTAACAAGTGACAGGCTGCATCTGGTGACAGGCATTGGTGACAAGTGACAGGCTGCATCTGGTGACAGGCATTGGTGACAAGTGACAGGCTGCATCTGGTGACAGGCATTGGTGACAAGTGACTGGCTGCATCTGGTGACAGGCATTGGTGACAAGTGACAGGCTGCATCTGGTGACAGGCAATGGTGACAAGTGACTGGCTGCATCTGGTGACAGGCATTGGTGACAAGTGACAGGCTGCATCTGGTGACAGGCATTGGTGACAAGTGACTGGCTGCATCTGGTGACAGGCATTGGTGACAAGTGACAGGCTGCATCTGGTGACAGGCAATGGTGACAAGTGACAGGCTGCATCTGGTGACAGGCATTGGTGACAAGTGACAGGCTGCATCTGGTGACAGGCAATGGTGACAAGTGACAGGCTGCATCTGTTGACAGGCATCAGTGACAAGTGACAGGCTGCATCTGGTGACAGGCTGCATCTGGTGACAGGCATTGGTGACAAGTGACAGGCTGCATCTGGTGACAGGCATTGGTGACAAGTGACAGGCTGCATCTGGTGACAGGCATTGGTGACAAGTGACAGGCTGCATCTGGTGACAGGCATTGGTGACAAGTGACTGGCTGCATCTGGTGACAGGCATTGGTGACAAGTGACAGGCTGCATCTGGTGACAGGCATTGGTGACAAGTGACAGGCTGCATCTGGTGACAGGCATTGGTGACAAGTGACAGGCTGCATGTTGTGGCAGGCTATGGGTGGCAAGTGGCACAGCTGCATCTGGTGGCAGGCAATGGTGGCAAATGACAAGCTCAGGGTTCCCACTGATTCTGCATTATGGTGAGTTAAACTATTTCATTATATATTACAATGTAGTAATAGAAATAATGTGATTTGATCATCCTGACACCATACCAATCATAATGTTAGGATGATTTAAGTGCTAACACCAGCCATTCGCCCGACAAATCACCCGCTGCCAAATTCCCTGTCAGCGAGACTACACCCCCCCCTCATCTTTTTTTGGGAAGGAAGGGCGGTATCCCTGAATGGCAGTTTGGAAATGTGGTCAATGCAGCGCTGTTGTTGCAGCATGTTGCATCACTGAGCTGGGATCAGAGCGTAGCTGGTCGGTGGCAGTGGAGAGAAAGGGGGGAGCTTTCGTGGTGCTACACAATACTCTTTGCAGGAAGGAGCTAGGGTGGCCACATTTTTAAACTACTATTCACGGACACCCCCCCCTTCCCAAACATCAGCTTGTTCTGTAACGAATCACAGCACAGTGATTGGACACAAGAGGTGGGATTTATGATTTCTCCAATCACATGCAGGGGGCGGGGATTGTGCTCCTCCAGGCATTCCCGGCCAGGACAAGTACTGTCAGTGAGTAAAGCGGTGATGTGGCGGCCTTTTTTGGGGCCATCAGATCGGCCCGGGGGGTGGCTGTGTCAGTTTCATTCCGGGACACTGTATTGTCCTGGAATGAATGTGCCCGGGACAGACCTGCAAAATGCGTGGTCACCCTAGAAGGGGCATGTCTCTTTGCTGAATATATGGGATGTCTCTTGCTGAATATATTGGGCTGTCTCTTTGCTTTATGGAAACATCTCTTTGCTGGATTGGCATAGAATTTTTTTTTTTGGGGGGGGGGGGGGCAGCATTTCATTCTTGGGCCCAGGCAGCACAATGTCTTGGGCCAGCCCTGGTTATCACTGTTACGTCTCTACATATCTGGTAGTATATTTACCATTCCAGGGATGGAAAGGTGCAAATGTATCCCAGAGCCAGAGTTGCAGTTGCATTTGGTGGTCCCAAAATGTCCGCATGTCCCCTCTGCACCCTCAGATGGGCTCATGGTCCATGAGGCTTGCAAAGAGCCAGGCTCTTGGACCCCGAGAGGGAAGTGTGGGGCGAGGCGCCTGCAAAATAGTATTAAGGAGTATAGATAAGTAACCAAGGGTTTGCTTAGGTATTCGGTGCCGCCCCATGGCTCCAGACTGATCCATGCTTCATCCAGAGCTGAGGGTATACAATGTTTGTTTTCTTTATGTTATGTAGCGGGGTCTCTTCTAAGGCCCCAGGACTACGTTACCCAGAACCCCATTCGGCCCCAGGGCGGAGGTTCCACCGCAGAGACTTATGGGAGGGGTTACTTAAGTGGGAGGCGAGGCGGAGCTCGCTCTCTTGGGACACGGCGCGTCAAGTGACAAGTCATCCTATGCGGATCGGCTGTGAAGCAAGGCCTGAAGCCTGAGGCCTTGCTTGAAGTCCGAAGAGCCTTCCACCATACTGCGGAGCCTGGGTGGATCCTGACCCATCGTGATAGGACGTGAGCTGGATCGAGGAGTCGATCGGAGCAGACGCTGTGTGCGACACACAGGAGGTGGAAGTCCCAGGCTGGGATCGCGCCTGTAGTGGTGAGCGGGCACCTGCCCATATCAATAGACTGAGTTGTGTTCAGGCCTATAGACTGCCTAGGCCCACTGTTCGCTCACCAGTGTTTATTGGGGGGGTCCGGTAGCGGGACAGAGTTGAAGAATCTACCCCCCCCCCGTTTTGCCCTGTTATTTCAAGTTAACACCCAATGTGGATTACAAATGGTTATTCCTTTAAGTGCACCAACGAAAGCTGGCCGGTGAAGAAACCTTCATCCCTTAGGGGAAAGAGACTTAGTTCCATTCCATGTCAGGCCTGACTTAGGTGAGGAGTTTAGAAAGTTTGTGTTACTACGCCATAGGCGAGCACACGCTATAATAGCACCGCGTGGTGGACACTGCGCGGCGCCATATTACTGTGCTGCACCTAGTACATTGATTGATGCAGGGCTCTGTAGGCCCATGTATATGTTGCATGTTGTACCTTGAATCCTTTATTACCAGTAAAGCTGATATATATATTTTATGTTCTTGCCTCAGTGTGTTGTCTGACTGTTTAGAGATTATTAAGTATAATACACCTGAGAGTGATAGGGGTTTAACCCTAGACTGACTGTGCCAGAGTGGGTCGAGTAAGATTGCCGGGGGTTGGCGGTACTGCGTGCAGGGCCCGAAATCAAATCAGCGGCTCTCTTAATTGGGGGTAGCGCTACACATGGGGGCTCGTGAGTCCGGGATCCTGTTGCAGCAAATAGCAGCCAAAAAGTACCAGCATGGACCCACTAGAAATAGTGAAGTGGTGCGCAGCAGCCAACGTAGATGAAAATGGGGCAGTGATTATAGAACTCCCAGGGATCTGGCAAGAAGATGCAGTGAAACAGTTAGTGATGTCCCTGTCCCCACAACAGAAAGCATGGATAGTGGATGTAAGAACAGAACCTCCATCGACATATGTACTGGTTAAATGGAAGGATGGAGTCCCAGAAGACTTCAAGAAGCCAAGCATAGAGACGGTGGATAAACAAACTTATAAGTTAATACGTGTCCCACCCAACCTAAAAAAAGGTAAAGAAAGAAGAGAGTCCCGGGTCGCCACAGGGCACCCTCAGCACAGAATTATGCGCGGTTCTAGGGGAAATCATAGCGCAATGCAAGAAAGACCCGGCGGATTATCAAATAGCAGGATACAGGAAACTCAGAATGTTTTCAGGAAGGAAACCTGTACCTTCAGGCGAAGAAGGATTTGGAGGAGTGGGAAGTCCCAGACCACAGGAAGAAGCAGAGAATTGCTGAGAGCTTGAAGGGGCCTGCTTTAGAGGCCGTACGCAACCTCAAGATGAGCAAAACAGACTGTACTGCGCAGGACTATCTAAACATTCTGCAAAATGTGTTTGGTGGAACAGAGAAGATCACTGAACTCACCTACCAACTGGAGCATTGTTATCAAAAGGCAGGGGAGAAGCTATCAGAGTTCATGATGCGCCTAGATAAAATACTGCACAAGATGATCTTAAAGAAAGGGATTGACCCGAAGAGGGTGGATGAGGCCCGGGTTCAACAGGTGATGAGAGGATCTCAACCCCTGGATCCCATCGCACTGGCGTTACGTACAAGACAGGACGGGAAGAGCCTGGAGTACCCTGACTTGATCCGAGTAGTCAGGGAGGAGGAAGCTATGCTGGAGGAGAAAAAGAGGAGCCAACCAGTTGAGATGGTGAACCCTCCTCCGGTGATGGTCAGGACGGCTATGACCTTAGAAAGAGATGCAGAGGTGGATACCTTGAATTCGCATATGTCCCAAGAGCTGGGAATGTTGACCTCCCTGATGGAAAAGGAGTCAAGGGTACCAGAGAGGGAAAGTCCGAGGAAGGAATTGTTCCCGAATGCCTCAGCACCCGCATCCCTGGAAAATTGGGGAAATGTGATCTGCTTCAATTGTGGGGGAGCTGGGCATCTTGTCAAAGTATGTGCCAGTCCCAAGAAGAAGAGACTGAATAACCGAAAGCCGCCGGAAAACTTCAACGGGCCCCGGTAAAGGAGTCAACCGGGTGCCCATCATCATCAAGGAACTCCATACTGAATAAGAAGCACATGAGAGAAGGGGCCAGGGCCCCACAGAAGAAACCAAGGGTTCCTCAGAAGGAACGTACTCCAAAGAAACACAATAAAGTCCCTCAGCGGATAGTTACACCCATACAGAGGAGAGAGATTAATGCATACCAGGCTCAGGAGAGACTTAGGTCCAAAGACAAAAAGAGCAAGAAAAGTCAAGAAGGGAAATGCAAAGATCTAAGGAAAGAGACCCCTTCGAAGCAGTACCCAGAGAAACTGGTGGGTCCCTCCCCAATTGTATCCATTCAAGTAGAGGGGATATACACAAGAGCCCTGTTGGATACTGGAGCACAGGTGACCCTGTTGTATCGAGACTTCTACGACCGACACCTGAGTCACTTACCCATCCAGAAGATTGAAGACTTGGAGATATGGGGAATTGGAACAGAGAAGTTTCCTTATGATGGATATCTACCCATAAGATTGACGTTTGACCCATCCATAACTGGGAAGGGGGAAGTGTTCGACACCTTGGCTGTGGTGTGCCCCCGACCGCCTGGAGCCAACAGGAGTTCATTAATAATAGGAACCAACACGGATCTGGTCCGAAGACTTTTGTTCCCACTAACAAGAAGGAAGAACCCCCCAGTCACAAAGATTCATCCCATGTTGAAGACCGCCTTCCAACGGCTGATCTTGGAGCAGAAGGCCCCGGAAGAGGGGGTAGGAAAGGTCTGGAGACTGGGGAAAAAGGGGATAGTGCTACAACCCGGTGAAGTAACCTGCCTGAAGGCCACAGTGAAACTCACTTGGGATCAGCCAGGCCCTTTTGTGATGTTGGAACCCGACCCAAGAGAAGAACCTTCAGGCTTGGAGGTAGTCCCAGAAATGGTCCCGGTGAGGGCCCTGAAGAAGGCCCACTGCAAGGTGCCTGTGAGTGTCAGAAACACCACGGATGGCCCCATGGAAGTCCCTGCCAGGCTGTTATTGGGCCGGGTGAGCCCAGCCACACCGGTTGCCCCATCAGATGTGGCGAAGACAGATGGAGAGAGTACAGTGTGGGAGAAGCTTTCCATGGAGAACCCAAACCTGCCCAGGGCTTGGAGAGAGAGAGCCCGGAACCAGTTGACTCTGTGGGAGAGGATCTTCTCACATGATGAGTTTGATGTGGGGTGTGCTAGGAGTGCCACCCATCGAATCCGCCTCCAGGAAGACAAGCCCTTCAGAGAAAGGGTTAGGCGGGTTCCATTGGCAGACCTCGAGGATTTGAGGGAGCAGCTTGCTGAGCTCAAGCGAACAGGTGTGATCCAGGAATCTAGAAGTCCGTATGCTTCCCCCATAGTAGTGGTCCGGAAGAAGAACGGGTCACTAAGGTTGTGTATTGACTATAGGACCCTCAACAGGAGAACCACTCTGGATCAGTATACCACTCCAAGGATAGAAGATGCCCTGCAGAGCTTGTCCGGAGCCAAGTGGTTCAGTGTTATGGACTTAAAGAGTGGGTATTATCAGATCCTGATGCACCCAGAAGACAAAGAAAAGACGGCTTTCATAACCCCAGTGGGATTCTTTGAATTCAATCGGATGCCTCAAGGTCTGTCCGGAGCTCCAGCCACATTCCAAAGACTGATGGAGAAGACTGTAGGAGACATGAACCTCATCGAGGTCCTTGTATACTTGGATGACATCATAGTCTTTGGCAGAACTCTGGAGGAGCATGAAGAAAGGCTGGAGAAGGTCTTGAAGAGGCTGAGTGAAGAAGGACTCAAGCTCTCGCCTGAAAAATGCCAATTTTATCAATCTTCAGTCAACTATCTGGGACACATAGTGTCTGAAAATGGGGTGTCCACAGACCCTGAAAAACTGGAGGCTGTCACTTCCTGGCCAAGACCTACCACTGTAACAGAAATCAGGTCCTTCCTAGGATTCTGTTCCTATTACAGGAGGTTCATGGAGGGATTTGCTCGAATAGCGAGACCCTTGAATGAGTTGCTGAAGACGGAGGGGGAAGAGGATGACTCGGGCCCCTGGAAGTCAGGGGAGTCAGTCAAGGACCAGTGGACTGAGAAGTGTGAAGGCGCCTTCCAGATGCTGAAAAAAAGCTTGACCACCGCCCCTGTTCAGGCTTATGCAGACCCAAAGAAGCCTTACGAACTCCATGTGGATGCCAGTCATGATGGTCTGGGAGGAGTACTCTACCAGGAGCATGAAGGGCAACAGAGACCTGTTGCGTATGTGAGCAGAAGCTTGACCCCCTCTGAAAAGAACTATCCGACCCAAAAGTTGGAGTTCCTGGCCCTCAAGTGGGCCGTAGTAGACAAACTTTGAGATTACCTATATGGAGCAGTTTCACTGTAAAAACGGATAACAATCCCCTTACCTACTTGTTTACCACAGCAAAGCTGGACGCCACAGGACATAGATGGCTGGCGGCGCTGTCTGCCTTCAATTTCAGCTTGAAATATAGACCTGGGGCGGGAAACCGAGATGCGGACGCCCTGTCCAGAAGGTCTCATGTTCCCATCCACAGTAGTGAAGACTGGACCCAAGTGGCACCCGACGGGTGCGGGCCCTTTGACAAGGGGCTGAACTCCAAGCCAAGGGAGGTTCAAGAGCAGAAGAGATAGGGGTCACTATTGTAGGAGTCCCTAAGCAGTACTGTGGAGCAACCTTACTGGTGGACGACAACCTACCCAGACTGACTAAAAAGGAGTTGAGATCCGACCAACAGGAGGACCCTATGGGGAGATTGGTCCTAGAAGCATTGGAAAATCAGAACCCAAACATACTTTTACGTCACCCCTCGAAGGAAGCTCGCCTGTTAAAAAAAGAGTGGGACAGGCTACAGGTGCATCAGGGAGTGGTCTACCGAAGGGGCCCCTCTGATGACCAAGAAGACAAATGGCAGTTGTTCCTGCCGAAGAAACACAGGGAGGCGGTCATGATCGCTTTACATGACAACCATGGCCACCTGGGAGCGGAAAGGACTTTCCAACTTGTTAGGGACCGTTTCTATTGGCCCTGCATGAGGGCTGAAGTTGAGGAATACTGCCATTCATGTGCACGATGCATACAGAGAAAGACTCTACCCCATCAAGCTGCCCCAATGGGCCATTTACAAAGTGAGGGCCCGCTTGACCTGGTGTGCATTGATTTCCTCTGCCTCGAACCCGACCTGAGGAGACTAGGAAATGTTCTGGTAGTAACCGACCATTTCACCTGGTATGCACAGGCTTTTCCAGCCAAGGACCAGAAGGCCTCTACTGTGGCCAAAATACTTGTAGAGAAGTACTTTATACATTATGGACTACCACAAAGGCTCCACTCAGATCAGGGGAGGGATTTCGAGAGCAAACTGATACGAAAACTCCTAGATGCCTTAGGGATCAAGAAGACCAGGACTACTCCTTATCATCCTCAAGGTGATGCTCAACCGGAGAGGTTCAACCGAACCCTGCTCAACATGCTGGGAACTTTAAATGGTGAAAAAAAGCAACATTGGAGTAGCCACATAGCGGCCCTTGTGCACGCTTACAACAGCACTGTCAGCGATGCTACTGGATATTCACCTTACAGACTTATGTTCGGGAGAGAAGCAAGATTGCCAGTGGATCTGGCCTACGGCACTGCCATAGATCATTGTTCTGCTGCCTCCCACAAGGGATATGTAGATAGACTTAGACACAACTTGAAGACGGCTTATGAGCAAGCTCAGGCGGCCTCGGAACAGAGAGGGGCTCGCAACAAGAGGAATTTTGACCTAAAGGTTAGGATTCAAGACTTACAACCAGGAGACAGGGTGTTATTGCGGAACCTGGTGGTCCCTGGAAAACATAAACTCGCAGATAGATGGAGACCAGAACCTTATGTCATTTGTAGAAAATTACCGGGCCTACCCGTTTACAGACTTAAACCCGAGGGGAAGTTAGGGCCCTTGAAGACTTGGCATCGAAACCACCTACTTCCGCTCGCTGAAGCAGTTCGGTTGCCTCCTATGATGGATTCTCCTGAACCCATGTCCATTCCGAACACCCCTAGGCCCAATACTAGGTCTCAGACCCCTCGGATGGAGGATACAGAAGATTTAGAAATGAGTGAAGGCGAGGGGGAGGAAATTGGCTGGCTTTGGCCTTCCCAGGGCCCAACGACTTCTGCTATTGATCTTCCACCTGACGAAGATACCGAGGATCACACACTGAATGCAGAAGCTACGGAGTTCATTCCATCTAGTCACTGGTCAGATGCATGGGAGAGTGTCGGTGAGCTATCACCTGAAGAGGACCCAAGGGAAGCCATGTATCTTCCTGCTCCGGAGCCAGATGCTCCTGAATTAGAAGGAACTCCCGAGTTGGTCACAGAAGAAGAATCTGTTCCCACGGAAAGTCCCAGAGGACAGAGGGAGCGGAGGGCCATAAAACCTCCCAGGAGGTTAACCTACCCACAAATGGGGAAGAGTGCAGAAGACACTGTATTCACTGCCAGAAGGAGTATGGAAGACCCTGACCCTCCCACTGTTCATTTGGTGGGAGGCAACCCCAGCTCACTCTCTGGCACAGTTAGGCAGGATACTGTTGTCAATGTGTCCTGTGGGCAGAGGAGTTCACCGCCTCGTTTCTGGTGGGAATTTCCTCTGCCGACATCATATGGAGAATTGATGGATGTTGTTAAATGTGTAGCTTGAAGTTATGTTATCGTTGGGGACCAAAGAGTTTAAGTGGGGGGAGTGTGTAGCGGGGTCTCTTCTAAGGCCCCAGGACTACGTTACCTAGAACCCCATTCGGCCCCAGGGCAGAGGTTCCACCGCAGAGACTCATGGGAGGGGTTACTTAAGTGGGAGGCGAGGCGGAGCTCGCTCTCTTGGGACACGGCGCGTCAAGTGACAAGTCATCCTATGCGGATCGGCTGTGAAGCAAGGCCTGAAGCCTGAGGCCTTGCTTTAAGTCCGAAGAGCCTTCCACCATACTGCGGAGCCTGGGTGGATCCTGACCCGTCGTGATAGGACGTGAGCTGGATCGAGGACTCGATCGGAGCAGACGCTGTGTGCGACACACAGGAGGTGGAAGTCCCAGGCTGGGATCGCGCCTGGAGTGGCGAGCGGGCACCTGCCCATATCAATAGACTGAGTTGTGTTCAGGCCTATAGACTGCCTAGGCCCACTGTTCGCTCACCAGTGTTTATTGGGGGGGGTCCGGTAGCGGGACAGAGTTGAAGAATCTACCCCCCCGTTTTGCCCTGTTATTTCAAGTTAACACCCAATGTGGATTACAAATGGTTATTCCTTTAAGTGCACCAACGAAAGCTGGCCGGTGAAGAAACCTTCATCCCTTAGGGGAAACAGACTTAAGCCTCGTACACATGACCAAGTTTCTCGGCAAGAACCAGCAAGAAACTTGCTGGCAGAGATTTCTTGCCGAGAAATTCGTTCGTGTGTATGGTTTCTCGTCAAGAAAACCGACTAGAATCTCGACGAGAAAATAGAGAACCTGCTCTCTATTTTCTCGTCGAGATTCTCGTCAGCCTGTTTCTCGACGAGAAAATTGTGTGTGTGTACACTTACCTGTCCTCCGGGAAGCCCGCGCATGCTCGAAATGACTTTGACGCATGCGCGGTAGCTTCCTAGGCATAGGATAGGGTGTACAAAGATGGCGGCGACGGCATCGAATGTGACGAGCGCATGCTCGTCGTATTCAATTACGTCACCGCGTTCGCTCCATTCAAAGAACCGCGGGTTCTTTGTAATGAGCGTGTGTACACTCGGCTGGGACAAGTTTCTTGTCCAAGGATCTCGTCGAAAAAAACGACGTGTTTTTTACGACGAGATTCTCGGCCGTGTGTACGAGGCTTCAGTTCCATTCCATGTCAGGCCTGACTTAGGTGAGGAGTTTAGAAAGTTTGTGTTACTACACCATAGGCGAGCACACGCTATAATAGCACCGCGTGGTGGACACTGCGCGGCGCCATATTACTGTGCTGCACCTAGTACATTGATTGATGCAAGGCTCTGTAGGCCCATGTATATGTTGCATGATATACCTTGAATCCTTCATTACCAGTAAAGCTGATATATATATTTTATGTTCTTGCATCAGTGTGTTGTCTGACTGTTTAGAGATTATTAAGTATAATACACCTGAGAGTGATAGGGGTTTAACCCTAGACTGACTGTGCCAGAGTGGGTCGAGTAAGATTGCCGGGGGTTGGCGGTACTGCGTGCAGGGCCCGAAATCAAATCAGCGGCTCTCTTAATTGGGGGTAGCGCTACAGTTATGTATTCATTAATTTAATTTATTTATAGATTTATTTATCTTATAGTTAATGGAAATATTGATTTGCATAAACATATGATAATAAGTATACTACTTGTATGGAGATTAATGCCTATTTGATCAATTTGTGAAAATAACTATGCATTGAGTAAAGTGAAGTGTGCACAGGAGTGAAAACCATGTGGTAAATGATATCAAGAATGGTAAATTATAAGTGAAATATATAATGTGTATAAATGTGTAGGTGTTATTAACGTAATGGAGATTGTCTGATAAACAGAAATGTGTGTCACAAATGATGAGAATAACATGTGAAGTGAGACCAAAGTTATATGGAGAGTTAGTATGTTAATTATTTAAACGGATGCTTTCATAGCGTAAGAGTAATTAAATCAGATGTTCAATATGGAAGAAGCACCGACCAGTCAGGTGTGTCAAAAGGCTGCACTTACCGAGCTATGTCCCCTTTCACCCAGCACCGGGTGGGCGCTCCTCCACTTGGCTTCCCGGCACGGTGGGGAGACGTGCATTTCTGCGTTTCTCCCCTTGAATGTTCCCACAGTTGAGCTCTTTCGAAGGGCCGCTGGAGGGAGCACTTTTCGTGCTGGCGGCGTACCTTGATCCCCGCCGGATGGGTTATAATGTTGCATGCAGTCGCGGCTATGCCGCGCATGCGCGTGACGTCATGACATCACGTGATTGCGTTGGCGATGACGGTAGAGCCGGGGCACAGGCCTTCCGGAACGCCGAGGGGGCCAGGCGGGTGTCGCGATATCAGCGGCAGAGACTCTGTGTGGAGGGGGGTTGGGGGAGGAGCTAAGCACCTGCAACCAATGGGTATTTAACCCAAACACTATATAAAATGTGCATTTTCCGAGGGAATCCGTAGTGATCTCTGGAATGCCGCTCAACACATACATAAAAGGATGGGAATGCTCGGTAAGTGCAGCCTTTTGACACACCTGACTGGTCGGTGCTTCTTCCATATTGAACATCTGATTTAATTACTCTTACGCTATGAAAGCATCCGTTTAAATAATTAACATACTAACTCTCCATATAACTTTGGTCCCACTTCACATGTAATCAGACATGGGAGTAAGTCACACATGTGCAAGTCACAAGCAAGTCTCAAGTCTTAACCTTCAAGTCTCAAGCAAGTCCCAAGTTAATGTGACGAAAAGCAAGCAAGTCAAGTCGAGTCCCTGCTAGAAGTCAAGCAAGTCAAGTCAAGTCATTTATTTTGGTCAAGTCACAAATCAAGTCAAAATACTGATCTACCCCATACTGTATAAAAATAATAGGAGGGATAACAATAAATAATATTGGTTATGTGCCCGTGCCTCACTGTGCCCATGCCTCACTGTGCCCATGCCTCACTGTACCCATGCTTCACTGTGCCCATGCCTCACTGTGCCCGTGTCTCACTGTGCCCGTGTCTCACTGTGCCCATGCTTCACTGTGCCCATGCTTCATTGTGCCCAATGCCTCACTGTGCCCAATGCCTCACTGTGCCAAATGCCTCACTGTGCCCATGCTTCACTGTGCCCATGATTCACTGTGCCCATGCTTCAGTGTGCCCATGTTTCACTGTGCCCGTGCCTCACTGTGCCCATGCTTCACTGTGCCCAATGCCTCACTGTGCCCATGCTTCACTGTGTCCATTCTTCACTGTGTTCATGCTTCACTGTGCCCATGTTTCACTGTGCCTGTGCTTCACTATGCCCAATGTGTATAGAAAGTAATTCCGCGCTACTATAATAAAAAAGATAAATCTGCTGCAAAGCACTGAAAGGTATAATCCGTGACCCTGAGTGTGAATAGATATAAAGAAATAGTGCTGAGCTGATGGGAATGATATGTGATGTTCTGTGTCAGTAATGCTGGTTCTCAAATATCCAATATAAAACTACTAAAACTGGCATCCATAAATACTTATTGAGATAGCATAAAATAATAAAACATAAATATTGTGCCTTAATATACTCCTGTATTAGTAAGGTGCTTATATTACCAGCAAGTGCTGGAGCAATGATAAAGTGCAAACGTGCAAATGATCCGTGACACATGAAAAATAAAATAATTGAGATAGTAGTAAAAGGTGCATGTATCCGTGGAGAGAAAAAAATTGGTACTAAGCAGTGCCAGTACAACCAGTAAGGTAAAGTGCAAAGGTGCATGAATCCGTGACACAAAAATTTGTACATAGCAGTAACAAATACTTGTGTAAACAATTGCTGTGTTCATACAATAAAATGACTGTCCTTTTTAAAATCTGTGAGAGAAAAAGCTTTAAAATAAACGTGCAACAGAGCAACTATGTTGCTGTGAGAAAGTCCAAAAAAGGATTCCTTATGGACTGAAAGCGGTGCTGTGATAAGGTGCTAGGTGATGAGTGGTTTAAACTTCGTGTCTTCCACACTGTGACTCCTGTGGTATATGGATGGCCCCTTACCTCACTTACCTTACCTCACTGGCCCCTTACCTCACTGCTCCCTACACGTATCGTCATTGACGATACGCGTAGGGACAACACAAGCACCGGATGTGGCGCGGACGAGCTCGGCGCTCGTTTTTGATATACCTGTTTATGCATTTTAAATGTGAGTACTTGCAAACTTTACTGTTTAAATAAACCTTTTGCGTAACAATACTACACTATCTTGGGATTCCTTCGCTCTTCCCCCCATTTATGTACATTACTTTGAAATATCCACGACAAGAGGATTCGCCCCCCCCCCCCCCATACCAGGCAGCACAACTACCCCAGGTTCCAAGGGACCATCCAGGCAGGAGGAGGTCGGACAAACAGAGGGTTTCTCTTATATGCTGTAACCTCACAGCAGTGAGGTAAGGGGCCATCCGAATACCACAGGAGTCACAGTGTGGAAGGCAAGAAGTTTAAACCACTCATCACCTAGCACCTTATCACAGCACCGCTTTCAGTCCATAAGGAATCCTTTTTTGTACTCGCAAACATAGTTGCTCTGTTGCACATTTATTTTAAAGCTTTTTCTCTCACAGATTTTAAAAAGGACAGTCATTTTATTGTATGAACACAGCAATTTTTTACACAAGTGTTTGTTACTGCTTAGTACAAATTTTTGTGTCACGGATTCATGCACCTTTGCACTTTACCTTACTGATGGTACAGGTACTGCTTAGTACCATTTTTTCTCTCCACAGATACATGCACCTTTTACTACTGTCTCAGTTATTTTATTTTTCCTGCATCA
Organism: Rana muscosa; assembly: GCA_029206835.1. Classification (NCBI taxonomy): domain Eukaryota; kingdom Metazoa; phylum Chordata; class Amphibia; order Anura; family Ranidae; genus Rana; species Rana muscosa. The sequence goes on from CM055122.1 coordinate 1,216,741,664, forward strand.
CGAATCATTTGCACTTTATCATTGCTCTAAGCACCTTACTAATATAGGAGTATATAAAGGCACAATATTTATGTTTTATTATTTTATGCTATCTCAATAAGTATTTATGGATGCCAGTTTTAGTAATTTTATATTGGATATTTGAGAACCAGCATTACTGACACAGAACATCACATATCATTCCCATCAGCTCAGCACTATCACTGTGCCCAATGCCTCACTGTGCCCGTGTCCCACTGTGCCCGTGTCTCACTGTGCCCATGCTTCACTGTGCCCGTGTCTCACTGTGCCCAATGCCTCACTGTGCCCGTGTCTCACTGTGCCCATGTCTCACTGAGCCCGTCAGCCGTGTACCTGATCGGCGGCATCCCGGCGGCTAATCCAGTATTCAAAAGCCGCGCCTCCTAATCGTCTGTGATAGGCGGAACACTATATTTCCCAGCATTCAGTGTTCCGCCTATCACGGACATCCGCTCATCCTCATAACACAGACGAGGATAAGAGGATGTCCGTGATAGGCTGAACACTGCCTGCTGTGAAATTGAGTGTTCCGCCTATCACAGATGAGGAGGCGCGGCTTTTGAACACTGCAATGGCCGCCATCTGTCTGCATGACACGCTGATCAGGTAGGCAGACGACGGCTTGCGGTTAGTGTTAGTGGTGCCAAGTCATTGCAAGTCATATAGCCCAAGTCAAAGTCAAGTCGCAAGTCATTAGTGACAAGTCAAAGTCAAGTCGAGTCATTTATTGAATTCTGTCAAGCAAGTCGCAAGTCCTCAAACAGGTGACTTAAGTCTGACTTAAGTCAAGTCATGTGACTCAAGTCCCCCACCTCTGCATGTAATTCTCATCATTTGTGACACACATTTCTGTTTGTCAGACAATCTCCATTACGTTAATAACACCTACACATTTATACACATTATATATTTCACTTATAATTTACCATTCTTGATATCATTTACCACATGGTTTTCACTCCTGTGCACACTTCACTTTACTCAATGCATAGTTATTTTCACAAATTGATCAAATAAGCATTAATCTCCATACAAGTAGTATACTTATTATCATATGTTTATGCAAATCAATATTTCCATTAACTATAAGATAAATAAATCTATAAATAAATTAAATTAATGAATACATAACATAAAGAAAACAAACATTGTATACCCTCAGCTCTGGATGAAGCATGGATCAGTCTGGAGCCATGGGGCGGCACCGAATACCTAAGCAAACCCTTGGTTACTTATCTATACTCCTTAATACTATTTTGCAGGTGCCTCGCCCCACACTTCCCTCTCGGGGTCCAAGAGCCTGGCTCCTTGCAAGCCTCATGGACCATGAGCCCATCTGAGGGTGCGGAGGGGACATGCGGACATTTTGGGACCACCAAATGCAACTGCCACGAGGCAACTCTGGCTCTGGGATACATTTGCACCTTTCCATCCCTGGAATGGTAAATATACTACCAGATATGTAGAGACATAACAGTGATAACTCTTGTTCATGTGCAATGCTGATGATGTTTTGTATACTGTATTATATTATTGATATTTTTTCTAAACTATAATTTTATAAACATTTTCCTAGAATTAAAAAACCCCCTGAAGAGACCGGCAAAGATAAGGTCGAAATGCATCGGGGTATTCATATGGATTACAATCTTGCAATGTAATGGAAATCCAGGTCTCCTTGGTTTATTGTCTTCCATGGGTGATGGTATATGTTGTTATCTGTGTCGCAGACCAGAGCTAATATTTGTAATTTCTTGTACATTGAATTCATTTTATGACAAAATAAAGACTTTGAATTGAACATATTTTTCATAAATACTTTGCTGCTAAAAAACCCCTGGGGAAAATTTCTTCCATGAATATGGGAGCATGTAGCCATCATATAATCCCAAGAGACCCTATCGAAAGCCTTCTCAGCATCAGTAGAAAGCAACAACACCTTTGTTTTAGAGTGTCGGGAGAAGTGTATTAAGTTTAATGCTTTGGTGATATTATCTCGTGCCTCTCTGCCCGGCATGAATCCTACTTGTTCTGGTCCTATAATTTTTGACAGTAGGGGTTTCAGTCTGTTAGCTAATATTTTGTCCAAGAGTTTCAAATCTATATTCAATAGGGAGATGGGTCTATAATTTGCACATTCCGTCTGGTCTTTGTCCGGCTTGGGTATTACTGCAATGTGTGCCATAAGGAAGGATTCTGAGTTATGTTCAGTCTTAGCTAGATAGTTAAATGTGGATCTAAGGGGCTTTATAAGTAAATGTGTGTAGGTTTTGTAGTACTGTGAAGTGAAACCTTCTGGTCCTGGGCTTTTCCCTGTTTTGAGGCCTTTGATTGCCTCTAAAATTTCTTCGGTGTCAATGGGTTCTTCTAGTTTCGCTGTGTCTTCCTGAGTGAGCGTGGGAATTTTGCTATCCTTAAGGAATTCAGATATCGTTTCTTGTTTTGTGGTTGTCAAATGTGGTGGCTTATGTTGTTCTGGAAGGTCATAAAGTTTTGAGTAATACTTACGAAAAAGGTCAGCTATTTCAGTAGTCTTGTGTCTAGGGGTACCATCTTTATCCCTTATGGCATGTATGTGTCCTGCCATGATAGTATCTTTTAGTGCTTTGGCTAGTAGTTTACCACTCTTATCTCCGTGTTCGAAATAGATGCTTTTTTTGAAGAAGAGGGCCTTTCTAATTTTAAGGTCAAGTATGGATTTGAGGGCGGCCCTACAGCGCGTCAGTTCTTCTTCTACCTTGATGGAGAGTGATTGTTTGTGTTGTGATTCCAATGTGGCTATTTGCGAGGACAATTTAGCTATTTCTCTCTCCCTCTCTTTCTTTTTCCTGGCGCCCCATCTCATAAATTCTCCTCTTACCACACTTTTGTGAGCTTCCCAATTATTTAGGGGATTAGTATCTGCGTCTACATTGTTTTTAAAATATTAATTAATCGCTCCATGAATGTCGTCTTTTATGGTCTGATCAGTCAGGAGTGATGCATTGAGTTTCCAACTAAAAGTGGTGCGTTTCGGAGGGTCAAAAGTCAATGAAATGGCTGTGGGTGCGTGATCGGATAAGGAGATTATACCCATCTTAGGGTGCACAAATCCCTTTGTGAGATCAGGATCAAGGATCAGGATCAAGTCAATTCGTGAGTATCGTTTATGTGGAGGGGAGAAAAAGGTATAATCCCTCTCAGTGGTGTGTATAGATCTCCAGGTGTCTACTAAAGATAAAGATCTTAAAAGTGATTTGATTCGTTTGAGGATCCTATATGTTACAGCCGTGTGTCCCGTGGAAGTGTCTTTGAGGGGAGAGAGGGGAATATTGAAATCCCCTTCCAAGATAATACAACCCTCAGCGAACCATTTTAGCTTGTCAATTATCTTTTGACAGAATGAGATGTGGGTGGGAATTTGGGAAGTATACATTGGCGAGTGTAATGAGTGAGCCTGCTCAATCGCCTTTGAGGAAGAGGAAGCGACCCTTGGGGTCCGCAAGGAGTTGTTTGACTTCAAAGGGGGAATCTTTGTTAATCAATAGGGATGAGCTTCGAGTTCGAGTCGAACTCATGTTCGACTCGAACATTGCCTGTTCGCCCGTTCGCCGAACAGCGAACAAATTGGGGTGTTCGCGGCAAATTCGAAAAGTCTATGGGAGAAATCTAAAGTGCTAATTATAAAGGCTTATATGCAAGTTATTGTCCTAAAAAGTGTTTGGGGACCGGGGTCCTGCCCCAGGGGACATGTATCAATGCAAAAAGAAGTTTTAAAAACGGCCGTTTTTTCGGGAGCAGTGATTTTAATAATGCTTAAAATGAAAAAATAAAAGTGAAATATTCCTTTAAATTTCGTACCTGGGGGGTGTGTATGATATGCATGTGAAGTGGCGCATGTTTCCCGTGCTTAGAACTGTCCCTGCAAAAAATGTCATTTTTGAAAGAAAAAAAGTCTTTTAAAACTGACTCGCGGCTATTAATGAATTGTCGGCTCCCGGCAATACATACAAAAGTCATTGATAAAAAAAAAAAAAAAAGCGTGGGGGTTCCCCAGAATTCAATTACCAGGCCCTTCAGGTCTGGAATGGATATTAAGGGGAACCCCGCCGCAAATTTAAAAAAAAATTGACGTGGGGTTCCCCCAAATATCCATTCCAGGCCCTTCAGATCTGGCATGGATTTTAAGGGGAACTCCACCCCAAATTTTAAAAAAATGGCATGGAGTCCCCCTAAAAATCCATACCAGACCCCTTATCCGAGCACGCAACCTGGCTGGCCGCAGGGGAAAAGGGGGGGACGAGAGAGCGGCCCCCCTCCCTCCTGAACCGTACCAAGCCACATGCCCTCAACATGGGGAGGATGTCCCCATGTTGATGGGGACAAGGGCCTCATCCCCACAACCCTTGCCCGGTGGTTGTGGGGGTCTGCGGGCGGGGGGCTTATCGGAATCTGGAAGACCCCTTTAACAAAGGGGACCCCCAGATCCCGGCCCCCCCCTATGTGAATTGGTAAGGGGTACATTGTACCCCTACCATTTCACGAAGAAAGCGTAAAAAAATGTTTAAAAAAAACACACAAACACCTTGAAAAAGTCCTTTATTTAAAATAATAAAAAAAAAAAAAAACATTCCAGCGCTGAAATCCAGTGTCCCGCGGCGATCCCGATGTCCAGCGCTGTCCTTCATTGGTTGTGCCTGAGCGGACCTGATGGGGAACTCCCTCTCAGTATTTTAAATGTATAGACCCGCCCCTTCTAAAGTTCCCCATCAGGTCCGCTCCCTCGGTATGTCGGACCCGCCTACATCATTGGCTTGAGCGGGGAACTTCCTTCACTGTGTAATTTAAATTTACATAGTGAAGGAAGTTCCCCGCTCAAGCCAATGACGTAGGCGGGTCCGACATACCGAGGGGGCGGACCTGATGGGGAACTGCTCTCACTTTGGCAATACATGTATAGACCCGCCCCTTCTCATGTTCCGCATCTGGTCCGCTGAGCGGACCTGATGGGGAACTTTAGAAGGGGCGGGTCTATACATTTAAAATACTGAGAGGGAGTTCCCCATCAGGTCCGCTCAGGCACAACCAATAAAGGACAGCGCTGGACATCGGGATCACCGCGGGACACTGGATTTCACCGCTGGAATGTTTTTTTTTTTTTTTTAAATAAAGGACTTTTTCAAGGTGTTTGTGTGTTTTTTTTAAACATTTTTTTACGCTTTCTTCGTGAAATGGTAGGGGTACAATGTACCCCTTACCAATTCACATGGGGGGGGGGGCGGGATCTGGGGGTCCCCTTTGTTAAAGGGGTCTTCCAGATTCCGATAAGCCCCCCGCCCGCAGACCCCCACAACCACCGGGCAAGGGTTGTGGGGATGAGGCCCTTGTCCCCATCAACATGGGGACATCCTCCCCATGTTGAGGGCATGTGGCTTGGTACGGTTCAGGAGGGAGGGGGGGGCGCTCTCTCATCCCCCCCTTTTCCCCAGCGGCCGGCCAGGTTGCGTGCTCGGATAAGGGGTCTGGTATGGATTTTTAGGGGGACTCCACGCCATTTTTTTAAAAATTTGGGGTGGAGTTCCCCTTAAAATCCATGCCAGATCTGAAGGGCCTGGAATGGATATTTGGGGGAACCCCACGTCAATTTTTTTTTAAATTTGCGGCGGGGTTCCTTTTAATATCTATTCCAGACCTGAAGGGCCTGGTAATTGAATTCTGGGGAACCCCCACGCTTTTTTTTTTATTTTTATCAATGACTTTTGTATGTATTGCCGGGAGCCGACAATTCATTAATAGCCGCGAGTCAGTTTTAAAAGACTTTTTTTCTTTCAAAAATGACATTTTTTGCAGGGACAGTTCTAAGCACGGGAAACATGCGCCACTTCACATGCATATCATACACACCCCCCAGGTACGAAATTTAAAGGAATATTTCACTTTTATTTTTTCATTTTAAGCATTATTAAAATCACTGCTCCCAAAAAAACGGCAGTTTTTAAAACTTTTTTTTGCATTGATACATGTCCCCTGGGGCAGAACCCGGGTCCCCAAACACTTTTTAGGACAATAACTTGCATATCAGCCTTTATAATTAACACTTTAGATTTCGAACGTTCGAGTCCATTGTATTTAATAGGGTTCTAAAGTTTACACACACATTTTGTCTGTTCGCAGGTTCTGGTGCGAACCGAACAGGGGGGTGTTCGGCTCATCCCTGTTAATCAATATAGAAACTCCTTTTGTTTTGGCTAGAGGGTTTGTGGCATAGTACATTTTTGTAAACATGTTATCAGTGAATGTAGGGATATGTTTGCTCTTGAAGTGTGTTTCTTGTAAGAAGACTACAGATGGATGGGCTTTTTTAAGTTCTCTTAACAGTTTGGATCTCTTCTCAGGAATGTTAAGGCCATTGACATTGTGGGATATCAGGGTCGGAGATTTCCCTAGATGGGTATATGCCATGGTCTAATTTGTGTAGTTACGTATCGTGTGATTGAGACTCCAGTACGATTTGCCTTAGAATTGAGGAGCTTGTGGTTAGAGCAGTATCTCGTTATTAGATAGGGTATGGATAGGGTAAGCAAGGGGGTAGGGGTAGTGAGAATAAAAGGGGGGGTGAACAGATAGGGAAGGTTGAGTGAGTGCTCGAGTTACACCTGATAGGTGGAGAGCAAGTAAATCGTCTTTAAAACGAGACAACTGTGTCAACTCTGAGGGGTATGTGGGAGGCGCAGTAGAACAAATTTGGCAGTGGGATGGTGATTACCAAAAATGTATCACTAGAGTGTGTTGCGTGTGAGGTTATATCTCATAGAGAATGGAGACAAAACTGGGAGACCTGGGGGGGAGTGAGCGTCATAGAATTGTGATGTAATCTTAAACCGTTAACTTTAACAAAGTAACAACATTCAAGGGAGGAGATAGGAAGAAAGACCCCAAAAAAACCAAAAAACAAAACCCAAAGGGAGGTCGGAGGAGGCGGGTCCCCACAAATCTACCAGATTATCTGGAATAAATCTTGCCTTACGTGAAATGCATAATGAGACTCTGTAGGCATTAGCAGCATATGGAAGCCCCGTCCCATCATACCGCACGGTGCGTGTATCCCCTTGCACCATGTAGTATGTAGGACAGACAGGGAAGAGGTCCCACAGACCTAGACAAATGCTTTTGTGGGTTGGCACAGAACGGATAACAATGGTCACATATACAAGACCATCAACTATCAAAAATCGGTGATCTCAGGTAAGTGGTTGCATATTGACAAGTTACAGTTAGTCCGGTTTGAGAAAAAGTCTGTCTCCTCCGGTACATACGAGTACATGTGAGGTCATTCAGTGTCCAGGAGACAAAGCAAATGTAATTTTCATTCTCCCTCGTTTGTCTAGGGAGCGCACTCTCGTTACAACATTAATGTGGTTAGTTTGTATACTCACAGATGTGAGTGATGTAAAGAGCAGATGGGGGTAGGCACTTCATATTCGTCTGATGCCGGTCTGTCACTTGCCCTGCCTCCAAGTGGAGAAATCATGCAAGTTAAACTTTATCATAAGTTATATAGTTAGTCACTCATGAGATCTTATTCATAAGTCTTCAAACATTGTGAGTACCATGAACTTAGATTATATCATTTATGTAAGGCGTTTGGGGATAGGAGATCTGATATCCCCCCTTCGATATCCGTGGAAGAAAGAGTTAGTTAGTTAGTTAGGCATTGTGAGTAGTTTCAATAGGGCATGTTCATGAGCGTATCTTCTGTGCTCGCCTGTCCTACTTTCAATCCAAGAGGGGTGTGCCGGTATCTCAGAGGAAACAAACCAGGGTACATTTTCATTAGGGTAAAGGGGGTATTTTTATATACTGTGAGGGGGTTAACTCGGTAGCGGGTGTGTGTGACCCCCTGGTTGGGCTCCCCACACAAAAACAGGGCCAGCAGACGGAGGTTGTGGTTTTCAAAATCAAAAGGTGCGGTTTATTTCTCTATGTACAGTGACAAAACACAGCAAAGCCAAAAAGAAACATAAACAAAATAAATCCTGGTCAGTTTGACCTCTGACTAAACATGCAGGTTTCCTAAACTAACAACTGGGATCAGCCTGGTGCTGTCCTAGTCCCTAAGTCCCTGGTTTAGTAAAAGTCCAAACAAATAGCCACACAGGCTTTGCCTCACCGCACAGGGGTTCACTCTCCCTAGACAGTCCACACAGGTCTGGTTCCAGGCATGAGCTAACACCTAATGAATCTGGGAGTTCTTATAGAGGCCTAAATGAGCTGACAAGCTTCAGCTGGTCTCATCAACTCCCTGCCTCACGACGCCCAGCACTCTCCCTAGAGGTATGAGTCATTCATGAGCCCACTAGCCTCAGCTGGGCTTCATCAACTCCCTAGTTGTATAAGTCGGCATAAAGCCTGAATCTGGGAGAAATATATCTACCCCCCTGGATGCAACCAGGTGACTTTACCTTCCTGCTGTCACATACCCCCCCTCTTGTTTTAACCTTGGGGTTGGAACACCAGCAATCAGGCATTCATGTACTCGAGACAAAGCATCCACATTCCCCATTTGAACGCCAGGGCGATGCTTTACTGTGAAGTTGAATTCCTGTAGGGCCAGGAACCACCTATTCACTCTTCTATTTGTCTCCTTGTTTTGAGCCATCCACTTTAACGGAGCGTGATCCGTAACCATGTCAAAGTGCCTACCTAGCAGATAGTACCGAAGGGAATCTAGAGCCCACTTCACCGCTAAACACTCCTTTTCAACCGTGGCGTAATTTACCTCATGGGACTTCAACTTCCTGCTGAGGTAAATGACTGGGTGCTCTTCCCCGTTCCAGACCTGGGACAATACTGCTCCTAACCCCACATCTGACGCATCACTTTGTACGACAAAGTCTTTAGAGAAGTCGGGTGAGTACAACACTGGCTGGCTACATAAGGCTTGTTTCAAGAATTGGAATGCTGCCTCTGCCTCGGGGGTCCATTTAATCATGACCGACCCTTTCCCTTTCGTCAGGTTGGTTAGGGGCACAGCCTTAGAAGCAAAGTGGGGAATGAAGCACCGATAATAACCCGCGATTCCCAGAAAGGCTCGTACCTGCTTCTTGCTGTTGGGACGTGGCCAACTCTGGATGGCCTCGACTTTGTTGAGTTGGGGTTTTATTACTCCCCTGCCAATGGTGTACCCAAGATATTTGGCCTCCTCCTGCCCAATGGTACACTTCTTGGGGTTAGCCGTAAACCCCGCTTCCCGGATAGAGTCTAGGACTGCTTGCACTTTTGGCAGATGTGAGGCCCAATCTGTGCTATGGACAATTACGTCATCCAGGTAAGCCGCAGCATACTTCCGATGGGGCCTCAGTATCTGGTCCATTTTCCGCTGGAATGTGGCCGGCGCATTCTGTAACCCGAACGGCATTCTCTTATATTGGAACGCCCCGTCTGGGGTTACAAATGCGGTTTTCTCTTTGGCCGACTTGGCCAGGGGAATTTGCCAATACCCTTTTGTGAGGTCAAGAGTCGTCATGTATCGGGCTGTTCCCAGCCGGTCGATCAACTCATCTATACGTGGCATGGGGTAGGTGTCAAATTTTGTAACTTTGTTCAACTGACGAAAATCGTTACAAAATCGCCAGCTCCCATCCGGTTTAGGCACCAACACAATGGGACTAGACCAATCACTTTGGGACTCCTCTATCACCCCTAAGTTCAGCATTTTCTGTACTTCCTCCCGTATTGCCTCCCGTCGGGCCTCTGGGATCCGATAGGGTTTTAACTTCACCCTTTCACCGGGCGGGGTAATAATATCATGCTCTACCCCAGATGTTTGTCCCGGCAGCTCAGAGAACACCTCCTTGTTGCGAAGCACAAACTCCTTAACCTCCTGTTGTTGGGGTTGTGACAAGGTGGCTGCTATTCCAACCTCCGGAATCACGCAACCAGTTTGAGCTGGTGACCAAGTTTCTGCGACTAGGGACTCTCTATCCCTCCAGGCTTTCAACAGATTAACGTGATATATCTGTTCGGGCTTTCGCCTTCCTGGTTGTCTGACCTTGTAATTCACTTCGCTCACTTTTTCCATTATCTCGTAGGGGCCTTGCCATTTGGCAAGGAATTTACTTTCAACCGTAGGGACAAGTACCAATATCCTATCCCCCGGGGAAAAGGTACGGGTCTTTGCTCCACGGTTGTACACTCTCTGCTGTGCCAACTGCGCTTGGGCCAAATGTTCCTTCACGATGGGCATTACCTGTGCAATTCGATCTTGCATCAGGGCGACATGCTCAATCACACTCCTGTGGGGCGAACTCTCACTTTCCCAAGTTTCCTTGGCAATATCCAACAGCCCTCTTGGGTGTCTCCCATACAGTAACTCAAAGGGGGAGAATCCCGTAGAGGATTGGGGCACCTCCCTAATAGCAAACATCAAATAAGGAAGTAGACAGTCCCAATCCTTTCCATCTCTATCCACCACTTTCTTCAACATTTGTTTTAGGGTTTTGTTGAATCTTTCAACCAGCCCATCGGTTTGGGGGTGATACACAGATGTACGCAATTGCGTCACTTTGAGCAATTTACACAGCTCTTTCATAACCCGGGACATAAAGGGTGTACCTTGGTCCGTAAGCAGTTCTTTACAAATACCCACCCGGCTAAAAACAAGAGATAGCTCTTTGGCTATGGTTTTGGCCGAGGTATTTCTGAGAGGGATCGCTTCTGGATAACGGGTGGCATAGTCCATTATAACCAATATGTACTGGTGCCCCCTAGCGGACTTGATTATAGGACCTACCAAATCCATTGCGATTCTCTCAAACGGGACCTCAATGATGGGTAGAGGGACCAGCGGGCTACGGAAATGTGGCATCGGGGCCGACCTCTGACACACAGGGCAGGAGGAACAATAATTTTCTATGTCCTTCATCACCCCAGGCCAATAGAATCTCTGTAATACCCTCTCTCGGGTTTTCTCTGTCCCCAGATGACCTCCAAGAATGTGCCCATGGGCCAACTCCAACACCAACTTCCTGTAAGGTTTGGGCACCACAAGCTGCTCAACGGTTTCTTCTGCCCTTTTTGCCACCCGATACAGTAGGTCCTTCTCTACGCTGAAGTATGGGTAAGTGCAGGTATTATCTGGGTTCACTAACTCGCCATCTATTTCCACTACGTTTTCCCGTGCCTTTATTAGGGCGGGGTCTTTTAACTGTTCTGTGGCAAAATTTTCCCTGTGAACCTCCAGATCAGAAAACTCCACAGACGGTAGGTTTTCGTCTGAGGAGGTGGGCTCCTCTCCAGTTTCTTGAGTCTCCCCTGCCAATACTGACAAGGGAAATTCTGGAGAGTCCTCACCACTCTCAGAGGAGTTCTGGCTATCACATTCCTGGTACATAGGGGCACCAGTGGGGGGCTCAGGATCATCCCACAGTTCCCAGAACTTCGGAAAATCCCTTCCCACAATGGCATCATGCGGTAATTGAGATACTAACCCCACTGGATGAGAGAGGGTACCTTTGGGGGTCTCGAAACACACTGTAGTCACTGGATACTCTCGGGTGTCCCCATGCACACAAATAACAGCTACCTTGCTATTCCCAGAGACCTCTGTTTTAACTAATTCAGCCTTTATCAGGGTCACAAGGCTACCTGAATCCAGTAATACCACAACATTTCTACCATTAATACACATTTTGCATAAATGTTTCTCAGTTCCCCGAATGGCAGTGCATGCGACTGTCGCACACAGCGACTGACGTCTGTCCATCAGAAAGTCACATTGCATGGGTTCCTCCACAACCGGGCAATTTGCTGCAATATGTCCCGCTTGCCGGCAGCGGTAGCAAACAATCCATTTGGCTGCCTCTTGAGCCCCTGACTTCCCAGGCTGTTCTCGCCAAACTTTGGGTAGAGCTCCCACCCTCTCACTCTCTCCACCCTCACCCCTTGGAATCCTCTTATCCGCCCCTGGGGATGGTCTGGTCTTAGGGTGGAAAGTCCGAGAGTCTCTGGAAGAGGCCGTCAGGTTCTCTGTAGCCAAGTATTTCTCTACACGATCCACAAGACCACCGGCCGTCTCTGGGTCTCCATGGCTTACCCACTTTTGGATGGCAGTAGGAAGAGCTCTCAAAAACCGATCCATTACAACACGTTCCACAATCTCTGGTGCGGACAAAGTCTCTGGCTGTAGCCACTTCCTGCTCAGGTGAATGAGATCATACATTTGAGACCTGGGGGGTTTTCCAAGCTGGAAAGTCCAGTTATGCACACGCTGAGCCCGGACAGCCAGGGTGACACCCAGCCTTGCCAATATTTCAGCTTTTAGCATCACATAGTCTTTTGCTTGGTCAGGCTCTAGGTCATAGTAAGCCTTCTGCGATTCACCAGTTAACAGAGGAGCCACCAGTCCAGCCCACTGCTCCTCAGGCCACTTTTCTCTTTCAGCAGTCCTTTCAAATGTGGTCAAAAATACCTCTGGATCATCCTCTCCAGTCATTTTTGTCAATAAACGACTCACCCCAAAGGACGCGGTATTAGTGGGACGGCTTTCCTCACTGGTCTGCGGACGTTGCTACATTACTGCTTCCATTTGTTGTAGTCTCTGCTCTTGCTTCTGTAACAGGTCTATGAAGCGGGCCTCAGATTGCTGCTGGGCTTGTTGATGAGCTTGCTGCTGGGCTGCAAGGCTCCTTTGCAAACCTGCATTTGTCTGCTGTTGATTGGCATTTGCTAGAGCCAGCTGTTTCAGTATCTCCTCCATGCTGGCTTAAAAAAAACTGCCACTGGTTCTCCACCAACTGTGAGGGGGTTAACTCGGTAGCGGGTGTGTGTGACCCCCTGGTTGGGCTCCCCACACAAAAACAGGGCCAGCAGACGGAGGTTGTGGTTTTCAAAATCAAAAGGTGCGGTTTATTTCTCTATGTACAGTGACAAAACACAGCAAAGCCAAAAAGAAACATAAACAAAATAAATCCTGGTCAGTTTGACCTCTGACTAAACATGCAGGTTTCCTAAACTAACAACTGGGATCAGCCTGGTGCTGTCCTAGTCCCTAAGTCCCTGGTTTAGTAAAAGTCCAAACAAATAGCCACACAGGCTTTGCCTCACCGCACAGGGGTTCACTCTCCCTAGACAGTCCACACAGGTCTGGTTCCAGGCATGAGCTAACACCTAATGAATCTGGGAGTTCTTATAGAGGCCTAAATGAGCTGACAAGCTTCAGCTGGTCTCATCAACTCCCTGCCTCACGACGCCCAGCACTCTCCCTAGAGGTATGAGTCATTCATGAGCCCACTAGCCTCAGCTGGGCTTCATCAACTCCCTAGTTGTATAAGTCGGCATAAAGCCTGAATCTGGGAGAAATATATCTACCCCCCTGGATGCAACCAGGTGACTTTACCTTCCTGCTGTCACAATACTTAATCCCCGTACGGAAGTTTCAATCTAAAGTCTCCTGTTGCAGATTCTGTAATGAAAGTCTGTGATTGTCGTGATAAAAAAAAAAAGGGGGGGACGTCCCCCTCTCTCTTTGTCCTCCTCCCTTGCGTTAGTGAATTCTGTAGAAGTGAATATTGGGTTGTTTACTTGGGTCTTGGGCTTTTAGTTCCTTTGAAGGAAGAGGGAGAGTCGGAATTGCTCCTGTTGGCATTTCTGCGGTAAGGCCCTTGTTGGAAAGGGGGGCGGGTGGGTGTTGAACCAGATCCAGATTGGTAATTGTTGATTTCCGGCAGCAGCAGGAATTCTGCGTACCAATCAGGGAGATCGATTGGAGCTATTTGTAGATTTTCGCAATTTTTTTTTAAATCTTCAGGAGTTTTGAGCAGGTGTTGTTTGCCCATATGAGAGGCTTGTAGTGCAAATGGAAATTTCCATCTATAGATAATGCCTTTTCCTCTTAGGACTTCCAGCAGTGGTCTCAGTGCTCTTCTGTTCTTCAGAGTAATTGGTGACAGGTCTTGGAACAATTGCACTGTGGTCTCATTAAATAGGATTTGGTCATTGGATCTTGCTTTCTGGAGAACATTTTCTTTCAGGCCGAAGTTGGGTAAGCAACATATGATATCCCTAGGCGGGTTTCCATCTGGTGCCCTAGGTCAAAGAGCCCTGTGAGCCCTGTGAAATTCTATGGGAGATTGTTCAGGTCTGTTCAGAAGCTTATTGAAGATGGTAGTCAACGCCGGTTTGACTTGGTCTGGGAGAACTGTCTCAGGAACACCTCTGATTCTTATATTGTGTCTCCTTCCTCTATTATCCAAGTCTTCCAAATGTCTATTCATTTCAATCAAGTGTTGGGAGTGGGAGGCAGTGATGTCATCCAGTCTAACCAGTGCCCTGTCTCTCCTTTTTCCCGCACGTTCCGTTACAGCCATTTGTTCGGAAAGCCTAAGCAGCTCCGTTTTAATGTCCGAAATGGCGGAGGTGAATGATCTTTTGATGTCCGCAGCTATATCTGTCATGATAGCGTAGGTCAGAGGTCTGTCACTGTCATCGTGACCCGCTGCTGAGTCCTCAGATGGCGGCAAGGAAACTTTGTCGTCTTCTAATTCTTCCTCCATGTTTTGCCTGTGAGGTGTCGCCATTTTTGAGTTTCTCCCTCCTCCGCTATATCTGTATTTGTTCAAGTTTGTTGAAGCTATCCTTCTTTTGGGGGTAGTCAGAGAGCGAAGAACGTGGTTATGTGTCCCCTTTCTGATTTGTGTGGACATATTCACTATGCGCACGGTTAATTTTCAGACCCAGGTCTCACAGCAGCTCAGTGTTTACTCACACATCTGCCATCAGCGCTGTGCGCCAAGCCAATATCCCTAAATCCTAGGTGAGGATAGTAGAAAGCAGAACAGTCTTGTGTAAATATAATCACAGTAGGGGGGTTGGTGTGATTTGTGTATTAGTTGCGGTGAGGAAGGAACAACTTTTGCATCAAGTAGTAAAGAACTGGCTGCGGCTTAGTAGAGTAGGCTTATATTACAGTAGTCTGTGTGTCTCTATTTGGGTTTGTTTGTTTGTTCCTGAAGTATAGTGGCTTATTGAGAAGAGTCAGGTATGGCTGAATCTCTACTACTGTTAGGCCCAGGGTGTAGCAAGATGACCGCCGTTCCGGACCACAGGGACAGGGCTATCATACAGCTGGACAGTCACTTTGATCTGTATTTCAGGTCGCCTCACCTGTGGTCTGGTTGCAGTGATCCCTCCTCTTTTCGGGGAAATTTCAAGCTGTTTCAGAGCAGGGAAGGTGTCCTCGTCGGATCCTGGGTGCAGCAAGATGGCCGCCGGACACTGCAGTATGATACCTCCAGTCCCTGTTAGGTATCTTACCTTCTGGCTACCTTCTATTTCTGCCGTGGTTTAAGGCGGTCGTCCGTGCTGTGATCCGGAGGTGTCGCCGGGTGGCCTGTGGCGTTGATTACCAGAGCAGGATGAATCTGAGGCAGTCACAGGCCCCAAGATGGCGGTGGCGCGGCGCTGGTTGGATTCAGCCGCAGGTCTGAAGACCGGCCTCCAGTCCTCTCAAGCCCAGCTATCCCACCGTGGGGTCAGGCGATCGCCCGCGCTGTGATCCGGAGGTGTCGCCGGGTGGTCTGTGGGATTACCCGAGCAGGATGGATCCGGAGCGGTCACAGGCCTCAAGATGGCCGCGGCGTGGTGTTGGTTGGGTTCAGCCACAGGCCCGAGAACCGGCCTAACTATCCTCCAGACCTCTCAGACCCAGGCATCCGTGTCCCCACGGCAGTACAACAACAGGGCCCAATACCGTACTGTCTCGGTTTTATTTCTGTGTCACCAGATGGCAATGGATTAGGGCTCAGGCTGCGGAGCTCAGCCAGGAAAACGTCCTTTTCCTCTCGTCGCTGGACACGCCCCCCCATATTCTTAATCACATTTATTATTTTAAACATGGATTGAGTTTAGCAAGTTTTTAGAAAGTTGCGCTGATCATTATTCACTTTTATATCCACTTATTTGTGCACTTGTACACTTTAGATCTGGCAGCATCTTTCGCGAATTTTATTTATTTTAATTACTTTATTTCATTTAATTTACTTAATTAGGTTCACTTGGTAGCGCGAAGGACTATACCCTTTCATATAACTTAGACAAAAGACCAAAGGTGTTCACTAGGTTACCAAACCCTCACAACTCAAAATCCAGGGTACAAAGTAAGAGTTGTAAAGGCAGAAGGTTTTATATCTTAATGCATTCTATGCAACCTTTTGTATGTAGCCACCCCAGCACCCCCTAATTACTTACCTGAGCCCCATCTCTCTCCAGCGATGTCCACTAATGTCTAAGCCATCCGGGACACACCTCCTGATTGGTTGAGACACAGCAGCGGCGCCATTGTCTCCCGTGGCTGTCAATCAAAGTCAGTCAGCCAGTCAGGGGAGATTGGGGGGGCGGGGCCGGGTCTGAATGGACACACAGAGCTGTGACTCGGCTCAGGTGCCCCATAGGAAGCTGCCGACTGTGGGGGGCACTCTATAGGAGGGAGGGGCCAGGAGCAGCAAAGAGGGACCCGAGAAGAGGAGGATCCGGGCTGCTCTGTGCAAAATGAACTGCACAGAGGAGGTAAGTATAACATGTTTGTTAATTAAAAAAACAAAAAAACAAGCCTTTACAATCACTATAACCACTTGCCAACCGCCTTCCGCATATATACTGCAACAAGGCGGCTCGGCTGTGCAAACCGATGTACCTGTAAGTCAGTCTGTTCATGTGGTACTGCGGGCGTTCTGACAAGGGAGTAGAGATCAGCTGTTCCTAGTGAGCAGATACAGCGATCTCTCTCTCCCACCCAGTCAGTCCACCCCCCTGACAGTTAGAAACACCTCCCTAGGGAACATTTAATCCCTTGATTGCCCCCCTAGTGTTAACCCCTTGTTGTCCGTGGAAAATTTTAAAGCCTGCCATCCAACATTTGTCCGCGGAAAATCCGACAACAATTGTCCGATGGAGCGTACAAACGGTTGCATTTTTGGCCAACAGTCTGTCAACACACAATTCCCGTTGGAAAATCCGATCGTGTGTACGAGGCTTTAGGGTTATATTTGTCTGCCGCCATGTCGTAGTCCCTCTAAAAATTGCTGATCCCACCATTACTAGTAAAAACAATAAACAAAAATAAAAAGTCCCTAAATCTTTCCCCTATTTTTGTAGACACTATAACTTTTGCACAAATCAATCAATATACACTTGGGTTTTTTTTTTTACCAAAAATATGTAGCAGAATACATATTGGCCTAAACTGATGATTTTTTTTTTTTTAGGGTATGTATTATAGCATAACCATGCAGTTGTTAGTTAAAGCGAAGCAGTGCCATATCCCAAAAAATGGCCTGGTCATTAAAGGGGTAAATCCTACCGGGGCTGAAGTGGTTAAGGTCATTCTACCATGTAGGATCTACTCTGTGGAGGGCACTATATGTTACTCTGTAGGTTGCCTCTAAGGAGATGTTTGTAGAAGTAGAATTAAGCCATATATCCCAGACCTTGAATAATTTCTTGGGGCAACCCCTTAAAGCATATGTAAATTTGTATAGTGGAATAGCCGAGTTGACTTATGCCTCATGCACACTGGACGTTCTAAAAAAGCCAGTAACGTTAGCTGTATAAAGCTGTAGCTGTAGAGTGAGTTTTTCAGCATTTTTGTAGTAGTGTTTTTCTGCATTTTTTAGCTGTAGTGTTTTTTAGCTTAT
This sequence comes from Rana muscosa, assembly GCA_029206835.1. Lineage (NCBI taxonomy): Eukaryota > Metazoa > Chordata > Amphibia > Anura > Ranidae > Rana > Rana muscosa. Next base: position 1,216,759,354 of record CM055122.1, read on the forward strand.
TTAAGCAAAACTATACTCCCATTAAAGCTTATGGGACAGTGGCAAAACATGTGGGTGAAATCTGCTAGGTCGGTCTAGCATCTCCAATATCCTGATTAGACAGCAGTGTAAATCCTATGTAACCATTGAGGAGTTAAGCCCTGTACACACGATCGGATAACCTATGGATTTTCGTCCGATGGATTTGTCCATCGGAAATCCGATGAAACTGTTTTTCATCAGTCTTGGCCACACACCATCAGTCAAAAAAACAACGGCAAGAAAACGAGGGCACGCACAACACGTACGACGGCGCTATAAAAGGGCCAAACAAATCTAATGGCGCCACCCCTTGGGCTGCTTTTGCTGATTTCGTGTTACCGCGTGTTAGTAAAAGTTTGGTGAGAGCCGATTCACGCTTTTCAGTCTCCGTGCTTTGCAGATCGTTTCCTGGTGTTCAGTTTGTGCTTGTGGGTTCGTATTTGTTCTTCAGTGCGTGCAGTCAGGTCGTTACTGCCTTGCAGTGCCTTCTTGGCCGTTTGTTTTCTGTTTTTCAGGTCGTTCTTCTCAGGCCTTGCTGTTCCACGGTGCGTTCTGTTTGAGTTCGTTCTGACCAGCCGACCGGTTTAAGACCATGTTTGAAGTGCGTTCTCGTTCTCGAGCTCGTGCTGGCTTTGGACATGGTGTTGCAGTTAACACTGTAACCCGAGTTCAGTCTGTGAACAGGGTGAGGAGGAGTTCATGGACTAAGAATTGGTTGCTCCAGCGGGACCAATTCTCTCATATGCCTCTGCTGCGGGAAATCCATGAGAATAATCCTGATGATTTCAGGAATTATCTTAGGATGACGGACCCCGTTTTTCACCGTCTGTTGGATTTGCTGTCCCCCTATATAACATGGCAGGACACTGTGATGCGCCAGGCCATCACTGCCGAGCAGAGGCTTATTGCCACGTTGAGATACCTGGCGACTGGGAGAAGCTTGCAGGACCTCAAGTTCACAACAGGCATCTCCCCCCAGGCTCTCGGGATCATTATCCCTGAGACGTGTTCGGCAATTATTCAGGTCCTGCAGAAGGACTATATGAAGTTAAGTTTGCTCCTTTAACATCACATTATATGTTTGGATTGTTTAATAATGTTCTAAATTTTTATCCTCCTTCCCAATTTTGCCAGTTTGTAATATCCTGGTAATGTCACCATTTTCACCATGCATGTTTTTACCTGTAAAGGCCTTTTTTGGGCCCTACATGCCTATTTCCCTTCACTAACCTCTCCAGCATGCTATCCTGGGCCCAAACCCAGCTAGCCTTCTATTTTCCTTTTAAAATTTTTGGGGTCAGTGCCCTCGTAGTTTGACAACCCTCCCTCCCCCCCTAAAAATGTAAAAATAGTTTTAGTTCTCAATCAAGATCAGCAGAGTGGTAGAGCCTTTATTTGGATCCCCCACAATCACCTCAGGCCCCCCCCCTTAGATTATTTTAGAATGTCCACTCAGCGGGGGTGAGGCATCTGCTAAGTGGGCCTTTGTTTATTGGTAGGAAATACTCCCTTAAATAATAATGTTAGAATGATGTTGGTCAACAATGTCTTTGTGTGTAATCTGCTTGCACTGTAAACATAAACCGTACTAATGTCTTCTTTTTGTTTGACTCCACAGTTCCCTAGCACACCACAGGAATGGCTGACTGTGGCAGATCAATTTGCCCAGCGGTGGGACTTCCCCAACTGCGGAGGGGCAATTGATGGAAAGCACGTCCACATAGTGCCGCCACCCCCGTTCGGGGTCATACTATTTCAACTATAAAGGTTTTAATAGCATAGTGTTAATGGCGGTGGTGTCGGCACGGTACGAGTTCCTGTATGTGGACGTGGGGAAGAACGGCCGGATGTCCGATGGCGGAGTATTCGCAGAGACGGAGTTCGCTTACCGTCTGCAGGCTGGGGGTCTTGCACTGCCTCCAGATGCAGACAACGTGGAAGGACTACCGTTCGTTTTCATCGCGGATGAAGCTTTTGGACTTGGACCACACCTCATGCGGCCGTTTCCCCAACGCACCCTTACCCCGGAGAGGAGGGTTTTTAATTACCGGCTGGCCAGAGCCCGGAGAGTTGTGGAGAATGCCTTCGGGATAATGGCCAGCCGGTTCCGCCTATTTCAGACAGCTATCCATTTGGCGGAATACAAACTGAACAACATTGTGTACTGCTGCTGCATAATGCACAATTTCCTAAGACATTATTCAACAACATATGTGTCAACAGTTGGGCCTGAGGCCAGTCCATCCGAGATGACCATTCTGACCGGCCTCAACACTGCCCGTACTGGCTTGGCCCCCCAAAGTGCCCGTGAAGTACGTGAGAAATACGTTGAGTACTTCACGGGTAGGGGGGCCATCGCAATGCCAGACCACATCTGACCTTTATAGCTTTTTGATAATAAAAATCTTTTTTATATTTACTACAAACTTGTTTTGTCATTCTTGTATTTTGGGTTTATGTGTCTCCCAGGTTCTAGTAGTGCCAAGTGTATTTGTCCTTAGTAAATAGCCTCAATTCTCACAGGTAAAAACCTTGATTTTGCATCTTCAGAACTGCTATTGAGCATAGAAAGAACAAGCCACACCTTTTTTAGACTTCCAGAATCTTTTTACTTTGTGCACCACATTTGTTGGTGGTTTTCTATATTAAGCATTTATTTTTATTTTTTTTGGAGGCTTTTTTTGCAGAAACATGCATGGGTCAAAATCCCAAACTTTTTGTTTAAAAAGTAAAAAAATAACACAGTGAAAAACACAACATGAGATGGGGTGATGTCACCCCTGATCTATCCCAAATGTGAAGAACCACACTTTCTTTTTGGGGCTCAAATGGGTATCTTCAACATGATCCCATGGCTAAGGTAAACATGTGCTATCTGCCATCATGGGGGATCAATGGACGTGCTTTGGGGGTGAAAACCCTTCCTCTCACCTACTTGAGTAAGGAGGAAGAGGTTGCAGCCCCAAAACAGGGACATAGATATCCTGTGACGGCAGATAGCACATGTTGAGTCACTGTGTGCATCTTCACATTTGGGCAGGTTGAAATACCGTTGCACATTTTGGATGCCAAATAGCACACTTAAAAAAGGGGGGGGGGGCTCAGACTATTCGGCCCAAAATATTGATTATATTTTTATATTTCTGCTCAATCACATTCATTCGAGTTCGCATAATGTCCATTTCGCTACTACATTCCATTATTTCCTGAATGATTATTTTGGCGCTAGCACTCGAGAATGGAGGATTTGGAGTTCCTGACACACCACCACGTTCAGTCCCTAAAAAAAAACAAAAAAATTTGAACTATGCAGGCCTAGATCTGTATTTAACTCGAAGCTGTGGTGACAGTCACAGACCTGTTGTGCTGATAAGCTCCACCTCTCCTTCCTCCACCTCCCCTTCCTCCACCTCCGCTTCCTGAACATGCTGATCTTGGTCTGCTTTGTGATCTTCGGGGAGTTTCTGTGGTCTTTGTTTCCTCGTCTCCTCAGCTTGGTGTCCTCCCAGTCTCCTCTCCCCTATGGGAATGTCAAAAATAATGTATCCTTTAGCACACAGAGATTTTAGGCCTGAAAATGGATTCATTGTTTTGAAGTGGGGTACAATTGATATTTGGCCCTGAGTTCCAAGATGAACATATGAGATCTTGCAAACTCTACAAAGCAACATGTTATTTTTTAGGACACTCACAAATACACTTGGATAACCACCAAGGTATCCACTGGACCACCTGTGTGTGACCCCGTTTATAAATTTGGTCATGTGGCCCAGACTATAGTATCTTGATCCAGAAAAAAAAGCTGAGTACACAACTGCTGGAGTGTCATCTCCTTTACCCAGAATCCAGTTTAGCCTTTCATTCACATTCTAGTTTTACTTACACATCATCTAGCCAACAATGTGTAGATAAACATTGTTTAATTAAAATGAGGCATGCCCACATGTAGTTTACGTGGATATGTGACAAACATGTTTTGGGGAAGAACATCAAGTGTTTTTTACAACACATTTACCAAATAAGTGGACTCTCAACTTAACATAAAAGTTGACATTTTAAAATGTGAAACCAGTCAAGCCAAGCACATGTTGCAAAACATGGAAGAATACATATTACAATGTGAAAGCTTACTTTTTTCTATGCTTTTTTGAAGCTTCCTATACTGCTCCGGCTCCCTCAGCTTCAGGTTAGACCACCTTTTACGGAGTTGTTCCTTGGATCTCCTGACACCATATTTTTTATAGAGAGTCCTCGCCACTTTGTCCATAATTTGAGACTTCCGGAGATTAGGGGTGTCGTATGGGCCATGCTTGCCGTCGTAATCCTTCCTCCGCAGAATGTCCACCATCTCCGCCATCTCAGCAAATGACATATTAGTTGCCTTGTATCTTTTTTTACTGGATCGGGACGTTTCCGCCTCCGGGCTTTCCTCGTCGGTAATTTCTAAGAAAGAAGCCACCTGTATCTGCGACATGTCGCCGTCTCACACTGTGCGCCGATCGTTAAGGGGCCGGGGAAATGCAGAAAAAGACCGTCATGGGCGGGTGACGAGGGCGGAGTTAGACGCATGCGCAGGGTATAAAAAGGGGAAAGAAGTTATTAGGGATGCACGGAGTAAGGACGACCGGAAGTGCACAAACTAACTCAACTAAGGTAAGAAGGGAACTCGGGCCTGCAATGGCCTATAATGGTTCATGATTGTAAAGGGCAATATTGTGATAAGTTGAGGAGAATCAAATCTGATCTGTCTTTTTTTATCCTTGTTTTTTTACTTGCTGATCCAAAAAGATGCATAAACTACGTGAGCCGGAGATCGTGTTGATTTTTATTGATAAATATAAGGAACTGCGCAACCTGTGGGAACTGAAACACCCAGCGTACCACAAGAGTGATGTACGTCGGGCAACTATTACCAAATTAGCAGAGGATATGAAGCCATGGATCCCAGATGCAGACTACACTATGATAAATAATAAAATCAACAACCTGCGTAATTCCTATAAAAAAAAATACAAGGAAGTGCGCGAGTCGAAGAGATCAGGAGCAGCAGCCGACGATGTAGTACAGCCCAAGCTGTGGTACTACAAACATATTCAATTTATGGATGACCAGATTGAGGCCAGGGAATCTATTTCCAGCCTTCCCTCAACCCTTCCTTCCACCCTTCCCTCCAGCGTTCCTTCCACCCTTCCCTCCGCCCCTGCAGAGGCGGAGGAGGAGCCACCTGAACTTGAAGAGCCAGATCTTCGCATCTTCAGCCAGGTATAGTATTTTTGCACATAATTATTGCCCTCTAAGTAATATTGTGATGAAATTGTTGGATTAGCCCAAAATGATAACATCCCCCCCCCCCCACAAAAAAATATGCACCAGTCATGATATCCAAATTGTGTGTGATAAATTCCCTAAATAATCAAACTTTTTTTTTTTTTTTTAAAGCAGGATGAGGCAAGCCAGGAGGAAGAGGCTCAGGAATGTGGCAGGCAGGAGGAGGCAGGGCCAAGTGGGACTCAGCAGGTCCCCAGGCCTAGTGGCAGTACAGTCTCACAAGTGGCTCCCCTCCACGTCAGACCGCCATAACATCGGCGGGTGACACAAGTGGAGGAGGAGTCACTAAAGATGATCCGTGAGGCTTCTGCCATCATGAGGGCCCCCCTCAACCCTACGGAGGGTTTCAGTACTTATCTATCAGATAAGTTGCTCCAAATGGAGGCAGGACAACGGTCCCTCTGTGAACACCTTATCTACACGGCCGTACACATGGGGGTGAGGGGGCAGCTGACTGAGGCCACCCATATCTCTCAGCAGGCCAATCCCTCTCCTCCTTCTCCTCCTCCTCCTGCCACATCACCACCCACAGTGGCCCAGCCTGCAAGGGTGCGTGGACGGGGCCGTGGAGAGAACGCTGCAGGGAAGCGTGGAAGGAAGGCTACAGGGAAGAGCAGGAGGTGATTCTCTGGCCTCGAGCTGCTCTTCCAGAAGTTGCAGGTTGATGGAGTACCACAGCTTGGGATGATGCATGTCTTTGGCTGCTGCTCCTGATTTCATGCTGTTGTTTCTCTTTATGTTCATCGTAGTCATGTCTGCATTTGGGGTCCAATGACTTCATATTTTGTGCTAATTTCTGAATAGTTGCCCTTCGTTTTTTGTTTGCTTTTTTGCCAAAATAAATGGAGATTTGATTTCAGCCAACATACATGCCTGATGAGTTTTTTTTTAGGAGTAATAACATTTCATAAATACAATGTGTAATTAATAACAAGGGAAACCAACCTCCATGAGGAAACGTTAAAATATAAAATGTTGTTGTGAGAAATTGACACACCAAAAAATGCACAACAAATTTAAATACAAAAAAAAAAGGTTTGGTGTAATTTGTGAGGTCGGAATTTAAGAATTAAACAAATTATTCATAAGATCACAAGAAAGAAGAAAGACATAAGTTTGTCAGAACTCGTGATAAAGATCTGCAGCAAAAATGACATTTTAAACACCGTTCTAAAGCAAAAAAAACATGCGCTGCATTAAACGAGGCAATAACTTGCAGAATGACGAATGTGCTCTCTCCATTAGGAACGCTAGTTTTACCAGAACGAGCGCTCCCGTCTCCTAATTCAGTCTGAGCATGCGTGGGTTTTTTAACCGATGGACTTGCCCATAGACGATCGGAAATTACCATTGGTTTTTGATCCATCGGAAAATTTTAAAACAAGTTCTATTTTTTAAAACCGATGGGAAAAAGACCGATGGGTACCATACACGATCGGTTGGTCAGATGAAAACCATCCATCGGACGGTTTTCATCAGTCAAACCGATCGTGTGTACAGGGCTTAAGATATGTTTTGTGAAGGATTTTAGATTGAATTAAATGATCTCTAGTGGAAACCAGGTGTGACATGGGATAGTCTCATAGGTCTTAACCAATCCTCCTTTTCCATTTCCGGAACCTCTGCCTGCCTTGTGGATTGAAGGGTATCAAGTCCCTCATGGACAGAAGGCCTTTTAAGGCCTTATAAATAGTAGAGGGCATTGTTTAGACTAGAGTATCATCCTTTAGGAGAGTTTCCAAATCTAATGAGGTAAGGGACAATTTCATGCCAAATTGTGTTTGATATGCATGGCGAAGCTGCAGGTAGATAGGAGTTAGGAAGTGTGAACTGTAATTTCAATGTGTCAAAAGGTCTTCGGTCTACCACCTTTACAAATGTGATTGAGACATTTTATTCCCTTCATCACCCAAATAATGGGATCAAGTATGGAGTAGAATTTCATCAGTGTGGGATTTAGCCATAAGGGTGCAAGAGGTGAACACCTATGAGAAAGCCCTAAAGTCTGTTTATAGAGGGAGTTTGAAGGAACAGGGCATTGGTTCCTCTATATGGTAAGTAGTATTGGCCCCCTTTTGACGTCACCGACCCAGCATGCACTGGTTGGTAATGTCACATGGTGGCGGTGCTGCCAGGTGATGTTGCTAGGTGGCCCAACCCCTTACCTATATAAGAACTTTCAAACTTCAGAGCCTGCATTTGGCAGTTAGCCTTATTGCGGGCGGAGCTTTTTTCTTCTTTTTTCGGGTCCGGCGGTTGTGGTGGGTGTTGTGATTGAGTATGGATCTACATTGGGGGACATTGTTTTTTTTTTAACCACTTCCCGCCCGGCCTATAGTAGAATGACAGCCAGGAAGTGGCTCATTTATACTGACTGGGCATCATATGACATCCAGTAGTACAAGCCGCCATCGTGCGCCCTCTGACAGAAGCTCTTTACCACGTGATCAGCTGTGTCCAATCACAGCTGATCACAGTGTAAACAGGGAAAGTCATGTATCAGCTTTTCCTGCGCGAGTAGAGGAGAGGTGATCAGCTGCTCTCCTGACAGGGGGGTCTGCACTAATTAATTATCAGTGCAGCCCCCCCTAGGATGCCTACCCAAGCAAGGATGCCCACCCATGGCCACCAGGGATGCCCACCCATGACCACAGGTAAGTCCACTAGAGTCCACCAGGGATGGCAATAATTAACCATTAGGGATGGCACTCTGTGCCCATCAGTGATGCCTGCCAGCTCCTCTGATCAGTGCTGTATATCAGTGCCATCTATCAGTGCCCACCAGTGCCACCTATATGTGCTATCCAGTGCCACCTATCAGTGTTACCTATCAGTGCCCATCTGTGCCACATATCAGTGCCACCTATCAGTACTGTATATCAGTGTCCATTAGTGCTGCATATAAGTGCCACCCCATCAGTGCCAATCAGTACTGCCTCATCAGTGCCCATCAGTGCAGCCTCATCAGTGCCCATCAGTGAAGGAGAAAACATACTTATTTACAAAGCTTTGTAACAGAAAGAAAAACGTAAAATTTTTTAAAAAATTGGGTTCTTTTTTTAAAACCCCAGAGGTGATCAAATACCACCAAAAGAAAGCTCTATTTGTGGGGAAAAAAAAGATAAAAAATGTTATTTGGGCACAGCATCGTATGACCGTGCAATTGTCATTCAAAATGTGGGAGCGCTGAAAGCTAAAAATTGGACTGGGCAGGAAGGTGTATAAGTGCCCTGTATTGAAGTGGTTAATAAAGGAACTGCCAAAATCTGTGTGTGTTTTTTTTATTTCTTTTTGACACTTTCTGGTGAATAGGTAGGGGTAACCCATACTCGTTCATATAGGGGGGCAGAGAGGATCTGGGGGCCCCCTTGGTAAAGGTGGCTTCCAGATTATGTTAAATCCCCTATCCGCAGACCCCCACAACCACAGCCCAGGGTTGTTGGGAAGAGGCCCTTGTCCATATTAACATCAACAGAGTCCCCCGCCCCAAAGCACCCCCCCATATTGAGGGCATGTGGCCTGGTATGGTTCAGGAAGAGGAGGGTTCTCGCTCACCCCCCCTTTTCCTGGACTGCTAGGCTGCATGCTCAGAAAAGGGTCTGATATGGACCCCACGCTTTTTTTTTTTTTTACATTTTAGCATGGTGTTTCCCTTGAAATCCATACCAGACCCAAAGGGCCTAGTATGGATTGGGGGGACCCCCACGTTGTTGTTTTTTTAACATGGAGCCCACCCATATTCCCTCCACTCTGGGATATTGTCTGAGTGCTGAAGCAATAGATTCCATCATTAAGGCAAATTAGGCAGGGAAAGAGGACACCCCTGTCTTGTCCCTCTCCCAACAGGGAATGGGGAGGGAAGCTTAACGCCTAATTTTATTTGTGCGATTAGGGATTTGTACAACATCTCAATCCACTTGTGAAAATTTGCTCCAAAGCCCATGGTCTCCAACACAATGGCATATGGGTCCAACACAATGACATACAGAATCAAATGCTTTTTCTATGTCTAATGTGACTAAAACCCATGTGGAGGAATCCTGCTGTGAGAGCAGGAGATGCGTGAACGATTTGTTGGGCGTAAAACCCGTTTGATCAATATTGACTAGGGAGAGAAGCACCGTCATCGATCTAGTGGCAAGAACTTTAGTCAATATTTTTAAATCATAATTTAGCAACGAAATGGGCTTGTAAAAGGCGCAGAATTTAGCATCTTTGCCCGGCTTAGGTATCAAGACGATGTGCGCCTAATACATAGAGGGGGCAAAGTCAGGCAGTCCATACATTTAATATACAAACTGTGCAATCTAGATACCAGGTCCTTTACATGTGGCTTGTACTATTGCCCTGGGAGACCATCCTGGAGCTTTATTGCTGGGGAATCAGTGTATGGCCTCATTGGTTTTTAAGAGCTGAGACACCCAAATATTAGAGGTTAACACAGGTGGTGGGAAGGTGACATAATGCCTCCTTATCGCTAGTCAAATGCCCTCTGAAAAGCGATCGAATTCAGATTGCTTTTCATAGGGCTAGTGTAAATAAGCCTTTACTGCTACTGATTTGTATCCAAGCTACTATCAGTGCTGTAATCATTTTTTTTTCAGCCCTTTACTATAGATTTTCTCATAGGGAGTCTACTTCAAGTTCCCTTGTTTATGATACATGCTCATCTATTTGGAATGCCCTTTATCCCTTTATGTCAACATTCTGTATATTAATGTTCCCAGCACAAACTACCTGTCAACCCTTTGGACAGCTGGTGGATCTCAATCATGGCTATCAATGACAGTTGCAGTCACAAATGACAAACAGGAACCAATCAGAGTAGTTCCCAATCATGTAATCACTATGTCAGCTATAACCACAGAGAGGATGGAGACTTCACTTCGATGACAAAACAGCCTACATGCATATGGACTACAGGTGCCACTGTTCATCTTTTTAATACTGTAATTGTTAATAGAGAAAGAGAGAGGTTATATTTGGACTTTGATGGTACCATATATAAACTGATATTACACAGTCGAAGTTAAGATAATTACAAAAGTTTTTTATTACAAAAAAATATATATAATGACATATTCACAGAATAAAAATAAAACATGACAATTGAATAAACATTTTTTGTACATCCTATCATTACAGATAGAACATAGATACCATCCATATATTGGTTGCTCTACATGTTTCGTGGGTTTATATTAGACGCTTCTTCAGGAGCTTTCTATGATCAGATACAGGAAAAAGATTGTCATGTAACTACAAAGGTAGAGAAAACAGATACACATTATTAATCAGGTACATTTTGTGAATACATATGATCATAATTCAAATAAATACAGAAACATCTGCTATGAAACACCCTTCCTTTATCCACGTATATCTTACCAAAAAGGGAGCCTCAAAAAGAGACGGGACCAGGAGAAAGAGGTGACCCACCCCGGAGGGCACGGGAGCCCCCAAAGAGACACTCCCAATGGATGATGTCAGTGATATTATTTTTCCTAAAGGAGTATTATTATTAAAAATTACATAGCTAAGAGGAGTTTTTTTGTTAACACAATCTTGCAGGCTCGATATTACTATGATAGATTGTTTATCTCTCTATCCAGAGCGTATCTCGGTGAAGTATAACTTTCCTATTAAAAACTGACCACACTGAGCAGGAGAGGACAGCGTGGCCAGTTCTCTAGCTGTGCTGGAAACTCAGTGTACTCTCCTCCAATAATCAGACTTGTCCTTACATGCCACCAGCTGCACAGTCATTCACTGGGAAGCTCAGTGTGCTGCTGCTTCTCCTCCCCTAGCTCTTATGAAGCTGAGAACAGAGGAAATGTGATCACTTATAAAAAAGGGAAAAATGTATTTAGAATTTAATGCTTTTTTATATCTATGCACAGATGTTTTGCCTTTCATTTCTATTTTAAACTGATTGGGTTGTTTTACAAAGTGATTGCTTACAATTTGCTTATTAAAAGACCCCTTTTGGCTGCCTAAGTGTGGAAACAGATCTAAAGTGTCTTGCCTCCAGCTAGCAAATCTTATTCAAAAATTCTAAAAAATGGGGGGCATGGCGATCGGCAAGATATATGCCTGATCTGTTAGCTCTGTCCATGGCTGTGAATCCATTGTTCCTCACCACTCCTCAGAAAGGACCATGCCGCTGGACTTCTAGTGGCTGCTCTAAAAAAGGCTGATGTGGCTCCCACAGAGCATCCCAGCAGCGCTGATGTATATCTGGGCTCTGGCTTGTCCTGGCTTGTCCTGCCCCTCCATGAGGAGCCCAGCCAAGTCCAGGCCACGGCAGGACTCTGCTCAATCAGATGATGATGACACTTTGATGGAGGTAAATGGTTATCCTGCCTCCCAGCCCACCAAACATGCCCTAGAGCAGTGGTCCCCAACCTTTTTGGCAACGGGGACCGGCTGCATGGAAGAAAATTGTGCCAAGGCTCGGTTGGAGGGGTTGGCACACGGGGTAAGCGATTTTTCGTGGCCAATTTGTCAGCGCATTATTTCTATTATTAAATTGTATTAATAAATTAAATAGTTCAACTCACCATAATGCATAATTAGTGGGAGCCCTGAGTGTGTCACTTGCCACGTCGCCAGCCACCAGATGCGGAATGTCACTTGCCACATCACCTGCCACGCTGCCTGCCACAAGATGCGGAATATCACTTGCCATGCTGCCTGCCACTGCATTGGTGGCAGCACTGGTCCATTTAGCACAGAGGGGTGCTGAGTGAAGGCAGAAGAGCGGTGAGAGATGATGTCATCTCTCGCCTCCCCGTCGCACCTCCGACATTGAGGCTGACAGGGCAGAAGAGCAGCGATGCAGGGGACCGAGAGAGATGATGTCATCTCTTCTTGCCCGCCCGCTCGTTTATCTCTTCCACCCGGCGCTCATATGCTGGCTGCCCGGCTATCTCATGCCGGCCGCTGGGCTCTCTCATGCCGGCCGCTGGGCTCTCTCATGCCGGCTGCCCGCACCCGAGGCCCGGCTGCAGAAAGGCCACGGCCTGGTAGTGGGCCACGGCCTGGGGGTTGACGACACCTGCCTTGACCCCATCAGCTCATTCCCCATCCAGGGCCTGCCTGTATCTGACACTACACTGCAAGACATGTTACTTTCTCTGTGGGCCTCACTCCAGACAGATCTTTTCTCCTGTGACATTTCATTTAAATCAGATGTGTGTAACTTGGGGGACAGGCTAACCCATGTAGAGGACAAAATGGGAGAATATGTGACCTCTTTTAAAATTTTAGTGGATGCGCATGAGGCTCAGAAAGATGACCTGACCTTGATCAAGAACAAGCTTTCCAATCTAGAAGGTCATGGTGTAACAATCTGAAAATTTGTGAGCTATCAGAAACTGTTTCATCCTCCCAGTTGCCCCACTATGTTCATGACCTGTTTCAAGCCGCTGTTCCTTCTCTGACCTCTGCTGACTTGACCATTGACATAATCCATAGGGTCCCCAAACCCCCTTTCCTCTCTGTGCATTGTGTTGCATTTGATTTTTCCATCAGACTGTTTTTTGGGAACAATCTGTTTAGATAGAAACAGAAATCAGTTTACTTTTGAGTTGGTTTGAGGATACTTGGCAAACAAATGCCTTGGAAACAATTACACAGGCTGTCCTCAAACAATGGGAACTTAGATACTATGGTTGCATTTAGAGTTGGATCGGTCTATTGTTTTGTAACCATGGTTAACAATAGCTTGACAACCTGAAACTTCCAAAATAAAAACAGAGACTGAAAGACAGGACTCCATAATGCCTTAACACCAGGGAAGGTCTGTACCAGCCAGAAGAAGCTATACCTGAAGATGCTTTTGCCTGATCTCCAGCAACTGCTATTAAGCTGTTTTGCTATTGTCTATCTATTAAAAGGTTATTGCGGTTTAACCAAGGAAGCTTAGACTTCTGTAATGTATCAATGCTTTACTAAAAAGGAAAGCTGCACATACAACTATAGGATACACAATACAACACAATTCATAGCTTACAAAATATACCAACAACATGCACAAGCCATTTATCCTTTCTAGCAAAATATAAGCATGTACAATATGTACGCATTAAGTAAACTAAACAGTTGCTCAACTTATGGTTTAAGATGTAATGTCCTTCATGGTTCCTTGCTTAGTCCAACTTAAAAACGTCTCCAAAGTCCTCAAGCTTCTTGCAGCCATGTCTTGCTCCCTCGTCCTCCAAAACACAACTCCTTTGTCGCTCCTCATGGTTGTTTCAAAAAACCTAATCTCCTTCCCCTACTTCCTGTTGCATCATATCCTGGTAAAGAACTTCCTCTTTACCAGTCCAACTGGTACATTTACATATCAATGGAGAGAGCCTTAGTTTGTAACAGCATATGGGCTAAAAATCTAACTCCATATTATTCTTATAAAGTCACTACAAATAGCCATAGCAACACATACCACCTCTTGACTTTATAGCATAATCTGTCAGCCTTGTATCGTATTCCTAATGTTGTAATAGTTTTGTAGGTAAAGCATTTTTGTTTAGTAAAAACACATTTATACACTGCAGAGGTCTGAGCTTCCTTGCTTATACCGCAAAGTAACCTTACTAGATAGGCCGAAGAAAAACAAGCACGTACTAAGGCCCCTTTCACACTGGGGCGGGGAGGTGCGCTCGCGGTTTAGCGGTGCTATTTTTAGCGCCGCTATACCGTCGTTTTTACCGCGATATTCGGCCGCTAGCGGGGTGATTTTAACCCCCGTTAGTGGCCGAAAAAGGGTTAATACCGCCCGCAATTCGCCTCTGCAGAGGCGCATTGCCGTCGGTATTACCGCGGTTTCCCATTGCTTTCAATGGGCAGCAGGGGTAAAGGAGCGGTAAACACACCGCTCCTTCACCGCTGCAAAGATGCGGCTAGCAGGACTTTTGGAGCGGTCCTGCTAGCGCACCGCTTCAGTGTGAAAGCCTTCGGGCTTTCACACTGAAGACTGCAGGGCATGATTTTTTCAGGCGGTATAGCAGCGCTATTTTTAGCGCTAAACCGCCTGAAAAACGTGTTAGTGGGAAAGGGGCCTAAGAGACGTCCTACTGTGTGTCCACTTTTATCAAAGTAAGGAAAAACTCCTAAACGTCTTTCGCAAAAATAAATAAAAAAAGGGAGCTTTCCCGAGCAAGCAGCTGGCATCCAGGTTTTCCAGGATCTCTCAGCACAAACTCTGCGCCAGCAGAAAAACCTGGACTCTATCACGAAGGCCCTTTGGAACCACTCTATTAGCTATCAATGGAAGTATCTGGCCAAGCTTGTCATTACTTAGAATGGCAGCACCTCCACTGTAAAGTCCCCAGAATACGGGGTGACTCCGAAGTTAGTCCATAGTTCCATTCCTCTAATGCCTGGACAACCCATCAGCATTGCCATTTTGCTTACCGGGTCAGTAGCTGACGGTGAAGTTGTAAGGTTACAGGGCGAATAATGGAATTCAGTTGTGGAACAGTCACTTGCTTTGCTCTCTCAATGGCTCCAAAAACTTGTTGCTGACGCTCTTGGGAGAGGTAAGGCAAAACCTGGGTGCAAATCCCATTTAACCTTTTGACAATTTCAGCCTGTTTGTGCATTTCAATGTTCAAGCCATGGGACATCTCATAATACATGACGTAGTGTCGTTGCATCTCCGATTTCTCACTGGCCAACTTGTCACATTCCAATTTTAGACTGTGATATTGTGCCTGATCTAAGGTACATGTCGGGGAAGATAGTCTTACCCGGGTCTCGGCAGCAAGCGGGTCGGTTCCAGCAGCACGGGTCTGGGCACAGGTAGTCACTGGGTTGGCTTCAGCGGGGCCCATCGGGGCGTAAGCAGAAACGAGGGGGGCCAAATCATTCCCCAGTAGTACATCCGCTGGCAAATCCTTCATCACCCCCACATTCACGTGTCCCGGACCAACCCCCCAATCCAGGTGAACACGGGCAACGGGTAGCCGGAAGACGGTGCCTCCCGCTACTCTTACGGCTACAGTGTCTCCGGTATGTTGGCTCTCTGAGATGAGGTTTTTCTGTAGAAGGGTCATGGTGGCACCAGTATCACGTAGGCCATTGGCTACCTTTCCATTGACCCAGACAGTCTGCCTGTGTTGCTGCCGGTTGTCCCGGTTAGCTGCTTGTATTGGATCAGCCTCGTGCAGGACGCCCCATTGTTCTTCCTCCTCAACGCAGTGGGCCTCAGGCATGGATGTGTGGGGGTTCCCCCTTGCTGGCTGTCTCTTAAGAAGTTGCCCACATCCAAAGAACTGGCTTCCATTTTTGCTCGGGAGCTCATTCGCTTACATGATCCTGTTTGCTGCACCCGACTTAGCTGCTCTCCGGACTCCTGTTTCTCTGGCTTGTTCTGACTACCGTCCTAGTTACCGAACTATGGCTATTGTAACGGCACCCCATGTATGAAAGGGGTTAACGCCGTTTAGGATATTCCCTTTCTGAACACAAGGCAACTACTGACACTCCACAGTCAGGCGACCGAGACCCATAGGAATAATTCTCCCCCAGATACGAGACAAAAGCTCTGTATTCAGGTTCCAAACAGGGAATGAATCTTTATTGCAAGCACATGGTAACACACTTCCCTTCAAAAAACTTCCATCCCATCCTTGGGGAACAGGGCGGGTTAAACTGTCCAATGACAATGGTGATACAGGTCAGGTGTGTTCAAACTTCTCCTTCAGTAAACAGTCTTAGCAGGAGGGGTTGCTGGAGTGATTCCCTGCCCCTTTCCTCACAGCAAGACACTTAAACATCCCATAATAGGCAGCCAGACCAAGCTCCAATCCACATCACCACAAACAACAATGAAAAGGTCTTTGGAAGCTAGTCTGGATTTAATCTACATTACACAGGCAGACAGGTGGTTGAAGTTGAACACATCAGCATCTCTCAATTAACCTGTTGAGTTCAGAATTAAACAACCAGTAAATAGTCCTTTACAGATATCCTGGGGAATCTTGTGGATTACTATTACAGACCCATTTTAAAGCAATCCAAGACATATTCTCAATGTCCATTATTTTCTGGCTCATACTTTCTAAGAACTTCTGGGTTCCACAGGCCCACCCGTTACAGCTATGTTTTGACAACGTTTGCTCTGTTTATACCATTTTACTATTTTATTAAATAGTGTGATTTTTACTGCACTTCTGTCTGATTCATGGTTTCTGACAGTATGCCAAAAGTTGCCTAAGGCCCCATGCACACGAGACGCCGGTGCAAACTCTGCTGAACACACGTTTTTAAAGGCTAAAACCGGCGTTTAAAAACGCCTGTTTTGACGCGATTTTAGCGGCGTTTTACCGCGTTTTACCGCGTTTGCGTCTATAGGCGTTTAGTTAAGAAACATCATAAGACCCTCCCTAAGCTCAAAAAACATTATTATTTAACCATTTCAGCCATTTTGGGAGACCAGCAGCTGAGAGAGCAGCAGTGTACTTGTATTTAGCGTATCACTTGCCACATCATCTGCCACAAGCTGTGGATTGTCCACTTGCCACGTCACCTGATATGTCACCTGGCCACGTCACCTGCCACAAGTTGTGAATTGTCCACTTGCCACGTCACCTGCCACGTCACCTGGCCACAAGTTGTGGATTGTCCACTTGCCACATCACCTGGCCACGTCACCTGGCCACGTCACCTGGCCATGTCACCTGCCACGTCACCTGCCACAAGTTGTGGAATGTTCACTTGCCATGTCACCTGCCACGTCACCTGGCCACGTCACCTGCCACAAGTTGTGCATTGTCCACTTGCCACGTCACCTGGCCACGTCCCCTGCCACGTCACCTGCCACAAGTTGTGAATTGTCCACTTGCCACGTCACCTGCCACGTCACCTGGCCACAAGTTGTGGATTGTCCACTTGCCACATCACCTGTCCACGTCACCTGGCCACGTCACCTGGCCATGTCACCTGCCACGTCACCTGCCACAAGTTGTGGAATGTTCACTTGCCACGTCACCTGCCACGTCACCTGGCCACGTCACCTGGCCACGTCACCTGCCACAAGTTGTGCATTGTCCACTTGCCACGTCACCTGGCCACATCACCTGGCCACATCACCTGCCACAATTTGTGGATTGTCCACCTGCCACGTCACCTGCCACATCACCTGGCCACGTCACCTGCCACAATTTGTGGATTGTCCACCTGCCACGTCACCTGGCCACGTCACCTGCCACAAGTTTTGGATTGTCCACTTGCCACGTCACCTGCCACGTCACCTGCCACGTCACCTGCCACAATTTGTGGATTGTCCACCTGCCACGTCACCTGGCCACGTCACCTGCCACAAGTTTTGGATTGTCCACTTGCCACGTCACCTGCCACGTCACCTGCCACGTCACCTGCCACAATTTGTGGATTGTCCACCTGCCACGTCACCTGCCATGTCACCTGGCCACGTCACCTGGCCACGTTACCTGCCACAAGTTGTGGATTGTCCACTTGCCACGTCACCTGGCCACGTCACCTGCCACAATTTGTGGATTGTCCACTTGCCACGTCACCTGCCACAAGTTGTGGATTGTCTACAGTGCAATGCAAGCAATTACAGTTTTTTTTCATATTTTTTTGATGGTTTTTCATCATTTGCCATCATTTTTGAGATTTCTAATGTAAAAAAATAGGTCACCTTTAAAAACGCTAATAAACGAAATCGCGGCAAAACGCCGGTACCGCGTTTTGCTGAGTTTAGCAGTGTTTAGCCGCGTTTTGCGTCTGAAACGTGGAAAACGTTTGCGTCTGAACCCATTTTTTTGCTTCTGGAAAAACGAGGTTAAACGCAACTGCCTAAAAACGGCAATAAACGAGACTGTGTGCATGGACACATAGGATAACATTGAATGGGTTCAGGAGCAGTTGAAAAAAGTGTCCAACTGCCTCTGAACGCGCGTTTAACAGCAAATAACAGTGTCTCGTGTGCATGGGGCCTAAGTGTACGGGAAGGAGAGTTTTAAGAAAGCTTGATCTTTGTTAGGGTAACACAGGTTTAGAAAGAGAGACTTGGAGAAATTCACCTTGTAGTAGGAGATGGAGCTAAAGTAGATGAGGACCTGATGTGCCTGAGGAAGTGATTGTTTGGGGTTTGTGAGAAGAAGAATCACGTTGTCACCAAATAAGTTGACAATGTGAGTTTTGTTATTAACTGTGAATCCAGAGATACAGGGGTTAGTACGGATAGTCTCGGCCAAAGGTTCTATCATCAAGTTCAGGTGCCTTCTAAGTGTAGCTTAGTAGCAAGCTTTTATTACAAGTTAAAATGAAACTACTCACAATTGTAGTTAAAATCAGGCATGTACGGTGATTTTAACTGTAAATTCCTGATTTTAACTACACTTGTGAGTAGTTTCATTTTAACTTGTAATAAATCCTTGCTACTAAGTTACACTTAGAAGGCACCTGTGCTTCTCTTTCTGTCTCTTCTAGAGCTACTTCTTGCTTCTACACAGAGCTGCCTCAGTGAGCTGCGCCGCAGACCTTTATGGACTTCATCTACTAATGGACACTGTTTATAAGCCCTTCTGTTTACAGTTTGCCACATATGTATTGTTCATGAACTGGTTCCTCTTAATTTTTGGCATTGTTTGCAGAGCTAAGTGCCCATCTTGCGCCAATAATCACCACTTTTTCTATCATCAAGTTGAAGATGAGTGGAGACAGGGGGCCTCGTGCCATTAGTAATGTGAAAGGGGGAAGAGTACAAAGCCATTATGACAGAAAGCATCGGTCCCTGGAAGCCAAACTTCTTTAGTACATATAGCCCCAATACACTCTATCGAACACCTTCTCCGCATCTATAGAAAGTAGCAGAAAAGGTGTTCGGGTGCGTACTGCAAAGTCTTGTAGCATCAGAGGTCCGACAGCCTTTAATGAATCCCATCTGGTCTGATTTGACGAGAAATAAAAAAGAGGGGAAATTTGGGACTTTAAATGAAGCACACGGCTATGCAGTGATGAAAAAAAATCGATATATAGTATCATTTTTATTGTTACATATACACATGTTGAGTCATAACAAAATACAGTGAATAAATAGAATAGCTCATTAGTAGCACATGGTACATAAATATACATACATATCGCTGCACCACCGTGGTGTGGGTGGTATTAGTTGGTAACCAAGACTTCTCTAAGTAATATAAAAAAACAATAGTGGATCATTATTGTAAAAGCAAGTATGATCAGAAGGTAGTGATAATGTAGCATCGAAAAAAAGGCTCTATGCGTTTCGTGGGTTCTTTCTACTCATCAGGAGCCGATGCAGGTACATATACTTTTATCTGCAAAAAAGTGAATATATACAGTATGTAATCTGGCATTTGATGCAAATAAATATAGGGGAAGGAAAAGGAGGGGGAGAATCTCCCCTCCCCGGTTACTCACAAGTCAGCTATAGGTTTGAAATGGGGTGCTGAGAGCCAAAGACATAATGAGGGATTCATCCCCGGGGCTGTGGCCAGCAGCATGAAGACAACACAAGCAGTAATTAATAGACTACTATGGGAGTGGGGTCTCCAATGGAAATCAAAAGTGATGCAGTGAGTGTTGCAAAGGATACTCTGTGGAGAGTAATAAAATATATTGATATAGGTAGTGCATGTCTAATGATATAGTAAGGACTACAGCCCAGAGCATGGTGTCAATAAAAGTGAACCCAGGTGAGGAATCAAAGTAGATAATAACATATAAATGAAAACACGTAGCTCTCACCAAAGGAATAAGTGGTAGGAAAAAAGCACCAAGAAAAACCAGTGAAACAAAACAGCCAAAATAAACAATGATAGCTGAGGGAGCATGATCCAAACAGGTTTGTTGTGTAACAAGCAAAGCAAGAAACAGGAAGTGAGTGCTCAACCTGGAAGTGATATTCGTAGTGGGCCACTCCCTAACGCCACGTTGTCAAGGGGGGGCGGCATCAGCGCCTGAGTGGTGATAGTCACTTGGCACTTGATGCCAGGGATGTCACCCCCGATATAGTACGCAGATGACGAATCATCGCACTGGCGCCAGGCGCCACAAGTGACGCCATGCGCACAGCGCGGAAGGCATGGCGTCGATGTGCATTGAGTGGCCACCAGTCCCCCCGTGTAAAAATGAAACGGAGGGGGAGAGGAAGGCACCAGGTGGCCATCGCAGCTCCCGGAAATGTATGAAAACCCCAATGCCTCCAGAATCCAGTCCCATATGGAAAGGGAAGCCATTAAGTGTCAACTAGGTGGTGTTAGCGATATCTAGGGACACTGCTTTTGAGTTTGGAAGACATGTCCATGAGGGGGTTTACATTAAGATTAAAGTCCCCACACAACAGGAGGTTCCCATATCTAAATGCTGAGAGTTTTTTTATTGTTAGTTATTGATGTCTCATCTCAGGATGATAAAACGGCCATAAGGGTCAATACATGAGGAGTGTAATGTAAACATGACTGTATTCCTAATGGCTAGCATCACCCCTCTTTTTTAAATTGGAGTGTCGAGTGAAACACATATGGGAAGTCCTTGTGGTGATAGTTAGGGGTAGCTCAAGGCTGAAAGTGAGTCTCCTGCACTGCTAGAATGTCGGCTTGGTGAGTTTTGACCTCTTTCCAGAGTGATAAGCGCTTTGCTAGGTAATTTAAACCTCTGGTATTTATTGAGAGAACTTTGAGAAGCATCTCAGCAGGGGAGAAAAGAATATAAAAACAGACTCACTGATGAGCGAGTGGAGGATGTAGGCACCGGGTTCCATGGAGCAGCAGGAGCGATGATCCATTGGAGGGTGGGTACACGTAGTCATCTTGAAGACCTGAAGAGACTGGAAGCAGGCACGTCAGGCCTGGACTAGGACGAGGCTAGGTAGTAGTAACAGGAACTAAAACAGGTTAACTTGTGGAGAACATGAGCCCAGGGTAGGTCTACAAAACAGTAAACAAAGAAATAAAAGCGTAAAAAAGTTTGGGTTGAACTATGAGCATGCAAACTGAAAATCTTTGTGGGGGGGGGGGGGGGGTGTTAGTAAGTACTAGACATGGGAGCCGTCAAAAAATTTGTTCCGTTCCGTTCCGTTCCGTTCCGTTTCGTATTAAAAAAAAAACGTAATTCGTAATCCGTGTACGGAATTCAATTCGAATTCGTACGAAATACGAATTTCGTACGAATCGTTAATTTTGATAGCGAATATCGACACTCTACGAATAATAGCGAATTATCCGAAAACGTATTAAGGTTACATAACACAAGTCTATTGAGTAGACTTGTGCATAACTAAAAAATTCGTAATTTCGTCAAACGGGATTTTCGTGTTCGGATTAATTCGTATTTTCGCAAGCAACGTTTTTCGTTGAATCGGAATGAGTCGTATTTCTGAAAGCCTTATTTTTAGTTGATTTATAATTCGTACTTTCGGTATAGTACATTGTTTTAGTTGATTCTGGACACAACTCCTACTTTCGTAACTTTTTTTTTGTTTTTTTGTTTCTTGATTCGTAATTTTCTGTGTCTCTTACAATGGCGCTGCCTAACGTGCTTCGAATGGATTCGTAAATTCGTTACTTTTTTTTGTTTGTTGATTTGTAATTTTACGTGTCTCTCACAATGGCGCTGTCTAACGTGCTTCGAATGGATTCGTACATTCGTAACTTTTTTTTTGTTTGTTGATTCGTAAATTTACATGTCTGACAGTGGCGCTGCGTGCTTCGAATGGATTCGTACTTTTCTAATACATCGCGGTTATTCCTAACTCTTCGAAATCTCGTTTTTTTTACTTTCGTTTTTGACATGTGGCACTGGCTATAGTCTCCGCCCCTGTATGTCATTTTGAGAGGCCGTATAGTGTGGTGTGGTGAGGGAGGAGCAGAGAGCAGAGCAGAGAGTGGTATTGTTGGATTTGTGGTTGTTTTTTATGTGTGGTTTGGTGCTTTTGGTGAAATTAGAATGTCTGGGAGTGAGAATGGATGTGTGAGTCTTGTGAGTGAGAATGTTGGTGTTGGTCTGAGAGTTGTTGTTTTGAGTGAGAGTGGAGAGGACTCAGAGGAGCAGAGAAGTGGAGGGAAGCGGAGGAGTGGAGGAAGGGACTCAGGGGAGCGGAGGAGTGGAGGAGAGCAGAGAAGTGGAGGGGAGAGGAGGAGTGGAGGGAAGCGGAGGAGTGGAGGAAGGGACTCAGGGGAGCGGAGGAGTGGGGGAGGGGACTCAGGGGAGCGGAGGAGTGAAGGGGAGCAGAGAAGTGGAGGGGAGCGGAGGAGTGGAGGGAAGCGGAGGAGTGGAGGAAGGGACTCAGGGGAGTGGAGGAGTGGAGGGGAGCAGAGAAGTGGAGGGGAGCGGAGGGAAGCGGAGGAGTGGAGGAGGGGACTCAGGGGAGTGGAGGAGTGGAGGGGACTCAGGGGAGAGGAGGAGTGTAGCAGAGGAGAGGCATGGAGGGGAGAGGAGGAGTGTAGGGGAGGAGGGGTGTGGAGGGGAGAGGAGTGGAGGTGAGAGGAGGATCAGTGGGGGGTTGAGGAGAGAAGAGGAGGCATGGAGGGGAGAGGAGGGAAGAGGAGGTGTGGAGGGGAGAGTAGAGAAGAGTAAGCGTGGAGGGGAGAGGAGGCGTGGAGGAGAGGAGAGGCGTGAAGGGGAGAGGAAGAGTGGAGGTGAACGGAGGCGTGGAGTGGAGCCAAGGCATGGAAGAGAGCATGCCCGTGGAGTGAAGCGGGAGCATGGCAAAAAAAAGAGGCAAGTGTCCCCCACCACATCAGAAGAGATTTCTGACGCCGACCTGCAGCAGCAGCGAACCAAGAGACAGAAAACATCAAGGGGGCCCGTATTTACCCCACAGGAGAATTCTGCATTGGTTGCTGCAGTGAACAGGGACAAAGTGAGACTCTTCAGCCTAAATGTCTCAACCTCTGCGAAGAGAGCAGCCTGGGAACGAGTCCGGGACTCAGTGAATGCAGTCTCCAAGGTTCGCAGGGCCACCGATGGTGTCAGGCACAGGTAATTATTCAAATATTATATCACTCTTAGAACACACCCCATATATGTGAAAAAACACAGTATAGTAGTCTAGTCAATAAACTGATTTGAACGTAACACAAATATTTATTTGGCACAGACACAGAAAAGTAACATGTAAAATAAAAATAATATTGTTGTAACGTGTATTAACTATACTCTATCTTTTTTTAATTTGCAGGTTTTATGATTGTCGGGCGTCAGTTAATAAAAAGATAGAGAAGCATCTTCTGGTCCAGTCTACTGGAGGAAAGGCTGTGGTCTTCAGACAGTGGGAGGCAGAGCTGAGAGATGGCCTGCTTGCAGATGAGGATGTCCCTGGAGTCAGCAGAAAGGGTCCAGCCGAGCATCAGAGAGCTGGTGAGTAAAATAAAATATATCATTATATATTGCAGTCACCGTATATACTCGAGTATAAGCCAACTCGAGTATAAGCCGAGGTACCTAATGTTGCCCAAAAAACTGGGAAACCTCACTGACCCGAGTATAAGCCGATGCCCCACTGTTCCCTAGCTCGCTGTTCCCTGTAAATATAAATTTTTACATTGTAATTATTACCTGTAAAGAAGTTGCGGCTGCGGCGTCCATCGTTCAAATTCCGCGGCGTCCATCGTTCGAATTCCGCGGTCTCTTCCTGTTCCTTACTTGATAGGCGAGTCTCAGCAGACACTCTCCGCCTATCACGATCATTCTCTCATCCTTAGTTTTCCCAGCAGACACTGTGTTGGGTATTCCGCCAATCACAGACGTCTGCTGGAAAACTGAGGATGAGAGAACGTTCGTGATAGGCGGAGAGTGTCTGCTGAGACTCGCCTATCAAGGAAGGAACAGGAAGAGACCGCGGAATTTTGAACGATGGACGCCGCAGCCGCAACTTCTTTACAGGTAATATTTACAATGTAAAATTTATATGACTCGAGTATAAGCCGAGGGGGGGGACTTTCAGCCCCAAAAAAAGGGCTGAAAATCTCGGCTTATACTCAAGTATATACGGTATATGGTTGTTGTTTCCAGCTCACAATTTTTTTTATGACTACGGCATGTGAGACTTACGTTTTGCTTTACATTCATGTTTTCCAGATCGAGCAGAGTCATCTGTGGCAGTGGCGGATCCAGGGGGGGGCAACAGGGCAATTGCCCCCCCCGAGACCATTTGTCACACTCACTTGCTTGCTGTTTTTTTTTTTTTGCGCCTGATCTCCCGAATTTTGGGGACCCGGTACCGGCCGGCCGTAGGACCCCTGGACCCCAAACTTGGCACACATGTAGCCCAATCTCTCTTCTCTGTGTGCAAAGTTTGGTGTCTGGGGGACTTACGGCCGGGGAGTACTGATTTTTTAAATCCGGGCACCCCTTCCATAGACTCCAATGTTAAACGGTAATTTCTCCGGTGATTTTGCGGACCAGGTACCGGCCGGTCGTAGGTCCCCTGTACCCCAAACTTGGCACACATGTAGCCCAATGTCTTCTCTACAAGTGTACAAAGTTTGGTGTCTGGGGGACTTACGGCCGTGGAGCACTGATTTTTTAAAACCGGGCACCCCTTCTATAGACTCTAATGTTAAACGGTCATTTCTCCAGTGATTTTGCGGACCCGGTACCGGCCGGTCGTAGGTCCTCTGGACCCCAAACTTGGCACACATGTAGCCCCATGTCTCCTCTATAAGTTTGAAAAGTTTGGTGTCTGGGAGAACCGATTTTTCAAAGCCGGGCACTCCTTCCATAGACTTCCATGTTAACATCAGTCTAGTCATGGGCACAGTGAGGCATGGGCACAGTGAGGCAAAGTGAGGCAAGTATAAGCCTAGGACACCCTAGGCTTATACTTGAGTCAATAAGTTTTGCCAGTTTTTTGGGGTAAAATTAGGTGCATCGGCTTATATTCGGGTCGGCTTATACTCGAGTATATACAGTACTTGTTCTGCGGCTGCCGCTGCCTCTCTGAGTCTCTCTCTCAGTTTCTCACATCAGCCGATCAGCGGCGCTGAGAGAGAGACTCGTCTAATGTAGTTACGTGGCGCACTGACACAATATCAGGAGCGGAGGAGGAGGTGGGTGGAGCCTCTTCCCTGCACTCGCTGCTAACGCCTGGGCCGCTTGGCGTCTAGCAACGAGTGACGTCAGTGAGTCACGTCAGGCCGCTCTGTGGGCAGGTGCAATAGCGTGCGGCTCCACAGACGGGTAAGAACGCGGGCGGCTCCGCTTGCGGCGCGGTTTGTTGTCGGGGGGCGGCGCGGTTCGTGGGCAGACCGTGCTGCTCAGTGTGTTGGCAGCGCAGGTGAGAGTGAGAGAGCAGGCTCAGTGTGGCAGCTGGCCAATCAGCTAGCCGGGAGCGGGGGAGCAGAGAGATGAGATCATCTCTCACCGCCTGTGCCTGCCCTGCATTCCTGCAGTGACTTCTGCCCTCACTGTGCAGGCAGCAGAGAGATTACATTATCTCTCTTCTGCCTGACTCTGGGAGTCTGGGACACAGCAAGAGACAACCAAAACTACACCTTAGCAGGCAAGTTAGTGACAATCCGCAAGGTGTGGCAGGCGACGTGGCAAGTGACAATCCGCAAATTGTGTCAGGTGACGTGGCAAATGACAATCTGCATCTGGTGGCAGGCAAGTGACAATCCACAAGATATGGCAGGTGACGTGGCAAGTGACAATCCGCAAATTGTGTCAGGTGACGTGGCAAATGACAATCTGCATCTGGTGGCAGGCAAGTGACAATCAGCAAGGTGTGGCAGGTGACGTGGCAAGTGACAATCAGCAAGGTGTGGCAGGTGACGTGGCAAGTGACAATCCGCAAGGTGTGGCAGGTGATGTGGGAAGTGACAATCCACAAGGTGTGGCAAGTGACAATCCACAAGATGTGGCAGGTGACGTGGCAAGTGACAATCCACAACGTGTGGCAAGTGACACGCTCAGGGCTCCCACTAATTGCAGGCGACGGTGGCAAGTGACACACTCGGGGCTCCCACTGATTCTGCATTGAACTATTTAATTTCATATTACAATGTAATAATAGAAATAATGCGCTTCAATCATCCTGACACCATAACAACCATGGTGCCGGGATGATTTAAGCGCCGACACCAACCATTTCCCCGATAAATTTCCCACAAAAAAATAATTTTTTGGCAGTGCCCCTCCCGAGAAAAGACTCTGGATCCGCCCCTGATCTGTGGAGGGAACAGCTCCAAGTTCCTGCCCTCAATTTTCTGGCAGTGGTGAGTACCTACCTAACAAACACAAAGCAAACATAATAATAAACATAATAACAAACATCTATTTAACCACTTCAGCCCCGGACGATTTTACCCCCTTCCTTACCAGAGCACTTTTTGCGATTCGGCACTGCGCCGCTTTAACTGACAATTGCGCGGTCATGCGACGTGGCTCCCAAACAAAATGGTTGTCCTTTTTTCCCCACAAATAGAGCTTTCTTTTGGTGGTATTTGATCACCTCTGCAGTTTTTATTTTTTGGGCTATAAACAAAAATAGAGCGACAATTTTTTTTAAAAAACAATATTTTTTACTTTTTACTATAATAAATATCCTCAAAGAATATGTAAAAAAAAAATTTTTGCCTCAGTTTAGGCCGATACGTATTCTTCTACATATTTTTGGTAAGAAAAAATCGTTCTTAGTGTTTATTGATTGGTTTGCGCAAAAGTTATAGCGTCTACAATATAGGGGATAGTTTTATAGCATTTTTATTAATATATATATATTTTTTTACTAGTAATGGCGCGATCAGCGATTTTTATTGTGACTGCAACATTTTTGGGACCATTGTCATTTATACAGCAATCAGTGCTATTTAAATGCACTGATTCCTGTGTAAATGACACTGGCAGTGAAGGAGTTAACCACTAGCGGGCGGGGTTAAGTGAGCCCTGTGTGTGTTTTCTAACTGTCTGGGGGCGTGGCTTGGCATGTGACATCACTGATCGTCTTTCCCTATGACAGGAAACAGACGATCAGTGACAGTGTCGGGGAGAGGTTTGTTTACACATACCTCTCCCCGTTCTTCAGCTCTGTGACCCGATCATGGGACACCAGCGGTGATCGGGTCTGCTGGTCCCACGGCCGCAGTCACGGAGCTCAGGACCGGGTCACGAGCACCCCGCCAGCAGCGTGCGCACGACCCACGGCTGGGCTCTTAAAGGACAACGTACCTGTACATTGACGTGCCCAGCCGTGCCAGTCTGCCTACGTATATGTGCAGGAGGCGTTCCTTAAGCGGTTAAGATACCATTGTGAACGGAGGTTCAGAAAACTACTGTAAACTGTGATGTGAAGGGGGATTGTGATATGCCAGGGGACTGAGGAAACTGATGTAAGAATGGGATTGAGAAATAAAAGAGGAGGGGGTGTCAAAGCACAAACCATATAGCAATGATTTGTCCTCCTAACTGGGACTTGCTAGGATCCTTTTTTGTTATGAAGTCAGATTTACGACATCTGGCTTCTGCTGTGCTTCCGAAGCCGGGTGACAATCCTCTGCCATCCATTCTCTGGCTGAGAGATTAGCTGATTGTTTTCAGCCAATAAATGGCACACTGTGCAAGGAAATAAAAAAAATAAAAATAAAGCTCAAATAAGTCCTGTAGCATACCACTTCCCGCAAAACAATGTATCTGTATTCTGTACAGTTCTTTGAGGAAGTGGTTGTACCGGGGTGATAAGCAGCTGCAGTCGTCACCCCAGTACAGCTTTTTAGATCTGGTGGTCGCTAGTTGGCATTGTTACAATAACTGTCAGAAATAGGCTTGGTCCAGAAGTGGCTACCTTAACTCTTTTATTCTATCTTTAACAGAAAGCCTGAGCCATATCCCGGACCCTCCAGCGTCAGCTTCTGTCAGGAAGCAGCGGCCCATTACTCCTCAGCGTAAGTAGAATACGCAAGCTGCCAATATAAAGAAACAAGACTCGAGGCACCATCATCATCCACACTTTACAAACAGGCATTATAAAACACATAAAAAGCTATTTAACAACCATCCATTTTAAAGTTCATACACACACACACACACACACACCTCAAACTAGGGGTCGACCGATTATTGGTGGCCACTTTTTTGTAATAATCGTTATCGTTGACAAACTTACAGCGGCAGACATCACCCGGTACCGTTTTTTAACAACCGATGTGGCTAAGCAGCCGCTTGTCTGTTATTACAAACAGCCGGAGGGGATGTCCTCCCCAGAAGTGCAGTCGCTGTAAATCTGAGGAGAAACTCTGAAATGAGGGGAAGCTCTGCTGATTTTATCATCCAATCGTGTACAAGCAAACATTCTGTTTTTTTCTTTTTATATTAATTTTTTATTGCATTTTAGTGCAAGAGGACCTGTCATTCTTTTTTTCTATTACAAGGGATGTTTACATTCCTTGTAATAGGAATATATGTGACACAAAATGTATTTATTTTTTAAAGGACTATGTCAAAATAAAAAAAATAAAAAATATTTTTATTCCAATCTCTAGAAATCAATTTTTTTGAATGCTATCATCAACATTGGCTATCTCGTCTATTTCAGATCAACAAGACCTGTCAGAGGGGAGAGCGCAGTGCAGCCCGCCTCGCTCACCTGTCCTTATTTGCGAGGGCATTGAGCTCCAGAATGAGCCAGAGCTGACACCTGTGATTAACGATACTCCCGCCTTCTCCTCATGGCCAGAGGAGGAGGTCACGGGCCATGTTTCCCGCAACCTACCACCATCTGATGCTGCCCCTAGTGTGCCTCTACAGGAGCAGCCACAGCTGTTGCCTCCTCCTACCCAGATGGCACTGTCACCTACTGCTGTACCGCCTGGACCAGCAACTGTCCACGATGCAGTGCATCAGAGTGTCCTCACAGAAATTCGGAGGCTGGCAAGTGACAATAAAAGGATCTCACGGGACATCAGGAGCTTAAGCCGGACCATTCAGCTTGCAGTCAGGCAACAGACTGACCATATGGAGAGTATGTTGGCCCGGGTAAACCAACAGCAGAACCAGGCAATGGAGCATTTGAGACTCTCTTTGATGGAAGCAATTTCCAGGCACAATGCTCCATTGCCTGGGAGCTCGTCTGCTAGTAGTACTCAGAGCAGCAGAGAACCCTCTCCTTCCTAAATCTGAGGGCTAGTTCTTTCTCTGCTCCAGGACCCAAGGCAGCTCAGCTCACCTTTTTGTTAATAGTTGTATATATGTATACGTGTTAACATACATGTTTTTTTTTCTACATTTGTTTGTGAAAATAAATAAATGCAAATAATTTTTGCCTAATAAAAGCATTCTTTAGTGCTCGATTTTGTTGAGGGAGACACACTGTGATAAGCCGTTGGGAAGTGTTTGTTGTTCAGTTTTGGGATCTTGTCTGCCCGGAAGTGGGTCTCTTGCAAAAACACTACTTGGGGTCTTTGCTTCAAGAGTTCAGATAGACAACTGCAACGTTTTTCTGGAACGTTTAAACCCTTTACGTTCCAGGACACAAATCTCAGTGACATTTTAGCAGGGTGAAGTCGGGCCGACGAGCCCCACCAGAATCCGGAACAGTAATTAGTGTGTGGGAGGGGGGAGAAAAGGGAAGTTGGACTAAGTACTGGGGAAGGTGAAAAAGATAAGTGGAGAAGAAGATGGAAGAGGAGAAAAAAACAAGGGGGGGGTGGGTTAGGGAGGGCTACAAAGGAGGGCCGGGGTGGAAAGGGAGAAAAAGAGTGGGAGAGGTATGGAAAGGATGGGGGAAAACTAAATCTCCAAACGGAGGGCTACTGCCTAATTGGGCAGTGAAGGCCTAGTGGGGGAAGAGGTAAGGCACTGCAGGGGTTAAGCCCCCGAAGCGCGGACCCCCCATCAGCCCCTCGTTAGAGGCGGTCCATATAGGAGCCGCTTTGCAAAGGTAAGCTTCTCTTTTAACAGAAAAAAAATTAAAAATAAGAATTATAAAAATTACAAAAAACAACCACAGTTAATACGTGAGTTTAATGAGTACAGGGAGTGGTAACAAATAGTTAACCGTCACATACAGAAATATAATATTAACTCTAAATTAGCCGGCAGGAGAAACTGCTCGTTCCCATAGAGTCGAGACCCTGTGAGAACAAATCGTGTGTCCCCCGCCTATGCTGACCCCTCTAGATGTGTTATTCTTAGATAGGAACAGATCGTGGGTATCTAGAAGGGGCATGCCCGTGGG
Source organism: Rana muscosa (assembly GCA_029206835.1). Lineage (NCBI taxonomy): Eukaryota > Metazoa > Chordata > Amphibia > Anura > Ranidae > Rana > Rana muscosa. The sequence continues at coordinate 1,216,789,874 of CM055122.1, forward strand.
GAGATTACCCTCCCTTTACCCCCTCCCCGCTCAGCCTAAGTGGACCTTCCTCCGAGGGAGTGTGCACGGTTGTTTCTGCAAAAGCACAGGGGAGTACACTACCAATAATGTCAGGCAAACAACACTAAGAGTTATGATTCATTGGTAAACATGTATTAACTAATGCTTTAAAGAGTCTGTCAGGTAGGAGGGAGAGACCCTCCGGAGGCCGGCCCTCAGGCGAACGCCCACGGCACTTTAATTCGATCTAAGCCTGTAGGATAGGCAATTGTACTGGCCAGCTCCGAAAAGATCTCTCCCGGCTCCCCGAGTATAACCTGAACATTAAGAGAGAGAAAAAAAAGGTTAGAACTAAAAATATCTAAATCCATCCAAGACATCCATTGAAACGACCATGTGACAAACGGGGAACAAATGGGTTGGGAGCCCCGATGTAAGCACTCAGTCTATGGTGGTAGATCCAGCCGGACCTAGCTATCTTTGGATTAAACCCTAGGGTGTCATCGCTAAATAAGACTTACGGGGCAGCTCCCTTCCTTGGATAGGTCAATTCCGAGCCGATGGCCCCCTGAAGTTTTCTCAGGAAACAGTCAAGCCCCGGGGGCAGCGACTCATCAAAGTCATGAGTCAGAGTCATCAAATCCGTGCGTCCATGGCTAATGGGACATCAGGAAAAAGGTAAAGTTATGCAGTACTTACGGGAGAAGCCTCTCCAACCCAGGGTTAACCCTCAAACCAGGAACAATTCTGACCTTAGGGGCTTAAGGCTCGCTGTCTTGCGGGGCCTGTGGTCTTCCACGCTGAGGTCGACGATTGCGCCGGGATCGTTGAGGCCTTCCCGATGGATTTTCCACAGGTTTAATGCCGGTTGGAGGGATAGTAAACGCCAACCAGTTGGGTATCGACACCGAAGGCAATTCCAAGGAGTTGAGGAAGGCGGGGACATCTGAAGGGTGTCGAAGGGTGTACGAACGGCCTTCCTTTCGTGCAATAAGGTGGAAAGGGTGGCCCCACTTGTAGGTGATCTCATGTTCACTGAGCTTCTCTAGCAGTGGTTTCATACAGCGGTGCATCTGTAGGGTCCTCCGGAAAACATCAGGCAGAAGAATGATTTGTGCCCCATCAAAGTCTAAGTGTCCCTTGTGCCAGGCCCGTTGCAATATGTTTTCTTTGACTGAGTAGTTATGTAGGCAACATAAGACATCTCTGGGTCTGTCCGCCGCGGGATCTCTGGGACCTAGGGTTCTGTGCACTCTGTCAATCTCAATGGGTGTCTCCAAGGGGCGTTCCAAACAGTTATTAAATATGCAATTACGGTTGCTTTAAGATCTGCCTGGCGAGTTGCTTCAGGCAGGCCGCAAATTCTTATGTTACGCCTGCGATTATGGTTTTCCAGGTCATCTATCAAAAGATGCAACTGTGTGACTTGGTCTGACACTTCCTCCTGTTTAGTTTGCAGACTGGAGACATCTTGGCGGAGGGCAGCAGTGTCAGTGTCAATTGAGGAGACCCGGGTGGACATTTCTGCCACTTCTTGTTTAATGCCTGTGAGTTCACTGCAGAGTGCTGCCTCCATTCTGGCAGCTAGAGAGTCCATATCATCTTTGGTGGGAAGCTTTTGTAGGAGAGCCCATAGAGCTTGCTCATTGAAAAGCTGAGATGAGGATTCTCGTGGGGGCACAGCTAGGGGAGTAGTACTCATTGTGGCTTGCCTGCATTAAGATATGAGCAGCGGTGTGTCAGGTATGGAGACCTGATACTGGGAGGCCTGTGTGTCCAGTGCAGCCCACTGTGTGGAGCCGCCTATGTCTCCTCCAGGGCTGCCAAGTGATGTGAGGGACAGCGAGCGGGGAAGGCAGGGGGAGAGATCACTGGCCGGGGAGAACAGAGGCATGTCATTCCCCTGATCGTACCTTACTCCCCCTCTGTCATTAGCAGACAGGCTGAGCTCCGTACTCATGGCAGGTGCTGGCGCCATCTTGGCTGTGTCCGGGGTGGAAGCGGCCGGCTGGATCGGCACCAGGAATCGCTCCATATGGGCAGCAGAGCCTTTTGTTCTGTGGTGGCACTTCCCCAAGTCCTTATGCGGTGTTGAGAAGCCGTAATATGCGGTATGTCTGTCTGGGTAAGCTGCCGAGGAGCCGTGGTCCGGGAGCCCAGGGAAGACACGTCTTCACGCTTCGATGCCGAGACCACGCCCCCCCTAAATGTCTTTTTATCTGTTCTAGCAGTCACATGTGTAAATGAGAAGAATGGCGGGGGCACATTAAGGCACATCAGGGCACATTGGAGCACATCAGGGCATATTGGAGCACATTGGGGCACATCAGGGCATATTGGAGCACATTGGGGCACATCAGGGCATATTGGAGCACATTGGGGCACATCAGGGCATATTGGAGCACATTGGGGCACATCAGGGCACATCAGGGCATATTGGAGCACATTGGGGCACATCAGGGCATATTGGAGCACATTGGGACACATTGGGGCACTTTAGGGCATATAGGAGCACATTGGAGCACATCAGGGCACATTGGGGCACACCAGGGCATATTGGAGCATATTGGGGCACATCAGGGCATATTGGGGAACATCAGGGCACAGCGTTTACCAGCTTGTGGATTATTGTATAAATTTGGCACATTGACCAACAATTGAGTATAAATATTTTTTGGGCATTTAATAAACTGTGATTGTGGGGAGGGACAGGGGCCAACTAAGACCAAGTGGCCATCTCTGCTGCAGACAGTCAGTTCAAGGAATGTCCAGAGTGAGGGAGGGGTACCCCAGCTTTGGCAAATTGATTTTCAAAAATGCTAACTTCTCCATTAGCTGTGGGGACAACTGTGATCTTTGGGGTGACAGGATGTTTCCCGTCACAGAAAACACCCGCTCACTCTGGACACTTGTCAGAGGGCAGGACAGTAGCTCCTTGGCAATATCTGCGAGGGCAGGCCACTCCTCGCTCTTCTCCTGCCAAAAAAACATTGGATCTGTGGTGGGGTGCACTGGTGGGGCTGACAAATAGGACATGACAACCTCCTTTGCTGAAATGTGTTTCTTGGGGCGCACTATGCTGGAGGTTCCCATTAGGGTGTCAAGTGCCTCAGCCAAGACAGAAGATGCTCCGCTGGCAGGAGCTCTGCTCACTTCACTAGATGTCAATGTTGCATGGGAGAGGGGGTGTTCAATATCTTCTTCCTCCTCTTCCTCCTCTCCCAGCTCTAGCGGCCTTACCATCTGCCTTTCCCTCTGACGCACCCTGTGGATTAGTCTGTCCCGCCATGTTGTCAGAGCACTGCACTGCACAGCCATTTTGCCCTTGATGCAAGGGTCACACATGGCAGCCAGCATCAGTTCTGGGCAAGAGGCGGTCAACTCCTGCATGCGCCTGCCCAATTCCATCAGAAATGTGTTTAGCAGAGCCAACACATCAGGTTGAGGGCCACCACCAGGCAAAGGTTCCTCAGCCGACTTGAATCGCTCCAATTTGCTCTGAAGGTGGTTGAAGAGTGGGAGCACATGACCAATGCTGGCATCCTCTCGGCTTGGGTGTTCTGTGATAGAGAGGAAAGGTTTGAGGACTGCCACAATCTGCCCAATTATGGCCCAGTCCTCCCTGCCTAAAGGTCTCTCTATGCCAATGTTATGATCACAGGCCATGGCATGGAGAGCCTTCTGCTGCTCAAGGATGCGTTCCAGCATTGCTAGGGTTGAATTTCACCTAGTCCCCACATCCTGTTTTAGGCAGTGTTCTGGAAGGCCTGCCTTCCTCTGTTCCACCCTGAGGAGGTGGCTGTCCCTCACACTCCGATGGAAGTGGCCAGCCATCTTCCGACAAGAGTCCACCACTTTGGACAGCCTTCCATCGCCGCCAGAATTAGCCTCCACCAACCGAAAACTGTCAGTTACCACCTGGTGGAGAAGGTGGGCTGAGCAGCGCACACCCACAAAACTGCCATCCCTTACAGCCTTGACCATGTTGCTGCCTCCATCAGTGACAACATAGCCAATCCGGTAGTTGCTGTCTGCCTGTCCAAACCACTGCAACAACATTTTCTGCAGGGCTTGCAGGATGTTTTACGCTGTGTGCTTTTCATCAAGCACCTCAGCGTGCAGGAGGAAGGAACGGTGCCCCTGTTTGTCAACTGCTGACGAGGATCCAGATGTTTGAAGTACATCATGGGACACCTTGCCCTGCCACCAATGTGCCGTCAGGGACAGGAAGGCGTGCTGGGCACTACACGCACTCCACAGGTCAGTGGTCAGGTGCACTGCCTGTCCACCTGCCCTTCCAATCTCCTCCTTGAGCACCCCAACACAAGACCTGTATAAGGCTGGCACCACAGTTTGGCTGAAGGTCTTACGCGATGGCACACGGTACTGTGGTGCAACAGCCTGCATCAATTGCTTGAAGGGCTCACCTTCTACCATGTTGAAAGGTGCTCCTCCAACTGCAATGAGCTGGCCAATCAGGCGTGTTATTTTTCGTACCTGTGCCCGAGACATACCCTTACTCTGAAAGCCACCAAAATCTTCCAGGGTGGCCTGGCTGGTATGGATTGGATGTGGGATGGTAACAGCATTCTTTTCTGCCTTATACTGGCTGGTGGTGCTGGCACTTATGGTGGCTGTGACGGTGCCACTATTGGTTCCCCTTTTGGTGTTTGGAGGATGGGCCATAATACTTTTCTCCCCTAACAGCACTGCGTGGTGGTGCACACGCATGTGCTGGTTCATGCCACTGTTACTGAGATGCCCTATGTCTCGGCCCCGGCTGACCTCCCTGCCACAGTGATTGCATTTGGCCTTCTGACCAACACCAATTCTTTTAAAATGCTGCCAAATGCTGGAACGGCAGCCACCACCAATGACACTGCCTGATGGAATCCCATCCACTGCAGTGGTCACACTCTCTTTCTGAGGTTCGGCAGAAGCAGGAGGAAGAGACCTGAACATCCCAGGTATTTTGGGTGCTGTGATGGTCCTGGATTGAGGCCTAATGGTTGCATTGGCCCATTCTGATGCTGGAGGCTTAGAAAGCACTTTGGCTGGGGACTTTTCAGGAGAGAAAAGTAGTGGGGACTGAGGGGAGATACATTCTGGGCTGTCGGTGGGTCCAACATGGGTATTGGGTTGGAAATCAAATTTGTCTAGAACAATGTCAGGAAAGCCTGTTTCCACCTCTTCCACATTGCCAGGGGAAGAGTGATCATTAGAAGCAGAAAACTCTGTCTCCTTGCTGATCACTGCCAAGCTCCCTGTAGTGCTGATGGTGTTGGCACTGGCAGCAATGGTGGTGGTGGTGAAATCATCATGAGCTTCGGCCTCCTGACATGTTTCCTGCTGCATGGCCAGGATCTCCAGCTTTGGCTGCACAAATGTATGTGCACTGGGAACCCCTTTGGCCTGCCCTCTTCCATAAAAGGTACCAATGGGCACCATGCTACCAGCAGTAGTGGCAGAGGTGATAGCGCCACTTTTGCTATGAACTTGAACTGTGCTGCTGGTTCTAGGAGGTAAATCCTGGAACAGCTGGCGACGTGCAAATGTCTGCTGTTTGCCAGGCTCTTTACCACCAGCAGTCTTCACTCCCGTTCGCCTCAGCTTTATGGGAGGTGAGCTGAGCTCAGAGGGCACAGAGACAGAACGTCCCACCTGCTGCTCATGTACACGGCTCATAGCTCTCCCTCTCCCAGCATCACTCTTACTGCTTTTTTGGCCTTGTTTGCTGCTCATTTTTCCTTTAAAAGTTAGAAAAATATAGACAAAAAAAAATATGATTTTGATCGCAGCAAACTAACACCAAAATCACCAAATGTACAAAAAAATAATTATACCAACAGAAAATAGCAAAATATTAACTAAATGAAACAAGAAATAAAAAAAGAAAATTATCTCTCAAAACCAACCAAAAAACAAATAAAACCAGAAACTATACACTAACAGATGATACACTCGCACACTACAAGAGATACAAACTAAAATGAACAACGAAAATCAAAGGATTGCAAAGATATTCGATCAGATGCACAGACAAATAATTGTGTGATCTGCTCCACTACACTAACTAACCCACAAAGGGAAGTCACATGATCGGGCCTGCCCTGTAGGCCTCAGCATCAGAAGAAAACCTCTGATTGGTCAACCAACAGTCACATGTTTCTGTAGTAAAGAAATTTGGACCGAAAACGAATTTGTTATTATTCGTAGAGTGTCGATATTCGTTATACTGAATCTCGAATTCATTCGAATCATTCGTTATATCCGCTATAATTTCTTTCGTATTAGTTGAAATTCGTTATTTGGTAGTTTGGATTCGGATAATTTGGAGCCGAAATTCGTAAACGAAATTTCGTATTTCGTACAGAATACGTATTCGTAAAAATTCGTAATTCGGATTCGTACAAATGTACGAATTTCGAAAAATTTGTACGAATTTCCAATTCGTACGAAACTAATCGCACATGTCTAGTAAGTACACAGAGCACTTTGGAGGCCAAGAATCTCAAAACAACGATATGGTTGGAACGAGTTGCTACATTTTAGCTCCCTCCTTGAGATTGTGTCTGTGGGAATGCTTATGGGTCACCACCTGCCAGTCTTCCACTAGTGGCAATAGTGGCATCTGTGGACTGAGTGGTGGATTGGGCTAAAAGAATGTCCCAAAAGCACAGCAGAGTGATGCCGTCTGGGGTCTCCTCCTGTGTTAGTCTCCTGCCGAAATGGGAGAGATGTAACGGGTGGGCCCGTGGAACCCAGAAGTTCTTAGAAAGTATGAGCCAGAAAATAATGGACATTGAGACTATGTCTTGGATTGCTTTAAAATGGGTCTGTAATAGTAATACACAAGATTTCCCAGGATACCTGTAAAGGACTATTTACTGTTTTTTTGATTCTGAACTCAACAGGTTAATTGAGAGATGCTGATGTGTTCAACTTCAACCACCTGTCTGAATACAGAGCGTTTGTCTCGTATCTTGTGTTGCTATGGCAATTTCTATGGTGACTTTATAATAATAATATAGAGTTTAGGTAGTAACAGGATGTGTAAAGAGCCCCTTCCCTCCCCCTACATTGACTGGAAGTTCTTTGCTGGAAATGGGTGGGAGGGGCCCCTCCCCCTCCATTGATCAGGAAACAGGAAAGGGGGGGTTTGAAAAGGTGTTTGGTGGAGAGACATGTTTTTTTGAACAACAGTTGGTGTTTGGGAAGGACAAAGGAAGGAGTTGGTCTTTGGAAGAAGAAAGGAAGAAGACATCCCTGCCTGAAGCTGGATAACTTTGGAGACGCTTTTGGGAGTTGGACTGAGCAAGGAACTATGGACATTACATCTTGACCTCCAAGTTGAGTAATTATTTAGTTTACTTAATGTATATGGTACATGTTGTACATGCTTATATATATTTGTAGGCATATATTTTGTAAGCTATAAGTTAAGTGTGTTGTATTGTGCATCCTACAGTTGTATGTGCAGATTTTTCCTTGTTTAGTAAAGCATTGATACACTACAGAAGTTTAAGCTTCCTTGATTCTACCACAAAAACTTATTAGATAGACATAAAAGCAAAACATATCTGGGGGAGAATTATTCCTATGTGTCTCGGTCGCCTGAATGTGGAGTGTCAGTAGTTGCCTTGTGTTTGGAAAGGGAATATCCTAAACAGCGTTAACCCGTTTCATACATGGGGTGCCGTTACAATAGCCATAGTTCGGTAACTAGGATGGTAGTCAGAACAAGCCAGAGAAACAGGTGTCCGGAGATCAGCTAAGTCGGGTGCAGCAAACAGGATCAGAAACCAGAAGGAAAGTCAGCCAAGAAAAAGTCTTTCACAGGAAAACACAGCAGAGAAAGTCCAAATATGTTGACCAAGGCGAAGGCACGGTAGATCTGATCCATGCAGTTTAAATAGCTAGCAGAGCTAGCTGACGAGCTGGAAATGAAGACCAGGCGAGTCACTGTGGAATGAAGAGAGCTGGGAATTAATCGACAGCTGATCTCAGAGCTCTGAGAAGGAAGGGCTGAGCCCCCTTCTCAACGACCCCTCACCCTCGGAGGACTAACTGGCTTGAGGTGAAAATGTCTATGGAAAGCACGAAGGAGGACAGGAGCATGTACGTTCGAGGATGAGACCCAAGATCGTTCCTCCGGATCGTACCCTTTCCAATGAACAAGGTACTGTATGCGCCCATAGAACCTACGGGAATCAATGATAGATTGTATCTCATACAACCTCAAAAGGGTGAGGACGGGATACCGAGGTGGTGAAGCGATTGCATACCAAAGGTTTTAATAAGGAGACATGCAATACATTTGAAATACGCATATTAGAGGGAAGGTCTAAAGCGTAAGCCACTGGGTTGATCCTACAGAGAATATGGAAGGGCCCAAAAAGCCATGGTGCAGGTTTTAATGAGGGAACACGGAGTCAGAGGTTGCGAGATGACAGCCAGACCCTGTCCCCAACTTGGTAAGAAGGCATAGGTAGGCGTCTGCGGTCAGTATGGAGTCTGTACCTATCATTGGCACGTCGCAAGGACTCTTGGACCTCTACGCAAGTGGAACGAAGACCACGGAGATTCCAATGCAGGAATGCTCTGAGGAACAAATGAGTCAGGCAACATGGATGGTTGGAAACCATAATTCACCATGAATGGAGACAAACGGAAGCGGTATTGATGGCACTATTGTGAGCAAACTCCGCCCAAGGTAAGAGGTCTGACCAGTTATGGTGGTCAGAAATGTAGCAACGTAAAAACTGCTCCAAGGACGGATTGGCTCGTTCTGCAGCCCCATTAGACTGCGGGTGATACGCAGAGGAGAAGAAAAGCTGAATTCCCAACTGTGCACAAAAGGCTCACCAAAACCTCGACACAAACAGGCTACCCCTGTCCGAGATGATGACCTTGGGTAGCCCATGTAAGCGAATGATCTCCCGAGCAAAAATGGAAGCCAGTTCTTTGGATGTGGGCAACTTCTTAAGAGGAATACAAAAATAAATTTTCGAGAACCCGTCAACCACCATAAGGATAACTGTGTTGCCCTGAGAGTTGGGTAACTCCACAATGAAATCCATAGACAGGACTCTCTCCATTGAGTATGGGTTGTAGGAGGCCCACTGGAAGGTGTCGTGGTGTCTTACTCTGAGAACACACGGAACACGCAGCTACGAAGGCGGCTACATCAGCGCGTAGACTAGGCCACCAGAAGTGTTAGGAATTAGCCCAAATGCGTTTATTATTCCCTGGGTGGCCAGCAGCCTTGGAAGAATGGTAAGTCTGGAGAACGGCAGTGCAGAGACTGTCAGGGACACAGCAGCGGTCACAAGGTTTCTCAGGAGAAGAATGGATCAGAGCGGCAAGAATTCTGTCACCCAAAGGTGAAGTGAGACTGGTACGAACCGTAGCCAGAATACGTTCGGGGGGGGGGAATCACAGGAACAGGAACCGACTCCATCTTGGAAGCGGAGAAAAACTGTTGCGACGATGCATCAGCCCTTACTTTCTTAGTACTGGGTAAGAATGAAACTATGTAATTGAAGCTTGACAAGAAAAAAGCCCATTACATCCTTCTGGGAGAGAGGCATTTAGCCTCAGACAAGAGTGTGAGATTCTTATGGTCAGTCAGAATAAGAACCGGCACAGTGGTGCCTTCAAGGAGATGCCTCTATTCTTTAAGGGCTAAGATGATCGCTAACAACTCTCTGTCCCCAATCTCATAATTGCATTCTGCGGGAGACAATTTCTTGGAAAAGTAGCCGCAAGGATGCATAGTGCTCTCAGCGGTAGGACGTTGAGACAGTAGGCACCAACTCCAGTCCCAGATGCATCAACCTCAAGGATGAAAGGTGCCTTAGGATCAGGATGTACCAACACAAGAGCAGAAACAAAGGAAGCCTTGAGACTCTTAAAGACATTAATGGAATCCAGAGACCAGTTCTGTGGGTTACCGTCCTTCCTGGTCATATCAGTCAGGAGTTTGACCTGAGACGAGAAGTTACAAATAAACTTCCAATAATAGATGGCAAAGGCAAAAAAACGTTGCAATGGACGTAAACCCACGGGTACGGGGCCACTGTAGAACTGCCGAAAGCTTCTTTGGGTCCATCAAAAAACCAGCAGTGGAAATGACCAGGAATGTAACCTGTTCACGATGAAACTCACACTTTTCCAATTTACAATAGTATTATCTCTCAGTCTCTGAAGCACATGACAGACATCTGTGTGGTGGCTCTCTAGGGAATTGGAAAATATGAGGATATCATCAAGATAAACCATCACACATAGTTGCAACAAGTCTCAGAGGACATCATTGATAAAATCCTGGAAAATTGCCAGAGCGTTGCAAAGACCAAACAGCATTACAAGGTATTCATAATGGCCAGTACTGGTATTAAACGCAGTTTTCCATTCGTCGTCCTCCTTGATCCTCACAAGATTGCATCCCCCTCTCAAATCAAGCTTTGTGAAAACAATTGCTCCCTTGAGGTGGTCAAATAACTCTGTAATCAATGGAATCGGATAAGCATTCTTAATCGTGAAGTGATTGAGGCCCCTATAATCAATACAAGGTCTCAGTTCACCACTCTTCTTTTTCACAAAGAAGAAACCAGCACCAGCAGGAGACGGAAATTTACGTATGAATCCTCGAGAAAGTGAGTAGGCAACATACTCCTCCATGGCTTTGTCCTCCTAGACAGACAAAGGGTAAACCCAGCCATGAGGGGGTATGGCACCAGGTTAAAGGTCAATTGAGCAATCATATGACCGGTGTGGAGGCAAACTACCGGCTTGACCTTTGTCAAAGACATCGCTAAATTTGCGGTACTCCTCCGGCAGGCAGGACATGTCTTCCTGCATTGTGGCGACCAGTGAAGAACCTAAGCACAAAGCCAATCAAATAAGGCATTGTGCCTCTGTAACCAAGCATAACCAATAACCACCGGGAAATGAGGTGAGGAAATTACTTGGAATTGGATTATCTCATGGTGAAGAGCCCCTACGGCCATGGTCAATGGAGAAGTCTCATGAGTCACATGGGCAGGCTGTAGAGGTCTCCCATCAATAGACTCAATGGCAAGTGGAGTGGCATGAAGCTGCAGCAGAATTGAGTGCTTAGACACAAAGGCACCATCAATGAACAGGACTGCAGCCCCAGAGTCAATTAGAGTCTGTATCTCGATGGACGACTCAGACCAAGAAAGGGTCACCGGAACCAGGGCTTATCCTTCTGCATAACTGGGGATGAAACAATGCCACCTAAGGTCTGTCCCCTACAGGACCTCAGGTGCAAGCATTCTCCAGGACGGCTAGGACAAGACTTCAGGAAGTGACCTGCCTGACCACAATAAAGGAACAATCTCTCCCTTCTCCTAAAGGTCCTTTCAACTGCAGAGAGATGTGTGAAGCCCAATTGCATGGGTTCTACCTCACTGGCAGACTCGGTACCAGGAGGTATGGGAGGTGAGGGAGGCACAGGTGGGTCTGCAGAGCTCAGAACAAAACGTACAGGAGGCTTACGCAAGTGCTCCTTAAAGGAAGGTCTCTCTCAGAGTCTGGAGTCAATGAGAATGGCAAACGTGATCTACCTCTCAAGCTCAGTGGGTATGTCTCGGGCTGCTATCTCATCTTTGATGGTATCCGAGAGACCATGAGAACAAGCATCCACGAGGGCCTCATTGTTCCAAGCAACCTCTGCTGTCAGAGTGCGGAATTCAATGGCGTAATCAGCAACAGTTCTCGTACTCTATTTGATGAACATGAGGCTCTTGACAGCAGAAGTGGAGTGTGTGGGAACGTCAAATACCCTTTTAAAGGAAGCCACAAACTCAGGGTAACTCAGGACGACAGGGTTTTGCATCTCCCATAGAGGGTTTGCCCAGGCCAAGGCTCTCTCAGAAAGCAAAGAAATCAGGAAGCCTACTCTGCTTCTACCCGTGGGAAACGCCTAGGGCAGCATCTCAAAGTATATCCCAACCTGGTTAAGAAGCCCTCTGCATTGAACTGGATCTCCCCCAAATCACTGGGGAAGCGGAGCGGAACCAGACATACCTCTTATAGAGGTAATATTCATAGCGGGTGCCTGCGCAGAGACTGGAGCATCAGCGGGGACGACCTGCAACACAGGTTGCACTGCAACAGCTTCAGTGGGAGGATCCAGGTGAGCAGTGCGACTCAGGAGTGTCCATAACACTATGGCAAACTGATCCATGCAGTGATCCTGCTCATCCAATCTGGAAAAAATATTACCAACATGTGGATTGCCTGCATCTTCTGAATTCATGGCCTTCACCTACTGTCAGAAACCATGAATCAGACTGAGACAGAAGTGCAGTAAAAATCACACTATTTAATAAAATGGTAAAATGGTATAAACAGAGCAAACATAGTCAAAACATAGCCAGAGTTCAGTAACCAGGACGGGTAGTCAGAACAAGCAGAGAAACAGGAGTCCAGAGATCCAGTCGGGTGCAGCAAACAGGATCTGGAACCAGAAAGGAAGCCAAGAAAAAGTATTTCACAGGAAAACACAGCAGAGAGAGTCCAGATATGTTGACCAAGGTGAAGGCACAGAAGAGCAGAGCTAGCTGACGATCAGGAAATGAAGACCAGTTGAGTCACTGTGGAATGAAGAGAGCTGGCAATTAACCGACAGCTGAGCACAGAGCTCTGAGAAGGAAGGGCTGAGCCCAGCCATGACACATACCCTACATAGGCATTACTAAGTCCATCTATTACAGATATAGCAGATGCCAATTTTAAACCCCTTATGGCCAAACTGTTCTTGGACCTGCAACACATTTTTAGCTTTGAGCTGTCCTGATCTGGCAGATTGTCCGCTTTCAAAATGCTTGTACTGCCACAAATTGTGTACCTTTTTCGAACCCTTCTTATACCTCTTACACCCTCCCTCTTAGCACCTTTATCATCAACTTTAAAAACATTACCTCTGGAAACAGAAATGGGCCACATGTTTGTACTCCCAACTAGTGATGAGCCGAACACCCCCGGGTTCGGTTCGCACCAGAACCCGCGAACGGACCGAAAGTTCGAACGAACATTAGAACCCTATTAAATACAATGGATGCGAACGTTCGAATTCTAAAGTGCTAATTATAACAACTATTATGCATGTTATTGTCATAAATAGGGTTTGGGAACCCGGGTTCTGCACCAGGGGACATGTATCAATGCAAAAAGAAGTTTTAAAAACGGTCGTTTTTCGGGAGCAGTCATTTTAATGATGCATAAAGTGAAAAAAAAAAAGTCAAATATTCCTTTAAATATCGTACCTGGGGGGTGTCTAAAGTATGCCTGTGAAGTGCCACGTGTTTCCCGTGTTTAGAACTGTCCCTGCACAAAATGACACTTCTAAATGAAAAAAAAGCCATTTAAAACTGCTTGCGGCTTTAATGTAATGTCTGGTCCCGGTAATATGGATGAAATTCTTTAAGAAAAATGGCATAGCTACCCCATGACCCCCCCCCCTACCCCAGCCCATTACCAGCCCCTTTGGGTCTTGTATGGATATTAAGGGGAACCCCGCACATAAAATAAAAAAGGCCCTATATACTCTGAACAGCCGTATACAGGCGGTGCATACAAGACAGGGACTGTAGGTTTGTTCTTATGTAGAATCTGTTTGTAATTTTGAACAGGTACATTGTTGAAGTGTAGCTCCAGCCCAAAAATCTATTTTTAAACTTTTTGGGAAACATAGGTAAGGGTTATCACCCCTGTAACATTTGTTTTGCTGTCTGTGCCCCTGTTCAGAACATTTCACCTCACTTTCCGTCCCAATGACAACTGTTTTTGAAATGTGGTGTTTTTCTTGAAACAAGGATTGCTGATAAAGCATCAGTACAGATGAGACCCCTTTCTCCCATATTTATTCTTACAGGAGAGAATTTTCCTTTCTAGGGGTAGATTTCCTCTCACTTCCTGTTGTCTTCTTTCGTTTGCAAGTAGGAGTCGTTTGTAAGTTGGATGTTTGAAAGTAGGGACCTGCCGTATATACTCTGCAGAAATAGGCCCCTTAGTTGTTGGTGTTGGCACAACACTGTAAGCACTCAGTTACTCTTGGTTGGTGCTGGAACGCCCTGCTGTCAACTATTATATCAGGAATTTTAATTACATATAATTGTTGAACAGTGGTAGTAAAAATTGGGGCTTTGATGGTGGTGCTGGTGCCACAACACTGTAAGCCCTGACAGTTACTCTTGGTGGGTGCAGCAATGGGCCCTGCTGTGAATTATTAGATCAAGAATTGTAATTACATGCCCCTTTTGAACAGGGGCTGAAAAATTGGGCCTTTCGTGGTGGTGGTGGTGGTGGCGTTGCCACAAGACTGTAAGCCCTCAGAGTTACTCTTGGTGGGTGCAGCAATGGACCCTGCTGTGAATTATTAGATCAAGAATTGTAATTGCATGCCCCTGTTGAACAGGGGCTGAAAAATTGGGCCTTAGGCACTGGTGGCACAACACTACAACCCCTCACAGATACTGTACTTGGAGCACAGCAATGAGCCCTGTTGCAAAGTATTGCTTCAAAAATTGTAATGACACGCCCCTGTTAAACAGGGGCTGAAAAATTGGGCCTTAGGCACTGGTGCCACAACACTCCAACCCCTCACAGATACTGTACTTGGAGCACAGCAATGAGCCCTATGGCAAATTATTGCTAAAAAAATTGTAATTACACGCCCCTGTAAAACAGGGGCTGAAAAATTGGGCCTTAGCCACTGGTGGCGGCACCCATAAACAAAAATGATCTTCCAAGCTATCATCATCAATCGTATCATTGAGGACTCGGAGGAGGAGGATAGCCAGTCAACATAACAGCACAGGCACTCAGCATCAGCATCAGTCTTGAAGGGATGTGACATGTTAAAATCAATTAGTCTGTTATATCAGCATCAGGTGTGTGGTAGCTGGTGGTGATCCAAGACTGGTTCATCTTGATGAAAGTCAGTCGATCAACCGAGTCGGTGGACAGGCACACCCTGTGATCCGTGACAAATCCTCCAGCAGCACTGAATGTGCGTTCCGAAAGAACGCTGGATGCAGGACAGGCCAGTAGCTCAATTGCATACTGTGCAAGCTCTGGCCAGTGATCCATCCTCAAGACCCAGTAAGCCAGAGGATTTTCGGTGGGGAAGGTGTCCAAGTCTGACCTTGCCCCTAGATATTCCTGCACCATGTTTATCAGACGCTGGCGATGGTTGCTGGAACCGATCATACTTTGGGGCTGCGGACTAAAGAATTGTCTGAACGCATCGGTCAGACGGCCACCTTCCCCACCGCTCCTTCTTTGACTGGCCGAAGCCTCAGCAACTCGTTGTCCAGGACCAGGAGTTTGTAACCTCCCAGTCTCTGGGAACGCGTTGCACAGACCTTTCTGCAAGGCCTCCCGGAGTTGTCTCATCCTCTGCTCCCTCTGCGACGGTAACATAAGGTCCGCAACCTTACCCTTGTACCGTGGATCAAGGAGAGTGGCCAGCCAGTAATGGTCCCTCTCCTTGATCCGAAGAATACGAGGATCCTTCCGCAGACTTTGCAGGATCAGGGAGGCCATGCAGCGTAGGTTTGCTGAGGCATTCGCTCCGGAGTCCTCTGGGTCACTAAGGACGACATGATCCGCAGCCACCTCCTCCCAGCCACGTACAAGTCCACTGGTTTCTTGGGACTGTAAATCATCCCTAAAAGACTGCTGCTGATGATGCTGAGTGCCAGCCTCCACCTCCATGCTGACACAATCCTCCTCCTCCTCCTCCTCCTCCTCTTCCTGTGCGATGGGTGGGACAGAAGGAACACTGTCTGGGTAAAGGGGGCCTTGAGAGGCAAGGAAGTCCTCCTCTTCCTGCCTCTGTTCTGCCTCAAGTGCCCTGTCCATTATTCCACGCAGCGTGTGCTCCAACAGGTGGACAAGAGGTACAGTGTCACTGATGCATGCACTGTCACTGCTCACCATCCTCGTGGCCTCCTCAAATGGTGCCAGGACAGTGCATGCATCCCTGATCATGCCCCACTGGCGTGGAGAAAAAAAACCAAGCTCCCCTGACCCTGTCCTGGTGCCGTAGTCGCACAGGTACTCATTGATGGCCCTCTGCTGCGTGTGCAGCCGCTGCAGCATGGCCAACGTTGAGTTCCACCTGGTGGGCATGTCACATATAAGGCGGTTCTTGGGCAGGTTCAACTCCTTTTGCAGCTCAGCCAGGCGAGCACTGGCATTATAAGATCTGCGGAAATGCACACAGACTTTCCTGGCCTGCCTCAGGACATCCTGTAAGCCCGGGTACCTGCCCAAGAACCGCTGCACCACCAGGTTAAGGACGTGAGCCACACAGGGCACATGGGTCAGTTGTCCCTGTCGGAGGGCGGAGAGGAGGTTGGTGCCATTGTCGCAAACCACCATTCCTGGCTTAAGCTGGCGTGGCGTCAACCACCTCTCGGCCTGGCCCTGCAGAGCAGACAGGACCTCTGCCCCAGTGTGGCTTCTGTCCCCCAAACACACCAGCGCAAGCACGGCATGGCATCTTTTTGCCTGCGTACTTGCGTAGCCCCGTGAACGGCTACGGAGCACCGCTGGTTCATAGGACAAACCACAGGAAGAGGCCATGGAGGAAGAAGAAGAGGAGGGGGTGGAGGAGAGAGGTGTGTCACAACCAGTAGTAGCATTTTGGAGGCGTGGCGGTGGGACAACCTCCAACACTACTGCACCTTGTCCTGCATCCTTCCCAGCTGCCAAAAGAGTGACCCAATGGGCCGTGAAAGAAAGGTAACGTCCCTGTCCATGCCTGCTGGACCATGAGTCAGCGGTAATATGCACCTTACCGCTGACCGCCCTGTCCAGCGAGGCCAAGACATTGCCTTCCACATGCCGGTAGAGAGCCGGAATAGCCTTCCGTGAGAAAAAGTGGCGTTTGGGAACCTGCCACTGAGGAACCGCACATTGCACAAACTCACGGAAGGGGGCCGAGTCTACCAACTGAAAAGGCAGCAGTTGAAGCGCTAGCAATTTAGCCAAGCTAGCATTCAACCGCTGGGCATGTGGATGGCTGGGAGTGAACTTCTTTCGACGGTCCAGCAGCTGGGGCAGGGAAATTTGCCTGCTAGAATCGGACGTCGGTGTACTGCTAGCAGAGTGGCCGCAAGTACTTGGCTGTGACACACCTAATTCTACACCTTCATTCCTCTCAGTGCATGTTTCAGAGAGGACTGAAGTTATAGTGGGGTTGGAGATCCCAGCTGATGCGGTGCAAGGAGAGGTCCGCTTTGTTCTTTGGTGTGGGTCTTTGAGGTAGGCTTGCCAACGAGCTGCATGGCAGGTCAACATATGTCTGGTCAGGCATGTGGTACCCAAGCGGCTGATGTTTTGGCCACGCGATATACGCTTGAGACATATGTTGCAAACAGCAGCTGTGCGATCTGATGCACTAGCCTCAAAAAAGGCCCACACCAAAGAACTTTTTGAATGACGGGCAGAGGCAGCGCCCTGCACAGGCGGAGCTCTGCGGTGTGATTCCGTCGGTGTACTGCCCTTACGCTGGCCACCAAAGGGCATCCTGCCTCGTTGGAGATGTGCCTCCTCCTCATCCTCCTCCTCCTCCTCTCTCCTATTAGGCACCCACGTGGAGTCAGTGACCTCATCATCACCTCCCTCCTCATCACTGGAGCCAATCTGCCAGTATGCTGCAGCTGCTGGAACATGACTGCCAGATTGGTGTCCTTCTTGAGCATCCCCTCTGTCTGCTCTCACGCTACTGCCTTCCTCTAGCTGGGTTTCATCATCAGACCCTTCGAAACGCTGGGCATCCTCCTGGAGCATGTACCCAACACTGTGCTGAAACAGTTCGGGGGACTCCTCAGGAGGAGGACATGGTGGGTCTAGGGAAGGAGTGACTGATGATGAGTCTGACATTGATACCAGGGAAGAGGACGCTTTGGCAGCTGCTTTTCCAGTACCCTGAGCCTGGGTGAGAGAGGATGAGGAGGAGGAGGAGGGCTTGGTCATCCACTCTACCAAGTCTTCGGCATGATGTGGCTCAACATGTCCAGCTGCCGAAAAGAAGGACAAGCGTGTCCCATGGCCATGTGCTGATGACAATGCACCGCGTCCACGACCAGCACTGTTGCCCCCAGACACAGAGCCTGCTTGCCCTCTTTTATTGCCTCCTGACTGTCTGCCTCTCCTTGTTTGCCTTCCAGACATTCTAATAGATGGCCTGCAGGGAGATGGGAAAAAAGCAATAAGGGCTACCTTCAGGTGTCCTTCTCTGTCCCTTGAAACAAGGACTTTGACAGTGAAAGAAACTGACACACTCTCCCTACCTACAGTTTTCTGTCCCTAGAAAAAATGTTTTTTTTAAGCAAAATTTAGCACAAGGAGAATTCACTCACTGTCCTTCCATGTCCCTGGAAACAAGGACTTTGACAGTGAAAGAAACTGACACACTCTCCCTACCTACAGTTTTCTGTCCCTAGAAAAAATGTTTTTTTTAAGCACAATTTAGCACAAGGAGAATTCACTCACTGTCCTTCCAGGTCCCTGGAAACAAGGACTTTGACAGTGAAAGAAACTGACACACTCTCCCTACCTACAGTTTTCTGTCCCTAGAAAAAATGTTTTTTTTAAGCACAATTTAGCACAAGGAGAATTCACTCACTGTCCTTCCAGGTCCCTGGAAACAAGGACTTTGACAGTGAAAGAAACTGACACACTCTCCCTACCTACAGTTTTCTGTCCCTAGAAAAAATGTTTTTTTTAAGCACAATTTAGCACAAGGAGAATTCACTCACTGTCCTTCCAGGTCCCTGGAAACAAGGACTTTGACAGTGAAAGAAACTGACACACTCTCCCTACCTACAGTTTTCTGTCCCTAGAAAAAATGTTTTTTTTAAGCACAATTTAGCACAAGGAGAATTCACTCACTGTCCTTCCAGGTCCCTGGAAACAAGGACTTTGACAGTGAAAGAAACTGACACACTCTCCCTACCTACAGTTTTCTGTCCCTAGAAAAAATGTTTTTTTTAAGCACAATTTAGCACAAGGAGAATTCACTCACTGTCCTTCCAGGTCCCTGGAAACAAGGACTTTGACAGTGAAAGAAACTGACACACTCTCCCTACCTACAGTTTTCTGTCCCTAGAAAAAATGTTTTCTTTCTCGTACATCACGGGACACAGAGCGACATAGTCATTACTAATGGGTTATATAGTTACCGTCAGGTGCTGGCACTGGCAACTTCCAAAACCGGAAGTACCCTCCCCTATATAAGCCCCTCCCATCCGGGAGCACCTCAGTTTTTTGCCAGTGTCTAAGGTGTTGGCCAAGAAGAAACATGTGTTTTTCACTGAGCTTGCGTACAGGTTCTTTTGGGCCTCAGTAAGCTATTCCGGATCCGACCAAAAAAGCTTCATAGCTAAACGGTCGGTACCCGGGCCTTGCAGAGAAGAGCAAGGTTCTGCCTGTAATGCTTCTCTTAGGAGAGCTGGACCCTGGGATCCAGAGCTCTGGTCATACCCACGACCAAGATGTTTTCTGTGCAGGGTGCTATACAGGTCCAGGGGAGTGGAATCCTTGGGAACCCGGTCCCTGAAGGTTTGATTACAATGCCTGCCGTGATAGGTGAAGTTTGGGCTTTTGTGGACCAAACAAAGTCCTGCGGCGGGGAACAGGTAAGTGGGGGCCCCCAGGAACTTGGTTCTATTGGGGGACCCCCAAGCCTAATTTGTCTGTCTGTTACCTAACGGTATTCCCGCTAATATCTGTGCATGCCTGTAACTACTAAAAAAAATGTAATAATTTTTAATGGTGGTCAAGAAAAAAAAAAAAAAAAAAGAATGTTTTTTTATATATGTTTAGTATATTAAACTGCGGTACCTGTGTTTGTCCACTAGAGGCCGCTGTGGAATGTTTTTCTTGTCATATGGACTAGTTTCTTCTCAGAGAGCAAAGTCCAGGCAGCTGGTGAGTTCTCCTACAGGAAACTGTTTCCTCTGCCATGTTGCAGTGTTCGTCTATCCCCCGGCCTGCGGCAAAGGGGGCCCTGGCTCCTGTCCCTGGTTTCCATGTTTGAAAATTAGCGCCGAGGCGCACGTGGCCGCGCGCGTGCGCGTGCACGCGCCTCTATATATAGAGGTGGCTGGAAAAAGGGGTGGGGCCTGGGGGATGACGCTCTGTGCGCGCCGCAGCGCTTCTGCGCATGTGCGGGCGTCCCAGCAGGTTTTTAAAAAGCCACATTATTGCAGTAAGCTGGCTATGAAGTACAGAGACAGAGCTGGCAACATTTAAAGGCATACAGCATAGCGGTTGATACAGGCATCCCCTAGAAAGGCACATTAGTAGACACCAACTGTGATATAGCAGCAATTGTGCTAGACTATTCTCAGTAAAAGTGGTGTATTACGGCTGGAATACCTCAGCTTTAGGCTTAGGAATATGCCGTCCAGTAGCTCCGGAACTGAATCTTCCAGGAAGCGAAGGGGGTCTCATCGGGCTCTGAGGATCTTGGGCATACTCCTGCTGCACCAGTCTCCCCTGAAGTTCAGAGGTAAGTGACCGTAGAGACCCCGCAGGGGTACTTGGTACTGTGGCTGTCCTCAGTCACCTGCTCCTGTGTATGTAACAGAGGAGGTTTTTTCCTCAGCTCTGGGAGGATTAGAGAGAGATTGTCAAAATTTATCGCTGCCTCCCTGTCAGGGAAAGCACGCCCGATCTCCGTCTCCTCCTTCAGAGTGCCTGTTAGCAGAGCAACAGTCCCATACAGGGATCGACCTGCCTGAAGGGGATCAGGATAAGGTTGATTCTGTTATAGAGGAATCAACAGTGGGGGAACCTTTTCTCAGCATCTCAAGCTGAAAGATTATGGGTTCAGTCTCTGACTAACATGGTCCGATCAGCATTTAAAAATGCACCTTGCGGAACCATCAACCACTACTGTATCCTCGTTGGGGTCGCTAGAAGCCCCCAGACTGTTTGTTCTTTTCCACTTCACCCTTTACTGAAAGGGCTCATTTACCAGGATTGGGAACGTCCTGAGAAAATATTTATTCCCCCAAGAGATTTCCGGTGGTCTATCCCATGGAGGATAAGTTCATCAAAAAAAAAAAAAAAAAAAAAAAATGGAAGGTCCCTACAGTGGACGCAGCCATCTCTTGTATGTATAAATCACTGACATGTCCAGTGGATAATGTCCAAATGTTCAAGAACCCAATAGATAAAAGATTGGAGTCCTTATGAAAATCTGCTTGGTGATACAACCAGCAGTAGCAGCTATTGGGGTCTGCTAAGCAGTGAAGGATCAGTTGAAACAGGTCTTGAGGGACTTGACAGATCAGCAGGCTTTGCCCTAGCTGATCTACCTAGAGCCTTAGGCTTTGCGGTTGACGCCATAGAGGATTCAGTCCATCAGGCCTCCCGCCTTACGCTGTCTATAGTACATATGCGTAGGCTCCTATGGCTCAGAAACTGGTCTGCTGAAGCTCCCTGTAAAGAATGGCTGGTTAGCGTCCCATTTCATGGTGAACGCTTATTCAGGGAAAACCTGGACAAATATATCCAGAAAATTTCCAGCGGTAAAAATACGCTCTTGCCGGTTAAAAGCAGAGTTAGAGGTCCCTCTTTAAGAGGCCTGCTTCTCCAGTCACTGGGGCATCGGCTGTGTAACAGTTCCGACGGCCTCCTCGGTCAAATCCCGGGGGTAAAAAACAGGGACAGTAGCAGGGTAATGAGAAACCCTGGGTCAGGGGAGGTACAAAACCTCCCCCAAAGTTAAATTCATTGAAGCCCCCACTCAGTCGGGTGGGGGGAGGACTCCAGTTGTTCGCAAAGAGACCTGGCGGGACACGATCAAGACAGATAGGTGCTCTCCGCAGTAGGTTTGGGATACAGTTTGGAGTTAAAAGACTCTCCTCCTTCCCATTTTGAGGTCAAACGTGCCAAGGGATCCCCGGAAGAGAGAGTCCCTCCTGTTGGCACTAGAACAACTATTGCTCCAAGGAGTAATTATGGAGGTTCCCCTGGAAGAATGAGGGTTCGGGTTTTACTCAAACCTCTTTACAGTCCCGAAGCAAACGCGGACGGGAGGCCCATATTAATTTTAAAAGGGCTATACAAATTCCTGTATATCAGGACTTTCCGATGGAGTCGATCCGATCGGTGGCCACTGCCCTACAAGGGGAGGATTGGTTAGCCACGATCGACATCAAAGATGCTTATTTGCACATTCCCATCTTTCCAGTCCACCAAAAATTTCTACGCTTTGCAGTAGAAGGGCGCCATTTTCAGTTCAGAGCCTTACCCTTCGGTTTGGCCACAGCACCAAGAGTGTTTACAAAAATTCTGGCCCTTTATTGGCCAATCTAAGAACACAAGGTGTAATGATAATGGCATATCTGGATGACTTGTTGCTGATAGACCACTCAGTGAAAAAACTAGACGTGGTCGTTCACAAGACGATCAAGTATCTGGAATCTCACGGTTGGATTATCAACCGAGACAAGTCAGCCCTAAAAACCAGTCAAAAGTCTGGAATACTTGGGGCTAAGGTTGGATTCAGGCCAGAGAAAAATATTCTTGCCTCGAGGAAAGGTGTTGTCTTTGAAAGATTTGATCCACTTAGTGGGTACAAAAAAGACAGCCGTCCATACGCCTGTATATGAGGCTGCTGGGAAAAATGGTGGCATCATTCGAAGCAGTACCCTACGGTCAATTCCATTCAAGGAATTTGCAAGGGGCCATACTGTCAGCCTGGAACAAAAAAGTTCAGGCCCTAGACTTACAATGTCCTTGTCCCCTTCCGTTCGCAAGAGCCTCCGTTGGTGGTTGGTTCCCCAGAATCTGGAAAAAAGGAAATCCTTCAGTCCGATTTCTTGGAAGGTGGTCACTACAGATGCCAGCCTTATAGGCTGGGGAGCAGTACTGGAGCAATAGTCTCTCCAGGGCAGATGGTCGGATGCAGAAAAGGCCCTGCCCATCAATCTCTTAGAGATACGAGCAGCCCGGTATGCCCTAGTAGCATGGACATCCAAACTCCAAGGGTCCCCTGTCAGAATTCAATCAGACAATGCCACAGCAGTGGCATATATCAATCATCAGGGGGGCACCAGGAGTCGTGCAGCCCAGAGGGAAGTAAATTACATCCTGAAATGGGCAGAAAAATATGTCCCAGCCATATCTGCGGTATTCATTCCAGGAGTGGAGAATTGGAAGGCGGACTTTCTAAGTCGCCAGCAATTAGGCCCAGAGGAAGGGTCCCTTCACCCCGAGGTTTTCTGGAGAATATGTCAGCGGTGGGGAACATCGGATGTAGATCTTCTAGCATCCAGATTCAACGCAAAGGGGGACAGGTTTGTGTCTCGGACAAGGGATCCCCTAGCTTGCGGCTCGGATGCCCTAGTGTTCCCTTGGGATCAGTTCAAGCTGATATATGCATTCACACCGCCACAATGGTTACCTCGATTACTCCGCAGAATCAGGGTAGAAAAGAAACCAGTGATTCTGGTGGCTCCAGCGTGGCCCCGAAGAGCGTGGTACGTGGAGATTGTAAAATGTCAGTGGGGAGTCCTTGGACTCTCCCACATCGTCCGGACCTGCTTTCGCAAGGACCGATATACCACCCTTCCTTACCAGCCCTAGGTTTGACGGCCTGGCTATTGAAGCCCACATTCTAAAATAGAGAGGGCTCTCTAATTCTGTGGTATCTACCATGATCAATGCCAGGAAGCCGGTATCCAGGCAGATCTACTATAGAATCTGGAAGGCGTACGTCGCCTGGTGTGAAGCCAAGAAATGGCATCCACGTAAGTACGTAATAGGTAGGAGTCTGGACTCCCTACAATGGGCTGTAGATAGGAAGCTTGCCTTGAGTACTATCAAGGGTCAGATTTCGGCCTTGTCAATATTTTTTCAAAGGCCCTTGGCTTCGCATTCACTAGTCAAAGCCTTTATACAAGGAGTGATGCGTATTAGTCCTCCGGTTAATATTCCCATATGTCCATGGGATCTAAACTTGGTTCTGTCGGTTCTACAGAAACAACCATTTGAACCATTACAGCATATTTCCTTGGTGCTTCTCACCAGGAAATAGATTTTTCTAGTAGCCATTTGTTCGGCTAAAAGAGTATCGGAATTAGCAGCTATGTCCTGTAAGGAGCCATATCTGGTTATCCATAAGGACAGAGTAGTGTTACGTCCTCATCCAGCCTTTCTTCCTAAGGTGGTATCGAGGTTTCATTTGAACCAAGATGTGGTTCTTCCTTCTTTTTTCCCCAAACCTACTTCGGTAGAGGAAAAGTTATTGCATTCTTTGGATGTAGTAGGAGCAGTTAAAGCTTATCTAAAAGCCACTGCTCAGATTCGCAGAACGGATACTTTGTTTATTCTGCCGGAAGGCCCCAGAAGGGGTCAGGCAGCGTCAAAATCTACTTTAGCCAAGTGGATTCGACAGGTCATAATACAAGCCTATGGCTTGAGAAATAGACCGCCTCCGTTCAAAGTTAGGGCGCACTCCACGAGAGCAGTTGGAACTTCATGGGCAGTGCATCACCAGGCCTCCCTGGCTCAAATCTGTAAGGCCGCAACATGGTCTTCAGTACACACGTTTACTAGGTTCTACCAGGTGGACGTTAGAAGTCAGGAGGATGTCGCCTTTGGGCGCAGTGTGTTGCAGGCCGCAAAAGATCCTCATGTCTGATAGCGCTCAGCTTATATATGGTGTATCCCCCCCCTCATTTGGCATTGCTTTAGGACATCCCATTAGTAATGACTATGTCGCTCTGTGTCCCGTGATGTACGAGAAAGAAAATAGGATTTTTATAACAGCTTACCTGTAAAATCCTTTTCTTGGAGTACATCACGGGACACAGAGCTCCCGCCCCTCTTTGGGGACACTTATTGCTTTGCTACAAAACTGAGGTGCTCCCGGATGGGAGGGGCTTATATAGGGGAGGGTACTTCCGGTTTTGGAAGTTGCCAGTGCCAGCACCTGACGGTAACTATATAACCCATTAGTAATGACTATGTCGCTCTGTGTCCCGTGATGTACTCCAAGAAAAGGATTTTACAGGTAAGCTGTTATAAAAATCCTATTTTTTTTAAGCACAATTTAGCACAAGGAGAATTCACTCACTGTCCTTCCAGGTCCCTGGAAACAAGGACTTTGACAGTGAAAGAAACTGACACACTCTCCCTACCTACAGTTTTCTGTCCCTAGAAAAAATGTTTTTTTTAAGCACAATTTAGCACAAGGAGAATTCACTCACTGTCCTTCCAGGTCCCTGGAAACAAGGACTTTGACAGTGAAAGAAACTGACACACTCTCCCTACCTACAGTTTTCTGTCCCTAGAAAAAATGTTTTTTTTAAGCACAATTTAGCACAAGGAGAATTCACTCACTGTCCTTCCAGGTCCCTGGAAACAAGGACTTTGACAGTGAAAGAAACTGACACACTCTCCCTACCTACAGTTTTCTGTCCCTAGAAAAAATGTTTTTTTTAAGCACAATTTAGCACAAGGAGAATTCACTCACTGTCCTTCCAGGTCCCTGGAAACAAGGACTTTGACAGTGAAAGAAACTGACACACTCTCCCTACCTACAGTTTTCTGTCCCTAGAAAAAATGTTTTTTTTAAGCACAATTTAGCACAAGGAGAATTCACTCACTGTCCTTCCAGGTCCCTGGAAACAAGGACTTTGACAGTGAAAGAAACTGACACACTCTCCCTACCTACAGTTTTCTGTCCCTAGAAAAAATGTTTTTTTTAAGCACAATTTAGCACAAGGAGAATTCACTCACTGTCCTTCCAGGTCCCTGGAAACAAGGACTTTGACAGTGAAAGAAACTGACACACTCTCCCTACCTACAGTTTTCTGTCCCTAGAAAAAATGTTTTTTTTAAGCACAATTTAGCACAAGGAGAATTCACTCACTGTCCTTCCAGGTCCCTGGAAACAAGGACTTTGACAGTGAAAGAAACTGACACACTCTCCCTACCTACAGTTTTCTGTCCCTAGAAAAAATGTTTTTTTAAGCACAATTTAGCACAAGGAGAATTCACTCACTGTCCTTCCAGGTCCCTGGAAACAAGGACTTTGACAGTGAAAGAAACTGACACACTCTCCCTACCTACAGTTTTCTGTCCCTAGAAAAAATGTTTTTTTTAAGCACAATTTAGCACAAGGAGAATTCACTCACTGTCCTTCCAGGTCCCTGGAAACAAGGACTTTGACAGTGAAAGAAACTGACACACTCTCCCTACCTACAGTTTTCTGTCCCTAGAAAAAATGTTTTTTTTAAGCACAATTTAGCACAAGGAGAATTCACTCACTGTCCTTCCAGGTCCCTGGAAACAAGGACTTTGACAGTGAAAGAAACTGACACACTCTCCCTACCTACAGTTTTCTGTCCCTAGAAAAAATGTTTTTTTTAAGCACAATAAAGCACAAGGAGAATTCACTCACTGTCCTTCCAGGTCCCTGGAAACAAGGACTTTGACAGTGAAAGAAACTGACACACTCTCCCTACCTACAGTTTTCTGTCCCTAGAAAAAATGTTTTTTTTAAGCACAATTTAGCACAAGGAGAATTCACTCACTGTCCTTCCAGGTCCCTGGAAACAAGGACTTTGACAGTGAAAGAAACTGACACACTCTCCCTACCTACAGTTTTCTGTCCCTAGAAAAAATGTTTTTTTTAAGCACAATTTAGCACAAGGAGAATTCACTCACTGTCCTTCCAGGTCCCTGGAAACAAGGACTTTGACAGTGAAAGAAACTGACACACTCTCCCTACCTACAGTTTTCTGTCCCTAGAAAAAATGTTTTTTTTAAGCACAATTTAGCACAAGGAGAATTCACTCACTGTCCTTCCAGGTCCCTGGAAACAAGGACTTTGACAGTGAAAGAAACTGACACACTCTCCCTACCTACAGTTTTCTGTCCCTAGAAAAAATGTTTTTTTTAAGCACAATTTAGCACAAGGAGAATTCACTCACTGTCCTTCCAGGTCCCTGGAAACAAGGACTTTGACAGTGAAAGAAACTGACACACTCTCCCTACCTACAGTTTTCTGTCCCTAGAAAAAATGTTTTTTTTAAGCACAATTTAGCACAAGGAGAATTCACTCACTGTCCTTCCAGGTCCCTGGAAACAAGGACTTTGACAGTGAAAGAAACTGACACACTCTCCCTACCTACAGTTTTCTGTCCCTAGAAAAAATGTTTTTTTTAAGCACAATATAGCACAAGCACAAAACACACTGACACTCTCCCTACCTATCCTTCTCTTTCCCTAAACTAAAGGAATCCAGGTTAAGCAAGAAAGAAATAAAAGTCACTGTCCCTGCCTATGCTGCTCTATCCCTGCTCCGGAACACACTACACTAGGCCGCCGTGCTGGCGGCCTTTTATAGTGTGGGGCGTGTACTAAACACCCTCAGCAATAATTGGCCACAGGCATCCTGCCTGTGGCCAATCATTGCTCTCCTCGCTGCCGGCGCTGTGATTGGCCAAGCATGCGGGGTCACAGTGCATGCTTGGCCAATCACAGCGCCTGGATGACACTGCAATGGCGTAGTGCATTGTGGGCCGTTCGCGTCACTCGAATTTGGCGCGAACGGCCCAAATCGTTCGATCTTCGTCGAACGATCGAACAGCCGATGTTCGAGTCGAACGTATGTTCGACTCGAACACGAAGCTCATCCCTACTCCCAACTGGTGAAACATAAGATGGTGGGAGGTCTTGGTTTGGTTGACATTACTGATTATCACATAGCGGTTTTGCTTGATCAGTTGAAACATTGGATCACTCCCCCACCGGAAAGTCTATGGGTAGATATAGAGACCGCTATGGCACCAGTCTCAAATATGAGTTCACTTCACTTGGCTGACACCTGGTCACACTAGTACCCCTAGATTTTTTACCTGCCACTATTGTGGCATCAATGGTACCTCAGTTCTCACTACAGTAGCATTACCCTTGGATGCCGTCAAGGCATTCTTTCCACATTTAACCTTGTCAGTGTGTCCCCAATATGGATGAGCTTTATGTTCGAGTCAAACTCATGTTCGACTCGAACATTGGCTGTTCGCCCGTTCGGCGAACAGTGAACAATTTGGGGTGTTCGTGGCAAATTCGAAAAGCCGTGGAACACCCTTTAAAAGTCTATGGGAGAAATCTAAAGTGCTAATTTTAAAGGTTAATATGCAAGTTATTGTCATAAAAAGTGTTTGGGGACGCGGTTCCTGCCCCAGGGAACATGTATAAATGCAAAAAAAGTTTTAAAAACGTCCGTTTTTTCGGGAGCAGTGATTTTATTAATGCTTAAAGTGGTGTTCCGGCCGAAATTACACTTTTTAAATAAAAATACATCTATAATCAGGGCTTTTTTTTTGTCAGCGGGAATGCGGGGGAACGCAGTTCCGGCACCTTCAGCAGTATTGGGCAGTAGGTAGGGGCTGGAACCAAGGAACAGTGCACTGCACCTTTTCACTGAGAAAAAAAGCCCTGTCTATAATACACAAGCTTAATGTATTCTAGTAAAGTTAGTCTGTAAACTGAGGTCCGTTTTGTTAGGTTATTACAGCATTTTGAAAGTTTATAAACTAGAAATAGACTGTGGTCATCTTAAGTGTGGGCATCTGAAGCAAGACTGTGTTTCTTCCTGGATTTCATGATTGCAGATCTCGCACATGCTCAGTGCTGCCAGTGCTGCACAAGCAGTGTAATAGGTTTCAGGTCAGGTTTCCATAGCAACAACAGTGTCAGAGGAAGTTGACACTTTTCTATGCAAACCTCTCCTCCCCTCCTCCCTGCAGGAAACAGTAAATATACTGCATGTTCAAGAAATCTATATCTTGTGTGTGTGTGTATGTATGTATGTATATAATAGATATATACACACACAGCGGCAACTTTTTTCTGTACAGCTTTTTATTAAAAAAAATACAAATCTCAGCAACAAAATTCATTTATGCATCTAGATTGCATAGCCCCAGCACATCGAATTGCATGGCCCACAGCACATTGCATCACCCCCAGTACATCGAATCGCATGGCCCACAGCACATCAAATCTTTTGGCCCACAGCACATTGCATAACCCCCAGCACATCGAATCGCATGGCCCACAGCACATTGCATCGCCCCAGCACATGGAACCGCATGGCCCACAGCACATCGAATCGCATGGCCAGCAGCACATTGCATCAACCCCAGCACATCAAATCGCATGGCCCACAGCACATCGAATCGCATGGCCCACAGCACATTGCATCACCTCCAGCACATCGAATTGCATGGCCCACAGCACATCGAATCGCATGGCCCACAGCACATTGCATCACCCCCAGCACATCGAATCGCATGGCCCACAGCACATCGAATTGCATGGCCCACAGCACATTGCATTGCCCCAGCACATCGAATCCCATGGCCCACAGCACATTGCATCACCCCCAGCACATCGAATCGCATGGCCCACAGCACATCGAATCGCATGGCCCACAGCACAGTGCATCACCCCCAGCACATCGAATCACATGTCCCACAGCACATTGCATCACCCCCAGCACATCGAATCGCATGGCCCACAGCACATTGAATCGCATGGCCCACAGCACATTGCATCGCCCCAGCACATCGAATCGCATGGCCCACAGCACATTGCATCACCCCCAGTACATCAAATCGCATGGCCCACAGCACATCGAATCGCATGGCCCACAGCACATTGCATTGCCCCAGCACATCGAATCGCATGGCCCACAGCACATTGCATCACCTCCAGCACATCGAATCGCATGGCCCACAGCACATCAAACCGCATGGCCCACAGCACATTGCATCACCCCCAGCACATCGAATCGCATGGCCCACAGCACATCGAATCGCATGGCCCACAGCACATTGCATTGCCCCAGCACATCGAATCCCATGGCCCACAGCACATTGCATCACCCCCAGCACATCGAATCACATGGCCCACAGCACATCGAATCGCATGGCCCACAGCACAGTGCATCACCCCCAGCACATCGAATCACATGTTCCACAGCACATTGCATCACCCCCAGCACATCGAATCGCATGGCCCACAGCACATTGAATCGCATGGCCCACAGCACATTGCATCGCCCCAGCACATCGAATCGCATGGCCCACAGCACATCGAATCACATGGCCCACAGCACATTGCATCACCTCCAGCACATCGAATCGCATGGCCCACAGCACATCGAATCGCATGGCCCACAGCACATTGCATCACCCCCAGCACATCGAATCGCATGGCCCACAGCACATCGAATCGCATGGCCCACAGCACATTGCATTGCCCCAGCACATCGAATCCCATGGCCCACAGCACATTGCATCACCCACAGCACATCGAATCGCATGGCCCACAGCACATCGAATCGCATGGCCCACAGCACAGTGCATCACCCCCAGCACATCGAATCACATGTCCCACAGCACATTGCATCACCCCCAGCACATCGAACCGCATGGCCCACAGCACATTGAATCGCATGGCCCACAGCACATTGCATCGCCCCAGCACATCGAATCGCATGGCCCACAGCACATTGCATCACCCCTAGTACATCAAATCGCATGGCCCACAGCACATCGAATCGCATGGCCCACAGCACATTGCATCGCCCCAGCACATCGAATCGCATGGCCCACAGCACATTGCATGGCCCCCAGCACATCGAATCGCATGGCCCACAGCACATCGAATATCATGGCCCACATCACATCAAATCGCATGGCCCACAGCACATCGAATCGCATGTCCCACAGCACATTGCATCACCCCCAGCACATTGAACCACATGGCCCACAGCACATCGTATCACATGGCCCACAGCACATTGCATAACCCCCAGCACATCAAATCGCATGGCCCACAGCACATCAAATCGCATGGCACACAGCACATTGCATCGCCCCAGCACATCGAATCGCATGGCCCACAGCACATCGAAACGCATGGCCCACAGCACATTGCATCACCCCCAGCACATCGAAATGCATGGCCCACAGCACATCGAATCACATGGCCCACAGCACATTCCATCACCCCCAGCACATCGAATCGCATGGCCCACAGCACATCGAATCGCATGGCCCACAGCACATCAAATCGCATGGCCCACAGCACATTGCATCACCCTCAGCACATCGAATCGCATGGCCCACAGCACATTGCATCACCCACAGCACATCGAATCGCATGGCCCACAGCACATCGAATCGCATGGCCCACAGCACATCGAATCGCCCCAGCATATCAAATCGCATGGCCCACAGCACATTGCATCACCCCCAGTACATCGAATCGCATGGCCCACAGCACATTGAATCGCCCCAGCACATCGAGCCGCATGGCCCACAGCACATCGAATCGCATGGCCCACAGCACATTGCATCACCCCCAGCAGATCGAATCGCATGGCCCACAGCACATTGCATCGCCCCAGCACATCGAATCGCATGGCCCACAGCACATCGAAACGCATGGCCCACAGCACATTGCATCACCCCCAGCACATCGAAATGCATGGCCCACAGCACATCGAATCACATGGCCCACAGCACATTGCATCACCCCCAGCACATCGAATCGCATGGCCCACAGCACATTGCATCACCCCCAGCACATCGAATCGCATGGCCCACAGCACATAGAATCGCATGGCCCACAGCACATCGAATCGCCCCAGCATATCAAATCGCATGGCCCACAGCACATTGCATCACCCCCAGTACATCGAATCACATGGCCCACAGCACATCGAATCGCCCCAGCACATCAAGCCGCATGGCCCACAGCACATTGAATCGCATGGCCCACAGCACATTGCATCACCCCCAGCACATCGAATCGCATGGCCCACAGCACATTGCATCGTCCCAGCACATCGAATCGCATGGCCCACAGCACATTGCCTGGCCCCCAGCACATCGAATCGCATGGCCCACAGCACATTGAATCGCATGGCCCACAGCACATCAAATCGCATGGCCCACAGCACATTGCATCACCCTCAGCACATCGAATCGCATGGCCCACAGCACATTGCATCACCCACAGCACATCGAATCGCATGGCCCACAGCACATCGAATCGCATGGCCCACAGCACATCGAATCGCCCCAGCATATCAAATCGCATGGCCCACAGCACATTGCATCACCCCCAGTACATCGAATCGCATGGCCCACAGCACATTGAATCGCCCCAGCACATCGAGCCGCATGGCCCACAGCACATCGAATCGCATGGCCCACAGCACATTGCATCACCCCCAGCACATCGAATCGCATGGCCCACAGCACATTGCATCGCCCCAGCACATCGAATCGCATGGCCCACAGCACATTGCATGGCCCCCAGCACATCGAATTGCATGGCCCACAGCACATTGAATCGCATGGCCCACAGCACATCGAATCACATGGCCCACAGCACATCGAATCGCATGGCCCAAAGCACATCGTGCGAGCGAGAGAGAAAGAGAGATGAAGAGCGAGCGAGAGAGATGAAAAGCGAGCGAGAGAGAGATGAAGAGCAAGCGAGAGAGATGAAGAGCGAGCGAGAGAGATGAGGAGCGAGCGAGATGAAGAGCGAGTGAGAGAGAGATGAAGAGCAAGCGAGAGAGAGATGAAGAGCAAGCGAGAGAGATGAAGAGCAAGCGAGAGAGATGAAGAGCGAGCGAGATGAAGAGCGAGCGAGCGAGAGATGAAGAGCGAGCGAGAGATGAAGAGCAAGCGAAAGAGAGATGACGAGCGAGCGAGAGATGAAGAGCGAGCGAACGAGAGAGAGATGAAGAGCGAGTGAGAGATGAAGAGCGAACGAGAGAGAGATGAAGAGCGAGAGAGAGATGAAGAGCGAGCAAGAGATGAAGAGCGAGCGAGAGAGAGATGAAGAGCGAGAGACTAAACACACTAAACACTGCACACTACGCTACACATTAAACACTACACACTACACACTAAACACTGCACACTACGCTACACACTAAACACTGCACACTACGCTACACACTAAACACTGCACACTACACTACACACTGCACACTACACTGAACACTACACATTAAACTACGCTACACATGAAACACTGCACACTACACTACACACTAAACACTACACACTAAACACTACACAGTACACACTACACTACACTGAACACTAAACTAACTTTCTGGCTGCTCCCTCTCCCCAGACTATGTCCACTCCCCCCAGAAGGCCAGCAACGTGACTCACGAGGGAGTCTATCACTCACCTGCTTTTGTTCCATGGTCTGCTCTGCTCTGCGGTCTGTCACAATGCCAGACTGCCTGCCACAACAGGAAACGATCTGGGATCTGGTCCGGACCCCAGAGGAGGAGGAGGAGGAGGGGGAGACAGAGGCGGCGGCTCACAGCCAAGTGGAGGCCGGTCCCGCTCACCAGCGATCCAATCCCACGCTACGCCAGTGGTGAGGAGTGACAATGGCAACACACGCCTTGGTTGCCCTCAATTAAAATGGCGCCAGGCATCCCCTTGCATTGCGTTATTTCCGGTTTCGAAATAACGCAATGCTACGGCTCAGGGACGGCTATGCCTTCTGGGATTGATGACAAACATCTCCCAGGAGGCATAGCGGTCAGTGGATGACGTGCTGAGGCTGCTCCCACCGCGGCCGGAAAAACAAATATATTACATTAAAACAGTGAGTTTTTTAAAGAAAATTTTTTATATGCCAAATCAGCATAAGGGGACAGAGCAGCAGAGGATGTAGACAAGTTGTAAAAGAGGGTGGAACTCCACTTTAAAGTGAAACAATAAAAGTGAAATATTCCTTTAAATTTCGTACCTAGGGGGTGTGTATAGTATGCCTGTAAAGTAGCGTTTGTTTCCCGTGCTTAGAACTGTCCCTGCACAAAGTGTAATTTCTGAAGGAAAAAAAGTCATTTAAAAGCACTCACGGCTATAATGAATTGTCGGCTCCCGGCAATACAGAGAACAGTCATTGAAAGTCATTGATAAAAAAAATAATAATGCGTGGGGGTCCCCCCAAATTCAATTACCAGGCCCTTTAGGTCTGGTAAGGATATTAAGGGGAACCCTGCATCAAATTTTTAAAAACAATGACATGGGGTTCCCCCCAAATATCCATACCAGACCCTTCAGGTCTGGTATGGATTTTAAGGGGAACTCCACGCCAAATCTAAAAAAAAAATTACGTGGAGTTCCCCCCAAAAATCCATACCAGACCCTTTATCCGAGCACACAACCGGTCAGACTGCAGGAAAAGAGGGGGGGACGAGAGAGCACCCCCCCTCCTGAACCGTACCAGGCCACATGCCCTCAACATGGGGAGGATGATTTGGGGGTCACACTTGAATGAATGGGAGATGGTTCACAGGCACTTAGCAGAGGCTATTTCCAGCGCTAAAGTGCCTGAAAACTGCCCCAGTGTCAAAGGGGTCTAAAGGTATTTCTTTCTTTTACAATTTGATATAAAATAAACTGCCATTCCCCAAAACTCCCCCCCCCACCTCATCAAAGCTTGGGAAAACACTGGGAACTTAGCGAAAGATACTAGCGAGATGGTATCTCATGCCACTCTGCATATAACATTTCACTACAAACGGGTCTCCTCTATGCTGGTGAGGCTGTGGTCATACTGGTAACCTCTTGCATATTTTATGGTCTTGTAACAGCTTGTGAAGCTTCTGGCGGAGTGTGTTCCGGTTCCTTTCACAGGTTACAGAGTCCTCACTAGCCCCCAACCCAGACTTGCAATACTAAATCTAGGGATGGAGAACTTCCCCAATACTCACCGAATGGCAGTTACAAGTATTTAAGTAGCTGCTCGTCTAAAGATCACTATACATTGGAAAAAGTAGCGTGCGTCCAATCTGTCAGAAGTGATTTTCAGAATTAACTCTATGTATTCATTTTAAAAACTGATAGCCCTCCTTTCATTGGCCCCAGAGGCCTTCAAGTCAAAATTGAAACGCTGGGATCTATGATATGCTTCTAGAGACTCTGATGTGAACTTATGCACCTGATATAGATGTATTTTGTTCTCTCACGTGTTATATATATATATTGTTTTTCCACCTTTGTGGAAATCTTGATGTACACCTTTTACAAGTGTATTTTTGTTTCTTGGCTCCCTGCAAGGCTTTCTTTGTGATTGTATGATCCTTTGTACCTCTATTGCGTGCAGTTGTAGGTTGTTTTGTTCTAAAACCTTCAATAAAAAGATATTGAAAAACAAATCCTAAAAAAATGTTTATTGATAGTTTAATATGAGTGCTGAACTTACATTGACTTTAGCTCCTGTGACAGTAGATTGGATCCTTTTTTGATTTATATTTTCTTTATTGTTTTTCTTCAGCGTTAAAAATAACAGTGGACATACATGTGCATATATAAATTTCATAATTAAAAAAGCAAGGTATTATCAATAACACACATTTTCACTCTATTGACCCTTCCCCCTCCATCCCTCCTCCCCCCAGCTCTACCATCTCACATGCTAGGTTTTCTATCTTCTTTTCTATGCTTTTTTCACACATTGTTTATTTTATTTTAATTTAGTAATTTTATTGTATTTTTTTTTTATTTTTTTTTCCTTCGTTATTTACTTTTCTTAAACCACTCTTCTATTTTATAAGGGGTACCATATTTTCCAAACACGGTTTCCACACTTTTTCAAACTCTCTAATATTCCTTCTATTGGTGTAAACTACTTTCTCCTTCCATATTGTTTCCGTGACTACCTTAACCCAATCTTTTACCAAAGGGGGGTTCTCTGCTTGCCATCTTTGTGCAATTAATTTTCTTGCGTGGAAGAGACACCTGAGCACTGCTTTTGTGGTACTGGCCTCTCTGCTTATTCCTTCCCCTATTCCTTCCCCTAGAAGTTTGTAACCTTATCCTGGGCTGACATCGTTATGTATATTCCCATGTATTTCATTGTATCGACTATTTCCAACTGGGGGTTTTCTACTGAAATTTGGTTTACAATAGGGTCCACCGGCATCAAAGCTGATTTCTCCCAATTTATAACCAATCCTGAGAGTCTTCCAAATTCTCTAAAGATACTCATTGCCTGCTTGAGTGAGTGATCTGTGTCCCCAAGGAAGAGGAGAACATCATCCGTGTAAAGTGCGATTCTCTCCTCCCCGGTCAGTCTCACAAATCCCTCCATTTTTGTATTCACTCTTATTGCAGAAGCCAATGGCTCCATTGCTAGTGCAAACAGCAGGGGTGACAATGGGCACCCCTGCCTTGTGCCTCTCTCTAATTGAATCTTACCTGAATAATCATTATTAACTCTAATTTTAACGCTGGGATCCCTATACAATATTTGTATCCACCTTATAAACGATGGACCGAAAACCAAATGCTCCTAAAACATGCCAGATATTCCCCCACTCCAAGCTATCAAAGGCCTTAACCACATAAACCCAGTTTGATCCTGATGTATAAGTCTTGAGATCATTTTGTTTAGCCTAGCTGCCATTATTTTGGACAGTATTTTGGCATCTGAACAAAGGAGGGAAATAGGTCAATAGGATGTGGTCTCTAACGGGTCTCTCCCCTCTTTATGCAGAACAATAATTGTTGCCTCTGTCATTGATATTGGCAGTTTCCCCTCTTCCCTTGCCCAGTTCAACACTTTAAGTAGTTCTGGAAGTAACACTTTCCCATAATATTTGTAGTTTTCTACAGGGAGACCGTCAGGTCCAGGCGATTTCTGATTAGCCATCTCTGCAACTGCTAGCTGTCTTTCTTCAAGGGTTGTCAGGGCCTCAATTCCCTCCTTCTCTGCTTCAGTGAGAGTCGGTATTTATATATTCCTAAAAAAAAAATCCAATTCCTCCTCTCCCGCTGCACCCTGCGATTTGTATAGTTTATCATAATATTCTCTAAATGTGTCTGTAATCACTGACACCCGGGTGGAGATTTCTCCACTCGATGTCCTAATCGCAGGTACTGCGGAGGGGGAGGAATTGGTTCTCACCAGGTGTGCTAACATTCTTCCGACGTTTTCCCCCTCCCCAAATGCGACTTGCTTCTGGAATAGTCTCTTATTCTCTGATTTTTTTTGTCATTGCTACTTTATATTCCTGTTGCCTATTCAGCCATGCTCTTTGTTTCTCTGGTGTTGGATTTTCCACGTATTCCTTCTCTGCGTACGCTAGTTCATTCCTAATCCTATTCTCCCACTCTCTTGATACATTTTTAATTTTAACCACTTAATGAATACATATACCCCTGAGGAATGCCTTCAGTGTATCCCACATTACTCCCTGTGTCACAGTTCCTTCGTTAAATTCTATAAACTCTTTTAATTTGAATAGTATCTCCTCTGGGTTCCCAATTACTTCAAACCACAGAGGGTTCATCTTCCATACTCTAATAGATCTATTCCCTTCTAGGTTTACCAAAACTGTCACTAATGAGTGATCTGACACCCCTCTAGGCTGGTATACTATATCCTTTATTATCTGGGATGCTTCCACATTACCCAGGACTAAGTCTATCCTAGAGAGTGTGGAATAGGAACTGGAAAAACAAGAGTATTGTAGCACGTCTGGGTTCCTCACTCTCCACATATCAAATAACCCGGTTTCCTTTAAGATCTGATGCAGCCGACTCTCTGAGGCATTCTGTTCTCTTCCCCCTTGGAACCTATCCAATTTTTTATTTAGAACCTCATTGAAATCCCTCACTACTGTAACTGGTATCCCAGTTTTATCCAACATGAACTCCATTAATTTATATATAATTTCCAGTTTAAAAGGTGGAGGGATATAAATATTTGCAAGGATATATTCTCTGTTCTCTATTGCACAATGCAGGAGAATATAATGGCCCCTCCTCATCAATACTGGTCGGCTTACAAGTAAACACCACCCCCCTCTTAACCAGTACAGACACACCTCTTGAATAGGAGGTGTGCACCGAGTGGAATTGATATTGGAACTTCCTGCTTTGAACTTGTTGCTTAGTAATTTTGGTCAGGTGTGTCTCCTGAGGGCAGATCAGTCCCACCTCATACATTTCTAGCATGTCAAATACTGCCGCTCTCTTAGCAGGGGTACCCAACCCACGGACATTCTAAGACCCTATTTTCATTACTCTAGACTGCATATGAATATCCAAGCATTTAAAAAGGAATGAGACAAGCGAATCAGGAGTTTCCCAAAATAAGTCACAAAGCTCCCATAACAATACTCTGTGATTAAAACTTTTGTCTTCCCCCTATACCACACAGTGTCTAAATATTTTTATCTTGAAACTTGTGAATATGTGATTTTTCTCATCCTTTTATATTTAATTTACTTAATTGTTTTACCATTGTTTTGTGAAGTAGCTATACATTTTCCTATAAAATACACTATATGTGTATGTGTAAATTTTACCCTTAGTAAAAAATGTGCTATATGTATGTGTGTGGGTTTTAACCCTTGTTGAATTCAAACCCTTTTGTATCCCCTGTAATAACATGCTTTGATATCTTACCATCCCATCCCTCCTTCGATTCTCCCTCCCTCCTCCTCACCCCTCCCTACACCTTTCTAGGTAATCTCTAGGGGCTTTTTTTGTGATCGGCCCATACATCCCCACACTTTCCTTTATTATACCCACTCCAATATCTTCCATCCCGCCTGGTAATTAAGAAATTTCATTAACATTGATCGAGGGTGTCTTCCTGGGGGGGCTTAAAGGGAATTCTGTGCGCTCTTTCTATCGAAAACTGTTGCAAAAAGCATTCTCTTCTAAATAACTTTATGAACTAGTTTTCGGAAAACTCTATAGGATTAGTCCCTTCGCACTTTTCCGGCAGTCCCACCAATCTTACATTGTCCCTGCAGAGTCTATTTTGCATTTCATCCATTTTTTCATCAAACTCAGTCATTTGTTCTTTCAATCTTTTAACCTCTTGTTTTACTGAGTATAATTCATCCTCTAAAGAATAAATAAATGCAATCAGCGCAAAAATACTAAACCCCCCTGTATTTGCAAGCTGGACACTAGGAATTTTCACGTAATTCAAAAGGTATGTAATAATAGTAGAAAGTGCAGCGCAGGTAAAAGTCCCAAAAAAAAAAAATATATAAATGAAAAATATTCAACGAAGATAAAAAATGCAGTCTATGGTAAAGGTGAACAGATTTTTCCAAATACAAGCAGGTATATAACGTGGATCATAGATTCCTCAGCAATTCTCTTCAGTCCTCCGTGAATCCCCAGTATAAGAGATAAGGAAAAGATCTAAGTGCTCTCTGCTTGTATTTCTCTGCTTGCATGACCACTTGTTAATTCAGGGGTCCATGCTATGAGGTAATTAGAATTACAGAGGTGGAGGGATCGTCACTGAATGTGGTTTGGAGCACTGGTGGAATATTTCGTGGAAAAATCTGTTCACCTTTACCATAGACTGCATTTTTTATCTTCGTTGAATATTTTTCATTTATATTTTATTTTTTTTGTGACTTTTACCTGCGCTGCACTTTCTACTATTATTACATACCTTTTGAATTACGTGAAAATTCCTAGTGTCCAGCTTGCAAATACAGGGGGGTTTAGTATTTTTGCGCTGATTGCATTTATTTATTCTATATATTCTGCATTTCATCTTTCGCCTTCAGCAGCATTAATGGAGGTTTTCCAATTTTTGGAATCCAGGGAAATTAAGCTTGATGAGATTTTTTCTAATTCAGCACCATTGAGTAGTTCAGATGATGTCTCTTCCCTTTTTAAAAAAACTAGGTTTTCTTTTGGAGAAAAAAATCAAAGCCTGGTGGGATATCACATCCTTTGAACAATATATTCACTGTAAGTTATTACCAAGACGTCTAAGATGGGATATCCCACCAAGTGATGGCTTATTAGATGATGAGTCCTTACAGGAATGGTATGATTTCTTCAATAAAAAGGGACTTGAAGTTATGGACCTCTTACTGAGAAGGAAACAGAGGAAAATGAAAACTTTAGAGAATCAAATCACTGAAATTAAAACTAAAATGGAATCTCATATAAACCATTCTGAGTTCTCAAAGTTATCAATGGAACTCAAGAACAAATTGATAAAATGGGATAAGGAAGCCCAAAATAAAAAGAAAGGGAAATTTATTAGGGATTCTGGGGATTTCTCACAAAGGGAGGTTTTTAAATGG
Organism: Rana muscosa; assembly: GCA_029206835.1. Classification (NCBI taxonomy): domain Eukaryota; kingdom Metazoa; phylum Chordata; class Amphibia; order Anura; family Ranidae; genus Rana; species Rana muscosa. The sequence goes on from CM055122.1 coordinate 1,216,830,066, forward strand.
CAGGCCAATGTTGGCATTCCAGACCAAATAACAACAAAAAAAACCCTCCTCCCGTGAGAGTCCCAACCCACCTAATACACCTGGTATAAATTCAAAACCCTGCACCCCTTATCAAGAGGCTCAACAAGCCCCATCCTTTTTTCCTCAGAGAGGACGTGGAGGTAACGGCAGGGGTGGTAGGGGTAGGGGGAATAATCACTATTATCCCCCTTCAGGTACCCAAATGTATGGTAATGGAAATCACCAATATAGCCAAAATGTTCGAGGAAAATCTAATTTCCCATCTGGCTCTAGAGGTGGATATTATCAACAACTTAATACCAACCAGAACGGTTGGAGGGATGAATCCAATTATTATGGGAACCCTATCCCCACCCATAGCTGGTTCACACCTTTAGTAGGTAATGATGAACAAGGGGTGGGTTTTTTAGGGAATCCCAACCCACAATGGTGGGGCCCCTCGAGCCTAACTCCCAATGGAAACAGCAGGGGTGGAAAACGAAGAGAACGCGAGGAAAACGAGCAGGAAGAAGAACAATACAAAAGGACAAAGTCCCACTAGGCACTGGTATTTTTAATATCAGTGGTACTGAGCTTTCTGATGACGAATTGCGGGTTCTTGACAGGGGACTCAAATTTGCCCCTGTCAGAAACCTTAATAAGTTTCAGACTTATGTAAACATCTCTAAGTTTGTAAGGACATTAAATATTAAAAAGTACTTTTTATCTAAGCCAGCCGAAAGATCATCTTTCCCAGTTAATTCATATTCGAATTTAAGGAATAAATCAGTGTTTAACCCTCCGAATGTGGACACTAAACATATTGATGTGTTCAAAAGCATGGTCCTTAATGATCTGGATCAGATGAAGGTGAGGAAAATTCCAAACCCCGCTTATATTAAAAAGGGGATCACCTCGTTAGAATCTAAATCTTTTTACAAAGAGGAAATGAGTTGCCTTTTGGAAGATACTAACACGTATGAACGACTGAGAAGTGATCCCATTTTTGAATTTAACCACTTAAGCCCCGGACCATTTGGTAGCTAAAGGACCAGAGGTGAATTCAGAATTTTGCACTGCGCTGCTTTAACTGTAAATTGTGCGGACATGCAATGTTGTACCCAAACGAAATTTGCGTCCTTTTCTTCCCACAAATAGAGCTTTCTTTTAATGGTATTTGATTGCCTCTGCGATTTTTATTTTTTGCGATATAAACGGAAAAAGACCGAAAATTTTGAAAAAAAATGATATTTTCTACTTTTTGTTATAAGAAAAATCGAATAAACTCAATTTTAGTCATACATTTAGGCCAAAATGTATTCAGCCACATGTCTTTAGTAAAAAAAATGTCAATAAGCGTATATTTATCGGTTTGCGCAAAAGTTATAGCGTTTACAAACTAGGGTACATTTTCTGGAATTTACACAGCTTTTAATTTATGACTGCCTATCTCATTTCTTGAGGTGCTAAAATGACAGGGCAGTACAAAACCCCCCCAAATGACCCCATTTTAGAAAGTAGACACCCCAAGGAAATTGCTGAGAGGCATGTTGAGCCCATTGAATATTTTTTTTTTCGTCCCAAGTGATTGAATAATGACAAAAAAAAATAAAAAATTACAAAAAGTTGTCACTAAATGATATATTGCTCACACATGCCATGGTTATATGTGGAATTGCACCCCAAAATACATTCTGCTGCTTCTCCTGAGTACGGGGATACCACATGTGTGGGACTTTTTAGGAGCCTAGCCACGTACGGGACCCCGGAAACCAAGCACCGCCTTCAGGATTTCTAAGGGCGCAAATTTTTGATTTCACTCCTCACTACCTATCACAGTTTTGAAGGCCATAAAATGCCAAAATAGCACAAACCCCCCCCCCAAATGACCCCATTTTAGAAAGTAGACACCCCAAGGAAATTGCTGAGAGGCCTGTTGAGCCCATTGAATATTTTTTTTTTGTCCCAAGTGATTGAATAATGACAAAAATAAATACAAAAAGTTGTCACTAAATGATATATTGCTCACACATGCCATGGTTATATGTGGAATTGCACCCCAAAATACATTCTGCTGCTTCTCCTGAGTACGGGGATACCACATGTGTGGGACTTTTTAGGAGCCTAGCCACGTACGGGACCCCGGAAACCAAGCACCGCCTCCAGGATTTCTAAGGGCGCAAATTTTTGATTTCACTCCTCACTACCTATCACAGTTTTGAAGGCCATAAAATGCCAAAATAGCACAAAACCCCCCCAAATGACCCCATTTTGGAAAGTAGACACCCCAAGCTGTTTGCTGAGAGGCATGGTGAGTATTTTACAGCTCTCATTTGTTTTTGAAAATGAAGAAAGGACATTTTTTTTTTTCTTTTTTTTTTCAATTTTCAAAACTTTGTGACAAAAAGCGAGATCTGCAAAATACTCACAATACCTCTCAGCAAATAGCTTGGGGTGTCTACTTTCCAAAATGGGGTCATTTGGGGGGGGTTTGTGCCATCTGGGCATTCCATGGCCTCCGAAACTGTGATAGGCAGTGAGAAGTGAAATCAAAAATTTACACCCTTAGAAAGCCTGAAGGCGGTGCTTGGTTTTTGGGGTCCCGTACGCGGCTAGGCTCCCAAAAAGTCTCACAAATGTGGTATTCCCGTACTCAGGAGAAGCAACAGAATGTATTTTGGGGTGTAATTCCACATATGCCCATGGCATGTTTGAGCAATATATCATTTAGTGACAACTTTGTGCAAAAAAAAAATAATTATTTTTTCCGCAACTTGTGTCAACATATAAAATATTCCATGGACTCGACATGCCTCTCAGTATATAGCTTGGGGTGTCTACTTTCCAAAATGGGGTCATTTGGGGGGGTTTTGAACTGTTCTGGCATTTTATACACAACATTAGGAAGCTTACGTCCACTCCTCTAACCACTTGAAGACAAAGCCCTTTTTGACACTTTTTGTTTACATGAAAACATATTTTTTTTTGCAAGAAAATTATGTTGAACCCCCAAACATTATATATATTTTTAAAGCAAAGGCCCTACAGAATAAAATGGTGGGTGTTGCATTTTTTTTTTCTACACAGTATTTGCGCAGCGATTTTTCAAACACATTTTTTTGGGAAAAAATACACTTTTTTTAATTTTAATGCACTAAAACACACTATATTGCCCAAATGTTTGATGAAATAAAAAATATGATCTTAGGCCGAGTACATAGATACCAAACACGACATGCTTTAAAATTTTGCACAAACGCGCATTGGCGACAAACTACATACATTTTTAAAAGCCTTTAAAAGCATTTACAGGTTACCCCGTTAGATTTACAGAGGCGGTCTACTGCTAAAATTACTGCCCTCGATCTGACCTTCGCGGTGATACCTCACATGCATGGTGCAATTGCTGTTTACATATGACGCCAGACCGACGCTTGCGTTCGCCATTGGGCAAGAGCAGGGCAGGACAGGGGTGCTTTTTTTTTTTTTTTTTTATTATTATTAATTTTGCTTTTTTATTTTATTTTTAAACTGTTGCTTCCATATTTATTTATTTTTATCACTTTTATTGTTATCTCAGGGAATGTAAATATCCCCTATGATAGCAATAGGTAATGACAGGTACTCTTTTTTGAAAAAACTGGGGTGTATTGGACCCTAGATCTTTCCTCTGCCCTCAAAGCATCTGACCACACCAAGATCGGTGTGATAAAATGCTTTCCCAATTTCCCAATGGCGCTTTTTATATCTGGGGGGGGGACATTCCCTCCCACTGCTTGTAAAAGCAGTCCAGAGGCTAATTAGCCACTAGGATTGCTTTTACATGAAAGCCGGCCGCTGGCTGAAAAGAATGATACCAAGATGATACCTAAACCCACAGGCATCATTCTGGTATAAACATTCAAAGTCCAGCAACATACCAGTACGTTGCTGGTCCTTGTTGGACATGTATTGTAATCTTTTTTTTCATGCAGCCTGTTGGCTGAACGAAAAAAAAAGATTGATCGGTGGGTATGCCCACCATTAGAATACCGCCCTTCATCCACCCACTTCTAATGATGGGCATACATGCACCATTTATATATGCCGAAGCATGGGGGCATCTTCTCGCAAAAGTTATGCCGCGTACACATGGTCAGACTTTTCCACGGGCAAGCCTCCGTCGGAATTTCGACCGTATATACGCGGCATTAGGAGAAAAATCGCTCCTCCGCTCCTGCTGCCCCAATGCTTCGGCATATATGCTTTTTTTTTAACTGTGGTGGTGAAATCACCTCCTACAGCACTGGAGTCGCAGGGATCAGGCCTGTCTCTGCGAACGCTGCAGTTATGTGTTTTGTGTTTTGCAAGTGACAGTGATCGATCGATACTGCACTTCGTGGCCTGGGCTGGACGGAGGGGCAAAACGCAGGTGCTAGCAGGTATCTGGGCTGATCCCACTAACAGTGCGTTTTTGGGAACCCTAAACTGCTGGGGACGCTAGTATAGATCTGATCAGATCAGATATTGAGCTGATCAGATACTATACCACTAAGGGGGGTGTATGCTTCACGTGTGGGTGTTAGCGCTACTGGCACTAACCTGACGCTGCCTGGGGTGTGACGCAGACCCTCTCTGACGCTAAAACCTAACTGATATCACCCGCCGGGCGATCAGGGGGTTAAACCTTTATTGGGTTATATACGGCGGGTGCCCTGACACTATAAAAAGCAAACTAACTAACCAGCGTCACCCGTAACACTTATATGATGATCACTGGTGAAAGGGTTAACTAGGGGCAATTAGGGGGTTAAAACCTTTATTAGGTAATATATGGGGGTACCTGACGCTATATAAAAACCTGACGGCGAACCTAAAAAAAATTTACTGGCTACCTATCGGCATCACCGACACTAAGACAACGATCATAAAAACGATTGCTTAGCGACAGTGGTGATAGGGGGTGAAAGGGTTACCTGGGGGGCGATCAGGGGGTTAAACCTTTATTAGATAATATATGGGGGTACCTGACGCTATAAAAACCTGCGGCGAACCTAAAAAAAATTACTGGCTACCGATCAGCATCACCGACGCTAAGACATCGATCAGAAAAATGATTGCATAGTGACGGCGGTGCTAGGGGGTGAAAGGGTTACCTGGGGGGTGATCAAGGGGGTTACACCTTTATTAGGTAATATATGGGGGGTACCCGACGCTATAAAAACCTGCGGCGAACCTAAAAAAAATTACTGGCTACCGATCAGCATCGCCGACGCTAAGACATCGATCAGAAAAATTATCGCTTAGTGACAGTGGTGATAGGGGGTGAAAGGGTTACCTGGGGGGGCGATCAAGGGGGTTAAACCTTTATTAGGTAATATATGGGGGTACCCGACGCTATAAAAACCTGCGGCGAACCTAAAAAAAATTACTGGCTACCGATCAGCATCACCGACGCTAAGACATCGATCAGAAAAATGATCGCATAGTGACGGCGGTGATAGGGGGTGAAAGGGTTACCTGGGGGGTGATCAAGGGGGTTAAACCTTTATTAGGTAATATATGGGGGTACCCGACGCTATAAAAACCTGCGGCGAACCTAAAAAAAATTACTGGCTACCGATCAGCATCGCCGACGCTAAGACATCGATCAGAAAAATTATAACTTAGTGACAGTGGTGATAGGGGGTGAAAGGGTTACCTGGGGGGGGCGATCAAGGGGGTTAAACCTTCATTAGGTAATATATGGGGGTACCCAACGCTATAAAAACCTGCGGCGAACCTAAAAAAATAACTGGCTACCGATCAGCATCACCGACGCTAAGACATCGATCAGAAAAATGATTGCTTAGTGACGGCGGTGCTAGGGGGTGAAAGGGTTATCTGGGGGGTGATCAGGGGGTTAAACCTTTATTAGGGGGGGGGTTAGGGGGCTACACTGGACCTAAAACTAAATGTAGTGACACTTTTACAGTCACAAATGTCACTGATTGCAGTGATCACTAAATAAATGGTCACTGCAATCAGTGACACTGTGACTGGGGGCTGGGGGGCTGGGGGGTGATCTGGGGGTGTCTGGGGGGGCCTGGGGGGGCGATTTATGTGCCTATGTGTCCTGGTGTCAGTGTGCTGTGTTGTGTACTAACCTGGCATCTTCTCCTGTACGGCGCTCGGTATATGTGAGCGCCCCAGGAGAGATGACATGGCAGGCAGGGGAAGCTCTCTCATTCGCCGGGAGCGATCGAGAGGGGGTGGCCGGAATCGAACGGCCGTCCCCTCATGCCGGATCGCTCCCGAAGGTAAAACGACCACCCACTGTAAAGAAGGGGGGTCCGATCGGACCCCCCAACTATACAAAGGCAATCACGTATATGTACGTGATTCTGCCTGTCGGTGCCATTCTGCTGACGTATATTTACAGTGGGCGGTCGTTAAGTAGTTAAAGAAGACCTAGGTCTCTTGGTCCAAAAAGGGTTAAAAATGTAAAGTATTATCCAAAAAAGAAGCTGACTACCTGAACCCTAGTGCTTGTAGGACCCCTATTATTTACTTTTTGCCAAAAGTCCACAAAAATGCCACACAGCCACCTGGACGACCTATTGTCAACGGCATAGACTCTGTGTCTTCCAGATTAGGCAAATATATTGATTTCTTTTTAAAACCAATAGTAAAGGAGACTAAGTCTTTTCTCAGAGATACTAAACATTTTATCCAAGTTTTGGAAGATGTTCCCTGTATGCCCAATAGTCTGCTCATTACAGCCGATGTTAGTTCATTATATACTATAATAGATCACTCGGATGCTGTTCTTGCAGTTAAATGGGCATTAGCACAATCTGCTTTGTCCAATAGACATAGGAAGTTTTTATTACAATGTCTTGAATTCTGTTTGACCAAAAATTATTTTTGGTACAATAGAAATTTTTATTTACAAATTATGGGTGTTGCAATGGGGGCAAAGTTTGCCCCCAGTGTAGCAAATTTATTTATGGCATTGTGGGAGGAAGATAGTGTTTTTAAGGACCATCCATACCAGCTCAAATGTTATCCACTTAACGACCGCTCACTGTATATATACGTCGGCAGAATGGCACCGACAGGCACAATCACGTAGAGCATACGTGATCGCCTTTGTATAGTTGGGGGGTCCGATCGGACCCCCCTCCTATACAGTGAGCGGCCGTTAATCGTGGGGGAGCGTTCGGAGATGAGGGGGTGACCATTCGATTTCGGCCACCCCCTCGCGATCGCTCCCGGCCAATGAAAATGCTTCCTCTGCCATGTGATGTAAACACAGGCAGGAGGAAGTGATGTCATCTCCCTCGCGGCGGTCTTTTCGATTCCGGCGCCGAGGAGAGAAGAAGCAGGTTAGTGCACCAACAGTCCACTGACACTTAGGTACACATAGGCACACATTTCACCCCCCAGTCACCCCCAGATCACCCCCCAGGTCACCCCCCAGCCCCCAATCACAGTGTCACTGATTGCAGTGATCATTTATTTTACTGATCACTGCATTTAGTGTCATCTGTGATAATAAAAAGTTGCAGGGCAGTTAGGATTAGGCCCCTTTAGGTCCAGGGTAGCCCCCTAACCCCCCCTAATAAAGGTTTAACCCCTTGATCGCCCCCCAGGTAACCCTTTCACCCCCTAACGCCAGCGTCACTAATCAATCGTATTTTCGATCGCTGTATTTAGTGCCGGTGGTGCCCTAGATAGCCAGTTAATTATTTTTAGGTTCGCCGCAGGTTTTTATTAGCGTCAGATACCCCCATATATTATTTTAACCCCCTGATTGCCCCTAGAGTTAACCCTTTCACCAGTGATCACCGTATAAGCGTCACTGGTGACACTGGTTACCCAGTTAGTTATTTAGTTATTTAGGTAACCCGTCAGGTTTTTATATAGCGTCGGTTACCCCCATATTCAACCTAATAAAGGTTTTACCCCCTGATTGCCCCTAGTTAACCCTTTCACCAGTGATCACCATATAAAGGTTACGGGTGACGCTGGTTGGTTAGTTTGCTTTTTATAGCATCAGGGCACCCGCCGTATATAACCCAATAAAGGTTTAACCCCCTGATCGCCCGGCGGGTGAGATCAATTAGGTTTTAGCGCCAGAGAGGGTCTGCGTCGCCCCAGGCAGCGATTAGGTTAGTGCCAGTAACGCTAACACCCACGCGCAAAGCATACACCTCCCTTAGTGGTATAGTATCTGATCAGATCTATACTAGCGTCCCCAGCGGTTTAGGGTTCCCAAAAACGCAGTGTTAGCGGGATCAGCCCAGATACCTGCTAGCACCTGCGTTTAGCCCCTCCGCCCAGCCCACCCAAGTGCAGTATCGATCGATCACTGTCACTTACCAAACACAAAACACATAACTGCAGCGTTCGCAGAGACAGTCCTGATCCCTGCGACCGCTAACAGTTTTTTTTGTAGCGTTTGATATATTTGCTGACGACAGTCGGGTGCTTTTTTTTCCTGTGAATCTTACTAGTGTACCCCTAAATTTAGAGCCCAAAATGGCAAGTCGAAGGTACACTAGTAAAGAGGCCTACGAGATTCTGAGCATGACAGATAGTGAAGAGGAGGTCACGTATCTGTCAGATTCAGGCTCAGAATATCTTCCCGTAGAAGACAGTGACGTCAGCGGCCCCACGTCAGATAGCTCTGACGACGAAGTTGAGGTCCCTGCTAAGGTCAGGCTTACCCGATCCCGATCTTCTGAGGTTGTTGAGGAGCAAGAACCACAGGGCTCTCGTATCATGGAGCAGAGGAGTACTAGCGCCGCTATTCCTTCTGGTGAATTGGCAAGCACCAGCGGCCTAGTACAGCCTGGGCGTGCATCCAGCACTGCAGTATCACGTGGTGACGTGGCGAGTCCCATAAGTGCAGTTCAAGCTGGCGAGGTGGCAAGCACAAGTAGTGTCCCGCTGCCACCAATAAGAAGACAAAGGCAGGCCCGTCGTGCCCATAGTAAGCTTCCTGCAGAATTCGCCTATCCTGATTGGGTCCCCACCACTTCTGCAGAACCCGTACTTCCCCCATTCACTGCCCAACCCGGTATTCAGGTGGAAACAGCTGATTTTATGCCAATCGATTATTATTCGCTGTTTTTCACAGAAGATCTCTATAGATCTATTGTGGACCAGAGTAATTTATATGCTGGTCAATTCATCGCCGCTAATCCCCAGTTGCCTTCTATTGCCAAAGATTGGAAACCAATTACGGTTTCCGAATTTAAGACCTTTCTGGGCCTTTCCCTCAACATGGGCACACATAAATTCCCGTCATTGCGTGCTTATTGGTCCACGCACCCAATTGACCACATGCCCGTGTTCTCTGCCTCCATGCCCAGGAAACGATACGAGCAGATTTTGCGGTTCATGCACTTCAACGACAATGAACTTTGACGTCCACGTGGGGACCCTGAATACGACCGGCTCTATAAAATTCGGCCCCTCATAAACCACTTCAACGAACGTTTTGCAGCCTTGTTTATTCCCGATCAAGCTGTCTGCGTTGATGAGTCCCTGATTAAATTTTCTGGCCGCTTGGCTTTCAAGCAGTACCTTCCCAGCAAGCGTGCCAGATACGGGGTCAAGCTCTATAAGTGCTGTGACAGGGCAACAGGCTATGTATGGAGCTTTATGGTTTATGAGGGAAAAGATAGTCAGGTTGAGCCGGTCAACTGCCCGGATTACATAGGGAGCGCTGGCAAGATAGTGTGGAACTTGGTGTCACCCTTATTCGGAAAGGGGTACCACTTGTATGTGGACAATTATTACACGAGCGTGCCACTGTTTAGTCACTTGTTTGATCATCAGATTGGAGCATGTGGCACCGTGCGACCTAATCGCCGGGGCTTTCCCCAGCGGCTTGTAGATGCCCGTCTTAGGCTGGGGGAGAGAGCCTGCGTAAAGTGTAATAACTTGCTCGCTATGAAGTGGAGGGACAATAAGAATGTTTTCCTTCTTACCTCCCTTCATGCAGACACGACAGTCCAAATTCGTACGGCGACTGGTGTTGTGGAGAAACCCCTCTGTGTCCACGAATATAACAAAAATATGGGAGGGGTGGACCTCAACGACCAGTTGATGGCGCCATATCTAATTGACCGTAAGGCGAGACGCTGGTACAAAAAAGTGTCTCTATCCTTATTTCAATTGGCTTTGCTGAACGCTCATGTGCTATACAGAGCTTCAGGCGGGACTTTATCTCTTCTAAAATTCCAGAATGAGATAGTCACAGAACTCCTGTATCCAGGCGGTTCTGCACCTCACCATCCCCTACCAAATGCAGTAAGCCGGCTGCATGAGAGGCATTATACGTATCTCCTCCCGAGTACCCCTACCCAACGAACCCCCCAAAAAAGATGTCGTGTCTGTAGCAAGCGCGGATTTAGGCGTGACACCCGTTATTATTGTCCACTCTGTCCTGACAAACCTGGTCTTTGCCTTGGTGAATGTTTTGAACGCTACCACTCAAAAGTGAAGTTTTAGCGTAGGGTACAGCATTTCACAGACTAGGACACACTTACACAGGGTCTCCCAAGATGCCATTACATTTTGAGAGACCCGAACCATTACAGTTGTTAAAGTTTAAAAAAAAAGTGTAAAAAAGAAAAAAAAAACACAAAAAACAAAAACACAAAAAAAATATAAAATAAAAAAACCAAAAATAGTTGTAGTTTTATTGTTCTCTCTCTCTCTCTCTCTCTCTCTATTTTCTCTCTATTGTTCTGCTCTTTTTTACTGTATTCCATTCTGCAATGTTTTATCATGCTTGCTTTTCAGGTATGTAATTTTTTGTTTTCAGGTGCGCCATTCAACTGCAGCGCGGAATTATTTATCTTGACAGCAACAGCGTTTGCTCCCACGATACATAAAGCCGTGACTCCAGTGCTGTAGGAGGTGATTTCACCACCACAGTTAAAAAAAAAGAGCATATATGCCGAAGCATGGGGGCAGCAGGGGCGGAGGAGCGATTTTGCTCCTAATGCCGCGTATATACGGTCGAAATTCTGACGGAGGCTTGCCCGTGGAAAAGTTTGACCGTGTGTACGCGGCATAACTTTTTTGCGGGAGGATGCCCCCATGCTTCGGCATATATATATTTTAGGCACAGGTTGCGTTAAAAAAATGTTTTATTTTTTACTAGGTTTTGTTTTGGTATTTGCTTTGCAGGTATGGTAAGGTAAGGTCTTACTGTTGTACTGTAATGTTACTTTGTTTTAATGTTAACCATCATTTGCTTAGCAGGTACGCCATTCAGTTGCATCGCGGATTTATTTATCTTGACAGCAACAGCGTTTGCTCCCACGATACATAAAGCCATGACTCCAACGCTGTAGGAGGTGATTTCACCACCACAGTTAAAAAAAGAGCATATATGCCGAAGCATGGGGGCAGCAGGGGCGGAGGAGCGATTTTGCTCCTAATGCCGTGTTTATACGGTCGAAATTCTGACGGAGGCTTGCCCGTGGAAAAGTTTGACCGTGTGTACGCGGCATAACCTTTTATGCCGCGTACATACGGTCGAAATTCCGACGAAGGCTTGCCCGTGGAAAAGTCTGACCGTGTGTACGCGGCATAACTTTTTTGCGGGAGGATGCCCCCATGCTTCGGCATATATGCCCATCATTAGAAGTGGGTGGATGAAGGGAGGTATTCTAATGGTGGGCATACCCACCGATCAATCTCTTTTTTTCGTTCAGCCAACAGGCTGCATGAAAAAAAAGATTACAATACATGTCCAACAAGGACCAGCAACGTACTGGTATGTTGCTGGACTTTGAATGGTTATACCAGATTGATGCCTGCGGGTATCATTCTTTTCAGCCAGTGGCCGGCTTTCATGTAAAAGCAATCCTAGTGGCTAATTAGCCTCTGGACTGCTTTTACAAGCAGTGGGAGGGAATGCCCCCCCCGGATATAAACAGCGCCATTGGGAAATTGGGAAAGCATTTTATCACACCGATCTTGGTGTGGTCAGATGCTTTGAGGGCAGAGGAAAGATCTAGGGTCTAACCCCCCATTTTTTTTCAAAAAAAGAGTACCTGTCACTACTTATTGCTATCATAGGGGATATTTACATTCCCTGAGATAACAATAAAAATGATAAAAAAAAAAAAAATATGGAAGGAACAATTCAAAAATAAAATAAAAAAGCAAAATAAATAATAAAAAAAAAAAAAAAAAAAAAGCACCGCTGTCCCCCCTGCTCTTGCGCAAAGGCGAACGCAAGCGTCGGTCTAGCGTCATATGTAAATAGCAATTGCATCATGCATGTGAGGTATCACCGCAAAGGTCAGATCGAGGGCAGTAATTTTAGCAGTAGACCTCCTCTGTAAATCCAACGTGGTAACCTGTAAAGGCTTTTAAATGCTTTTAAAAATGAATGTAGTTTCTCGCCGCTGCGCGTTTGTGCGCAATTTTAAAGCATGTCGTGTTTGGTATCCATGTACTCGGCCTAAGATCATCTTTTTTATTTCATCAAACATTTGGGCAATATAGTGTTTTTTAGTGCATTAAAAATAAAAAAAGTGTGTTTTACCCCCAAAAAATGCGTTTGAAAAATCGCTGCGCAAATACTGTGTGGAAAAAAAAATGCAACACCCACTATTTTAATCTGTAGGGCCTTTGCTTTAAAAATATATATAATGTTTGGGGGTTCAACATAATTTTCTTGCAAAAAAAAAAATGTTTTCATGTAAACAAAAAGTGTCAGAAAGAGCTTTGTCTTCAAGTGGTTAGAAGAGTGGATGATGTGTGACATAAGCTTCCTAATGTTGTGCATATAATGCCAGGACAGTTCAAAACCCCCCCAAATGACCCCATTTTGGAAAGTAGACACCTCAAGCTATTTGCTGAGTGGCATGTTGAGCCCATTGAATATTTTTTTTTTTGTCCCAAGTGATTGAATAATGACAAAAATAAAAAAAATAAAAAAATTTACAAAAAGTTGTCACTAAATTATATATTGCTCAAACATGCCATGGTTATATGTGGAATTGCACCCCAAAATACATTCTGTTGCTTCTCCTGAGTACGGGGATACCACATGTGTGAGACATTTTGGGAGCCTAGCCGCGTACAGGACCCCGAAAACCAAGCACCGCCTTCAGGATTTCTATGGGTGTAAATTTTTGATTTTACTCCTCACTGCCTATCACAGTTTCGGAGGCCATGGAATGCCCAGATGGCACAAAACCCCCCCCCAAATGACCCCATTTTGGAAAGTAGACACCCCAAGCTATTTGCTGAGAGGTATGTTGAGTATTTTGCAGATCTCGCTTTTTGTCACAAAGTTTTAAAAATTGAAAAAAGAAAAAAAAAAAATATGTCTTTCTTCATTTTCAAAAACAAATGAGAGCTGTAAAATACTCACCATGCCTCTCGGCAAATAGCTTGGGCTGTCTACTTTCCTAAATGGGGTCATTTGTGGGGGTTTTGGACTATCTTGGCATTTTATGGCCTTCAAAACTGTGATAGGTAGTGAGGAGTGAAATCAAAAATTTGTGAATAGAAATCCTGAAGGCGGTGCTTGGTTTTCGGGGGCCCGTACGCTGCTAGGCTCTCAAAAAGTCCCACACATGTGGTATCCCCGTACTCAGGAGAAGCAACCAAATGTATTTTGGGGTGCAATTCCGCATATAACCATGGCATGTTTGAGCAATATATCATTTAGTGCCAACTTTTTGTACATTTTTTTTTTCTTTTTGTCATTATTCAATCACTTGGGACAAAAAAAAAATATTCAATGGGCTCAACATGCCTCTCAGCAATTTCCTTGGGGTGTCTACTTTCCAAAATGGGGTCATTTTGGGGGGTCTTGTGCTATCTTGGCATTTTATGGCCTTCAAAACTGTGATAGGTAGTGAGGAGTGAAATCAAAAATGTATGCCCTTAGAAACCTTGAAGGCTGTGCTTGGTTTTTGGGGTCCCGTACGCAGCTAGGCTCCCAAAAAGTCCCACACATGTGGTATCCCCGTACTCAGGAGAAGCAGCAAAATGTATTTTGGGGTGCAATTCCACATATAACCATGGCATGTGTGAGCAATATATCATTTAGTGACAACTTTGTGCAAAAAAGTTTGTCATATTCCCGCAACTTGTGGCAAAATATTAAATATTCCATGGACTGAACATGCCTCTCAGTAAATAGCTTGGGGTGTCTACTTTCCAAAATGGGGTCATTTGGGGGGATTTTGTGCTATTTTGGCATTTTATGGCCTTCGAAACTGTGATAGGTAGTGAGGAGTGAAATCAAAAATTTACGCCCTTAGAAAGCCTGAAGGCGGTGCTTGGATTTTGGGGCCCCGTACCCGGCTAGGCTCCCAAAAAGTCCTACACATGTGGTATCCCTGTACTCAGGAGAAGCAGCAGAATGTATTTTGGGGTGCAATTCCACATATAACCATGGCATGTGTGAGCAATATATCATTTAGTGACAACTTTTTGTACATTTTTTCTTTTTTTTTTCTTTTTGTCATTATTCAATCATTTGGGACAAAAAAAATATATTCAATGGGCTCAACATGCCTCTAAGCAAATAGCTTGGGGTGTCTACTTTCCAAAATGGGGTCATTTGGGGGGGTTTTGTGCCATCTTGGCATTTTATGGCCTTCAAAACTGTGATAGGTAGTGATAGGTAGTGAGGAGTGAAATCAAAAATTTATTCCCTTAGAAACCTTGAAGGCGGTGCTTGGTTTTTGGGGTCCCGTACGCGACTAGGCTCCCAAAAAGTCCCACACATGTGGTATCCCCATACTCAGGAGAAGCAGCAGAATGTATTTTGGGGTGTAATTTCACATATGCCCATGGCATGTGTTAGCAATATATCATTTAGTGACAACTTTGTGCAAAAAAAATAAAGTTTGTCATATTCCCGCAACTTGTGGCAAAATATAAAATATTCCATGGACTAATCATGCCTCTCAGTAAATAGCTTGGGGTGTCTACTTTCCAAAATGGGGTCATTTAGGGGGGTTTTGTGCTATTTTGGCATTTTATGGCCTTCGAAACTGTGATAGGTAGTGAGGAGTGAAATCAAAAATTTGCGCCCTTAGAAATCCTGAAGGCGGTGCTTGGTTTCCGGGGTCCCGTACGTGGTTAGGCTCCTAAAAAGTCCCACACATGTGGTATCCCCGTACTCAGGAGAAGCAGCAGAATGTATTTTGGGGTGCAATTCCACATATAACCATGGCATGTGTGAGCAATATATCATTTAGTGACAACTTTTTGTATTTTTTTTTTTTTTGTCATTATTCAATCACTTGGGACAAAAAAAAAATATTCAATGGGCTCAACAGGCCTCTCAGCAATTTCCTTGGGGTGTCTACTTTCTAAAATGGGGTCATTTGGGGGGGTTTTGTGCTATTTTGGCATTTTATGGCCTTCAAAACTGTGATAGGTAGTGAGGAGTGAAATCAAAAATTTGCGCCCTTAGAAATCCTGAAGGCGGTGTTTGGTTTCCGGGGTCCCGTACGTGGCTAGGCTCCTAAAAAGTCCCACACATGTGGTATCCCCGTACTCAGGAGAAGCAGCAGAATGTATTTTGGGGTGCAATTCCACATATAACCATGGCATGTGTGAGCAATATATCATTTAGTGACAACTTTTTGTAATTTTTTTTTTGTCATTATTCAATCACTTGGGACAAAAAAAAATATTCAATGGGCTCAACATGCCTCTCAGCAATTTCCCTGGGGTGTCTACTTTCCAAAATGGGGTCATTTGGGGGGGTTTTCTACTGCCCTGCCATTTTAGCACCTCAAAAAATGAGATAGGCAGTCATAAATTAAAAGCTGTGTAAATTCCAGAAAATGTACCCTAGTTTGTAGACGCTGTAACTTTTGCGCAAACCAATAAATATACGCTTATTGACATTTTTTTTACAAAGACATGTGGCTGAATACATTTTGGCCTAAATGTATGACTACAATTGAGTTTATTCGATTTTTCTTATAACAAAAAGTAGAAAATATCATTTTTTTTCAAAATTTTCGGTCTTTTTCCGTTTATCTCGCAAAAAATAAAAATCGCAGAGGCAATCAAATACCATTAAAAGAAAGCTCTATTTGTGGGAAGAAAAGGACGCAAATTTCGTTTCAGTACAACATTGCATGTCCGCACAATTTACAGTTAAAGCAGCGCAGTGCAAAATTCTGAATTCACCTCTGGTCCTTTAGCTACCAAATGGTCCGGGGCTTAAGTGGTTAAAAACGATATATTGATGATCTTATCATGATTTGGGAGGGGGATGTGAATAGCCTTGAATTGTTTATGAATAAACTGAATTCGAATATGAAAAATATAACCTTGACATGGAACATTGACTCCCAGAAAATTGTGTTCCTCGATCTGGAGATTTATAGAGAAGGAGATATGTTTAAAACACGGAATCATTTTAAACCTTCAGATAGAAATGGCTTCATTCCCCTTGACAGTTGTCATCACAAAAGTTGGCTTTGTAACATTCCCAGAGGTCAATTTATTCGTCTGAGACGAAATTGTACCTCTGATATAGATTTTATAACTCAATCTAATTTTCTTGCCAAGAGATTCCAACAGAAGGGCTATAGTATGGAAAACATCCAGAATGAGATCGGTAGGGTGGGCTCTTTGAACCGGACTGACCTCATTTCTGATTCCACTAGGCAAAAGGAAGAGAATTATGAGTTTAAAATTATTTTGGATTTTAATATTCAACACAAACAGTTTGAAAAAGTAGTGGGAAAACATTGGGAGGTTCTGAGAAATGACAAAATTCTGGGAGCTGTTCTCCCTCCCCGTCCACTTTTTATATACAAAAAGGCACCCACCTTAAGAGATATGATCGTCCCAGGGGCCATTGATCCACCCATTTTTAAAGAGAACAGATTGTTTTCATTTCTTACAGGTTTTTACGCGTGCGAACGCTGTCAGGCGTGCAAACGATGTAAATTTAATATTAAAAAACGTAAGGAGTTCACCTCTTTTCCACTCAGAGATCTTATATTATTAAGAACCTCATTACATGTGGTACAATAGGCGTGGTCTACATGCTGGAGTGCGACTGTGGGCTCCAGTATGTAGGCCGGACCTCAAGAGCCATGGGGGTTCGGATTGGGGAACATGTGAATAATATTAAGAGGGGTCTCCGAACTCACAGTGTCTCCAGACATTTTCGTGAATGTCACAATAGGGACCCGAGGTGTCTAAAATTCTGGGGCATTGAGAGAGTAGATCGACATTGGAGGGGTGGTAATTACATTAGGCATATTAGTCAACGTGAATCATATTGGATTGTAGAGACCAAGGTTCTGACCCCGGATGGGTTAAATGTGGACTTTGATCTGAATTGTTTCATCTCAGATAAATAAATATAGAGACATAGACAAATCAGACCTGCTAATTAGCAATGTCTTCTATTTATAGGGCAGTGTGGTAGTTTATATATATTTTTTTAATTATATTTTTTATTATTATTTATTATTATAAATGTTATTTAATTTTGTTTATTTATATATTATATATATAATATATTGTATATTTGTTCTTCTCCTTTTTAGTCAACAGTTTTATATATGTGAATTATTAAATAATGTTTTAATGTATTTCGGGTCTGCTTTGGAGGATAACTTCGGGTGATGTGAGTACATATATACATTGTTGAATTTTCTGAAGAGACATCTTCCATATTTCCACTAGATGGCGATATTGTCATCCGTTTTTTTGCCGCTGTGCTATCTTATAATGCCATTTATTTTGTCATATATTGGAAAGATCTTTACACAGCAATTTGGCACTATAATAATAATATATATTTAAATCTAGCAGTGGTTCCGTCTGGCTGATAAGCCAGATGTTTTTTTGTCCAGCTTGTTGTCAGTTACTGCGGATTGGTAGCACAGTAATGACGCAGGACGTCTGAGCTGTGCCTGACTCCTCCGGCTTTGTCTGTCACTATAGTAACGGCACTGCTATTTAAAGCCTGACAGGTGACGTAGTCAGCCCCGCCCCGCTGAGGAAGTTATTGAACGTAACGCGTACGTACGGGGGAAGGAGCTGTGCACACGTCACCCGCTGTTTGAATCCTGAAGCAGCCTAGTTTACATGCCGCTTTTTATCTCATGGAATGTGAGTACCCTTTATCTTGAATGCAATAAATTTACTGAACAAACAGAGAGCACTTAGATCTTTTCCTTATCTCTTATACTGGGGATTCACGTAGGACTGAAGAGAATTGCTGAGGAATCTATGATCCACGTTATATACCTGCTTGTATTTCTCTGCTTGCATGACCACTTGTTAATTCAGGGGTCCATGCTATGAGGTAATTAGAATTACAGAGGTGGAGGGATCGTCACTGAATGTGGTTTGGAGCACTGGTGGAATATTTTGTGGAAAAATCTGTTCACCTTTACCATAGACTGCATTTTTTATCTTCGTTGAATATTTTTCATTTATATTTTATTTTTTTGGGGACTTTTACCTGCGCTGCACTTTCTACTATTACATAATTCATCCTCTATTTGAGATATCCTTCTTTCTGCATCAGTTAACCTCTCATTTGTCTTTTGGAGCTCAAGTCGCATTGAGGTCAATTCCTCTTTGATGCCCTTCATTTGGTCGCATACCTCCCCCAGTGACTGTTTCCATGCATTAACCACCAGAAACACGTCATTTAATGTGGGAGTTCCCTCTGCAGGGATGGTTGGTACTGGATTTATCTCAGTCCCTTTATCGGACATGACCATATTTTTTGTTATTAATATTTTTGACTGCGGCTACTGCAGTTTGTCCTTGGCTTCTTCTATCTGCTGTCCCTTTAACCTGGGCCAGCGGCCCCCCTTTAGTTGGAGTATAGTCTGGGGTATGAGCAAATTTCTCTAATTTAGCAGCGACTGCTGTGGCCTGGCTACTCTTAGCTGACCGTAATGATTGTGGTCCCACATTCTCCTGGTTGGCATTCTCATCCCCTCTTCTCCTTGCTAAAATGATACCTTTTTCTTCTATCAGGCGCTATTCTTTAGTTCACAGACTATATTTTATGGGCAGTCTATATAAGGGCAGTTAGTAGGCAGTTAGTAGACAGCGGCAAGCTTGTTTTTATGAGATTTAGGTGAGATTAAGATAGAGGATAAAATAAAAAAAACATTATAATTGACCAACAGCAAGCTGTACTTTGTTATGCACCCCTTTTAAGCTTAGGACTAAAGCGAGGGCTATAACCCATATGCTGTGCAATCTCATGCACTGTACCATATGCAGCTCATATATGGCTCCTCTTACTCACGTGACCTCTCATAGTTCATCGGGGTCTCCCCGCCCCAGCCTAGAGGATACCGAGACTGCAGCTCCAGCCAACCAGCAGGCCAACTTCAAAACAGAGAACAGATGGAAAGAGGACGGGGCCACCTGGAGTTGATGGCTGCGATTTCAGCCAAAAAGAAAAAAGTCCCAGCACTGAGGGTCTGTGAGATATTACCCTCTTTTGTTTCAGTCCAAAAGAAAACACATAGAGTTAAGCCAGTATTAAAGATATTTCAAATGCTTCACTGGTAGATATATATAGCAATCCTCAGCCCTTGCTGTACTGCACCTGCATAAACAGTTTAAACAGTTTAAATAGCCTATTGAGACTATTCCAACCAAACCTGTATAACTGTAGACTTTATCTGTTACAGCAGCATCTTCCCCTATGCACAGTCTCTGGGTCTCTGGGTGAGCTTATTACAGCTTATTACTTTTTACCTTTACTTCTCCCCTTTTTACTCACGCGACCTTCAGACAGTTAGAGGGACCAGGGTTTCAGTATCCCTCCCTTATTCGCATGTCTTTTTTTCACCTGGGAGACTCCTCTAGTCCAGGGTACAAAATGAAGGGATGCAGGGCTTACAGCTTGCTCCAGGCTTGCTCCAAACACAGGGTTCAACATAAGTGGGTAACTGTTCGTGGCTATGAGTTTCCATCGGCAGTTTCGCAGGTAATACCGGCTCCTTTATGGCTCAGTGCTGCTCTCCCATGCCCCCGCTACCCGCTGCTGTCATCTTGGTGCTTCCACTCTCCGGCACTTCCGCTCTCGGTTTGGCGTCGCAGGTCCCCGCTATACACAGACCGCCAGAGAGAGGCCGGTGGGAGCGGGCTGCCTAGGTCACGCTGCTGCTGCTGTTGACTAATTCCGCCAGCCGGGGGTTGGCATGGGCACAGAGCACTCCACAGGAAGCATCAGGCAGGATGGAGACACACACTCTCCTTCCTCACTCCTCATTCACAGTCCACACCTCCATCCGGTCAAGCCCCGCTGAAAGGGGGCAAGTGTAGATTCTAGCAATTGTTCACACTATACAAAGCCGCTGTGGGAGAATTCCCTCACACTTCAGGCAAAACTGTCACTTGCTCTTGTAAGTATTGGTGGCAAAACTTTTGAACTAGGAGAGCATTTATGACAGCCCTGCTCCCAAAGAAGACTCATGGCAGAGAGAGAGAAAAGGATCTTCAATGGAATCAGCTGGGCATGTTGCATAGTGTAGTGCATATTTAGAATTCTTGCTAATAAATGGTAGACAATGCATTCCCTGATTAATTTCCTCTATCTGTCAAATCCCGAGAAACTGTGAAGCCAGCATGCATGCTGCCCAATGATCAGGTGGAGAAAAGCTTCATCTTTGGGCACCTACTAGAAAACTCTATGCAGAGGACAGGATGGGCTTCCACATGTGAGAGAAGGGATGCTACAAACAATCAAGACCATCTCATACCATCCTTTATATTATCTGTTGGTCAGATTCCATAACAGTTTCAACATATGTGAACTACAGCATTGGTTACTGTGTACTTTAAAATACGAGAATAACTGCTTGCTGCCCAGCCAATCTGGGCAATGTACTAGTAGGTCACTTAGCACATACACGCTAGCGCACCCCCTGGGAAGTGCAACGATGCATTCCCATGACCGCTGTGTCCGGGGGACACATCGGATCACAGCGCACAGCGCTCGGTACCATGTGATCATAGCCAATTGGCTATGATTGGTCATAGTGATCATTTGAGAACAATGTCAACAAAACAGCCATTAATGGCTTCCATTCATGACTATATTGTGATGCTGTTTGGCCCACAACTATCAAATGGTACCTGGGCCAATCACAACACCTTGTACAATGTGACTAGTTGTAATCAATCACACCATGTCAACAGTATTCAAGCTGTCATGAATGGAAAGCTGATCATGGCACTTTGTACCATGTGATCGCTATGATTGGTCATAGCAATTACATTAGTACAATGTTAACAAAACCATCACGTACCTGGTTGAGATCAAGCTTGAGAGGGGGCTTCTCTTGCACCTCTTGTCCAACACCCCTGGTAGTGATGACAGGAAGTGTGAGAGCACAGAGTGGCATGAGGACTGGTGTAGCAGATAGCGCCAGCTGGGGTTTGCAGGTAGCAGATGACCGTAGATCACCAGGCAGGAATCAGGAACTGGAACATGGTGACACTTGATTGGCAGACAGGAGTGTAGCCAGGACACAAGCCAAAAGGTCATAAACAACCAGGCAGTGAGGTACAGGAACATCAGACAGAGTCAGGACACAAAGCCAGGATTAGTACACAGCTAGGCAGCGAGGTACAGGAACGCAAGACAGGAGAAGAGTCAGAATGCAAGTCGAGGTCACAGCAGGCAGGCAGAAATCCAAGGACAGTTTGGGACAAGCTGAGTCATACACAGGTAAGCAGGTCAAGACTATATAGGTAATTTGGAGTCAGTGCCCACGTGCATGCGCGCATGCAGATATGTTTTGTCATCAGTCAGTATTCCTGATCAACACCACACCAGTCATATGATGATGGAGTACTGCACTAGTGACAGTATGTAAAAAAAAAAACACACTTTATAAAATTTCTTAATTTAAAAAAAAAATTGTGACAAAAAAAAATACAACTTTAAAAAACTCATTTGGGGGGCAGTTGTACTGTCCTGCCATTTTAGGACTTCAAGAAATGAGACAGGCAGAATCAGAATCGATTTTCAAATATACAATATATACCATAATTTGTAGGCTAAATAATATAAATATACACCAATTTGGGGTTATTTTTACCAAAGAAATGTATCAGACTACATTTTGACCTAAATTTATGAAGAAAGATTATTTGTTTGCAAAATTTTATAACAGAAACTAAGAAAAAAATGTATTTCAATATTTTTGTTATTTTTTCGTTTATCTAGAAAAAAAAAAAGCTCTGTGTGTCAAAAAATTATAAAAATAAAATTTGCGTACAATGTTGCATAACCGTGCAATTGCGAGTTAAAGTAGCATAGTGCTGAATAGCAAAATATATCATGGTCATGAAGGGGGTAAAACCTTCAGGAGGTCAGGTAGTTAAACCACTGTCAATAAATTTTGCTTTCCTTAATATTGAACTGCTTTTTATAAAATATATTTTATATTTGCTTTAGTCTGCTAAATTAATTCTTTCCAGTCTGGAAACATAGTAATTGTCACTTCATCCCAGGCCTTTATCTCTGACTTTGTAGTGGTTGTGGCAGATGTCATAAATCTTTGCACTGCACATAACCTATTTATCAGCTGCTTCACTTGCATGAATTCATGGTTATAGCCAGTCAATTCCTTATATTTGTGTTTATCATTGAAAGAATGAAAGAATGAAATAGCTGGTTACCAGGAGAGGCACTTATTATGATTATTATTATACAGGATTTATATAGCACCAACAGTTTATGCTGCACTTGCATGGTGATGCTTCAGAAGCACATACAAAACACATGTAATATGTGTTTTCATGCACTTAAATTTTTAAGGCCCAAAATGTGCGAAAAAGTTATTTTTGTATTTTCTTTACAACATATGGTGACACAACAGATCTGAGCAATCTTTATTAAATATAAAAGCAATAAACTCTGTCAGGGAATGCAGGTCTCACTACCATTATATATACCATTATATATCTGTGCAAAAGTTTTAGGGAGGTGTGAAAAAATGCTGTAAATAAAGAATGCTTTCAGAAAAAAGATGTGTTAATAGTTCAATAAACAAAATAGTTCAATAAACAAAATTGAAAGTAATGCCGCGTACACACGGTCGGAATTTCCAACGGGAAAACGTCTGGAAATTTCGACGGAAAAATAGAGAACCTGCTCTCTATCTAAGTCCGTCGAAATTTCCAACAGAAAAAGTCAGATGGAGCATACACGTGGTTGGAATATCCGACCAAAAGCTCCCATCTGACTTTTTCTGTTGGAAATTCCGACACGTGTACGCGGCATAAATGAACAGAAGAGAAATCCAAACCAACTCTATATTTGGTGTAATCACCTATTGAATTCAAAATAGCATAAATTCTTCAATTCTTCTAGGTATACTTGCACACAGTTTTTGAAGGAACTTGGCAGGTTGTTCCAAGCGTGTATAAAAGACAATTATCGGCACCTATCTAAAGTGTTATGTGCTATAAATAAACCTTCTTTCTTCTGCGTGCGTTTCCTCCAGGTACTCCGGTTTCCTCCCACACTCCAAAGACATGCTGGTAGGTTAATTGGCTTCTGTCTAAAATTGGCCCTAGTGTATGAATGTGAGTTAGGGACTTTAGATTGTAAGCTCCTTGAGGGTAGGGACCGATGTGAATGTACAATGTATATGAAAAGCGCTGCGTAAATTGACGGCGCTATATAAGTACCTTAATAATAATAATAATAATAATAATAATAATAAAGTATACTAATTAGTACTCCACAGCTGCTGTACACTTCCAGTGAATTCACCGTGACCTCACCATACAACATATAAAATAAAATGAAAAATATAAGTGCAGCGCTATTAATCTATCATGTGAAATATCCAGTGATATCAAATTATATTCAAATAAATAAATAAATCTATATATTAATGTGTTCAATTAAAGTTCATATGCTGAAAATTTTCTGCTTTGAATTATTGTGACTTCTCAATTATGGCTCCACATACATGCAACAATAAATAGAGGATACATAGTGCTCTATGTATCCTCTATTTGTTGTTGCATGAATGTGGAACCGTATCCTATCATTAATACTGAGTAATAACGCTGGTGTGAAGGAGAAAAGCGGTGGGGCAGTATATATGAGAGATCTTTCTTGCAATCCCCTGGGAGGCTACTGATTGGAAAGTGGATACAGAGTAGCTGGTCGGATGTGGAAGAGATGAGACCATAGCTGAAAGAAAGAAAGGAAGGAATTGTTGTGAGTCTTTCTGACTCATGTATGAGGTGAGCAGGTATAACGACTGGTGAAGGTGTGCACATTATCTGCTGAAGACACGATTTGCACAGTGGTGGATGATATATGAATTGAGAAGTCACAATAATTCAACGCAGAAAAGTTTCAGCATATGAACTTTAATTGAACTCAATATTATAGATTTATTTATTTGAATATAATTTGATATCACTGGATATTTCACATAATAGATAATAGCGCTGCACTTATATTTTTCATTTTATTTTATAGGTTGCTCCAAACATCTTGGAGAACTAACCACTGATCTTCTATGGATGTAGGCTGCCTCAAATATTTCTGTCCTTCCAATAAACTATTAACACTTCTATTTCTAAAAGCATTTCTAATATACAACATTTTTTCCATACCTGCCAAAAACTTTTGTACAGCACTGTGTGTATATATACTCTGTGTACTGTGTGTATGTATGTATGTATATGTGTGTGTATATGTGTGTGTATATATATATATATATATATATATATATATATATATTAAAACCATACTTGCCATCATGATCTTAGTTAATGCATGCTTTCATTTGTTCTGTAAATTATGTTGAACATTATTTAGAAAATATTAAAGGTTTTCATATTGGTACATAATGCATGTGTAGCAACCCTCACCCCCTTCTTCATCGGTTACTCTGGCTCTGGTCTAGGGGTATTGTCATGGATATGCATTAATGTCTGTCTGCCATCTTACCTTCCTCCTCATGTGTTCATCTAGAGACCAGACCTCCTTCACCTGGCTTCCTTTATAATCTCCTCCCAGCCTGACTCCACCCCAGGCCCTATCACAGAACACTATATTAACCTGTGCACTGCAAGCCTGCTTTGCTGATCAACGTGTTTGTTAGGCATTGTGTGTTTGGGTTCCTGCCTGCCGTGTGCTACGTCTGTCTCTCTGTTACGTTATTGGCTTGTCCCCGACTATCCCTGTCTGCTCGTGACCCTTGACCTTCGGCTCGTTCTTCGTTATCCTTGTCTGCTTGTGGCCCCTGACCTTCAGCTTGTTATTCGGTTCTCTCTTATCGTGTGCTGCTGCTTCCCCTCTTTTCCCCTTATCCTACGGGGCGTGAGCTAGGAAACTCCAGGGGCCGCGACCTGGTCCCAGCATGCAGATAACATCCTCACCACTAGAGGCCCTGGAGAAGACCAGCTGGGTCTTAGACTCCGCGCCCTGGGGAATCTTGGCTCTAGCTTCCGTTTGGATCCCGGTTGTGCTCCTCTGGTCCCGCTTTCCACAACCACCCAGTTTCCTATCCGCAGAAGCCAGCCATAGGGTTCACTACCTCGCGGTGCACTCCTGTCCCCCTACGGTGTGCATCTGTCACCTGGCCACAGGTGACCCTGACAGGTATCTTGGAGGGGAGAGCGAGGTGCGCCAGTATCTAGTTGTATTCGTGTGTGAAAATGGAATTTTTGGCTTCAGAGTCTCTTCCAGCGACTCTAGTGAACAGGAACTGGAGTTACCTTCGCTACGTTGCAGCCCCTGTCAGGGGGAAGACCTCCCTCCAAGGGAGTTACCAGAGGCCCCGCCGTCACCGGGTTAATGCTGTACCGGACTATCCGGAAGGGTTACCCTCCCCGGCCTCCTCGCCTCAGATACGGGTCCCAACACCTTAGGGCCAACTCCAGGCCAGGGCGACAACGCCACCAGCAGGCTACAGGGAACCCTGCACCACCAGAGTCCTCCAAGAACCACAAAAAGGGATTCTCAGATTCCCCAACAATTAGAACATCTGGGTTAAATAACCGTAATGCTCCCCCCCAATTTGAATACCCGCTACACTCTCCCCCCTGTAATTTGACACTGGTCCCCAGTGTCTGGTGCAAACCCACGTCTCCCAAGAAATGGCAGCATAAGTCTGACCCAGAGACCAACTACACAATTTGACCCTGAATTGTGCCAAGACCTAGAATGGGAAAGGGAAAATATAAAACAGTAAAACTTTCAGTAATACACGTCTGACATTTACAAATGCATCATCCTCCCCCTGACTATCTAAGGACCACCCATACTCAGCAGCCTTGACAGACGAATCTCCTGCAGAGGGGAAAAAAAAAAAACATCCTAACACAATGTGTGTCTTTCTTGGAATGAACGGGCCTCTCCTTGAAAATACCCATTCGCTCCAATGAGCATGGTGATGCAAGTGTAAAAAAAAAAAACAGTCGCTGCGCAGCACCGCCACCTGGTGACAGTGCCACGGTAATAACACTTGGTCGAATCTTCCAGACAACTTTCTTCTTTTCTTTTTCTTTTCTTTTTCTCTACACTGACTAAAACCCCAAAGTCAATGATTTCTCTGAAGTGCAAGGAGAAGGAGGGAGAACAACAGTAACAGCTCCCATTTCTCCAAAAGAGTAAAACGCCCAAATCAAAAAAAATGGGGTACAGTCATTGCGTTCCAACAAAGGCTCTCCGGAAAGTCCAGCAATGAGTAACAGAAAACACACAGGAGTCTTTTTCTCCTAAAGGTAGAATTGTGGGTGCGGCAGGAACAAGGGCTTCAGGTGCCTATCAAGAGTCTCCACATTATACTCAATGTTCTCTCCGTCTTTGCGACAAATAAGCACCTTGTCCGCATGGATATGCCGACCCAACATCCACTCCGCTTTACAGTCCTTGAACTTCTTGGACACGGGATGAGCATGAAAGATATCGGCGAGCATGGGGCACTTTGAGCTTTTCCCAGACAAACTCATCGTACCATCGCTGCCGCAGGACCTCCACTTCAAAAAGCAAGTCCCGGGGTAGGTATGGGTACTCCCACCCATATTCACGGGCAACTCTCTGACAGAAGAGCCGCTGTAGCCGGGCCAAAGGTGGCATGGTGGCATGGTCTCCTTCTCCGGGCTGGACAATGGGCTCCGGATGCCAAGGTACTTTAACTACCTCCGTTGGCTTGGACCTGGGAGCCCGCAGCAATGAACGTTGCGTTCCCGTCACCGGAACGGATGAAAGAGCAGGTGATTCACAGGAGGGAAGGGCAAGCAAGAGACCAGATTCCTCCCCGGCCTCCGGGACCTCCACCCGGGGTGTACTATCCCCTGTTGACATGGGAAGATCCCTTGGTGCGCGGAGCATGGGTAACGGCATCCTGTCACAACCCTTGCGGTGAAAGACCTCGTCAATCTCGCCATCATCGCCAGCATCGGACAGCGATTCCAGGTCGGAGGTGTTGTACATTTCCGCGGGCAGGTAATTCCCAGTAGATGGGGAATCACCCTCCCTCACAGGCTCCACCGACAATGGACTCCCGACACCTCCAACCACACACACACAGTCCCAACCCCTGGCTCACCTGGGCCTTCAGAAGAACAGGGATGTCCAGGGCTCTTCCCGCCGGATCCATCCAGGCCAGGCAAGCAGCGGGGCGAAGCTCTTCCACGACCACAGGATGCCTGTACAAGGCCGACTTTCCTCTTCGGAGGTGGGAGCAGGGAGCTTGTGGTGACCGAAGCAGCATCCTCGGATTTTTCTCTCTGTCTCTGGTTGGGCACTCTCCTTGCCCTGGTCACAGAAATCTCCGCAAAGGCCTGGATCTCCCCTTCGGGAGTGGCGGTACCTGTGAGGCAGTTGAGGTGGAAGGCTCGGGGCCTTTCTGTGAATGGTTCCACCTCAAAAAGAAACTCCTTGCAGGCCTCACATCGCCCGAATGGCTTCAAACTGACCACCAGTCCCGAGCAGCCGGGACAGATCACACCGAGGGCCTCTATGTCTCTGCATACATACAGAGCCAAACGTCCTCGGGGCCTAAGTCTTATTCCTGTATCTGTTATGGAAGCAGCAAAGGAAGTCATCTTCGTGGGGTAAGGAACCGGAATCCACGGGGTACTTGAGGTCATCCCGACTGTCTGTGGCTCCATTGTGCACTGACCAACACGCGCCAGAATCCCCACGTGACTACTTCCACATGGCCAGACTCCTCCCACAGTCTGCACTTGTTTGCAGGCTTTCCCTTCTCCCCGCCCACGAACTGCGCAGCTATGGTGTGCCTCTGGCGCGCCTGCCAACATGGCCGACCTACTCGGAACTCCACCGGGTAGCAAAGTCCCAACACAGACGTTCCCAGCTCCATACACGAAACACACATCCCGGACTTGCGAGCCCCCACGTGTAGCGGCCTTCTCCCTCACCCCCTTCTTCAGCGGTTACTCTGGCTCTGGTCTAGGAGTATCTTGGAGGGGAGAGCGAGGTGTGCCACGGCCCATGTCCTCTCGATTACAGCATGTAGAGGTGAAGGCCAGTATCTAGTTGTATTCGGGCCTGTGTATACGCTTAGAGCCAAGTCTGTTCTGCTGATAACCCCCTTTGCTCCCAGTAATTGGAGTACCACACACTGAAAAGGTCCAACACTTATTTATTCCATAACGGCAAACAAATAGTCCTTTGCGAGCAGACAGTTTGAGACCCATAGAACAGTTCAGTATTGGTGGAGAGTAGGTCAAGGCACAATCCTCAAAGAAAACTAAACCGTTGAGGTTTCACCAACGGTTGCTAAGCACAGTGGCTGTTAAATGGAATTTTTGGCTTCAGAGTCTCTTCCAGCGACTCTATTGAACAGGAACTGGAGTTACCTTCGCTACGTTGCAGCCCCTGTCAGGGGGAAGACATCCCTCCAAGGGAGTTACCAGAGGCCCCACCGTCACCGGGTTAATGCTGTACTGGACTATCCGGAAGGGTTACACTCCCCGGCCTCCTCACCTCAGATACGGGTCCCAACACCTTAGGGCCCCTCGGACTCCTCCACCCTCGCGGAACCCAGTCGAAGTTACTGGGCCCCAGGCTCCGGCAGTAGTACCTCACCCCAGGCTTAAGGTGCCTGGGATGGACTCCATCTCTCGCTCCGGCCAGGTCAAGGGCACCTGGGCCCGGAACTCGAACGCCAGCACCCAGGCTGAAGGTGCCTGGGTGCGGCCGCGTCCTCCAACTCTGAACCCCCAGTCAGGGCGTCCGCCCCTTTTATCTCCTCTCCCCCTCGCGTCACTGCGGGTTCCCCGCCCCGCTTTACCAGTGCCATGAAAGGACAAAAAAAGGAGCAGTCTTGCGGTGCAGGTTCAACTCCAGCCCAGGGCGACAACGCCACCAGCAGGCTACAGGGAACCCTGCACCACCAGAGTCCTCTAAGAACCACAAAAAGGGATTCTCAGATTCCCTAACAATTAGTACATCTGGGTTAAATAACCCAGATGCTCCCCCCCCCCCAATTTAAATACCCGCTACACATGTTAGATGTTTATAAAACTGTACAGCTTTCAAATATTAAAATGAAATGTTGGAGGCCCTTCCTAAATCAAGCGCTCATGGAATAGAGATAAGTAGTATATAAAAGACAGCTGCAAGAGGGATTAGTACAACTCCTCTCCCAATGATAATCAAGGGCCAAATAACGGCCAAAGCTGCTACCTAAACCTGTCAACAGACAGTTAAAGAACATATAAACACAACAATAACTAATAAAATTATTGTGGCAGCGCTACCAAGGTAATATGTACACTATACACAACCTCTAAATTATCATATATGAACAAACACATTGGTGTATATGTGCTGAAAAAATGTCTCTATAATGGAGTCCTTATAGTCTTGATAAAATGAAGTATGAGAGGTGGGTCACTGGTTACAGCGAAACAAAGAGGGAAAAGAGAAAGTCCTAATATCCAAAAAAAAAATCCTCCAA
Organism: Rana muscosa; assembly: GCA_029206835.1. NCBI lineage: Eukaryota > Metazoa > Chordata > Amphibia > Anura > Ranidae > Rana > Rana muscosa. Next base: position 1,216,859,999 of record CM055122.1, read on the forward strand.
CACCTCCACTCGTGATAAGTCGGGGGGAGAGACCACCCCTGTTGTAATTTTCCTTACCAGATACAGCTATATCATTAGCATTGTATAAATATGGACAGGCTTCTCATCTTGTCAGCATGCAGGGACCGCTATCATAGCGTGCTGGGGCTCATATACAAAGTAGAAGAAAAAAGGCCACCATAGCATAATTCCGTTTTACTTTTTAATGATAAAAGCACCCGTCCCCCTTGAAAATACACTTACAGTGTTAAAAGTCAAATAAGCTTATACATCACATTAGCCTGGAAGCCGTAGAGATCGGAGCGGCGTTGTCCTGCCTTCCTCTATTCACCTTACTTCCAAATGCTCGCAAGCAGCGGCGTGCGGCGTGACGTCACTATGACTGACAGATGCTACCACCAACCCAGACGCGTTTCGTCATTCATGGACATCATCTTTACATTGATGGTGCCGATGAGCCTGCCTTTATAATGAGAGATCCGTGTATTATACTCCTGGAGGGGCCCCTGCCCTTTGGCACCTGGAAAGGGTAGCAGGAGGCCGCGTGATTCCGTTTGGCCTGGGGGAAGCACAGATCCCTGTGGAGTTCTAGCAAACTGCAACCAGTTTGCTAGAACTCCACAGGGATCTGCATGCTGACAAGATGAAAAGCCTGTCCATATTTATACAATGCTAATGATATAGCTGTATCTGGTAAGAAAAATGACAACAGGGGTGGTCTCTCCCCCCGACTTATCACGAGTGGAGGTGTTGGTGGTGGAGGAAGAATTTTTGGGATATTAGGACTTTCTCTTTTCCCTCTTTGTTTCGCTGTAACCAGTGACCCACCTCTCATACTTCATTTTATCAAGGCTATAAGGACTCCTTCATTATAGAGACATTTTTTCAGCACGTATACACCAATGTGTTTGTTCATATATGATAATTTAGAGGTTGTGTATAGTGTACATATTACCTTGGTAGCGCTGCCACAATAATTTTATTCGTTATTGTTGTGTTTACAAGCTTTCAAATATTAATAGCTCTTTTGAAGAGAAAATAGTCTTCATTGACATTGTCTGTACTGTATATTTATTATTATAACTTATTATAGCACAGGCAATTATAATGCACATATTAAGTGATATTGTTTCAGAAAGATTCCAAGAACATAAGGTTAAAAATAATCTTTGAAATTAGGTTTGAGTGCTGTCCATAACAGAGACAGTGAACCAAATTACAATATCCTATTAATTTGTACTGCCTCTGGCTTTTTGTATGTCAGTTGACTGTCCTAAATGTGTAAAGAGAATTTCTATTTCTGCATCCTCTTCTTGTCATTATTTTTGTTTTCTTTATTCTTCCTTATTTTATTTTAACTGATTCACTGCACAAAATATTCCTGGACACCTAATTATCAAGCCAGCTCACAGCTGTCTGCTTGGAGATCCTATTAGATGCAGCAGTTGAAGCCTCCATAATTTCCCAAACTTCCCTGGTTGTGAATATTAAGAAAAGATTTTTGCATGTCATATGCAATTTGAAGTTGATGTGAATGGCATTGAAAATGACGAGCTCTGAATGCTTGTCCATCACTCTATTCACTGGTTAGAGGTGGTCTCATTTTCCACCTTCTGATATCGGCTAGCTATGACAGCAGGCCCTTAATTTGCATGTTCAACAGACAACAAACGGCCCTGTGCATGTCAAAATAGGTGGCAGTGCGTGACAGCTTCTACACAATACTGTCTCCTCTTCGCTCGACCCTTGACCTGGTTTCTCAAAACCAAAACATACACAGGTGTATGTCATATTTACTCGCAAACCACAAAATTCTAAAGTAGTTGTAATTTATTTTAACACACACACACATATATATATACACACACACACGCACATGTATGTGTGTGTAAGTGTGTATAGATATAGATATAGATATAGATATATATCAAATCTGAAGTATAGTAGGCACTCAAAGATCACATGGGTGCTTTATCATTGCAGCAACATTTCTGTGTTTAACCACTTCTGCTTCTCCATCTCCATTACTCCTTAATGCATTAACAATAGTTTCGTTGCTTGCTAAAAAGCCCCTAAAGGACCCCCTTAGCCAGATCACCCCACAATACACATCACATGATTCACAAACATTGCAAGCATGAATAAAAACAAATAACAACATAGAGTATCTCACAAAAGTGAGTACACCCCTCACATTTTTGTAAATATTTTATTATATCTTTTCATGTGACAACACTGAAGAAATTACCCTTTGCTACAATGCAAAGTAGTGAGTGTACAGCTTGTATAACAGTGTAAACTTGCTGTCCCCTCAAAATAACTCAACACACAGCCATTAATGTCTAAACTGCTGGCAACAAAAGTGAGTACACCCCTAATTGAAAATGTACAAATTGGGCCCAAAGTGTCAATATTTTGTGTGGCCACCATTTTTTTCCAGCACTGCCTTAAACCTCTTGAGCATGGAGTTCACCAGAGCTTCACAGGCTGCCACTGGAGTCCTCTTTCACTCCTCCATGATGACATTACGGAGCTGGTGGATGTTAGAGACCTTGCTCTCCTCCGCCATCCATTTGAGGATGCCCCACAGATGCTCAATAGGGTTTAGGTCTGGAGACATGCTTGGCCAGTCCATCACCTTTACTCTTAGCTTCTTTAGCAAGGCAGTGGTTATTTTGGAGGTGTGTTTGGGGTCATTATCATGTTGGAATACTGCCCTGTGGCCCAGTCTCTGATGGGAGGGTATCATGCTCTGCTTCAGTATGTCACAGTACATGTTGGCATTCATGGTTCCCTCAATGAACTGTAGCTCCCCAGTGCCAGCAGCACTCATGCAACCCAGACCATGACACTCCCACCACCATGCTTGACTGTAGGCAAGACACACTTATCTTTGTACTCCTCACCTGGTTGCCATCACACACACTTGACACCATCTGAACAAATACGTTTATCTTGGTCTCATCAGACCAGAGGACTTGGTTCCAGTAATCCATGTCCTTAGTCTGCTTGTCTTCAACAAACTGTTTGCGGGCTTTCTTGTGCATCATCTTTAGAAGAGGCTTCCTTCTGGGATAACAGCCATGCAGACTGACCCCTCACCCCTTCAACCTCTGCAACAATGCTGGCAGCACTCATATGTCTTTTTACTCAAAGAAAACCTCTGGATATGATGCTGAGCACGTGCACTCAACTTCTTTGGTCGACCGTGGTGAGGTCTGGAACTCACTACCTCAACCTGTCCGGCTATCCCCTACTCTTGCTACCTTCAGGCGATCCCTGAAAACTCATCTCTTCAGGGAAGCCTATCACGTCTCCAACTAATCTTTTACCACTTCCATCAGCTCATTCCCCACAGTACAACCTTTTGTACCACCTGCCCCACCCTATTAGATTGTAATGGACGTTTTTCTTTGGACAGCAATATAAATGTGATCAAAAAACTGTATGTCGAATGAAAGTATAAAACATATTTATTTGAAAGTTGTCAAAAGACACATTTAGGTTACAATAAATAAAACACGTAAAACGGTCTGGCCAGATAAATTCCTGCATATTCCAATATTACCATACATGCAAAATGTAAAACAAGATTGCATAACAAATGTATGTGGGTGTAAATACCCGACACGTTTCGACCATTCGGTGGTCATCTTCAGGGGGATCGTTGACTCTAAGAGACATAAAATAACTTCAAATATTGGAAAAATATATATTCATACATCACAGTACAAGTATGGTATGGCGATATAGTTACCGCTTAGAAATGGAGTGGACGGTTGCATGGCCAGGAATGTCAGGAAACCATGGAGCAATCTAGAGGGTCATGTAGTCGCCCGCCACCCCCCCCCCCCCCACACACACAGGGGGAAGGAGCCCGATCCTTTGGGCTTGCAAGAAGCCACACCGGTGACGCCTGCCAGAAGGCAGGAGAGGACAGGAGAAACACCTGCAACAAGTTCCCAAATTAATGACCATATATTGAATAAAGAGAGGGTAAGTTAGCTCTTGGCTGTATTGCAAGAGTGCTTAATAGGAATTATATATATTAAGTATATGGACTAGCTGCGATCTTATCTATAAATGTATAAGCATCAAGGTGTCCTAGGGTTACAATAATATGGTAGGTCAATGTAAATTAAGTGATAATGATACTTGAATCATGTGTGAAAGAATGGGAAGTGAATGGACCAAAAGTAAAAAATTATTATTAAGTGAGCGTCAGTGAAGTGATAAAAATCGCACAAACTGCATGGTGGTAGGTCAAGCTGCCCATAAAGGGCTGAAGGATAGTAGAAAGTGTTGGTAATGTGAATATATGCTGTGAATGAAAATGCATGTCAACAGCTAATAAAGCATGTGAGAGAAGAGTAAAAATCGCACAAACTGCATGGTGATAGGTATAGCTGCCCATAGAGGGCTGTAAGATTGTAAAAAGTGTTGGTGATGTGGATATATACAGTGAATGAATGAAATGCATGTCAACAGCTAATGAAGCATGTGATAGAAGGGTGAAAATTATATAAGAATGTGAAGGGAGATCAGCAGTGTGCTGAGGCTGGTGAAAAAGGTGTGAAATGAGGATGATTCAAGAATGATTATGAATGGTAGATCTAATGTTATAGTTTACCTTATACAGCCTAGGCTTGTATGGATGGCAGGTTGAATATAGTTGGAACCTGGCTATAAAAAAGTAAAAGCTCAGGAGCCCAGACAAGATGTGTGCAGTGTCGTCCATCTTTGCCAGAGTGGAATCAAGGTATGATCCACAAACAGGCAGTCATTAATATATGCCTCAAGGCAATTGGGGTAGGTGTGCACAGGTGTGATCTCCCTCCCCCTCCCCTCAGAGCTGTGGCGTGGAAGCCATATTTGTGACGGCCCATAGTGTGGCTTCCTCGGCGTCCCGGAAAGGCGAATAAATAAAAATAAAATTTATATTATTGCCTCGGCTACTGCCGTCCTCTCCAATGCAAAACGCAAGGCGTCACAGGACAGCGTGCATGTCGAGATTCCTCTACCATTAATTTTTTAGATATGGCATTTTAAATGTACTTCATTAATTTTTAATTTTTAGCTGTTTGCATGACATTATTGTTCATGATTGTAAATTACATTAATAGTACGCTATATGGATCTGAAGAGAGGTCACACATTCCCGAAACATCCAGGATGCAGTGCAATGTATTTGGTAAAGGCCAGGAAATGATACTATTTTTCACTAACCTGTGGAACTGACAAAACAAAGAAATATGGTTATGGTTTGCCAACAATTAATGAACAAACTCATCAAATTTGTTCTAAACAACAGTGTCGGGTCACCTGAGTTGCCAGATGACAGATGCACACCGTAGGTCAGGAGTACACCACAAGGTAGTGAACCCTATGGCTGACTGCTGCAAATGGAACACTGGATGGTTAAGGAAGGCAGATCCACTGGAGCACAACAGGGATCCCACAGGGAGCTAGAGCCCAAGATTCCTCAGGGCACAGAGTCTAAGATCCAGCAGGTGTTCACCAGAGCCTCTAGTGGTGAGGGTGGCCTAAGCTGCAGCTGGATCCAGGTCGCCGCCCCCAGAGTCCCCTAGCTCACGCTCCGTAGGGTATAGAGGAAAGAGGGGAAGCAGCAGCTCAGGATACAAGAGATAGTGAGGAGATAAGCCAAGGTCAGGGCAACAAGCAGACAAGGATAAACAAAGGACAAGCCAAAGGTCAAGGTCACAAGCAGACAGGGATAGTCGAGAATAAGCCAATATCGTTAACACAGAGACAGACGTAGCACGCGGCAAGCAGGAACCCAAACACCCAATGCTTAACAAACAACGTTGATCAGCAAGGCAGACTTGAAGTGCACAGGTTAATATAGAGTTCTCTGATAGGGCCTGGGGTGGGGCCATGCTTGGAGGAGAGATTATAAAAGCAGCCAGGTGAGAGTGGCTGGCCTCTAAGGTGAACACATGGAGAGGTAAGCTGAGAGACAAACATTACTGCATAACCATGACACACAGAGATGCTCAGCATACTTCCTCCTGATGGCATAGTAAACACTTTCTAAATCCATGAAAATACCCAACATTTTGTTGATAACATGGAAAAGAAAAAGGCACTTCACCTACACAAAAGCACAGGTTTAAGGGGCAGGGAACCTTAAGACACAAAAATGAAGTCCCTTAGAAGTAAAAAAAAAAATCAACCTCAGAGATTTGTTTCTGAAGGAAACAAATCTCTTTCAGAAAGACAGGGTAAAATGGAGTGGTGGTGGTGTTTGTCTCTATGTGAGAAGTGATCTCAAAGCGAGTGTAAAAGAGGACCTAATTGATGGAGAGTGTGAGGAGGCTAAAGCATTATAAGTGGAACTGCACATGGGTGTGCGTGCTACAAAAGTAATTATCAGAGTTTGGTATAGACCTCCCAGTGTTAATGAGGGGGAGACTTCTCTCCTGGAGGCTCCTTGCACAGACAGAAAGGGCTGGGAAAGTGATAATAATGGGAGATTTTAACTACCCGGAAAATGACTGGAGTAATGGCACTGCAGGATTAGTTAAAGGTCAAAAATTTATAAACCTATTAAAAGACAATTTTATGGTACAGTTCATAGAGGCCTTGAATAGGAATGATGCTCTGCTGGACCTCGTAATCTCAAACCATATATTGTTCATATAAAAGAACATCTGGGTAGCAGTGACCATAACATGATTTCATTTAATGTTAGCTGTAAGCAACAAGCTCATATTGGAAATATAAAAACACTTAACTTTAAGACCTCATACACACTATACAACTTTTGTCTGATTTCCTTAAAGATTTACCAAAACCATGTAGTGTCAGGGCCTGCCTGATTAGATACAAATTGAAACTCTTATGCTGCGTACACACGACTGTTGTAAACTATGCACTATTATATATATATATATACACTATACTCTTGTTCTCTATAATATATAACTATTGCATCTATGTATTAATTGTGTATAGTCCCTTATTTGCTAGTCTAGCCTATCAGACAATGCTAGGCCTAATGCTCTAATATTATCCATAAAGACAGGCACAGTTGCTCAGTAAATCATGTTATATTTATTCCTTTAAAAATAGGAAACATATCTTAACAGATATCAGATACAGTCTACATCAACAAATAATATGAATATGATACTTAACTGACTTGTGCACAACGGAAAAATGTGGTTAGTTTCGGTTCGCTTCTTTTCGGTCCTGTTGATTCGTAATCATTCGTAATTTTGCTAGACTGGATTTTTCGTGTTCGGACTAATTCGTATTTTCGCAAGCGACATTTTTCGTTGAATCTTTAGTTGATTTATAATTCGTACTTTCGGTAGGGTACATTGTTTTTCGTTGATTCTTGACACAACTCCTACTTTCGTAACTTTTTTTGGGTTCGTTGATTCGTAATTTTCCGTGTCTCTCTCACAACGACGCTGCCTAGTATGCCTAATGTGCTTCGAATGGATTTGTACTTTTCTAAATACATAGCGGTTATTTGTAACGATTCGAAATCTCGTATTTTACTTTCGTTTTTTACATGCGGCTATAGCCTCCGCCCCTGTACACCATTTTGAGAGGGAGTTCAGCACGGTGAGGGAGAAGCAGAGAGCAGAGCAGAGTGAGTGTTATTGTGCTTCGTATGGATTCGTAACTTTTTTCATAACGAATTATGCCGAAGACATTCGGGCATTCGCTATTTGCGGTATAATTTATTTCGGATTCAGTTTTATTCGTAATTGCTTTGTTCGGAAATTCGAATGCTTCCGAATGTCCGAAAGTTGCTAAATTCGGACGAATTTCAATTCGTTACGAAACGAATTGCACAAGCCTAATACTTAACACTCCTCTGGGTAACCCTCCCTGGCTGGGCTCAGATGTAACTGAGAACTAGGCCTTTGTAGGCTTCTGCAGGCCACATGTCTTAGGCCCAAAAATGGCCATCAGAGCAAGGTCCCAGCCAGATAACAAAGAGGTCCTTGCAGTCAAAAGGGAATAGACTGAGCTCTGTGTTACAAACCCTTTTTACAAAACTCACTCGTTACTCATTCGAACTCCTTCCCCTTGCCCGCTCAGCTGTCTCTCGACCAATCGTTGCACTTCTATGATTCTTGTCTTGTTACTGATTGTCCTGCCATACCTGGCCTCTGGGGGCGATACCGCACATTCATGCGCAGTCCATTGTCATCAACCTCTTTGAAGCTCCTCGCACAGCAGGTGGGCTAGAGATAAGACCTTTCCTGCTATTCTACTATGCAGACTCTGTTTGAGGACATCAAGTGTCATTTCGCTGTTCAAACAGATGTGTGGACCAGGTTGCCCCCAACATATGCCGCTTTGTGCCTAAAGATCGCATATCACCCTTCTTCAGACATGGCTCCCATTGAACAGTCCATATGGTCCGAACAGCCCTTAACTGTCTTCATGTGTTGCGTTTTCAACATGCACCTCAGAAACAGCCCCTGTGGAACAGTCCATAATTATCTTCCAACATGTGCTTCAGAACCAGTACCTCTGGAACAGTCCATAATGGTTTTCTTACCGCGTTGCGCCTCTTAACATAGGCTTCAGAACCAGCTCCTATAGAACAGTCCATAACGGTCTTAACGTGCTGTGTTTCCCCACATGTGCCGCTTTGCTACTGGGTGACACACCAATATCAATCTTCCGTGACAGCTTCCCTGTCACCGTTCTGTATCTTCTTCTTCTTGACATCTTCGAGCAACAACTCAACCATCTTCCAGATACAGAGCCTCGAGGAGGACTTTACTTGGCCATATTACTAGCCTAATATATATTTTTTATCACACTATACCATGACATAAATCAACCCATTATCATAATATATGCATATATATATATATATATATATATATATATATATATATATATTATCCATCCAATTACGCCTTCCGCTCCCAACCTCCTATACAGGTCGGGATTGGGCAGGCTTGCTCACAGCGGTCTTTCTTACCGCAACTTGGCCTGTCTGCGATACCTCAGGGATCTAAATTGGCAGCAAAGTCTCTAATTTGTACGAAGAGGCCCTACCTTCAATTTGTCCCCCAACTTGCATAGATAAGCGGGAGAACTTCCTATATAAGCTTTGAGTCTAACAACACATATGAAATCTCAAACAATAACAAAACCCACAAAATTCGATCCCTGTGTCTGGATTTCAGTGACCATGCCCAGGGCATATCATGCACCCCTACCTACTGTTAGGTTCAAGAAATACCCTAGTTCCATGACTAACGCTAAATCTGTATCCTCTAGGACAAAGAAACAAACTCGTCTATGTCCTAAATAATACCCAGGTGCTTCCTTCCCAGCAATGATCTCTCCATCCAGAACACAGAGTACAGTGTATTGACCTGGTATGCAAAGGACATCGTGGTCATGCTTCCGACAGAGGGAAATATCAACCTGCCCCCAGCTTCCGTATTCTCTGATCACATGTGGGTCACTTAGCCACAAATGCAACAAGATAGAATCCCCAGTCAGTAAGCCCATTGATGCCACAAAATATACAGACCGAGTCTGCACTTCTGTATATGGGATCATACAGCACAAAACCTTTCACAATCCAAACCAGTACAGCCTATCTAGGCATTCGACCACCACTTTGGATTAGTGTAAGCGCCGTGTTTTGGCAAAGTTTTACTGAGCGGTGATGCTAACTCATCAGGCCACTGCCCCTTATGTAGAGATACTGTCGATCAGCTTGATGCTGGTTGATAACTCCGCCTGCCCCTGTGTGCATGCCAGAGCCAATGACATATATATGTCCCATACCATCTCACACTCTCTACCAACTCTCACCATGGTTGACAAAATCTTGAGCCACTTTACACTGGATATTTATGTGACTCTGTTGAATGGTATCAAAGGGGGGGCACCAATCTCTCTGAGTAACAAAGCCCAGCCTGCTGTTTGAAGCTATGGATGAGAGTTTGTTCCCTAGGAGATTGATGTCCACTCCACCAACACCCATCCCAGCTCCTATTCCCCCACTATAGTGCTGAATACATCCCTCCTCTTTCGGGTTACTCCTCAGAAATAAGCGTTCTGCATATCTCTGGGAGCAAGCCACTGATAAACTGACCGCACTTGATTCAGAGTATATTCAGCACATATAGGGTAATAGGTTTTTATCAACCACTATGAGATGCTGAAGCACCATGTGGTGAAGGTATACTGTACCCTGGTAGCCAGTGTTTATTCCCTTTGTTCAACGGAGCATGCTCCTGTGTGTAGTCACTGGCATTACCTGTGCAGGGTTTCAAACCTCTCAGGTGAGACATCAATTAGATGCATCTCTCACATGTTCGGTTCTGGTGTCCCACATGTCCACTAACTGAGAGCTTCTCTATAGGACTGCTAATTGAGACACCACCCCTACGAGGAAGTTTTCACCCCATTGATGTGTCACCTGGTACCAGACACCTTTATGCATAAGTGTAAACCTCCTAGGTACATGCACCATAATAATTCAGTTACGTCAATACATGTCACACATTAAAAGCATTTCCTTCTTTCACTTCCTCCTCCCATAATAAAAAAGAAAAAAATAATATATATTACATCTCTTGTTCTGAAGGATTGGATAGGTTATATTCCTTCCCCAACCTCCAACCCATTGCATTTGTATTCATAGTCCGTTTGCATTCATAAATGACAGGAGAGACTTTGGCAAAATGTTTCACAAGTCTCATTGCTGGGCAAAGTCCTTCAGATTCAGTATCAGCGCAAAAATTGTTCATAAGAAAAAGAAACCTTATCTTTCAAGTATTAGTCTGAATCTTTTCTCTCCTGAATGTTTATAAGAACAAATTTTCGGTGTGGTATGGCACAGACACTATGCAGACTCTGTTTGAGGACATCAAGTGTCATTTCGCTGTTCAAACAGATGTGTGGACCAGGTTGCCCCCAACACGACCGTTATTCATGTCATGGAAAAAAACGACGTTTTTCTTTGTGATTTTTTGTGTTTCCTCTCAAGCCTGCCTTGCATACACACGTTTATTAAAAAAACACTCGAGCAAAGCGCGGTGACGTACAACACGTACGACAGCACTATAAAGGGGAAGTTCCATTCGAATGGCGCCACCATTTGGGACGCTTTTGCTGATCCACGTGTTAATAAAGTTTGGTGAGAAACGATTTGCGCTTTTCAGTCTTCGTGCTTTTCAGTCCGTTACAGCGTGACGAATGTGTTATCTCCATTACGAATGCTAGTTTTACCAGAACGAGCGCTCCACTTCATTCTGAGCATGCATGTTTTTTTCCCCTCTTAAAAGCATACACACGACCGTTTTTTACGACATTAAAAAGAACGACGTGAAAAACTACGAGAAAAAATAGAGCAGGCTCTAATTTTTTTTTCGCCCATTTTTCTCGTCGAGAAAAATGCTCTGGAGCATACACACGACCGTTTTTCGCGACCATTTTTAAAAAATGTCGTGTGTACGCGGCATAAAAGTTTTACCTCATATTATATGATTTTGGTAAATCTGATGGAAAAAATCTACAGAAAATTGTATAGTGTGTGTATCCAGGGAATATTGGCATCGATGACACATAACAGTAATGGGAATTCTTCAAAAAGACTGGATGTGAACTCACTGCAAATAAGTTTAAAAGGCTAAAAATAATAAAATAAAATCTATGTGGTTCACGGCCAAAGTAAAAAAAACTATAAATAATAATAAAAGAGCTTTTGCGGAATATATAAAAAGTAGATCAAGGACGCAAACATTCAAAATGAGCGACAGAATGCAAAAGATAGTAGGACAAACCCCCAAAAATTCTTCAAATATATTAAAGTGATACTAAAGTCTTGTTTTCTTTTCATTAAAAATAACAAACATGATATACTTACCTGCTCTGTGAAATGGTTTTTCACAGATCATCCCTCTTCAGTCCTCCTGGCCCCTCCCTCCTGTTGAGTGCCCCCACAGCAAAAAGCTTGCTATGGGGGCACCCGAGTCGAGCTGCAGCTCCGTCTGTCAATTCAGACAAGAAGCCACAGTTCGGCCCCACCACCCCTCTCTCCTGATTGTCTAACTGACTTTGACTTCAGCGGGAGCCAATGGCACCACTGCTGTGTCTCAGTGTCACATACCTGGTGATGAGCCTGGGATGCAGGGAGCGGCCTCTTTTGCACCTCTTACTCCGGAACCCCTGATGGTGAGAACAGGGAGCTCGGGAGTGCAGAGTCGCACAAGTGCCTGTCAGGAACACTGGTGCAGAGATGGAGCTGGACTTCAGGAAGCTCTTGTGCAGGTGTCAGCGACAGCAGGGAAGCTGGAGTGGCAGGCAGGCTAGGCACACTGGAACAGAGGAGAGGCAGCAGACAGCGGGGAGGTGTCCTGTAGTACAGGGCACAGGTAAGTCCCAACATGCCGGGTCATCCACTGGCTGGCAGATCAGGTGCAGTCCAAAAGGCAGAGGCAGAGTCGTTATTCAGTCCGGGTCGGCAACAGGCTGGCAGTAGGTGGCAGAAGGAGCAGGCAGTAGCAAGGTCAACAAGCCGGGGTCAGGGCAGGCAGAAGGCAGGAAGCGTCAGGAACAAGCCGGGTCACAGGAACAGATCAGTAGGGTATCTATCAGATAGCAGATGGGTCTCGGGAACGCTGTAGGCCAGACAGCAAGGAGCCCAGTCATGGCGCCAAGAAGTGTCACTGCGCACTCCCGTGCACACCCGCGCGCCGTTACCGCGCATGGGTGCAAGCGCTATCGCCGAAGCACTGCTATTGCGCAGGTGCGCACCCGCCAAAGTATCATTACTGCGCGCTCCGACGCGTCGCCAACTTGCTGGTAAGATTGCCCTTCATGACACTCAGGAGGAAGAGTCTCGGATGTCCAAGGCAGTCATGCACTTTGCTGGATAGAGATGGGGCTCAGGCAAGTATTAGGCAGGGCTATGTGGGGGCTGCTGCACACAGAAGGTTAGAATGCATTAAGACAGGGGTGCCCAAACTTTTGAGGAGCGAGGGCCACTTAAGCAACTTGGTAACCGGTCACGGGCCACAATGAGCGTAGCGGGTGGATGACAGGTCCATGTCCACTCTGCATATGCAGAGTGGAAATGGACATGGCCCACTCTACTCTATGGGCCCTTTGATCCGATCTGCTCAGATGGAAGAGGATGGACCCCCACCCCCTTCTGTTTTTTTTGTTTTTTTTTGCAGATTGAATTGGCGGTAGGTGGGTATATGGCCACAAGTCCGTTTACATCTGTGGCTCAAAAGAGGTGACCAGGAGGTCCGAATGAGTTGGACTGATCGTGTCAAGGAGGCCTAAGGCTGCTTTCACACTGATGCACTGTGGTTTACCCACACCAAGGGTGCAGTGCATCTGTGGCTTAGCTGCACTTTGCTATAGACTTCCATTATATCCTGCAGGTGTAGTGCATTTTCTGAAGTGCACCAAACCCGCAGGTAATAATAGAAGTCTATGGCAAAGTGCAGGTAACCCACAGGTGTTCTGCAGTGCACCTGTGGATCAGTATGAAAGCAGCCCAGTAACCACTGCAGAACAAATATGCCCATAGATACACTTTGAGTTTAGTAATAAACACTACCTTTAATAACAGTCTCTCATTCAGGTATCACCAGCTATTGCTGTCCCAGGCAGAGTGCATTTGATATCACTCCACCTATGACAGGAGTTGGCGCTTTACAGGAAGCATTGGCTTATGCGGCTCTGCTCTGCAGCCGCTTGCTTCAAATCACTGATGCTCTGGGATAGTGGGTCGACAACCCACAATCTGGGCTTGCCAACCTATCATCCCAGATCAGAAGGTCGGGGGCCACATCAGAGGGCTCCGCGGGCCACATCTGGTTGGGCACCCCTGCACTAAGATAAGAAACCTTCTGCCTTTACAGCCATTTTAATAGTAAAAAGGTCAGGTCTGAGCATGTAGGCCCTTTACAAAATAATCTAGAGTGGGTGACTGGGGACAAAGAGAAAGCAAACGTATTAAATACATTCATCAGCTCTGTGTATACAGAGGAGCAAGGAGGGAGCTCATGTCCATAATGGGGATGGTAGGACACAGCCCCAAATGGTCCACAATGGCTCAAAAGTGATATGATCCAGAAATATTTTAACAGAATAAAGGTGAATAAAGCACCTGGACCAGATGGCATACATTCAGGTATCCTAAAAGAATTTAGCTCTGTCATTTCAAAGCCAATGTTTCTAATTTTTAGGGACTCTTTAACTGGCATGGTACCACTGGATTGGCGTAAGGCCAATGTGGTGCCTATAATTAAAAAGTGGGGGTTCGAAGTCTTTACCAAGTAGCTAAAGACATGTTAGTTTAACTTCTTTAGTTGGGAAGTAGACATGTGCAAATCGTTTCGTTCCGAATTAGATTTTTAACAGATTTTGACAAATTAGTTAATTCGGAAATGTCCGAATTAACGAAAACCTGTTTAGCAAATTTGTCCGAATATTCGTAAATTCTACATTTTGTAAATCTGAAAATTTGGAAATTCTAAATTCGAAAATACAAAAATCTGAAATAATAACTAACTAATAACTTAACTATTACTAACTATTCAATTACTGTATAGGTATTGGAATTTCCTGTCAAATTTGGCTGTTAGTGAACGTAACGAATACGAATTTATCCGAAGTTACAAATTATGTGAAATAACGAATGCAGTATCTAAACAAATGGAACCTAACAAATTAATAATAATAAATAACAATAATAATAATAAAAACGTTTTATTTAATATTTATTATTCTTTCCTCTCCATTTGCTTAGATGCGGCATTCATTATTTTGGATAATTCGTAACTTCAGATAAATTTGTATTCATTACATTCACTAATAGCCAAATTTGAAAGGAAATTCCAATACCTATAATTTAATAGTTAGTTACTATTAAGCCTCGTACACACGATCGGATATCCTATGGATTCTAATCCGATGGTTTTGTCCATCGGGAATCCGATGAAGCTGACTTCCATCAGTCTTGCCTACACACCATCAGTCAAAAAAACGACGCGACGTACAACACGTACGACGGCACTATAAAGGGAAAATTCAAATTGAATGGCGCCACCCTTTGGGCTGCTTTTGCTGATTTTGTGTTACCGCGTGTTAGTAAAAGTTTGAGAGCCGATTCGCGCTTTTCAGTCTCCCTGCTTTGCAGATCGTTTCCTGGTGTTCAGTTTGTGCTTGTGGGTTCTTATTTGTTATTCAGTGCGTGCAGTCAGGTCGTTACTGTTTTGCAGTGCCTTCTTGGCCGCTCGTTACTGTTTTTCAGGTCGTTCTTCTCAGGCCTTGCTGTTCCTCTGTGCGTTCTGTTTGAGTTTGTTCTGACCAGCCGACCGGTTTAAAGCCATCCTTGAAGTACGTTCTCATCGTAGAGCTCGTGCTGGCTATGGGCTTGGTGTTGCGGTTAACACTGTAACCCAAGTTCAGTCTGTGAACAGGGTGAGGAGGAGTTCATGGACCAAGAATTGGTTGCTCCAGCGGGACCAATTCTCTCCTATGTCTCTGCTGCGGGAAATCCATGAGAATAATCCTGATGATTTCAGGAATTATCTCAGGATGACGGACCCCGTTTTTCACCGTCTGTTGGATTTGCTGTCCCCCTACATCATGAGGCAGGACACTGTTATGCGCCAGGCCATCACTGCCGAGCAGAGGCTTATTGGCACGTTGAGATACCTGGCGACTGGGAGAAGCTTGCAGGACCTCAAGTTCTCGACAGGCACCTCCCCCAGGCTCTTGGGATCATTATCCCGGAAACGTGTTCTGCCATCATCCAGGTCCTGCAGAAGGACTATATGAAGGTAAGTTTTCTCCTTTAACATCACATTCTAGTTTTTGAATGTTTGCTAATGTATTGTATTTCTTTCCTCCTTCCCAAATTACCCTGATTGTAATATGCTGGGAATGTCCCCTTTCTCCCCATGCATGTTTTTACTTATAATGGCTCTTTTTTTGGCCTACATGCCTATTTACCTTCACTAACCTCTCCAGCATGTTATCCTGGGCCCAAACACACCTAGCCTAGTTTTTTCTTAACAATGTTTTTTGTCAGCGCCATAGTAGTTTTGAACCCCTCCCCCCCCCTAAAATGTGTCCAAATGTTTTAGTTCACATTCAAGTTCAGCAGAGTGGTAGAGCCTTTTTTGGGGGGCACAAAATCATCTATAACCCCCCCTTAGAATATTTTCAAATGGCCCATCAGCGGGGTGAGTCATCTGATAAGTGGGCCTTGTATTTTTGTGTTTAAATACTCCTTCAATTAATAAATGTTATACTGATGTTGGCCAACAATGTCTTTGTGTAATCTGCTTGCAATGTAAAGTGCAAAAGTACTAATGTATTCTTTTTGTTTGACTCCACAGTTTCCTTCAACACCACAGGAATGGCAGACTGTGGCTGCCCAATTTGCCCAGCGGTGGGACTTCCCCAACTGCGGAGGGGCAATTGATGGCAAGCACGTCCACATAGTGCCGCCACCCTGTTCGGGGTCATACTATTATAACTATGAAGGTTTTAATAGTCTTGTGTTAATGGCGGTGGTGTCGGCACGGTATGAGTTCCTGTATGTGGACGTGGGGAAGAATGTCCGGATGTCCGATGGCGGAGTATTCGCGCAGACGGTGTTCGCTCACCGTCTGCAGTCTGGGGGCCTGGCACTGCTTCCAGATGCAGACAACGTGGATGGACTTCTTTTTGTTTTTATCGCGGATGAAGCATTTGGACTGGGACCACACCTGATGCGGCCGTTTCCCCAACGCACCCTCACCCCGGAGACGAGGGTATTTAATTACCGGCTGGCCAGAGCCCAGAGGGTTGTGGAGAATGCCTTCGGGATAATGGCCAGCCGGTTCCGCCTGTTTCAGACAGCTATCCACATGGCAGAATACAAACTCAACCACATAATTTACTGCTGCTGCATATTGCACAATTTCTTGAGACAATACTCTTTAACATATATATCTACAGTTGGGCCTGAGGCCGGTCTATCTGAGATGAACATTCTGACCGGCCTGGACACTGCCCGTACTGGCTTAGCCCCCCCAAAGTGGCCATCGCAATGCCAGACCATATCTGACCTTTTTTACAAAAAAATAAATGAAAAATATATATTTGAAAACTTGTTTTGTCATTATTGCTTTTTTACTTTTTTATTATGTGTCTCCCAGGTTCTTGTAGTGCCAAGTGTATTTGTCTTTAGTAAATAGCCACAATTGTCACAGTAAAAAACATGAATTTTGCATTTTCTGAACTGCTATTGAGCATAGAAAGAACAAGTCACACATTTTTGAGTGTCCAAAATATTTTTTACTCTGTGCACCACAGGTGCGTTTTTTTTTTTTTACTAAATACAATGTAGAATATTTTTTTCTCCACATTTTGGAGAATAATAATATTTTTTGCTTTCTTTTGGTTTTGCATAAACATGCATGGGTCAAAATAGCAAACATATCAAAACAATGGAACTTACAAAGTTCAACATGAAAACGATAAACCTGAGATGGGTCACCCCTGAACCATCCCAAATTTGAAGATGCACACAGTTTCTTGGTTGCCAAATGGGTCTTTTCAAAGTGAGCCCATGGCTAAAGTCAACATGTACTATCTGCCATCATGGGGGATTAATGGACATGCTTTGGGGGTGCAAACCCTTCCTCTCACCTACTTGAGTAGCGAGGAAGAGGTTGCACCCCCAAAACAGGGACATAGATATCCTGTGACGGCAGATATCACATGTTGACACACTGTGTGCATCTTCAAATTTTGGCTGGTGGGAAAACAAGTGCAAATGTTTGTTTCCAAAAAATACAAAATAACAGGGGGGGGGGGGCTTCAGACTATTCACCCCAAAATATCTATAATGATTTTTGCTCAATCACATTCATCCTATTCCTCATAATGGCCATTTCGCTACTACATTCCATTATTTCTTGAATAAGTATTTTGGCACTAGCACTTGAGAATGGAGGAGTTGGAGTTTCGGACACACCACCACGTTCATCCCCTAAAAAAAAAAGTATTTAGAAATATGCAGGCCTACATCTGTTTTTACCTTGAAGTTGTGGTGACAGACACTGACCTGTTGTCCTCCACCTCTGCTTCCTCCACATGCTGATCTTGGGGTGCTTTTGGATCTTGGTTTTCTTTATGTGGTCTGTGCTTCCAAGGCTCCTCAGATTGGTGTCCTCCCAGTCTCCTCTCCCCTATGAGAATGAAACAAACAAAAGGTATCCTTTAGCACACAGAGATTTGAGGGCATAAATTGTAAACATTGCTTGGAAGTGGGGTCCAATTGTTAGTTTTGGCTGAGTTCCAAGATGAACACATGAGATTTTGTGAATTCCACAAAGCAGGAATACTTTTATTTTTGGACCAAAATAACACACATGGAGACACCCCAAGGTATCCACTGGAGGACCTGTGTGTGACACCATAAAGGTTGTTCAGGTGGCCCACACTATAGTGCTCCTGAGTTAAAAGCTGTGTAACCAGCTGCTTGAGTGTCCTCTCCTTTACCCAGAATCCAGTTTAGCATTTCACATTCTATTTACTTACAACACATCATCTAGCCAACAATGTTTATGAATGTTGTTTTCATTAAAATATGCATGACCACATGTGGTTTACGTGTATATGTGCAAAACATGTTTTTTTGAAGATGATCTGTGTTTACTACGAAACATTACCAAATAAGTGGACACTCAACTTAACATAAAAGTTGACATTTTACAATGTGAAACCAGTCAATCCAAGCACATGTAGCAAAGCATACAAGAATAAATAATACAATTTGAAATAACACAGGAAATAAACTTATTTTTTTCAAGGATTTTTTTAATCTTCCTATACTGCTCCGGCTCCCTCAGGTTCAGGTCAGACCACCTTTTACGGAGCTGCTCCTTGGATCTCCTGACCCCAAATTTCTGATAGAGACTCCTCGCCACTTTGTCCAGTATTTGAGAATTCCGGAGATTAGGGATGTCGTATGGCCCATGCTTCCCATCGTAATCTTTCCTCCGCAGGATGTTCACCATCTCCGCCATCTCAGCAAATGACATATTAGTCGCCTTGTATCTTTTATTCCTGGATCGGGACGTTCCCGCCTCCGGGCTTTCCTCGTCGGTACTTAATAATAAAGCACGCACCTGTGTCACCGACATGTCGTCGTTTCCCACTGTGCGCCGAACGAGAAGGGGCGGGTAAATGCAGAAAAAGAACGTCATGGACGGGCGACGCGGGCGGAGTTACACGCATGCGCAGGGTATATAAATGGGAAACGAGGTTATGGTTGCGCGGAGTAAGAACGCCCGGAAGTGCCGAAAAAAACCAACTAAGGTAAGAATGAAACTTGGGCCTGCAGTGGCCTATAATGGTTCCTGATTGTAAAGGCCTATATTGGGATAAGATTATGACAATTGAAGCTAACCTCTACTGTTTTTTTCTTGTGTTTTATCTTGCAGAAAGTACAATGCATAAATTAAGGGAGCCAGACATTATGTTGTTGTTCATTGAGAAATACAAAGAATTGCACAACCTGTGGGAGCTCAAACATAGTTCTTACCACAAGAGTGGTGTACGTCAGGCAACAATTAACCAATTAGCGGAATATATGAAGACCTGGGTCCCAGAGGCTGACTACACTATGATGAACAATAAGATTAACAACATGTGGAATGCTTACAAAAAAAGCTACACAGCAGTCCGCGCTTCTATGAGATCAGGAGCAGCAGCAGACAAAGTAGTTCAGCCCAAGCTGTGGTACTACAAGGTTTGCGCAAACTATCGAACCCCGTTAAAGTCTATAGGACTCGAATGCTCGGAATAAAAAGTGCTAATTTTAAAGGCTAATATGCAAGTTATTGTCCTAAAAAGGGTTTGGGGACCCGGGTCCTGCCCCAGGGGACATGTATCAATGCAAAAATACGTTTTAAAAATGGGCATTTTTTAAGGAGCAGTGATTTTAATGATGCATAAAGTGAAAAAAAAAGTGAAATATTCCTTTAAATATCGTACCTGGGGGATGTCTAAAGTATGCCTGTGAAGTGGCACGTGTTTCCCGTGTTTAGAACTGTCCCTGCACAAAATGACATTTTTAAAAGAAAAAAAAGTCATATAAAACTGCTTGTGACTTTAATATAATGTCTGGTCCCGGCAATATGAATGAAAATCATTGAGAAAAATGGCATATATACTCTGCAGAAATTTGGCCCTTAGGTGTTGGTGTTGCCACAACACTGTAAGCCCTCACAGTTACTCTTGGTGGGCACAGGAATGGGCCCAGCTGTTAAATATTAGATCAAGAATTGTAATTACATGACATTGTTGAACAGTGGTAGGAAAAATTGGGCCTTTGGTGGTGGTGGTGGTGCTGGTGCCACAACACTGTAAGCCCTCACAGTTACTCTTGGTGGCCGCAGGAATGGGCCCTTCTGTGAGATATTTGATCAAGAATTGTAATTACATGCCCCTGTTGAACAGGGGCATGAAAATTGTGCCTTAGGCACTGGTGCCACAACACTGCAACCCCTCACAGATACTGTAGTTGGAGCACAGCAATGAGCCCTGCTGCAAAGCATTGCATCAAAAATTGTAAATACACGCCCCGTTAAACAGGGGCTGAAAAATTGGGCCTTAGCCACAGGTGGCGGTGCCCAGAACCAAAAATGTTCTTTCAAGCTATCAGCATGATTATTGAGGAGGAAGAGGATAGTCACTCAGAATAACAGGATAGTCACTCAGCATCAGCATAGGCAGTCTTGAAGGGATCTGACGTTTCCCAAAAAATTATTTGGTTACATCAGCATCAGGTGCTTGGTAGCTGGTGGTGATCCAAGACTGATTCATTTTTTTAAAGGTCAGTCGATCGACCGAGTCGGTGGACAGGCGTACCCTGTGATTAGTTACAAAGCCTCCAGCAGCACTGAATGTGCGTTCCGAAAGAACGCTGGATGCAGGACAGGCCAGTACCTCTATTGCATACTGTGCAAGCTCTGGCCAGTGATCCATCCTCAAGACCCAGTAACCCAGAGGATTTTCGGTGGGAAAGGTGTCCAAGTCTGATCTTGCCCCTAGGTATTCCTGCACCATGTAAACCAGACGCTGGTGATGGTTGCTGGAAGCGATCATACCTTGGGGCTGCGTACTAAAAAATTGTCTGAACGCGTCGGTCAGACGGCCACGTTCTCCACCGCTGCTTCTTTGACTGACCGGAGCCTCAGCAACACGTTGTCCAGGACCAGGAATTTGTAACCTCCCAGTCTCTGGGAACGCGTTGCACAGACCTTTCTGCAAGGCCTCCCGAAGATGCTTTATCCTCTGCTCCCTCTGCGATGGCAAGATAAGGTCCGCAACCTTACCCTTGTAATGTGGATCAAGGAGGGTTGCCAGCCAGTAATGATCCCTCTCCTTGATCACATGAATACGAGGATCCTTGCGCAGGCTTTGCAGGATCAGGGAGGCCATGCAGCGTAGGTTTGCTGAGACATTCGGTACAGAGTCCTAAGGGTCACTGAGGACGACATGATCCGCAGCCACCTCCTCCCAGCCACGTACAAGTCAATGGGTGTCTTGGGACTTTAATTGATCCCTTGAAGACTGCTGCTGATGCTGAGTGCTAGGCTCCACCTCTATGCTGACACAATAATCCTCCTCCTCCTCGTTCTCTTCCGGTGTGATAGCCGGGCAAGCAGGAACATTGTTTGGATAAAGGGGGCCTTGAGAGGTAAGCAAGTCCACCTCTTCCTGCCTCTGTTCTGCCTCAAGTGCCCTGTCCATTCTTCCATGTAGCGTGTGCTCCAACAGGTGGACAAGAGGGACAGTGTCACTGATGCATGTACTGTCACTGCTCACCATCCTCGTGGCCTCCTCAAATGGTGCCAGGACAGTGCATGCATCCCTGATCATGGCCCACTGGCGTGGGGAAAAAATCCAAGCTAGCCTGACCCTGTCCTGGTGCCATATTGCAACAGATACTCATTGATGGCCCTCTTCTGCGTGTGCAGCCACTGCAGCATGGCCAACGTAGAGTTCCACCTGGTGGGCATGTCACAGATTAGGCGGTTCTTGGGCAGGTTGTAATCCTTTTGCAGGTCAGTCAGCCGAGCACTGGCATTATATGACCGGCGGAAATGCCCACAGAGTTTCCTGGCCTGCTTCAGGACCTCCTGTAAGCCCGGGTACCTGCCCAAGAACCGCTGCACCACCAAGTTAAGGACGTGAGCCAAACAGGGCACATGGGTCAGTTGTCCCTGTCAGAGGGCGGAGAGGAAGTTGGTGCCATTGTTGGAAACCACCTTTCCTGGCTTAAGCTGGCGTGGCGTCAACCACCTCTGAGCCTGCCTCTGCCGAGCTGACAGAATCTCTGCCCCAGTGTGGCTCCTGTCCCCCAAGCACACCAGCTCAAGCACCGCATGGCATCTTTTTGCCTGCGTACTTGCATAGCCCCTTGAACGCCTACGGAGCACCGCTGGTTCCGAGGACAAAGCACAGGTAGAGGCCATGGAAGAATAATAAGAGGAGGGGGTAGAGGAGAGAGGTGTGTCAGAATCACCAGTAGTAACATTTTGGAGGCGTGGTGGCGGAACAACCTCCAACACTACTGCACCTTGTTCTGCATCCTTCCCAGCTGCCAGCAGAGTCACCCAATGCGCTGTGAAAGATAGGTAACGTCCCTGTCCATGCCTGCTGGACCATGAGTCAGCAGTAATATGCACCTTACCACTGACTGCCCTGTCCAGCGAGGCCAAGACATTGCCTTCCACATGCCGGTAGAGAGCTGGAATCGCCTTCCATGAGAAAAAGTGGCGTTTGGGAACCTGCCACTGAAGAACCGCACATTCAACAAACTCACGGAAGGGGGCAGAGTCTACCAACTGAAAAGGCAGCAGTTGCAGAGCTAGCAATTTAGCCAAGCTAGCATTCAACCGCTGGGCATGTGGATGGCTGGGAGCGAACTTCTTTCGGTGGTGCAGCAGCTGGGGCAGGGAAATTTGCCTAGTTCAATCGAACGCCGGTGTACCGAAAGGAGATTGCCCGCAAGTACTTAGCTGTGACTGTGACACACCTAATTCTACACCTTCATTCCTCTCAGTGCAGGTTTCAGAGAGGACTGAAGGTATAGTGGGGTTGGAGATCCCAGCTGATGAGGAGCAAGGAGAGGTCCGCTTTGTTCTTTGTTGTGGGTCTTTTAGGTACGCCTTCCAAAGGACTGCATTGCAGGTCGACATATGTCTGGTCAAGCATGTGGTGCCCAAGCGGCTGATGTTTTGGCCATGTGAGATACGCTTCAGACATATGTTGCAAATGGCAACGGTGCAATCTGCTGCACACGTCTGAAAAAAGGCCCACACCAAAGATCTTTTTCGAATAACGCGCAGCGCCCTGCACATGCGGAGCTCTGCGGTGTGATGCAGTCGTGTGCTGCCCTTAAGCTGGCCCCTGGAGGGCATCCTGCCTTGTTGGAGATGTGCCTCCTCCTCCTCCTCTCTCCTATCAGGCACCCATGTGGAGTCATTGAACTCATCATACCCTCCCTCCTCATCACTGGAGCAAATCTGGCAGTATGCTGCCGCTGGGGGGAACATGACTGCCAGATAGCAGTCCTTGTTGGGCACCCCCTCTCTCTGGGCTCACGTTACTACCCCCTCTCTCTGGGCTCACGTTACTGCCTTCCTCTAGCTGGGTTTCATCATCGGACCCTTCAAAATGCTGGGCATCCTCCTGGAGCATGTACCCAACACTGTGGTCAAACAGTTCGGGGGACTCCTCATGAGGACATGGTGGGGCTAGGGAAGAAGTGACTGATGCCATTGAGCCATGGGAAGAGGCCGCTTTGGCAGCTGCTTTGCCAGACAAATTACCCTGAGCCTGGGTGAGAGAGGATGAGGAGGATGAGGACGGCTTGTTCATCCACTCTACCAAATCATGGGCATGTTGCGACTCAACATGGCCAGCTGCCAAAAAGGACAAGCGTGTCCCACGCCCACATACTGATGAGGATGCACCGTGTCCACGACCAGCACTGTTGCCTCTAGACACAGAGCCTGCTTGCCCTCCTTTATTGCCTCGAGACTGTCTGCCTCTCTTTGTTTTCCTTCCAGACATACTAATGGCCTGCAGTGAGATGTAGCTACACAAAGGTGGGATGTATATATTGTAAACTTTTGGGGATTATAGCTCCACGGGACCAAGTGCATAAACCGTTGAACTTGAACAAAGGCTTTTATTTGTAAATAAACCAAAAATAAAGCTTCATTCAGCACACAGGAAAAATATAAACACAAAGTCCACTTATCTCCAGCATAAAGTAAAGTCCTGCTTGTCTTCAGCACAAAACAAATTAAAGAAAAGGCACATACAGTTTTTGTAGAGGGGTCTTCGACCTAAAACTTCCAGAGCCCTTGCTGAATCCTTAAACGCTCCCAGCAGACACACAGCTCATCTTCACAGGTGCAATCCCCATACTCCTTTCACAACACCTCTTGCACCACTTCCTGTTTTATGAGCTGTTTCCTGGAAGCCTTTAACCCCCTGTGTGCTGACTCCCAGTGGTCAGGAGTGGAGGCTCTTTCCCACCCGAATATCACTTTAGAGCCACCGAAATTCCAGGCCCCAAATAACTCTCTCTATCAAGGCAAAGAGGACTGCGAGCCAGTCCTCTCTGGACTACTTCTTTTGCCGGGAATTCCTCACCCATTCTGGGTGACTACCTGAACACCATCACCACTCCTTAAAGGACCCAACCTTGGCGTCCTGTACATATCCCCCCCTCTGCCTCAACGCAGAGGTGTTGGAGGCACCACTCGACATCATACAATGGACTCGGGAGAGGGCATCGGCATTCTGATGTTGTCTCCCGGCTCTGTGCTCTACCACGAAATTGAACTCCTGGAGAGAAAGAAACCACCTTGTTACCCTGGCATTGGTGTGCTTGTCTTGCCTCATCCAGGTAAGGGGAGCGTGATCTGACATCAAGCGAAACCTCCTACCTAGGAGGAAATATCGTAGGGAGTCCAAAGCCCACTTGATGGCAAGACACTCCCGCTCTACCACAGCATAGTTTTTCTTAGCTGCCGTCAGCTTCCTACTAAGAAAAACTACGGGGTGCTCTTCCCCATTGATTTCCTGCGACAGGACTGCTCCCAACCCCTCACTTGAAGAGTCTGTCTGTACTACAAAATCCTTTGCGAAATCCAGAGCTACAAGCACCAGATCCTGGCACAATGCCGTCTTAAGCTTTTGAAAAGCTTTCTCAGCCTCAGCATTCCACTTTATCATCACTGACTTTCTGCCCTTGGTCAAGTAAGTCAGCGGTGCAGCAATGGTGGCGAAGTTGGGAACAAACCTCCTATAATAGCCAACTATGCCCAAAAACGCTCTGACCTGCTTCTTGGTTAGGGGATGGGGCCAGTCCTGTATGGCTTCCACCTTACTCATTTGGGGCTTCACCAACCCCCTACCCACAATATACCCTAGGTACTTGGCTTCCTCGACCCCAACGGCACACTTTTCTGGATTGATGGTGAACCCTGCTCTTCTCAAGGAGTCTACGACTTCCTGAACCCGGGGAAGATGGGACTCCCAATCAGTGCTGAAGATGACTATGTCATCTAAGTAGACGGAAGCGTACCGTTGATGTGGACGCAAAGTTTTGTCCATGGCCCTTTGGAACGTGGCAGGGGCAGAGTGTAGACCAAATAGCATCCTTTTGTATTGGAAGTGGCCTTCCGGGGTAGAGAAAGCTGTTTTCTCCCTGGCTTCCTTGGTCAGGGGAATCTGCCAGTACCCTTTTGTGAGGTCCAGCATGGTGATATACCTGGCAGGACCTAACCTCTCAAATAGCTCATCTACCCGTGGCATGGGATATGCATCAAACTTGGAGACTTCATTAAGTTTTCTGAAGTCGTTACAGAAGCGAAGGGTGCCGTTGGGTTTGGGTACCAACACGATTGGACTTGACCACTCGCTCTGTGACTCTTCAATGATTCCAAGTTCGAGCATTCTTTTAACCTCTTCAGATACTGCCACCCTATGAGCTTCTGGGATACGGTAAGGCTTTAACCGGATTTTTACATTGGGCTCGGTTACAATGTCATGGTTGATGACGTTGGTGAGACCGGGCAATCCTGAAAACATGACCCTATTTTTTTGCAGAAACTCTTTTGCTTGCTGGGTTTGGGGTCTAGTTAGGGTGGCAGCAACCTGCACCAGGCCGATCCCTGCATGGTCCCCTGACTGTATCCCTACCACCGCGGATACCTGTTCTCTGTCTCTCCAGGGTTTCAACAAATTTACGTGATAGATTTGGTAGGGTTTTCTTTTCCCTGGCTGGTGTACCTTTTAGTTCACCTCGCTTACTTTCTCTACTACCTCAAACGGGCCTTGCCACTTGGCCAAGAATTTGCTCTCCACCGTGGGTATTAGAACAGCCACTCGGTCTCCTACTTGAAACTGTCTAATTTTAGCCGACCTGTTATACACTCTTCTTTGGGCATCCTGAGCCTTCTGCATGTGCTCCCTCACCAGCGGCATCACCTTAGCCACCCTCTCTCGCATTTGAGAGATATGCTCTACCACGGTTTTATGCGGTGAGGACTCACTTTCCCACGTTTCCTTTACTAGATCGAGCAACCCCCGGGGCCTTCGTCCATACACTAGCTCAAACGGTGAGAAAACCGTGGATGCTTGTGGAACCTCCCGGATGGCAAACAACAAGGCAGGGACTAACATATCCCAATCCTTCCCGTCTTTCTGGACCACTCCTTTCAACATGGACTTTAGAGTTTTATTAAACCTCTCGACTAGGCCATCGGTCTGCGGGTGATAGACGGACGTCCACAACTGCTTAATCTGAAACAGTTTGCACAAGTCCGCCATCACCTTTGACATAAAATTGGTGCCCTGGTCCGTCAACATCTCTTTGGGGAACCCAGTTCGCGAGAACATTCGAAATAACTCCCGGGCAATGGCCTTAGAGGAAGCTTTCCTCAAAGGGATTGCTTCTGGATACCTAGTTGCGTAATCTAGGATGACTAATATGTATTGGTGCCCCCTTGCCGACTTTACCAGGGGTCCCACCAGATCCATAGCGATCCACTCGAATGGGACCTCAATAATTGGCAAGGGTACTAGACGGTTTCTATAGTGGGGCACTGGGGCAGTTAACTGCCAAATGGGACAAGATGCACAATATCTTTTAACCTCGGCCTTCACCCCTGGCCAGTAAAACCGGTCAGTTATCTTGGCCTCTGTTTTTTTCTCCGCCCCCAGGTGTCCTCCCAGTGCATCATTGTGGGCTAGATCAAGGAGCATCCGCCTATACAGTTGGGAAACCAGCAACTGCTCTACAGTTTCCCCTCGGCTCTCAGCTACTCAATATACCAATTCCCCCTTCAACACAAAAATGAGGAAACCTCTGATCTGCCCCTGGCATTTGTAAGACCCCATCAATAACAGAAACCTGCTCTCGAGCATTGATCAAGGTAGGATCCTGTAACTGGGCGGTGCCAAATGCACCCCTGGATACATCCAGGTCTGGATGCACTGGCCTCGAGGATGTTTCCCGATCATCTTCCTCAACCGGAGAGCGCTCCTCATCATCCTCCCCCAGCATAACTTGTAATGGGAAAACTCCCCCCCCTCAGAGATCAACTCGGTTTTGAGACCTGGAACAGGAACATAATCATCCAAATTAGCATTCTCTGTAATTTCATTGTCAGTGACGGGTATCTCCATATTAGAGGGGAGTGTTGTGGGGGTTTCAGGCCCGGACCCCTCAGACTCTGTCCCTTCCAGGCCCAGTGTCCCCAGTTCTCCTGGCAGCCCCGTCTGTACCTGGTTCCACAGTTCGAGAAATAGTGGACAGTCCCGCCCCACTATGTCATGTATTAAACTTTTTACCACCCCAACCTCTTGTGTAACTGAGGTATGGCCATAGGAAACCGTCACCAGGACCAGGGGGTACTCCCTGTTGTCCCCATGGATACACACTACCCGTAGAGTCTTATTTACTGGGCCAAGTCTCCCGACCACCCTGGCATGTACAAGTGTTACCATGCTACCGGAGTCTAGTAGAGCCCTGGCAGGAAGGTGGTTCACCCACACTTCACACTCGAACCGTCCTGCAGCCAGATCAAGATGAGTGGCACACGATCTTTGCACATAGAAGGAGCTTCTCCGACCAGTCCCACAGTCCATAGGCTCCTCCTGCAGCGGGCACTGTGCCCAGGTATGCCCCCAAGACTGACATCGCCAACACTGTAGGTTCCCCATCCTTGGGACAGGAACCAACCTTTGCGGTTCTGCGGAAGATGATGCAGGTTTGCGGGTTTCAATGTCAGGCAGGGCTTCTCTCCTAGGTGCTCTGGCTGGTCTGCTTACCCTTGGTGTGGGTTCCCGACGCTTGGCAGGCCCAAGCAGGTTCTCTACCACGGTATATCTTTCGACCAACTCAACCAGCTGGTCAGCAGTTGCAGGGTCTTCATGGCTTATCCAGCGCTGTAGGTCATCTGGCAGGGACCGCAGGTACCAGTCCATCACCACCCGTTCCAACATTTGTAGGCCCGACAATTTTTCCGGCTGCAGCCATTTTTTCACCAGCTGCACTAGTTTGTGCATTTGGGACCTAGGTGGTCGGTCAGGTTTGTACAGCCAGAGATGCACCCTCTGAGCCTGGATGGCTGTGGTCACTCCCAGGCGGGCCAGGATCTCTGCCTTCAGCCGCTCATAGTTGCTGATGTGCTCAGATGGGAGGTCAAAATAAGCCTTTTGCGGGTCACCGGTGAGGAAAGGGGAGATAATGCCAGCCCATTGGTCACGGGGCCACCCCTCTCTCTCTGCTATCCTTTCAAAGGTAGTGAGAAAGGCCTCTACATCATCACTGGGTGTTAGCTTTTGTAAAAAATGGGTGGCTCTCACGGACACTTGGTTGCCAGCGGAAACGACCGCTTGCTCTCATCCCTGAGCCAGTCGCTGTACTGCCTCCTGCAAGGCAGCCACCTGTGCTTGAGTGGACTCCTGCTGGGCCGTAAACTGGGCGGTTAGCAGCCGTGTGCTTTCCTCATGGCGACGGTTTGCCTCTGCTAAAGCTTGCTGTTGGGTCGCAGTGGCTTGTTGGGTCGCAGTGGCTTGTTGCTGGGTTGCAGTGGCTTGTGCCAAAGCCTTTATGACCTCCTCCATGCCTTTGTCTGTTGTTTGCAATGTCTGAGCTGACTTCACCCAAGACATGCCATAAGCACACTTTCTCTTTAAGTGTCAGTTTGTTTTAAACGTTTTTTGCAGCTGCAAATGCACTTTGCCAGCATCCAAGACACCAGTTGTAAAATTTTGGGGATTATAGCTCCACGGGACCAAGTGCGTAAACTGTTGAACTTGAACAAAAAGGCTTTTATTTGTAAATAAACCAAAAATAAAGCTTCATTCAGCATACAGGAAAAATATAAAAACAAGTCCACTTATCTCCAGCATAAAGTAAAGTCCTGCTTGTCTTCAGCACAAAACAAATTAAAGAAAAGGCACAAACAGTTTTTGTAGAGGGGTCTTCGACCCAGAACTTCCAGAGCCCTTGCTGAATCCTTAAAAGCTCCCAGCAGGCACACAGCTCATCTTCACAGGTGCAATCCCCATACTCCTTTCACAACACCTCTTGCACCACTTCCTGTTTTATGAGCTGTTTCCTGCAAGCCTTTAACCCCCTGTGTGCTGACTCCCAGTGGTCAGGAGTGGAGGCTCTATCCCACCCGAATATCACTTTAGAGCCTCCGAAATTCCGGGCCCCAAATAACTCTCTATCAAGACAAAGAGGACTGCGAGCCAGTCCTCTCTGGACTACTTCTTTTGCCGGGAATTCCTCACACATTCTGGGTGACCTCCTGAACACCATCACCACTCCTTAAAGGGACCACAACCCAAATATTTGTGCTATATAGCACCCGTCCAGGACCCAACCTTGGCGTCCTGTACAATATATATATATATATATTGTGACAGAGCATCCCAGAGAGCCTGGGAAAGTCCTATTCAGGGTTTATACATCCCCCAGGCTCCTCTCATATACATTCAGGGATCTCTGAGCCAGGGTCCAGTTCAGGTGTTGGTTCTCTCCACCAGCTTAATTAAAAGCTCACCTGAGCAGACAGCCTTTGGTCAGCCTGGGAAACACAGACAACGTTGGTTTGTGAGAGCAAGAAGGTTGGTAAAACTTGTTACCCTGTGAATGTGGAAGCTGACAAGCGTTAGGCTTGTCCAGCCTGGTAGTGAGGGCCTGTACATACTGTGTAGTTAGAGCCGAGACACGGCTAGGCTTTTGTTTAGCTATTTTTTCTTCTGTTTGTTTTCAGCACACTGTACAGCACCTGTCATTAGACTTTTTGTATATAGCACCAATAAACAACACTGTTTTCACTGATCCAATGGACTTGGTATCTGTGCCTGCTCATCCCAGGGAGTTTTTGTACCTACTACCTGTCCCCCAGGTTACATATGGTGGAGGCTGCGGGCAGCTGTAGTAAGTTACTACTTAAAAGGCCAGTACCTAAAGTGACAACATGGAGGACCTCCTCAAACAAATGGTGTTGGCAAATGCCGCGTTGCAGCAAGCAAATGCTGCACAACAGCAAACTAACGCTGCATGGCAGCAAGCAAACGCTACACAACAGCAAACTAACGCTGAATTGCGGCAAGCAAACGCTGCACAACAGCAAGCCAACGCTATCGCACAGGAGCAAACCAAGGTGCTGTTCCAACAGATTGGTGCTGTACAGGAGCAATCGCAGAGGCTGTTTGAACAGCTTGCCACTGCTGCAAAAGCGGATAGGAAAACCCTTACTGAGGTTTTGGAGACGCTAGCACAGGGGTCACCTGCGATAATGAAGGATATTGGAGACAAGCCCTCAACCATCCATGTGGGTCGCTTTCTTTCAAAGATGACGGCAGATGATGATCCAGAGGCTTTCCTACTAACATTTGAACGGACCGCTGAGAGGGAAGGTTGGCCCCAAACCCAGTGGGCAGGACTGATCGCCCCCTTACTTTCTGGAGAAGCGCAGAAGGCCTACTATGATCTGGAGTCAGCAGAAGCGGGAGATTATGAGAAGGTCAAGCGGGAAATCCTGGCACGACTTGGCGTTACCTTGGCTGTTCGAGCTCAGCGGGTCCACAGCTGGTTCTTCCAAGAAAAGAGGCCCCCAAGATCGCAGATGTTTGATCTGATCCACCTGGTGCGGAAATGGCTACAGCCGGAGTCCCTGTCTGCGCCACAAATAGTGGAGCGTGTGGTCATGGACCAATTCCTGAGGTCACTGCCAATTCCCCTGCAGAAGTGGGTGAGTCAAGGAGACCCCAAGTCAGCAGACAACCTGGTGGAGCTCGTTGAGAGGTACTTTGCTGCAGAGAACCTGGTCACCACCCCTACAGCCGCACGGACTTTCCATCCAAAACCACGGTCTCCCCAGGCAACCGGTAAGACTGTTCCAGGGGAAGTGGGTGGTAAGCATGGCAAGGAAATAGGGGGGAGGAATTTTGGTGCCAGGACTGAAGTTTGGCGGCCCAAGCAAGGGAAGCCACTGCCTGTCAGCAAACCAGATTGGGGAAACATCAGGTGTTTTCGTTGCCAAGAACTGGGACATGTTGCAGCAAACTGTCCATTAACAGATGAACCAATGCAGTGTGATCTATCTTTTAGAAGGCAGTCTATGTTTGCTGCCGTTTCATGCGCTGCAGTGCCAAATGTGGGAAAACACATGTGTCAAGTGACTATTAATAATAAGCCTATTACGGCCTTGCTGGACTCAGGAAGTCTAGTTACTTTGGTTACAGCTGAGATGGTTGAAACTGTGAATTTTCATGCAAAAAAAAGTTGCTGTGATCTGTGTACATGGGGATACCCGCGAGTATCCAATAGCCACTGTTCAGTTTAAAACTGGCTTAGGTACGGTGACCCATTCGGTCGGACTGGTGCCCCACTTGGTGCACGAGGCTATCATTGGTAGGGACTTCCCTAAGTTTTGGGAACTGTGGGATTGTCCCGACCCAGTCGCAGTACCTAACTCAGTCGCAGAGCCAGAACTCATGGCCATTACTGACCTTGTGAGTTCAGGGGACTCCTCTCAGGGCTCTCCGGGTGATCCTTTCTCAGTTATGGCAGGAGAGCTGGGGGAGCCTGAAGAAGTCCCCACAACCAGTAGAGCTGGACAGCCGTCTGCTGAATCTGAGCCTACGTTAGAGTTTACCGATCTAAATGTGCACAAGGAAAATTTTGGTACGGAACAGAGAAAAGACCCTACCCTTGCCAGGGCCTGGGAAAATGTGGTGGTGGTTGATGGGGTACCTGTCGAACCGGGGGACGGGCCCTGTTTTCCATATTTCTGCAGCAATGAGGATTTACTGTATCGTGTATGTAAAACTAATGATGAAGTGGTTGAACAGTTGGTAGTCCCTAAGCTATACAGACGGGTGGTGTTGGAACTTGCCCATGGGCATTTGCTAGGAGGCCATTTAGGGGTTGAGAAAACCACTGAAAGGGTGTTGCGCAGGTTTTACTGGCCTGGGATATGGAAAAATATTGAATTATTGTCAATCCTGTCCTATGTCAGATGTCAGCCCCCCAACCCCACTTTCGAAGTCCGTTAGTGCCCTTGCCCATTATTGAAGTGCCCTTTGAAAGGATTGCCATGGACCTGGTGGGTCCACTCCCCAAATCTGCCCGCGGTCATCAACATATCCTCGTGATCATGGATTACGCTACCCGTTACCCCGAGGCCGTTCCCGTACGCACTGCATCTGCTAAAAACATTGCCAAAGAGCTGTTTATGGTGTTCAGTCGGGTTGGCATCCCGAAAGAAGTCCTTACAGACCAAGGTACCCCATTCATGTCACGAATAACTAGGGAGCTCTGCAAGTTATTTAAGGTGACGCAGTTGCGTACCTCAGTGTACCATCCTCAAACGGATGGCTTGGTGGAACGCTTCAATAAGACATTAAAGAGTATGTTAAAAAAGGTTGTTGATAAGGATGGGAAAAACTGGGACTTCCTGATACCTTACTTGATGTTCGCCATCAGGGAAGTTCCCCAGTCCTCTACGGGGTACTCTCCATTTGAGCTGCTTTATGGGAGACACCCTCGGGGACTCTTAGACATAGCCAAGGAAACTTGGGAGGGGGAGCAGACACCTCACAAAAGTGTTATTGAGCATATCGCTCAAATGCAGGATAGGATTGCAGCAATCATGCCGGTAGTAAAAGAACATTTACTGCAGGCCCAAGCCGCCCAACAGAGGATATACAACAGGGGGGCCCAACTTCGTGTTTTCTCACCTGGTGACCGGGTCCTCGTGTTAGTTCCCACTGTTGAGAGCAAATTCCTGGCTAAGTGGCAGGGACCCTTTGAAGTAATTGAAAGAGTTGGGGAGGTCAATTACAAGGTGTATCAACCAGGTAAAAGGAAGCCCGAACAGATTTACCACATAAACCTGTTAAAGCCCTGGAAGGATAGACTGGCATTAACTGCCAGGTCTCTCCCGGTAACCCTTAAGGGTACTGAATCCCCTCTGATCCCTGAGGTCACGATTCCAGACACCCTGTCATGTTCCCAGAAACAGGAAGCTAGAGAGTTCCTGATAAGGAAAAAAGAGAAATTTTCAGAGTTGCCGGGCACGACTTCAGCAGTTCAGCATGATATTGTTACTGAACCTGGGGTCCGTGTCAAGCTCAAACCATACCGAATTCCCGAAGCTAGAAGAAAGGACATCAGTGAGGAAGTTAAAAGGATGTTGGAGCTAGATGTTATTGAGGAATCCAATAGTGACTGGTCTAGCCCCATTGTATTAGTCCCAAAACCGGATGGCACTTGGAGGTTTTGTAACGACTTCAGGAAGCTTAATGCGGTAACAAAGTTTGACACATACCCAATGCCCAGGGTTAGGGATGAGCCGAACACCCCCGGGTTCGGTTCGCACCAGAACCTTCGAACGGACCGAAAGTTTGCGCGAATTTTCGAACCCTATTCGTTATAATGGACTCGAACGTTCGAAATCAAAATTGCTAATTACAACGGCCAATATGCATGTTAATGTTATAAAACAGGTTTGGGGACCCGGGTCCTGCCCCAGGGGACATATATCAATGCAAAAAGAAATTTTAAAAACTAAAGTTTTTTCGGGAGCAGTCATTTTAATGATGCATAAAGTGAAAAAAAAAAAAGTGAAATTTTCCTTTAAATATGGTACCTGGGGGGTGTCTAAAGTATGCCTGTGAAGTGGCATGTGTTTCCCGTGTTTAGAACTGTCCTTGCACAAAATGACATTTGTAAAGGAAAAAAAGAAGCCATTTAAAACCACTTGCGGCTTTAATGTCATGTCTTGTCCTGGCCGCCATATGGCTGAAAATCCTTGAGAAAAATGGCATGGCTACCCCATCACCCCCCCCCCCACCCCAGCCCCTTTTGGGTCTTGTATGGATACTAAGGGGGACCCCGCACCCAAAATAAAACCCTATACCTACAACCCTATATACTCTGAACAGCAGTATATAGGTGGTGCAAACAAGACATGGACTGTAGGTTTGTTCTTAAGTAGAATCTGAACAGGTACATTATGAAGTGTAGCTACATCCCAAAAAAAACAATTTTTAAGCTTTTTGGAGAACATAGGGAGGGGTTATCACCCCTGTAACATTTGCTGTCTTTGCACATCTGTTCAGAACATGTCACCTCACTTTCCGTCCCAATGACAAATGTTTTTGGAAAAGTGGGGTTTTAATTGAAACAAGGATTGGTGATAAAGCATCAGTAGAGAGGAGATACCTTTTTCCCAAATTAAATCTAACAGGATAGAATTTTCCTTCCTAGGGGTAGATTTCCTCTCACTTCCTGTTTTCTCTTGCCGTTTGCAAGTAGGAGTCGTTTGTAAGTTGGATGTTTGAAAGTAGGGGCCTGCCGTATATACTCTGCAGAAATTTGCCCTATTAGATGTTGGTGTAGCCACAAGACTGGTGGGCACAGGAATGGGCCCTGCTGTGAGTTAATATATCAAGATTTGTACTTGCATGCACCTGTTGAACCGGGCAGAAAAATTGGGCCTTTGGTGGTGGTGGTGGTGGTGGTGGTGGACGGTGTTGCCACAAGACTGTAAGCCCTCACAGTTACTCTTGGTGGGTGCAGGAATGGGCCCTGCTGTGAGTTATTAGATCAAGATTTGTAATTGCATGCACCTGTTGAACAGGGCAGAAAAATTGGGCCTTTGGTGGTGGTGGTGGTGGTGGACGGTGTTGCCACAAGACTGTAGGCCCTCATAGTTACTCTTGGTGGGCGCAGGAATGGGCCCTGCTGTGAACTTTTAGATCAAGATTTGTAATTACACGCCCCTGTTAAACAGGGGCTGAAAAATTGTGCCTTAGGCATTGGTGCTGGTGCCACAACACTGCAACCCCTCACAGATACTGTACTTGGAGCACAGCAGTCACACCTGTTGCGAAGCATCTTTTTAAAAAATTGTAATTACACGCCCCTGTTATACAGGGGCTGAAAAATTGTGCCTTAGGCACTGGTGCTGGTGCCACAACACTGCAACCCCTCACAGATACTGTACTCTGAGCACAGCAATGAGACCTGTTGCAAAGCATTGCCTAAAAATTGTAATTACACGCCCCAACAGGGGCTGAAAAATTGTGCCTTAGGCACTGGTGCTGGTGCCACAACACTGCAACCCCTCACAGATACTGTACTCTGAGCACAGCAGTCACACCTGTTGCGAAGCATCTTTTTAAAAAATTGTAATTACACGCCCCTGTTATACAGGGGCTGAAAAATTGTGCCTTAGGCACTGGTGCTGGTGCCACAACACTGCAACCCCTCACAGATACTGTACTCTGAGCACAGCAATGAGACCTGTTGCAAAGCATTGCCTAAAAATTGTAATTACACGCCCCAACAGGGGCTGAAAAATTGTGCCTTAGGCACTGGTGCTGGTGCCACAACACTGCAACCCCTCACAGATACTGTACTCTGAGCACAGCAGTCACACCTGTTGCGAAGCATCTTTTTAAAAAATTGTAATTACACGCCCCTGTTATACAGGGGCTGAAAAATTGTGCCTTAGGCACTGGTGTGGTGGCATGGATCATTGAGGAGGAGGAAGAGGATAGTCAGTGAACATAACAGGACAGTCACTCAGCATCAGCATAGGCAGTCTTGAAGGGATGTGACATTATAAATTATTCCGTTATATCCGCTTCAGGTGTCTGGTAGCTGGTGGTGATCCAAGACTGATTCATTTTTATGAAGGTCAGTCGATCAACCGAGTCGGTGGACAGGCGCACCCTATGATCGGTGACAAATCCTCCAGCAGCACTGAATGTGCGTTCGGAAAGAACGCTGGATGCAGGACAGGCCAGTAGCTCAATTGCATACTGTGCAAGCTCTGGCCAGTGATCCATCCTCAGGACCCAGTAAGCCAGAGGATTTTCGGTGGGAAAGGTGTCCAAGTCTGACCTTGCCCCTAGGTATTCCTGCACCATGTATATCAGACGCTGGCAATGGTTGCTGGAACCGATCATACCTTGGGGCTGCGGACTAAAAAATTGTCTGAACGCATCGGTCAGACGTCCACCTTCCCCACCGCTCCTTCTGCTACTGACCAAAGCCTCAGCAACTCGTCGTCCAGGACCAGGAGTTTGTAACCTCCCAGTTTCTGGGAACGCGTTGCACAGACCTTTCTGCAAGGCCTCCCTGAGATGTCTCATCCTCTGCTCCCTCTGCGACGGCAAGATAAGGTCCGCAACCTTACCCTTGTACCGTGGATCAAGGAGAGTGGCCAGCCAGTAATGGTCACTCTCCTTGATCCGAAGAACACGAGGATCCTTCCGCAGGCTTTGCAGGATCAGGGAGGCCATGCAGCGTAGGTTAGCTGAGGCATTCGGTCCGGAGTCTTCTGGGTCACTGAGGATGACATGATCGCCAGCCACCTCCTCCCAGCCACGTACAAGTCCACTGGTTTGTTGGGACTGTACATCATCCCTAAAAGACTGCTGCTGCTGAGTGCCAGGCTCCACCTCCATGCTCACACAATCCTCCTCCTCCTCCTCCTCCTCTTCCTGTGTGATGGGTGGGACAGAAGGAACATTGTCTGGATAAAGGGGGCCTTGAGAGACAAGGAAGTCCTCCTCTTCCTGCCTCTGTTCTGCCTCAAGTGCCCTGTCCATTATCCCACGCAGCGTATGCTCCAACAGGTGGACAAGAGGTACAGTGTCACTGATGCATGCACTGTCACTGCTCACCATCCTCGTGGCCTCCTCAAATGGTGAGAGGACAGTGCATGCATCCCTGATCATGCTCCACTGGCGTGGGGAAAAAAAGCCAAGCTCCCCTGACCCTGTCCTGGTGCCGTAGTCGCAAAGGTACACATTGATGGCCCTCTGCTGCGTGTGCAGTCGCTGCAGCATGGCCAACGTTGAGTTCCACCTGGTGGGCATGTCACATATTAGGCGGTTCTTGGGCAGGTTCAGCTCCTTTTGCAGCTCAGTCAGCCGAGCACTGGCATTATAAGATCGGCGGAAATGCACACAGACTTTCCTGGCCTGCCTCAGGACATCCTGTAAGCCTGGGAACCTGCCCAAGAACCGCTGCACCACCAGGTTGAGGACGTGAGCCATACAGGGCACATGGGTGAGCTGCCCCTGTCGCAGGGCGGAGAGGAGGTTGGTGCCATTATCAGAAACGACCATTCCTGGCTTAAGCTGGCGTGGCGTCAACCACCTCTCGGCCTGCCCCTGCAGAGCTGCCAGAACCTCTGGCCCAGTGTGGCTCCTGTCCCCCAAACACACCAGCGCAAGCACGGCATGGCATCTTTTTGCCTGCGTACTCGCGTAGCCCCTTGTACGCCTACGGAGCACCGCTGGTTCCGAGGACAGAGCACTCGAAGAGGACATGGAGGAAGAAGAAGAGGAGGGGGTGGAGGAGAGAGGTGTGTCACAACCAGTAGTAGCATTTTGGAGGCGTGGTGGCGGAACAACCTCCAACACTACTGCACCTTGTCCTGCATCCCTCCCAGCTACCAATAGAGTGACCCAATGGGCCGTGAAAGAAAGATAACGTCCCTGTCCATGCCTGCTGGACCATGAGTCAGCGGTAATATGCACCTTACCGCTGACCGCCCTGTCCAGCGAGGCATGGACATTGCCTTCCACATGCCAGTAGAGAGACGGAATCGCCTTCCGTGAGAAAAAGTGGCGTTTGGGAACCTGCCACTGAGGAACCGCACATTGAACAAACTCACGGAAGGGGGCCGAGTCTATCAACTGAAAAGGCAGCAGTTGAAGTGCTAG
This sequence comes from Rana muscosa, assembly GCA_029206835.1. Lineage (NCBI taxonomy): Eukaryota > Metazoa > Chordata > Amphibia > Anura > Ranidae > Rana > Rana muscosa. The sequence goes on from CM055122.1 coordinate 1,216,898,324, forward strand.
CAATTTAGCCAAGCTAGCATTCAACCGCTGGGCATGTGGATGGCTGGGAGTATACTTCTTTCGACGGTCCAGCAGCTGGGGCAGGGAAATTTGCCTGCTACAATCGGACGTCGGTGTACTGCAAGTACTTGGTTGTGACACACCTAATTCTACACCTTCAGTCCTCTCAGAGCAGCTTTCAGAGAGGACTGAAGATATAGTGGGGATGGAGATCCCAGCTGATGAGGAGCAAGGAGAGGTCCGCTTTGTTCTTTGGTGTGGGTCTTTTATGTGTGCTTGCCAACGAGCTGCATGGCAGGTCGACATATGTCTGCTCATGCTTGTGGTGCCCAAGCGGCTGATGTTTTGGCCACGCGAGATACGCTTGAGACAAATATTGCAAATAGCAGTGGTGCGATCTGATGCACTCGTCTCAAAAAAGGCCCACACCAAAGAACTTTTGTGATAACGTGCAGAGGCAGCGCCCTGCACAGGCGGAGCTCTGCGGTGTGGTACAGTTGCTGTGCTGGCCTCTAGCTGGCCTCCAGGGGGCATCCTGCCTCGTTGGACATGTGACGCTGCATCCTCCTCCTCCTCTCTCCCTTCAGGCACCCACGTGGAGTCAGTGACCTCATCATCCCCTCCCTCTTCACCACTAGAGCAAACCTGGCAGTAAGCTGCAGCTGGTGGAACACTACTGCCAGATTGCTGTCCTTCAGCATCCCCTCTCTCTGCGCGCACACTACTGACTTCCTCAAGCTGGGTATCATCATCCGAGCCTTCGAATCGTTGGGCATCCTCCTGGAGCATGTACCCAACACTGTGCTCAAACAGTTCGGGGGACTCCTCAGGAGGACATGGTGGGTCTAGGGAAGGGGTGGCTGATGATGCCATTGAGTACGCGTTGGCAGCTGCTCTGCCAGTACCCTGAGCCTGGGTGAGAGAGGATGAGGAGGATGAGGAGGGCTTGGTCATCCATTCTACCAAGCCTTCGGCATGATGCGGCTCCACATGTCCAGCTGCCGAAAACAAAGACAAGCGTGTCCCATGGCCACGTGCTGATGACGATGCACGACCACGTCCACGGCCAGCACTGTTGTCTCTAGAAACAGAGCCTGCCTGCCCTGTGTTCTTGCCTCGGCACGCTCTGCCTCTCCTTGGCGGTCTTCCAGCCATTGTAGTCGGTAGTGTATATAGTATAAAAAATAGAACTCCTATGTGTGCTCACAACACACTGTAGGTCCTATGGGTGCTGACACTAACACACTATAGGTACTATGTGTGCTGCTGACAAGAAAATATAGGAGCTCTGTTTGCTGCCACTAACACACTAGAAGTCCTATGGGTGCTGCTGAGAAGAAAATATAGGAGCTCTGTGTGATGCCACTAACACACTAGAAGTCCTATGGGTGCTGCTGAGATGAAAATATAGGAACTCTGTGTGATGCCACTAACACACTAGCAGTCCTATGGGTGCTGCTGAGAAGAAAATATAGGAGCTCTGTTTGCTGCCACTAACACACTAGAAGTCCTATGGGTGCTGCTGAGAAGAAAATATAGGAGCTCTGTTTGCTGCCACTAACACACTAGAAGTCCTATGGGTGCTGCTGAGAAGAAAATATAGGAGCTCTGTTTGCTGCCACTAACACACTAGAAGTCCTATGGGTGCTGCTGAGAAGAAAATATAGGAGCTCTGTTTGCTGCCACTAACACACTAGAAGTCCTATGGGTGCTGCTGAGAAGAAAATATAGGAGCTCTGTTTGCTGCCACTAACACACTAGAAGTCCTATGGGTGCTGCTGAGAAGAAAATATAGGAGCTCTGTGTGATGCCACTAACACACTAGAAGTCCTATGGGTGCTGCTGAGAAGAAAATATAGGAGCTCTGTTTGCTGCCACTAACACACTAGAAGTCCTATGGGTGCTGCTGAGAAGAAAATATAGGAGCTCTGTGTGATGCCACTAACACACTAGAAGTCCTATGGGTGCTGCTGAGAAGAAAATATAGGAGCTCTGTTTGCTGCCACTAACACACTAGAAGTCCTATGGGTGCTGCTGAGAAGAAAATATAGGAGCTCTGTTTGCTGCCACTAACACACTAGAAGTCCTATGGGTGCTGCTGAGAAGAAAATATAGGAGCTCTGTTTGCTGCCACTAACACACTAGAAGTCCTATGGGTGCTGCTGAGAAGAAAATATAGGAGCTCTGTGTGATGCCACTAACACACTAGAAGTCCTATGGGTGCTGCTGAGAAGAAAATATAGGAGCTCTGTTTGCTGCCACTAACACACTAGAAGTCCTATGGGTGCTGCTGAGAAGAAAATATAGGAGCTCTGTTTGCTGCCACTAACACACTAGAAGTCCTATGGGTGCTGCTGAGAAGAAAATATAGGAGCTCTGTTTGCTGGCACTATAACACAGTAGAAGTCCTATGGGTGCTGCTGAGAAGAAAATATAGGAGCTCTGTTTGCTGCCACTAACACACTAGAAGTCCTATGGGTGCTGCTGAGAAGAAAATATAGGAGCTCTGTGTGATGCCACTAACACACTAGAAGTCCTATGGGTGCTGCTGAGAAGAAAATATAGGAGCTCTGTTTGCTGCCACTAACACACTAGAAGTCCTATGGGTGCTGCTGAGAAGAAAATATAGGAGCTCTGTTTGCTGCCACTAACACACTAGAAGTCCTATGGGTGCTGCTGAGAAGAAAATATAGGAGCTCTGTTTGCTGCCACTAACACACTAGAAGTCCTATGGGTGCTGCTGAGAAGAAAATATAGGAGCTCTGTTTGCTGCCACTAACACACTAGAAGTCCTATGGGTGCTGCTGAGAAGAAAATATAGGAGCTCTGTGTGATGCCACTAACACACTAGAAGTCCTATGGGTGCTGCTGAGAAGAAAATATAGGAGCTCTGTTTGCTGCCACTAACACACTAGAAGTCCTATGGGTGCTGCTGAGAAGAAAATATAGGAGCTCTGTTTGCTGCCACTAACACACTAGAAGTCCTATGGGTGCTGCTGAGAAGAAAATATAGGAGCTCTGTGTGATGCCACTAACACACTAGAAGTCCTATGGGTGCTGCTGAGAAGAAAATATAGGAGCTCTGTTTGCTGCCACTAACACACTAGAAGTCCTATGGGTGCTGCTGAGAAGAAAATATAGGAGCTCTGTTTGCTGCCACTAACACACTAGAAGTCCTATGGGTGCTGCTGAGAAGAAAATATAGGAGCTCTGTTTGCTGCCACTAACACACTAGAAGTCCTATGGGTGCTGCTGAGAAGAAAATATAGGAGCTCTGTTTGCTGCCACTAACACACTAGAAGTCCTATGGGTGCTGCTGAGAAGAAAATATAGGAGCTCTGTGTGATGCCACTAACACACTAGAAGTCCTATGGGTGCTGCTGAGATGAAAATATAGGAACTCTGTGTGATGCCACTAACACATTAGAAATCCTATGGGTGCTGCTGAGAAGAAAATATAGGAGCTCTGTTTGCTGCCACTAACACATTAGAAGTCCTATGGGTGCTGCTGAGAAGAAAATATAGGAGCTCTGTGTGATGCCACTAACACACTAGAAGTCCTATGGGTGCTGCTGAGAAGAAAATATAGGAGCTCTGTTTGCTGCCACTAACACACTAGAAGTCCTATGGGTGCTGCTGAGAAGAAAATATAGGAGCTCTGTTTGCTGCCACTAACACACTAGAAGTCCTATGGGTGCTGTTGGGGTGCAATGCTGTGCTAACAGCACTGCGGTTGGTACTACTGCAATACTGTACTAACAGTAAGCACGCACCAGACTAATCCCCAGCAGCAGCTAATAACACACTAACTGTGCAATCAGCAGCAATGAACGATCAATGACTTAGGTAGCAATGGTTTAGCAAAGAAATAGCCAATGGTTTAGCAAAGAAGAGCAAATCTTTCAGTATCAAGCAAAGACAGAATCAGCAGACTAATCTCTCCTAAAGCCGGAACTCATGTGACCGGGGCCGATGGCGTGGCGGCCTTTTAAATGGTGGGGCGTGTACTAAAGCCCCTGAGCTGTAATTGGCTACAGGCGTCCTGCCTGTAGCCAATTATTGCTCTCCGAGTTTCGGGCGCTGTGATTGGCCAAGCATGCGGGGTCACAGTGCATGCTTGGCCAATCATCAGCCAGCAATGCACTGCGCCGGCCGCGCCGGCCGCAATGCATTGCGGGGCCGCTCGCATCACACGAATGTGATGCGAACGGCCCAAATAGTTCTGGGCTCGACGAGCGAGCGAACGCCCGATGCTCGATTCGAACATGGGTTCGAATCGAGCACCGGGCCCATCCCTACCCAGGGTAGACGAGCTTATAGACCGACTTGGCAAGGCCCGTTATCTGACCACTTTGGACTTGACCAAAGGATATTGGCAAATACCCCTGACTGGTAGGGCCAAAGAAAAGACTGCATTTGTGACCCGGAGGGGTCGTTTCAGTATAAGAAAATGCCTTTTGGGTTGCAAAATGCCCCTGCAACATTTCAGAGGGCTATGGACAGGACCCTAAGACCTCACCGACAGTATGCTGCAGCCTATCTGGACGACATAGTGGTGCATAGCACTGACTGGAGTCTCACTTGCCCCGTGTCCAGGCTGTCCTGGATTCCCTTTTCAAAGAAGGGTTTACGGCAAATCCCAAAAAATGTGCCATTGGGCTAGAGGAAGCCAGGTATTTGGGCTACACTATTGGCCGGGGTGTCATAAAGCCCCAGGTGAATAAAATAGAAGCCATCCAGGAGTGGCCACGTCCTGCAAACAAGAAGCAGGTCAGGGCCTTTCTTGGCATTGCAGGGTACTATAGAAGATTCATCCCAAATTTCGCAACTATAGCTGCCCCACTGACAGACCTTACAAAAGGGAAACCCTCCGTAATGGTGAAATGGTCTCCAGTAGCAGAAGAGTCTTTTCAAGTACTGAAGAAGGCTCTTTGTGCACAGCCAATCCTATACTCCCCCGATTTCTCCAAAAACTTTGGTCCAGACGGATGCATCTGATGTGGGTATCGGGGCAGTACTTTCACAGGTACACAATGGGGAAGAACACCCTGTGGTGTACTTAAGCAGAAAGCTCAATGACCATGAAAAGAAGTACGCAGTCATTGAAAAGGAGTGTCTGGCCATAAAGTGGGCCGTGGATGCGCTCAGGTACTACTTGTTGGGGCGCCAGTTTGAGTTGATAACTGACCATGCTCCCCTGAAATGGATGGCCCAAAAGAAGGAGACTAATAGGCGGGTGAACCGGTGGTTTTTGGCCCTACAAGACTACGCCTTTACAGTAAAACACAGGCCAGGTGTTGAGATGGGGAATGTAGATGCCCTCTCCCGTGTTCACTCCTGTTGGGCTACAGGTGTTCCAACCCTGGGGTTGAAACAAGGGGGGAGGATGTGTGACAGAGCATCCCAGAGAGAGCCTGGGAAAGTCCTATTCGGGGTTTATACATCTCCCAGGCTCCTCTCATATACATTCAGGGATCTCTGAGCCAGGGTCCAGTTCAGGTGTTGGTTCTCTCCACCAGCTTAATTAAAAGCTCACCTGAGCAGACAGCCTTTGGTCAGCCTGGGAAACACAGACAACGTTGGTTTGTGAGAGCAAGAAGGTTGGTAAAACTTGTTACCCTGTGAATGTGGAAGCTGACAAGCGTTAGGCTTGTCCAGCCTGGTAGTGAGGGCCTGCACATACTGTGTAGTTAGAGCCGAGACACGGCTAGGCTTTTGTTTAGCTATTTTTTCTTCTGTTTGTTTTCAGCACACTGTACAGCACCTGTCATTAGACTTTGTATATAGCACCAATAAACAACACTGTTTTCACTGATCCAATGGACTTGGTATCTGTGCCTGCTCATCCCAGGGAGTTTTTGTACCTACTACCTGTCCCCCAGGTTACAATATGTACAATATATATATATATATATATATATATATATATATATAATGCAGCTATCAGACTCCACTGCCTGCTGTGGTATTAGTATTAGAAAAGCAGCAAGTCTTCAGTTAGTTTTAGGTGAACACTGTGCAGAGGACACAGTACACTAACTGAAAATGCTAGCAGCTCTCTGCCTGTGGTTTTAATACGAGAACACCACAAATTTTATTCAGGCTCCTTTAAGTGAACGCTCTGCAAAGGACAGAAGTACTGGAGTACACTACATAAAATTAATGCAGCACTATGCCTGTGGTTTTATTATGAGAACACCCCTAACTGTATTCAGGTAAGCTTTAGGTGAAAGCTATGCAAAGCACACAGTACACTAAGTGAAACTCTGCTGCAGCTAGCACAATCACCTGCCTTCCTGTCACAGTATAGAGAACAGCAGTAACGGATCTAGCCCAACTAAATACAGTGTATAAATATATATACAACACATAGGATGCATATATATCCTCTACACACTGTAACAGCAGCTAACTGACTCGCCTGCCTTTTCTATCTAACTCAATATAAATGACACTGTCTCTCTCTCTGTAACTCTCTCTTTCACAAACGCCAACACACTACACAAGGCCGACTTCCAGGTGGCCTTATATAGTGTGGGGCGTGTACCTACTCCTCTGAGCCATGATTGGCCAAAGCCACCCTGGCTTTGGCCAATTATGGCTCTCCGTTATTACCGCGCTGTGATTAGCATAAAACATGCGGGTCATAGTGCATGCTTGGCCAATCATCAGCCAGCAATGCACTGCGATGCCGCAGTGAATTATGGGCCACTCGAATTTGGCGCGAACGGCCCATAATGTTCGATCTTCGTCGAACGATCGAACAGCTGATGTTCGAGTCGAACATGGGTTTGACTCGAACATGAAGCTCATCCCTAGTACATATTAATGATATGAAATAATCTTATCTTTGAAATAATCCGATAACATTCATAAATAAATTATAGAATGATAAATGAAGTAATTAAACCTTGTTGAACAGTAATATAACATAAAAATAGTAGATAATAACAGTGTTAGTGGATAAATATATTTTAAATTATTTACGGTAGAAATGGGAAGAATATATAATTTGAAGGTAAATAGTTCAATAAGAATAAAAAGGTCCTAGATATGTATAACAAATGTAGTTTATAACTGTTATAAGAAAAAGAATATATCATATTACCATTTTGCTTATGAAAATAAAGGAAAAAATAAAAATAAAGAGAAAGGTAGAAAACTGAAAAAATAAAAGCAAGGAAAAAACAGGTGGAATGGAATCCAAGTAAGAAAGACAGACATTCCGGGGTTTCTATAAGAACAAAGAAAGAATAATATATAAAATAATTAATAAAGTATAATACAAATAATCTATTACCAAGGTCGCATAAGGGAATTATCTAGATCGGTAGGGTGGAAATATGTCATCCATGGAGTCCATACTGTCTCGAACATATGGATGTTATCGTTGGAAATTGCTTCTGAGTTTGAAAGGATCATAGCTTGGTTTACTCTATTTTTGGTTTCAGATACCATTAAGAATGAGGTCTTCCAAGCTTTAGTGATGGTCTGTTTTGCGGCCGTGGTGATCTGCAGTAGGAGTTTAAATTGATTATTAGAAATATGGTCCGGTTTTAAATTAAAAATTGCAATTGTAGGATCAGGATTAATAGATTTCTTAAATATTTTAGAAAGCATAAGGAAAACGTATTTTCAAAATTTTTTTGCTACCGGACAATCCCAAAATATATGAATGTGTGTCCCCAAAGCACCGCAGCTGCGAAAGCAGAGGGGGGAATATTGGGGACCATATTTTGGAAGTCTAATTGGAACCACATACCAATGCATGAGTAGGGATGAGCTTCGAGTTCGAGTCGAACTCATGTTCGACTCGAACATTGCCTGTTCGCCAAACAGCGAACAATTTGGGGTGTTCGCGGCAAATTCGAAAAGCCGCGGAACACCCTGTAAAAGTCTATGGGAGAAATCTAAAGTGCTAATTTTAAAGGCTTATATGCAAGTTATTGTCATAAAAAGTGTTTGGGGACCCGGACATGTATCAGTGCAAAAAAAAGTTTTAAAAACTGCAGTTTTTTCGGGAGCAGTGATTTTAATAATGCTTAAAGTGAAACAATAAAAGTACTATAATGAATTGTCGGCTCCCGGCAATACAGAGAAAAGTCATTGATAAAAAAAAAAAAAAAAATGCATGGGGGTCCTCCCAAATTCAATTACCAGGCCCTTCAGGTCTGGTATGGATATTAAAGGGAACCCTGCGTCAAATTTAAAAAAAAGACGTGGGGTTCCCCCCAAATATCCATACCAGACCCTTCAGGTCTGGTATGGATTTTAAGGGGAACTCCACGCCAAATAAAAAAAAAAATGGCATGGAGTTCCCCCCAAAAATCCATACCAGACCCTTTATCCGAGCAAGCAACCTGGCAGGCCGCAGGAAAAGAGGGGGAGATGAGAGGGGTATCTGGGGTCCCCTTTGTTAAAGGAGTCTTCCAGATTCCAATAAGCCCCCTGCCCGCAGACCCCCACAACCACCGGGCAAGGGTTGTGGGGATGAGGCCCTTGTACCTATCAACATGGGGACATCCTCCCCATGTTGAGGGCATGTGGCCTGGTACGGTTCAGGAGGGGGGGCGCTCTCTCGTCCCCCCTCTTTTCCTGCGGCCTGCCAGGTTGCGTGCTCAGATAAAGGGTCTGGTATGGATTTCTGGGGGAACTCCACGCCATTTTTTTTTACATTTGGGGTGGAGTTCCCCTTAAAATCCATACCAGACCTGAAGGGCCTGGTATGGATATTTGGGGGAACCCCACGCATTTTTTTTTTAAATTGCGGCAGGGTTCCCCTTAATATCCATACCAGACCTGAAGGGCCTGGTAATTGAATTTGGGGGGACCCCACGCTTTTTTTTTTTTTTTTATTATCAATGACTTTTCTATGTATTGCCGGGAGCCGACAATTCATTATAGCCGCGAGTGAGTTTTAAATTACTTTTTTTCTTTCAGAAATGACACTTTGTGCAGGGACAGTTCTAAGCACGGGAAACAAGCGCGACTTTACAGGCATACTATACACACTCCCTAGGTACTAAATTTAAAGGAATATTTCACCTTAATTGTTTCACTTTAAGCATTATTAAAATCACTGCTCCCGAAAAAACGGCTATAATGAATTGTCGGCTCCCGGCAATACATAGAAAAGTCATTGATAAAAAAAATAAAAAATGCGTTGGGATTCCCCCAAATTCAATTACCAGGCCCTTCAGGTCTAGTATGAATATTAAGGGGAATCCTGACGCAAATTTAAAAAAAAATGCGTGCGGTTCCCCCCAAATATCCATACCAGGCCCTTCAGGTCCGGTATGGATTTTAAGGGGAACTCCACCCCAAATTTAAAAAAAAATGGTGTGGAGTTGCCCGGTGATTGTGGGGGTCTGCGGGCAGGGGGCTTATCATTTTTATCAATGACTTTTCTATGTATTGCCGGGAGGCGACAATTCATTATAGAGAGTAAAACTTTGCGCTTAAAAAGTCCAATTTGTGGAAATCAATTCAGTATCTCAGCGAAAGTTCATATATTCCTTCCACAGAAACTTGAATCTCAAACAATACCAGCTGACAGGTGCAATGAATGCTTACCAGATTAAAAGCCTTTTAGCACAGATGGCTTATACCCAGCCAGGGCCTTTATCCCAGTGGGAGATCACAAAATCCTCTGTGGATGATGACGACTCTCACAACAAAAAGTGATTGATTCCTAGATCCCACGGGCTTCATATAGTGGCATAAATTTCATGGCATAGTAGTGGATTAGACAGAAAAAACAACAATAGCGTAATACTGTTATGGATCACACCAGGTGCCTATATCTTGAAGCAATAGGCACCAATTGTTTAGACAACACCCGTGACTGAAAAACAACCAGTGCACCACCACAGGGAAAGCCTGCTTACCAGATGCCTTTAGTTGTTGGGCATGTGGCCAAACCCAGCCAGGGCCTTTGGGGAGAACCGTCCACTAAGATTGAAAGACTGCTCTAATCTTCAGACACCCCGCACACGTCCGTAGTGTCGTATTAGATGTTAACGGAATCACCCAAAGGAGGAAAGATAGTGGACCATAGTGTGAATCCATTTAAATATTTACTAAAATAATTAGAACCACACTTACAGTTATGTAGAAAATAAGAAGCAATAAAAAATAAAGCCGGCCGGCTCCTAGATCAACCCCGTCCAGACACGATAATACAGTGACGTCAGCACGCTCCTAGTCCTCAGACGCATTTCGTCATATCTGACATTCTCAATGAGGGACGGGTGGCGTGCTGACTCACCGCTACTTGTACCCTCCCACCTCGGTCTGAGTCCCGGACATGAGATCGTATTCGCCATTTTGGATATGGGCGAACTTGCCAAACGTGATGATTCTAAATATATAAGGTCGCAAACAACATCTTGATTGCGGGCAATTATACCCAAAAATCTATGTAATCGCTACCTGCATTCATCAGAAAATCTCGAACGGAAAGCATGTCACCGATCGAGGTCACGATCACCATCTTGTATATGGGCAATTATGCCTAACTATCTAGATAGTCACCAACCTTATCTGTGAGCTAATCCCGGACGGAAATATCATATTATATCATTAGCAAGCAAGGCCAACGATCGAGGCAAACAAAAAAAGAAGAAGAAATATAAAGTAAAAACTTTGCTGCACAAAAAATTTGTCTAGCACTATGCTCGTCCTTATGACTTTAATACTGCCTTTCAAAGCAATCCCAAAAAAGGACTTTAATAGTGCTTTTCAAAGCAGTCTCTAAATAGACTATCTAAATGGATGGATACCATAAAGATTAATATTTTGAAAATATATACATTATATATATATATATATATATATATATATATATATATATATATAAAAATTGTGAATAGTGATAAACACATAATTATAATTAAACGTGACTAAAAATAAAAATAAATTACCAATAAACATTAATCGTTAATTATTAATTGCCAAAAATAAGTGTGCAATCTAAACACCTATGTGAAATTATATTTAATTTTTATTTAATTAAAAATAAAAATATATTATATAATTATTGGAGTGTGAATTTTTTTTAAAATTAACTGATAAATTCTATATTTTTCATTCAATAAATTAATTTATCTATATTATATAAAAATATTTAAATTAAGTGCAATATTAAATACTTAAATAAATATACAATAAGTGTAATAGTGAATATAAATAAATATATATATATATATATATATATATAAACCGGGCAGATCATATTAACCCTATTATGCATATCTCGACTGTATAGTAAATACAATCCCAAAAGATACTAATGGTATATAATCCATTCATGAAAAAAATGTGTCATTTCAGACACCCCATATCTGGATGGAACCTGACAGAATCAAAAATTTATAAAAGCAAAAATATAGATATTAAATTTAAAAATAACTTAAAAAATTACTTTTAAAATTGTTCATCTTAATGACCCCCATACGTGACTCAGACCAAGTTTACATATCCATATGATCTAAAATCACGAGTTGTCTATAAAAGCATTTACATCTACATCATTGTTTAACCCATATGGCACATAGGTCCTAACCTTATGTATCCATGACATTTCGAGCTTTGAAATTTGGGCTAAACTTGTCTTTGCCCAGAAAGAGGGTATTAGAAGGATCCTTTTTATGAACAAGCAAGTAGTGCTTGGATACCGAGTGGTTCTTGAACCCAAATTTGATGTTGGTTATGTGCTCGTTTAATCGGACCTGAAGGGGGCGTTTCGTCCTCCCTATATATTGTAGTCCACATGGACACTGAAGTAAATAGACTACCCCGACAGTCGCACAAGTTATGAAGGGCTTAATATGATATTCTTGGGTGCTAGTAGAAGTAAACCTAGTGGTACTGCGATGTGTACAACTATTGAATGAGCACACCCTACATCTCTGGCATTTGTAATAGCCAGTTAGTTGATTAAAGAACGTTAATCCTCTAATAGGTGGGTCCAAAATGTTTGGAGCCACTCTGTTCTTTAGTGAAGGTGCTCCCTTAAATACAACAAAAGGCTTCTCAGGCAGAATAGCCTTCAAAATATGATCATTTTTGGCTATATGCCAATGTTTGGAAACCATCTGCTGGATGTTTCTAGACTGCAAAGAATAGGTGGTCACGAACGGAACTCCTCGTGAGGAAGGAACTAGTTCAGGACGTGGTCGGTCTACCAAGAGGTCTTCCCTATTGAGTAAATCTACAGAGTTCAGTACCTCTCTTAGGGACACTTCTGAGTACCCTTTTTCCATAAACCTCTGAGTGAGAACATCTGCCTGGGATAGGAATTCCTCTTGAGTCTCAAGTACTGGCTTTTAGGAACCGACTTGAGCCAGGGTCTATGGTGACAACTATCTACAGGTATGTATGAGTTTCTATCTGTAGATTTAAAGTAAGTAGCCGTAACCAATCTATCCCCTTCTCTCCGGATGGTTAGATCCAAAAAGTTGATCTCCAATTCACTTGATTCATATTTGAGCTCAATACCCCTATCATTTTCATTTAAGGAAGACATAAATGTCTCTAGTGATGAAACATCTCCATCCCATAGGAGGAGGATGTCATCTATATACCTCGCCCAGAGAGTTAACTGAGGCGTATTACGGGAATAGATGGCATCCTCCTCCCACCTGGCCATAAATAAATTAGCCAGACTGGGGGCATATTTAGCCCCCATAGCAATACCACGACACTGTCTATAGTATTGACCACCGAACCAGAAGTAATTGTGGGTCGCTGCGTATTCTAAAAGTTCCATCAAAAATATTAATTGTTCCTCTGGTAATCCAGAGTCTCGGCTTAAAAAGCCAGAGACAGCCTCAAGGCCAAGTGCATGAGGAATGATAGTATAAAGACTAGAAACGTCTGCAGTGACCATTATTAGGCCTGGCCTGAGTGTGATCCCTGACAGCATATTAATGACGTGTCTCGTATCCTTAATAAAGGAAGGCATTTTCTGCACAAGTGGCTGAAGAAAAAAATTGATATATTTGCCCACCCGGGACGTAATAGAGTCTATGCCACTCACAATTGGCCGTCCCGGGGGGCAAACAGGGTCTTTATGTATTTTTGGGAGATAATATATCGTAGGTGTCCGAGGTGCCTTAGGCACCAAAAACAAACTCTCTCTGTTATTAAGAATCCCAGCCTTCAAACCCCTTTTGACAATAGCCGTTAAGTCTCGTGAATAAGCAGGCTTGGGGTCGTTTGGCAATAAAGTATAGGTGTTAGTATCACTCAAGATTTTAAACATTTCTGTCAAATAATCACTGCGGTCAAGAACGACAATGCCTCCGCCTTTATCGGCAGGCCTCACAATTCATTATAGCCGCAAGAGAGTTTTAAATTATTTTTTTCCTTCAGAAATGACACTTTGTGCAGGGACAGCTCTAAGTACAGGAAACAAGTGCTGCTTTACAGGCATACTATACACACACCCTAGGTACGAAATTTAAAGGAATATTTCACTTTTATTGTTTCACTTTAAGCATTATTAAAATCACTGCTCCCGAAAAAACTGCAGTTTTTAAAACTTTTTTTGCATTGATACATGTCCCCTGGGGCAGGACCCGGGTCCCTAAACACTTTTTATGACAATAACTTGCATATAAGCCTTTAAAATTAGCACTTTAGATTTCTCCCATAGACTTTTCGAATTAGCCGAGAACACCCCAAATTGTTCGCTGTTCAGCGAACGGGCGAACAGGCAATGTTCGGGTCGCACATGAGTTTGACTCGAACTCGAAGCTCATCCCTAGTTATATGTATAGCACAGTATATATGTGTCACATACATTCAAGGTTACACATTAAAGGGTGTTTGTTGACCAAAGGGGTTAGTGGCCAAACAAGATTTACTACACACATCAAAGGGGACAGATAATGACTTGAAATTGACTGCTGATAAATTGATTGTTCTTCTTACTATAAAGATGGAAGCAGAATTTTTGGATTTGCTGGTGGTTGTGTAAAAACATCTTTAAAAATGAAAACTTTGAGCTTGGAGATGAGGGAATCCTGGACTTATGTGGATTGGACATCCCAAAGCATACCAAGCTTTACTTTCAGTGAGATGGTGAGAGATGTGATGAAGTCAGAATGGACTGTGACATCAGCTCGTTTTTGCACAATATTCAAGATCTTGATGTGATTTATTCAAGAAAGAGCAAGCTTTGAAATAAGGCCTAACAGCTATACAGGCCACGGATGTTTAACAAATCCTTTTACAGTCATGGTCTAAAGTTATATTATCTAATAACTGGTTCATGGGGATATTTTACAGGCTGGTGAAGAGAGATGTAACCAGGATCAACTTCATATTTCATATGAGCCATTGTAAAACATCCAGTACCTAAAACCATAATGATGTTTGTTACTTGATTTATGGGTCAGTTCTAGTAGTTAGAACCGACCCAAGTGGGGCTATATGTTGTAATATTAATATATATGTGTATGTATTTTATATATTGTGTTATATGTATAGCACAGTGTATATGTGTCACATACATTCAAGGTTACACATCAAAGGGTGTTTGTTGACCAAAGGGGTTAGTGGCCAAACAAGATTTACTACACACATCAAAGGGGACATATAATGACTCTGAGGTGCTAATCTTATGCAAGCCTACTTAGGTGTGTGAGGTGGCCTGTTAACTTAATTGAACACTTCAAAGGGTACATTGTTTAGGACCAAAGAATAAGTATTTATTGATGGTAATTAGACTTGAGGGGGTATTCATGGGAAACCCCCCTCCCAGTGTCAGACCAGTATTTGAGACATTCAAGCTGGCATTCAGTCTACTCTAGTCTTGTTATTCTCTATGGATATTAAGGCACAGATCTAGAGAACATGGGACTCTAAAAACTACTATTCTGGGTCATATATATATATACTCTGTTGGATTCGTTGTCATCTGTGCAAGTATTGAACTTTGCAAGAAAGAGAAAAGTTGCGCTACTGGGTGAATAAAGTGTAATCGTGGCTGCCCGCATCAGCAAATAGACATATTGCAAAAATAACATATAAAAACAAAAAATGCAGCGCCCAAAAAGTGTATGAAGGCCCAAACACACAAAGGGATTGGGACAGACAACAAACAGTGAAGAAAGTATACAGCCCACAGAGAGGCCAAGAATGTTAAATTCCAACTGTGCGTCACTCCAGATAATACCTACACATATATATAAAAAATCAAGTGTAGCTGTGTACAGTAAACTCATATAAAAGTCCAATGAGAGTGACAATGTGTGGACTGGAAACGGATGACAGAAATGTTACATGAATGTTGAAACATTAGAACATAGTCCCCATATAATAAATCCAACGAGACTTCGAGATCATAGGATACGTATGTTCATAAATCCATAGCACCCGGGGATGTGACTCCAACACCAGGGATGGGGGAAAGAAATGAATACTCTTACCCCTATATGTGGACGCACACACCAGCGGTGGTGAGTCAAACAGGCAGAAGATGTAAGTGTAGACCACACTGGATCTGTCCTCCTGGAGCAGCAGCAGATGAAGCAAACTCAGGGAATCTAATCCTCTCCAGGATGTAGGCACGAAATTTCCAAGACGTCAGTGTATCAAAGATCACATAAAAAAAATGGAACAGAGGAGACTCCTCATAGTGCAGGTTCAGATGGCAAGATAAAAATCACATTTATTCAGGAACAAGTCACAAAACACACATGGTGTGAAAAATAAAACAAGAAAACATGCAGGCTTCCATGCAGAGACTTGCAAATATGGTGATCACAAAAATAGTTTCAAATAACGGCGTAGCAGCAAAGCAGGTTCATGTACCCGACATGTTTCGCATAAGGAATGCATCAACTGGGGCATGAACCTGCAGGAAAATACCACGCCATAATATACATGTAACATAATTGCTTGGACTCACCACAGCTGATGTGTGACCTCCCCATAAGAGAGGCTATCCAATCGCAAACAAGAGTTACCCACCTATGTGTTCGTCATTCAACACAGACTGACAAAGCAAAAGGGGCCGCGCACGGAGATGAAACATGACGTCTCAGCTGGCATGCGTCATCACGCCGCCAATCCGAGGAGTGAATGCGTTCCTTGTCCCACGTGCGTCGTATCATGTAAGCGACGCACGTAATGACGTCATCATACTGACGCTGGGGAACGTCATCACGCAACTCCTCCAGGAAATGCTTGCGTTCCATATCTCCGTCGTGAGGTCCATATCATGAACCGCAACAGGAAGTGCGTCCAGAGACAGACAGACAGCCTAGTAACAGCACCGATAACAGCCCCTCAATGCTTTCAAACAGTCAGCACAACTACAAGCAGAGCTTGGCTAGTAGAAATGACGGACACAAAAGGGGGCAGACATAATTGATATACCCTGAAAAGTATTGGTCTATAGCACCAGTACAATGCAGGGATCATTTATAGCACAAATGAGATCTGTGCAAATAAATATAAAAACATTCTGAAAAGTAAAAATATACTTAAAAAAAGTACAATATTGGCAGTATATGACAGCTATACAGAAATGTAAAAAATCATTAATACCAAAGAAATGTGGATCAATATACTATTGTACCACAAGGTGCAAATAACCCACTACAGATAATCATCCACAATCCACATCATATAAATAGACATGAGATGTGTAGCAGGAATGAAAAACATAAAATGTTAAAAATAACCATACATAATATATATGAATAATAATATAAAAATCATGTATTTATATGAAGATATATGAGCCAGAAGTGTGCTCTAGCTAACAGTGGTAAATAGAATATTGGAATAATAAATCCTAAAATGAGATGATCTATGACATAAACGGAACCAGGAAAGTAGACAGAAAATTACAAGTAGAAGAAAGGCATGGATGAACGCCCCCACATCAATATAAAAATAAGACATGGAGATAGATTATTCTAAATTAGGCCTTGTTAATAAAGGAATTAATGTCCCAATCGATGTTAAGCCCAAACGGAGAATAGCATCGAAGTTGGTAAATCCAGAAAGTTTCCAATTGGGAAACACCCCTGACGCGAGACTCCCCTCTCCAGTGAGGGACAAAATGGTCAATCACCTGGAATTTGGTACCTATAACCTTCTTATTATGAACATGGAGGTAATGTCTAGGTACACTATGGTTGGTGCGACCTTTTTTAATGCCGGTAATGTGTTCATTAACACGAATAGAGAAATTACGAATAGTACGTCCCACATACTGCTTATTACATGGACATGTAATAAGGTAAACAATAAAACTTGTAGTGCATGTGGTAAACTGTTTCATATGGTATATGGTGGAGGTAGTAGAGGATGTAAAACTGGCACTTCTACTACGCCCAATAACATTGTGAATGCACACATTACAGCGTCTACACGGATAGTAGCCCTTCATATCAGGAAAAAGAGACGGACATGATTTGTCCGGAGGGTCGACTACATTAGAAGCAATCTGGTTGCGAAGAGATGGAGCTCCTCTATAAACAACACCTGCCCGATCTGGGAGCACTGGGCCCAACAGGGGATCGTTCTTAAGAACTCCCCAGTGTCGGTTCAGAATATGCTTGATCCGTCTATGCTGTATAGAGAATTGGGTCACAAAGGACCACCTAAATCGTGGATCCGGTGGACGTTTAGGACGTTCAACAACTAGAGACTGTCTGTCCAGCAAAGACACCTTTGCGATTTCTGTATCTATAGCAGACGGAAGATAACCTTTCTCAACAAATCTTGACTTGAGGGTGTCCGCTTGTATGTAGAAATCGTCAAGATGTGTACAGTTTCTCCTGACTCTAAGTAGTTGACTAAATGGTACAGATTTGAGCCAAGAGCTGTAATGACAGCTGTCGATTGGGATATACCCATTACGATCTGTTGGCTTAAAAAAAGTTTTTGTCACCAATCTTTGGTCCACAACTGAAATCTCTAAATCCAAAAAATGGATAGTGTTACGACTCATCTCATAGGTAAGCACAATGCCCATATCATTATCGTTCAGGGTGACCATGAAGTCATGTAAAGACTCCTCATCACCCTTCCATAGGAGGAGGATGTCGTCAATATACCTTGCCCACAGAACTAGTTCTGGGCGTTGCAAGGCATAGACGACATCCTCCTCCCACAGGGCCATAAAAAGGTTCGCAAGACTAGGGGCGAACTTGGCGCCCATTGCGACACCTTTGGTTTGCAAAAAAAACTGGCCATGATACCAGAAATAGTTGGACTGAGTGGCAAATGTTAACAAATCCATAATATAGCATTGTTGGACCTGAGGTATCAGACCAGACATGGCCATAAAATGTTTCACCGCGTGCAATCCTAGTCTGTGCGGTATGCACGTATATAGTGATGTTACATCTGCAGTAACGAGAATGCAATCTCCACTAAAGTCAACATCTTCTAAAAGACGTATAGTGGCTCCAGTGTCTTTTAGAAAAGATGGAGTGGATTGAACAAGCGGTTGTAGATGGAAATCAATGTAACGACCAATGCGGGACGTCACAGAGTCAATCCCGCTTATTATGGGTCTGCCAGGAGGGTGTAAAATGTTTTTATGGACTTTCGGGAGATAATACATAATGGGAATTCTAGGTGCAATCGGCACCAAGAAGTCTCTCTCCTTTTTGTCCAGAATTCCTAACTGGAATCCCTTATCTAGCAAATTATTCAGATCTTTCTTAAATACTTTAGTGGGATCTCTATTCAGGGGCATGTAAGTGCTAGTGTCATCAAGGATTCTGCACATTTCGGTGTGATAATCTAATTTATCCAACACAACTAGACCACCCCCCTTATCGGCAGGGCGGATTATAATGTCCTTGCGTTCACATAAGGTTTTTAAACCTGCCTTAATATCCGGATGATCATAGATTTTGGCCTTAGGTAATGCCTCAAGGTCCCCAAGGACCAAATCTCTAAACACCCTAATAGATGGAGCAGAGACATTAGGAGGGTTAAATAAGGAGGGATTAGACAAGCCAGTATGAATGACGCAATCAGTCCCTCCACTAATATCTCTGGGTGGAAATTGGAAACTTTCTGGATTTACCAACTTCGATGCTATTCTCCGTTTGGGCTTAACATCGATTGGGACATTAATTCCTTTATTAACAAGGCCTAATTTAGAATAATCTATCTCCATGTCTTATTTTTATATTGATGTGGGGGCGTTCATCCATGCCTTTCTTCTACTTGTAATTTTCTGTCTACTTTCCTGGTTCCGTTTATGTCATAGATCATCTCATTTTAGGATTTATTATTCCAATATTCTATTTACCACTGTTAGCTAGAGCACACTTCTGGCTCATATATCTTCATATAAATACATGATTTTTATATTATTATTCATATATATTATGTATGGTTATTTTTAACATTTTATGTTTTTCATTCCTGCTACACATCTCATGTCTATTTATATGATGTGGATTGTGGATGATTATCTGTAGTGGGTTATTTGCACCTTGTGGTACAATAGTATATTGATCCACATTTCTTTGGTATTAATGATTTTTTACATTTCTGTATAGCTGTCATATACTGCCAATATTGTACTTTTTTTAAGTATATTTTTACTTTTCAGAATGTTTTTATATTTATTTGCACAGATCTCATTTGTGCTATAAATGATCCCTGCATTGTACTGGTGCTATAGACCAATACTTTTCAGGGTATATCAATTATGTCTGCCCCCTTTTGTGTCCGTCATTTCTACTAGCCAAGCTCTGCTTGTAGTTGTGCTGACTGTTTGAAAGCATTGAGGGGCTGTTATCGGTGCTGTTACTAGGCTGTCTGTCTGTCTCTGGACGCACTTCCTGTTGCGGTTCATGATATGGACCTCACGACGGAGATATGGAACGCAAGCATTTCCTGGAGGAGTTGCATGATGACGTTCCCCAGCGTCAGTATGATGACGTCATTACGTGCGTCGCTTACATGATACGACGCACGTGGGACAAGGAACGCATTCACTCCTCGGATTGGCGGCGTGATGACGCATGCCAGCTGAGACGTCATGTCTCATCTCCGTGCGCGGCCCCTTTTGCTTTGTCAGTCTGTGTTGAATGACGAACACATAGGTGGGTAACTCTTGTTTGCGATTGGATAGCCTCTCTTATGGGGAGGTCACACATCAGCTGTGGTGAGTCCAAGCAATTATGTTACATGTATATTATGGCGTGGTATTTTCCTGCAGGTTCATGCCCCAGTTGATGCATTCCTTATGCGAAACATGTCGGGTACATGAACCTGCTTTGCTGCTACGCCGTTATTTGAAACTATTTTTGTGATCACCATATTTGCAAGTCTCTGCATGGAAGCCTGCATGTTTTCTTGTTTTATTTTTCACACCATGTGTGTTTTGTGACTTGTTCCTGAATAAATGTGATTTTTATCTTGCCATCTGAACCTGCACTATGAGGAGTCTCCTCTGTTCCATTTTTTTTATGTGATCTTTGATACACTGACGTCTTGGAAATTTCGTGCCTACATCCTGGAGAGGATTAGATTCCCTGAGTTTGCTTCATCTGCTGCTGCTCCAGGAGGACAGATCCAGTGTGGTCTACACTTACATCTTCTGCCTGTTTGACTCACCACCGCTGGTGTGTGCGTCCACATATAGGGGTAAGAGTATTCATTTCTTTCCCCCATCCCTGGTGTTGGAGTCACATCCCCGGGTGCTATGGATTTATGAACATACGTATCCTATGATCTCGAAGTCTCGTTGGATTTATTATATGGGGACTATGTTCTAAAGTATTGAACTTTGTTCTGTGTTGGAAGTCAAATAAATTGCACTCTCTGGGGAACTTGGGTGTTGCTGCGGAAACATAATTATTATTTTTTTTTTTTTTAACCACTCAGACTTAATCACAACAAGAGACTTGCTCATGGTTTTATTCCTTAGTGTCGTCTCTGCTTTGGATTCGCATCATTTGTGGTTCTCAGAGTTTTTAAAATTATTTCTTTATTAGTTTTCATACAAAACGTAAAATATAATACAATCCCCTTCGTATAGTACCCCCCCCCTTGTCCCCTTGACCCCTGACCTCTTTCTTCTAACCTATCTACTTCTTCCATTCTCCTTCTCTATTTTATTATTTTATTATTGTATTAGTCACCCATTATCTCTGCATAGCCCATTATATACTTATAGGCTGTCCACACCTTCCACTTTTTTTCAAATGCCTCTAATGAGTCCCTGTCACTAGATCTTATATATTCCATACTATGAATTTCGTCTGATTTATTACACCATCCCTTCCGGTTAGGGCTATCCAGATCTTGCCAATATTTAGGAATTTGGCTCTTAGCTGCGTTTAATAATTGTGGGATTAAACTTTTAAGATATCATTTATTCGGCATCCGAATCCAATGTAATAGGCATCCCCACGGATCGTCCGGTATTTCTATGTTAGTTATATCTCTGATGGTACTCCTTATTTCAATCCAATATTTTTAAATTTTTGGGCATGTCCACCATATGTGGGCCATTGTCCCAATTTCCTGGCACCCACGCCAACATAACTGTGATTTTTCCGTAGCATATCTGTGCATCCTATCCAGGGTTAGGTACCATCTACGAGACATTTATAATTAGTTTCAACTATATTACAATTCACAGAAGTTGAATGAACCCTGTCAATCATTTGTTTAATCTCACTCTTGGACTTGTGATCCCAATTCCTCTTCCCACGTCTTAATGAATGGCAATACTTCCGGCTTTTTTGTGTTATTTAAGATCTTGTAAATCTTTGAAATAACTCCTTTCTTCCCTTTTTCCTCACAACGGCCTTAGATTATTTTTGGCTCTAATAGGTTTAGGTAATTTTTAGAAAAAGTGATTTAGCTGGGTGTACCGCCATTCATTGATCAGTCCATTCCGTTTTTTTTTTAATTCCTGAAATGTGATTAATTTATTTTGAACCATGACATCTTTTAGTTGTGCATTTTCTTTTAAAATCCAATTCCCAATTTTTTTTCCCTTCCCGGTGTGAAATAACTTGTGTCCTTTAATGGTATAAGAGGTGAATTGTACTGCCAATTTTCTTTTTTGTGTATCTTATCCCAGATATTTAGTGCATTTCTAGTGATATTGTGTGTATTTGTGGCCATTTCTTGATATTGTGCCGGTATCCATATTACCTTCCCTAGTGACTTTTTACTAATTATACCTTCCATATTCACCCAACTCTTCTCTGTACGTTCGTTAGCCCATTCCATTATCCGCACTATTACTATCGCATTGTAATAATTTCTAATGTCAGGTGCCCCCAGTCCCCCTTGGCCCTTCTCTTTTGTCAGTAATGTCCACCTGGTACGTGTTTTTTTCCCGTGCCAGGTGAAAACCGAAAAAAATTATTGTAATTTTTCAAAGAAAACCCGAGGTAGTGGGATTGGGAGCATCTGCATTTTATAGACTATTTTGGGAAGAATGATCATCTTAAGGATTCTTATTCTCCCACTCCATGATAGTTGGCCCGGTGCGATTTTATTCAATTCTAACCTGATTTAATTTAGTAATGGTAAAAGTTCTCTTTATAAATTGTCTCGGTGTTGACGGTTAGTTTAATTCCGAGGTACGAAAGTGCTTTTTTCCCCCAGTTGAATGAGAAAGCTTTTTGAGATATACTCCTATTTTATGAATGTTCATGCTTAATGTTTACGATTTAGTCCGATTTATTTTGAAATTAGACAACTCAACGAACTCATTAAGAGCCTTTAGAGTGTTGGGTAGGTTTTTTTTAGGGCGTGTGATGAAGAACAAAATATCGTCCGCATAAGCCGCGAGCTTGTGCTCTTCATCACCTACCATTATCCCACTTATATCCGTGTTCCGCCTAAACTTCCTTAATAAGGGTACCAACGTAATCACAAATAATAGCGGTGACAAAGGGCACCCCTGACGAGTGCCATTCCTCATCTCGAACGGTGCGGATAGTGTCCCGTTTACTTTAACTCTCGCTGAGGGCTTATTATACAAACAATTAATCCAGTTACTCATTCTGGGTCCTAGACCTATTGCCTCTAATGTTGACTTTATGAAGCCCCAGTCTACCTTGTCAAAGGCTTTCTCAGCGTCAATTGGCAGGAGTAGACCTGGGGCCCCACTTTCTTTAATTTTCTGAATGGCCAAGAGCGATCTTATTCCATTATCTTTACCCTCCCTTCCTGGAATAAATCCGACTTGATCTAGATGTATAACATCTTTCATAATGGTTTTCATCCTATTAGCTAGGATCTTAGAGAAGATTTTAGTATCTATATTTAAGAGTGATATCGGTCTATAGCTGGAACATTTACCCTCTTTTGGGATTAAAGTTACTATGGCTTCTAATGCCTCCTTCCGCATCTCCCAATTTACACCTATACCATTCATGTAAGAACACATTTTCGGGGTTAATAGATCTATATATTTTTTGTAATATAGTGTCGTCAGACCGTCTGGACCTGGGCTTTTCCCATTTGGTAGTTCTTGGATAATTTTTTTTAATCTCCTCTTCTCTTATGGGGGCTTCTAAAAAATCTAATTTGTCTTCAGGAATTTTATCCGGGTCGATCTCCTTAATATAAGCTTTAATTTTCTCCCCTTTTTGTTTAATCTCTTCCTTTGTATCCTGGGCGTTAATTGAGTACAACTGACTATAATATTATTGAAAGGAATTAGCTATTTCCGGTGTTTTATATCTTAGTTCCCCGGTCTTAGTTTGTATTTTCTCTATATAATTAACGTTTTTTTTCTTTTTTAATATTTTCGCCAAGTACTTCCCCGGTTTATTGCCCCATTGATATCTCTTTCTTCATTTGATTATAGACCGTCCGGGTTTCTTGTTCAAAAACCTCTCTTAACTCCGCTCTTTTAATATTGAGGCATAGTAGGTGTTCTTTCCCACTAGTTTTCTTATGTTGCTGTTCCAATTCGGAGATCTCTTTCATCAATAATGTTTTTTTTCCCCTGTGTCCTTCTCTTTTTTTTCCGCACCCTCCCTTTTTAATATCCCACGGATATAAACTTTGTGAGTTTCCCAGACTATGGCCTCTGACATACCTTCTGTACTATTCTCCCTGAAGAATTGATCTAGTTCTACTTTTATTCTCTGGCCTATGTTTTTGTCCAATAATAATTATTCGTTCAACCTCCAGTTGTTGTTCCTTTTTTGTACTTCCCTGATGTTCCATTGGAGTGTTATTGGTGCATGATCTGAGAATGTTGTAATGCCAATATTAGTTTCTACTGTATCCAGTAACCGATGCTCTACTAAAAAATAGTCGATTCTTAACATAACATAACTTATATCATCATTATAATAACTACATATCAATTATTCTACTGGACTATATATTAAATTGCTACAGTTGGGAGCAGTGATATGGGGGGAGGACATGAAAATTAATATCATCAGCAAATATACATAGTTTATGCTGGTAAGCTGCTAATTCTATGCCTTTGATTGCTGTATATGTTCAAATAGCTTGGGCCAGGGGCTCAATGAGTAGGGCAAATAAAAGTGGGGAGAGGACACCCCTGACGAGTACCTCCTGTTGATGTTAAACATGTCGGATTTATATCCTGCATACTTGACATAAGCCTTAGGATTATTGTATAATGATGAAACCCAGTTTAGAAAATGAGGGCCGAAGCCCCATTTTTGTAAAGCAAATTGTAAGTAGGGCCATGTTACCGTATCGAATGCTTTTTTGACGTCTAGCGACAAAAGACACATAGGTATTCGTCTTGTTTTAGCTGCTCGGATCAGTAAGTTTGCCCTACGTACATTATCTGTTGCTTGGTGTAAAGGAATAAAACCTACTTGATCATTGCTTATTAAAGAACCTATTATAGTATTCAGACGCAAAGCCATTATTTTTGCTAGTAGTTTTATATCCAGATTTAATAGAGATATAGGCCTAAAATTTGCCGAAGAAGTGTCATCAGACTGAGGTTTAGGAATCATTGATATTATTGCTGTAGGAGTTTCAGTTCAGAGGGATTGTTTTTTGAGAATGGAATTAAATGCTTCTGTCAGCATGGGGGTTAGGATATGGGAGAATTTCTTATAATAAAGGTCTGAAAATCCATCTGTCCCTGGGCATTTGTTTGGTTCGAGGGATTTAATTGCCATTTCAATTTCGATGGGGTAGGGTTTTCAAGGCTGTCGTATTGAGTTTGTATCATGGTTGGGAGTAGGGATAAGCCGAACACCCCCCTGTTCGGTTCGCACCAGAACCTGCGAACAGACAGAATGTTTGCGTGAACTTTAGAACCCTATTAAATACAATGGACTCGAACGTTCGAAATCAAAAGTGCTAATTATAAAGGCTAATATGCAAGTTATTGTCATAAAAAGTGTTTGGGGGACCCGGGTCCTGGCCCAGGGGACATGTATCAATGCAAAAAAAAGTTTTAAAAATGGCAATTTTTTCGGGAGCAGTGATTTTAATAATGCTTAATGTGAAACAATAAAAGTGAAATATTCCTTTAAATTTCGTACCTAGGGTGTGTGTGTAGTATGCATGTGAAGTGGCGCTTGTTTCCCGTGCTTAGAACTGTCCCTGCACAAAATGTAATTTCTGAAGGAAAAAAGTCATTTAAAACTCACTCGCGGCTATAATGAATTGTCGGCTCCCGGCAATACATAGAAAAGTCATTGATAAAAAAAAAATAAAATGCGTGGGGGTTCCCCCGAATACAATTACCAGGCCCTTCAGGTCTAGTATGAATATTAAGGGGGGGGGCCTGTCCGGAATGGTGCTGGGAGCAGACGTGTTTGTCTGAGCTCCCCAGGACCGGTGCCAAAATCCCTAATTTATAGGGTGCAGATCTGCAACGAATCAAAACTAACAACTCTCCTGTGTCCCCCCGGACTTGGGGGCCTGTGAGGGAGAGGAAGTCTGCCTGAAATCCGGGGAGGGGGCCGCGGGACCGGACATCGCGGACAGGGCCGCAGCCGCAGATTCGCCTCCTAATCCAGGTGACCGGACCCCCCTGGAGACCCACGCACCTGCGACCGCGGATTCGCCGCTCTCCGGCTGTACGGCGGCCTCCGCGAGCCCGCGATCCGATACGCGGCTGCTGCATTTAGGAAACACCGCGGCTTGGGCCTAGCTGTGGAGGTCGGCGGCCATCTTGCTACACCCGGCGTGGGATCCGGCCTTGGCAGTAAGCAGGCCTGCTACGGGAGACCCCCCCCTCCCCCCCTCCTCCTGTGTGCCCCCAGCCTCAATAGTACTCCTGGGGTATGAGAAGGGGCAGCTCCCAACGGAGGACAGGCAAAAAGGCTGTGAAACTGGACATTGCAGGCAGGGCCGCAGCCACGGCCTCGCCTAAACATCCTGCCCAGATGGAGAACCAGGCTGATGATCCTGATCGGCTGCCGGCAACGGCGGCTGACTTTAAGGCCATAATGCAGGCCATCACTGCTCTGACTGGCAAAGTGGATCATATTCAGACCCATGTAGAGTTTATCCGGAAAGACTTTGACACCCTTCGAGGTCGCATGACTGAAGTGGAGCAGAGGGTCTCTCAAACGGAAGACACGGTACGTGACCAGGGGGCTGATATGCATGTACTGAAAACTAAGGTTAGGGCGCTGGAGGCCCGAGCCGAGGATGCTGAGAATCGCAATAGGCGGAACAACCTGCGAGTGCTGGGTCTTCCGGAGGGGGCTGAGGGTGCGGATCCCACCGCCTTTGCTGAACGCCTGCTGCAAATTATCCTCCCCTCGGCACGTTTCTCCCCGTTTTTTACGGTGGAAAGAGCCCACTGCATACCCTCCACGAGGGGGCCGCAAGGAGCGCCACCCCGTACTTTCATCTTCAAATTGCTTCACTTCCGTGACCGCGATACAGTAATGAAGGAAGCGAGAGCCCAAGGTGAACTGCGATTTGAGAACGCCAAGCTCCTGATCTTCCCAGACTACTCGCTGGAAACTCAGAAACAACGGAAATCTTACGACGCAGTGAGAGCCAAACTTCGAGCCAAGCAGATTAAGTACAGCATGCTGTTCCCGGCCAGGCTGCGAGTGGAGGACGGCGAGTCGGTAAAATTCTTCGCATCTCCTGAGGAGGCCTCCATGTGGATCGACACGCTACCTCGCAGATAAGTACCATTACTACTGAGGGGTCAAATTGTTTTTTCTACATGAGCCATGCCACCTGCTGCCTTATGGACGTGCCTCCTTTCTACATTGGCCTGTGCTTGGCCCGTGCTCCCCCCTTCCCCCCCCCCCCTCCGGGAGGGTCCCATGTGTTGACTAACATTTTACTTTATGAACTGCGGGGGTTGGGGGTCGTTACTCCCTGGTTCTTTCCGGGGGTGGGTGGGGTACCCTGGTTGGAGGGTCGAATAACTGTTGATCCTTTGTTATATCCCCCCCCCTTCCTTGGCCAAGGCCGGCAATTTTGGTAGCTCATGCAACGTTATTGTTCAAGTTTCTCTACCCCCGGCGGCTGCCGGGAGACTGCACCCATATATCTGATCCGGTCTCTGGCAAGGGACTAACTGTGCATCATCTGATTGCTGGACTGTGGATGCCGTTCCGCGCGCGTTTCCCCATTGCAGGCGTGTTCGCCTGGGTTCTGAGTTGGGATCCTAAGCCTCCCCAAAGTTGGGGCTGGGGCTGGCGGGGTGGGGGGTGGGGGGGTTGGGTGGGAATGTTTTGTTATACCTTGTTTTTTTACCGATTTTTCACAAGCGATGTATTTATGTATGTCATTGAATATTTGAGATGCTCTGTCCTGACCTTTGTGGTGGTCCGGACTCTGCATCCACCCATGAAGGCTAGATACTGGGCTGAATATGTGATCCTAGATGCTTATGGCTGAATGTAATATAATATCTTGGAACGTCAGGGGGCTGAACTCCTCTGTGAAGAGGTCACTGGTGTTTCAATTTCTTAAACAATATCACCCCCATATTTGCATACTGCAGGAGACGCACTTAACGGGCAGCAAGCTTTTGAGTCTTAGGAGACCTTGGGTGGGGCATCTATACCACTCTACACATACCAATTACTCCAGAGGGGTCAGCATTCTTGTACGTAAATCCCTACCATTTCGACTGCTGGCACTAGAACTAGATCCAGACGGCCGTTTTGTTATACTGCATGCTATAGTGGACCAGTTGGAGTTGGTGGTGGTGGGAGTGTACCTGCCCCCTCCGGCCTCCGCGCGACTACTTAATCAACTGATCTCTAAGATAGCCACCTTTGCCACAGATAAAGTGGTGATACTGGGCGACTTTAATCTCGTCCCGGACTCTGGAGTGGACAGACTTTCACCCGTAGCGGGCTCATCTTCGGAGCTGCTATCTTGGGCGGAGGCTTCCAACCTGACTGATGTGTGGAGGTGGCGTAACCCTTCCCAGCGGGCTTATACTTGCCACTCGGCTTCACACAAGACCCTTTCACGTATTGACCTTGCCTATGCTGGGGGGTCTGTCCTCTCTAGGGTTCGGGACATCTCTATTCTCCCCCGTGGCATTTCTGACCATGCGCCGCTTGCATTGAGACTCTGTGTTTCCAGTGCACCGGGGGAGAGCCTGTGGAGACTGTCTAGGTTTTGGTTATCCGACTCGAGGATCTCGGAGCCATATAGATCCGAGGCGATACGTTATTGGCAGGACCTGGACCACTCTATAGCTCTGACCACGTCATGGGACGCATTTAAGGCGTTTACTAGAGGTAGTTTGCAGTCCCACATTCGTGGGGTCCGGAGGGATCTGAGAGAGGACACCCTGGGGGCTGAGAGGAGGGTGGCTGCACTCGAAGTAGAATACTCAAATACTGGGTCCCCCAGGGTTTATTCAGATTTCCAGGCAGCTTTGAGGGATGTTCTCCTGCTCCGAACAGCGGCCACAAAAAATGCGCTTCTGCATCAGTCCCAAAGAATATTTGAACATGGGGAGAAGACGGGTAGTATGCTGGCATGGCTGGCACGGGAGAACTCCTCTCCAGTGACCATCTCGGTGATATGTGACTCTGATGGGGCGGCTTTGACGGACCCCAGTGCTATTAATGCCAGATTTGCATCTTTCTATCAGGAGCTTTACAGCTCTCGGATGATTTGCACGGATGCAGAGCTTACAGCCTACCTCGATGAGACGGAGCTTCCGTGCCTGACATCCTCGTACAGGGAGGCATTGGATGGCCCTATCACATTGGAGGAGCTTCAACGAGCGGTAGCGTCCTTGCAAGGCGGCAAAACGCCGGGTCCTGATGGCATCCCTGCCGAATTCTTTAAAGCATATGCAACAGAAATTCTCCCATCCTTTAAACTTATGCTCCAAAAGGCCGCGGAGGAGAACTCTCTCCCCCCGACAATGGCTGAGGCGGTGATTGTTGTCATCCTTAAGCCAGGCAAGGCCCCTGAACAGTGTTCCTCGTACCGCCCAATCTCTCTCCTCAACGTAGATGCCAAACTGCTGGCCAAAATACTGGCCGGACGACTGAACACTGTGATCATCGCATTGGTACATGCAGATCAGTCTGGCTTTATGCCGGGCAGAGGAACTGATATTAATATCCGTCGTCTCCTCACTCATCTCTCCAGGGCAAGTGAGGGCGGCACAGAGGTGGTAGCCTCCTTAGACGCCGAGAAGGCTTTCAACTCGGTTGAGTGGCGCTACCTCTGGGCCGTCTTGCATAAATTTGGGTTTGGCCCCCGATTTATTGGATGGATTCAGATGCTATACCACAATCCCACAGCCCGTATACGCACAAATAATTCGCTGTCGTTACCTTTCCCCCTGTCTAGGGGCACTAGGCAGGGCTGCCCGCTTTCCCCCGGTCTGTTTGCGCTAGCCATGGAACCCATGGCGGCCCGCATCAGATCTTCTCCCTCGGTAGAGGGGATTCGGATAGGTGCAGTTACGGATAAAATATCCCTCTATGCCGATGACACCCTCCTTTTCCTCAAAGATACTTCCTCCCTTCCACCTGCACTTCAAATAGTGGATATATTCGCCTCGTTCTCGGGCATTAAGGTTAATTGGGGAAAATCACTCCTCTTCTCGCTGCATGCGTCGGGCCCTCACCCGCCGACGAGCACCCCCCTAAATTGGACACCTGAATTTAAATATCTGGGAGTTACGGTCAGGACCCCGCTGTCCTCATACTATGAGCTGAATCTCCAACCACTGCTGAAAACCTTTTCGCAGAAATGTATAACCTGGAGGACTCTCCCCCTTTCACCAGTGGGTAGGGTGAACTTGATTAAGATGGTGTATTTGCCTAAATTTCTCTACTTCTTCCGAAACTCCCCTCTGATCCCCCCGCCTCATTTTTTACCAAGCTAAAAAGTATAATATCCTCCTTTATCTGGAATGGGGGGTCCCCGCGGCTGGCTGTCTCCACCCTTCAGCTTCCCATTGCTAGGGGGGGACTATCCCTGCCGGACTTCCAGGTCTACTTTTGGGCGGCCGTCCTGGTGACGGTTAGATGGTGGTTCTCCCAACCCCGCGACAACCCGGCAGTGACTCTGGAGGCGGCCATAATGGGGTCATATTCCTCCCTTAGTAACGTGGTGTTCAGGGGGGCGAGGTCCCACCCTGGCATCACGGACTTGATGCGTACAACCATCACGATATGGCACAGGGCCAGATCCCGTTTCGGCTCCCCCGAGACATTCTCACCTCATATTCCCCTTTGGGGCAACCCTAATCTGCCGCACATGAACTCCGTCCTGGATCCGCAGATCTGGGCGAGAAAGGGTATAGTGAAGCTGAGGCACATTGTCAGGGGTGGCAGGCTGCGATCTTTCTCCGATCTCCAGGCTGCCTACTCACTACCGGGATGGATGTTGTTCCGATACTACCAGCTCCGGCATGCCTACGGGAAACAGTTCCCATCACCTCTCACGCTGGAATCAGACTCTGTGGAGGGGTTTCTTAATGCCAAGATCATAGACAAACCTCTGTCCTCCCTACACCTCCGTTTGTCCATTACTCCCACAAAGAAACTGGAAAAAACTATGGACAAATGGAGGATGGACATTCCTGATCTGTCAGAGGATGAATGGGAGACATGTGTGTCCTCCTTCGTTACCACTATGGTCTCGGCTAGGGACCGATTTATGCAGGTCAAATTCCTCCACAGAGCCTATTTCACTCCAAAACGGTTGACAATTATGAATCCTAGCACCCCGGCGGCTTGTCCCAGATGTGGCCTACAGGCTGCCCCCTTTTTCCACATGGTCTGGTCCTGCCCCCGCCTCGGAGGCTATTGGTCGGGAGTGGTGGATGACCTCGTTCGGGTGACTTCTCTGGATTTGGAAACTAACCCTAAATCACTACTGCTGAATGTCTTTAATCCTGGGGTGAGGGGTAAATACACTAAACTCTTCCTTTAGATACGCTACTTTTTATGCCCGTAGGGAGATATTCCTCCACTGGAGGAGCGCGGTACCTCCTACGGTGTCTTCGTGGCGCTTGGTATTGAACTCGGTGCTGCCACTATACAAGATCACCTTTGCTAGTCGAAACTGTCCTACTAAATTTGATAAGATATGGTCGGGGTGGATAGATTCTTGGGGCACCGAGTTCATGGGTGACAATGAGAACAACGGCCCAATGTTAGATCCCCAGTGAGCTATTCGCTATCTGTTCAAGGTGTATTTGACTGATTAGATGAGGTCCCTCCCTGCCCCCCCCTCCCGTTCCTCACTCCTCCTGCTCCCCTCCTTCCCCCCCCTTCCCCCCTGGACCTCCCCGACCAACCCTGTTGGGATTTCTTGTTTCCATAACGATATCTCGCTGTATTGTGTATACTAGCCTTTCAACACTTCCCTCCTGTTTATATCTGCACGACATCTAACCTAGGATAAATCTGCATAATGCTTTTTTCTATGACTAACTGTGTCTATGCATCGCTTGTACTGTTCAATCTGAATAAACATTTTTCTTGTTAAAAAAAAAAAAGAATATTAAGGGGAATCCTGCCGCAAATTAAAAAAAAAATGCGTGCGTTTCCCCCCAAATATCCATACCAGGCCCTTCAGGTCTGGTATGGATTTTAAGGGGAACTCCACCCCAAATAAAATAAAAAATGGCGTGGAGTTCCCCCTAAAAATCCAGACCAGACCCTTTATCCGAGCACGCAACCTGGCAGGCCACAGGAAAAGAGGGGGGGACGAGAGAGCGTCCCCCCTTCTGAACCGTACCAGGCCACATGCCCTCAACATGGGGAGGATGTCCCCATGTTGATGGGGACAAGGGCCTCATCCCCACAACCCTTGCCCGGTGGTTGTGGGGGTCTGCGGGCAGGGGGCTTATCATTTTTATCAATGACTTTTCTATGTATTGCTGGGAGGCGACAATTCATTATAGCCGCGAGAGAGTTTTAAATTATTTTTTTCCTTCAGAAATTACACTTTGTGCAGGGACAGTTCTAAGTACGGGAAACAAGTGCTGCTTTACAGGAATACTATACACACCCCCTAGGTACGAAATTTAAAGGAATATTTCACTTTTATTGTTTCACTTTAAGCATTATTAAAATCGCTGCTCCCGAAAAAACTGCAGTTTTTAAAACTTTTTTTTGCATTGATACATGTCCCCTGGGGCAGGACCCGGGTCCCCAAACACTTTTTATGACAATAACTTGCATATAAGCCTTTAAAATTAGCACTTTAGATTTCTCCCATAGACTTTTCGAATTTGCCGCGAACACCCCAAATTGTTCGCTGTTCGGCGAACGGGCGAACAGGCAATGCTCGAGTCGAACATGAGTTTGACTCGAACTCAAAGCTCATCCCTAGTTGGGAGTTTAATTTGTGAGAAGAATGATTCGGCAGACTATTGGTCGAAAGGTCCTTTTTTATATAGAGAGGTAAGGTGTTTATGAAAGATTTGTAGAATCTTTACGGGGTTACTAGTGTAACAATCTTGGGAGGTTTTCAATCGAATTGGTTTAAAAGGGTTGTTTAGCTTTTTGAGAGCACGTGCAAGGAGGGTGCCTGGTTTATTAGCTTTGAAGTAAGATTTGTTTGGATTTATGTAGTGATTCGTCTACCGATTCCGATAGAAAAAGATCAAGATTTAAACTTTCTTTATCAAGTTGTGACTTAGTCAATGGAGTAGGGTTAGATTGGAAGTTAGCGTGGCACTTGTTAAACTCGTTTTCTAGCTTATGTTGTAATTCTCGCTTTTCTTTTTTAAGGTATGATGCTTGGCATAGGCAATACCCTCTAATAACTGGTTTGTGTGCTTCCCATAATGTTATTGGGGATATATCTGGAGTTTTATTGTTTTCCAGGAATTCTTTTATAGCAATCTCTATGTCCAAAGAATGGGACGGATGAGATAAAAATTAGTCATTAATGTGCCATGTGGGGTCCTGTGCCTTTAGGATTAAAGAATTAAAAGTAGATATAATTGCGCAATGGTCCATCCACATAAAGGGTTTGATAGTTGAGGTAAGCAGTTCTGGGGACATACATAAAGAAATTAAAATATGGTCTATTCGAGAAAATGATCTATGTGGGTGAGAGTAAAAAGAGAATTGACGTTTTGCTGGATTAGTTTCCCGCCAAGAATCTATCAGTGAATGTTGTTGGAGGAGTCTCTGGAATACTCTATATTGAGAGTTAGATGTGATTGGGGTTGGGGATTTATCCAGATAAGGATATAATATTTGGTTTAAATCTCCACAAATTAAAAGTGTGCCTAATTTATGTGAATCTATAACTTGCAGTAAATGGGAGAGAAATGATGTCGGTCTCTTATTAGGGGCATAATCGGAAATTACAGTGATTGGAATATCACTAAAATGGCCTGTGAGTAAGAGATAACGTCCTTCTGGGTCTTTGATCTAATTTAAAAGGGAGAAAGGTGTAGTCCGGTGGAATGCTATTAAAACACTTCTGTGCTTGGATTTAGATGAAGCTGTAAAAAACTGGGGATAGCCTATGCCAAAATATTTAGGAGTAGACGTGTCAGTAAAATGTGTTTCCTGAAGACACACATTATGGGCTTTGGTGGAGGACAATGATCGGAATACTTTAGTTCGCTTTTTGGGAATGTTTAGAACTTGAACATTTAAGGTAAGTACATTTAAAGGAACCATTTAGAGATTATAAGTAAGATATATAATAATACATAACCTGTAATGTTTGTAGAACCAATTTACCCCGGAGAAGAACAGAAGAAGAAAGGAGAGAGAAAACTCAATAGGATAGAAAAAAGAGAGGAGTAGGAGTCTATGGGGGTAATTTACTATAACTCCTTGAAGTACTGAGCACTATTGCAAATAATTGCTCCCATTTTAGCCAATTAAAAATTCAATGCGCGAATTAGCGAATGAAAAATTGCGCTAATAGCAACAAACAAGTGTTAGTAAATATGGAATCAGCGCTAATTAGCGAATCCGCGTACATGCATCGTGTTCATCTATTGATGTATATTGCAATTATTTTCCTAGTTTTTTTTTTCCTTCTTTTGCCAACGAATGCAGTTATGAATGATTATTACATAGTAATGTCTTCTATTCTGTAAAGTTACATGCATTAAACATTGAGGTTACCTATTTGTTGTATGTTGTTTTTTTCATATATTTTTTTTTTTTTAAATTTAGGTGGCTATAAAGCGGTAATTATTTATGTTCATTCTTTAATCATACTACACTATTATGCAGGTCTTGTACTTAGCACAATGGCTTAGTGGTCTGCTCAGATGTCTCCACAGCTCTTATGGTACTAGCTCAAATACAAGCCAACCTACCAATCAACAGCTATGTTTATTTTTTGCACAATCAAATTAAAATAAACAAACAAATGTAAACTGCCCGTTAGCTAGTGTGTAATGTTTGGAATTCCACACCATAATATTATTGAATAAAAGTGCATTGGCTAATTGGCATTCACCTATTTTCAGCATATGCTGCTTTGGCTATTTGGCTATTAGTCATTTGCCTTTTTTTTCACCAATACAATCTTTTAGTATCTCTGTGGGATTTGAACCCATGAGTGCTTCAAAGCCTGAGTTTTTTTAAAGGTAGAAGTGCTGACCACCAGCCTTTTGAGCATGGCACAAACATCCACTAGAGTGTGATGTTTCTTCTCCCCGAGCTGTCTCTCCTGCCACCACCGTCTTCTCCCGCTTCTGTGTTCTTCCGTGCAGTTGGTTACCCGCTAATAAAAAAAAAAGCTGCTCTTCTTCTGTGTCGGACTTCTGTGGCCATCCGATAACGTCACCCGGAGAGCCCGCTCCATGACTATGTAAGAGACGCCACACAGCGGGTGACAACACAGCAGAGCAAGACCGCCACAGAAGAGCGGCTTTTTTTTTATTAGCAGGTAACTGACTGCGCGGAAGAACACAGCAACGGGAGAAATATGCTGCTGAGTAAAATGCACACTTTCAGGAGGTGCTGCCGTCAGTAGGATTTGAACTCATAGCTTAAACCTTTGAGGGCAGCAGGGAATACCACTATGCTACAGAGCTGAGCACATACCTACAGAGAAAAATACATTTACTAATGTTTAATTCTATACAATAATGTTTTGCATTAATATTATAGTAACAACCATGCTGATGTGGCATTGGCTAATAGGCATTCGCCTCTTTTCAGCATATGCTGCTGAGTACAATGTAAGCTTTCAGTAGGTCATGGGGTATGACTTGTCATGCGACTTTGATGACCAAAATCGCAGGAAAAGTTGCTCAAGTGTGAAAGGGGCCTCAGCCCGACTTTGTGAGCGATTTCAGAGACATCAGTGCACTTTCCTGCACAGATGTCAAGTGAAATCACATAGGTCTCAACTGTCCCTGATTTGGAACAAAGTCCCTCTTTCCTCCTCATTTTGTTCTGATCTATATAGTTTTGTATAAAATGCAATTTTTATCTTTCAAAAAGGGTTTTCCAGTGCTAAACCTTTCATCTAATTTCTAAATTGCTTTGTTTGTAAATTCCCAAAGCTAATCTAAGTCAAACCAAAGTAGTACAGGGACGAATTTGCCCCACTTTCAGGACAAATTCAAATATATCCTTGAATCTATTTCACACTGCTGCGACCTGAAAGTCACACCAATTTGCTGCCACTTTGCCGCTGCAACTTGGCCCCAACTTCTGGGGATGCCTGTGTAATATTGCGCCCTATGTACCGTACCTCAAGTCACATGAGGCTCTATTTCCACTATTGCAACCCTAAATTGGCATGATTTTGCCGCAATTTTGATGCGACTTGGAGCAATGCCTGTATATTCTTGAGGTCTATGGACCTCAAGTCGTATCAAAGTGGGACCAAAGTAGTGCAGGGACTACTTTGAAGTCGCACAGATATGGACCATACTCATTGGAAATCATGTGGTATGACATGTCATGCGACTTTGCAGTCCGAAGTCGCATGACAAGTCACACTAGTGGAAACCGAGCCTGAAAGTCACACCAAAGTAGTACAGGGACTACTTTGAAGTTGGTGTGACTTAAAGTAGCACAGATATGAATGGTCATCATTGAGAATCATGAAAAGTCGCCCAACTGTGAATCGAGTCATATATATATTTTAATAGAAAGGAGCTCTCATTTATACTTGCATAGTCCTTACTGATTTACATAAGCAGAACAAATGCAGGAAGTAGTGATGTGTGCACATAGGCCAGAAGCAAATGTGTGGTGATGCCAAACAAATCAATGAAGCCCACCCATGCCAAATCCACCCCCACCTTGCACAAGTACATATCCTACACTTACCCGGCAAATCAGCAGCACCTCCTCTTTGCTAAAGAGGGACCTCGCCATGTCCACCTAGATGGAGATCCTGACCAGCACAGGAACTTCCTGGTGATTACAATGACTTATTTCCGGGTCAGGAGGTGAAACCACGCTCTGTTGATTGCAGCTGCAATTATTTGATCTCCATCACGATTAGAATTTATTATTTTTGATTATTTGCAGATATGCAAAACTGTATTTCTACATATAATGATATTTGAAGGTAAACTTAAGGGAGTTTGATAAGAAATGGTGTCTCTGGCATAGCAGCAGGTGAATTACAAAGGCAAAAGGCCCAGTTTGAGCCCTGCTTCACACTGACAGTGGGAGGAAATCATTCAGCTGAACTCCCACGATTTAATTCCCGCATGTCAGTCCCGACTGCAGGGGGGGGGGGGGGGCATCAGAGACATCTGTGCAGGTTTCTGCACTGATATCAATACAAATCGCACCAATTAGAACAGTGCAATTGCCACCGATTCGACATGTCAAATCGCACTAATGTGAACCAGAGCTGACACATACAACACTGCCTATCCTCCAGCTGAATTCATTGCCTGCAATTCTCCACAGCTGTTATATATAAAGATTCCACCTTTATCATTTACTTGCAGGTGTGCTGAAGCCTAGGTTTACATTGAGGCGATTTGTCATGCAATTTCAGAAATCAAATCGCATGACTATTGGTGGCAATGGCACTGTTCCAATCGATGCAACCCCAATTTTGTGGCGCAGCACCGATTTGCAAAAGTAGTACCTGCACTACTTTTGCCGATTTCAGGTGCGACTTCAATAGAGTGTATGAAGCCACACAGGATGTCCATCAAGTAGTACCTAAAAATTGCGCTAGCTCTAGTGAAGTAGCAAGATTTCAAAGTAGCATCAATGTGAACCAGGGTGAAGAGATTCATTTTTTGGTGCACAAATGCATATAGAAATAAAAGATATTGCACTTTGCCAAAACCACCACCACCACCCACAAAAACTAAAAAGAACAAACCAAAGCTCAATAATGTACTTTTATTTTGCCAGCAGAAACAAAATTATGTACATTAATTTACTAGCTTCAAAAAAAAATTGGACAGGATACATGGTACTACATTTAGCAATTGGATTTTAATGGCCCGGCTCATAGGAGCTTACAATCTAAAAATTGACAAAACCTTAGAGTGCACACAGCTTTACTTTTAGTGTATAACGGGCAACACGTCACATTTTTATCTGCAAGATTATAGAAACATACTTAAGTGATTATTCTTACAAAAGCATTCCAACATAATATTAAAAAAGACATGTTCAAAACACCCACCCCCACCCCACAATCCACATATACATACATTGGTGACCATGTTCTGCTGGAATCTGCATTTCTGTGTACATGATTAAGCAAATGAGACCCAAGAGTAGAAGGTCAGCAGATGCTTCCAAACGATTTTGCATGGTCAGACAGGAACAATACACACACAATTTTTGATTGAAAAAATGCACAAGAATTTCAGCAAATAACACTAGTTTGGGGGGTTTGTCAATCTGCACAATATCATTCTTCCCTCCCCCAAATGACAGCAAAAAACCTGGCCTTCTCAGATCAAACAATCACCCATACTGCAGCTCTTTACACGAGAGAGGTTGTATTGTTATCACACTGACACACGCCCAATAGAAGTACACGCCCAATAGAAGTACACGCCCACCAATATCTTTCAATCTGTCTCTTCGTGTATGTCTAAAGTGATTGCACCTGATGGGCAGGAACACATAATACTATTTGCAACTATGTTAGCCCTTGGCTATGTGCATCAAATCTCCAACTACAGGCCAAAGATCCAAGTCCATTTGCATGCACATAAACAAAGCAACAGTTTTCTAAGCATATGTACCTGTGCAGTGTAAACCCTACAATTTTAAATGTCCAAGTCCCTGGGTATGATTAGTGCTAACAAACATTAACATCAGTCCCTGGCTCCAATGACCTTCCAATGTAAAGTCCAAAACAAAATTTCTTACATTAGAGACTTTTTTGACAGGAGACAAATAAAATGCCAGCATGTCTTTGGATTGTGGTGAGAAACCCACACAGGAAGAACATATAAACTTCAACACAAGCATGTTGGGGAATTGAACCAGCAACCCCAGTGCTGCTAGACAGAATTGCTACCCACTTAGCTACCAGGCAGCCTCACACATGTTCTCTGCATCTTTGTGGTGTGAACCGGCCCTAAGTCCATAGCCATGTTCAGTATTTCCAAGCAATATACAATATATTGGCCTAAGTATTGGGACGCCTGCCTTTAAACACACATGAACTGTAATGGCATCCCAGTCTTAGTCCGTAGGGTTCAATATTGGGTTGGCCCACCCTTTGCAGCTATAACAACTTCAACTCTTCTGGGAAGGCTGTCTACAAGGTTTAGGAGTGTGTCAATGGGAATGTTTGACCATTCTTCCAAGTGCATTTGTGAGGTCAGGCACTGATGTTGGACGAGAAGGCCTGGCCTACAGTCTCCGCTCTAATTCATCCCTAAGGTGTTCTGTTGTGTTGAGGTCAGGACTCTGTCCAGGCCAGTCAAGTTCCAGAAGTTGTCTTATCTCCCAGGTCTTAAAACTATGTCTAAATGTCATATTTATGTGTAGGAGGGTTCCATCACCATTGTAAATCCTGCCAGATACATAATTTAGCCAAAAGTATTGGGACACCTGCCTTTACACACACATGAACTTTAATGGCAGCCCAGTCTTAGTCCGTAGGGTTGAAATTTGATTTGGCCCACCCTTTGCAGCTAGAACAGCTTCTGGGAAGGCTGTCCACAAGGTTTAGTGTGTCTATGGGAATGTTTAATCATTCTTCCAGAAGTGCATTTGTGAGGCCAGGCACTGATGTTGGATGAGAAGACCTGACTCGCAGTCTCTGCTCTAATTCAGCCAAAGGGTGTTCTATCAGGTTGAGGTCAGGAATCTGTGCAGGCCAGTCAAGTTTCTCCACCCCAAACTCACTCATCCATGTCTTTATGGACCTTGCTTTGTGTACTGGTCCAAATCATTTGGTGGAGGGGTATTATGGTGTGGGGTTGTTTTTCAGGGGTTGGGCTTGGCTCCTTAGTTCCAGTGAAGGGAACTCTTAAGGCATCAGCATACCAAGACAATTTCATGCTCCTAACTTTGTGAGAACAGTTTGGGGATGGCCCCTTCCTGTTCCAACATGACTGCACACCAGTGCACAAAGCAAGGTCCATAAAGACATGGATGAGCGAGTTTGGGGTGGAGAAACTTGACTGGCCTGCACAGATTCCTGACCTCAACCCGATAGAACACCCTTTGGCTGAATTAGAGCAGAGACTGCGAGTCAGGCCTTCTCATCCAACATCAGTGCCTGGCCTCACAAATGCACTTCTGGAAGAATGATTAAACATTCCCATAGACCAGGGATATGCAATTAGCGGACCTCCAGCTGTTGGAGAACTACAATTCCCATGAGGCATAGCAAGACTCTGACAGCCACAAGAATGACACCCAGAGGCAGAGGCATGATGGGACTTGTAGTTTTGCAACATCTGGAGGTCCGCTAATTGCATATCCCTGGTGTAAAGGCTAAATTGTGTATCTGGCAGGATTTACAATGGTGGTGGAACCCTCCTACACATAAATATGACATTTAGACATAGTTTTAAGACCTGGGAGATAAGATAACTTCTCTACATGAAGCAGCATGTTTGGGATTTGAACCGAGACACTCAGGGATGCTAAGCAGAAATTCTTACCTCTAAGCCACGGAGATGCCACATGGGAGGTCCTCATGCACATAAATACACATAAATACTGCATTTCTTTGGGCATACAGGTGATGGAATTACATTACTCAAGAGTTATTCTTCTTGATTTATTCTGTGAAATTTGGTGTTTTTTTTGTGGGTGAGTTTAGAATAGTGATATTACCCTCAAATTTTTGGGAATTACATTTTGATTTCTGATGTTGGAATACATATTATGATTATTTAGAAATAATAAAAAGCACAAAAAAATTTGACTCATTTTAAATTAGCATCAGCAATGGTATTTTTTGTGCTTCGTAAAGACACCTGTGTGAGTCTGGGTAAAGATTGTTGTGAGATGGAGTAACAAGTGAAAGTGACAGAGAAAAATATATTTTACCAAAACATTAAAACATTCTACATTCTAGCATTCTTAAAAACAAAATATTTTAATTATAAGCCACAATGTTGCAAAGGAACATTTATTTCAGAGAAAGATACATTTTATCTTAACATATTAAAAGGATTGATTTGTTAAAGTTACAATTGTACCATTAGAATCAATGGCTAAAACTTGCATTGGACTATAATAGAGCAGATTTTCACTTCCAAAAAATGCTCTTTTTTTTTTTATATCCAACAAAGTTTTATTATTAATTTGCAGAGGTACAGAGCATACAGACACCCCTCAACATAGCGGGGTAAGAAGTCATTACAAACATGCATTTCAAAACAAATCCGAACTAGGAGCCAGCCGGTCCTCAAATCAACATATCCACTCTCCCAATCGTTAAAACATCTCTCAACCTATATTGATGCCTAGCAATCTATCAGCCACCAGATCCACCGGGGCCAAGCCTGGTACATCTAGCCATTTTGCCCATAGCTTCTCGAATTTTTGAGCACTACCCCTATGCTGATAAGTCATCTTCTCCATCCTCAACACTATCCCAATATTATTAACCCATTCCTTCAAGGTCGGCGGGTCCTCCGCTTTCCAGTGTATCATGATGAGCTTCCTCGCCTGAAACAGAGTCCTATGAACGGCTTCTCTACAGTCCTCGTCCCATTCGTATTCCTCCAAAGCACCCAAGAGACAAGCTCTCGGGTCCTGTGGAAGAGACACGCCAAACACTGAATTAATGGTAGACGCCACCCCCGCCCAGTACATGTGGAGTTTGGGACATCTCCACAACATATGGACTAGATCTCCGTGGTCCCTTTTGCATCGTGTACATATGGGGTCAAGCTGTGGATTCATTAAATGTAATCTGTGAGGTGTGAAATAAGTGCGTAACAATATGTACAACTGGGTAAGCCTATGGGATATATTCAGTGAACACCTACCCACAGCCTGGAAAATTTCCTCCCACTGCTCACCGTCCAACATCTGCCTCCCACTTCTCCCTTATCTTCAGAGGATGCTGCCTCATCACGGACTGTAACAGTATGGCATAGCATTGTGGGATAAAGCCCTTTGACGACCCAGCATCCCCAAGAAGCCTAAACACCGGGGTTGGCGACAAGTGCCACTCCGAGGAGCGACCCTGTGCCGCCACCGCATGGAGCAATTGTAAATAATAAAAGTACATTGATTGCGGGAGACCGTAAGATTCCCTTAGGTCGCTAAAAGGGCGCAATACTCCATTACAGAATATGTGTCTAAGATGCGTAATCCCATACTGCTTCCATCTGGCCCCAGACTGCAGTTTTGCCAATTCAGTATATGTATCATTTTGCCATATAGGGCTATATTCTGTATAGCCATCTGCATTCTGAATGTATTTAACCTTGTTCCATACCTTCTGAATTAAGCTATAAGTTGGAAACTTTTTATGTGGTTTAGCGAAGGCCTGAGCCTCCAACGCCACAGGAACCGGATCTCTGCACACAGTAAACAGCAGCAGTTTATGAGCCGAGGTTTGCAAGGTGGGCGCCCCCTCTGCCTCTAATGGAAACATGCCTATAAGGTGCTGTAGCTGGGAAGCTAAGTAATACAGCCAAGGGTTTGGTAACGCCAAGCCCCCGCAGTCTTTGGGCCGCTGCAAATGTTCCAATCTGATCCTAGGGAGCTTATCCCTCCATATGAGGCTGCGAAAGATACTATTTACTGTACGAAATGTTTTGAGGGGGATAACCATAGGAGTATTATGAAGGAAATACAGTAGCTGTGGCATGAGTATCATCTTTATAAGATTCACCCTGCCAGCCACAGATAGGAGAAGAGCCTTCCAGGTTTTGACTTTATCCCTAAACCTTAGTAACAGGGGGGAGATATTAAGATGGATAAAATCCCGTGGCCTAGCTGTGATCTGAACCCCCAAGTACTTAAAAGCAGTGGTAATGGGAATGGGGCAGGAAGAGTTAATCACCTGTGTGTCGTCCCCATCCAACAGGAGCAACGCCGATTTTGACCAGTTTATATGCAAACCGGAAAACCCTCCAAATTTGGATATGGTCGACATAGCTTCCCTAAGGGAGGAGTCCGTGTCCCCCAGAAGAAGCAGAGTGTCATCGGCATATAGCATGACTTTTTCCTGCAAGTCACCATAGCAGAAACCAGTAATGCCAGAATTTGCCCGAATATCCATGGCCAGTGGCTCAATAGCCAAAGCAAAGAGGAGGGGCGACAGGGGACACCCCTGCCGAGTCCCCCTCCTCAATGCAAAGCTCCCAGACAAAGAACCAAAGGTCCTTATGGCGGCCTGCGGCTGACTATATAGCAACTTCACCCAGGATATATAAATTGGACCAAACCCGAACCTCCGCAGCACCGACCAAAGATAATTCCAATCTATGCTATCAAACGCCTTTGTGGCGTCCAGGGACAAGAGTGCCCTGCTTCCCATGTTATCTGCCCTTGCTTGTACATTCAGGAACAACCTCCGCAAATTAACCGCTGTAGATTTATTTGGCATGAAACCAGCCTGGTCCCCATGCACAATTGAAGTAATCACCCCATTCAGCCGAATGGCCAGTACCTTGGCTAATATCTTGATGTCGCTTTGCAGCAAGGAGATGGGGCGATACGCCCCTGGGTCTACAGGATCCTTACCCGGTTTGAGCAGTAGTACTATGTTTGCCTTAGACATTGAGGGTGGAAGGGTCCCTCTCTCCCTGGCATTGTTAAACACTCTCAGTAGTTGGGGCAGTATTTCCTCTGAGTATTACTTATACACCTCCATAGGCAACCCATCCTCCCCCGGGGCCTTACAATTAGGGAATGCACCCACAGCCCCCCGGAGCTCCCCGACAGTAAGCGGCGCCTCCAACTGTGCCCGCTGACCCTCGGACAGCGCAGGGAAGACTAATCGGGCCAGGTATAACTCCAGATCCTCCTGGGCGTATGGCGCTCCAGGACTGTACAGGGTCTCATAGAAACCCGCCAATTCCTCCATAATCAACTCTGGTTGGGAGACTACACTCCCTGTCTTGGACCTAATGGCTCCTATAGCAGGCGAGCGTTGATGGGAGTTTGCAATCCGTGCCAAAAGTCGGCCGGTCTTCTCACCCTCCTCAAAGAACGCCTGTTTCGTAAAGAACCTTTTCTTCTCAGCCGAGGAGGAAAGTAGTTGTTGATAGGCCGACTGAGCGGCCACCCATGCTTCTCTGGTCAGATCAGAGGGATCCGTCACATATACCCTCTCTAATTCCTGAACCCTAGCCTCCACTTCTATCAGGAGCTCAGAGGAGGCTCTTTTAACCTTATTCATTTCCCCTATCAGGAGGCCCCGGAGATGCGCCTTAAAGGCATCCCAGTGCCGCACATTAAATTCTACTCCATCCCCGTCATCAAAGAACCTCCGTATATCACCCATTATCTCCTCATGGGAACGAAACAATTTCAACCAAAATGCATTAAACTTCCAGGGCGCCCTAGTTAATTTTGCCGGTGGAGCCACCAGCAACTGTACCACTAGAGCAGAATGGTCTGATACACTACGGGGTCTATGTGTAATGTCAGCTACAAACGGGAGTATGCTCAGGTTCCCCACCCCCAGATCTATCCTAGACAGGCAAACATGGGACTTTGAAAAGCAGGTAAATTGTCTGTCGCCCAGATTGCGATGTCGCCAGATATCCACCCAGCCCACCTCTTGCAACAACCGCGCCAGGGGAGTACTCCTGGCGAGGGCAGAGGGCCTAGGGCTCGGGTGTCT
Source organism: Rana muscosa (assembly GCA_029206835.1). Lineage (NCBI taxonomy): Eukaryota > Metazoa > Chordata > Amphibia > Anura > Ranidae > Rana > Rana muscosa. Next base: position 1,216,942,949 of record CM055122.1, read on the forward strand.
ATCCGCCACCTGGTCCGAACAGCAGTTGAAGACACCGATCACTAGCAGCGGGACATCCGGCCTACCATCCAAAAACGCAAGGAGGAGCCGGAGTACCGCCGCCGCGAACGGTGGTGGGATATATATGCATGCCAGCACACATATCAATGTACCAAACCTGCAGTGAAGAAATACATATCGCCCCTCCTGGTCTATGACACTGTCAAACTCCTGGAAATCTAAGGCTGCATGCACCAGTACACTCACCCCCCTAGAAAAGCAGGTGTGTGTAGAGTGATAAGCTCTCCCCACCCATGCATACCGTAAACAGCATACTGTCTCTGCCGTTAAGTGAGTCTCTTAGAAACAGATAACCCCAGGAAGGAATTTCTTCAAACACATATTAAGCATTGTACGTTTCAAGGGGAAGTGCATACCCCTCACATTCCAGGAAACAATAGAAACCTTAGCCATGAGCATCCGCAATTAAAGATAAATGGTCGGATAATCGTGGGTAGAGACAACAATATAGTCCCCGTGGCAGGGGTGACGTCACCCCTCTCGTACCATTCCTGAACCCCGCTGCACTGCGCTCTAGGAGTATTAATTCACGTCTGCTGCAATGTACCTCTTTGAAGTTGTAACTGCTGAAAAAGGGAAAGTTAGTAGGAACAGTGGACCTCAAAAAATGCTCTTTAATTAGCTCTCATTTCGGTATTTACTATAACTCTTGTGAAAAAAGACACTTGAGTTAAAATTTGAGTTATTTCAGGTCTGAGCATGCTCAGTTGTGTTGGCACCTAGTTGTCCAAAAACTGGCAATTTTTCACTTCTCAGACTTTTAAAGATATTTCAGTGTAGAAATCACTTTTTCACACAGTTTAAAAGCATATTATCTTTAAATAATATACCGCATATTTCAGTACCATTTAGGCAATTATATCATGCTCTAAACATTATTTCCATGTGCAATTCTCCAGCTTTTAGTAGAGTAAGGATTTGGGCGCTATTTGGATTCTGGGAGCTATAGTAAATTCGATTTTGGGAGTATTTTCTCTCCAGCGCTATAGTGAATACCGTTTTAGCGCTAATTAGCGCAAATTGCCGCAATTAGCGCTAATTAGCACAAATTCGCTGCAATTAGCGCTAATTAGCGCCACTGCGCTATAGTAAATTACCCCCTATATTTTATATATATATATATATAAAAATGTATAAACACTAGTATAAGAAGAAAAAAAAATGCTGGCGTACTGAGCGAGCGAGAACCGCTAGCTCAGAGTCTATCAAAGGAGGCCCCTCACACTAAAACTAAAGTGGAGGAGAGTCCTAACACAGAAAAAATGGGGAAGCAGTGACCATTTCTTGGGTTCCCCACGGCTGAACATATGCAAAAAAGGAAAAAGTAACATAGACAACCAATTTTGGCAATTTAACTAGGAACATACAAGAGTAGTAATAAATCATTCTATTGTTAATGAAAAATTATGAAATACTTGCTATTCAAATTCAAGTTAGTATGTTTTTGATGCGTAGGTCTCTTTTGTATATAAGTCCAAAATGCCCATAAAGTAGTCAAAAGCTTGGATGGTTGCATTTATCTTAATAAACAGAATATTGAGAGATAGGGTGTATGATAAGATAAATAAAGTGAGCATAAAAACATTTGAGGTTCTGTAGATATCTTTTACAGTTTTAGGGGAAAAAAACAGTAGGCGAAGAACAGTTGGTAGATTTTATACTTATCTTCAGAGGATAGTAAAGTTCCAAAGGGTGGATTGTGAGTACAATATAAGGAGTTTGTATATGTATATTAACTCCCAAACTCATTAACTATGAAATCTTGACATTTTAGGAGTAAGGCATGGATAGTTTAGCCGTGCAGTAGAAAAAATCTTCAGGCAAGAAAGCAGAGTCTATTCAGTCCATTGAGTCTGGAGGATCCAAATCTAGGGAATTAAATCGACCCCTCTTCGAAGTGTTTTGTCTATTTCTGTCTGATCCAGGATTTGAGGTATGTTGAGGAGAATTGGATAATGTACATCGGCGAGGGCTTGCAGAAGGTTTATCATATAGTTGACGTTTTTGCAAGGTATTCTGCAGTTCTTTGGTGGATCTGCTGGAGTATTTGGCACCTTGGTAGGTGAAGCGTACAGAAAATGGAAATCCCCATTGATAAGGGATTTGGTGGTGTTGAAGATTTTGAAGCAGTTGTTTAATTTCTCGTCGTTTTGCTACTGTTATAGGGGATAAGTCAGCAAATATCTGATAAGAATGACCTTGAAAAGTAAGGGTATCCTTGTTCCTGGCTGCAGTCATAAGTTGTTCTTTGGTGCAAAAAAAAAGAAATTTTGCGATAATGGGGGTAATTTACTATAACTCCAGGAAGTACTGAGCACTATTGCAAATAATAGCTCCCATTTTAGCCAATTAAAAATTCAACGCGCAAATTTGCAAATGAAAAAGAGCGCTATTAGCAGCAAACAAGTGTTAGTAAACATGGAATCAGCGCTAATTAGCGAATCCGCGTACATGCAAATGCCAATTTCCACTAAGTTATTATATAGCACTACACTGTAACCATGATCCATGTATGTGAAAGAAACATTTTTATGTTCGATGTGCTCTATCTCTTGTGCATCTATTGATGTATATTGCAATTAGTATTCCTAGTTGTTTTCCTTCTTTTGCTAACGAATGCATTTATGAATGATTATTACATAGTAATGTCTGCTATTCTGTAAAGTTACACGTATTAAACATTTAGGTTACCTATTTGTTGTATGTTGTTTTTTTCATGTTTTTTATTTTTTTATTTAAGTGGCTATAAAGCAGTAATTATTTATGTTCATTCTTTAATCATACTACACTATTATGCAGGTCTTGTACTTAGCACAATGGCTTAGTGGTCTGCTCAGATGTCTCCACAGCTCTCATGGTACAAGTTCAAATACCAGCCAACCTACCATCCAACAGCTATGTTTATTTTTTGCACAAGCAAATTTAAATAAACAAACAAAGAAATGTAAACTGCCAGTTAGCTAGTGTGTGATGTTTGGAATTCCACAACATAATATTATTGAATAAAAGTGCATTGGCTAATTGGCATTTACCTATTTTCAGCATATGCTGCTTTGGCTAATTGGCTAATAGTCATTTGCCTTTTTTTCACCAATTCAATCTTTTAGTATCTCTCTGTGGGATTTGAACACATGAGTGCTTCAAAGCCTGAGTTTTTCATGGTAGAAGTGCTGACCACTAGCCTATTGAGTGTAGCACAAACATCTACTAGTGTGTGATGTTTCTTCTCCCCGGGCTGTCTTCTCCCCGAGCCGTCTCTCCTGCCACCGCCGTCTTCTCGGCTGCTGTGTTCTTCTGCGCAGTCGGTTACCCGCTAATAAAAAAAAACGCTCTTCTTCTGTGGCCATCCGATAATGTCACCCGGAGAGCCAGCTCCATGGCTATGCAAGAGACACCACACAGCCGGTGACAACACATTGGAGGAATTTTTATTAGCGGGTAACCGACTGCGCGGAAGAACACAGAAACGGGAGAAATATGCTGCTGAGTAAAATGCACACTTTCAGGAGGTGATGCCGTCAGTAGGATTTGAACTCACGGCTTAAACTTTTGAGGGCAGCAGGTATTACCACTATGCTACAGAGCTGAGCACATACCTGCAGAGAAAATACAATTCTAATTCTATACAATAATGTTTTGCATTTCAGGCATTAATATTATAGTAACAACCATGCTCATATTGATGTGGCATTGGCTAATAGGCGTTCGCCTCTTTTCAGCATATGCTGCTGAGTACAATGTAAGCTTTCAGTAGGTGATTCCATCTGTGTGATTTTCAGCCATCTGAGCACAATTATATTGAGAACATACGTTTACTAGTGTTTGATGGTGGGACTACTTTATATTCTAGGTATAATAGTACTCAGCACAGTGATTTAGGCCCCTTTCACACTTGTGCGACCTGAAAGTTGTGCAATTTTGATGCGACTTTAACCACTTCAATACCAGGCACTTATGTACCTTCCCGCCCAGTCCAATTTTCAGCTTTCTGCGCTCTCACACTTTGATTGACAATTACTCAGTCATGCTACACTGTATCCAAACAACATTTTTATAATTTTCTTCGCACAAATAGAGCTTTCTTTTGGTGGTATTTAATCGCCACTGTGTTTTTTTATTTTTTGTGATATAAGCAAAAAAACTGCGATTTAAAAAAAAACAAAAAATTTTTTTTTAGTTTGTAAAATTTTGCAAATAAGTAATTTTTCTTCATAAATTTGTGCCCAAATTTGTACTGCTACATATCTTTGGTAAAAATAACCCAAATTAGTGTATATTTGTGAAAGTTATAGAGTCTACAAACTATGGTGCCAATCACTGAAAATGTATCACATCTGATCACGCTGTGATGTACTGAAGGCCTATCTCATTTCTTGAGACACTAATGCCGGCCATACACTTTACGAAAAATCGGCCAAAATTTGGTCGTTCAGACAGTTTGTTTGTTTTTCGAACAGTTAATGGGCACAAAATCGATAATCGTTGGGACGTTTTTGAGCCAAAAAAACGAAGGACAAGTTTGGAAATTTTCTGCCGAACGAATGATGAATCGGAAGGTTAATGTGTTTCCCGTCCGAACTTTCTACACTAGGTATATGTAAAAAAAAAAAAAAAAAATTATTTTATTTATGACCACTGAACGATTTATCGGTCATTACATGATGGCAATATCGTTTGCGCTCACGGCCGAACGTTTGTTTTTCGAACGTTCGTTCAAACGATTTTTTGTAGAGTGTATGGCCAGCATTACAAGCCAGGAAAGTACAAATACCCCAAAATTACCCCTTTTTGGAAAGTAGACAGTCCAAGGTATTTACTAAGAGGCATGGTGAGTTTTTTTAAGTTGTATTTTTTTCCCACAATTCTTGGGAAAATTAGGATTTTTTTTTCTTTTTTTACACAAACTGGTCATATTAACAGGTTATTTATCTCACACAGCATATGCATAATTGCAACTACACCCCAAAATACATTCTGCTACTCCTCCTGAGTATAGCGGTACCACATGTGTGAGACTTTTACACAGCCTGGCCACATACAGAGGCCCAACATTGAAGTAGCACTTTCAGGCGTTCTACAAGCACAAATTGCACATATCCTTTCTCAACCACCTATTACACTTTTGAAGGCCCTGGAGCACCAGGACAATGGAATTGTCCACAAAATGACCCCATTTTGGAAAGCACACACCCCAATGTATAATATATAAGGCATAATGAGTCTTTTGAACGGTTCATTTTTTTCCAGAAGGTTTTGGAAAATGTGGGAAAAAAATTAAATGCATTTTTTTTACACAAAGTTGACCATTTATAAGATATTTCTAACACATAGCATGTACATAGCAAAAATGACACCCCAAAATGCATTCTGCTACTCCTCCTGAGTATGGCGTACCACATGTTTGAGACTTTTACACAGCCTGGCCACATACAGAGGCCCAACATCCAAGTAGCACCTCCAGGCATTCTAGCAGCATTAATTGCACATATCATTTTCTGACTACCGATCACATTTTTGAAGGCCTTTCATATATCTAACACATAGCAGGTACATACCAAATAACAAAAGATTACCTGTGGTTTTAGAAGTGCAGTGGTCCACAGAGGAGAGCATTGGTCTAGGCAGCAGGCAGGGATGAGGTCAGCGACAGCAAAAGCAATCATTCAGGCAGCAGGCAGGAATAATGTCCATAGTTCGTACAGGTAGAGATACTGTCAGCACAGCCAGAGCACAGCCAAAGCACAACCAAAGCACAGCCAAAGCACAGGTCCAGGTAGCAGGCAGAGGTGTCCCGGCATAAATACTGTCCAAAGTCAGTAAAGGCAGCAGGCAGATATATGGTCAACACAGTCAAAGTATTGGTCCAACAGCAGGAAGAAACATGGTCCATAATGTCATGGGTCATTACAGGCAGTAATATGGTCAGCACAGCCAAAGTATCGGTCCAGGCAGCAGGAAGGACCATCAAGCTTAGGGCCAGGGGGACAGGGTTAGAGGCTTCTCCCACCCAAATCGCTTTGAAGCCTCCAGGCAACCAGACCCTGTTCTGGGAGCACAGAAAACGAAAAAAAAAATCTCTACTCAGAACGCTATTCTGAAGCCCCTCACATATGTGAGACCCCTGTGTACTAAAAGTATAATGGCCAAAAGATCAGTCCAAGTGGCAGGCAAAAACATGGTTGATTAACAGGCCAAGGTCGGTACACGTGGAAGTCAGAAACATGGTTTAAATCGGCAAGCAAAGACATTGTCGGTAAACAGGCCAGGGTCAGTTAATTAACATGGAAGGTAGTAACATGGTAGCAGGCAAATGGGGAAATGGCAGTCTGTTAATAATAAGGGGAACTAATGGATGTATGATAATTTTTATAGCAATTTCCGATGCACAGGCCAGGTTGGGAGGGACAATCGGGACAATAATAGGTGGTGTCTCTTCTTACTCCTCCTCTGCTGCATACATGGCATTTCTTTTGGCGTCTTCTTCCAGATTCTGTGGGGGGGATGCTAAAGGGATAGTGTCGCTCGTGAAACCGACTCACACTATCAGAGCGAATGCTTCCTGGGGTGGGATCTTGTTGGTAAATGAGGGCATCGATGATATCTTCGATATAATGGAGGTAGGGGAGTTGATTTTGAGTTGCTTTTTGGTAGTAGACAAACAAAATAAAAAGGGCCATGTGAAACAGATGTAAAGCAAATTTTTTGTGCCAATAACGGGACTTTCTTGTTGATAAGTAGGGTTGTAGCATCTGGTCGTTTAAATCCACCCCCCCCCCATGTACAAATTGTAGTCGTGGACACATTCAGGCTTTACAATGGGGCCGCGTCTTCTTTGGATCTCCACCACAGTGTCATTGTGGATTGTAGAGAGGCTGTGGGCATCTTTCTTGTCCCTCCACTTCATGACCAACACCTCCTCGTTCCTCATGAATGCCGATTCTCCAGGTTGCAATTTTTTGGTCAACAAATTTTGTGGGAATCCCTTCCGTTTTTTTTTTTTTTAAGGTACCGCAGGCCGGGGTTTGCTTACTGTAAAGGTGGCGAAAAAGGGGCAGGCTGGTATAGTAATTGTCAACATTAGGGATGAGCTTCGTGTTCGTGTCAAACACACGTTCGACTCGAACATCGGCTGTTCGATCGTTCAACGAAGATCGAACGTTATGGGCCGTTCGCGCCAAATTCGAGTGACGCAAACAGCCCACAATACACTGCGCCATCACAGTGCAATCCCGGCGCTGTGATTGGCCAAGCATGCACTGTGACACCGCATGCTTGGTCAATCACAGCGCCGGCAGCGAGGAGAGCCATAATTGGCCACAGGCAGGATGCCTGTGGCCAATCATAGCTCAGGGGGGTTTAGTACACGCCCCACACTATAAAAGGCCGCCAGCCTGGCGGCCTTGTGCAGTGTGTTCCGGCGTGCAGGGAAAGAGATACATAGGCAGGGACAGTGTGTTCTATGTTCTGTTCTTTTCTCAGGCATCTGCAGGAGTTGCTGTTCATTGTGTTCTCTAAGCTAGATAGGCAGGCAGGGACAGTGTGTTCTTTTCTCAGGCATCTGCAGGAGTTGCTGTTCATTGCTGTTCTCTAAGCTAGATAGGCAGGCAGGGACAGTGTGTTCTTTTCTCAGGCATCTGCAGGAGTTTCTGTTCATTGCTGTTCTCTAAGCTAGATAGGCAGGCAGGGACAGTGTGTTCTTTTCTCAGGCATCTGCAGCAGTTAGTGGGTATTGTGTGTCCCAGCACAGTATACACCTGTATATACCCGTCATTGCTGTTCTCTAATACAGGCATCTGCAGTTGTTAGTGGGTGTTGTGTGCCCTAGTACAGTATACACCTGTATATACCCGTCATTGCTGTTCTCTAAGACAGGCATCTGCAGGAGTTAGTGGGTGTTGTGTGCCCTAGTACAGTATACACCTGTATATACCCTTCATTGCTGTTCTCTAATACAGGCATCTGCAGGAGTTAGTGGGTGTTGTGTGCCCTAGTACAGTATACACCTGTATATACCCATCATTGCTGTTCTCTCAGACAGGCATCTGCAGGAGTTAGTGGGTGTTGTGTGCCCTAGTACAGTATACACCTGTATATACCCGTCCGTGCTGTTCTCTAATACAGGCATCTGCAGGAGTTAGTGGGTGTTGTGTGCCCTAGTACAGTATACACCTGTATATACCCGTCATTGCTGTTCTCTAATACAGGCATCTGCAGGAGTTAGTGGGTGTTGTGTGCCCTAGCACAGTATACACCTGTATATACCTGCCATTGCTGTTCTCTAATACAGGCATCTGCAGGAGTTAGTGGGTGTTGTGTGCCCTAGTACAGTATACACCTGTATATAACCGTCATTGCTGTTCTCTAAGACAGGCATCTGCAAGAGTTAGTGGGTGTTGTGTGCCCTAGTACAGTATACACCTGTATATACCCGTCATTGCTGTTCTCTAATACAGGCATCTGCAGCAGTTAGTGGGTGTTGTGTGCCCTAGTACAGTATACACCTGTATATACCCGTCATTGCTGTTCTCTATTACAGGCATCTGCAGGAGTTAGTGGGTGTTGTGTGCCCAAGTACAGTATACACCTGTATATATCCGTCATTGCTGTTCTCTAATAAAGGCATCTGCTGGAGTTAGTGGGTGTTGTGTGCCCTAGTACAGTATACACCTGTATATACCCGTCATTGCTGTTCTCTAATACAGGCATCTGCTGGAGTTAGTGGGTGTTGTGTGCCCTAGTACAGTATACACCTGTATATACCCGTCATTGCTGTTCGCTAATAAAGGCATCTGCTGGCGTTAGTGGGTGTTGTGTGCCCTAGTACAGTATACACCTGTATATACCCGTCATTGCTGTTCTCTAATAAAGGCATCTGCCGGAGTTAGTGGGTGTTGTGTGCCCTAGTAAAGTATACACATGTATATACCCGTCATTGCTGTTCTCTAATAAAGGCATCTGCTGGAGTTAGTGGGTGTTGTGTGCCTCCGGCACAATATACACTACCCAATTGCTGGTTTTCCCATCTCCCTGCAGGCCATTACTATGTCTGGAAGGCCAACAAGGAGAGGCAGACAGTCACGAGCCAATAAAAGAGGGCAAGCAGGCTCTGTGTCTAGAGACAACAGTGCTGGTCGTGGACGCGGTGCATCGTGCACGTGGCCATGGGACACGCTTTTCCTTATTTTCGGCAGCTGGACGTGTTGAGCCGCATCATGCCGAAGACTTGGTAGAGTGGATGACCAAGCCCTCCTCATCCTCCTCATCCTCTCTCACCCAGGCTCAGGTTACTGGCAAAGCAGCTGCCAAAGCGTCCTCTTATCTCGTATCAATGTCATCATCAGTCACTCCTTCCCTAGACCCACCGTGTCCTCCTGAGGAGTCCCCCGAACTGTTTGAGCACAGTGTTGGGTACATGCTCCAGGAGGATGCCCAGCGTTTCGAAGGGTCTGATGATGATACCCAGCTAGAGGAAGGCAGTAGCGTGAGAGCAGAGAGAGGGGATGCTCAAGAAGGACAGCAATCTGGCAGTCATGTTCCAGCAGCTGCAGAATACTGCCAGATTGGCTCCAGTGATGAGGAGGGAGGGGATGATGAGGTCACTGACTACACATGGGTGCCTGATAGGAGAGAAGAGGAGGAGGAGGAGGAGGAGGCACATCTCCAACGAGGCAGGATGCCCTCGGGGGGCCAGCGTAAGGGCAGCACACCGACTGAATCACACCGCAGAGCTCCGCCTGTGCAGGGCGCTGGCTCTGCCCGTTATTCCAAAAGTTCTTTGGTGTGGGCCTTTTTTGAGTCGAGTGTATCAGATTGCACCGCTGCTGTTTGCAACATATGTCTCAAGCGTATCTCGCGTGGCCAAAACATCAGCCGCTTGGGCACCACATGCTTGACCAGACATATGTTGACCTGCCATGCAGCTCGTTGGCAAGCGTACCTTAAATAACCACACCAAAGAACAAAGCGGACCTCTCCTTGCTACTCATCAGCTGGGATCTCCAACCCCATTGTACCTTCAGTCCTCTCTGAAACCCTCACTGAGAGAAATGAAGGTGTAGAATTAGGTGTTTCACAGCCAAGTACTTGCGGGCACTCTGCTAGCAGTACACCGACGTCTGATTATAGCAGGCAAATTTTCCTGCCCCAGCTGCTGGACTGTCGAAAGAAGTTCACTCCCAGCCATCCACATGCCCAGCGGTTGAATGCTAGCTTGGCTAAATTGCTAGCACTTCAACTGCTGCCTTTTCAGTTGGTAGACTCGGCCCCCTTCCGTGAGTTTGTGCAATATGCGGTTCCTCAGTGGCAGGTTCCCAAACGCCACTTTTTCTCACAGAAGGCGATTCCGGCTCTCTACCGCCATGTGGAAGGCAATGTCCATGCCTCGCTGGACAGGGCGGTCAGCGGTAAGGTTCATATTACCGCTGACTCATGGTCCAGCAGGCATGGACAGGGACGTTACCTTTCTTTCACGGCCCATTGGGTCACTCTTTTGGCAGCTGGGAAGGATGCAGGACAAGGTGCAGTAGTGTTGGAGGTTGTTCTGCCACCACGCCTCAAAAATGCTACTACTGGTTGTGACACACCTCTCTCTTCCACCCCATCCTCTTCTTCTTCCTCCATGGCCTCTTCCTGTGCTTTTTCCTCTGAACCAGCGGTGCTCCGTAGGCGTTCAAGGGGCTACGCAAGTACGCAGGCAAAAAGATGCCATGCCGTGCTTGCGCTGGTGTGTTTGGAAGACAGGAGCCACACTAGGGCAGAGGTTCTGTCAGCTCTGCAGGGGCAGGCCGACAGGTGGTTGACGCCACGCCAGCTTAAGCCAGGAATGGTGGTTTGCGACAATGGCACCAAACTCCTCTTTGCCCTCAGACAGGGACAACTGACCCATGTGCCCTGTGTGGCTCACGTCCTTAACCTGGTGGTGCAGCGGTTCTTGGGCAGGTACCCGGGCTTACAGGATGTCCTGAGGCAGGCCAGGAAACTCTGTGTGCATTTCCGCAGATCATATAATGCCAGTGCTTGGCTGGCTGAGCTGCAAAAGGAGTTGAACCTGCCCAAGAACCGCCTTATATGTGACATGCCCACCGGGTGGAACTCAACGTTGGCCATGCTGCAGCGGCTGCACACGCAGCAGAGAGCCATCAATGAGTACCTGTGCGATTACGGCACCAGGACAGGGTCAGGGGAGCGCTGGTTTTTTTCATCACGCCAGTGGGGCATGATCAGGGATGCATGCACTGTCCTGGCACCATTTGAGGAGGCCACGAGGATGGTGAGCAGTGGCAGTGCATGCATCAGTGACACTGTACCTCTTGTCCACCTGTTGGAGCATGCGCTGCATGGAATAATGGACAGGGCACTTGAGGCAGAACAGAGGCAGGAAGAGGAGGAGTTCCTTGCCTCTCAAGGCCCCCTTTACCCAGACAGTGTTCCTTGTGTCCCACCCATCACACAGGAAGAGGACGAGGAGGAGGAGGATTGTGTCAGCATGGAGGTGGAGCATGGCACTCAGCATCAACAGCAGCAGTCTTTTAGGGATGATTTACAGTCCCAACAAACCCGTGGACTTGTACGTGGCTGGGAGGAGGTGGCTGCGGATCATGTCGTCCTTAGTGACCCAGAGGACTCCGGACCGAATGCCTCAGCTAACCTACGCTGCATGGCCTCCCTGATCCTGCAAAGTCTGCGGAAGGATCCTCGTATTCTTTGGATCAAGGAGAGGGACCATTGCTGGCTGGCCACTCTCCTTGATCCACGGTACAAGGGTAAGGTTGCGGACCTTATCTTGCCATCGCAGAGGGAGCAGAGGATGAGACAACTCCGGGAGGCCTTGCAGAAAGGTCTGTGCAATGTGTTTCCAGAGACTGGGAGGTTACAAACTCCTGGTCCTGGACAACGAGTTGCTGAGGCTTTGGTCAGTAGCAGAAGGAGCGGTGGAGAAGGTGGCCGTCTGACCGATGCATTCAGAATTTTTTTTAGTCCGCAGCCCCAAGGTATGATCGGTTCCAGCAACCATTGCCAGCGTCTGATATACATGGTGCAGGAATACCTAGGGGCAAAGTCAGACTTGGACACCTTTCCAACCGAAAATCCTCTGGCTTACTGGGTCTTGAGGATGGATCACTGGCCAGAGCTTGCACAGTATGCAATTGAGCTACTGGCCTGTCCTGCATCCAGCATTCTTTCGGAACACACATTCAGTGCTGCTGGAGGCTTTGTCATGGATCACAGGGTGCGCCTGTCCACCAACTCGGTTGATCGCCTGACCTTCATAAAGATGAACCAGTCTTGGATCACCACCGGCTACCAAGCACCTGAAGCTGATATAACAGAATAATTTATTTTGAAATGTCACATCCCTTCAAGACTGCCTATGCTGATGCTGAGTGACTGTCCTGTTATGTTGACTGACTATCCTCCTCCTCAATGATCCGATTCATGATGATAGCTTGGAAGAACATTTTTGTTTCTGGGTGCCGCCACCAGTGGCTAAGGCCCAATTTATCAGCCCCTGTTTAACAGGGGCATGTAATTAAATTTTTTTATGCAATGCTTTGCAGCAGGGCTCATTCCTGCACTCCAACTAGAGTATCTGGGAGAGGTTGCAGTGTCGTGGCACCAGCACCAGTGCCTAAGGCCCAATTTTTCAGCCCCTGTTTAACAGGGGAGTGTAATTAAAAATGTTGATGCAATACTTTGCAACAGGGCTCATTGCTGTGCTCCAAGTACAGTATCTGTGAGGGGTTGCAGTGTTGTGGCACCAGTGCCTAAGGCCCAATTTTTCAGCCCCTGTTTAACAGGGGCGTGTAATTACAATTTTTGATGCAATACTTTGCAACAGGGCTCATTGCTGTGCTCCAAGTACAGTATCTGTGAGGGGTTGCAGTGTTGTGGCACCAGTGCCTAAGGCCCAATTACAATTCTTGATCTAATAATTCACAGCAGGGCCCATTCATGCGCCCACCAAGAGTAACTGTGAGGGCTTACAGTGTTGTGGCAACACCACCACCACCACCAAAGGCCCAATTTTTCTGCCCCTCTTCAACAGGGGCATGCAATTACAATTCTTGATCTAATAATTTACAGTAGGGCCCATTCATGCGCCCACCAAGAGTAACTGTGAGGGCTGACAGTGTTGTAGCACCAGCACCACCACCAAAGGCCCAATTTTTCCTACCACTGTTCAACAATGGCATGTAATTACAATTCCTGATATAATAGTTCACAGCAGGGCGTTTCCAGCGCCCACCAAGAGTAACTGTGAGGGCTCACAGTGTTGTGGCAACACCAACATGTAAGGGGCAAATTTCAGCAGAGTATATACGGCAGGCCCCTACTTTCACACATCCAACTTACAAATGACTCCTACTTGCAAACGGAAGGAGACAACAGGAAGTGAGAGGAAATCTACCCCTAGGAAGGGAAATTCTCTCCTGTAAGAGTTAATATGGGAAAAAGTTGTCTCCTCTCTACTGATGCTTTATCACCAATCCTTGTTTCAATAAAAACCCCACTTTTCAAAAACATTTGTCATTGGGATGGAAAGTGAGGTGAAATGTTCTGAACAGGTGCACAGACAGAAAAACAAATGTTACAGGGGTGATAACCCTTCCCTATGTTTTCCAAAAAGCTTAAAAATAGATTTTTGGGCTGGAGCTACACTTAAACAATGTACCTGTTCAAAATTACAAACAGATTCTACATAAGAACAAACCTACAGTCCCTGTCTTGTATGCACCGCCTGTATACAGCTGTTCAGAGTATGTAGGGCCTTTTTTATTTTGTGTGCGGGGTTCCCCTTAATATCCATACAAGACCCAAAGGGGCTGGTAATGGGCTGGGGTGGGGGGGGGGGGTGATGTGGTAGCCATGCCATTTTTCTCAAAGATTTTCATCCATATTACCGGGACCAGACATTACATTAAAGCCGCAAGCAGTTTTAAATGCCTTTTTTTTCCTTTACAAATGTCATTTTGTGCAGGGACAGTTCTAAACACGGGACACACATGCCACTTCACAGGCATACTTTAGACACCCCCAGGTACGATATTTAAAGGAATATTTCACTTTTTTTTTTATTACTTTATGCATCATTAAAATGACTGCTGCCGAAAAACTGACTTTTTTAAAACGTAGTTTTGCATTGATACATGTCCCCTGGGGCAGAACCCGGGTCCCCAAACCCTTTTTAGGACAATAACATGCATATTAGTCGTTATAATTAGCACTTTAGATTTCGAACATTCGCGTCCATTGTATTTAATAGGGTTCTAACGTTCGCGCGAACTTTCGGTCCGTTCGAAGGTTCTGGTGCGAACCGAACCGGGGGGTGTTCGGCTCATCCCTAGTCAACATATAAATGGTAACCTTTTCCAAACAGGGGGTATGCCAACTCCCAGACAATTTTCCCACTAGTTCCAATTTATGTGGGGCAATCACGGGGCTGAAGCTGGGAGTCTTTGCCTTCGTAGATCCTGAATGTGAAGACGTATCCAGTGGCTCGATCGCATAATTTATTTAATTTTAACCCATACCTGGCTCTCTTGCTTGGTATATACTGCTTAAAGTGCAGTCGGCCAGTGAAATGTATGAGGGACTCGTCCACACAAATTTTTTGGTCTGGGATGAAAACGTCTTGAAATCGCTGGGAAAAGGCATTGATTAGGGGGCGTATCTTGTACAATTTGTCATAGTTGGGATGATCTCGGGAGGGCACTGTGAATTGTCATTGAAGTGGAGAAAACACATAATCAGGTCGTATCTTGTCCTGGACATGACAGCGGAATATATGGGCATGTGTTGCATGGGGCGTTTGGACCAATATGCATGGACTTTGTTCTTTTTTGTAAGCCCCATATTGAACGTAAGGCCCAAAAACTATTTAAATTTGTCCAATATTAGACGCCGCCACTGGAACATGCGGGCGTAGGAAGAATTGGGGTTGGCAGCAATAAATTGGATATGAATTGCATAGAGATTAGTTTGATCCACTATATTCTGCAGCAAATCTTGTGGGAAAAATAAACAAAAATAATCAAATTGAGAAAATTTTGTAGTGTCGGGCTGCACACCTGGCTGTGCGGTGAAAGGGGGGATGATAGCGGATCCTGAGTTGGCAGGCAACCATAAGGGGTTTGCCAGGGCATCGGAAAGGTAGGACTGGGGCTGGATTCTTCGGGTTGGGAGTGTATTTCCATTACTTGTACTGGGCTCCTCTTCCTGGGGTATGGCGCTGCTGGTGGTGGGCAGATCTCCTGATCTTGGTCCTGATCTTGGTCCTGATCACATTCTTTTGGGAGGGACGGTTTCCTCCGGGGACTCGGACTCTGAGCCACTATCCTCCACTGGCTCGTATTCCGAACCAGAATCGAATAATGGGAGCTCCCGCTGCTCTCATCATCCAACATGGCAAGAATGGCATATGCCTCCTCAGGTGTGTAAACCCTTTGGGACATTATGGCAGTGCTTATTGGTGGGCCTGTGTAATGGTACTGCTGGTGGCAGTGGTGGCGGACTGTGTGGTGGTACCGATGGAGGTATTAGTTGTGGGCCTGTGTGGTGGTACTGATGGCGGTATAGGTGGTGGTGGTACCAATGGCGGTACAGGTGGTGGTGGTACCGATGGCGGTATGGGTGGTGGTGGTGGCGGTACGGGTGGTGGTGGTACCGATGGTGGTACAGGTTAGTGGCACCGATGGCAGTACAGGTGGTGGTACAGGTGGTGGTGGTGCTACCGATGGTGGTACGGGTGGTGGTACCGATGGCGGCACTAGTGGCTATACTGGTAGCGGGCCTGTGTGTCAGTATAGATGCTGGGCCTGATGGCGGTACTAGTGGCGGTACGGGTGGTGGTACCAATGGCGGTACTGGTAGTGGCACCGATGGCGGTACTGGTAGTGGCACCGATGGCGGTACTGGTAGTGGCACCGATGGCGGTACCAATGGCGGTACCGATGGAAGTGGGCCTGTGACAGATGATTGACAGATGGGCCGATTGATTGACAGATGGGCTGATTGATTGATTGACAGATGGGCTGATTGACAGATGGGCTGGGCTGATTGATGTGCTGGGCTGGGTGACAGGTCCTCTTTATTGGGGGGGGGGCATGTTGTGCACAGTACTATAGACAAACTACACTGATCTCACTTACAAATCGGTGTGTGAGGAGAGAGCAGGGATCAGGTAGTAACTGCTGCTCTGTGTTTACAATTTCATTGCCTCTTTACCCTGATCGGGGACGCGCTGTGTCCAAGGGACACTCGCCTTCCCCGATCCCCGCTCTGCAAGCCTCTGGCAGCGTGCACGGAGCGTGCCGCCAAGTTTGTTGCGACATGTGATCGGCTGTGACTTTTATACAGCCGATCACATGGTAAACAGCCAATAAAATTGTCTGTTTACCGTGATCAGGGAAGTGCTGTGTCCAAGGGACACACGCCGTCCCCGTTCACCGCGCTGCGGGCGCGCGCTAGGCATTATCCGGCAGGACGTCAATGGACGTCCAGTCAGGATAATGCAACCACCGCCCGGCCGTCATTTTCCTATAGGCTGGGCGGGAAGTGGTTAAGCAATGCCTGTGTAATCTTGAGGTCTATGGACTCAGGAGTCGCAGGGAAAGGCGCGCAAATTTCCGTCTGCAATTTTTCCATGATTCCAGGGAATGCCTGTGTAAACTTAAGGTCTATGAACCTCAACTCGTATCGAAGTCGGACCAAAGTAGTACAGGGACTACTTTGAAGTCGGTGTGACTTGAAGTTGCACAGATATAAATGGTACACATTGAAAATCATGGGGTATTACTTGTCATGTGACTCTGATAACCAAAGTCGCAGGAAAAGTCGCTTAACTGTGAAAGGGGTCTCAGCCCGACTTTGTGAGCGATTTCAGAGACATCAGTGCACTTTCCTGCACAGATGTCTAGTGAAATCACATAGGTCTCAACTGTCCCTGATTTGGAACAAAGTCCCTCTGTCCCTCTTTCCTCCTAATTTGTTCTGATTTGTATAGTTTTATATAAAATGCAATTTTTATTTTTCAAAAAGGGTTTCCCAGCGCTAAACCTTTCATATAATTTCTAAATTGCTTTGTTTGTAAATTCCCAAAGCCAATCTAAAGGGATATTATTGTTAAAAAAAAAAAAAGCATTTGGGGGTTTAACTAGTATACATATATATATTAATAATAATCTTTTAGGAAGGTGTTTTAGGAGGTGTGTCCTATGCCTACATACTTTTGCTAATAGGTGTCCCTATTAAGTAAGAAATCGCCTCCTGAAGTCACCCAAAGTAGTGTAGGAACTACTTTTGGGAATCTGTGTGGTGTCATACCAATTCGGACAGTTCTATTGCTGTCAATAGGCACCAATTTGGCCTGCAATTTGACATGTCAATTCAGAGCTATGTGAACATGGGTGAAGATGCATAGATACGAATGGAGCTCATGGGGGGTAACTTTTAATGCGACTCTGAGGTCCAAAGCTGCATGAAAAGTCCTATACGTGTGAAAGTAACCTAATGAGATTAAATAACACCTTTGAATAAAGCCCCATTTGCCCTTGTGCGCCCTTAAAATTGCACAGCTTTGCCATGACTTGAAACAATGTCTGTGTTATCTTGTGGTGTATGGACCTCAAATCGCATTAAAGTCAAACCAAGGTAGTGCAGGGGGACGAATTTGCCCCACTTTCAGGATGCACAAGTGACAATAGGGCCAAATTCAAAAATATCCTTGAATCTCTTTCACACTGCTGCGACCTGAAAGTCACACTAATTTGCTGCCAATTTGCTGCTGCAACTTGGCCCCAACTTCTGGGAATGCCTTTGTAATATTGTGCCCTATGTACCTCAAGTCACATGAGGCTCTGTTTCCACTATTGCAACCCTAAATTCGCATGATTTTGCCATGATTTTGATGCGACTTGGAGCAATGTCTGTATATTCTAGAGGTCTTTGGACCTCAAGTCGTATCAAAGTGGGACCAAAGTAGTGCAGGGACTACTTTGAAGTCGCACAGATATGAACCATACTCATTGGAAATCATGGGGTATGACATGTCATGCGACTTTGCAGTCCCAAGTCGCATGACAAGTCGCACTAGTGGAAACCGAGCCTGAAAGTCACACCAAAGTAGTACAGGGACTACTTTGAAGTTGGTGTGACTTAAAGTAGCACAGATATGAATGGTTATCATTGAGAATCATGAAAAGTCGCCCAACTGTGAATCGAGTCATATATATATTTTAATAGAAAGGAGCTCTCATTTATACTTGCATAGTCCTTACTGATTTACATCAGCAGAACAAATGCAGGAAGTAGTGATGTGTGCACATGGGCCAGAAGCAAATGTGTGGTGATGCCAAACAAATCAATGAAGCCCACCCACACCTTGCGTAAGCACCAGTACATATCCTACACTTAACCGGCAAATCAGCAGCACCTCCTCTTTTCTAAATAGGGACCTCGCCATGTCCGCCTAGATGGAGATCCTGACCAGCACAGGAACTTCCCGGTGATTACATTGACTCATTTCCGGGTCAGGAGGTGAAACCACACTCTATTGATTGCAGCTGCAAATATTTGATCTCCATCACGATTAGAATTTATTATTTTTGATTATTTGCAGATATGCAAAACTGTATTTCTACATATGATATTTGAAGGTAAACTTAAGGGAGTTTGATAAGAAATTGTGTCTCTGGCATAGCAGCAGGTGAATTACAAAGGCAAAAGGCCCAGTTTGAGCCCTGCTTCACACTGACAGCGGGAGGAAATCGTTCAGCTGAAAGCACACAATTTCATTCCCGCATGTCAGTCCCGACTGCAGGGGGGGGGGGACATCAGAGACATCTGTGCAGGTTTCTGCACTGATATCAATACAAATCACACCAATTAGAACAGTGCAATTGCCACCGATTTGACATGTTAAATCGCACCAATGTGAACCAGAGCTGACACATACAACACTGCCTATCCTCCAGCTGAATTCATTACCTGCAATTCTCCACAACTGTTATATATAAAGATTCCACCTTTATCATTTACTTGCAGGTGTGCTGAAGCCTAGGTTTACATTGGGGCGATTTGTCATGCAATTTCAGAAATAAAATCGCATGACTATTGGTGGCAATGGCACTGTTCCAATCGATGCAACCCCAATTTTGTGGAGCAGCACCGATTTGCAAAAGTAGTTCATGCACTACTTTTGCCAATTTCAGGTGCGACTCCAATAGACGTGTATGAAGCCACACAGATGTCTATCAAGTAACACCTAAAATCGCGCTAGCTCAAGTGAAGTAGCGCAATTTCAAAGTAGCATCAATGTGAACCAGGGCGAAGAGATTCATTTTTTGGTGCAGAAATTCAGATAGAAAAAATATAAAAGATATTGCACTTTGCCAAAACCACCACCACCCACAAAAACTAAAAAAAAACTAAAAAAAAAAAAAAAAACCCCATTAAAGCTCAATAAATGTACTTTTATTTTCCCAGCAGAAACAAAATTATGTACATTTATTTACTAGCTTCAAAAAAATGTGGACAGGATACATGGTGCTACATTTAGCAATTGGATTTTAAGGGCCCTGCTTATAGGAGCTTACCATCTAAAATTTGTCAAAACCTTAGAGTGCACACAGCTTTACTTTTATTGTATGATGGCAACACATCACATTTTTTATCTGCAAGATTATAGAAACATACTTAAGTCATTATTCTTACAAAGCATTCCAACATAATATTAAAAAAGACATGTTCAAAACACCCACCCCCACCCCACAATCCACATATACATACATTGGTGACCATGTTCTGCTGGAATCTGCATTTCTGTGTACATGATTAAGCAAATGAGACCCAAGAGTAGAAGGTCAGCAGATGCTTCCAAACGATTTTGCATGGTCAGACAGGAACAATACACACACAATTTTTGATTGAAAAAATGCACAAGAATTTCAGCAAATAACACTAGTTTGGGGGTTTGTCAATCTGCATAATATCATTCCTTCTCCCCCCCCCTCCCCCTCCACAAATGACAGCAAAAAACCTGGCCTTCTCAGACCAAACAATCCCCTATACTGCAGGCCTTTATATAAGAGAGGTTGTATTGTTAGCACACTGACACACGCCCAATAGAAGTACACGCCCAATAGAAGTACGCGCCCACCAGTATCTTTCAATCTGTCTCTTCGTATATGTCTAAAGTGATTGCACCTGATGGGCAGGAACACATAATACTATTTGCAATTGTATTAGCCCTTGGCTATGTGCATCAAATCTCCAACTACAGGCCAAAGATCCAAGTCCATTTGCAAGCACATAAATAAAGCAACAGTTTTCTGAGCATATGTACATGTGTAAAAGGAAAGCTACTGCGCAAGTCAAAAAATGTAATTACATGAAAAAAATACACCACCAATGAAATTATAGTGGCCGCTGCTGCAACTGAAAAATGTGGATATACACAAATGGAAGCAATATGGAATAGTACCAGTAGCGCTGCGTAGAAATAACAATACACTAATGACAATAAAGCATAACACCCTGTGATGGGACATATAATATATAACCATATGACATATAATGAATAATGTGATTAAAGTATATAACCAAACTGTGCTCCAAAAAAACCTCTATGACTTCTAACCATATCAGTTAGTCATTTCAATGTTCAAAAATTTTATAAAAACTTAATTGACATGTAGTTCCTCTCGTGAATGTCCAAAACAAGACTTAAGCCCCATACACACGATCGGTTTGACTGATGGTTTTCATCAGACCAACCGATCGTGTATGGTACCCATCGGTCTTTTTTCCATCGGTTTGAAAAAATAGAACTTGTTTTAAAATTTTCCGATGGATAAAAAACCGATGGGAATTTCCGATCGTCTATGGGCAAGTCCATCGGTTAAAAAACCCACGCATGCTTAGAATCAAGTCGACGCATGCTCAGAAGCATTAAACTTCATTTTTCCACGGCTCATCTGAGTGTTTTACATCACCGCGTTTGGAACGGTCGGTTTTTGGACTGATGGTGTGTGGCCAAGACTGATGAAAAACAGTTTCATCGGATTTCCGATGGACAAATCCATCGGACGAAAATCCATAGGTTATCCGATCGTGTGTACAGGGCTTAAGAAATGACATATCCCGTAGGTAAAGAAAGTTCCAAGATAACGTTGATTCAAAAATTGTTCAATGCAGGTAAGTGAGTATTAGTGACTTCACACTTAAACACCCAAGAAAAAGTGAAGCGTTGGAAAAGACAAAGATCCTCCACCTTCAATATCAAATCTCCTTACCAGCTTGTGTGAATCCCTGGTAAAGAGATCATATACACCTGTGGCTATTTCCCCCGCCTAGGGTCTTTCTGCAGTGTATCACCAGAAATCCTTTTCCTCCACAATAAGGGCTCCTCAACAAAGTCTCCGGATATATGATTTCAAAAGAGACATAAAGGCCACCATAGTGAAGTACTTCAAGACAGTTTTAATTGTAAAAAAATTAAGATACACTTACAAAAAGGTTGTACTTTAAAAGCATAAGTAAAATTTGTTCGTAAGCCGGCCGGCTTAAACTATCCGCCCGTCCTTCCGGGATAGCGCTGTTTGTTTGTGGTGACGTCAGCATGCCGCTACTCCCTACGCCGTTTCGTCAAAAATGACGTCTTCCAGGGGCACGAGCGGCGTGCTGACTCACCGCTTTTTATCATACAGGATGCAATAGACACGCCCGGCACTGACCTCCAGGAAGCACCTGCACCAATCCACCATCTTTGATGGGGGATTCCTGCCCATATCATGCGATACTCCTTACTGCACAATGATGAGCAAGAACGGCATAACGCTATAAATGGGCAAAAGTTAATTAGGAATTGTATAAGTTTAAAAACCTATCCAACAGCCACTTTGCAATATAAAATTACAAATGGTAAAGGAAATAAAAAATATAATTAATAAAAAGTCAGATGTATACTGAATTGAAATTACCTTACTAAGCAGAAATGGATAAGAGAATAGGCTATTCATAAAAATGATTTAGTTGCCTGTAGCATGTCACCACCCTGATGCTTATACCCCCAAATAGCCATAAGGGACAAGCACCATATGTGCTGTCTTGAAGTACTTCACTGTGGTGGCCTTTATGTCTCTTTTGAAATCATATATCCAGAGACTTTGTTGAGGAGCCCTTATTGTGGAGGAAAAGGATTTCTGGTGATACACTGCAGAAAGACCCTAGGCGGGGGAAATAGCCACAGGTGTATATGATCTCTTTACCAGGGATTCACACAAGCTGGTAAGGAGATTTGATATTGTAGGTGGAGGATCTTTGTCTTTTCCAACGGTTCACTTTTTCTTGGGTGTTTAAGTGTGAAGTCACTAATACTCACTTACCTGCATTGAACAATTTTTGAATCAACGTTATCTTGGAACTTTCTTTACCTACGGGATATGTCATTTCTAATGCCGCATACACACGATCGTTTTTCATGCCGTTAAAAATGCAATTTTTAAAAATGGCCATTAAAACCAATCGTGTGTATGCTCCAGAGCATTTTTAACGGCGTGAAAAACGGCCATTAAAAATTTCGAACATGCTCTATTTTTTCACGTCGTTTTTCATGTCGTTTTTTTTTAACGACGTGAAAAACGATAGTGTGTATGCTTTTACGAGGTGAAAAAAACTTGCATGCTCAGAATCATGTATGAGACGGGAGCGCACGTTTTGGTAAAGCTAGCGTTTGAAATGGAGATGGCACATTCGTCACGCTGGAAATAATAGCATAGTTTTAATGCTGCGCATTTCTTTCTTCTTTTGATAATGCTTAAATAATTAGCTTCTTTTGCTAATGATATTCAGAGTTATGGCAAACTTGTTTCTTAAGTAATTCCTAATTGATCCAATGATTTTAAAATATTCTTGTTAAGCCAGATCTCCCTCCTAAATTCATAAATAAATGTAAAGATCTCCAAAATGTTTTGGATTTAAGTAATTTTTTTGGTTTTTATTTATTTTTTGTTTAATTTAAGTTAGATTTATTATATTTTTTTGGGCTTCTTTTATATATTTTAGCTTATTTTTTCCTTTTAGATTTCGTATTGTATTTTTACATAAATATTATTTGTGTGTCAAGTTACCACACCAACCTTCTAAATTTGTCTAATTTTGCCTCAAGGAGGTTTGTGTCCCTTGTTAATAACAATAATATTAGAAATGTCCCTGTCTACTCCCTAGCAAACTCTCTTTTAGAATAGAAATCACATAGTCTAGTATTGTAAGCAAAACAAAATAATCCTTTATTTAGGGAGATAACAAATTAAAGGGGAAGGCAGCACTGGAGAGCCTGCTTGCATTTGTGCATCCTTTGGACCCCACAACAACCATCCAAGAAGAGAAAACCAAACTCTTGAATTATCACAAAAAAAAGGAGCCCAATCTTGGCTTGAACGCCCAGAGGTCAGGAACAGCAGCAGATAAGTCAGATATGTCCCCAGTCTGTGGTACTACAGCAGTCATTATTTTTTCCTCTTCCTTGTAGCCTTCTCTCCAGCCTTCTCTGTAGCCTTCCCTGCAGCCTTTGTTGCTTGCTTCCTCGGAGGCTGGGGCTCAGGAGGAGAGGTTGTGGCAGGAGGAGGAGGTGTATGAGGAGGGACAACCTCAGTTATGTCGGTGAACTGTGTCATTTCACCTAGCAAACCCCTATTTATGACCTTCAGCATGAGGTTCTCGCTGTATAGGCGTTGCCTCAAGTCCATCTTGCTTAATCTATGGGCCAGGACTGCGGCATAGCCCTCTTCAGCAGAGGGTGCCTCTCTGAGGGCCGCAGTAGCCTCTCTTAGGAAGGCTCTGGTTTCCTCCTCCACCTGCCTAACTCTCCTTGGCCCTCGTTGTATTATTTTCAGGGGAGGCATCTGGGCTCTTGTGCTGGGCCCAGCCTCCTCCTGTGTGCCACTGGGCCCTGCCTCCTCCTGGTCCCCAACATCACACTCTTCCTGGCTCTGCTCTGGCTGTAAAAAAAAAGGGACATTCTTTAGTTTTTGCCATCATCAATCACACACATTGTTCACCTCCAGACATTTTTAAATTGAATGGCAAAAGTGATTCAATTCCCAAAGATTCATGCTCCTGATATTTTTGGCTTGTCCCCATCAAATTTGACCACTACTGTCTATTGCTCTGTAAAGCCATTTTTTTGCTGACATTAAATACATAACAATACTAACATCATTTTAAATCATCACTTTTGTAACATATAAATGTAGATATCAATACTATACCTGGCTCCATATATCCAAATCGGCCTCCTCAAGGACCTCTGCTTGATCCTCTGAGGAAGCCAGAGCAGGGTTGCAAGGAAGGCTGGAGGGCTGGCTGCAAGGAAGGCTGGATAGACCACTGGGGGGAAGGGTTGACAGAGATTCCCTCACTTCCAGCTGGTCATCCAGAAAAGATAACTTGCTGTAGTACCACAGACTGGGTATATAAACCTTATCTGCTGCAGCACCTGACCTCTGGGACTTCAGGACCATATTCCTCTGGGTCCTGTATGTGCCCCTGATGGTAGCTAGTTTGGTTTTAACATCTTGGATAGTTGTTGTGGGGATCTGGGTTTGGACAAATGCTAGCAGGCTCTCCAGTGCTGTTGTCCTGGCCGCTTTATTTTTATTAGATGCATTTTTAGTCTGCCACAGGACAGGGAGTTCCTTCCATCTATCGATGAACTCCCCCATGAATTCTGGATTTTTGAAACTCTTCATTTTGTCTCTAAAATCAAGAACCAATTAAAATAAAATGTTTCAGTCAACATTCATCAAATAATCATTTTGGAAAGATATAGGCCCCAAATCTCATCCTCTGAAGAAACACAAATCCTTAAAATGTTATGTACCTTGGTGAACACGTTCGTTGCTAACTCCCTCTCCTGGCAAATGAACGTATTTTCAACACATGGATATTCGCTTTATATACACTGCGCATGCGTGAAACTCTGCATGCTTTCCCCGCCCTTGACATTCGATATTGTACTTTCCCCGCCCCTTCTCACTCGTCGCAGTGCTAAACAACATGGCGGAGACACAGGTGGCTGAGATTACCTCGACAGAGGAGGAAATTCCTGAGGAACCCAAATCCCGATCCCGGAGATATAAGGCATCCAACATGTCATTCGAGGAAATAGTGGAGATGGCCGCCATTTTGAGGAGGGAGGATTATGATGCCAAGCATGGGCTGTATAAAAGGCCTAATCTTGTCAAGTCAAAAATTAAATTATGGGCAAAGTGGTCAAAACTCTTCACCAAAAATTCAGGGTGTGCAGAACGAAGGAACAGCTCCGAAAACGTTGGTCTGATCTGAAGTTGCGGGAGCCCGACCAATACAAAAGAATCAAAGTTTTAGGAAAAAGTAAGTAATTTTCATACATTTTCCCAGCTTAAAGATTATTACTTGTATTAAGTCGTGTATTTTTGACTTTGATATAGTACAGTGAAAGATAACAACTTTCATGTTCGTCCGCACAGTAAACGGACGTAATAAAGCTCTTTCTCCGTACACTTCTTAATACAATGTTTTTGGATCATCCAGTGTGAACACCAAAATTTCTAAGAATTTTTTGGGGAGATAATTTTTGAAAGAAGTTGAAATATTTTTAGAATAAAACTTTTATTTTTGACTAATTAAAAGGGAATGCATTGCAATGTTAAGGGAGAGAATGCTCAGCAGCTGATTAAACATCTGAACGCAGTAGTACAAGTGTGGCCCAAAATCAATAAATTTTTAGGGTGTCACACACAGGTGATCCAGTGTATATACTTGGGGGTGTTTCAATGTGTCAAACTTTAATAAAAAAAGTATATGTTCTTGTTTTGGCTATGTATCCAATCATGTGTTCAGGTTGTCACTGGGGGTACATTTAAAATTGGACCACACTTCCAAATAATCTTTCAAAATTCCCTTTCAGGGTTTTTAGTTGTATATAATTCTTATTTAGGAATTAAACTATACCTTTTATTGCAATCTCCATAGGGCTTCAAAAAGCTACGTCAGATGAGCCTATAAATCCAACACCTTCAACAAGACCCCCAGAACCACATGATGTAGAGGAACGTGAAGTTGAGGAAGTGGAAAGTGGCACCACAACAGGTCAGTGTCAAACCAGACAGATGCAGGTTAATAGATGTAGGCCTACATATTCTATAGTACATGTTTTTTTTTTTATTTAGGTGCTGTTCTGGCTGAAGACCCCGAAAAGATTACAAGTCACAGTGCCCAGATCCTGATCCAATACCTAATGGTCTGCTGTCGTGACCTTGAAAAAATAAAGGGAGACTTGATAGAGATCAGGCAAAATACCGAACGGGTGGAGGAAAGGCTACAAAATATCATGGCTGTGCTTGGGCGTAGGGATGAGCCGAACACCCCCGGGTTCGGTTCGCACCAGAACCCACGAACGGACCGAAAGTTTGCACGAACGTTAGAACCCTATTAAATACAATGGATGCGAACGTTCAAAATCTAAAGTGCTAATTATAACGACTATTATGCATGTTATTGTCCTAAAAATGGTTTGGGAACCCGGGTTCTGCACCAGGGGACATGTATCAATGCAAATAGAAGTTTTAAAAACGGACGTTTTTCGGGAGCAGTCATTTTAATGATGCATAAAGTGAAAAAAAAGGCAAATATTCCTTTAAATATCGTACCTGGGGGGTGTCTAAAGTATGCCTGTGAAGTGGCACGTGTTTCCCGTGTTTAGAACTAGGCTTGTGCAATTCGTTTCGTAACGATTCGAAATTCGTCCGAATTTAGCAACTTTCGGACATTCGGAAGCATTCGAATTTCCGAACAGAGCAATTACGAATAAAACCGAATCCGAAATAAATTATACCGCAAAATAGCGAATGCCCGAAGGTCTTCGGCATAATTCGTTATGAAAAAAGTTACGAATGTACGAATCCATTCGAAGCACAATAACACTCACTCTGCTCTCTGCTTCTCCCTCACCATGCTGAACTCCCTCTCAAAATGGTGTACAGGGGGCGGAGGCTATAGCCGCATGAAAAAACGAAAGTAAAATACGAGATTTCGAATCCATTCGAAGCACAATAACACTCACTCTGCTCTGCTCTCTGCTTCTCCCTCACCGTGCTGAACCCTCTCAAAATGGTGTACAGGGGCGGAGCCTATAGCCGCATGTAAAAAACGAAAGTAAAATACGAGATTTCGAATTGTTACAAATAACCGCTATGTATTTAGAAAAGTACAAATCCATTCGAAGCACATTAGGCATAATAGGCAGCGTCGTTGTGAGAGAGACACGGAAAATTACGAATCAACGAACCCAAAAAAAGTTACGAAAGTAGGAGTTGTGTCCAGAATCAACGAAAAACAACGTACTCTACCGAAAGTACGAATTATAAAGCAACAAAAAATTCAACGAAAAATGTCGCTTGCAAAAATACGAATGAGTCCGAACACGAAAAATCCCGTCTAGCAAAATTACGAATGATTACGAATCAACAGGACCGGAAAGAAACGAACCGAAACGGAACGAATTTTTCCGTTGTGCACAAGTCTATTTAGAACTGTCCCTGCACAAAATGACATTTCTAAAGGAAAAAAAGCGATTTAAAACTGCTTGCGGTTTTAACCACTTCCCTACTGTGCACGAAAACCCCCTTCCTGCCCAAGCCATTTTTCAGCTTTCGGCACTGTCACGCTTTGAATGACAATTGCGCGGTCGTGCGACGTGGCTCCCAAACGAAATTTGCGTCCTTTTTTTCCCACAAATAGAGATTTCTTTTGGTGGTATTTGATCACCTCTGCGTTTTTTAATTTTTGCGCTATAAACAAAAGAAGAGAGTCCAGTTTGGAAAAAAACACAATATTTTTTACTTTTTGCTATAATAAATACCCATTTATTTTTTTTTCAATAAAAATTTTCCTCCATTTAGGCCGATACGTATTCTTCTACATATTTTTGGTAAAAAAAAATCGCAATAAGTGCGTATTGATTGGTTTGCGCAAAAGTTATAGCGTCTACTAAATATTGGATAGATTTATAGCATTTTTTTTATTAGTAATGGCGGTGATCTGCGATTTTTATTGTGACTGCGATATTGCGGCGGACACATCGGACACTTTTGACACATTTTTGGGACCATTCACATTTATACAGCGATCCCTGCTATAAAAATGCATTGATTACTGTATAAATGTGACTGGCAGGGAAGGGGTTAACCACTAGGGGGCGGGAAGGGGTTAAATATGTTCCCTCAATGTGTTCTAACTGTGGGGGGAGGTGACTGACTGGGGGAGGTGACCGATGGTTGTCCCTATGTACAAGGGACACACCATCAGTCTCCTCTCCCTAGCAGGACGTGGATCTCTGTGTTTACATACAGAGATCCACTTTCCTGCTCGTTTCCAGGGCAATCGCGGGTGCCCGGCGGCAGTCGCGGCTGCCGGGCACGCGCATCGGGGCCTTGGGAACGCGGCGAGCGCGCGCCCCCTAGCTCGTTTTAAAGGCAGGACGTCATATGACGTCCTGTCAGAACGAGAGTGTCCTCCGCCCGCCGTCAATTGACGGTGGGCGGGGGACAAGTGGTTAATGTAATGTCTGGTCCCGGTAATATGGATGAAAATCTTTAAGAAAAATGGCATAGCTACCCCATCACCCCCCCCTCACCCCAGCCCATTAC
The DNA here is from genome assembly GCA_029206835.1 of Rana muscosa. Taxonomy (NCBI): domain Eukaryota; kingdom Metazoa; phylum Chordata; class Amphibia; order Anura; family Ranidae; genus Rana; species Rana muscosa. The sequence continues at coordinate 1,216,971,694 of CM055122.1, forward strand.
CAGCCCCTTTGGGTCTTGTATGGATATTAAGGGGAACCCCGCACACAAAATAAAAAAGGCCCTATATACTCTGAACAGCCGTATACAGGCGGTCCATACAAGACAGGGACTGTAGGTTTGTTCTTATGTAGAATCTAAAGGAAAAATAGTGCAGCGCTTAAACTCAAGAGTTGCTGGAAGCAGCTCTGAAAAGTGAATAATAAACCACTCTAGGTTAGTGATAAATAAATTCATATATAGTCCATTCCAATGGATGTTTTCCCATATGAGATGACTTCCATGAGGACTAGGGAACGTGACACCTTGTAGGTTAAATAAGTGAATTCAAAAAAGTCCAAACAGCATGTATGTGATGAAAATTAATGTCTTGTTCATGGACAACACTGCCACAGCATAAATCGACTGGAAGACCTCAAAGTGTCAGATGAGAGTTGTTAGTAAGGCACAAAAGGTAAGGTTGGATACTCTTACCGGACGTGGTGGACCCACCTGTCATATGACAGTGGGTCAAACAAGCTTGATGGTCACCGTGACCAAGAGTGAAGAGAACTCGATATCCAGGATACCTCAGACCGACTTCCACGGGATAGCAGATGACCAGCTCACACGATGGAATTTCCTCCGGTCATACAGGCTCCAAATCCATCCAAGATAGACACAAGGGAAAAAAAGAAAGAAAAACTCCAGATGGTGCAGGTCAATATAACCATGAACGGTTTATTGAATAGGAATTGTCTTATATGAATACAGACAAAAAATAAAAAGTGATCACAAGATAAAACAATAAAAGCAATGTGGGGTGCAGCATAAGCAGGCCCTACGCGTTTCGACTACGGAAGTCTTCAACAGGGGCATAGTGCTGCACCCCCCACATTGCAAACATTAAATAGGGTCTGAAATGAATCTGACCCGCCCAAAAAGGGGCGGAGTCAAAACCGGAAGTAATGGACTATTCCACAACACCAGACTGACATCAATAAAGGATATTACATGAACTAAAAAAATCAATGCATTCAAATAATATAAATAAAAATAACAATAAAAATCCTATTAGAAAAATATATGACAAAAATCACATATAAATCTCATAACAAACCTCAAGGAATCATAAACCAATCACATTAAAGACAGGTGAAACCATTTATGCTGATAGTCTAAACCTCCGGAGATTATTGTCCCCACCTAAGCTTACCGCCAGTAGGGGGCATCTGGATATCCTGCTATGATGTATTGGCAGGTACACAGTGGTTCATTCTCTTGCGGCAACATCTCTCAGATGTTGCTGCAATATCGATTGGGGACACCATTGTAGCATGGCGCCGCGGGCGTCAGGTGTGCGCCATTCACGTAGACATCACGCGCACGCACCCGAATGCATTACTGTGGCGAGGTCAAATGGTGTGCGCCGCTCACATGAGCGTCGCGCGCACACCCAGGGGCAGCGTCATGACGTAATCATGCGCGCACCCAGGAGCAACGTCATAACGTAATCACGATAGGACGTCGCTAGTCTGTCCCCGCACACAATAATGGAAGCACGTCATCTACCTGGGAGCAGCGGCATCTCGTTACCATAAGACGCACTTGCTCCATGGCAACACCGAACGCCACGAAACAAGCGCCATCTAGTGGAAGAAAACTAAATAGATATAAACAACAAATTAAAAAATTTATATGGATTCACTGATAGGCGTTTTATATCATATATAGCCCCAAAAAAACGCCATATAGTGAACTCCATAGTGGATAACAATCCCTTCTAACAGTGTATTTAACTAAAAACTGATAACAAGGAGGAACTGAACTTCTTCCTCATATCACAACAAGACGTGGTGACTTAAACCTGAACAGAACACCACATCCTGTTACCCCATCAACAACGGGATATGCACAGTGAATATTCCCTAAATTAATGCCGAATAGCGACACTAGAGGTATACTAAAAACCTTATGAAATAAAACAACCACATGTGCCACCTGAACAGGTGCGCACGGGTGATGGATTAAGACAAAGAAAAAACCCGGACCATCCACCCAAACTAAAAATGGGGGGGAAAAGGGACACACGAGACCAGGTTACTCACGCCCGGTTGATGAAACAATTAATGTCCCATTCGATGTTCATACCATGGGGTGAGTAACACCTGAGCTCGTGTATCCAATAAGTCTCTAACCTAGAGACACCCCGCAGAGAGGAGTCCCCCCTCCAGTGGGGGACGGACCTGTCTATCACCTGAAATTGGGTGCCTCCAGGGTCCTTGGCATGATGTTCTAAATAGTGTCGCGAGACAGTGTGCTTATCACAACCTTTACGTATTTTGGCTAGATGTTCGTTAACCCGAATGGAAAAATTCCTAATCGTGCGCCCTACGTATTGAAGTTTGCATGGGCATGTAATTAGGTACACGACGAACCTGGTGACGCAGGTAGTGAATTGCTTCATGGTGTAACTGCGTCCCGTGACACTGGAACTGAACGTGTCCGTTCTACGTCTACCCAACACATTGACCATGCAAACATTACATTTTCTGCAGGGGTAGTAGCCATTGGCCTCTGGAAAAAAGGAAATCTTTTTGGGAGGGTCTATTGTGTTAGGAGCTATTTCTCCCTGAATAGAGCGGGCACCCCTAAAGATCACACCTGCCCGTTCAGGGAGAGAGGGTCCAAGTATTCTATCACTTAATAGCACTTTCCAATGCCTATTCAAAATCTTTTTGATTTCATGATGTTGGGTAGAATAAGAGGTGAAAAAGGACCATTTAAATCTATCCTCTCTAACATTTCTCTGTTTATCAATAAGGAGAGAAGACCTCTCGGTTTCCAATACAGAAGAAATATCCGTATCTAACCCAATGGATGAATAACCCCTGTTTAGGAATCTTTCTTTAAGAATTTTAGATTGGGCCATGAAGTCATCCACATGGGTGCAGTTCCTCCTGAGACGGAGGAACTGACCCCGTGGTATAGACTTCAACCATTGGTCGTGATGACAACTGTCAACAGGGATGTAACCATTTCTGTCCGTAGACTTGAAATAGGTTTTAAATTCAAGATGGTTATCAACAGTCATGATTTCCAAATCGAGGAAGTGTATGGACGAGGAACTAGCCTCATAGGTTAGCACAATTCCCCGATCATTATCGTTAAGAACTCCCATAAAAATATCTAAGGATTCTCTCGTACCCCTCCATAGGAGGAGGATGTCGTCTATATATCTGGCCCACAGAACTAATTCAGGTCTGTTAAGGGCATAGACGACATCCTCCTCCCACTGGGCCATAAAGAGATTAGCAAGGCTGGGGGCGTATTTAGCCCCCATCGCTACACCCTTAATTTGGGAGAAGAATGCTCCCTGGAACCAGAAGTAATTATGCCGTGTGGCAAACTCTAATAGCTCCATGATAAAATTCCTCTGTATCAAGGACAGTGTTGAGTTTCTGGTCAGAAACAACTCCACTGCCTCGAGACCCAAACGGTGTGGAATGCAGGTGTATAGTGCAGACACGTCTGCAGTCACTAAAATCAAATCTCCCTGATGGTGAACCTTCTCCAATAAATTGATGGTGTCCTTGGTATCCCTCAGATAAGAGGGCACCAATTTCACCAGAGGCTGGAGAAAATGATCGATATACTTCCCAATTCGTGACGTAACTGAGTCGATCCCACTTACAATGGGACGCCCAGGGGGATCGACTGGGTTCTTGTGCACCTTTGGAAGGTAATAAATGACAGGAATACGAGGCGCCAAAGGGACCAAGTATTCCTGTTCTTTCTTATTAAGAATGTTCAGAGAGAAGCCTTCATTAATAATGTCTACTAGGGCTTTCTTATATTTTAAAGTAGGATCCCCTGGCAGAAGACTATAAGTGGCTCTATCCTCTAAGAGTCTATGCATCTCCTTGACATAGTTTTCCTTGTCAAGCACCACTATCCCCCCGCCTTTATCCGCCGGACGGATAATAAGGTTTTTATTAAGGCACAGGGTTTTCAAACCTGCGCAATGGTTGGATCCTGATGGACTCTCTTCGCAGGTAGTCCATCTAAGTCCTTCAATATAAGAGTGCGAAACACATTAATGGATGGAGCTGACTGTGTTGGGGGGTTAAACAAGGAAGGGTTTGATAACCCTGAATGTATACTGGTGGAAGAACCACCAGACTGAATGGAAGAAGTGGATCCCAAAGGCACTGTAGACATCCCATCATTGTTTTGGGCATCAACTATTGGGAGGGCTAAAAAGTGCCTTTGGATATTTAGTTTCCTAATGTACTTCTGGATATCTATAAATGTGGAAAACTTATTCAATTTCCGTGGAGGAACGAATTTCAGACCTTTGTCTAAAACTGATTGCTCTTGGGGAGTAAGAGCAACCGAACTTAAATTAAAAATACCTGCACCTAACTGACCCTTGGTCTTTTTGCGCTGGATGCGCCGCCCCCCTCTGGAGCCTCGTTTCTTCTTGGGCTCTTGGGGGTGTGGAAGGTGGGTTTGTAAAAACCCTGATGTTGGGGTGGGCCAAAATGATTGTAGTTATAATTATAAAAAGGTCTAGATTGTGGTTCATCACCCCACCCGGAGTGTGAGTATGAATCCTAGTAAGGATCATACGAACCTTCACCCTGTAGTGGAGCATAGCGGTTCTGAGTGGGCACAGGTGTGCCCTGCATAAAGTTCCCATTGGAACCAGACCCGTTATCCCTCCAGGGTAAAGGAGTTCTTCCTGATGGACCACTGGGGTACATATGACCTCTATCGCCTTGTCCATAACCTCTGCCTCGTTGAAGATGACCTCTACCTCGAGGCATGGAGGAATGTTTACCTCGGCCAGGCTCATGATGAGTAAGGGCCGAGGTATTTTTAACATTCCTGGGTGTATGATTACCACCCTTATTGATCTGGACTCCTCGTGGATTGGATGTAAGGGGAGGTTCATAAACCAGTGTCCTGTCTGTGATAACATCGACAGGCTCTGACAGATCCATATTCAAATTATTCTCTAGGGTATTGGCCTGATTGGCCAGTTTTTTTTGCCAGCTAAAGACCAAATTACCCTTATAATCACCAATGTCTCGATTATACTTCTTTTGTTTCTTACTCCTCTGATCTTTTTCCTCTTTTTCAAGAAGGGTTTTCAAACCAGTGGAGAGGGATGTATACTCAGAGGTTCCATTGGAGGGAGAGAGTTTATCTCTGATATCCCTGATTTCTTTGTCCAAAATGGAAAGCCTGGCCTGCTTCCTCTCCACTAAAAAGCTGATCAATGTCAAACCAGCCTCATTGAAGTATGTTGCCCAAAGGGCCAAATCTGACTCTCCTTGTTGGGGAGAGATATCCCACCTCAGGCCTCTAGGGACCATTTTCTCTTTGATATATTGCACAAGAAACGCAATGTCCCATTGAAGATGTAACTCAGAGATCATTACGTTCTTGAGCCTAGCAAAGAGTCCACTAACTTCTGAGTCAGTGTTATGGATAGTAAATACTCCATGTGTATTGAAGGACCTTGAGGTCCTATATTCAAAGACATCCATATAAACACAGATGTGAAGGCAAGCAGCAATAAATAAAAATGTCAAAACGTGAAAATGGGAAGGTAAGAAAAAACTGCGCTAAACCAAATTTTACAACAAAGCTGCTAGCACTCAAACAAACAAAGTATAAACAGATAAAGGAAAAATAGTGCAGCGCTTAAACTCAAGAGTTGCTGGAAGCAGCTCTGAAAAGTGAATAATAAACCACTCTAGGTTAGTGATAAATAAATTCATATATAGTCCATTCCAATGGATGTTTTCCCATATGAGATGACTTCCATGAGGACTAGGGAACGTGACACCTTGTAGGTTAAATAAGTGAATTCAAAAAAGTCCAAACAGCATGTATGTGATGAAAATTAATGTCTTGTTCATGGACAACACTGCCACAGCATAAATCGACTGGAAGACCTCAAAGTGTCAGATGAGAGTTGTTAGTAAGGCACAAAAGGTAAGGTTGGATACTCTTACCGGACGTGGTGGACCCACCTGTCATATGACAGTGGGTCAAACAAGCTTGATGGTCACCGTGACCAAGAGTGAAGAGAACTCGATATCCAGGATACCTCAGACCGACTTCCACGGGATAGCAGATGACCAGCTCACACGATGGAATTTCCTCCGGTCATACAGGCTCCAAATCCATCCAAGATAGACACAAGGGAAAAAAAGAAAGAAAAACTCCAGATGGTGCAGGTCAATATAACCATGAACGGTTTATTGAATAGGAATTGTCTTATATGAATACAGACAAAAAATAAAAAGTGATCACAAGATAAAACAATAAAAGCAATGTGGGGTGCAGCATAAGCAGGCCCTACGCGTTTCGACTACGGAAGTCTTCAACAGGGGCATAGTGCTGCACCCCCCACATTGCAAACATTAAATAGGGTCTGAAATGAATCTGACCCGCCCAAAAAGGGGCGGAGTCAAAACCGGAAGTAATGGACTATTCCACAACACCAGACTGACATCAATAAAGGATATTACATGAACTAAAAAAATCAATGCATTCAAATAATATAAATAAAAATAACAATAAAAATCCTATTAGAAAAATATATATCAAAAATCACATATAAATCTCATAACAAACCTCAAGGAATCATAAACCAATCACATTAAAGACAGGTGAAACCATTTATGCTGATAGTCTAAACCTCCGGAGATTATTGTCCCCACCTAAGTCTACGGACAGAAATGGTTACATCCCTGTTGACAGTTGTCATCACGACCAATGGTTGAAGTCTATACCACGGGGTCAGTTCCTCCGTCTCAGCAGGAACTGCACCCATGTGGATGACTTCATGGCCCAATCTAAAATTCTTAAAGAAAGATTCCTAAACAGGGGTTATTCATCCATTGGGTTAGATACGGATATTTCTTCTGTATTGGAAACCGAGAGGTCTTCTCTCCTTATTGATAAACAGAGAAATGTTAGAGAGGATAGATTTAAATGGTCCTTTTTCACCTCTTATTCTACCCAACATCATGAAATCAAAAAGATTTTGAATAGGCATTGGAAAGTGCTATTAAGTGATAGAATACTTGGACCCTCTCTCCCTGAACGGGCAGGTGTGATCTTTAGGGGTGCCCGCTCTATTCAGGGAGAAATAGCTCCTAACACAATAGACCCTCCCAAAAAGATTTCCTTTTTTCCAGAGGCCAATGGCTACTACCCCTGCAGAAAATGTAATGTTTGCATGGTCAATGTGTTGGGTAGACGTAGAACGGACACGTTCAGTTCCAGTGTCACGGGACGCAGTTACACCATGAAGCAATTCACTACCTGCGTCACCAGGTTCGTCGTGTACCTAATTACATGCCCATGCAAACTTCAATACGTAGGGCGCACGATTAGGAATTTTTCCATTCGGGTTAACGAACATCTAGCCAAAATACGTAAAGGTTGTGATAAGCACACTGTCTCGCGACACTATTTAGAACATCATGCCAAGGACCCTGGAGGCACCCAATTTCAGGTGATAGACAGGTTCGTCCCCCACTGGAGGGGGGACTCCTCTCTGCGGGGTGTCTCTAGGTTAGAGACTTATTGGATACACGAGCTCAGGTGTTACTCACCCCATGGTATGAACATCGAATGGGACATTAATTGTTTCATCAACCGGGCGTGAGTAACCTGGTCTCGTGTGTCCCTTTTCCCCCCCATTTTTAGTTTGGGTGGATGGTCCGGGTTTTTTCTTTGTCTTAATCCATCACCCGTGCGCACCTGTTCAGGTGGCACATGTGGTTGTTTTATTTCATAAGGTTTTTAGTATACCTCTAGTGTCGCTATTCGGCATTAATTTAGGGAATATTCACTGTGCATATCCCGTTGTTGATGGGGTAACAGGATGTGGTGTTCTGTTCAGGTTTAAGTCACCACGTCTTGTTGTGATATGAGGAAGAAGTTCAGTTCCTCCTTGTTATCAGTTTTTAGTTAAATACACTGTTAGAAGGGATTGTTATCCACTATGGAGTTCACTATATGGCGTTTTTTTGGGCTATATATGATATAAAACGCCTATCAGTGAATCCATATAAATTTTTTAATTTGTTGTTTATATCTATTTAGTTTTCTTCCACTAGATGGCGCTTGTTTCGTGGCGTTCGGTGTTGCCATGGAGCAAGTGCGTCTTATGGTAACGAGATGCCGCTGCTCCCAGGTAGATGACGTGCTTCCATTATTGTGTGCGGGGACAGACTAGCGACGTCCTATCGTGATTACGTTATGACGTTGCTCCTGGGTGCGCGCATGATTACGTCATGACGCTGCCCCTGGGTGTGCGCGCGACGCTCATGTGAACTGCGCACACCATTTGACCTCGCCACAGTAATGCATTCGGGTGCGTGCGCGTGATGTCTACGTGAATGGCGCACACCTGACGCCCGCGGCGCCATGCTACAATGGTGTCCCCAATCGATATTGCAGCAACATCTGAGAGATGTTGCCGCAAGAGAATGAACCACTGTGTACCTGCCAATACATCATAGCAGGATATCCAGATGCCCCCTACTGGCGGTAAGCTTAGGTGGGGACAATAATCTCCGGAGGTTTAGACTATCAGCATAAATGGTTTCACCTGTCTTTAATGTGATTGGTTTATGATTCCTTGAGGTTTGTTATGAGATTTATATGTGATTTTTGTCATATATTTTTCTAATAGGATTTTTATTGTTATTTTTATTTATATTATTTGAATGCATTGATTTTTTTAGTTCATGTAATATCCTTTATTGATGTCAGTCTGGTGTTGTGGAATAGTCCATTACTTCCGGTTTTGACTCCGCCCCTTTTTGGGCGGGTCAGATTCATTTCAGACCCTATTTAATGTTTGCAATGTGGGGGGTGCAGCACTATGCCCCTGTTGAAGACTTCCGTAGTCGAAACGCGTAGGGCCTGCTTATGCTGCACCCCACATTGCTTTTATTGTTTTATCTTGTGATCACTTTTTATTTTTTGTCTGTATTCATATAAGACAATTCCTATTCAATAAACCGTTCATGGTTATATTGACCTGCACCATCTGGAGTTTTTCTTTCTTTTTTTCCCTTGTGTCTATCTTGGATGGATTTGGAGCCTGTATGACCGGAGGAAATTCCATCGTGTGAGCTGGTCATCTGCTATCCCGTGGAAGTCGGTCTGAGGTATCCTGGATATCGAGTTCTCTTCACTCTTGGTCACGGTGACCATCAAGCTTGTTTGACCCACTGTCATATGACAGGTGGGTCCACCACGTCCGGTAAGAGTATCCAACCTTACCTTTTGTGCCTTACTAACAACTCTCATCTGACACTTTGAGGTCTTCCAGTCGATTTATGCTGTGGCAGTGTTGTCCATGAACAAGACATTAATTTTCATCACATACATGCTGTTTGGACTTTTTTGAATTCACTTATTTAACCTACAAGGTGTCACGTTCCCTAGTCCTCATGGAAGTCATCTCATATGGGAAAACATCCATTGGAATGGACTATATATGAATTTATTTATCACTAACCTAGAGTGGTTTATTATTCACTTTTCAGAGCTGCTTCCAGCAACTCTTGAGTTTAAGCGCTGCACTATTTTTCCTTTATCTGTTTATACTTTGTTTGTTTGAGTGCTAGCAGCTTTGTTGTAAAATTTGGTTTAGCGCAGTTTTTTCTTACCTTCCCATTCTTATGTAGAATCTGTTTGTAATTTTGAACAGGTACATTGTTTAAGTGTAGCTCCAGCCAAAAAATCTATTTTTAAGCTTTTTGGAAAACATAGGGAAGGGTTATCACCCCTGTAACATTTGTTTTGCTGTCTGTGCCCCTGTTCAGAACATTTCACCTCACTTTCCGTCCCAATGACAAATGTTTTTGAAAAGTGGTGTTTTTATTGAAACAAGGATTGGTGATAAAGCATCAGTAGAGAGGAGACACCTTTTTCCCATATTAACTCTTACAGGAGAGAATTTCCCTTCCTAGGGGTAGATTTCCTCTCACTTCCTGTTGTCTCCTTTTGTTTGCAAATAGGAGTCGTTTGAAGGTTGGATGTTTGAAAGTAGGGGCCTGCCGTATATACACTGCTGAAATTTGCCCCTTACATGTTGGTGTTGCCACAACACTGTAAGCCCTCACAGTTACTCTTGGTGGGCGCATGAATGGGTCCTGCTGTGAATTATTAGATCAAGAATTGTAATTGCATACCATTGTTGAACAGGGGCTGAAAAATTGGACCTTTGGTGGTGGTGGTGGTGGTGTTGACACAACACTGTAAGGCCTCACAGTTACTCTTGGTGGGCGCAGGAATGGGCCCTGCTGTGAATTATTAGATCAAGATTTGTAATTGCATGCCCCTGTTGAACAGGGGCTGAAAAATTGGGCCTTTGGTGGTGGTGGTGGTGGTGTTGACACAACACTGTAAGCCCTCACAGTTACTCTTGGTGGGCGCATGAATGGGCCCTGCTGTGAATTATTAGATCAAGAATTGTAATTGCATGCCCCTGTTGAACAGGGGCTGAAAAATTGGGCCTTTGGTGGTGGTGGTGGTGGTGTTGACACAACACTGTAAGGCCTCACAGTTACTCTTGGTGGGCGCAGGAATGGGCCCTGCTGTGAATTATTAGATCAAGAATTGTAATTACATGCCCCTGTTAAACAGGGGCAGAAAAATTGGGCCTTAGGCACTGGTGCCACAACACTGCAACCCCTCACAGATACTGTACTTGGAGCACAGCAATGAGCCCTGTTGCAAAGTATTGCATCAAAAATTTTAATTACACGCCCCTGTTAAACAGGGGCTGAAAAATTGGGCCTTAGGCACTGGTGCTGGTGCCACGACACTGCAACCTCTCCCAGATACTCTAGTTGGAGTGCAGGAATGAGCCCTGCTGCAAAGCATTGCATAAAAAATTGTAATTACATGCCCCTGTTAAACAGGGGCTGAAAAATTGGGCCTTAGGCACCGGTGGACAGGCGCACCCTGTGATCCGTGACAAATCCTCCAGCAGCACTGAATGTGCGTTCTGAAAGAACGCTGGATGCAGGACAGGCCAGTAGCTCAATTGCATACTGTGCAAGCTCTGGCCAGTGATCCACCCTCAAGACCCAGTAAGCCAGAGGGGAAGGTGTCCAAGTCTGACCTTGCCCCTAGGTATTCCTGCACCATGTATATCAGACGCTGGCGATGGTTGCTGGAACCGATCATACCTTGGGGCTGTGGACTAAAGAATTGTCTGAACGCATTGGTCAGACGGCCATCTTCCCCACCGTTCCTTCTTTGACTGACCGAAGCCTCAGCAACTCGTTGTTCAGGACCAGGAGTTTGTAACCTCCCAGTCTCTGGGAACGCGTTGCACAGACCTTTCTGCAAGGCCTCCCGGAGTTGTCTCATCCTCTGCTCCCTCTGCGACGGTAAGATAAGGTCCGCAACCTTACCCTTGTACCGTGGATCAAGGAGAGTGGCCAGCCAGTAATGGTCCCTCTCCTTGATCCGAAGAATACCATGCAGCGTAGGTTAGCTGAGGCATTCGGTCCGGAGTCCTCTGGGTCACTAAGGACGACATGATCCGCAGCCACCTCCTCCCAGCCACGTACAAGTCCACGGGTTTCTTGGGACTGTAAATCATCCCTAAAAGACTGCTGCTGATGATGCTGAGTGCCAGGCTCCACCTCCATGCTGACACAATCCTCCTCCTCCACCTCCTCCTCCTCCTCTTCCTGTGCGATGGGTGGGACAGAAGGAACACTGTCTGGGTAAAGGGGGCCTTGAGAGGCAAGGAAGTCCTCCTCTTCCTGCCTCTGTTCTGCCTCAAGTGCCCTGTCCATTATTCCACACAGCGTATGTTCCAACATCCTCATGGCCTCCTCAAATGGTGCCAGGACAGTGCATGCATCCCTGATCATGCCCCACTGGCGTGGTGAAAAAAACCCGAGCTCCCCTGACCCTGTCCTGGTGCCGTAGTCGCACAGGTACTCATTGATGGCCCTCTGCTGCGTGTGCAGCCGCTGCAGCATGGCCAACATTGAGTTCCACCTGGTGGGCATGTCACATATAAGGCGGTTCTTGGGCAGGTCCAACTCCTTTTGCAGCTCAGCCAGGCGAGCACTGGCATTATAAGATCTTCGGAAATGCACACAGACTTTCCTGGCCTGCCTTAGGACATCCTGTAAGCCCGGGTACCTGCCCAAGAACCGCTGCACCACCAGGTTAAGGACGTGAGCCACACAGGGCACATGGGTCAGTTGTCCCTGTCGGAGGGCGGAGAGGAGGTTGGTGCCATTGTCGCAAACCACCATTCCTGGCTTATGCTGGCGTGGCGTCAACCACCTCTCGGCATGCCCCTGCAGAGCAGACAGAACCTCTGCCCCAGTGTGGCTCCTGTCCCCCAAACACACCAGCGCAAGCACGGCATGGCATCTTTTTGCCTGCGTACTTGCGTAGCCCCTTGAACGCCTGCGGAGCACCGCTGGTTCCGAGGACAAAGCACAGGAAGAGGCCATGGATGAAGAAGAGGAGGGGGTGGAGGAGAGAGGTGTGTCACAACCAGTAGTAGCATTTTGGAGGCGTGGCGGCGGAACAACCTCCAACACTACTGCACCTTGTCCTGCATCCTTCCCAGCTGCCAAAAGAGTGACCCAATGGGCCGTGAAAGAAAGGTAACGTCCCTGTCCATGCTTGCTGGACCATGAGTCAGCGGTAATATGCACCTTACCGCTGACCGCCCTGTCCAGCGAGGCCAAGACATTGCCTTCCACATGCCGGTAGAGAGCCGGAATCGCCTTCCGTGAGAAAAAGTGGCGTTTGGGAACCTGCCACTGAGGAACCGCACATTGCACAAACTCACGGAAAGGGGCCGAGTCTACCAACTGAAAAGGCAGCAGTTGAAGCGCTAGCAATTCAGCCAAGCTAGCATTCAACCGCTGGGCATGTGGATGGCTGGGAGTGAACTTCTTTCGACGGTCCAGCAGCTGGGGCAGGGAAATTTGCCTGCTAGAATCGGACGTCGGTGTACTGCTAGCAGAGTGCCCACAAGTACTTGGCTGTGACACACCTAATTCTACACCTTCATTCCTCTCAGTGCAGGTTTCAGAGAGGACTGAAGGTATAGTGGGGTTGGAGATCCCAGCTGATGCGGTACAAGGAGAGGTCCGCTTTGTTCTTTGGTGTGGGTCTTTAAGGTAGGCTTGCCAACGAGCTGCATGGCAGGTCAACATATGTCTGGTCAATAAGGAAAATGTACCTCCAAAAAATGGGATTTTAAGGGCAATGAAATATAAATATAGAAAAATACAAAAATATATAGAAACATTAAATAAAATATAGAAATTTATTGAATATAGACATAAATCACCACAGGTGATAAGGAAACATAAAATCAAATAATAAACCATGCAAAATACATGAAGATGGCTGTAAGGAGCCCAAAAAAATTGGGTTCCTGAAAATGAATAGAGTTGCTGAAACCAACGCGTTTCGAAATAATACAAAGTAGAATCTTCTTCAGGGATAGCAAATTCTCTATAATTCAAAATACAGAATCAGTACAGTGCATGTTAAACAGACACATAATACAACATTGAATAATAAACATAATGAACAGGCATGACTCACATGTGTGCATCCTCAATCAAGTACAATAGTCACCAGCAAAGCTCCAAACTCCCGATCAAATGGTCCAACAAAGCCACTAATGCATGAAGGATTCCATACACCACAAGGGTACAAATAAACTGCCAAAAAGAAGTGTTCACATAGACTCCTCACCCAAAAAGGGGAAGAGAAAAGGACAAAACATAAAAGGGAAGGAAAGGGGACCATGAAAAACTGCTGACAAACATCCACTGAAAAAACTAGGATATAAATTCACTAATATTGTTTTTAATCGGATTTTAGTCCGATTTAACAATAATAATAATAATAAAAAAAAAAAATATATATATATATTGTGAGGGGGTTAGCTCGGCAGCGGGTGTGTGTGACCCCCGGGATGGGCTCCCCACACAAAACAGGCCCAGCAAACGGAGGTTGTGGTTTTCAAAATCAAAAAGGTGCGGTTTATTTTCTATTTACAGTGACAAAACACAGCAAAGCAAAAGAAACATAACCAAAATAAATCCTGGTCAAGTTGACCTCTGACTAAACATACAGGTTTCCTAACTAACAACTGGGATCAGCCTAGTGCTGTCCTAGTCCCTAAGTCCCTGGTTTTAAATGTCCAAGCAAATAGCCACACAGGCTTTGTCTCACCGCACAGGGGTTCACTCTCCCTAGACAGTCCACACAGGTCTGGTTCCAGGCATGAGCTAACACCTAATGAATCTGGGAGTTCTTATAGAGGCCTAAATGAGCTGACAAGCTTCAGCTGGTCTCATCAACTCCCTGTCTGCACGACGCCCAGCCCTCTCCCTAGAGGTATGAGTCATCCATGAGCCCACTAGCCTTATACAACTCTCCACCTAGTTGTATAAGTCGGCGTAAAGCCTGAATCTGGGCGAAATATATCTACCCCCCTGGATGCAACCAGGTGACTTTACCTTCCTGCTGTCACATACCCCCCCCTCTTGTTTTAACCTCGGGGTTGGAACACCAGCAATCAGGCATTCATGTACTCGAGACAAAGCATCCACATTCCCCATTTGAACGCCAGGGCGATGCTTTACTGTGAAGTTGAATTCCTGGAGGGCCAGGAACCACCTATTCACTCTTCTATTTGTTTCCTTGTTTTGAGCCATCCACTTTAACGGAGCGTGATCCGTAACCATGTCAAAGTGCCTACCTAGCAGGTAGTACCGAAGGGAATCTAGAGCCCACTTCACCGCTAAACACTCCTTTTCAACGGTGGCGTAATTTACCTCATGGGACTTCAACTTCCTGCTGAGGTAAATGACTGGGTGCTCTTCCCCGTTCCAGACCTGGGACAATACTGCTCCTAACCCCACATCTGACGCATCACTTTGTACGACAAAGTCTTTAGAGAAGTCGGGTGAGTACAACACTGGCTGGCTACATAAGGCTTGTTTCAAGAATTGGAATGCTGCCTCAGCCTCGGGGGTCCATTTAATCATGACCGACCCTTTCCCCTTCGTCAGGTTGGTTAGGGGCACAGCCTTAGAAGCAAAGTGGGGAATGAATCGCCGATAATACCCAGCGATTCCCAGAAAGGCTCGTACCTGCTTCTTGCTGTTGGGACGTGGCCAACTCTGGATGGCCTCAACTTTGTTGAGTTGGGGTTTTATTACTCCCCTCCCAATGGTGTACCCAAGATATTTGGCCTCCTCCTGCCCAATGGTACACTTCTTGGGGTTAGCCGTAAACCCCGCTTCCCGAACAGAGTCCAGGACTGCTTGCACTTTTGGCAGATGTGAGGCCCAATCTGTGCTATGGACAATTACGTCATCCAGGTAAGCCGCAGCATACTTCCGATGGGGCCTCAGCATCTGGTCCATTTTCCGCTGGAATGTGGCCGGCGCATTCTGTAACCCGAACGGCATTCTTTTATATTGGAACGCCCCGTCTGGGGTTACAAATGCGGTTTTCTCTTTGGCCGACTTGGCCAGGGGGATTTGCCAATACCCTTTTGTGAGGTCAAGAGTCGTCATGTATCGGGCTGTTCCCAGCCGGTCGATCAACTCATCTATACGTGGCATGGGGTAGGTGTCAAATTTTGTAACTTTGTTCAACTGACGAAAATCGTTACAAAATCGCCAGCTCCCATCCGGTTTAGGCACCAACACGATGGGACTAGACCAATCACTTTGGGACTCCTCTATCACCCCTAAGTTCAGCATTTTCTGTACTTCCTCCCGTATTGCCTCCCGTCGAGCCTCTGGGATCCGATAGGGTTTTAACTTCACCCTTTCACCGGGCGGGGTAATGATGTCATGCTCTACCCCAGATGTTTGTCCCGGCAGCTCAGAGAATACCTCCTTGTTGCGAAGCACAAACTCCTTAACCTCCTGTTGTTGGGGTTGTGACAAGGTGGCTGCTATTCCAACCTCAGGAATCACGCAACCAGTTTGAGCTGGTGACCAAGTGTCTGCGACTAGGGACTCTCTATCCCTCCAGGCTTTCAACAGATTAACGTGATAGATCTGTTCGGGCTTTCGCCTTCCTGGTTGTCTGACCTTGTAATTCACTTCGCTCACTTTTTCCATTATCTCGTAGGGGCCTTGCCATTTGGCAAGGAATTTACTTTCAACCGTAGGGACAAGTACCAATATCCTATCCCCCGGGGAAAAGGTACGGGTCTTGGCTCCACGGTTGTACACTCTCTGCTGTGCCAACTGCGCTTGGGCCAAATGTTCCTTCACAATGGGCATTACCTGTGCAATTCGATCTTGCATCAGGGCGACATGCTCAATCACACTCCTGTGGGGAGAACTCTCACTTTCCCAAGTTTCCTTGGCAATATCCAACAGCCCTCTTGGGTGTCTCCCATACAGTAACTCAAAGGGGGAGAATCCCGTAGAGGATTGGGGCACCTCCCTAATAGCAAACATCAAATAAGGAAGTAAACAGTCCCAATCCTTTCCATCTCTATCCACCACTTTCTTCAACATTTGTTTTAGGGTTTTGTTGAATCTTTCAACCAGCCCATCGGTTTGGGGGTGATACACAGACGTACGCAATTGCGCCACTTTGAACAATTTACACAGCTCTTTCATAACCCGGGACATAAAGGGTGTACCTTGGTCTGTAAGCAGTTCTTTACAAATACCCACCCGGCTAAAAACAAGAGATAGCTCTTTGGCTATGGTTTTGGCCGAGGTATTTCGGAGAGGGATCGCTTCTGGATAACGGGTGGCATAGTCCATTATAACTAATATGTACTGGTGCCCCCTAGCGGACTTGATTATAGGACCTACCAAATCCATGGCGATCCTCTCAAACGGGACCTTAATGATGGGTAGAGGGACCAGCGGGCTACGGAAATGTGGCATCGGGGCCAACCTCTGACACACAGGGCAGGAGGAACAATAATTTTCTACGTCCTTCATCACCCCCGGCCAATAGAATCTCTGTAATACCCTCTCTCGGGTTTTCTCTGTCCCCAGATGACCTCCAAGAATGTGCCCATGGGCCAACTCCAACACCAACTTCCTGTAAGGTTTGGGCACCACAAGCTGCTCAACGGTTTCTTCTGCCCTTTTTGCCACCCGATACAGTAGGTCCTTCTCTACGCTGAAGTATGGGTAAGTGCAGGTATTATCTGGGTTCACTAACTCGCCATCTATTTTCACTACGTTTTCCCGTGCCTTTATTAGGGCGGGGTCTTTCAACTGTTCTGTGGCAAAGTTTTCCCTGTGAACCTCAAGATCAGAAAACTCCACAGACGGTAGGTTTTCGTCTGAGGAGGTGGGCTCCTCTCCAGTTTCTTGAGTCTCCCCTGCCAATACTGATAAGGGAAATTCCGGAGAGTCCTCACCACTCTCAGGGGAGTTCTGGCTATCACATTCCTGGTACATAGGGGCACCAGTGAGGGGCTCAGGATCATCCCACAGTTCCCAGAACTTCGGAAAATCCCTTCCCACAATGGCGTCATGCGGTAACTGAGATACTAAGCCCACTGGATGAGAGAGGGTACCTTTGGGGGTCTCAAAACACACTGTAGTCACTGGATACTCTCGGGTGTCCCCATGCACACAAATAACAGCTACCTTGCTATTCCCAGAGACCTCTGTTTTAACTAACTCAGCCTTTATCAGGGTCACAAGGCTACCTGAATCCAGCAATACCACAACATTTCTACCATTAACACACATTTTGCATAAATGTTTCTCAGTTCCTCGAATGGCAGTGCATGCGACTGTCGCACACAGCGACTGACGTCTGCCCGTCAGAAAGTCACACTGCATGGGTTCCTCCACAACCGGGCAATTGGCTGCAATATGTCCCGCTTGCCGGCAGCGGTAGCAAACGATCCTTCTTGCCGCCTCTTGAGCCGCTGATTTCCCAGGCTGTTCTCGCCAAACTTGGGGTAGAGCTCCCACCCTCTCACTCTCTCCACCCTCACCCCTTGGAATCCTCTTATCCGCCCCTGGGGATGGTCTGGTCTTAGGGTGGAAAGTCCGAGTGTCTCTGGAAGAGGCCGTCAGGTTCTCTGTAGCCAAGTATTTCTCCACATGATCCACAAGACCATCGGCCGTCTCTGGGTCTCCATGGCTTACCCACTTTTGGATGGCAGTAGGAAGAGCTCTCAAAAACCGATCCATTACAACACGTTCCACAATCTTTGGTGCGGACAAAGTCTCTGGCTGTAGCCACTTTCTGCTCAGGTGAATGAGATCATACATTTGAGACCTGGGGGGTTTTCCAAGCTGGAAAGTCCAGTTATGCACACGCTGAGCCCGGACAGCCTGGGTGACACCCAGCCTTGCCAATATTTCAGCTTTTAGCATCACATAGTCTTTTGCTTGGTTAGGCTCTAGGTCATAGTAAGCTTTCTGCGATTCACCAGTTAACAGAGGAGCCACCAGTCCAGCCCACTGCTCCTCAGGCCACTTTTCTCTTTCAGCGGTCCTTTCAAATGTGGTCAAAAATACCTCTGGATCATCCTCTCCAGTCATTTTTGTCAATAAACGACTCACCCCAAAGGACGCGGTATTAGTGGGGTGGCTTTCCTCACTGGTCTGCGGACGTTGCTGCATTACTGCTTCCATCTGTTGTTGTAGTCTCTGCTCTTGCTTCTGCAACAGGTCTATGAAGCGGGCCTCAGATTGCTGCTGGGCTCGTTGCTGAGCCTCCAGACTCTGTTGCAAAGTTGCGTTTGTCTGCTGCTGGGCTGCAAGGCTCTGTTGATGAGCTTGCTGCTGGGCTGCGAAGTTCTGTTGTTGAGCTGCAAGGCTCTGTTGATGAGCTGCAAGGCTCTTTTGCAAACCTGCATTTGTCTGCTGTTGATTGGCATTTGCTAGAGCCAGCTGCTTCAGTATCTCCTCCATGCTGGCTTAAAAAAAAACTGCCACTGGTTCTCCACCAACTGTGAGGGGGTTAGCTCGGCAGCGGGTGTGTGTGACCCCCGGGATGGGCTCCCCACACAAAACAGGCCCAGCAAACGGAGGTTGTGGTTTTCAAAATCAAAAAGGTGCGGTTTATTTTCTATTTACAGTGACAAAACACAGCAAAGCAAAAGAAACATAACCAAAATAAATCCTGGTCAAGTTGACCTCTGACTAAACATACAGGTTTCCTAACTAACAACTGGGATCAGCCTAGTGCTGTCCTAGTCCCTAAGTCCCTGGTTTTAAATGTCCAAGCAAATAGCCACACAGGCTTTGTCTCACCGCACAGGGGTTCACTCTCCCTAGACAGTCCACACAGGTCTGGTTCCAGGCATGAGCTAACACCTAATGATTCTGGGAGTTCTTATAGAGGCCTAAATGAGCTGACAAGCTTCAGCTGGTCTCATCAACTCCCTGTCTGCACGACGCCCAGCCCTCTCCCTAGAGGTATGAGTCATCCATGAGCCCACTAGCCTTATACAACTCTCCACCTAGTTGTATAAGTCGGCGTAAAGCCTGAATCTGGGCGAAATATATCTACCCCCCTGGATGCAACCAGGTGACTTTACCTTCCTGCTGTCACAATATATATATATATATATATATATATATATATACATATATATATATACATATACATACACATATCTCTATCTTTACTTAATTCTTAATATTTAAATTTATATATGATACTTGCCCTGGTAGATTGAGCTTCAATTGGCCACTTCGATCACCAATCCAAAAACAACAACTAAAAGTGCCATGGAGTGGTGTAAGGAAGGGATCCACAAATTGCAGAAAATCAACCCCCCTATACCAGGAAAGAACAAAGAAAAATTTCTTTCCTGGAAAAGAGAAGTGGACCTAAAACGAAAAAAGCCAGAAAAAATACTAAGTATCTAAATAAAATATATAACTTGATCCAGGAGTCATAGCAAAAATACCCTAGAATACTTACTCAAATAACCAAAAGGCACAGATGAACAGGGTAAGAAGGAGGACAGAGAGCAGAGGTCCAAGATGATATCCTTCCACTACGGTGTCCAGAGGGAGACTGGCAGTAAAGGAAGCCTGGCCTCAACCTTATAAAGCCCAAAGCCACACCCAGCGATGATGTCGATGGGTGGGACAAAAAAAAAACCCATGAAGAGCTAGAAAGACAGTCTGCGCTGAAGACCGACAAACTAGGACCGCTGCCAGGCAGAGAGAAGGGCTGATTGGCAGATGAGCCGGACTTAAAATCAGGAGGCACTGAAACCCCACAATTAAAGAGGGGTGCCTCAGTTGTCCGAAAACAGAAACCCAAATGCCATAAGGTGAAAAAGACCCCTGACAAATAAACGCATGACACCGATGAAGGCTAAAAGAAATTGCCACAGCGGGTCATGCAAAAACCCCATCAAGCAGATGGGTTGCATGTGCCAGGCATGCAATAGTGGCCAAGACCTGACAAGGAAAATGGAGCAGAGACAGGCGAAAACCCGATGAGGAGGGGCACAAATGAGTCATTGCAAACGTCAAAATAACATAATAAGCATAAATTGGAAAAAAAATAATCAAAAACAACAACAAATAATTGGAATATATAAAGATATAAATACTTGAATAAATAAACCCTCTCTATCATTTCTCAGTGGGTGTCCCTATAAACATGCCTACGGCATAGGAGAAAGAAAGAGGAGAAAAAAGAAAGATGAACAAAATCCAGCCCCAGGGCTATTAGATGATAATTGGGCAACAATGAACCAAGGGAGGCAATCAATCCTTTTTGCCCGAATTGAAGCCTTCCAGAAAGGGTCGGAAGCTTTCTGCTTCGTTCAACCCCAGAGGGGTGGTGGCCTCCAGATGTTTGATCCACCTCATCTCTCTCTGTAAAAGAGTTTTGTTCCAATCACCCCCCCACCGGGGAATATGTACCCGATCAATGACAGTAAGATGGACTTTTGGCATTCTGTAGCCATGACATTTGGCTACATGTCTGCCCAAGGGCAGATACAGATTGCACATTTCCATGCTGGCCAGATGTTTACTGATACGTTGACCCAGCTCTTGTCGTGTCTTCCCCACATAAAAACCACCACATTGACAGACCAAAAGATATACCACGCCTTGCGTTTTGCAGTTAGCAAAATGTCTAAGATGAAACAGTTCCCCATTGGGTAATGAAAAGGATGTACATTTACTAATAACTCCACATAAGGAGCAAGCACCACAAGGATAAGTGCCCCAAGTGGTACACGGATCCTTCCTCTGATCTCCCTGATATTCGCTCTGCGTGAGCAATTGACCGAGGGAACCTGCTCGTCTGTAGGTGATCTGTGGTCTTTCCGTCACCAGTCCAGCCAAAGAAGGTCCTTCTGTCAAAATGGTCCAATGCTTAGCTAGAATTTTGCGAATCTGCTGGTGTTCATTGGAGTAGCGAAGAATAACCCTTTAATCTTCATCACTTTTTTTCTGCAAGTACTTCTTTTTGTTATGGATGAGGTCATGCCTATCCAGAGCCTTGACCTTATTGAATGCTTTCCTCAACGATGATTTAGTATAACCCCTCACCAGCAGCCTTTGGGTCAGTAAATCTGCTTCCAACTGGAAGTCTTCCATAGATGTACAATTACGCTTGAGGCGTAACAATTGGCTAAATGGTATTGATTTCTTCAAAGGTTCAGGATGGAAACTGCCGGCATGCAAAATTGTATTGCCGGCAGTCTCCTTTCTGTATAGTTTACTTCCAAGTTTGCCAAACTGGTCCTTGGTTATACAAATGTCCAAAAAATGAATTTGTTTAGAATCAAAGGACATGGTGAAGAAGAGGTTAAAGTCATTCTGGTTCATGGCCTTGAGGCATTCTTTAAGAATTTCCTCCAGACCGTTCCATATAAGGAGCACATCATCGATATAGCGCTGCCATAGCACGATGTGCTGGGTGAAAATAATAAGATCATCATCCGACAAAAAGGACTTCTCCCACTCCCCCAGGTACAGGTTGGCATATGAGGGTGCGCAGCAAGTCCCCATTGCCACCCCCTGTACCTGGAGGTAGTGGGAGTTGTTGAAAATAAAAATATTATGTTTCAAAATAAACTCCAGCATGCAAAGTATAAAGTTGTTAAACTTCCATTCTGTAGTCGCGCTTTTCTGCAAAACACGACCAATGACAGAAATACCACGATCATGGGGTATACTATTGTACAAGGATTCGACGTCTATCGTAACCAGGAGTGCAGACTTCGGGATTTCCAAATTGTCCAAGGTCTGCAACAGGTGGATGGTGTCCTTGATATACGATGCCAATTCTAAGACATGGGGTTTAAGATGACCATCGATGACTTAGCTAATCCCCTCAGAGATGCCACCATTCCCAGAAATGATGGGCCTCCCTGGGGGATTATTAATGTCCTTGTGCACTTTGGGTAGTGCGTACATAGTAGGGGTGCAAGGATGTTGTGTACGTATAAAATTCAGCATATCAAAGTCAATGGCACCAGATCCATGGGCTTCATCAACTAACTCATAGAATTCCTGATTAAACTTATCCACCAAAGAAGCAGGTATCAGGCGATAGCATTTTCGGTTGTTCAGAATTTGAAGGCACATTGTCTCATACATGGAATTGTCCATCAGCACAATGTTACCCCCTTTGTCTGAACCCTTAATCGTAATCTTATCATTTTCATGTAGTGACTTCAAAGCGAGCCTTTCCTCCTGACTGAGATTTTTCATGGTTTTATCTTTATTAATAAGTTTAATTTCTTTGGTGGTCTGTTTAACAAATAGAGATAATGCCGGATTTTGCTGTAATGGTGGAAATTTGTTGGACTTCCGTTTAAATTTATTTGATGGTTTTTTTAAAGACACTTCCTCTTCCTCCTCCTCGCTATCAAATTCCTCCTCCCATATATCCATACAGGATGTATTTTCCTGTAGGAGTATATTTAAATCACGCAAAGCTCTGAAATCAGCGGCCTTGAGACCAGAGGCCACAGGTTCCTCCTTAGTCGCTTTTTTAGAAAACATGCTCCTAAAGAGCAGCTTTCGCGCGAAAAGATGAATGTCCTTGATGGTCTCAAAGTCATCGAACATCCTATTGGGACAGAAGGATAGTCCTAGGGAGAGTACCCTACTTTCCTCTGAGGTCAATATATGCGAGGATAGATTTATGATATTAAGTTGGTCCCTGTCAGAGGGAGAGGAATCTCCTGTGTTTCCAGAGGAGTTAGTGGTTGTGTTGGAAGGCCCTTCTCTAAAAAATCATCCAACTGTGTTTGGGTCTTCGGGGTGGCACCCACCTCTTTAAACATTTTAGTATTGGAGTCCGCTCACGGTTGTCACTCCGTCCGGTTGTATGTGTATGATCTGTCCCGCGGCTTGGCTCGGCGCCTCAGTCCTGTCATGCTCGGTAAGCAGCTAGAAGGAATTTGAGGATTGGCGTGAAATTCAGGAGAGAAGTTACTAGCGATCTAACACTCTAGAGATCCTGGCAGCGGTAAACAGCCATCTGCTTTCATTGATCTCTGAAGGGATCAATGGTTCTGGTAAGCGGCAGTAAGAACTGGTGGTGGTGGAATCTCTCTCTATCAAGGACATAGCACTATTCATTGGGTGTTTGATGTTTGAAGTCACCTATGTTCTAACAATGAGATTCTTATCCACATCATTGTGTTTTGTTTTTTAAGGGGTTACTATTACCTCATTTATTCATAGGACTTGGTTCATTCAGTCAAGGGACTTTGTTCTCCACATTATCAGGAGTTGCTTGATTGTTTTTGCCAATAGAGATTGAGCTCTTGATATTCTGTTTCTTAACCCACAGTGGCAGTGTTTTTCATATGTGCGCAACTTTTTCTTTCTAATATCAATGGCCCCCATACCCACAAAATATTCGACATATTTTTGTCTAACATCACGTCCGGTTTGGGGGGCCAAGCCTGGACGGCCAGCTTCCAGGGCCACTAAATTAACATTGTCAACTAATGAGGCCTCAGGCCCACTCAAAGTGAGGTAATTGGAAGAATGCACCCTCAAAAAATTATGGAGCACGCAACAAGTCATTACTACATGTTTCCATTTATAGGGGGCAAGGTGGATGGAGGTGAGGAACAGGCAGAATCGGCTGGCCATGATGCCAAAGGCATTTTCCACCACCCTTCTTGCTCTGGCCAGCCGATAGTTAAACACCCTCCTCTCAGGGGTGAGGGTGCGTTGTGGGAATGGCCTCATTAAATGGGGACGCAGGCCAAACGCCTCATCCGCCAAAAAAACAAATGGGAGTCCCTCCACATTCTGCTCCGCTGGTGGCAAGGCTAGCTGATCCGATAGGAGCCGTTCCCCAAACTCGGTCTGTGCAAACACTCCTCCATCTGACATTCTGCCATTTTTGCCAACGTCCACATACATAAATTCGTAGGTGGCCGACACCACTGCCATCATGACGATGCTGTGGAACCCCTTATAATTGTAATAAAAGGATCCCGAATGGGGTGGTGGTACGACCGGAACATGCTTGCCGTCGATGGCCCCTCCACAGTTTGGAAAGTTCCATCGTTGGGCAAACTCAGATGCCACATTCTGCCATTCATGCGGCGTAGAAGGGAACATTGCAAGCAGATTTTAGAAAACCATGGCCAACATTAGGATAAAAAGAAAAATTAAAACATTATTAGTAAGCAACAAAAAACAAACCCCAAAAAAAAACTTGGGGGGGGGGTTGAAGATGAGTTGGGGAGATCACAAATCAAGGCTGTAGCACTCTGTATGAAGTTTAACAAAATGTAACATTCCTATGCAATCTTTAGGGGGCGTTTAGGGTAAAGCACTACAATGGAGCAGAGAAAAAAAGAAATGGAAATGACTAGGCTAGGTGGGTATGGCCCCAGGATAGCATGCTGGAGAGGTTAGCTAAGGAAAATTTAAATGTAAGCCTAAAAAAAACATCCAAAAAAATAAACAAGCATGTGGAGAAAGGGGACATTCCCTGCAGCTAAAAGAATCATGGGAATTAGGGACTGATAAAAAAAAAAAAAAACATATTAAGAAAGAAATACATACAATGTGATGTTTTAAATGAGAACACTTACCTTAATATAGTCCTCCTGCAAAACTTGAAGGATGGCAGAACAAGTCTCTGGTATAATGATCCCCAGAGCCTGGGGGGAGATGCCTGTTGAGAACTTGAGGTCCTGGAGGCTTCTCCCAGTTGCCAGGTATCGCAACATGGTGATGAGCCTCTGCTCAGCACTGATGGCTTCCCGCATAACGGTGACCTGCCTGGTAATGTAGGGGGACACCAAAGCCAACAGATGCTGAAATACGGGGTCAGACATCCTGAGAAAATTCCTGTAATCCACAGGATTATTCTCCCTGATCTCCCGCAACAAAGGCATGTGACAGAACTGGTGCCGCTGGAGCAACCAATTCTTGGTCCATGAACTCCTCCTCACCCTGTTCATGGCCTGGAGTCGGGATACAGCATGAACCCCTGCACCAACTACAGCACGAACTCTACAATGAGTACGTAGCTGCAACATGGCTAGATAACGGTCGGCTGGTCAGAACGAACTAGAAGAACGCACGGAAGAACAGCAAGGCCTATGAAGAACAAGCTGAAAAACAGGAACGAGCAGACAAGAACGCACTGAACAAACAGATACGAACTGACTACAAGCACTGCAAGACAGATACGAACCCACAGGCACAAACTGAACTGAAACGATCTTCAAAGCACGAAGACTGAAAAGCGCGAATTGTCTCTCACCAAACTTTTACTAACACGCGGTAACACGAAATTAGCAAAAGCGTCCCAAAGGGTGGCGTCATTAGAACGGAACTTCCCCTTTATAGTGCCGTCGTACGTGTTGTACGTCACTGCGCTTTGCTTGAGCGTTTTTTTTAATGATCGTGTGGATGCAAGACAGGCTTGAGAGGAAACAAGAAAAAAAAACTACGAGAAAAACGTTGGCTTAAAAAATGGCATTAAAAACGTACGTGTGTACGCGGCATTAGTCTTGTTTTGGACATTCACGAGAGGAACTACATGTCAATTACGTTTTTATTCAATTTTTGAACATTGAAATAACTAACCGATATGGTTAGAAGTCATAGAGTTTTTTTTTTTTTTAGCACAGTTTGGTTATATACTTTAATCACATTATTCATTATATGTCATATGGTTATATATTATATGTCCCATCACAGGGTGTTATGCTTTATTGTCATTAGTGTATTGTTATTTCTACGCAGCGCTACTGGTACTATTCCATATGTACATTTGCAGTGTAAACCCTACAATTTTAAATGTCCAAGTCCCTGGGCATGATTAGTGGTAACAAACATTAACATCAGGCCCTGGCTCCAATGAGCTTCCAATCTAAAGTCCAAAACAAACTTTCTTACATTAGAGACTATTTTGACAGGAGACAAATAAAATGCCAGGGAAAACATATAAACTTCAACACAAGCATTAGCATGTTGGGTAATTGAACCAGCAACCCCAGTGCGACTATACAGAATTGCTACCCACTTAGCCATAGGGCAGCCTCACACATGTTCTCTGCATCTCTGTGGTGTCGATAGCCATGCTCAGTGTCTCCAAGCAATATACAATATATTGTCCTAAGTATTGGGATGCCTGCCTTTAAACGCACATGAACTGTAATGGCATCCCAGTATTAGTCCGTAGGGTTCAATATTGGGTTGGCCCACCCTTTGCAGCTATAACAGCTTCAACTCTTCTGGGAAGGCTGTCCACAAGGTTTAGGAGTATGTCTATGGGAATGTTTGACCATTCTTCCAAGTGCATTTGTGAGGTCAGGCACTGATGTTGGATGAGAAAGCCTGGCAGTTGTGTTGAGGTCAGGACTCTGTCCAGGCCAGTCAAGTTCTTCCACCCCGAACTCACTCATCCGTGTCTTTATGGACCTTGCTTTGTGTACTGGTCCAAATCATTTGGTGGAGGGTGATTATGGTCTGGGGTTGTTTTTCAGGGGTTGGGCTTGGCCCCTTAGTTCCAGTGAAGGGAACTCTTAAGGCATCAGCATACCAATACATTTTGGACAATTTCATTCTCCCAACTTTGTGGCAACAGTTTAGGGGTGGCCCCTTCCTGTTCCAACATGACTGCACACCAGTGCACAAAGCAAGG
Organism: Rana muscosa; assembly: GCA_029206835.1. Taxonomy (NCBI): domain Eukaryota; kingdom Metazoa; phylum Chordata; class Amphibia; order Anura; family Ranidae; genus Rana; species Rana muscosa. The sequence goes on from CM055122.1 coordinate 1,216,998,832, forward strand.
TCCATAAAGACATGGATGAGCGAGTTTGGGGTGGAGAAACTTGACTGGCCTGCACAGAGTTCTGACCACAACCCGATAAAACACCCTTTGGCTGAATTAGAGCAGAGACTGCGACACAGGCCTTCTCATCCAACTGATGTGCCTGGCCTCACAAATGCACTTCTGGAAGAATGATCAAACATTCCCATAGACACACTAAACCTTGTGGCCAGCCTTCCCAGAAGCTGTTCTAGCTGCAAAGGGTGGGCCAAATCAAATTTTAACCCTACGGACTAAGACTGGGCTGCCATTAAAGTTCATGTGTGTGTAAAGGCAGGTGTCCCAATACTTTTGGCTAAATTGTGTATCTGGCAAGATTTACAATGGTGGTGGAACCCTCCTACACATAAATACGACATTTAGACATAGTTTTAAGACCTGGGAGATGAGACAACTTCTCTACATGAAGCAGCATGTTTGGGATTCGAACCCAGACACTCAGGGATGCTAAGCAGAAGTTCTAACCTCTGATGCCGCGTACACACGATCGATTTTTTCGACGGTGAAAACACCGTCGAAAAAATCGACGTTAAAAACGAGGAACAGCTTGTTTCCCTCACACACGGCCGTTTTAAATGTCATTTTTTTTTGGTAAAAAAAAACGACCGTGTGTGGGCTCCGCGGCAGTGTTTCCCTATGGGAAACACTGCTGCGGAAAATATGTCGAAAAAAACGACGAGAAAAATTAGAACATGTTCTAATTTTTCTCGTCGTTTTTTAATGCCGTTTTTCTCGTCGAAAAAAACGACAGAAAGCCCACAGACTATCGTTTTTCTCGTCGAATGGGAAAAATTTCGTTTTTTTCGACGGGAAAAACGGCGTGTGTACGCGGCATAAGCCACGGAGCTGCCACATGTGAGATCCTCATGCACATAAATACACATAAATACTGCATTTCTTTGAGCATACAGGTGATGGAATTACATTACTCAAGAGTTATTCTTCTTGATTTATTCTGTGATATTTAGTGTTTTTTGTGGGCGAGTTTAGAATAGAGATATTACCCTCAAATTTTGGGGAATTACATTTTGATTTCTGATGTTGGAACACATATCAAATTTTTGGGGCTCAAATTATGATTATTTAGAAATAATAAAAAGCACAAAAAAAGTGACTAATTTTAAATTTGCATCAGCAATGGTATTGTTTGTGCTCTGTAAAGACACCTGTATGAGTCTGGGTAAAGATCGTTGTGAGATGGAGAGTAACAAGTGAAAGTGACAGAGAAAAATATATTTTACCAAAACATCAAAACATTCCACATTCTAGCATTCTTAAAAACAAAATATTTTAATTAGAAGCAACAATGTTGCAAAGGAAAATTTATTTCAGAGAAAGATACATTTCATCTCAACATTACTGTGTTTACAGTCAGTGTCATATGAATCATGAGGTAAATATTGCAGCTTCTTGTCAGTGCGAGACTTGGCTGTGTGAGGAGAAGAGGACAGCGTTATTACAGTGGAGCTTCTGAGCATTTTTTCTTTTGTCATTTTTACTTTAGTTTTACCGCGGGCAGCACCAGCAACCATCGTATTTTGTTCCCAGGGCCTTAGGGAATATATTGATACAGGTTTTAGCTAATTACCCTGCCATACTGGAGTCTTTAGAAGCCATGAAGACCCGAGAAGAACGAAGCCTCAGCGGGACATGTCCGACGCGGTCAGCTCTGCGCATGCCCCCCCCCGTGTGGGGCCTTTCCTACCAACAAATAACCGCTTAACGAACAAAACTTGGTTCAAGAGGAAATTGGGAAATGGTCGTGGTGAGGAAGTGACCGCTCTTGGTTGGTCTATTCCCCTTTCAAAAAGTCTGCATTTTGTATCTGTTGTCTTCTCTATTCCCGATCAGACATCAATCCTCATTGGAGCAGGAAAGTGGATTCATCCAATGGAAAGCACCTGAAAGGATTAGTGTTCATGAAAATGATAAGAATCATTGGGAGTGCTTCACACAGTGGAAAGAAATGGAAAGAAATTTAGCTTAAAACAGGAGTTATTGATGTGGAACTTCAATCACAGATTGAGAGGGAAAAGCAGAAGTGGCGTGATATCTTGAGGAGAATCCTTTATTGCATAAAATTCCTTGCGACTCAGAACCTGGTTTTGCAAGGACATAGGAAGTCACTTCAGCTGGATGATGACTCCAATGTGGTAAATTTCCTTGGCCTACTGAAACTACTGGCCATCTTTGACTCTGTCATGAAAGAACACCTAGTCAAGTGGAAAGTCATCCTGGATCCACGTCTTATCTTTCACCAGGTGTTCACAGAGTTTACTGAGAAGCATTCATAAGACCAAGTACTATAATCTCGTATAGAGTGTAGTCCTTCGCGCTACCAAAGTGAATCAATAATTAAAAGTGAATAAATTAAATAAAATGAAATGAAAACTGCTGCTAGACCTAAAGTGTACATAGTGCACAAAAATGGTAATGATACATGTTGATCAGCGCAACTTTCTAAATAAAACTCCAAATAGATATATATAAAACCAATTGTGATAAAGCTAATATAGATGATAAAAGTGCACAATATCCTATGTGTAAAAAGTTCTTCTAAACAATGTGCAACAGTGATTCTTGTAAACAATGTGCCAAAATGGTTCTTCTGTGTTCAATCTTCGTGACACTCACAATCACTCAGTGCTCACAGAACTCTTACCTCAATGGGTAGTGTAATCAGCCTTGATGATCCCCTAAATCAGAGGACAGATATATGGCTCCACGTATCCAGAAATCGTTCCAGTGTCTGGAGATGTTTCACTCAGATGAGTACTTTAAATGATGGTCCCGAATTCCGGACTCCCGATCATATATAATTACGAGTGCCAATTTGATAAGGACAAAAAGAAAACCTCCCATAGTGTAAAAACGTATAGCAGATAGCATTTATTTAAATAGACAAATGGGTGCTTACATCTAAAAGGATAAAACAAGCATGGAATGTGCAAACACTGCGTTTCAGAAATGTAAAATTGAGAAATGTATTTTAATGTCAGTGACAATAGTTGTCATGCCAGCCAGGGTGAGGGAATGGTTTGAGTTCCCTGTCTCGCTTACCAGGTCTTCTGCAGCAGACTGGAAGCCTTCACTGAACACGTCCTCTCCTCATGTCAGTGCCATCTTGTGTGGTGTGCAGCGGCCTGAGCAAGTCTTTGCTTGGAAGATCTCCTGGATGGAGCAGGAAGTCTTTGATGACCAGCGCGATCGTGTCCCGGAGGATTGCCTTAGCACTCTGCTCATTATAGAGCAAATGAAATGCCAGAGGAGTTCTGCAGGGCTGCTAGTCTCCTGGAGCTCTGTGTTTAGGCAGCCATCTCCACCGCACACAAAACGATGCCCCTAGGAGGCTTGTTATATGACTTGAGGACTAATAAGGACATGTGCTCTCTATATGTAACTGAGATAATCCAGCTTGGATGGATATACTAGGGGTACCCATGGAGGTATGTGTGCCATTCCTAGTATATTGCTATATATAATTACAGTGGGTAAGGAAAGTATTCAGACCCCCTTACATTTTTCACTCTTTGTTATATTGCAGCCATTTGCTAAAATCATTTGAGTCCAGCTGTGTTTGATTATACTAATTGGACTTGATTAGGAAAGCCACACACCTGTCTATATAAGACCTTTTTTTTTTTCACAAGAAAGTCTATATAAGACCTTACAGCTCACAGTGCATGTCAGAGCAAATGAGAATCATGAGGTCAAAGGAACTGCCTGAAGAGCTCAGACAGAATTGTGGCAAGGCACAGATCTGGCCAAGGTTACAAAAAATTCTGCTGCACTTAAGGTTCCTAAGAGCACAGTGGCCTCCATAATGCTTAATTGGAGAGCCTTGGTGAGAGAGGTAAAGAAGAACCCAAAGATCACTGTGGCTGAGTTCCAGAGATGCAGTCGGGAGATGGGAGAAAGTTGTAGAAAGTCAACCATCACTGCAGCCCTCCACCAGTCGGGGCTTTATGGCAGAGTGGCCCAACGGAAGCCTCTCCTCAGTGCAAGACACATGAAAGCCCGCATGGAGTTTGCTAAAAAAAACACCTGAAGGACTCCAAGATGGTGAGAAATAAGATTCTCTGGTCTGAGACCAAGATAGAACTTTTTGGCCTTAATTCTAAGCGGTATGTTTGGAGAAAACCAGGAACTGCTCATCACCTGTCCAATACAGTCCCAACAGTAAAGCATGGTGGTGGCAGCATCATGCTGGGGGGGGGGTGTTTTTCAGCTGCAGGGACAGGACGACTGGTTGCAATCGAGGGAAAGATAAATGCGGCCAAGTACAGGGATATCCTGGACGAAACCCTTCTCCAGTGCTCAGGACCTCAGATTGGGCCGAAGGTTTACCTTCCAACAAAACAATGACCCTAAGCACACAGCTAAAATAACGAAGGAGTGGCTTCACAACAACTCTGTGACTGTTCTTGAATGGCCCAGCCAGAGCCCTGACTTAAACCCAATCGAGCTTCTCTGAAGAGGCCTAAAAATGGCTGTCCACCAATGTTTACCATCCAACCTGACAGAACTGGAGAGGATCTGCAAGTAGGAATGGCAGAGGATCCCCAAATCCAGGTGTGAAAAACTTTCCCAAAAAGACTCATGGCTGTATTAGATCAAAGGGGTGCTTCTACTAAATACTGAGCAAAGGTTCTGAATACTTAGGGCCATGTGATATTTTAGTTTTTCTTTTTTAATAAATCTGCAAAAATTTCAACAATTCTGTGTTTTTCTGTCAATATGGGGTGCTGTGTGTACATTAATGAGGAAAAAATTAACTTAAATGATTTTAGCAAATGGCTGCAATATAACAAAGAGTGAAAAATGTAAGGATTTAAGGGGGTCTGAATACTTTCCGTACCCACTGTGTGTATGTGCGTGTGTATATATATATATATATATATATATATATATATATATATATATATACACACACACACACACACACTGCTCAAAAAAATTAAAGGAACACTTTTGAATCAGAACTCTTGGGAACTCCTGGAATATTGATCTGCTCAGTTAAGTAGCAGAGGGGGTTGTTAATCAGTTTCAGCTGCTTTGCTGTTAATTGAAATGAACAACAGGTGCACTAGATGGGCAACAATGAGACGACCTCCAAAACAGGAATGTTTTTTCAGGTGGAGGTGTCTGACATTTTTTTTCCCCACTCATTTTTTCTGACTGTTTTGCACTAGTTTTGAATTTGGCTAGGGTCAGTGTCACTACTGGTAGCACGAGGCGATACTTGGACCCTATAAAGGTTGCACAGGCAGTCCAACTCCTCCAGGATGGCACATCAATACGTGTCATTGCCAGAAGGTTTGCCGTGTCTCCCAGCACAGTCTCAAGAGCATGGAGGAGATTCCAGGAGATTCCAGGAACCTGCACCATTCAACAAAAGTGTGTTGATGCAGTCTTTTAACATTAAGTGTGACCCAGTTGATGAGGGGTTAATTCAACCTGCTAAAGCTGAAAGTATAATAGTTGAGGTAGCTGAGGAAGCTCCAGCAGAGCAAGCTGGTAAAATGGAAGGCTTGCAGCCTTCCTGTGCACAGTGTTCAGCTAGATCTCACTGCAGACCATTCCTGTTGTTCTCGTCCTAATATACTACAGGCAGGCAGTTGATTCAGTTAGCTGCAGTATATTCAGAATATATATATATATATATATATATATATATATATATATATGTGTATGTAGCGGTCCTCCCCCAGCTTCTCTTTTCTCTTCACGGCTGGTCTTACTTGTCTAGGGGTATCAGGGAGAAGGGGGAAAGATGCACACAACCAGCTCGGCTCTCTGATGTAGGATGCAGAGATATGAGCTAAACCATTTACCCTCAGGTCTGCGTTTTAGGCCAGAACCTCAGCTTCTCCTGTGGAGGATGATTGCCACTGTCACTGACAGGGACACTTAGTTTCCAGTAACACGAGTTCCACACCAAGAAAAGTCCAACACTGTTTTATTGACTCGAAACTGGTTGACTTTAAAAGAACAGAGAAGGTGTAGGGAAGAGTAGGTCCAGGCACAACTAATGAATTAAAGTTTCTCTGTTCCGTTTAGTGCAAACAGGCTTGGCGCACAGTCGCTGCCACCGACCGTGAACTTGGTCACTGCCACTGACCTGGGTGAACGTTGAGGCCCCTGCCACAGGCCTTGGATGAGGCCTGCCACTGACCTGAGAAAGAGGGGTCCCTGCCACAGACCATGAGAACATGAAGTACCTTCTTTAGAACAAACGACCCCTGTCAGAGGAAGACATCCATCCGGACGGTCACCAGAGGCCTCCACCGGGACAAGCAAATGCCGCGCTGGCTCTACGGGGAGGTCACGTCTCTGGTCCCTTACGCCCAGGATTCAGGCACCCAATACCGGGGGCACCTTAGGAATGCTTTGCCCTCGCGGGACCCAGTCGAAGGTACTGGGCCCCAGGCCTCCTGGTATAGTACCTCACCCAGGCTGAAGGTGCCTGGGATGGAACTCGACTCTACGCGCCCAGGCCAAGGGTGCCTGGGCATAGACGAACCGCAGCAGCCCCCAGGCTGAAGGTGCCTGGAAAATGGACTCGTGCGCAAGATGTCTACTCCCTTTTATATCCTCTCCCAGCAGGCACAGCGGGTTCCCCGCTCCGCCGTACTACTGCCGCGAGAGGACAAAAAGGGCACGGCTCTAGAATGGTAGGTCAACCCCGGTCCCAGGTTACAGCGCCACCCAGGGACCGCAGGGAACATGACACCATTCATACCTCCCACACTCCAAAGTGTCCATAAATCCCTAAAATCAATGTATCTGGGCCATCTATTGCCCAGATACACCCCACTAAATTTGACACCCGCTACATGTGTGTGTGAGCCAACAGTGCTGGTCGTGGACATGGTGCATCCTCAGCACGTGGCCGTGGGGCACGCTTGTCCTTTTTTCCGGCAGGTGGCCATGTTGAGCCACAACATGCAGACAAGTTGGTAGAGTGGATGACCAAGCCGTTCTCATCCTCCTCATCCTCTGTCACTCAGGCTAAGAGTACCTTGGCTGCTAATGCAGGTACCAAAGCAGCCTATTCCATTGGCTCAAGGTGATCAGTTACTCCTTCCCTAGCCCCACCATCATGCACGGAGGAGTCCCCAGAACTGTTCGACCACAGTGTTGGGTACATGCTGCAGGAGGATGCGCAGCGTTTTGAAAGCTCAGATGATGGTACCCAGCTTGAGGAAGGCAGTAACATGAGCCCAGAGAGAGGGGGGTGCCCAAGAAGGACAACAAACTGGCAGTCATGTTCCCCCAGCTACAGCATACTGCCAGGTTTGCTCCAGTGATGAGGAGGGAGGGGATGATAAGGTCACTAACTCTATGTGGGTGCCTGATAGGAGAGATGAGAAGGAGAAGGCGGACGAGGCACATCTCCGAGGCAGGATGCCCTCCAGGGGCCAGCTTAAGGGCAGCCAACCGACCGCATCACACCACAGAGCTCCGCATGTGCAGGTTGCTGCTGACTCTGCGCGGTTTTCGAAAAGTTCTTTGGTGTGGGCCTTTTTTGACACGTGTGCAGCAGATCGCACCGTTGCTGTTTGCAACATATGTCTGAAGCGCATCAAGCGTGGCCAAAACAGCAGCCGCTTGGGGACCACATGCTTGACCAGACATATGTCAAACTCCCATGCAGTCCATTGACAAGCGTACTTAAAAGACCCACACCAAAGAACAAAGCGGATCTCTCCTTGCTCCTCATCAGCTGGGATCTCCAACCCCACTATACCTTCAGTCCTCTCAGAAACCTGCACTGAGAGGAATGAAGGTGTAGAATTATAAGGGTATAATAAATTAAGTAAAATAAATAACTTGGATGTCATGGTTCCCTCTAAATTGGCATGATACGGTATGAGTAAACCAGTAATCACAATACATTTATGATACAGAAATGTAATCACAAAGGAGCAATTCATAATCATCATTAATTTAATAACACATGATTAGTTAGGGAACATAATTAATGACATACAAACATAGTAATAAATAAATCAATGAATGATAAATATGTAAGTAATAACAACACGATCAACACGTATGTAATTGATAAATAATAATATGGGCAGATGTAGAGCATCCGAGGATGTAAACTCTACGCGTTTCATGGTCGCCTACCACTCATCAGGAGTTTGGATGCATGAAAGTAATCTAGAATGAAATAATGTCCCCATAGACAGACCCAATGCAGTAAGAAAAGGTAAGAAAGGAGGGGAAGGGGAAGGAGAAAAGGGGAATGAGAATAAAAATGTAGCAATATTATACATTGCCAGACAGCCCGTGTGCTGAGGCCTTAATTGGGGAAATGCCTGGAAGGTGATACCGCGTATGGAGTCTCACTCGTGCGAGTCTCATTATTTTTCAATTTACTTCAAATTTTCCTCTATTTAATATACCAATATTATCTATTCCACCTAGTGCCCATATCAGTTTTATCCTGAATCCCGTGTGATTTGACCCTTGGGGTTGAGTTTGGTGGTGTTCCGCTCTCTGTGTTCTCCACCCCCGGGGCTGCAATCAGCTCAGCTTCTTTCCCCCCACCCGCCTCTATGACTTGGTATCCGGCGTTGTCTGACGCCGCTCCACCGTGGCGCGCTGGCTCCATCTCTCGCCTTGCAGGGGATTTGACGGACCCCAGCATTAGCGAGTTAACACATGACGTTGGCGGGGTTCCGCCCAGGACTGGGGGGGGGCTATATAACAGTGGGTAGTAGACCACTGTCTCTCTCTGCCGGCCACCATTCCATAGTGATACCATCTGCTTGTTTTGCCTCTGGAAGCTCAGGTAAATGGGGCATTTGACATCGTCCCCGTCATATATTTTCAAACACAGTCATGCATACAGCTAACTCTATTGATCCTTACACACACACATTGTACATCCTTTCATGCACATACATCCATACATACTGACACACATTCAAATTTACATCTACACTTTCACATACATACACCTGTATACTTTCACTTGACACACTTTTTGATTCTTTTATTCACTTACATACCATCTATGTATGGTTATGCTCCTTCATGAGCATTTGATATGCAGATGCATCAAAATACACTCACCCTCACCATGTCAGCATTTTATTATTTATTCATTATGTAGCAGCTCTTTTTCACCTTTTTCCACCAATTTACATATTTTGTCACCTTCACCACATTCCATTCTATCTCTATATTGACACATTTTTCATATTTTTATTTTTTTCATCTTCATACAGACTTTTCCAATCATTATACAAGCACCTTTTCCTGGCATGGTGGCTTGCGGCGAGCGATGAGTCTGCCCCCCACGACCCCCCCGCACACCCTGGTCAGCGGTTCTCCCGCCTCAACCCCGGGTGAGACTCCGTACGCGGTATCACCTTCCAGGCATTTCCCCAATTAAGGCCTCAGCACACGGGCGGTCTGGCAAGGTATAATATTGCTACATTTTTATTCTCATTCCCCTTTTCTCCTTCCCCTTCCCCTCCTTTCTTACCTTTTCTTACTGCATTGGGTCTGTCTATGGGGACTAGTGGATCCCCAGAAACTACCACAACAAATTTTTCCATTTATTTCATTGTAGATTACTTTCATGCATCCAAACTCCTGATGAGTGGTAGGCCACCATGAAACGCGTAGAGTTTACATCCTCGGATGCTCTACATCTGCCCATATTATTATTTATCAATTACATATGTGTTGATCATGTTGTTATTACTTACATATTTATTATTCATTGATTTATGTATTACTATGTTTGTATGTCATTAATTATGTTCCCTAACTAATCATGTGTTGTTAAATTAATGATGATTATGAATTGCTCCTTTGTGATAACATTTCTGTATCATAAATGTATTGTGATTACTTGTTTACTCATACCGTATCATGCCAATTTAGAGGGAACCATGACATCCAAGTTATTTATTTTACTTCATTTATTATACCCTTATACTTCAATTAAAGTCCCAACTCCACTACCTTCCCGTATTTTTACATATGATTTAGGGATGGAGGTATTCTGGTATGTTTTTAGGATGGGATGGGTCTCAATCTCCCCTCTCTCGAAGGTGTAGAATTAGGTGTGCCACTGCCAAGTACTTGCGTGCAATCTGCTACACCAACCTCCGATTATAGCAGGCAAATTTCCCTACCCCAGTTGCTAAACCGGCAAAATAAATTTGCTCCCAGCCATCCACATGCCCAGCGGTTGAATGCTAGCTTGGCTAACTTGCTAGTACTCCAACTGCTGCCTTTTCAGCTGGTAGACTCTGCCCCCTTTCGTGAGTTTGTGGAATGTGCGTACCGCACCTCAGTGGCAGGTTCCCAAACGTCACTTTTTTTCACGGAAGGCGATTCTGGCTCTCTACCAGCATGTGGAAGGCAATGTCTTAGCCTCGCTGGACAGGGCGGTCAGCGGTAAGGTGCATATTACCGCTGACTCATGGTCCAGCAGGCATGGACATGGACGTTACCTGTCTTTCACGGCGCACTGGGTGACTCTGCTGGCAGCTGGGAAGGATGCAGGACAGGGTGCAGTCTTGTTGGAGCTTGTTCCGCCACCACGCCTCCAAAATGCTACTAGTGGTGATTCTGCCACTCCTCTCTCCTCCACCCCCTCCTCTTCTTCTTCCTCCATGGCCTCTTCCTCTGCTGATTTGTCCCCGGAACCAGCGGTGCTCCGTAGGCATTCAAGGGGTTACGCAAGCACTCAGGCAAAGAGATGCCATGCGGTGCTTGAGCCAATGTGCTTAGGGGACAGGAGCCACACTGGGGCAGAGATTCTGTCAGCTCTGCAGGGGCAGGCTCAGAGGTGGTTGACGCTACGTCAACTTCAGCCAGGAATAGTGGTTTGCGACAATGGCATCAACCTCCTCTCCGCCCTCTGACAGGGACAACTGACCCATGTGCCCTGTTTGGCTCATGTCCTTCACTTGGTGGTGCAGCGGTTCTTGTGCAGGTACCCGGGCTTACAGGATCTCCTGAGGCAGGCCAGGAAAGTCTGTGTGCATTTCCGCCAGTCATATAATTCCAGTGCTCGGCTGGCTGACCTCCAAAAGGACTACAACCTGCCCAATAACCGCCTAATCTGTGACATGCCCACCAGATGGAACTCAACATTGGCCATGCTGCAGCGGCTGCACACACAGCAGAGGGCCATCAATTAGACATGTGCATTTGTTTTCGTCCGAATGCATTTTCATCTGAATTTCGGGCATTTTCGTTATGGTTTTAACAAACAAAAACAGAATCCGAAATCCGAAAGATCCGACATAAAACAATGCTTTGTTTTTGTTGCTACAACAGTTCGATATAGATAGGAGATTCGATATGACGCTGACAATAACAATCTGTGTCTATCGAACCTGTGGTTGAATGTGCCTAACCTTAACTCTATTAGTCCAAGATTAATCTACATAGAGAGAAAAGATTCAACATAATAGAGACAGTGTTGGGGTAGACCATTCGTCATGAACGATGAAGATTAGACGAAGCAGCAAAAAACATACAAACGTTGAATCTGTCATTGGTGTCTGTCGAACGTTCTAAGAAGATTTGACAAGCAGCTAAATTGTACGACGCCGCAATCGTACATTTCTGGTCAAATGCTCGGCCCATAGGCTATAGAAGAATTTGAATGTTGGTTGACTAGTAATAATGATTTATAAATATAATTATTACTAGTCTCATACAACATTAGAATTCTTCTATAGCTTGTAGGCGGAACATTCGACCAGAAATGTACGATTGCGGCGTCGTACAGTTTAGCTGCTCTGTCTAATCTTCTTAGAACATTCGACAGACACCATAAGCCTTCAATGACAGATTCAACCTTAATTAATTCAGATTTTCGGACGAATGCATTTTTTAACAAAACTAAATAAAATAAAATCGAATTTCGGGAGTAGCTAAATAAATTTATTTTTCGGACGAAAATGAAATTCCGAAACAAAATGTTTCAGTGTGCACATGTCTAGTGGTCAGATGCTTTTAGGGCATCAATGAGTACCTGTGCGACTACGGCACCAGGACAGGGTCAGGGAGCTTGGTTTTTTTTCACCACGCCAGTGGCTCATTATCAAGAATGCATGCACTGTCATGTCACCATTTGAGGAGGCCACGAGGTTGGTGAGCAGTGACAGTGCATGCATCAGTGATACTGTCCCCCTTGTGTACCTATTGAAGCACACGCTGCATGGAATAATGGACAGGGCACTTGAGGCAGAACAGAGGGAGGAAGAAGAGGACTTTCTTACCTCTCAAGGCCCCCTTTATCCAGACAGTGTTCCTGCGGGCCCACCGATCACACAGGAGGAGGAGGAGGATTGTGTCAGCATGGAGGTGGAGCCTAGCACTTAGCATCATCAGCAGTCTACAAGGGATCGTTTTAAGTCCCCAGAAACCCATGGACTTGTACGTGGCTGGGAGGAGGTGGCTGCTGATCATGTCGTCCTTAGTGACCCAGAGGACTCCGGACTGAGTGCCTCAGCAAATCTACGCTGCATGGCCTCCCTGATCCTGCAAAGCCTGCGAAAGGACCCTCGGATTTGTGTGATCAAGGAGAGGGATCATTACTGGCTGGCAACCCTTCTTGATCCACGTTACAAGGGTAAGGTTAGGGAACTTATCCTGCTGTCGCAGAGGGAGCAGAGGATGAAACTTTTTTGGGAGGCCTTGCAGAAAGGTTTTGTGCACCGCGTTTCCAGAGCCTGGGAGGTTACAATTTCCTGGTCCTTGTCCTGGACAACGTGTTGCTGAGGCTTCGGTCAGTCACAGAAGGAGCGGTGGAGAAGGTGGCCGTCTGACCGATGCGTTCAGACAATTTTTTAGTCCGCAGCCCCAAGGTGTAATCGGTTCCAGCAACCATCGCCAGCGCCTGATTTACATGGTGCAGGAATACCTAGGGGCAAGATCAGACTTGGAGACCTTTCCAACCGACAATCCTCTGGGTTACTGGGTCTTGAGGATGGATCACTGGTCAGAGCTTTCACAGTATGCAATTAAGCTACTGGCCTGTCCTGCATCCAGCGTTCTTTCGGAACGCACATTCAGTGCTGCTGGAGGCTTTGTAACCGATCACAGGGTGCGCCTGTCCACCGACTTAATTGATCGGCTCACCTTCATAAAAATGAATCAGTCTTGGCTCACCAGCTACCAAGCACCTGATGCTGATGTAACCGAATAATTTTTTTTATGAATGTGAGATCCCTTCAAGACTGCTGATGCTGAGTGACTATCCTGTTATGCTGAGTGACTATCCTTTTTCCTCCTCAATGTTCATGTTGATGGCTTGTAAGAACATTTTTGGTTCTGGGCACCACCACCAGTGGATAAGGCCCAATTTTTCTGCCCCTGTTTAACAGGGGCGTGTAATTACAATTTTTGCTGTAATACTTTGCAGCAGGGCTCATTCCTGCGCTTCAAATAGAGTATCTGTGAGGGGTTTCAGTGTTGTGGCACCAGCACCAGTGTCTAAGGCCCAATTTTTCTGCCCCTGTTTAACAGGGGCATATAATTACAATTCTTGATCTAAAATTTCACAGCAGGGCCCATTCCTGCACCCACCAAGAGTAAATGTGAGGGCTTACAGTGTTGTAACACCACCACCACACCACCACCAAAGGCCCGATTTTTCTGACCCTGTTCAACAGGGGCATGTAATTACAATTCTTGATCAAATATTTCACAGCAGGGCCCGTTCCTGCTCCCACCAAGAGTAACTGTGAGGGCTTACAGTGTTGTGGCAACACCAACACCTAAGGCCCAAATTTCTGCAGAGTATATAGGGCAGGCCCCTACTTTCAAACATCCGATTTACAAACGACTCCTACTTTCGTTCCCAAAGTAAAGCTTTTGAAATCGACACCGCCACCGATCTTTTTTGTGAAATTAAACGATTAAGAAAGAGATAAGTTGACCTTGAGCTGCATGGCCAGACGCTTTCTGAGTACTATAGAACAAAAAACATTTCACGTGGATTCCGCATTAAAAAACAGCCCACGATTGGCCGCCATAAATGTGAGTTCTGTGAACGTTGGTGCGAAGTGGCCACTCAGAACTCACTTAACTTTATGCTGATTGTCATTGAAGAGGTAAAGTCCAAACTGTGTCAAGTCAACAGAGAGCTAACCACATTGGAACTATCGATCCAGGACAAAAACAAACAACCTGATACATTGCAAAAGTGAGATCTTGACATATACAGCAAGACAAAAACAAGCCAAGCGTGACAAATTCAAGTTGATTAATCAGGACTACCAGGAGGGAAGGGTATATCCCTGGCTCACGGGTTTCAGTCGCCCAAGGAGGAGACCCTACACACGGCCCACCCGGAAAACCATTTAGAAGCGTTCGTTTTGCGACATCAGATAGAGATCATCAACTGACAGTGACTCCGGAACAACAGGAGGCACCGAAGTCCTAGTAACCAGAACTCAGGGTCCCCATTTTCTGGTTCTAAGAGGAGATGATGATCCAGGAGGGGCATGAAGAGGCCATGGTACCCATCTGCCACGCAGCATCCGCCGGGGAACAAAACGTGCCCAGTGATTAACCTGTCGTCTAGACCTATGGTGAACAATGAGTTACAACTTTTTTCAAAGGGCCTTTCCTTTTGCCCTACCGCTAGATTTCAGAACTTTGACTTTGAGGTTGATATGTTTACATTTGAAAGAACCCTCAAGATTAAACAACATTTCCACACAGTACCTAAATCCCCACAAGATCGGTGACACCATTTAAACTTAAAAGCAAATTTTTTCCACCGGGACATTTCCACTCTATTGATAGCTTTTATACGTACAATCAAACATGATGTATGTAACAATGTCTCCAATAGGGATGAACTTCGTGTTCGAGTCGAACCCATGTTCGACTCGAACATCTGCTGTTTGATCATTCGACAAAGATCGAACATTATGGGCCGTTCGCGCCAAATTCAAGTGGCGCGTCACGGCCCATAATTCACTGCGGCACCGCAGTGCATTGCTGGCTGATTATTGGCCAAGCATGCACTATGACCCACATGCTTTGGCCAATCACAGCGCGGTAATAACGGAGAGCCGTAATTGGCCAAAGCCAGGGAAGCTTTGGCCAATCATGGCTCAGAGGAGTAGGTACACGCCCCACACTATATAGAGCTGTCTGGAAGACGGCCTTGTGTAGTGTGTTGGCGTTAGTGAAAGAGAGAGTTACAGAGAGAGAGACAGTGTCATTTATATTGAGTTAGATAGAGCAGGCAGGCGAGTCAGTTAGCTGCTGTTACAGTGTGTAGAGGATATATATGCATCTTAGGTGTTGTATATATATTTATACACTCTGTGTTTAGTTTAGCTAGATCCGTTACTGCTGTTCTCTATACTGTGACAGGCAGGCACGTGATTGTGCGAGCTGCAGCAGAGTTTCACTTAGTGTACTGTGTGCTTTGCATAGCGTTCATCTAAAGCTTACCTGAATGCAGTTAGTGGTGTTCTCATAATAAAACCACAGGCAGAGTGCTGCATTAATTTCATGTAGTGTACTGCAGTACTTCTGTCCTTTGCAGAGCGTTCACTTAAAGGAACCTGAATAAAATTTGTGGTGTTCTCGTATTAAAACCACAGGCAGAGAGCTGCTAATATTTTCAGTTAGTGTACTGTGTCCTCTGCACAGTGTTCACCTAAAATTAACTGAAGACCTTTGCTGCATTTCTCATACTAATACCACAGCAGGCAGTGGAGTCTGATAGCTGCATTATATATATATATATATATATATTGTGAGGGGGTTAACTCGGTAGCGGGTGTGTGTGACCCCCTGGTTGGGCTCCCCACACAAAAACAGGGCCAGCAGACGGAGGTTGTGGTTTTCAAAATCAAAAGGTGCGGTTTATTTCTCTATGTACAGTGACAAAAACACAGCAAAGCCAAAAAGAAACATAAACAAAATAAATCCTGGTCAAGTTGACCTCTGACTAAACATACAGGTTTCCTAACTAACAACTGGGATCAGCCTAGTGCTGTCCTAGTCCCTAAGTCCCTGGTTTAGTAAAAGTCCAAACAAATAGCCACACAGGCTTTGCCTCACCGCACAGGGGTTCACTCTCCCTAGACAGTCCACACAGGTCTGGTTCCAGGCATGAGCTAACATCTAATGAAGCTGGGAGTTCTTATAGAGGCCTAAATGAGCTGACAAGCTTCAGCTGGTCTCATCAACTCCCTGTCTGCACGACGCCCAGCCCTCTCCCTAGAGGTATGAGTCATCCATGAGCCCACTAGCCTCAGCTGGGCTTCATCAACTCCCTAGTTGTATAAGTCGGCGTAAAGCCTGAATCTGGGCGAAATATATCTACCCCCCTGGATGCAACCAGGTGACTTTACCTTCCTGCTGTCACATATGGTGGAGAATGCGGGCAGATACTGAGGCCCCATCGGAAGTATGCTGCGGCTTACCTGGATGACGTAATTGTCCATAGCACAGATTGGGCCTCACATCTGCCAAAAGTGCAAGCAGTCCTAGACTCTATCCGGGAAGCGGGGTTTACGGCTAACCCCAAGAAGTGTACCATTGGGCAGGAGGAGGCCAAATATCTTGGGTACACCATTGGCAGGGGAGTGATAAAACCCCAACTCAACAAAGTCGAGGCCATCCAGAGTTGGCCACGTCCCAACAGCAAGAAGCAGGTACGGGCCTTTCTGGGAATCGCGGGTTATTATCGGCGCTTCATTCCCCACTTTGCTTCTAAGGCTGTGCCCCTAACCAACCTGACGAAAGGGAAAGGGTCGGTCATGATTAAATGGACCCCCGAGGCTGAGGCAGCATTCCAATTCTTGAAACAAGCCTTATGTAGCCAGCCAGTGTTGTACTCACCCGACTTCTCTAAAGACTTTGTACGACAAAGTCTTTAGAGAAGTCGGGTGAGTACAACACTGGCTGGCTACATAAGGCTTGTTTCAAGAATTGGAATGCTGCCTCAGCCTCGGGGGTCCATTTAATCATGACCGACCCTTTCCCTTTCGTCAGGTTGGTTAGGGGCACAGCCTTAGAAGCAAAGTGGGGAATGAAGCGCCGATAATAACCCGCGATTCCCAGAAAGGCCCGTACCTGCTTCTTGCTGTTGGGACGTGGCCAACTCTGGATGGCCTCGACTTTGTTGAGTTGGGGTTTTATCACTCCCCTGCCAATGGTGTACCCAAGATATTTGGCCTCCTCCTGCCCAATGGTACACTTCTTGGGGTTAGCCGTAAACCCCGCTTCCCGGATAGAGTCTAGGACTGCTTGCACTTTTGGCAGATGTGAGGCCCAATCTGTGCTATGGACAATTACGTCATCCAGGTAAGCCGCAGCATACTTCCGATGGGGCCTCAGTATCTGGTCCATTTTCCGCTGGAATGTGGCCGGCGCATTCTGTAACCCGAACGGCATTCTCTTATATTGGAACGCCCCGTCTGGGGTTACAAATGCGGTTTTCTCTTTGGCCGACTTGGCCAGGGGAATTTGCCAATACCCTTTTGTGAGGTCAAGAGTCGTCATGTATCGGGCTGTTCCCAGCCGGTCGATCAACTCATCTATACGTGGCATGGGGTAGGTGTCAAATTTTGTAACTTTGTTCAACTGACGAAAATCGTTACAAAATCGCCAGCTCCCATCCGGTTTAGGCACCAACACAATGGGACTAGACCAATCACTTTGGGACTCCTCTATCACCCCTAAGTTCAGCATTTTCTGTACTTCCTCCCGTATTGCCTCCCGTCGGGCCTCTGGGATCCGATAGGGTTTTAACTTCACCCTTTCACCGGGCGGGGTAATAATATCATGCTCTACCCCAGATGTTTGTCCCGGCAGCTCAGAGAACACCTCCTTGTTGCGAAGCACAAACTCCTTAACCTCCTGTTGTTGGGGTTGTGACAAGGTGGCTGCTATTCCAACCTCCGGAATCACGCAACCAGTTTGAGCTGGTGACCAAGTTTCTGCGACTAGGGACTCTCTATCCCTCCAGGCTTTCAACAGATTAACGTGATATATCTGTTCGGGCTTTCGCCTTCCTGGTTGTCTGACCTTGTAATTCACTTCGCTCACTTTTTCCATTATCTCGTAGGGGCCTTGCCATTTGGCAAGGAATTTACTTTCAACCGTAGGGACAAGTACCAATATCCTATCCCCCGGGGAAAAGGTACGGGTCTTTGCTCCACGGTTGTACACTCTCTGCTGTGCCAACTGCGCTTGGGCCAAATGTTCCTTCACGATGGGCATTACCTGTGCAATTCGATCTTGCATCAGGGCGACATGCTCAATCACACTCCTGTGGGGAGAACTCTCACTTTCCCAAGTTTCCTTGGCAATATCCAACAGCCCTCTTGGGTGTCTCCCATACAGTAACTCAAAGGGGGAGAATCCCGTAGAGGATTGGGGCACCTCCCTAATAGCAAACATCAAATAAGGAAGTAGACAGTCCCAATCCTTTCCATCTCTATCCACCACTTTCTTCAACATTTGTTTTAGGGTTTTGTTGAATCTTTCAACCAGCCCATCGGTTTGGGGGTGATACACAGATGTACGCAATTGCGTCACTTTGAGCAATTTACACAGCTCTTTCATAACCCGGGACATAAAGGGTGTACCTTGGTCCGTAAGCAGTTCTTTACAAATACCCACCCGGCTAAAAACAAGAGATAGCTCTTTGGCTATGGTTTTGGCCGAGGTATTTCTGAGAGGGATCGCTTCTGGATAACGGGTGGCATAGTCCATTATAACCAATATGTACTGGTGCCCCCTAGCGGACTTGATTATAGGACCTACCAAATCCATTGCGATTCTCTCAAACGGGACCTCAATGATGGGTAGAGGGACCAGCGGGCTACGGAAATGTGGCATCGGGGCCGACCTCTGACACACAGGGCAGGAGGAACAATAATTTTCTATGTCCTTCATCACCCCAGGCCAATAGAATCTCTGTAATACCCTCTCTCGGGTTTTCTCTGTCCCCAGATGACCTCCAAGAATGTGCCCATGGGCCAACTCCAACACCAACTTCCTGTAAGGTTTGGGCACCACAAGCTGCTCAACGGTTTCTTCTGCCCTTTTTGCCACCCGATACAGTAGGTCCTTCTCTACGCTGAAGTATGGGTAAGTGCAGGTATTATCTGGGTTCACTAACTCGCCATCTATTTCCACTACGTTTTCCCGTGCCTTTATTAGGGCGGGGTCTTTTAACT
Organism: Rana muscosa; assembly: GCA_029206835.1. Taxonomy (NCBI): domain Eukaryota; kingdom Metazoa; phylum Chordata; class Amphibia; order Anura; family Ranidae; genus Rana; species Rana muscosa. The sequence continues at coordinate 1,217,018,070 of CM055122.1, forward strand.
GTTCTGTGGCAAAGTTTTCCCTGTGAACCTCCAGATCAGAAAACTCCACAGACGGTAGGTTTTCGTCTGAGGAGGTGGGCTCCTCTCCAGTTTCTTGAGTCTCCCCTGCCAATACTGACAAGGGAAATTCTGGAGAGTCCTCACCACTCTCAGAGGAGTTCTGGCTATCACATTCCTGGTACATAGGGGCACCAGTGGGGGGCTCAGGATCATCCCACAGTTCCCAGAACTTCGGAAAATCCCTTCCCACAATGGCATCATGCGGTAATTGAGATACTAACCCCACTGGATGAGAGAGGGTACCTTTGGGGGTCTCGAAACACACTGTAGTCACTGGATACTCTCGGGTGTCCCCATGCACACAAATAACAGCTACCTTGCTATTCCCAGAGACCTCTGTTTTAACTAATTCAGCCTTTATCAGGGTCACAAGGCTACCTGAATCCAGTAATACCACAACATTTCTACCATTAATACACATTTTGCATAAATGTTTCTCAGTTCCCCGAATGGCAGTGCATGCGACTGTCGCACACAGCGACTGACGTCTGTCCATCAGAAAGTCACATTGCATGGGTTCCTCCACAACCGGGCAATTTGCTGCAATATGTCCCGCTTGCCGGCAGCGGTAGCAAACGATCCTTCTTGCCGCCTCTTGAGCCGCTGATTTCCCAGGCTGTTCTCGCCAAACTTGGGGTAGAGCTCCCACCCTCTCACTCTCTCCACCCTTACCCCTTGGAATCCTCTTATCCGCCCCTGGGGATGGTCTGGTCTTAGGGTGGAAAGTCCGAGAGTCTCTGGAAGAGGCCGTCAGGTTCTCTGTAGCCAAGTATTTCTCTACACGATCCACAAGACCACCGGCCGTCTCTGGGTCTCCATGGCTTACCCACTTTTGGATGGCAGTAGGAAGAGCTCTCAAAAACCGATCCATTACAACACGTTCCACAATCTCTGGTGCGGACAAAGTCTCTGGCTGTAGCCATTTCCTGCTCAGGTGAATGAGATCATACATTTGAGACCTGGGGGGTTTTCCAAGCTGGAAAGTCCAGTTATGCACACGCTGAGCCCGGACAGCCAGGGTGACACCCAGCCTTGCCAATATTTCAGCTTTTAGCATCACATAGTCTTTTGCTTGGTTAGGCTCTAGGTCATAGTAAGCCTTCTGCGATTCACCAGTTAACAGAGGAGCCACCAGTCCAGCCCACTGCTCCTCAGGCCACTTTTCTCTTTCAGCAGTCCTTTCAAATGTGGTCAAAAATACCTCTGGATCATCCTCTCCAGTCATTTTTGTCAATAAACGACTCACCCCAAAGGACGCGGTATTAGTGGGACGGCTTTCCTCACTGGTCTGCGGACGTTGCTGCATTACTGCTTCCATTTGTTGTAGTCTCTGCTCTTGCTTCTGTAACAGGTCTATGAAGCGGGCCTCAGATTGCTGCTGGGCTTGTTGATGAGCTTGCTGCTGGGCTGCAAGGCTCCTTTGCAAACCTGCATTTGTCTGCTGTTGATTGGCATTTGCTAGAGCCAGCTGTTTCAGTATCTCCTCCATGCTGGCTTAAAAAAAACTGCCTGCATTCTCCACCAACTGTGAGGGGGTTAACTCGGTAGCGGGTGTGTGTGACCCCCTGGTTGGGCTCCCCACACAAAAACAGGGCCAGCAGACGGAGGTTGTGGTTTTCAAAATCAAAAGGTGCGGTTTATTTCTCTATGTACAGTGACAAAAACACAGCAAAGCCAAAAAGAAACATAAACAAAATAAATCCTGGTCAAGTTGACCTCTGACTAAACATACAGGTTTCCTAACTAACAACTGGGATCAGCCTAGTGCTGTCCTAGTCCCTAAGTCCCTGGTTTAGTAAAAGTCCAAACAAATAGCCACACAGGCTTTGCCTCACCGCACAGGGGTTCACTCTCCCTAGACAGTCCACACAGGTCTGGTTCCAGGCATGAGCTAACATCTAATGAAGCTGGGAGTTCTTATAGAGGCCTAAATGAGCTGACAAGCTTCAGCTGGTCTCATCAACTCCCTGTCTGCACGACGCCCAGCCCTCTCCCTAGAGGTATGAGTCATCCATGAGCCCACTAGCCTCAGCTGGGCTTCATCAACTCCCTAGTTGTATAAGTCGGCGTAAAGCCTGAATCTGGGCGAAATATATCTACCCCCCTGGATGCAACCAGGTGACTTTACCTTCCTGCTGTCACAATATATATATATATACATCCCACCTTTGTGCAGCTACATCTCACTGCAGGCCATTAGTATGTCTGGAAGGCAAATAAAGAGAGGCAGACAGTCACGAGGCAATAAAGGAGGGCAAGCAGGCTCTGTGTCTAGAGGCAACTGTGCTGGTCGTGGACATGGTGCATCCTCATCAGCACGTGGCCGCGGGACACACTTGTCCTTCTTTTCGGCAGCTGGCCATTTTGAGCTGCAACATGCCCATGATTTGGTAGAGTGGATGACCAAGCCGTTCTCCTCCTCCACATCCTCTCTCACCCAGACTCAGGGTACTTTGTCTGGCAAAGCAACTGCCTAAGCGGCCTTTTCCCTTGGCTCAATGGCATCAGTCACTCCTTCCCTAGCCCCACCATGTCCTTGGCTAAATTGCTAGCACTTCAACTGCTGCCTTTTCAGTTGGTAGACTGAGTTTGTTGAATGTGCGGATCCTCAGTGGCAGGTTCCCAAACGCCACTTTTTCTCACGCAAGGTGATTCCTGCTCTCTACCGGCATGTGGAAGGCAATATCTTGGCCTCGCTGAACAGGGCGGTCAGTGGTAAGGTGCATATTACCGCTGACTCATGGTCCAGCAGGCATGGACAGGGACGTTACCTATCTTTCACGGCGCATTGGGTGACTCTGCTGGCAGCTGGGAAGGATGCAGGACAAGGTGCAGTAGTGTTGGAAGTTGTTCCGCCACCACGCCTCCAAAATGTTACTACTGGGGATTCTGACACACCTCTCTCCTCTACCCCCACCTCTTCTTCTTCCTCCATGGCCTCTACCTGTGTTTTGTCCTCAGAACCAGCGGTGCTCCGTAGGCGTTCAAGGGGCTACGCAGGTACGCAGACAAAAAGATGCCATGCGGTGCTTGAGCTGGTGTGCTTGGGGGACAGGAGCCACACTGGGCAGAGATTCTGTCAGCTCTGCAGGGGCAGGCTCAGAGGTGGTTGATGCCACGCCAGCTTAAGCCAGTAAAGGTGGTTTCCGACAATGGCACCAACCTCCTCTTGGCCCTCCGACAGGGACAACTGACCCATGTGCCCTGTTTGGCTCACGTCCTTAACTTGGTGGTGCAGCGGTTCTTGGGCAGGTACGCGGGCTTACAGGAGGTCCTGAAGCAGGCCAGGAAACTCTGTGGGCATTTCCGCCGGTCATATAATGCCAGTGCTCGGCTGGCTGACCTGCAAAAGGACTACAACATGCCCAAGAACCGCATAATCTGTGACATGCCCACCAGGTGGAACTCTACGTTGGCAATGCTGCAGTGGCTGCACACACAGCAGAGGGCCATCAATGAGTTTCTGTTGCAATATGGCACCAGGACAAGGTCAGGGGAGCTTGGATTTTTTTCCCCACGCCAGTGGGCCATGATCAGGGATGCATGCACTGTCCTGGCACCATTTGAGGAGGCCACAAGGATGGTGAGCAGTGACAGTGCATGCATCAGTGACACTGTCCCTCTTGTCCACCTGTTGGAGAACACGCTGCGTGGAATAATGGACAGGACTAGTGATGAGCCGAACACCCCCGGGTTCGGTTCGCACCAGAACCCGCGAACGGACCGAACGTTCGTACGAACATTAGAACCCTATTAAATACAATGGATGCGAACGTTCGAATTCTAAAGTGCTAGTTATAACAACTATTATGCATGTTATTGTCCTAAAAAGGGTTTGGGAACCCGGGTTCTGCACCAGGGGACATGTATCAATGCAAAAAGAAGTTTTAAAAACGGTCGTTTTTCGGGAGCAGTCATTTTAATGATGCATAAAGTGAAAAAAAAAAAGTCAAATATTCCTTTAAATATCGTACCTGGGGGGTGTCTAAAGTATGCCTGTGAAGTGCCACGTGTTTCCCGTGTTTAGAACTGTCCCTGCACAAAATGACACTTCTAAAGGAAAAAAAAAGCCATTTAAAACTGCTTGCGGCTTTAATGTAATGTCTGGTCCCGGTAATATGGATGAAAATCTTTAAGAAAAATGGCATAGCTACCCCATGACCCCCCCCCCCCCCCCTACCCCAGCCCATTACCAGCCCCTTTGGGTCTTGTATGGATATTAAGGGGAACACCGCACACAAAATAAAAAAGGCCCTATATACTCTGAACAGCCGTATACAGGCGGTGCATACAAGACAGGGACTGTAGGTTTGTTCTTATGTAGAATGTGTTTGTAATTTTGAACAGGTACATTGTTTAAGTGTAGCTCCAGCCCAAAAATCTATTTTTAAACTTTTTGGAAAACATAGGTAAGGGTTATCACCCCTGTAACATTTGTTTTGCTGTCTGTGCCCCTGTTCAGAACATTTCACCTCACTTTCCGTCCCAATGACAACTGTTTTTGAAATGTGGTGTTTTTCTTGAAACAAGGATTGGTGATAAAGCATCAGTACAGAGGAGACACCTTTCTCCCATATTAATTCTTACAGGAGAGAATTTTCCTTCCTAGGGGTAGATTTCCTCTCACTTCCTGTTGTCTTCTTGCGTTTGCAAGTAGGAGTCGTTTGTAAGTTGGATGTTTGAAAGTAGGGACCTGCCGTATATACTCTGCAGAAATAGGCCCCTAAGTTGTTGGTACAATACTGTAAGCACTCACAGTTACTCTTGGTTGGTGCTGGAACGCCCTGCTGTCAACTATTATATCAGGAATTGTAATTACATATAATTGTTGAACAGTGGTAGTAAAAATTGGGCCTTTGATGGTGGTGCTGGTGCCACAACACTGTAAGCCCTGACAGTTACTCTTGGTGGGTGCAGCAATGGGCCCTGCTGTGAATTATTAGATCAAGAATTGTAATTGCATGCCCCTGTTGAACAGGGGCTGAAAAATTGGGCCTTTCGTGGTGGTGGTGGCTGTGGCGTTGCCACAACACTGTAAGCCCTCAGAGTTACTCTTGGTGGGTGCAGCAATGGGCCCTGCTGTGAATTATTAGATCAAGAATTGTAATTACATGCCCCTGTTGAACAGGGGCTGAAAAATTGGGCCTTAGGCACTGGTGGCACAACACTGCAACCCCTCACAGATACTGTACTTGGAGCACAGCAATGAGCCCTGTTGCAAAGTATTGCTTCAAAAATTGTAATTACACGCCCCTGTTAAACAGGGGCTGAAAAATTGGGCCTTAGCCACTGGTGGCGGCACCCATAAACAAAAATGATCTTCCAAGCTATCATCATCAATCGTATCATTGAGGACTCGGAGGAGGAGGATAGCCAGTCAACATAACAGCACAGGCACTCAGCATCAGCATCAGTCTTGAAGGGATGTGACATGTTAAAATCAATTAGTCTGTTATATCAGCATCAGGTGTGTGGTAGCTGGTGGTGATCCAAGACTGGTTCATCTTGATGAAAGTCAGTCGATCAACCGAGTCGGTGGACAGGCGCACCCTGTGATCCGTGACAAATCCTCCAGCAGCACTGAATGTGCGTTCCGAAAGAACGCTGGATGCAGGACAGGCCAGTAGCTCAATTGCATACTGTGCAAGCTCTGGCCAGTGATCCATCCTCAAGACCCAGTAAGCCAGAGGATTTTCGGTGGGGAAGGTGTCCAAGTCTGACCTTGCCCCTAGATATTCCTGCACCATGTTTATCAGACGCTGGCGATGGTTGCTGGAACCGATCATACTTTGGGGCTGCGGACTAAAGAATTGTCTGAACGCATCGGTCAGACGGCCACCTTCCCCACCGCTCCTTCTTTGACTGGCCGAAGCCTCAGCAACTCGTTGTCCAGGACCAGGAGTTTGTAACCTCCCAGTCTCTGGGAACGCGTTGCACAGACCTTTCTGCAAGGCCTCCCGGAGTTGTCTCATCCTCTGCTCCCTCTGCGACGGTAACATAAGGTCCGCAACCTTACCCTTGTACCGTGGATCAAGGAGAGTGGCCAGCCAGTAATGGTCCCTCTCCTTGATCCGAAGAATACGAGGATCCTTCCGCAGACTTTGCAGGATCAGGGAGGCCATGCAGCGTAGGTTAGCTGAGGCATTCGGTCCGGAGTCCTCTGGGTCACTAAGGACGACATGATCCGCAGCCACCTCCTCCCAGCCACGTACAAGTCCACTGGTTTCTTGGGACTGTAAATCATCCCTAAAAGACTGCTGCTGATGATGCTGAGTGCCAGCCTCCACCTCCATGCTGACACAATCCTCCTCCTCCTCCTCCTCCTCTTCCTGTGCGATGGGTGGGACAGGAGGAACACTGTCTGGGTAAAGGGGGCCTTGAGAGGCAAGGAAGTCCTCCTCTTCCTGCCTCTGTTCTGCCTCAAGTGCCCTGTCCATTATTCCACGCAGCGTGTGCTCCAACAGGTGGACAAGAGGTACAGTGTCACTGATGCATGCACTGTCACTGCTCACCATCCTCGTGGCCTCCTCAAATGGTGCCAGGACAGTGCATGCATCCCTGATCATGCCCCACTGGCGTGGAGAAAAAAAACCAAGCTCCCCTGACCCTGTCCTGGTGCCGTAATCGCACAGGTACTCATTGATGGCCCTCTGCTGCGTGTGCAGCCGCTGCAGCATGGCCAACGTTGAGTTCCACCTGGTGGGCATGTCACATATAAGGCGGTTCTTGGGCAGGTTCAACTCCTTTTGCAGCTCAGCCAGGCGAGCACTGGCATTATAAGATCTGCGGAAATGCACACAGACTTTCCTGGCCTGCCTCAGGACATCCTGTAAGCCCGGGTACCTGCCCAAGAACCGCTGCACCACCAGGTTAAGGACGTGAGCCACACAGGGCACATGGGTCAGTTGTCCCTGTCGGAGGGCGGAGAGGAGGTTGGTGCCATTGTCGCAAACCACCATTCCTGGCTTAAGCTGGCATGGCGTCAACCACCTCTCGGCCTGGCCCTGCAGAGCAGACAGGACCTCTGCCACAGTGTGGCTTCTGTCCCCCAAACACACCAGCGCAAGCACGGCATGGCATCTTTTTGCCTGCGTACTTGCGTAGCCCCTTGAACGGCTACGGAGCACCGCTGGTTCAGAGGACAAAGCACAGGAAGAGGCAATGGAGGAAGAAGAAGAGGAGGGGGTGGAGGAGAGAGGTGTGTCACAACCACTAGTAGCATTTTGTAGGCGTGGCGGTGGAACAACCTCCAACACTACTGCACCTTGTCCTGCATCCTTCCCAGCTGCCAAAAGAGTGACCCAATGGGCCGTGAAAGAAAGGTAACGTCCCTGTCCATGCCTGCTGGACCATGAGTCAGCGGTAATATGCACCTTACCGCTGACCGCCCTGTCCAGCGAGGCCAAGACATTGCCTTCCACATGCCGGTAGAGAGCCGGAATAGCCTTCCGTGAGAAAAAGTGGCGTTTGGGAACCTGCCACTGAGGAACCGCACATTGCACAAACTCACGGAAGGGGGCCGAGTCTACCAACTGAAAAGGCAGCAGTTGAAGCGCTAGCAATTTAGCCAAGCTAGCATTCAACCGCTGGGCATGTGGATGGCTGGGAGTGAACTTCTTTCGACGGTCCAGCAGCTGGGGCAGGGAAATTTGCCTGCTAGAATCGGACGTCGGTGTACTGCTAGCAGAGTGCCCGCAAGTACTTGGCTGTGACACACCTAATTCTACACCTTCATTCCTCTCAGTGCATGTTTCAGAGAGGACTGAAGTTATAGTGGGGTTGGAGATCCCAGCTGATGCGGTGCAAGGAGAGGTCCGCTTTGTTCTTTGGTGTGGGTCTTTGAGGTAGGCTTGCCAACGAGCTGCATGGCAGGTCAACATATGTCTGGTCAGGCATGTGGTACCCAAGCGGCTGATGTTTTGGCCACGCGATATACGCTTGAGACATATGTTGCAAACAGCAGCTGTGCGATCTGATGCACTAGCCTCAAAAAAGGCCCACACCAAAGAACTTTTTGAATGACGGGCAGAGGCAGCGCCCTGCACAGGCGGAGCTCTGCGGTGTGATTCCGTCGGTGTACTGCCCTTACGCTGGCCACCAAAGGGCATCCTGCCTCGTTGGAGATGTGCCTCCTCCTCATCCTCCTCCTCTCTCCTATTAGGCACCCACGTGGAGTCAGTGACCTCATCATCCCCTCCCTCCTCATCACTGGAGCCAATCTGGCAGTATGCTGCAGCTGCTGGAACATGACTGCCAGATTAGTGTCCTTCTTGAGCATCCCCTCTGTCTGCTCTCACGCTACTGCCTTCCTGTAGCTGGGTTTCATCATCAGACCCTTCGAAACGCTGGGCATCCTCCTGGAGCATGTACCCAACACTGTGCTCAAACAGTTCGGGGGACTCCTCAGGAGGAGGACATGGTGGGTCTAGGGAAGGAGTGACTGATGATGAGTCTGACATTGATACCAGGGAAGAGGACGCTTTGGCAGCTGCTTTGCCAGTACCCTGAGCCTGGGTGAGAGAGGATGAGGAGGAGGAGGAGGGCTTGGTCATCCACTCTACCAAGTCTTCGGCATGATGTGGCTCAACATGTCCAGCTGCCGAAAAGAAGGACAAGCGTGTCCCATGGCCATGTGCTGATGACAATGCACCGCGTCCACGACCAGCACTGTTGCCCCCAGACACAGAGCCTGCTTGCCCTCTTTTATTGCCTCCTGACTGTCTGCCTCTCCTTGTTTGCCTTCCAGACATTCTAATGGATGGCCTGCAGGGAGATGGGAAAAAAGCAATAAGGGCTACCTTCAGGTGTCCTTCTCTGTCCCTTTACTTAAGGATTTCTAAATATGGTTGAGGATGATTGCTTTCGCACAGAATAGCACAATGACAATTTCCCTGACTGTCCAAAAAACAAGGATTTCAAAGATGGTTGATGAGGAATGCTTTAGCACAGTATAGCACAAGGAGAATTTCCCTCACTGTCCTTCCCTGTCCCTAGAAACAAGGATTAGCACAGTAAAACACACTGACACTCTCGCTACCTATAGTTTTCTGTCCCTAGAAAAAATGTTTTTTTAAAGATGGTTGATGATCAATGCTTTAGCACAGTATAGCACAAGGAGAATTTCCCTCACTGTCCTTCCCTGTCCCTAGAAACAAGGATTAGCACAGTAAAACACACTGACACTCTCGCTACCTATAGTTTTCTGTCCCTAGAAAAAATGTTTTTTTAAAGATGGTTGATGATCAATGCTTTAGCACAGTATAGCACAAGGAGAATTTCCCTCACTGTCCTTCCCTGTCCCTAGAAACAAGGATTAGCACAGTAAAACACACTGACACTCTCGCTACCTATAGTTTTCTGTCCCTAGAAAAAATGTTTTTTTAAAGATGGTTGATGATCAATGCTTTAGCACAGTATAGCACAAGGAGAATTTCCCTCACTGTCCTTCCCTGTCCCTAGAAACAAGGATTAGCACAGTAAAACACACTGACACTCTCCCTACTGTGACAGCAGGAAGGTAAAGTCACCTGGTTGCATCCAGGGGGGTAGATATATTTCGCCCAGATTCAGGCTTTACGCCGACTTATACAACTAGGTGGAGAGTTGTATAAGCCCAGCTGAGGCTAGTGGGCTCATGGATGACTCATACCTCTAGGGAGAGTGTGGGGCGTCGTGCAGACAGGGAGTTGATGAGACCAGCTGAAGCTTGTCAGCTCATTTAGGCCTCTATAAGAACTCCCAGCTTCATTAGATGTTAGCTCATGCCTGGAACCAGACCTGTGTGGACTGTCTAGGGAGAGTGAACCCCTGTGCGGTGAGACAAAGCCTGTGTGGCTATTTGCTTGGACATTTAAAACCAGGGACTTAGGGACTAGGACAGCACTAGGCTGATCCCAGTTGTTAGTTAGGAAACCTGTATGTTTAGTCAGAGGTCAAGTTGACCAGGATTTATTTTGTTTATGTTTCTTTTGCTTTGCTGTGTTTTGTCACTGTAAATAGAAAATAAACCGCACCTTTTTGATTTTGAAAACCACAACCTCCGTTTGCTGGGCCTGTTTTTGTGTGGGGAGCCCATCTCGGGGGTCACACACACCCGCTGCCGAGCTAACCCCCTCACAGTTGGTGGAGAACCAGTGGCAGTTTTTTTTTAAGCCAGCATGGAGGAGATACTGAAGCAGCTGGCTCTAGCAAATGCCAATCAACAGCAGACAAATGCAGGTTTGCAAAAGAGCCTTGCAGCTCAACAACAGAACTTCGCAGCCCAGCAGCAAGCTCATCAACAGAGCCTTGCAGCCCAGCAGCAGACAAACGCAACTTTGCAACAGAGTCTGGAGGCTCAGCAACAAGCCCAGCAGCAATCTGAGGCCCGCTTCATAGACCTGTTGCAGAAGCAAGAGCAGAGACTACAACAACAGATGGAAGCAGCAATGCAGCAACGTCCGCAGACCAGTGAGGAAAGCCGTCCCACTAATACCGCGTCCTTTGGGGTGAGTCGTTTATTGACAAAAATGACTGGAGAGGATGATCCAGAGGTATTTTTGACCACATTTGAAAGGACCGCTGAAAGAGAAAAGTGGCCTGAGGAGCAGTGGGCTGGACTGGTGGCTCCTCTGTTAACTGGTGAATCGCAGAAAGCTTACTATGACCTAGAGCCTAACCAAGCAAAAGACTATGCGGTGCTAAAAGCTGAAATATTGGCAAGGCTGGGTGTCACCCAGGCTGTCCGGGCTCAGCGTGTGCATAACTGGACTTTCCAGCTTGGAAAACCCCCCAGGTCTCAAATGTATGATCTCATTCACCTGAGCAGAAAGTGGCTACAGCCAGAGACTTTGTCCGCACCAAAGATTGTGGAACGTGTTGTAATGGATCGGTTTTTGAGAGCTCTTCCTACTGCCATCCAAAAGTGGGTAAGCCATGGAGACCCAGAGACGGCCGATGGTCTTGTGGATCGTGTGGAGAAATACTTGGCTACAGAGAACCTGACGGCCTCTTCCAGAGACACTCGGACTTTCCACCCTAAGACCAGACCATCCCCAGGGGCGGATAAGAGGATTCCAAGGGGTGAGGGTGGAGAGAGTGAGAGGGTGGGAGCTCTACCCCAAGTTTGGCGAGAACAGCCTGGGAAATCAGCGGCTCAAGAGGCCGCAAGAAGGATCGTTTGCTACCGCTGCCGGCAAGCGGGACATATTGCAGCCAATTGCCCGGTTGTGGAGGAACCCATGCAGTGTGACTTTCTGACGGGCAGACGTCAGTCGCTGTGTGCGACAGTCGCATGCACTGCCATTCGAGGAACTGAGAAACATTTATGCAAAATGTGTGTTAATGGTAGAAATGTTGTGGTATTGCTGGATTCAGGTAGCCTTGTGACCCTGATAAAGGCTGAGTTAGTTAAAACAGAGGTCTCTGGGAATAGCAAGGTAGCTGTTATTTGTGTGCATGGGGACACCCAAGAGTATCCAGTGACTACAGTGTGGTTCGAGACCCCCAAAGGTACCCTCTCTCATCCAGTGGGCTTAGTATCTCAGTTACCGCATGACGCCATTGTGGGAAGGGATTTTCCGAAGTTCTGGGAACTGTGGGATGATCCTGAGCCCCCCACTGGTGCCCCTATGTACCAGGAATGTGATAGCCAGAACTCCCCTGAGAGTGGTGAGGACTCTCCGGAATTTCCCTTATCAGTATTGGCAGGGGAGACTCAAGAAACTGGAGAGGAGCCCACCTCCTCAGACGAAAACCTACCGTCTGTGGAGTTTTCTGATCTTGAGGTTCACAGGGAAAACTTTGCCACAGAACAGTTGAAAGACCCCGCCCTAATAAAGGCACGGGAAAACGTAGTGGAAATAGATGGCGAGTTAGTGAACCCAGATAATACCTGCACTTACCCATACTTCAGCGTAGAGAAGGACCTACTGTATCGGGTGGCAAAAAGGGCAGAAGAAACCGTTGAGCAGCTTGTGGTGCCCAAACCTTACAGGAAGTTGGTGTTGGAGTTGGCCCATGGGCACATTCTTGGAGGTCATCTGGGGACAGAGAAAACCCGAGAGAGGGTATTACAGAGATTCTATTGGCCGGGGGTGATGAAGGACATAGAAAATTATTGTTCCTCCTGCCCTGTGTGTCAGAGGTCGGCCCCGATGCCACATTTCCGTAGCCCGCTGGTCCCTCTACCCATCATTGAGGTCCCGTTTGAGAGGATCGCCATGGATTTGGTAGGTCCTATAATCAAGTCCGCTAGGGGGCACCAGTACATATTAGTTATAATGGACTATGCCACCCGTTATCCAGAAGCGATCCCTCTCCGAAATACCTCGGCCAAAACCATAGCCAAAGAGCTATCTCTTGTGTTTAGCCGGGTGGGTATTTGTAAAGAACTGCTTACGGACCAAGGTACACCCTTTATGTCCCGGGTTATGAAGGAGCTGTGTAAATTGTTCAAAGTGACGCAATTACGTACATCTGTGTATCACCCCCAAACCGATGGGCTGGTTGAAAGGTTCAACAAAACCCTAAAACAAATGTTGAAGAAAGTGGTGGATAGAGATGGAAAGGATTGGGACTGTCTACTTCCTTATCTGATGTTTGCTATTAGGGAGGTGCCCCAATCCTCTACGGGATTCTCCCCCTTTGAGTTACTGTATGGGAGACACCCAAGAGGGCTGTTGGATATTGCCAAGGAAACTTGGGAAAGTGAGAGTTCTCCCCACAGGAGTGTGATTGAGCATGTCGCCCTGATGCAAGACCGAATTGCACAGGTAATGCCCATCGTGAAGGAACATTTGGCCCAAGCGCAGTTAGCACAGCAGAGAGTGTACAACCGTGGAGCCAAGACCCGTACCTTTTCCCCGGGGGATAGGATACTGGTACTTGTCCCTACGGTTGAAAGTAAATTCCTTGCCAAATGGCAAGGCCCCTACGAGATAATGGAAAAAGTGAGCAAAGTGAATTACAAGGTCAGACAACCAGGAAGGCGAAAGCCCGAACAGATCTATCACGTTAATCTGTTGAAAGCCTGGAGGGATAGAGAGTCCCTAGTCGCAGACACTTGGTCACCAGCTCAAACTGGTTGCGTGATTCCTGAGGTTGGAATAGCAGCCACCTTGTCACAACTCCAACAACAGGAGGTTAAGGAGTTTGTGCTTCGCAACAAGGAGGTATTCTCTGAGCTGCCGGGACAAACATCTGGGGTAGAGCATGACATCATTACCCCGCCCGGTGAAAGGGTGAAGTTAAAACCCTATCGGATCCCAGAGGCCCGACGGGAGGCAATACAGGAGGAGGCCAAATATCTTGGGTACACCATTGGGAGGGGAGTAATAAAACCCCAACTCAACAAAGTTGAGGCCATCCAGAGTTGGCCACGTCCCAACAGCAAGAAGCAGGTACGAGCCTTTCTGGGAATCGCTGGGTATTATCGGCGATTCATTCCCCACTTTGCTTCTAAGGCTGTGCCCCTAACCAACCTGACGAAGGGGAAAGGGTCGGTCATGATTAAATGGACCCCCGAGGCTGAGGCAGCATTCCAATTCTTGAAACAAGCCTTATGTAGCCAGCCAGTGTTGTACTCACCCGACTTCTCTAAAGACTTTGTCGTACAAAGTGATGCGTCAGATGTGGGGTTAGGAGCAGTATTGTCCCAGGTCTGGAACGGGGAAGAGCACCCAGTCATTTACCTCAGCAGGAAGTTGAAGTCCCATGAGGTAAATTACGCCACCGTTGAAAAGGAGTGTTTAGCGGTGAAGTGGGCTCTAGATTCCCTTCGGTACTACCTGCTAGGTAGGCACTTTGACATGGTTACGGATCACGCTCCGTTAAAGTGGATGGCTCAAAACAAGGAAACAAATAGAAGAGTGAATAGGTGGTTCCTGGCCCTCCAGGAATTCAACTTCACAGTAAAGCATCGCCCTGGCGTTCAAATGGGGAATGTGGATGCTTTGTCTCGAGTACATGAATGCCTGATTGCTGGTGTTCCAACCCCGAGGTTAAAACAAGAGGGGGGGGTATGTGACAGCAGGAAGGTAAAGTCACCTGGTTGCATCCAGGGGGGTAGATATATTTCGCCCAGATTCAGGCTTTACGCCGACTTATACAACTAGGTGGAGAGTTGTATAAGCCCAGCTGAGGCTAGTGGGCTCATGGATGACTCATACCTCTAGGGAGAGTGTGGGGCGTCGTGCAGACAGGGAGTTGATGAGACCAGCTGAAGCTTGTCAGCTCATTTAGGCCTCTATAAGAACTCCCAGCTTCATTAGATGTTAGCTCATGCCTGGAACCAGACCTGTGTGGACTGTCTAGGGAGAGTGAACCCCTGTGCGGTGAGACAAAGCCTGTGTGGCTATTTGCTTGGACATTTAAAACCAGGGACTTAGGGACTAGGACAGCACTAGGCTGATCCCAGTTGTTAGTTAGGAAACCTGTATGTTTAGTCAGAGGTCAAGTTGACCAGGATTTATTTTGTTTATGTTTCTTTTGCTTTGCTGTGTTTTGTCACTGTAAATAGAAAATAAACCGCACCTTTTTGATTTTGAAAACCACAACCTCCGTTTGCTGGGCCTGTTTTTGTGTGGGGAGCCCATCTCGGGGGTCACACACACCCGCTGCCGAGCTAACCCCCTCACACTACCTATAGTTTTCTGTCCCTAGAAAAAATGTTTTTTTAAAGATGGTTGATGATCAATGCTTTAGCACAGTATAGCACAAGGAGAATTTCCCTCACTGTCCTTCCCTGTCCCTAGAAACAAGGATTAGCACAGTAAAACACACTGACACTCTCGCTACCTATAGTTTTCTGTCCCTAGAAAAAATGTTTTTTTAAAGATGGTTGATGATCAATGCTTTAGCACAGTATAGCACAAGGAGAATTTCCCTCACTGTCCTTCCCTGTCCCTAGAAACAAGGATTAGCACAGTAAAACACACTGACACTCTCGCTACCTATAGTTTTCTGTCCCTAGAAAAAATGTTTTTTTAAAGATGGTTGATGATCAATGCTTTAGCACAGTATAGCACAAGGAGAATTTCCCTCACTGTCCTTCCCTGTCCCTAGAAACAAGGATTAGCACAGTAAAACACACTGACACTCTCGCTACCTATAGTTTTCTGTCCCTAGAAAAAATGTTTTTTTAAAGATGGTTGATGATCAATGCTTTAGCACAGTATAGCACAAGGAGAATTTCCCTCACTGTCCTTCCCTGTCCCTAGAAACAAGGATTAGCACAGTAAAACACACTGACACTCTCGCTACCTATAGTTTTCTGTCCCTAGAAAAAATGTTTTTTTAAAGATGGTTGATGATCAATGCTTTAGCACAGTATAGCACAAGGAGAATTTCCCTCACTGTCCTTCCCTGTCCCTAGAAACAAGGATTAGCACAGTAAAACACACTGACACTCTCGCTACCTATAGTTTTCTTTCCCTAGAAAAAATGTTTTTTTAAAGATGGTTGATGATCAATGCTTTAGCACAGTATAGCACAAGGAGAATTTCCCTCACTGTCCTTCCCTGTCCCTAGAAACAAGGATTAGCACAGTAAAACACACTGACACTCTCGCTACCTATAGTTTTCTGTCCCTAGAAAAAATGTTTTTTTAAAGATGGTTGATGATCAATGCTTTAGCACAGTATAGCACAAGGAGAATTTCCCTCACTGTCCTTCCCTGTCCCTAGAAACAAGGATTAGCACAGTACAACACACACACACTCTCGCTACCTATAGTTTTCTGTCCCTAGAAAAAATGTTTTTTTAAAGATGGTTGATGATCAATGCTTTAGCACAGTATAGCACAAGGAGAATTTCCCTCACTGTCCTTCCCTGTCCCTAGAAACAAGGATTAGCACAGTAAAACACACTGACACTCTCGCTACCTATAGTTTTCTGTCCCTAGAAAAAATGTTTTTTTAAAGATGGTTGATGATCAATGCTTTAGCACAGTATAGCACAAGGAGAATTTCCCTCACTGTCCTTCCCTGTCCCTAGAAACAAGGATTAGCACAGTAAAACACACTGACACTCTCGCTACCTATAGTTTTCTGTCCCTAGAAAAAATGTTTTTTTAAAGATGGTTGATGATCAATGCTTTAGCACAGTATAGCACAAGGAGAATTTCCCTCACTGTCCTTCCCTGTCCCTAGAAACAAGGATTAGCACAGTAAAACACACTGACACTCTCCCTACTGTGACAGCAGGAAGGTAAAGTCACCTGGTTGCATCCAGGGGGGTAGATATATTTCGCCCAGATTCAGGCTTTACGCCGACTTATACAACTAGGTGGAGAGTTGTATAAGCCCAGCTGAGGCTAGTGGGCTCATGGATGACTCATACCTCTAGGGAGAGTGTGGGGCGTCGTGCAGACAGGGAGTTGATGAGACCAGCTGAAGCTTGTCAGCTCATTTAGGCCTCTATAAGAACTCCCAGCTTCATTAGATGTTAGCTCATGCCTGGAACCAGACCTGTGTGGACTGTCTAGGGAGAGTGAACCCCTGTGCGGTGAGACAAAGCCTGTGTGGCTATTTGCTTGGACATTTAAAACCAGGGACTTAGGGACTAGGACAGCACTAGGCTGATCCCAGTTGTTAGTTAGGAAACCTGTATGTTTAGTCAGAGGTCAAGTTGACCAGGATTTATTTTGTTTATGTTTCTTTTGCTTTGCTGTGTTTTGTCACTGTAAATAGAAAATAAACCGCACCTTTTTGATTTTGAAAACCACAACCTCCGTTTGCTGGGCCTGTTTTTGTGTGGGGAGCCCATCTCGGGGGTCACACACACCCGCTGCCGAGCTAACCCCCTCACAGTTGGTGGAGAACCAGTGGCAGTTTTTTTTTAAGCCAGCATGGAGGAGATACTGAAGCAGCTGGCTCTAGCAAATGCCAATCAACAGCAGACAAATGCAGGTTTGCAAAAGAGCCTTGCAGCTCAACAACAGAACTTCGCAGCCCAGCAGCAAGCTCATCAACAGAGCCTTGCAGCCCAGCAGCAGACAAACGCAACTTTGCAACAGAGTCTGGAGGCTCAGCAACAAGCCCAGCAGCAATCTGAGGCCCGCTTCATAGACCTGTTGCAGAAGCAAGAGCAGAGACTACAACAACAGATGGAAGCAGCAATGCAGCAACGTCCGCAGACCAGTGAGGAAAGCCGTCCCACTAATACCGCGTCCTTTGGGGTGAGTCGTTTATTGACAAAAATGACTGGAGAGGATGATCCAGAGGTATTTTTGACCACATTTGAAAGGACCGCTGAAAGAGAAAAGTGGCCTGAGGAGCAGTGGGCTGGACTGGTGGCTCCTCTGTTAACTGGTGAATCGCAGAAAGCTTACTATGACCTAGAGCCTAACCAAGCAAAAGACTATGCGGTGCTAAAAGCTGAAATATTGGCAAGGCTGGGTGTCACCCAGGCTGTCCGGGCTCAGCGTGTGCATAACTGGACTTTCCAGCTTGGAAAACCCCCCAGGTCTCAAATGTATGATCTCATTCACCTGAGCAGAAAGTGGCTACAGCCAGAGACTTTGTCCGCACCAAAGATTGTGGAACGTGTTGTAATGGATCGGTTTTTGAGAGCTCTTCCTACTGCCATCCAAAAGTGGGTAAGCCATGGAGACCCAGAGACGGCCGATGGTCTTGTGGATCGTGTGGAGAAATACTTGGCTACAGAGAACCTGACGGCCTCTTCCAGAGACACTCGGACTTTCCACCCTAA
Source organism: Rana muscosa (assembly GCA_029206835.1). NCBI lineage: Eukaryota > Metazoa > Chordata > Amphibia > Anura > Ranidae > Rana > Rana muscosa. The sequence continues at coordinate 1,217,035,818 of CM055122.1, forward strand.
GACCAGACCATCCCCAGGGGCGGATAAGAGGATTCCAAGGGGTGAGGGTGGAGAGAGTGAGAGGGTGGGAGCTCTACCCCAAGTTTGGCGAGAACAGCCTGGGAAATCAGCGGCTCAAGAGGCCGCAAGAAGGATCGTTTGCTACCGCTGCCGGCAAGCGGGACATATTGCAGCCAATTGCCCGGTTGTGGAGGAACCCATGCAGTGTGACTTTCTGACGGGCAGACGTCAGTCGCTGTGTGCGACAGTCGCATGCACTGCCATTCGAGGAACTGAGAAACATTTATGCAAAATGTGTGTTAATGGTAGAAATGTTGTGGTATTGCTGGATTCAGGTAGCCTTGTGACCCTGATAAAGGCTGAGTTAGTTAAAACAGAGGTCTCTGGGAATAGCAAGGTAGCTGTTATTTGTGTGCATGGGGACACCCGAGAGTATCCAGTGACTACAGTGTGGTTCGAGACCCCCAAAGGTACCCTCTCTCATCCAGTGGGCTTAGTATCTCAGTTACCGCATGACGCCATTGTGGGAAGGGATTTTCCGAAGTTCTGGGAACTGTGGGATGATCCTGAGCCCCCCACTGGTGCCCCTATGTACCAGGAATGTGATAGCCAGAACTCCCCTGAGAGTGGTGAGGACTCTCTGGAATTTCCCTTATCAGTATTGGCAGGGGAGACTCAAGAAACTGGAGAGGAGCCCACCTCCTCAGACGAAAACCTACCGTCTGTGGAGTTTTCTGATCTTGAGGTTCACAGGGAAAACTTTGCCACAGAACAGTTGAAAGACCCCGCCCTAATAAAGGCACGGGAAAACGTAGTGGAAATAGATGGCGAGTTAGTGAACCCAGATAATACCTGCACTTACCCATACTTCAGCGTAGAGAAGGACCTACTGTATCGGGTGGCAAAAAGGGCAGAAGAAACCGTTGAGCAGCTTGTGGTGCCCAAACCTTACAGGAAGTTGGTGTTGGAGTTGGCCCATGGGCACATTCTTGGAGGTCATCTGGGGACAGAGAAAACCCGAGAGAGGGTATTACAGAGATTCTATTGGCCGGGGGTGATGAAGGACATAGAAAATTATTGTTCCTCCTGCCCTGTGTGTCAGAGGTCGGCCCCGATGCCACATTTCCGTAGCCCGCTGGTCCCTCTACCCATCATTGAGGTCCCGTTTGAGAGGATCGCCATGGATTTGGTAGGTCCTATAATCAAGTCCGCTAGGGGGCACCAGTACATATTAGTTATAATGGACTATGCCACCCGTTATCCAGAAGCGATCCCTCTCCGAAATACCTCGGCCAAAACCATAGCCAAAGAGCTATCTCTTGTGTTTAGCCGGGTGGGTATTTGTAAAGAACTGCTTACGGACCAAGGTACACCCTTTATGTCCCGGGTTATGAAGGAGCTGTGTAAATTGTTCAAAGTGACGCAATTACGTACATCTGTGTATCACCCCCAAACCGATGGGCTGGTTGAAAGGTTCAACAAAACCCTAAAACAAATGTTGAAGAAAGTGGTGGATAGAGATGGAAAGGATTGGGACTGTCTACTTCCTTATCTGATGTTTGCTATTAGGGAGGTGCCCCAATCCTCTACGGGATTCTCCCCCTTTGAGTTACTGTATGGGAGACACCCAAGAGGGCTGTTGGATATTGCCAAGGAAACTTGGGAAAGTGAGAGTTCTCCCCACAGGAGTGTGATTGAGCATGTCGCCCTGATGCAAGACCGAATTGCACAGGTAATGCCCATCGTGAAGGAACATTTGGCCCAAGCGCAGTTAGCACAGCAGAGAGTGTACAACCGTGGAGCCAAGACCCGTACCTTTTCCCCGGGGGATAGGATACTGGTACTTGTCCCTACGGTTGAAAGTAAATTCCTTGCCAAATGGCAAGGCCCCTACGAGATAATGGAAAAAGTGAGCAAAGTGAATTACAAGGTCAGACAACCAGGAAGGCGAAAGCCCGAACAGATCTATCACGTTAATCTGTTGAAAGCCTGGAGGGATAGAGAGTCCCTAGTCGCAGACACTTGGTCACCAGCTCAAACTGGTTGCGTGATTCCTGAGGTTGGAATAGCAGCCACCTTGTCACAACTCCAACAACAGGAGGTTAAGGAGTTTGTGCTTCGCAACAAGGAGGTATTCTCTGAGCTGCCGGGACAAACATCTGGGGTAGAGCATGACATCATTACCCCGCCCGGTGAAAGGGTGAAGTTAAAACCCTATCGGATCCCAGAGGCCCGACGGGAGGCAATACAGGAGGAGGCCAAATATCTTGGATACACCATTGGGAGGGGAGTAATAAAACCCCAACTCAACAAAGTTGAGGCCATCCAGAGTTGGCCACGTCCCAACAGCAAGAAGCAGGTACGAGCCTTTCTGGGAATCGCTGGGTATTATCGGCGATTCATTCCCCACTTTGCTTCTAAGGCTGTGCCCCTAACCAACCTGACGAAGGGGAAAGGGTCGGTCATGATTAAATGGACCCCCGAGGCTGAGGCAGCATTCCAATTCTTGAAACAAGCCTTATGTAGCCAGCCAGTGTTGTACTCACCCGACTTCTCTAAAGACTTTGTCGTACAAAGTGATGCGTCAGATGTGGGGTTAGGAGCAGTATTGTCCCAGGTCTGGAACGGGGAAGAGCACCCAGTCATTTACCTCAGCAGGAAGTTGAAGTCCCATGAGGTAAATTACGCCACCGTTGAAAAGGAGTGTTTAGCGGTGAAGTGGGCTCTAGATTCCCTTCGGTACTACCTGCTAGGTAGGCACTTTGACATGGTTACGGATCACGCTCCGTTAAAGTGGATGGCTCAAAACAAGGAAACAAATAGAAGAGTGAATAGGTGGTTCCTGGCCCTCCAGGAATTCAACTTCACAGTAAAGCATCGCCCTGGCGTTCAAATGGGGAATGTGGATGCTTTGTCTCGAGTACATGAATGCCTGATTGCTGGTGTTCCAACCCCGAGGTTAAAACAAGAGGGGGGGGGTATGTGACAGCAGGAAGGTAAAGTCACCTGGTTGCATCCAGGGGGGTAGATATATTTCGCCCAGATTCAGGCTTTACGCCGACTTATACAACTAGGTGGAGAGTTGTATAAGCCCAGCTGAGGCTAGTGGGCTCATGGATGACTCATACCTCTAGGGAGAGTGTGGGGCGTCGTGCAGACAGGGAGTTGATGAGACCAGCTGAAGCTTGTCAGCTCATTTAGGCCTCTATAAGAACTCCCAGCTTCATTAGATGTTAGCTCATGCCTGGAACCAGACCTGTGTGGACTGTCTAGGGAGAGTGAACCCCTGTGCGGTGAGACAAAGCCTGTGTGGCTATTTGCTTGGACATTTAAAACCAGGGACTTAGGGACTAGGACAGCACTAGGCTGATCCCAGTTGTTAGTTAGGAAACCTGTATGTTTAGTCAGAGGTCAAGTTGACCAGGATTTATTTTGTTTATGTTTCTTTTGCTTTGCTGTGTTTTGTCACTGTAAATAGAAAATAAACCGCACCTTTTTGATTTTGAAAACCACAACCTCCGTTTGCTGGGCCTGTTTTTGTGTGGGGAGCCCATCTCGGGGGTCACACACACCCGCTGCCGAGCTAACCCCCTCACACTACCTATAGTTTTCTGTCCCTAGAAAAAATGTTTTTTTAAAGATGGTTGATGATCAATGCTTTAGCACAGTATAGCACAAGGAGAATTTCCCTCACTGTCCTTCCCTGTCCCTAGAAACAAGGATTAGCACAGTAAAACACACTGACACTCTCGCTACCTATAGTTTTCTGTCCCTAGAAAAAATGTTTTTTTAAAGATGGTTGATGATCAATGCTTTAGCACAGTATAGCACAAGGAGAATTTCCCTCACTGTCCTTCCCTGTCCCTAGAAACAAGGATTAGCACAGTAAAACACACTGACACTCTCGCTACCTATAGTTTTCTGTCCCTAGAAAAAATGTTTTTTTAAAGATGGTTGATGATCAATGCTTTAGCACAGTATAGCACAAGGAGAATTTCCCTCACTGTCCTTCCCTGTCCCTAGAAACAAGGATTAGCACAGTAAAACACACTGACACTCTCACTACCTATAGTTTTCTGTCCCTAGAAAAAATGTTTTTTTAAAGATGGTTGATGATCAATGCTTTAGCACAGTATAGCACAAGGAGAATTTCCCTCACTGTCCTTCCCTGTCCCTAGAAACAAGGATTAGCAAAGTAAAACACACTGACACTCTCCCTACCTATAGTTTTCTGTCCCTAGAAAAAATGTTTTTTTAAAGATGGTTGATGATCAATGCTTTAGCACAGTATAGCACAAGGAGAATTTCCCTCACTGTCCTTCCCTGTCCCTAGAAACAAGGATTAGCACAGTAAAACACACTGACACTCTCCCTACCTATAGTTTTCTGTCCCTAGAAAAAATGTTTTTTTAAAGATGGTTGATGATCAATGCTTTAGCACAGTATAGCACAAGGAGAATTTCCCTCACTGTCCTTCCCTGTCCCTAGAAACAAGGATTAGCACAGTAAAACACACTGACACTCTCCCTACCTATCCTTCTCTTTCCCTAAACTAAAGGAATCCAGGTTAAGCAAGAAAAAAAAATGTCACTGTCCCTGCCTATGCTTCTCTTTCCCTGCTCCGGAACACACTACACTAGGCCGCCGTGCTGGCGGCCTTTTATAGTGTGGGGCGTGTACTAAACACCCTCAGCAATAATTGGCCACAGGCATCCTGCCTGTGGCCAATCATTGCTCTCCTCGCTGCCGGTGCTGTGATTGGCCAAGCATGCGGGGTCACAGTGCATGCTTGGCCAATCGCAGCGCCTGGATGACACTGCGATGGCGTAGTGCATTGTGGGCCGTTCGCGTCACTCGAATTAGGCGCGAACGGCCCAAATCGTTCGATCTTCGTCGAACGATCGAACAGCCGATGTTCGAGTCGAACGTCCGATGTTCGAGTCGAACGTATGTTCGACTCGAACACCGAGCTCATCCCTAGACAGGACACTTGAGGAAGAACAGAGGCAGGAAGAGTAGGACTTCCTTACCTCTCAAAGCCCCCTTTATCCAGACAGTGTTCCTGCTGGCCCCGCTATCACACAGGAAGAGGATGAGGAGGAGGAGGATTGTGTCAGCATGGAGGTGGTGCCTAGCACTCAGCATAAGCAGCAGTCTTCAAGGGATCAATTACAGTCCCAAGACACCCATGGACTTGTACGTGGCTGGGAGGAGGTGGCTGCGGATCATGTCATCCTGAGTGACCCAGAGGACTCCGGACCGAATGCCTCTACAAACCTAAGCTGCATGGCCTCCCTGATCCTGCAAAGCCAGCGGAGGGATCCTCGTATTCGTGCAATCAAGGAGAGGGATCATTACTGGCTGGCAACCCTCCTTGATCCACGTTACAAGGGTAAGGTTGCGGACCTTATCTTGCCGTCGCAGAGGGAGCAGAGGGTGAAGCATCTTTGGGAGGCCTTGCAGAAAGGTCTGTGCAACGCGGTCCCAGAGACTGGGAGGTTACAAATTCCTGGTCCTGGACAACGTGTTGCTGAGGTTTCGGTCAGTCAAAGAAGGAGCGGTGGAGAAGGTGGCCGTCTGACTGATGCGTTCAGACAATTTTTTAGTACGCAGCCCCAAGGTATGATCGGTTCCAGCAACCATCGCCAGCGTCTGGTTTACATGGTGCAGGAATATCTAGGGGCAAGATCAGACTTGGACACCTTTCCCACCGAAAATCCTCTGGGTTACTGGGTCTTGAGGATGGATCACAGGCCAGAGCTTGCACAGTATGCAATTGAGCTACTGGCCTGCCCTGCATCCAGCGTTCTTTCGGAACGCACATTCAGTGCTGCTAGAGGCTTTGTAACCGATCACAGGGTGCGCCTGTCCACCGACTCGGTCGATCGACTGACCTCCATAAAAATGAATCAGTCTTGGATCACCACCAGCTACCAAGCACCTGATGCTGATGTAACTGAATATTTTTTTTTTTTTAATGTCAGATCCTTTCAAGACTGTCAATGCTGATGCTGAGTGACTATCCTGTTATGCTGAGTGACTATCCTCTTCCTCCTCAATGATCATGCTGATAGCTTGTAAGAACATTTTTGGTTCTGGGCACCGCCACCAGTGGCTAAGGTCCTATTTTTCAGCCCCTGTTTAACAGGGGCGTGTAATCACAATTTTTGATGCAATACTTTGCAGCAGGGCTCATTGCTGCGCTCCAAGTACAATATCTGCGAGGGGGTGCAGTGTTGTGGCACCAGTGCCTAAGGCCCAATTTTTATGCCCCTGTTTAACAGGGGCATGTAATTACAATTCTTGATCTAATAATTCACAGCAGGGCCCATTCCTGCGCCCACCAAGAGTAACTGTGAGGGCTTACAGTGTTGTGGCAACACCACAGCCACCACCAAAGGCCCAATTTTTCTGCCCCTGTTAAACAGGGGCATGTAATTACAATTCTTGATCTAATATTTCACAGCTGGGACCATTCCTGCACCCACCAAGAGTAACTGTCAGGACTTACAGTGTTGTGGCACCAGCACCACCACCAAAGGCCCAATTTTTCCTACCACTGTTCAACAATGGCATGTAATTATAATTCTTGATATAATAGTTCACAGCAGGGCGTTCCAGCGCCCACCAAGAGTAACTGTGAGGGCTTAAAGTGTTGTAGCAACACCCACACCTAAGGGCCAAATTTCTGCAGAGTATATATGGCAGGCCCCTACTTTCAAACATCCAACTTACAAACAAATCCTACTTGCAAACGGAAGGAGACAACAGGAAGTGAGAGGAAATCTACCCCTAGGAAGGGAAATTCTCTCCTGTAAGGCCTCGTACACACGGCCGATTTTCTCGGCAAGAAACTTGCTGGCAGAGAGGTCTTGCCGAGTAAATCGGTCGTGTGTACGCGGCTATCGGGTTTCTCGTCGAGAAAACCGACAAGAAACCTCGACGAGAAAATAGAGAACCTGCTCTCTATTTTCTCGTCGAGATTCTCCTCGGCATGTTTCTCGACGAGAAAAGTGAGTGTGTGTACACTTATCTGTCCTCCCGGAAGCCCGCGCATGTTCAAAATGAATTCAACGCATGCGCGGTAGCTTCCTAGGCATACGTAGGGTATACTAAGATGGCGGCGACGGCATCGAATGTGACGAGCGCATGCTCGTCGTAGTCGATGACGTCACCGCGTACGCTCCATTCAAAGAACCGCGGGTTCTTTGAAACGAGCGTGTGTACACTCGGCCGGGACAAGTTTCTTGTCCAAGAATCTCGTCGAAAAAAACGACATGTTTTTTTCTAAGAGAATCTCGGCCGTGTGTACGAGGGCTAAGAGTTAATATGGGAAAAAAGTGTCTCCTCTCCACTGAAGCTTTATCACCAATCCTTGTTTCAATAAAAACCCCAAATTTTCAAAAAACATTTGTCATTAGGATGGAAAGTGAGGTGAAATGTTCTGAACAGGTGCACACTGCACAGACCGCAAAACAAATGTCTATCTGTCTCTATGTGAGAAGTGATCTCAAAGCAAGCGTGAAAGAGGACCTGGTTGATGGAGAGTGTGATGAGGCTGAAGCATTATGGGTGGAACTGCATATAGATGTGCGTAGTTCAAAGTTAATCATTGGAGTTTGTTATAGACCACCCAATGTTAATGAGGAGGTGGAGACTCAGCTCCTTGCACAGATGGAAAGGGCTGCGAGGGCTGGGACGGTGATAATATTGGGGGATTTTAACTACCCAGAAATTGACTGGAGTAATGGCACTGCTGGGACAGTTAAAGGGCAAAAATGTATAAGCCTATTGCAGGACAATTTTATGGTCCAGTTTATTGAGGCCTCAACTAGGAATGATGCTCTGTTGGACCTGCTAATCTCAAACCATGCAGAGCGTATTACGAATGTTCAGTTAAGAAACACCTGGGTAGCAGTGACCATAACATGATTTCTTTTGATGTTAGCTGTAAGCAAGAAATACATACAGGAAAGATAAAAACACTTAATTTCAATAAAGCAAATTTTCCAAGGATGAGGGCTGCTCTCCAGGACTTAGACTGGGAGGGAATATTGGCATCGATAAACACAGAACAGAAATGTGAATTCTTCAAAAAGACTGTTTGGGACCTCACTGCAAAGTATATTCCCATGGGCAATAAGTTTAAAAGGCTAAAAATAAAACCTATGTGGCTCACGGTTAAAGTTAAAAAAGCTCTACACAATAAAAAAAGAGCTTTTAAAAAATATAAAAATGAAGGAACACTAGTGTCGTTTAAATGTTACAAAGAATATAACAGGATATGTAAAAAGGAAATCAAGGATGCAAAAATTCAAAACGAACGACAGATTGCAAAAGATAGTAGGACAAACTATGTGTGTGACTGGGGACAAAGAGAAGGCTAATTTATTAAATACTTTCTTCAGCTCTGTGTATACAAAGGAGCATGGGGGAGCTCATTTCCATAATGGGGGTGGTAATGACACAGCCCCAAATGATTCCCAATGGCTCAAAAGTGATATGGTCCAGAAATATTTAGACAGAATAAAGGTGGATAAAGCACCTGGACCAGATGGCATCCACCCACGGATCCTAAAAGAATTGAGCTCTGTAATTTCAAAGCCATTGTATCTAATTTTTAGGGACTCATTAATGACAGGAATAGTACTGTTACAATGGTACTGATGTGAGCCCACAGGCGAGCAGGGGACACGGGTGACTGGGGACAAAGAGAAGGCTAATTTATTAAATACTCTCTTCAGCTCTGTGTATACAATGGAGCATGGGGAAGATCATGTCCATAATGGGGGTGGTAGTGACACAGCCCCAAATCCACAATGGCTCAAAAGTGATATGGTCCAGAAATATTTTGACAAAATAAAGGTGGATAAAGCACCTGGACCAGATGGCATACACCCACGGATCCTAAAAGAATTGAGCTCTGTAATTTCAAAGCCATTGTATCTAATTTTTAGGGACTCATTAATGAAAGGAATAGTACCAATGGATTCGCGCAGGGCCATTGTGGTGCCTATATTTAAAAAGGGAACAAAGTCTTTACCAAGTAACTATAGACCTGTTAGTTTAACTTCTATAGTTGGGAAGATACTGGAGAGATTAATAAAAGACCACATAGATGAGTTCTTGCTGGAAAAAACTATTTAGGCAACAGACAGCATGGATTCATGAAAGACAGAAGTTGTCAAACAAACCTGATTTCTTTTTATGAAGAGGTAAGTAAAACCTTGGACAGAGGGGTGGCGGTGGACGTGGTATACTTGGATTTTGCAAAAGCGTTCGATACAGTTCCCCACACACGGCTCATGTGTAAGGTAAAGTCTACAGGATTGGAAATATCAGTTTGTAAATGGATAGAAAACTGGCTAAAAGACAGAATTCAGAGAGTAGTGGTTAATGATTCTTACTCTGAATGGTCTAAGGTTATCAGTGGTGTACCCCAAGGTTCAGTGCTGGGACCCTTACTTTTTAATATCTTTATAAATGATCTTAGGTCTGAGATCAAAAGTAACATTTCTGTCTTTGCAGATGACACCAAGCTATGCAGTGGAATAACGTCCTTACATGATGTCGCCAATTTACAAAGACAAAGTCCATCCAGTTCAACCATAAAAAAAAAAAAAATATCATACAATCCCATATACCCAATTCTATACCCACAGTTGATCCAGAGGAAGGCAAAAAACCCCAGCAGAGCATGCTCCAATTTGCCACAGCAGGGGAAACAATTCCTTCCTGATCCCCCGAGAGGCAATCGGATTTACCCTGGATCAACTTTACCTATAAATGTTAGTACTCAGTTATATTATGTACATTTGGGAAAGTATCCAGGCCTTTCTTAAAGCAATCTACTGAGCTGGCCAGAATTTACAAACCGACCTCAATGCTCTGTCTAATTGGGCGACTATGTGGCAGATGAGGTTTAATGTTGATAAATGTAAAGTTATGCACTTGGGGGCTAAGAATATGAATGCATCATACATACTAGGGGGAGTACAACTGGGGGGATCCGTAGTGGAGAAGGCTCTGGGGGTTTTGGTAGATCATAAGCTCAATAATGGCATGCGATGCCAAGCTGCGGTTTCCAAAGCGAGCAAAGTCCTTTCTTGTATTAAGAGAGGTATGGACTCCAGAGAGAGAGAGATGTAATTTTGCCCCTGTTCAAATCATTAGTAAGACCTCATCTGGAATATGCAGTTCAGTTTTGGGCACCAGTTCTCAAAAAGGATATCGGGAAACTGGAGAAATTGCAGAGAAGGGCAACCAAACTGATAAGAGGCATGGAGGAGCTCAGCTATGAGGAAAGATTAGAGGAACTGAATTTATTCACTCTTGAGAAGAGGAGAATAAGGGGGGATATGATTAACATGTACAAATATATAAGGGGTCCATATAGTGAACTTGGTGTTGAGTTATTCACTTTACGGTCAACACAAAAGACAAGGGGGCACTCTTTACGTCTAGAGGAAAAAAGATTTCATCTCCAAATACAGAAAGGTTTCTTCACAGTAAGAGCTGTGAAAATGTGGAACAGATTCCCTCCAGAGGTGGTTCTGGCCAGCTCAGAAGATTGCTTTAAGAAAGGCCTGGATACTTTCCTTAATGTACATAATATAACTGAGTACTAACATTTATAGGTAAAGTTGATCCAGGGTAAATCCGATTGCCTCTCGGGGGATCAGGAAGGAATTTTTTCCCCTGCTGTAGCAAATTGGATCATGCTCTGCTGGGGTTTTTTGCCTTCCTCTTGATCAACTGTGGGTATAGAATTGGGTATATGGGATTGTATGATATATATATATTTTTTTTTTATGGTTGAACTGGATGGACTTTGTCTTTTTTCAACCTGACTAACTATGTAACTATGTAACGATTTAACTATGTTACATGGGTGATAACCCTTCCCTACGTTTTCCAAAAGCTTAAAAATTGATTTTTGGGCTGGAGCTATACTTAAAAAATGTACCTGTCCCAAATTACAAACAGATTCTACTTAAGAGAAAACCTACAGTCCCTGTCTTGTTTGCACCGCCTGTATACTGCTGTTCAGAGTATATAGGGCCTTTTTTAAATTTGGGTGAGGGGTTCCCCTTAATATCCATACAACATCCAAAGGGGCTTGTAGTGGGCTGGGGGGGGACTGGGGGGGTACCTATGCCATTTTTCTCATTGATTTTAATCCATATTGCCGGGACCAGACATTATATTAAAGCCGCAAGCAGTTTTAAATGACTTTTTTTCCTTTAGAAATGTCATTTTGTGCAGGGACAGTTCTAAACACGGGAAACATGTGCCACTTCACAGGCATACTTTAGACACCCCCCAGGTACGATATTTAAAGGAATATTTCACTTTTTTTTTTCACTTTAAGCATCATTAAAATCACTGCTCCTGAAAAAACTGCCATTTTTAAAACTTTTTTTTGCATTGATACATGTCCCCTGGGGCAGGACCCGGGTCCCCAAACACTTTTTCGGACAATAACTTGCATATTAGCCTTGATAATTAGCACTTTTGATTTCGAACGTTCGTGTCCATTGTATTTAATAGGGTTCTAAAGTTCGCGCACACTTTCAGTCTGTTCGCAGGTTCTGGTGCGAACCGAACCGGGGGGGGTGTTCGGCTCATCCCTAGTACCCAGTTAGATTATGTACATTTAGGAAAGAATCCCTGCCATTCTTAAAGCAATCTACTGAGCTGGCCACAACCACCTCTGCAGGGAGTCTATTCCACATTTTCACAGCTCTGAAGCCCCGTACACACGACAGAGTTTCTCGTCGTTAAAAACACGTTGTTTTTCTCGACGAGATTCTTGTCAACCTTGACGAGTTTCTCGTCAAACTTTCCATGCGTACACACTGACAATTCCAAATCTCGTTGTTGTTCTGCGTGGTCACGTCCAGCACGTACAACGTCAGTATAAAGGGGAAGATCGATTTCACTGGCGCCACCCCTTGGGCTGCTTTTGCTGATCTCGTGTTACCGCGTGTGAAGTAAAAGTTTGGGAAGAGACGATTCGCGCTTTTCAGTCTTCGTGCTTTCAGTTCGTTTTTTGCGGTTCAGTTTGTGCTTGTGGGTTTGTATCTTGTCTTTCAGGGCGTGTAGGCAGGTCGTATCTGTTTTACAGTGCGTTCTTGCCCGTTCGTTTCTGAATTTCAGTTCGTTCTTCATAGGCCTTGCTGTTCTAAAGTGCGTTCTGTTTAGTACGTTCTGATCAGACGACCGTTTCCTAGCCATGTCGCGGGTACGTTCTCGTCGTCGAGTTCAGCATGGTATGAATTCCTCTATGTGGATGTGGGGAAGAATGGCCGGATGTCCGATGGGGGATCCTTCAGCCAGACGGAGTTTGCCCTCCGTCTCCAGAGTGATGACCTTGCATTGCCACCGGATGCAGGGAATGTTGAAGGACTCCCCTCTGTGTTTTTGGCTGATGAAGCCTTCGGACTGGGACCGCATCTCATGAGGCCATTTCCCCAGAGGACCCTCACCCCGGAGAAGAGGGTGTTCAACTACCGGCTGGCCAGGGCCCGAAGAGTCGTAGAAAATGCCTTTGGGATAATGGCCAGCCGGTTCCGCCTTTTCATGACTCCAATTCACTTGGCGGAGTACAAGATTAACTATGTTGTTTTCTGCTGCTGTGTGCTACATAACTTTCTGATCCGGAAATCACCAAATTATATGGCCTCAATATTGCCTGAGGCAGGACTTTCATCTGGCAATACCCTTGCGGGCCTAGAATCTGGCCGTTCTGGCTTGGCCCCCCAAAATGCTCCTGAGGTTCGTCAGAAATATCTGGAATATTTCACGGGTAGGGGGGCAATTCCTATGCCAGGCCATGTCTAAATATGCTTTGAGAAAGACCAAAATAAAAATCAGATTAAATCTTTAAACTTTTTTTTTTTCCTGTCTCCTAGTTTGTCTTAGTGCATTTGTAGTGCCAAGTGTATTTTCCTTTAGTAAATACCAACCATTTCACTAGTAACACCAAAAAAATACACAAATAAGGTTATAGCGTATTTGAAAAAGAAGCTACACTTTTTTTACTCTGTGCACATTCACACACATGGTAAATAGAACAGTATGTATATATTATTTTTTGGCTGGCCAGAAACCAGCCTTTTTTTTTTTTTTTTATAAAATACAAAACCATCAGTAGCATTCAACAAACTACAACATTGGATACCTCTTGGCAATATGAGACATTCAATTACACAAAATATGTCTCTATCTGGCCGTCCTAATATGGGGTATTGGCACCCGTGGCCAAGCCAAAATTTGAATATGCACACAATTTGAAGTCATTTTCAATTGGGATTTTAGTCTCCTGATCCCTATTGTCAACATGTGCTATCTGCCATCAGGGGTGATCAATGGACGTGTTTTGGGGGTGCAACCCCTTCTTCATTTCACCTACTTGAGATACGAGGAAGGGGTTGCACCCCCAAAACCCGTACATGGATATCCCCTGATGGCAGATGGCACATGTTGACACACTGTGTGCATATTCAAATTTTGGCTTGATTGATTGTCTAAAAGCTTAAAAAATGGGGAAGAACAATCTCAAACAAAAAATGGGGGTTTTGTTGCCTTATTCAATTCTCCCCAAAACATCTAGGATGTCCTTAAAGGTTTGATCCATCACATTAATTCTTTGCTTATTTCTGTCCAGTTCTGTACTACATTCCATCACTTGCTGTATGATTTGTAGGGCACTGTCAGCAGAGAAACACATACTTTCTTTCACCACAACATTTTCATCCCCTATAAAAATAAATAAAAGGAATTATAACTCTGCAGGCCTACATCTCTTACCTGAAGCTGTGGTGACAGATACTGACCTGTTGTGGTGACAAGTTCCACCACGCCATCCACTTCTCCTTCCTGCACTTCTCCTTCCTCCACCTCTTCAACTTCCTCAACATCCTCAGGTTGTGGGTCTTGGTGAGGTTGGGGTTGTTTAGAAGGTGTGGGTTTCTTGTGCTCCCCGGAGTGTTCTCCTCCCAGTCTTCTCTCCCCTATGAGAATCAAACAAAAGGTATAGTTATCACACAGAAATTTAAAAAAATAAAATAAAAACATGATACATTGCTTGGAAGTGGAGTACAAGTGTCTGTTTGGGTGGGATTTCAAGATGAAGACATTATTTAGAAAAAATATATTCTTGACTATTCACCTTTGGCTGTCAATTTTTACACATGGAGGCACCCCAAAATTGCACTGATGCACCTGTGTGTGGAACCCAAAAAATGTGGTTCTGGTGGCCCACACTATAGTGCTCAAAAGTACAGATGTGGAACCAGCTGCTGAGTGTCCTCTCCTTTACACTGATTAAAGTTTTCATTTCATTCTCTTTACAAACACATCATCTAGCCAACAATGTAATAACAACTATTGAATAAAAACAGACAGCTGTGTAAATTATTTTAACCCTGTAAAATCTAAAAAAATCGTGCATAGTGGCCGAACGATGTGTCTGTAACGAACGATTACTGTGCCAAACCAAGTTCAAACGATGACATTTTGTAAGGTACAATAGAAAAATGCAATAACATGGAGCAACATGCAAGTTGTGAAATACAATAATAGGAAAACAGTGAAAAAAGTACTTACTTTTTTCAAGCATTCTCTTAATGCTCCTTAACTGCTCCGGCTCCCTCAGTTTGAGGTCAGACCACCTCTTTCTGAGCTGCTCATTTGATCTTTTCACCCCGAAATTCTTCTTCAGACTCTTCACGACTTTCTTCATGATTTTGGCCTTCCTTCGATTAGGTTTGCTATACGGCCCATGCTTTGCGTCATAATCCGACTTTTGCAATATGTCCACCATCTCCGCCATCTCCGCGTAAGACATATTCGAGGCCTTGAATCTCCTCCTTGATCGTGACGTTTCCTCAGTCTCCGGGCTTGTCTCCTCCTCGTTATTTGAGGAATTAGCAGACACCTGCTGTGAATCCGCCATATCTGTCTGCGCGCTGAAAGAGAAGGGGCGGGGAAAAGATGTTACTTTAAACGTCATGGGCGGGCGACGTGTGCGGAGCGGCGTGTGCGTAGTTTTACGCATGCGTGGTGTATATATAGCAAACACATGTGACTATACTACGTTCGGTGTGCGGAGAGAGGAGTAAAAGTGACGGACGTGCGAACAAAGGTATGTGATTTTGAGACTTTGTGAAATTGGTGGCCTATACTGTCTAGAGAATGTTGGAGGATATATATGGTGAATAAGATTTACAGGAGGTTAGACTGTGTGACTGACATTTTTTTTTCATTATTTTTGGCTTGCAGAAAAAAAATGAATGTGTTTATTAGGGATGAGCTTCGTGTTCGAGTCGAACATACGTTCGACTCGAACATCGGCTGTTCGATCGTTCGACGAAGATCGAACGATTTGGGCCGTTCGCGCCAAATTCGAGTGACGCGAACGGCCCACAATGCACTACGCCATCACAGTGTCATCCAGGCACTGTGATTGGCCAAGCATGCACTGTGACCCCGCATGCTTGGCCAATCACAGCGCCGGCAGCGAGGAGTGCAATGATTGGCCACAGGCAGGATGCCAGTGGCCAATTATTGCTGAGGGGGTTTAGTACACGCCCCACACTCAGTGGCGGAATTTTCAGGGTCGCAGCAGTCGCAGTTGCGACTGGGCCCTGTAGTTCTATGAAGTCCCTGGGGCCCGCCCGCCGCCCGTGTGAGAGGCCCGCCCACCGCTGGATGCAGGGGCGGCACCGCGGCAACCCCCCAAGACTCCCAAGACATCTCCCCTACCTGCACCTCTGGCTGCCCGTTTAGAGTGCAGTGGGGAGATGTCATAGGAGGTGGAAGGCTGCGATCGGCAGCTCTATGGTGCCTGTGTGGGCAGGGATCTCCCTGGGGCTTGTAGTGCTCTGAGTGTCAGTGTGTATACAGAGGAGAGGGGAGGGAAGGGGAGGTGCCTCTGACCCGGGCAGGTATTAGTTTCACTTTCACACTGCTTGTACAATGTTGCTGATGCCCGGGTCAGAGGCCCCTCCCCCTCTGCTGTATAGATCGAACTACTAGCCCCAGCAAGACCCCCCTGCCTGTGGACACCATAGAGCTGCCGATCGCCACCTCCCACCTCCACCAGCCAGGTACAGGGGAACCCCTGCAAGGGGGGAGTCAGCTGTTTGGGGACCCTGATGTAAGAGGGGGGGTCTTTCTGGGGACACTAATGTAAGGAAGGGGGCCTCTGCGGACACTAATGTTAGGGGGGGCCTCTCTGGTGATCCTGGTGTAAGTGGGGGAGCTCTATGTGGACCCTGGTGTAAGGGGGGGCTCTCTAGGGACCCTGGTGTAAGGGGGCTCTCTGGGGACCCTGGTGTAAGGGGGGCTCTCTGGGGACCCTGGTGTAAGGGGGGCTCTATGTGGACCCTGGTGTAAGGGGAGCTCTCTGGGGACCCTGGTGTAAGGGGAGCTCTCTGGGGACCCTGGTGTAAAGGGGAGCTCTCTGGGGACCCTGGTGTAAGGGGGGCTCTCTGGGGACCCTGGTGTAAGGGGAGCTCTCTGGGGACCCTGGTGTAAAGGGGAGCTCTCTGGGGACCCTGGTGTAAAGGGGAGCTCTCTGGGGACCCTGGTGTAAGGGGGAGGCTCTCTGGGGACCCTGGTGTAAGGGGGAGGCTCTCTGGGGACCCTGGTGTAAGGGGGAGGCTCTCTGGGGACCCTGGTGTAAGGGGGAGGCTCTCTGGGGACCCTGGTGTAAGGGGAGGCTCTCTGGGGACCCTGGTGTAAGGGGGAGGCTCTCTGGGGACCCTGGTGTAATGGGGGGGGGCTCTCTGGGGACCCTGGTGTAAGGGGGGGGCTCTCTGGGGACCCTGGTGTAAGGAGGGGCTCTCTGGCGACCCTGATGTAAGGAGGGTCTCTCTGGCGACCCTGATGTAAGGAGGGGCTCTCTGGGGACACTAATGTAAGAGGGGAGGCTTTCTGGGGACCCTGGTGTAAGTGGGGGAGCTCTATGTAGACCCTGGTGTAAGGGGGGGCTCTCTAGGGACCCTGGTGTAAGGGGGCTCTCTGGGGACCCTGGTGTAAGGGGGGCTCTCTGGGGACCCTGGTGTAAGGGGGGCTCTATGTGGACCCTGGTGTAAGGGGGGGCTCTCTAGGGACCCTGGTGTAAGGGGGGCTCTCTGGGGACCCTGGTGTTAGGGGGGCTCTATGTGGACCCTGGTGTAAGGGGGGGCTCTCTGGGGACCCTGGTGTAAGGGGAGGCTCTCTGGGGACCCTGGTGTAAGGGGGGGCTCTCTGGGGACCCTGGTGTAAGGGGAGGCTCTCTGGGGACCCTGGTGTAAGGGGAGGCTCTCTGGGGACCCTGGTGTAAGGGGGAGGCTCTCTGGGGACCCTGGTGTAAGGGGGAGGCTCTCTGGGGACTCTGGTGTAATGGGGGGGCTCTATGTGGACCCTGGTGTAAGGGGGAGGCTCTCTGGGGACCCTGGTGTAAGGGGGGCTCTCTGAGGACCCTGGTGTAAGAGGGGGCTCTCTGGGGATCCTGGTGTAAGGGGAGCTCTCTGGGGACCCTGGTGTAAGGGGAGCTCTCTGGGGACCCTGGTGTAAGGGGAGCTCTCTGGGGACCCTGGTGTAAGGGGAGCTCTCTGGGGACCCTGATGTAAAGGGGAGCTCTCTGGGGACCCTGGTGTAAGGGGGAGGCTCTCTGGGGACCCTGGTGTAAGGGGGAGGCTCTCTGGGGACCCTGGTGTGAGGGGGAGGCTCTCTGGGGACCCTGGTGTAAGGGGGAGGCTCTCTGGGGACCCTGGTGTAAGGGGAGGCTCTCTGGGGACCCTGGTGTAAGGGGGAGGCTCTCTGGGGACCCTGGTGTAAGGGGAGGCTCTCTGGGGACCCTGGTGTAATAGGGGGGCTCTCTGGGGACCCTGGTGTAAGGAGGGGCTCTCTGGCGACCCTGATGTAAGGAGGGGCTCTCTGGCGACCCTGATGTAAGGAGGGGCTCTCTGGGGACACTAATGTAAGAGGGGAGGCTCTCTGGGGACCCTGATGTAAGGGGAGGCTCTCTGGGGACCCTGATGTAAGGGGAGGCTCTCTGGGGACCCTGATGTAAGGGGAGGCTCTCTGGGGACCCTAATGTAAGGGGAGGCTCTCTGGGGACCCGGATGTAAGGGGAGGCTCTCTGGGGGCCCTGATGTAGGGGGAGGCTCTCTAGGGACCCTGATGTAAGTAGGGAGGCTCTCTGGGGGCCCTGATGTAAGAGAGGCTCTCTGGGGAAACCCCCTATGTGATGGTGTGTGTGGGGGGGGGGGGGCGGTATTGAAGGACCTGGCCTTGGGGCGACAAAGGGAGTAAATCTGGGCCTGGGCAGAGGCAGCGCTGAGTCTGGGGGCAGACACTGAAAAATTAAGTCAGCAGACATGCTGACACTAATGAGAGAAGGCGAGGGAGAAGCTTTCCTCTCTGCGTGGAATACCTTTACCGTCTACCCATGAGGCAAGAAGGCATCCTGGCGGGAGATTAGAAGGCACCGTGACCGATCGAACGGAATTCCCGGGGAATCGATTGATTGACGGTAAGTGACATTTTGCAGAGCTGAGCAATCGATGCCAACCTCCACCACCTGTGCCTCTTACTGATCCCATCCCCCCACCACTGATCTCATCCCTATCCCCCCATTACTTCTATAACAGAGGTGATGGGGGGGATAGGGATGAAATCAGTGGTGGGAGGATGGGATCAGTAAGAGGCACAGGTGGTGGTGGGAGAGGATGGCACCACCACTGCCACCGCAGCCACCCCCCCCTCAAGTACCACTGCAGCCACCCCCCTCAACTACCGCCGTTGCCACCCCCTCAAAAAAAAGTATCAAAATCATGCTTTTTCGGGGGGGGGCCCTTCGTGATTTCTTGCACCGGGGCCCAGAGGTTTCTAGTTACGCCTCTGCCCACACTATAAAAGGCCGCCAGCGCAGCGGCCTTGTGTAGTGTGTTCCGGAGCAGGGAAAGAGAAGCATAGGCAGGGACAGTGTCATTTTTTTTCCTTTACTAATCCTGGATTCCTTGTGTTTAGAGACAAATAAGGATAGGTAGGGAGAGTGTCAGTGACAGTGTGTTATTCTGTGCTAAACCTTGTTTGTAGGGACAGAGAGGTACAGTGAGGGAAAGTGTCAGTGTGCTATTCTGTGCTAATCCTTGTTTGTAGGGACAGAGAGGTACAGTGAGGGAAAGTGTCAGTGTGCTATTCTGTGCTAAATCTTGTTTGTAGGGAGGGACAGAGTAGGACAGTGAGGGAAAGTGTCAGTGTGCTATTCTGTTCTAAACCAATTTTGCTGTTCCATATTTCAAATCCTTGAGTTTAGGGACAGAGAAGGACACTCGTGGAAATTATCAGTGTGCTATTCTGTGCTAAATCTTGTTTGTAGGGAGGGACAGAGTAGGACAGTGAGGGAAAGTGTCAGTGTGCTATTCTGTTCTAAACCAATTTTGCTGAACCATATTTTCAATCCTTGAGTTTAGGGACAGAGAGGTACAGTGAGTGAAACTGACAGTGTGCTATTCTGTTCTAAACCAATTTTGCTGTTCCATATTTTCAATCCTTGAGTTTAGGGACAGAGAAGGACACTCGTGGAAATTAGCAGTGTGCTATTCTGTGCTAAATCTTATTTGTAGGGAGGGACAGAGTAGGACAGTGAGGGAAAGTTTCAGTGTGCTATTCTGTTCTAAACCAATTTTGCTGTTCCATATTTGAAATCCTTGAGTTTAGGGACAGAGAAGGACACTCGTGGAAACTATCAGTGTGCTATTCTGTGCTAAATCTTGTTTGTAGGGAGGGACAGAGTAGGACAGTGAGGGAAAGTGTCAGTGTGCTATTCTGTTCTAAACCATTTTTGCTGAACCATATTTTCAATCCTTGAGTTTAGGGACAGAGAGGTACAGTGAGTGAAACTGACAGTGTGCTATTCTGTTCTAAACCAATTTTGCTGTTCCATATTTGAAATCCTTGAGTTTAGGGACAGAGAAGGACACTCGTGGAAATTAGCAGTGTGCTATTCTGTGCTAAATCTTGTTTGTAGGGAGGGACAGAGTAGGACAGTGAGGGAAAGTGTCAGTGTGCTATTCTGTTCTAAACCAATTTTGCTGTTCCATATTTTCAATCCTTGTGTTTAGGGACAGAGAAGGATAGGCAGGGGACAGTGTCAGTGTCATTGTTGCTAAGCCTCCTGCACAGTATACACCTGAAGGTAGCCCTTATTGCTCTTTTTCCCATCTCCCTGCAGGCCATCCATTAAAATGTCTGGAAGGCAAACAAGGAGAGGCAGACAGTCAGGAGGCAAAAAAAGAGGGCAAGCAGGCTCTGTGTCTGGGGGCAACAGTGCTGGTCGTGGACATGGTGCATTGTCATCAGCACATGGCCATGGGACACGCTTGTCCTTCTTTTCGGCAGCTGGACATGTTGAGCCACATCATGCCGAAGACTTGGTAGAGTGGATGACCAAGCCCACCTCATCCTCCTCATCCTCTCTCACCCAGGCTCAGGGTACTGGCAAAGCAGCTGCCAAAGCGTCCTCTTCTCTGGTATCATTATCTTCATTAGTCAATCCTTCCCTAGACCCACCATGTCCTCCTCCTGAGGAGTCCCCCGAACTGTTTGAGCACAGTGTTGGGTACATGCTCCAGGAGGATGCCCAGCGTTTGGAAGGATCTGATGATGATACCCAGCTAGAGGAAGGCAGCAGCGTGAGAGCAGAGAGAGGGGATGCTCAAGAAGGACACCAATCTGGCAGTCATGCTCCAGCAGCTGCAGCATACTGCCAGATTGGCTCCAGTGATGAGGAGGGAGGGGATGATGAGGTCACTGACTCCACGTGGGTGCCTAATAGGAGAGAGGAGGAGGAGGAGGAGGATGAGGAGGAGGCACATCTCCAACGAGGCAGGATGCCCTTGAGTGGCCAGCGTATGGGCAGCACACCGACGGAATCACACCGCAGAGCTCCGCCTGTGCAGGGCGCTGCCTCTGCCCGTCATTCAAAAAGTTCTTTGGTGTGGGCCTTTTTTGAGGCGAGTGCATCAGATCGCACAGCTGCTGTTTGCAACATATGTCTCAAGCGTATATCGCGTGGCCAAAACATCAACCGCTTGGGCACCACATGCTTGATCAGACATATGTTGACCTGCCATGCAGCTCGTTGGCAAGCCTACCTTAAAGACCCACACCAAAGAACAAAGCTGACCTCTTCTTGCACCGCATCAGCTGGGATCTCCAACCCCAGTATACCTTCAGTCCTCTCTGAAACCTGCTCTGAGAGGAATGAAGGTGTAGAATTAGGTGTGTCACAGCCAAGTACTTGCGGGCACTCTGCTAGCAGTACACCAGCGTCCGATTCTAGCAGGCAAATTTCCCTGCCCCAGCTGCTGGACCGTCGAAAGAAGTTCACTCCCAGCCATCCACATGCCCAGCGGTTGAATGCTAGCTTGGCTAAATTGCTAGCGCTTCAACTGCTGCCTTTTCAGTTGGTAGACTCGGCCCCCTTCCGTGAGTTTGTGCAATGTGCGGTTCCTCAGTGGCAAGTTCCCAAACGCCACTTTTTCGCACGGAAGGCGATTCCGGCTCTCTACAGGCATGTGGAAGGCAATGTCTTGGCCTCGCTGGACAGGGCGGTCAGCGGTAAGGTGCATATTACCGCTGACTCATGGTCCAGCAGGCATGGACAGGGACGTTACCTTTCTTTCACGGCCCATTGGGTCACTCTTTTGGCAGCTGGGAAGGATGCAGGACAAGGTGCAGTAGTGTTGGAGGTTGTTCCACCGCCACGCCTCCAAAATGCTACTAGTGGTTGTGACACACCTCTCTCCTCCACCCCCTCCTCTTCTTCTTCCTCCATGGCCTCTTCCTGTGGTTTGTCCTCGGAACCAGCGGTGCTCCGTAGGCGTTCAAGGGGCTACGCAAGTACGCAGGCAAAAAGATGCCATGCCGTGCCTGCGCTGGTGTGTTTGGGGGACAGGAGCCACACTGGGGCAGAGGTCCTGTCTGCTCTGCAGGGGCAGGCCGAGAGGTGGTTGATGCCACGCCAGCTTAAGCCAGGAATGGTGGTTTGCGACAATGGCACCAACCTCCTCTCCGCCCTCCGACAGGGACAACTGACCCATGCGCCCTGTATGGCTCATGTCCTTAACCTGGTGGTGCAGCGGTTCTTGGGCAGGTACCCGGGCTTACAGGATGTCCTGAGGCAGGCCAGGAAAGTCTGTGTGCATTTCCGCAGATCTTATAATGCCAGTGCTCGCCTGGCTGAGCTGCAAAAGGAGTTGAACCTGCCCAAGAACCGCCTTATATGTGACATGCCCACCAGGTGGAACTCAACATTGGCCATGCTGCAGCGGCTGCACACGCAGCAGAGGGCCATCAATGAGTACCTGTGCGACTACGGCACCAGGACAGGGTCAGGGGAGCTCGGGTTTTTTTCACCACGCCAGTGGGGCATGATCAGGGATGCATGCACTGTCCTGGCACCATTTGAGGAGGCCACAAGGATGGTGAGCAGTGACAGTGCATGCATCAGTGACACTGTACCTCTTGTCCACCTGTTGGAGCACACGCTGCGTGGAATAATGGACAGGGCACTTGAGGCAGAACAGAGGCAGGAAGAGGAGGACTTCCTTGCCTCTCAAGGCCCCCTTTACCCAGACAGTGTTCCTTCTGTCCCACCCATCGCACAGGAAGAGGAGGAGGAGGAGGAGGAGGAGGATTGTGTCAGCATGGAGGTGGAGGCTGGCACTCAGCATCATCAGCAGCAGTCTTTTAGGGATGATTTACAGTCCCAAGAAACCAGTGGACTTGTACGTGGCTGGGAGGAGGTGGCTGCGGATCATGTCGTCCTTAGTGACCCAGAGGACTCCGGACTGAATGCCTCAGCTAACCTACGCTGCATGGCCTCCCTGATCCTGCAAAGTCTGCGGAAGGATCCTCGTATTCTTCGGATCAAGGAGAGGGACCATTACTGGCTGGCCACTCTCCTTGATCCACGGTACAAGGGTAAGGTTGCGGACCTTATCGTACCGTCGCAGAGGGAGCAGAGGATGAGACAACTCCGGGAGGCCTTGCAGAAAGGTCTGTGCAATGCGTTCCCAGAGACTGGGAGGTTACAAACTCCTGGTCCTGGACAACGAGTTGCTGAGGCTTCGGGCAGTCAAAGAAGGAGCGGAGGGGAAGGTGGCCGTCTGACCGATGCGTTCAGACAATTCTTTAGTCCGCAGCCCCAAAGTATGATTGGTTCCAGCAACCATTGCCAGCGTCTGATATACATGGTCCAGGAATACCTAGGGGCAAGGTCAGACTTGGACACCTTCCCCACCGAAAATCCTCTGGCTTACTGGGTCTTGAGGATGGATCACTGGCCAGAGCTTGCACAGTATGCAATTGAGCTACTGGCCTGTCCTGCATCCAGCGTTCTTTCAGAACGCACATTCAGTGCTGCTGGAGGATTTGTCACGGATCACAGGGTGCGCCTGTCCACCGACTCGGTTGATCGACTGACTTTCATCAAGATGAACCAGTCTTGGATCACCACCAGCTACCACACACCAGATGCTGATATAACAGACTAATTGATTTTAAAATGTCACATCCCTTCAAGACTGATGCTGATGCTGAGTGCCTGTGCTGTTATGTTGACTGGCTATCCTCCTCCTCCTCCTCTATGATACGATTAATGATGATAGCTTGGAAGATCATTTTGGTTTATGGGTGACGCCACCAGTGGCTAAGGCCCATTTTTTCAGCCCCTGTTTAACAGGGGCGTGTAATTAAAAATTTTGATGCAATACTTTGCAACAGGCCTCATTGCTGTGCTCCAAGTACAGTATCTGTGAGGGGTTGCAGTGTTGTGCCACCAGTGCCTAAGGCCCAATTTTTCAGCCCCTGTTCAACAGGGGCATGCAATTATAATTATTGATCTAATAATTCACAGCAGGGCCCATTGCTGCGCCCACCAAGAGTAACTGTCAGGCCTTACAGTGTTGTGGCACCAGCACCACCATCACCACCACCACCACCACCAAAGGCCCAATTTTTCAGCCCCTGTTCAACAGGGGCATGCAATTATAATTATTGATCTAATAATTCACAGCAGGGCCCATTGCTGCGCCCACCAAGAGTAACTGTCAGGCCTTACAGTGTTGTGGCACCAGCACCACCATCAACACCACCAAAGGCCCAATTTTTCAGCCCCTGTTCAACAGGGGCATGCAATTATAATTATTGTTCGAATAATTCACAGCAGGGCCCATTGCTGCGCCCACCAAGAGTAACTGTCAGGCCTTACAGTGTTGTGGCACCAGCACCACCATCACCACCACCACCACCACCACCACCAAAGGCCCAATTTTTCAGCCCCTATTCAACAGGGGCATGCAATTATAATTATTGATGTAATAATTCACAGCAGGGCCCATTGCTGCGCCCACCAAGAGTAACTGTCAGGCCTTACAGTGTTGTGGCACCAGCACCACCATCAAAGGCCCAATTTTTACTACCACTGATCAACAATTATATGTTATTACAATTCCTGATATAATAGTTGACAGCAGGGCGTTCCAGCACCCACCAAGAATAACTGTGAGTGCTTTCAGTGTTGTGCCAACACCAACACCTAAGGGGCCAATTTCTGCAGAGTATATACGGCAGGTCCCTACTTTCAAACATCCAACTTACAAACTACTACTACTTGCAAACGGAAGAAGACAACAGGAAGTGAGAGGAAATCTACCCCTTGGAAGGAAAATTCTCTCCTGTAAGAATTAATATGGGAGAAAGGTGTCTCCTCTCTACTGATGCTTTATCACCAATCCTTGTTTCAATAAAAACACCACATTTCAAAAACAGTTGTCATTGGGACGCAAAGTGAGGTGAAATGTTCTGAACAGGGGCACAGACAGCAAAAAAAATGTGACAGGGGTGATAACCGTTCCCTATGTTTTACAAAAAGCTAAAAAAAAGGAATTTGGCATGGAGCTCCACTTAAACAATGCAGCTGTTCAAAATTACAAACAGATTCTACATAAGAACAAACCTACAGTCCCTGTCTTGTATGCACCGCCTGTATACGGCTGTTCAGAGTATATAGGTTCTTTTTTATTTTGTGTGCGGGGTTCCCCTTAATATCCATACAAGACCCAAAGGGGCTGGTAATGGGCTGGGGTAGGGGGGGGGGGGTGATGGGGTAGCTATGCCATTTTTCCTAAAGATTTTCATCAATATTACCGGGACCAGACATTGCATTAAAGCCGCAAGCAGTTTTAAATGGCTTTTTTTCCTTTAGAAATGTTATTTTGTGCAGGGACAGTTCTAAACACGGGAAATACGTGGCACTTCACAGGCATACTTTAGACACCCCCCCAGGTACAATATTTAAAGGAATATTTTTTTTCACTTTATGCATCATTAAAATGACTGCTCCCGGAAAACGTCTGTTTTTAAAACTTCTTTTTGCATTGATACATGTCCCCTGGTGCAGAACCCGGGTTCCCAAACTCGTTTCGGACAATAACATGGATAATAGTCGTTATAATTAGCACTTTGGAATCCGAACGTTCGCATCCATTGTATTTAATAGGGTTCTAATGTTCGTGCAAACTTTCGGTCCGTTCGCGGGTTCTGGTGCGAACCGAACCCGGGGGTGTTCGGCTCATCACTAGTGTTTATCAGTGATAAGGAATTCCTTGCGGAATTTATAGACCGGGTAAGGGAGCTGCCCGCTCTGTGGGAAACCAAAAACCCCTGTCATCGCAAAAAAGGTGTAAGGAAAGCAGCGCTGGAGAGCCTGCTCCCATTTGTGCAGACCAAGGTGCCCACAGCAACAGCAAAACAGGTGGACACTAAAATTGGGAGCTTGAGAGGCACATACAGGACTGAACGCTCTAAGGTCCTGGCTTCTCAGAGGACAGGAGCAGCAGCAGCTGATGTATATGTCCCGAATTTGTGGTGCTACAGCAGGATGTCCTTTCTGGATGACCACATTGAGGCAAGGCCATCACTGTCCAGTCTTCCCCCCACACTTCCCTGCAGCCAACCTGAGCCTTCTCTGGAGCAAGAGGAGGCAGCCATCCTGGAAGAAGCTGATTTGGACATCTGGAGCCAGGTATAGTATTTAATGAAAATGTATTGTCAGAAAATTAATGCCGGAAAAATAAGCCAATATGTAAATCCAAAAATAAATTGGGATACAAAAGTGAAATCAATATCTATAGACATTAATCTGCCATAAATTGGGGGGGGGGGGAAATGAAATCTGATGTGGTCATAAAATTAATTGTCTTTTCTCTTGATTTACATTAAATTTGCTACATTCATGATCTCAAATTTGTGTGAAAAGAATAAACCAAAAAATAAAACTATGTCCCTGTAGCAAAATACTGAAACTGAGAAATGGTTTGGATCACTTCAACGGTGACAGCAAAGATTCATTCCAGGAAATGTAGAGACAGAATGTCTACTGATGTCTGAATAAGTAAATTGGGTTAATTGGGGGTCTGAGGTAGTGTTCCATTCATCTATTGTCAGTGTGTTAATGATCTATTATCTGCTACTGGATGTAATTACACTCCTAGTAATGTGTCTGGCATGGTTTCATTGTTATGGGTAAATATGTGGAGCTCTGTTCATGGGGAGACAAACGTCTCACGCATACCAAATGTGTTAGAAATAGTTCCAGGTAATTAAATCACTGTCATCTGTTAATTGTTGAAGGGAATGCCCCTGGAAAATGAGTTAAGAAACCCCTTGCATGGGAAATTATATAAAAAGCCAGCTGGGGCCAAATAAAGTGTTGATTTTACTCCCAGAACTGTGTGTCGTCCAGTTACTGGGGGGGTAACAGGTTGCCTTGGATAAGTCAGTACTTCCTCAGCTTCAGGGATTTCCCAGCGGACTTTGGAGTTCCGCAACAGTCCCTTTTTCATACACAGGATGAAATCAGCCAGGAGGAGGGTCTGGAAACTGTCAGGCAGGAGGAGGCAGGGCTCACTGTGAGCAAGGAGGTGGCAGGGCCCACTGTGAGCCAGGAGGTGGCAGGGCCCACTGTCAGCCAGGAGGTGGCTGGGCCCACTGTCAGCCAGAAGGTGGCTGGGCCCAGTGGCAGACAGGAGGTGGCCGGCCCGAGTAGCAGCACAAGATCGCAGGTGCCTCCCATCCGCCTTCCTAAAAGAAGCAGGAGGGACAGGAGCACAAGTGAGGCAGCAATGGCCCTTATTAGAGAGGCACATGCCACCCTCCAGGAGCCCACATCCCCTGAAGAGGCCATTGCCGGCCTAGTTGAGGCCAAGTTCAAGGTGATGAGCATGGAGCAACGCCTCCTATGCGAGCCCCTGCTCATCACCTTGCTGAACAAGGGGGTGATGGAGAGAATTACCCCCAATACGGCCATATGTGAGGTCGCCCAGCTTTTCCAACCTCAACCTCCTCCTCCTCCTCCACCTTCTTCTTCTCCGCCACCCCCTTCTCCTCCACCTCCTTCTCCTCCTCCTGACAGGAGTACCCCTCTAGTGGCCCAGCCTCCAGCCACACGCAGAAGGAAGGCTGCAGAGAAGGCTTCAGGGAAGGCTGCCAAGAAGACCAGGAAGTGATGGCCTTGCTTCATTGTGGTCTGACAGAAGGCAGCCTGTTGTAGTACCACAGACTTGGGACATGTATATCACCTGCTGCTGTTCCTGACCTCTGGGCGGCCAGCATCAGATTGTGCTCACAACTTTTGTGCTTCTCAAGCTCCCAATTTTAGTGTCCACACAGGGTTGATGTGTGCTCTGGGGTCCCATGGATGCACAAATGGCAGCAGGTTCTCCAGCGCTGCCTTCTATTTATTTTATTCTATACCAGAATAAATGTTTTTTTTTTCAAGTTCATACTTGACTATGTGTTTTTATAATAATTATTTATTTACCTTTGGAGAAGGCAGATACATTTGAACCAAAAAAAGAAAAGGGACAGATAACACAAAAAAATATCATTAAGCCCACGTTCACACTGGGGCTGTGGGAGTGAAGCCTGCGAGTTCAGCTGAACTTGCACGATTTCACTCCCGCTGGCAGTCCCGATTTCGGCCGCGATTTCAAAGACATCTGAAACAGATGTCAATGTAAATCGCGGCTGAAATCGCAAAAAGTAGTACAAAAACGACTTTTTGTGATCGGTGCAGCGCCGCAGATGCGGCGTCGCACCGATTAGGACAGTGCCATTGGCCGCAATTTGCGGCAAATTTCGCAGATTTGACATGCGATTTGACATGTCAAATCGCATGTCAAATCGCACCAGTGTGAACAAGGGCTAAAGGTGTTATAAAAAAAAAATTAGGGTGTAAACTTGACACAACAAAAATAAAAAATAAAATCATGGAGATCACTATCAAAAAAAAGACAAATTAAAATGAACATCTGTCTAAAAAATTTTAAACATAAAAATATTCAGAAGACCTTGCACGATATAATACAGCTAAATCTTCTTAAGATCAGCATGAAAAAGGTTTAAAATAGATAGTCAGAACTCTGTGTGAATATCAGCAGCAAAACAAGTTCATTAGTTTTCATTATTGTAACATTCTAAAGAAGATTTAAATGCACAACATTTAAACAATGCAATAATTTACAGCGGGATGAATGTGCTATCTCCATTATGAAGGCTTGTTTTACCAGAAGATGCGCTCCCGTCTCATACTTGATTCTGAGCATGCACGCTTTTTGAAGAGTCGTAAAAGCATACACACAAACCATTTTCTCGTCGCAAAACAGGCCGACGAGAAACACGACGAGAAAATCTAGAATCCGGACGAGAAAAAAGAGAGCAGGTTCTCTATCTTTCTCGTCGAGATTCACGGCAGTTTTCTCGTCGTAAAACCATACACACGAACGGTTTTCTCGACAATAAAGCTCTCTCTGCACTTTTCTTATCGGTTTTGGACGAGAAACTCGGTTGTGTGTACGAGGCTTAACTGTGAAGAAACCTTTCCGTATTTGGAGGTGAAATCTCTTTTCCTCTAGACGTAAAGAGTGCCCCCTTGTCCTTTGTGTTGACCGTAAAGTGAATAACTCAACACCAAGTTCACTATATGGACCCCTTATATATTTGTACATGTTGATCATATCCCTCCTTAATCTCCTCTTCTCAAGAGTGAATAAAATCAGTTCCTCTAATCTTTCCTCATAGCTGAGCTCCTCCATGCCTCTTATCAGTTTGGTTGCCCTTCTCTGCACTTTTTCCAGTTCCCCAATATCCTTTTTGAGAACTGGGGCCCAAAACTGAACTGCATATTCCAGATGAGGTCTTACTAATGATTTGTACAGGGGCAAAATTATATCTCTCTCTCTGGAGTCCATACCTCTCTTAATACAAAAAAGGGACTTTGCTCGCCTTGGAAACCGCAGTTTGGCATTGCATGCCATTATTGAGCTTATGATCTACCAAAACCCCCAGATCCTTCTCCACTACGTATCCCCCCACTTGTACTTCCCCTAGTATGTATGATGCATGCATATTCTTAGCCAAGTGCATAACTTTACATTTATCAACATTAAACCTCATCTGCCACATAGTCGCCCAATTAGACAGAGCATTGAGGTTGGCTTGTAAATTGGAGACATCCTGTAAGGACGTTATTCCACTGCATAGCTTGGTGTCATCTGCAAAGACAGAAATGTTACTTTTGATCTCAGACCCAATATCATTTATAAAGATATTAAAAAGTAAGGGTCCCAACACTGAACCTTGGTGTACACCACTGATAACCTTAGACCATTCAGAGTAAGAATCTTTAACCACTACTCTGAATTCTGTCTTTTAGACAGTTTTCTATCCATTTACAAACTGATATTTCCAATCCTGTAGACTTTACCTTACACTTTAGCCGTGTGTGCGGACCTATAGCGAACGCTTTTGCAAAATCCAAGTATACCACGTCCACCGCCACCCCTCTGTCCAAGGTTTTACTTACCTCTTCATAAAAAGAAATCAGGTTTGTCTGACAACTTCTGTCTTTCATGAATCCATGCTGTCTGTTGCTTAAAATATTTTTTTCCAGCAAGAACTCATCTATGTGGTCTTTTATTAATCTCTCCAGTATCTTCCTAACTGTAGAAGTTAAACTAACAGGTCTGAAGTAACTTGGTAAAGACTTTGTTCCCTTTTTAAATATAGGCACCACATTGGCCCTGCGCCAATCCAGTGGTACTTGTCACAGATCAGCTGCGGAGCTGATCTGTGTCTTACCTTTACTGCTGTAGGTCGGCTGGCACCTGTTGTTCCACAGGTTGTGTTCAGCTCTGGCTGCACTCTGCAGCTATGGGTGTCGCCGGCTTCACCTGATGCTTAATATATCCTTCCTTCCTGCTATTTCCTGTCCAGCCCCCCACGTGCTTCGCTTTTAAAATTCCACTCAGACCAGTTTCTGGTTGCTTGAGCAACACTTGTTCCTGAGCACCCTTCCTGTAACCTGCTTACCTGACTTCTCGTGAACTGATCTCCTGTGTACCGAATCGGCTAGTTCTCCTGATTACCTTGTCTGCAGCCCATCCTGACCTTGGCTTGCTATACAGCTTTCCTTTGCTTCATCCATCCATCCATTCGGGTCTGACAGTGTCTTCTGGTACTCTCCTCGCAAGCAGGGTGAACCTGGGGGTCGTGACCTGGGGTCAGCACGCAGCTAAGCCCAAACCCTCATGAGGGGGTCCCTGGCAAAATACTGGCTGGCCCTTAGATTCCACGCCCTGGAGGATCCCGTGTCACCTGCTCGCCTGTGGGCTCACATCAGTACCATTGTGACAGTTTGCTCAAGCCATGAGCTCCTCAGAGAGTCGGCCACTGACTGAGGACCAAATGCAACATCTAGTTCAGAGACTTAACTCCCAGCAAGCAAATCAAGAGCAAATAATGCTGTTTCTACAGGATCTTGCCACCCGCCTGGATCGCCTGGAAGTCGCTGCAACTTCAGCTTCTTTGGCTCCTGCTTCTGCCTCATCTGCTCCCTTACCTGCCTCACCTGGCAATCCCTGCTTGCATCTGCCACCACCACCTCATTTTCTGGTGACCCTAAGGCTTGTCGTGGCTTCGTTAATCAGTGTTCCATCCACTTTGAACTTTTCAGTCACCATTTTCCAACTGATCGCACCAAGGTCGCATATATCATCTCTCTCCTTTCTGGTGATGCCCTAGCTTGGGCCTCCCCACTTTTTGAAGAATTCCCATTTCTGTTCTGTGCCCATTGATGCCAATATTCTCTCCCAGTCTAATCCTGGAGAGCAGCCCTCATCCTTGGAAAAAGTTCTCTCTTGAAATTAGGTGTTTTTATCTTTCCCGTATGTGATTTTTGCTTACAGCTAATATCAAATGAAATCATGTTATGGTCACCCAGGTGTTCCTTTATCTGAACATTAGTAATAAGCTCTGCATGGTTTGTGATTACCAGGTCCAACAGAGCATCATTCCTAGTTGGGGCCTCAATTACCTGGACCATAACATTTTCCTGTAAAAGGTTTATATATTTTTGCCCTTTAACTGTCCCAGCAGTGCCATTACTCCAGTCAATTTCTGGGTAGTTAGAATCCCCCATTATTATCACCATCCCAGCCCTTGAAGCCCTTTCCATCTGTGCAAGGAGCTGAGTCTCCACCCCCTAATTAACATTGGGTGGTCTATAACAAACTCCAATGATTAACTTTGAATTACGCACATCTGTATGCAGTTCCACCCATAATGCTTCACACTCATCACACTCTCCATCCACCAGGTCCTCTTTCACACTCGCTTTGAGATCACTTCTCACATAGAGACAGACCCCTCCACCTTTTCTTTTTACCCTGTCTTTCCGAAAGAGTGCATAGCCAGGAATATTAATAGCCCAGTCATGTGAGGAATGAAGCCAAGTTTCAGCAATACCGATTACATCATAGCTCTCCTGATGCACCAGAGCTTCCAACTCACCTATTTTGCTTGGCAGACTTTTGGCATTGGTGAACAAACACTTTAATGCATTAATATATTTTGGCCGGTCACATACTATCCTCTTGGGTGTTCCGAGATTGGAACTAGGACTTGCTACTATACTTACCTTGGGTTTATGTGCTTTGGTTACCCTACCACTAATGCCCCTAATACTACCCTCTGGAATATGTTCCACGCTGACTATTTCTATCTCTGGACCCTCCCCCCGTCGCCTAGTTTAAAAACCCCTTTAACTTTTTGGCCATCCTCATTCCCAGCTGATCTGCACCCTCCTCATTTAGGTGCAGTCCGTCCCTTCTATAGTACTGGTTATCGACTGAGAAGTCGGCCCAGTCCTCCAGGAACCCAAACCCCTCCTTACTACACTAGCTCTTCAGCCACTTGTTTACTTCCCTAATCTCCCTCTGCCTTTCTGGTGTGGCTCGATGTACCGGTAGTATTCCTGAGAATACTACCTTGGAGGTCCTTTTCCTCAACTTAGCTCCCAAGTCCCTAAAATCGTTCTTTAGGACACTCCATCTGCCTCTGACTTTGTCATTGGTGCTAACGTGCACCATGACAGCTAGGTCTTCCCCAGCCCCTCCCAGTAATCTGTCCACCAGATACGTGATATGCCGAACCCAAGCGCCCGGTAGACAACATACAGTTCGGCGCTTCAGGTCTTTGTTACAGATTGGCCTCTCTGTCCTTCTAAGAATTGAGTCCCCTACCACCAGAATCTGTCTTTCCCCAGATTCAGAACCTGGGCTTCCAGGAAAACAATGTGCTTACATTTTGCACAGCAGTAATCGCCCTTGATCAGATGATCAAGGAACGCATACATGCCACAATATGTACACTGAGTCACCTCTCCACACCCGCCGGGCATCGTACCTATTAATTTAATGAGGATTAGAGATAATACCCTGTCCAAATTACCTAACAACTAGCTTCCTGACACTAATACTCAACAAGACAATACACAGGTACTCAACAAGACAATACACAGATACTAGCAGACCTACATGCACTCGCAGACCAGTGGACCTACGTGCACTAGCAGACCAGCGTGCACTCGCAGACCAGCAGACCTACGTGCACTCGCAGACCAGTGTGCACTCGCAGACCAATGGACCTGCGAGCACTCGCAGACCAACGGACCTGCGTACACTCGCAGACCTGCGTGCACTTGCAGACCAACGGACCTACGTGCACTCGCAGACCAGTGTGCACTCGCAGACCAACGGACCTGCGTGCACTCGCAGACCAACGCACCTGCGTGCACTCGCAGACCAACGCACCTGCATGCACTCGCAGACCTGCGTGCACTCGCAGACACACAGACCTGCGTGCACTCGCAGACCAGCGTGCACTCGTAGACCAACGGACCTGCGTGCACTCGCAGACCAACGGACCTGCGTGCACTCGCAGACCAACGGGCCTGCGTGCACTCGCAGACCAACGGACCTGCGTGCACTCGTAGACCAGCGTGCACTCGCAGACCAACGGACCTGCGTGCACTCGCAGATCAACGTGCATTCGCAGACCAGCGCGCACTTGCAGACCAACGGACTTGCGTGCACACGCACTAGTCTCCACTATGAGAGTAAGAACTATCTCGGTACCAATGGGACAATATACAAGTTATGAATAAAAAAATGTATTTCCTTTTACATATAAAAAGAGAGACAAAACATAGTTTTCAATTAAAGACACAACAACATATAAAATCAAGGGGTGTCTATGTAGTTATGTAGATACTTAATGTGCTCCAAGATTGACAAGAGTATGGTAGGTTCTCACAGGACATGTGGTCCTCTACATGTTTTGCGGTCTATGACCACTTCATCAAGAGGATATCTACAATAGAAGTAACAAATTATACAAAACAATTACAAAAAGGATCATTGTCTATAAATGTTGTGAAATCACACACATATACATATTAAGTATAAAGTATTTTTGATAACATAGGGAGGAGAACAAAAGGGATGGATGCACAGAGAAAAAGGGGGGGGGGAGTCTAGGGTTCAATGGTAGTCCAGTTATTGCTGTATAAAGAAATATACACCCACCTGAGACAGCGGAGCGAATAAGTATATGTCCAAGGGGGGGAAAAAAGGATAAGGAAAGTTTGTATAGTTGGTTCCAAGTATACGCATGCCCCCTTAGTAATCCAGAGTGGAGAAAAGGCTGGCTGATAATATCACCAAAAAAGAAGCAAGATGTATTAGCGCTGTTGCTGAACCATCAATGCGGATCTACAGATACAAATATAAAAGGGTATGTAGCGGTACCCCCATGGGCCTGCTGATTGACTCTATACCCCACTGGCCACCCCGACTCTGCAGACCCTCTTATACCTCACCTTGGGTTCCATTGTCAAATACCACGTTAATAATGAGAAACTCAGACAAAATCACTGAACCACTCAAGAATGTTTACTACGGTAAAGAATAACAAAATAAAATGGTATGGTTAAACAATGAATGAACACAGGTTATGATTGACAGAGGTATTTCTCAGGGCAATTATATCATACATTTGTACCCAATAACAACCTTATTGGGGTATAGGTGAACAGGTGCACAGGGAGATAGATCTTCAATACTTTTAACACATGTATTGAATACCTTCCCACTGAGGCCTCAGCATGCAAATCAATGCACAAAGAGAATGCACAAACAGTGAATACAGTAATACAATGCATGTTCTAACTATATTTTCACTAAATGGCTCCCGCTAGGTTGCAGTTCAGAGCAATTCTCCAACCAATGTAGAGCAGCAAAGCTTTGTAGATGAATAAAGTGGTAAATGTTCCTTAATTTCTGGTTGCCTTCAGCTAGCCTTAGATTATATTGCAGTGTTGACGTGTGTATTTACTTGTAATCCAAGAGAAACAAAAGGGCAATAACTGTAGAATAAGATGCTATTGATTGCTTAGCTGAAAAACTGTTCCCACTTGTAAATTCCTTCTTATGTGTGAGTAATACAGTACTGACCTTACAGCACAGGGGAGAAAAGCAAGGCCCCAAAGTCTGGTTGTAAGGTGCTCAGGTGCAGCAGATCCACAGCCAAGGAACTACAAGTCTCACCAGAAGTCTGTAGGAAAGAAACTCACTCAGCAATACTGCAGTCACTACTTGGATGGGCAGGTGCCCCTTCACCACTGTGGGTCCCAGCCGTCTGGTAGACTCCGTCCGGAATCTCCTTCTGGTGCTTCTGTCAGTGAAGATGCTGCTACTCCCGATGGGCAGGAAAGCAGATAGCTTCAAATGCTCTGAAGTGCAGGCCGATCCACCTGCTCGACCAGCAGGGCTGTCCATAAAGCTCCCTCTGGGACGGGCGATCCGGCTCTCCGTTGTAGGCCACAGTCTCTCACTCCTGGTCACATACACAGACCTCCTGCTGGCAGTTAAATGGCGTTCAGAGAGGCCAAAAGCAGGCAACGCCTGTCCTTTTATCTCTCTTCCTAGCAGGCTGTTCTGTGACTTGGCATTGTGGGTCCTGTATTCCCAAACTGATTAAAACAACATGAGTCACTTCCTCATCCAAACTATATATCCCACAATGCACGGCTGTTTGCTTCTTAAACAGAAGGAAAAATCCTGACAGAGTTCAGCGTCACTAGAGGGAGCCAAACCCTTACTTAAGAAACAATAAACTACTCAACATAATAACTTTAGTAGCAACCCCTGGGCTACACACTCCCCCACTTAAAATCTTTGGTCCCCAAAGACAGGGAGGAACCCTTCCCACTTGCTGAAAAAAAGGCAGGAATAAAGTATTAATGACTTATTTCAACATTAACCACAATCTAGGTCTAACAGATACTGACACAATTCTGGGTTCCTTAAGAACCATCTGTACACATTTTCAGTCAGCTCATACTCAGTCTTAGAACAGGCCAGTGCAATTGCCGTGTCCCACCCATGGGTGTCAGAGGTTAGAGCAGAGTCGCCCCCCACCCAATTGACAGTAGGGGGTGGAGCATCAGGAGCTGTCCTGCTAATGGTATGGATAAGTTCCTCTGAGCTCTCTCCCAGTTTGTCATACCTGAGTCTCTTGGGAGGATGCCCACTTCGTCTCAGCCATACCGGAGAGTAGGTTCCAGCTGTCTGTGTAGAGTCCCCTGCTGTTTCATTAGTATGGTTGGGACTATCGAGCTCCCTTAAAGAATGCCCTTCTTCAGGTTCAGGGCTCAACATAGAACATGGAACCCAATTCCCTTCGGAAAGAAGAGAGGGACTCTCTTGATGCTCTGTTTCCGTCCCTCCTGAATTGAGGCCTTCAACTTCAATAGTGCTGGTTGATCTAGGAACGAATAATGGTTCACTAAAAAAGTCTATCAAGTCTCTGGCTCAGGGACAATTCTTTCTGTGTTGATTTTCCTCACATCCTTAAAGGGTGGTAGCGACTCCAGCTCTGGTCCAAGGGACCGACGTACCGTCTTAGTTGTTTCTTTAGGCTGTATAGGTGCCATCTTAGCTGGCTCCTTTGACTGCGGTGGCAACACTTTAATAACATCCAGAGTTTCATTAATTCTTTTCAAAGGGCTATTCACTGAGCTGTCTTCGGCAGACCACCACCAAAAAGGCACACCCACTATCTCATCATCCTCTTCCTCCTCAATCCTCCTATCTCCTGATGAAGACACTGAACTGGAAGAAGACACTGGACTGGAAAACGCATAATCTTCTCCAAACTCTTCTTCATCTTCATCCATCATGTCCACTGTGGCAGAGATTTTATTTTGTGAGTGTGTCCGAGGTGGAGTTGGCTTTGGAGGGGGCTGTAGAGGAACCTGAGGCACTCTTATTGCACCTGATATTGGTAGCAGGTGATTTCTGTGCCACATCTTCAAAGGTCCTTTTTCCCTATCAGGTCTGATCTGATACACAGGTAAACCAGGAAGTTGTTTGCACACAACATAGGGATGTGGCCTCCATCGATCTGCCAGCTTATGTTTTCCTGGCACCCCTAAGTTTTTCAGTAACACTCGGTCACCTGGTTGCAAGTCCTGTATCTTTACTTTTAGTTCAAAGTTTTGTTTGTTCCGGGACTTTCTGATGGTAGCATGTTCTATAGCTTTCTCATAGGCTTGTCGTAAGTTCTTTCGCAATCTGTCCACATATTCCTTGTGTGACACCAAAGGAGTGTTGTCAACTGAAGTGCCAAAAGCCAGGTCAGCAGGAAGATGGGCTTCTCTTCCGAACATAAGTCGGTATGGGGAATAGCCAGTGGCATCACTCTCCGTGCTATTATAGGCATGTACCAGTGCGGATATATGGTTACCCCAATGCTGTTTCTTCTCTGGTGACAAAGTCCCCAACATGTTTAGCAAGATCCGGTTGAATCATTCAGGTTGGGCATCTCCTTGAGGGTGATACTGTGTGGTACGAGACTTCTTGATACCCAACAAGGCACATAGCTGGTGGATTAGTCGTCTCTCAAAGTCTCTTCCTTGATCTGAATGGATCCGTACCGGTAACCCAT
The DNA here is from genome assembly GCA_029206835.1 of Rana muscosa. Taxonomy (NCBI): domain Eukaryota; kingdom Metazoa; phylum Chordata; class Amphibia; order Anura; family Ranidae; genus Rana; species Rana muscosa. The sequence continues at coordinate 1,217,073,225 of CM055122.1, forward strand.
AGTGCACGAAAAACTTTTCCATGAGCACTTTAGCCACCATGCTGGCCTTCTGATCCTTAGCAGGGTAAGCTTGTGCATAGTGGGTAAAGTGATCGGTCACAACCAAGATGCTATTTCTTCCACCTGTATCGGGTTCCAGTCATAGAAAGTCAATGCAAACCAGATCTAGCGGCTCCAGCTTCTGTGGGTCGATAGCAACTCCTCCTGCAGAGACAACATGGCCCAAGTAGGTAACTGATGTTCTATAGAATTGGCATTTTTCCAGTGACAACTTCAGGCCTTCTTCATGAAGGCGAGAAAGTACCTTCTCTAGCTGACTCTCGTGCTCTTCAAGTGTCCTTCTGTTAGAAAAGGGTACTCACCGAGGCCAAGATGCAGAGAGCGTCTCACTTTTGCGACTAAGCGCACTCCACCCCCTGGAGATGGGACAGAGGGTGGATGGTACAAATAGGGACCAGCTACCGATAGGCTGAGCAGGACTTGCGAGAAGATCTCAGAAGACAGGTGCAGGAACTGGTGGAGAACAGAACTCAGCTGGTATGGTGGTGCAAAAGTCCAGGACCGGCCCGAGGGTCAAACACCCAAAAGGAGGAAAGTTCAACGGCAAGCAGAGGGTTAGGTACTGGAGACTATCCGGGTCACAGGCTGGAAGGTCAGGTGCAGGAGGCTGGCAGCAAACTCTGGGTCACAAGCAGGGGGTCAAACACAGGAGATAGCAGCGAAGTCCAATAAGCAAAGCCGAGGGTCAGGTAAGGAGAGATCAGAGTAGTCCAAAGGCAATCCGGGTCACAGCAGTAAATAAGGCAGGAAACAGGAACTCAGAATTACAGGAAGCTGAAGACAAAACAGCAATTTGCTTGGAGATTTGCTCAGCCTATATAGGCAGCCAGGATGTCATGTGACACACTGAATCAGATTGAGGCTGTTTACTTCCTGACAGGTAGCCAGGATGTCATGTGACACGCTGCACGGATTGAAGTTATTTATTTCCCTGACACCTTCCAAACACGATGATGTCATCCAAATACACCAACACCTCTACGAGATTCATGTCCCCCACTGTTTTTTCCATCAAGCGCTGAAAGGTTGCAGAGGCCCCCGACAGACCCTGGGGCATTCTACTGAACTCATAGAATCCCAACAGGCAAATGAATGCTGTCTTCTCATGGTCTTCTGGGTGCATAGGAATTTGATAATACCCACTCTTCAGGTCAAGTATACTAAACACCTTGGCTCCAGTAAGGCACTGCAGGGCATCTTCTATGTGAGCTGTGGTGTACTGGTCCGGGATGGTGCGCCGGTTCAGAGTCCGGTAGTCGATGCACATGCGGAGTGACCCATTTTTCTTCCTTACTACTATGATGGGGATGCATAGGGGCTCTGAGACTCCTGAATAACTCACGACCTTTTCAACTCAACTAGTTGCTCCCATAAGTCTTCTAGGTAACTAAGAGGTATTCTCCTGGTCCGTTCATGAAAGGGTCTATCTTCCTGAAGTCAGATCTTATTTTGGGCACTTCTTGCACATTCCACATCAAAGTCGTCTCTGGAGAACAACTTCTCCTATCTCATCAATTGGGACCTCATCCTCTTCTGCACATCGCTGGACCTCTGCACATCGCTGGAATTCCGCTTGAAGGTGCTGGCTATTCTTCAGATCTTTAGTTTCTTCAGGGAATAGCTGCACTCACCTGCCCCACCAGTATACGAGCTCCCAACTTAACAGGCTGATCCATCACATTCCTCAAGCTGATAGGCACCCTTCTTCCTGTTCTTAACAGGTCCCTAGTAGGGACTAATTCAGGGACCATTTCTAGCCCAGCCACTCGGGCCTGCTCGTCCGTCTCCAGCACCACAAAAGGACTGGGATGATCCCAAGTCAGATTGATGGTGGCCTTCACATGAGCAACCTCCCCCGGCTGTAGCACGTTCTCTTTGTTCTCCAATCTCCACAACCGTCCCACTCCTCCTTCAGGGGCCCTCTTCTCTCCAGCCACTCTCCGGCAAGCCTTCAGTAACTGGGGATGGATTGGGATCTTGGTGGATCCATCTTCAGTCAGTACTGACGATAGCAGTCCTCTTATTAGATCTGCATTGGTTCCTACCAGTATTGAGTTTCGTCCTGCGCCAGGTGGCCTAGGACACACAACCGCCAGGGCATCGAAAGCTTCCTCTTTCCCGAAGGCTGCTGGCCCGAAGGATAACCGGATAGGGATGTAGTCATCATAAGGGCATTTAGCAGTTCCAGATCCCCAGATCTCTAATTCTTCCAGCTTGCGTAGGGGGATGTGGCTCAAGTGTTTATCATAAAAGTCTTGATATAGCAGTGTAACTTGAGCCCCAGTATCTAATAGAGCTCTGGTGTACACACCTTCTATTTGCACAGGCACAATCAGGGACGGCCACACTAGCTTCTCCGGAAGACCAGTAGCATTGTCTTGAGTGTGATTAAGTCTACAGGCTTTCTTCTTCTTGAGTGTACTATGTGGGGGCCTAAAAGTGACCCTAGGTGGTGTTGTCAGACCACTTTTGATTGGACTAGGCTGACAAAGGTTTTTAGGGGTGTTCTGATAGGACCCAATCATGGCTCTAGATGGTGTTGCCAGACCACTTCCGATCAGACTAGGCTGCTTAGGGGTGTTCTGATAGGACCCAATTATGGCCCTAGGTGACAGTAAAGCATTGACCCTCTGCGCCTGGCTCCGCGACCCCGGTGCTTGGTTACTAGGGATGAGCCGAACACCTCCCAGTTCAATTCGCATCCAGAACATGCGAACGGACTGAAAGTTTGCGCAAACTTTCGAACACCGTTAAAGTCGGGACTCGAACGTGAGAAATCAAAAGTGCGAATTTTAAAGGCTAATATGCAAGTTATTCTCATAAAAAGTGTTTGGAGACCCGGGTCCTGCCCCAGGAGAAATGTATCAATGCAAAAATGTTTTAAAAACGGCCGTTTTTTCGGGAGCAGTGATTTTAACCACTTGACAACTGGGCACTTAAACCCCCTTCCTAACCAGACGAATTTTCAGCTTTCGGTGGTCTCACATTTTGAATGACAATTACTCAGTCATACAACACTGTACCCATATGAAATTTTTGTCCTTTTTTTCACACAAATAGAGCTTTCTTTTGGTGGTATTTAATCACTGTTGGGTTTTTTATTTTTTGCGCTATAAGAGAAAAAAGACTGAAAATTTTGTAAAAAAATGAATTTTTCTTTGTTTCCGTTATAAAATTTTGCAAATTAGTATTTTTTCTTCATACATTTTGGCCAAAATTTATACTGCTACATATCTTTGGTAAAAATAAGTACAAATTGGTGCATATTTTTTGGTCTTTGTGAAAGTTATAGAGTCCACAAGCTATGGTGCCAATATCTGAAAATTGATCACACCTGAAGTACTGACGGCCTATCTCATTTCTTGAGACCCTAACATGCCAGAAAAGTACAAATACCCCCCAAATTACCCCTTTTTGGAAAGAAGACATTCCAAGGTATTTAGAAAGAGTCATTGTGAGTTTTTTGAAGTTGTCATTTCTTCCCACAATTCTTTGCAAAAATCAAGATTTTTTTTTCTTTTTTTTTTTTTCCCACAAAATTGTCATATTAGCAGGTTATTTCTCACACACAGCATATGCATACCACAAATTACACCCCAAAACACATTCTGCTATTCCTCCCGAGTATGGCGATACCACATGTGTGAGACTTTTACACAGCGTGGCCACATACAGAGGCCCAACATGCAGGGAGCACCATCAGGCGTTCTGGAGAACCCAGGCCAATTCTGACATTTCTCTCCTACATGTAAAAATCATAATTTGTTTGCTAGAAAATTACATAGAACCCCAAAACATTATATATGTTTTTTTAGCAAAGACCTCAAAGAATATAATGGTGGTCATTGCAACTTTTTATCTTGCACGGTATTTGCGCAGAATTTTTCTAACGCGTTTTTTACGGAAAAAAACTGTTTTGTGCCTAAAAGAAAAAAAAACAGTAAAGTTAGCCCAATGTTTTTGCATAATGTGAAAGATGAAGTTACGCCGAGTAAATAGATACCTAACATGTCACCCTTCAAAATTGCACACGCTCGTGGAATGGCGCCAAACTTCGCTACTTAAAAATCCCCATAGGCAACGCTTTAAATATTTTTACTGGTTACATGTTTTGAGTTACAGAGGAGGTCTAGGGCCAAAATTATTGCTCTCGCTCTAACGTTCGCAACGATACCTCACATGTGTGGTTTGAACACCGTTTTCATATGTGGGCGGGGCTTACGTATGCATTCACTTCTGCATGCGAGCTTGCAGGGGCAGGGGCGCTTTAAAAAAAATATATATATTTTATTGTTCATTTTACTTTATTTATTTTAGTTTGACATGTTTTTCCGCCCCAAATTTTTTTTTGATCACTTTTATTCCTATTACAAGGAATGTAAACATCCCTTGTAATAGGAATATGGCATGACAGGTCCTCTTTACAGTGAGATATGGGGTCAATAAGACCCCACATCTCACCTCTAGGCTGGGAAGCCTGAAAAAACAACAACAAAAAAAACAATCCTGGCTTTGATCGTAGCGGTGAGTCGGTAGAAGCACCGGAGGGCAGCGGGAGGGGAGGGCACCCCCTCTCACCTTCCGTAAGAGCGATCAAGCGGTGGAACAGCCACTATGATCATTCTTATGGTGCAGGGAATCGCCAGCTGAAAAAGCGAATATCTGAATGATGCCTGTAGCTGCTCCCATCATTCAGATATCTCCGCACAAATTCAAGGACGTCATATGACGGCCGGCGGGCGGGAAGTGGTTATTGCAGAGTATTGCCGGGTATTGCGGAGTATTGCCGGGTATTGAGGAGTATTGCCGGGTATTGAGGAGTATTGCCGGGTATTGAGGAGTATTGCCGGGTATTGCCGAGTATTGCCGAGTATTGCGGGGTATTGCCGGGTATTGCGGAGTATTGCCGGGTATTGCCGGGTATTGTGGGGTATTGCCGGGTATTGCGGAGTATTGCCGGGTATTGCGGAGTATTGAGGAGTATTGCAGGGTATTGCGGAGTATTGCAGGGTATTGAGGAGTATTGCAGGGTATTGAGGAGTATTGCAGGGTATTGTGGAGTATTGCAGGGTATTGTGGAGTATTGCCGGGTATTGTGGAGTATTGCCGGGTATTGTGGAGTATTGCAGGGTATTGAGGAGTATTGCGGAGTATGGCAGGGTATTGCGGAATATGGCAGAGTATTGCACAGTATGGGCAGAGTATGGGCAGGGTATTGCACAGTATGGGCAGGGTATTGCACAGGGTATTGCACAGGGTATTGCACAGGGTATTGCAGAGTATGGGCAGAGTATTGCACAGGGTATTGCAGAGTATTGCACAGGGTATTGCAGAGTATTGCACAGGGTATTGCAGAGTATTGGCAGGGTGTATTGCAGAGTATTGGCAGGGTGTATTGCAGAGTATTGCACAGGGTATTGCAGAGTATTGCACAGGGTATTGCAGAGTATTGCACAGGGTATTGCAGAGTATTGCACAGGGTGCATTGCAGAGTATTGGCAGAGTATTGCACAGGGATGGCTGAGCAGGGATGGATGGATGGCTGGATCTGTGACTGCAATTGTCACAGATCCAGCCCACAGCTGACATGGGGGAGGGAGCGGACATGATCCGCTCCCTCCCCTCTCCTCTCACACTGTACCGATCGGTACAGAGAGGGGAGGGAGGAACCGGAGTCATCACATGACGCCGGTCTGTTTACAAGTGATCGCTCCGTCATTTGACCGAGCGACCACGTGGTAAACAGCCGCGATTAGCGGCCATCTACCGTGATCCGTGATGCGCCGGGTCTTCCGGACCCGGCGGTCACGGACATATCCTGGAGCGCGCCCCAGGGGGCGCGCGGGAGCAAGATTCTGTGAGGACGTCCCTGGGACGTCCACTCAGGATAACTCGACCGCGCTGTGGACGTCTTTTGTACATGGCGCGGTCGGGAAGTGGTTAAAGATGTTTAGTGAAAGTGAAAAAATAAAAATGAAATATTCCTTTAAATATCATGCCTGGGGGGTGTCTATAGTATGCCTGTAAAGTGGCACATGTTTCCTGTGTTTAGAACTGTCCATGACATTTCTAAAGGAATAAAAGTAATTTAAAACTGCTTGCAGCTTTAATGTAATGTCTGGTCCTGGCAATATGGATGAAAATCATTGAGAAAAACTGCATGGGTACCCCACCCCCAGCCCATTACCAGCCCCTTTGGGTCTTGAATGGATATTAAGGGGAACCCCACACCCAAATTAAGTATACAGGCGGTGCAAACAAGACAGGGACTGTAGGTTTGTTCTTAAGTAGAATCTGTTTGTAATTTGGAACAGGTACATTTTTTAAGTGTAGCTCCAGCCAAAAAATCTATTTTTAAGCTCTTTTGAAAACTTAGGGAAGGGTTATCACCCCTGTAACATTTGTTTTGCTGGCTGTGCCCCTGTTCAGAAGATTTCACCTCACTTTCTGTCCCAATGACAACTGGATTTTGAAAATTTGGGGTTATTAGGGAGACAAGGATTGGTGATAAAGCATCAGTGGAGACACCTTTTTCCCATATTAACTCTACAGTAGAGAATTTCCCTTCCTAGGAGTAGATTTCCTCTCACTTCCTGTTGTCTCCCTCCGTTTGTAAGTAAGAGTCGTTTGTAAGTCAGATGTTTGAAAGTAGGGGCCTGCCCTATATACTCTGCAGAAATTTGGGCCTTAGGTGTTGGTGTTGCCACAACACTGTAAGCCCTCACAGTTACTCTTGATGGGCGCAGGAACGGGCCCTGCTGTGAAATATTAGATCAAGAATTGTAATTACATGCCCCTGTTGAACAGGGTCAGAAAAATTGGGCCTTGGGCACTGGTGCTAGTGCCACAACACTGCAACCCCTCACAGATACTGTAGTTGGAGCGCAGGAATGAGCCCTGCTGCAAAGTATTACAGCAACAATTGTAATTACACGCCCCTGTTAAACAAGGGCAGAAAAATTGGGCCTTAGGCACTGGTGTTGGTGCCCAAAACCAAAAATGTTCTTACAAGCTATCAACGTGAACATTAAAGAGGAAGAGGATAGTCACTCAGCAAAACAGGATAGTCACTCAGCATCAGCATAGGCAGTCTTGAAGGGATTTCACATTCATAAAAAAAAAAAATATTCGGTTACATCAGCATCAGGTGCTTGGTAGCTGGTGATCCAAGACTGATTCATTTTTATGAAGATGAGTCGATCGACCGAGTCGGTGGACAGGCGCACCCTGTGATCGGTTACAAAGCCTTCAGCAGCACTGAATGTGCGTTCCGAAAGAACGCTGAATGCAGGACAGGCCAGTAGCTCAATTGCATACTGTGCAAGCTCTGGCCAGTGATCCATCCTCAAGACCTAGTAACCCAGAGGATTTTCGGTGGGAAAGGTGTCCAAGTTTGATCTTGCCCCTAGATATTCCTGCACCATGTAAATCAGATGCTGGCAATGGTTGCTGGAACTGACCACACCTTGGGGCTGCGGACTAAAAAATTGTCTGAACGCATCGGTTAAACGTCACCTTCTCCACCGCTCCTTCTGTGACTGACTGAAGCCTCAGCAACACGTTGTCCAGGACCAGGAATTTTTAACCTCCCAGGCTCTGGAAACGCATTGCACAAACCTTTCTGCAAGGCCTTCAGAAGATGCTTCATCCTCTGTTCCCTCTGCGATGGCTGGATAAGGTCCGCAACCTTACCCTTGTAATCAAGGAGGGTTGCCAGCCAGTAATGATCCCTCTCCTTGATACCACGAATCCGAGGATCCTTTAGCAGGCTTTGCAGAATCAGGGAGGACATGCAGCGTAGGTTTGCTGAGGCATTCGGTCCGGAGTCCTCTGGGTCACTAAGGACGACATGATCCGCAGCCACCTCCTTCCGGCCACGTTCAAGTCCATGGGTTTCTGGGGACTGTAAATGATCCCTTGAAGACTGCTGCTGATGCTGAGTGCTAGGCTCCACCTCCATGCTGACACAATTCTCCTCGCCCTCTTCCTGTGTGATCGGCGGGCCCGCAGGAACATTGTCTGGATAAAGGGGGCCTTGAGAGGTAAGGAAGTCCTCCTCTTCCTCCCTCTGTTCTGCCTCAAGTGCCCTGTCCATTATTCCACACAGCGTGTGCTCCAACAGGAAGACAAGAGGGACAGTATCACTGATAAACGCACTGTCACTGCTCACCATCCTAGTGGTCTCCTCAAATGGTGACAGGACAGTGAATGCATCCCTGATCATGACCCACTGGCGTGGCAAAAAAAATCCAAGCTCCCCTGACCCTGTCCTGGTGCCATAGTCACACAGGTACTCATTGGTGGCCCTCTGCTGTGTGTGCAGCCGCTGCAGAATGGCCAACGTTGAGTTACATCTGGTGGGCATGTCACAGATTAGGCAGTTCTTGGGCAGGTTAAATTCCTTTTGGATGTCAGACAGCCGAGCACTGGCATTATATGACCGGCGGAAATGCACACAGACTTTGCTGGCCTGCCTCAGGAGATCCTGTTAGCTCGGGTACCTGCCCAAGAACCACTGCACCACCAAGTTAAGGACGTGAGCCAAACAGGGCACATGGGTCAGGTGTCCCTGTCGGAGGGCGGAGAGGAGGTTGGTGCCCTTGGTGCAAACCACCATTCCTGGCTGAAGCTGGCGTGGCGTCAACCACCTCTGAGCCTGCCCCTGCAGAGCTGACAAAATCTCTGCCCCAGTGTGGCTCCTGTCCCCAAAGCAGACCAACTCAAGCACCGCATGGCATCTTTTTGCCTGCGTGCTTGCATAGCCCCTTGAACGCCTATGGAGCACCGCTGGTTCAGAGGACAAATCAGCAGAGGAAGAGGCCATGGAGTAAGAATAAGAGGAGGGGGTGGAGGAGAGAGGTGTTTCAGAATAACTACTAGTAGCATTTTTGATGTGTGGTGGCAGAACAACCTCCAACACTACTGCACCCATCCTGCATCCTTCCCAACTGCCAGCAGAGTGCGCTGTGAAAGATAGGCAACGTCCCTGTCCATGGCTGCTGGACCATGAGTCAATGGTAATATGCACCTTATCGCTAACCACCGTGTCCAGCGAGGCCAAGACATTGCCTTCCACATGCCGGTAGAGAACAGGAATCGCCTTCTGTGCAAAAAAGTGGCGTTTGGGAAACTGCCACTGAGGTACCGCACATTCCACAAACTCACGGAAGGGGGCAGAGTCTACCTGCTGAAAAGGCAGCAGTTGGAGTGCTAGCAATTTAGCCAAGCTAGCATTCAACCGCTGGGCATGTGGATGGCTGGGAGCGAATTTCTTTCGCTGGTGTAACAACTGGGATAGGTAAATTTGCCTGCTACAAATCGGGCGTTGGTGTAGCGATAGCAGATTGCCCGCAAGTACTTGGCAGTGGCATACCTTATTCTACACCTTCATTCCTCTCAGTGCAGGTTTCTGAGAGGACTGAAGGTATAGTGGGGTTGGAGATCGCAGCTGATGAGGAGCAAGGAGAGGTCCGCTTTGTTCTTTGGTGTGGGTCTTTTATGTACGCTTGCCAACGGACTGCATGGCAGGTCGACATATGTCTGGTCAAGCATGTGGTGCCCAAGCGGCTGGTGTTTTGGCCACGCTTGATACACTTCAGACATATGTTGCAAATAGCAACGGTGCGATCTGCTGCACACGTGTCAAAAAAGGCCCACACCAAAGAACTTTTGGAAAAACGCGCAGAGTCAGCAGCGCCCTGCAAATGCGGAGCTCGGCTGTGTGATGCAGTCAGTTGGCTGCCCTTAAGCTGGCCCCTGGAGGTCATCCTGCCTCGTTGGAGATGTGCATCCTCCTCCTCCTCTCTCCTATCAGGCACCCACGTAGAGTCAGTGACCTCATCATCCCCTTCCTCCACGTCACTGGAGCAAACCTGGCAGTATGCTGCAGCTGGGGGAACATGACTGCCAGTTTGTTGTCCTTCTTGGGCTCCCCCTCTCTCTGGGCTCACGTTACTGCCTTCCTCAAGCTGGGTACCATCATCGGAGCCTTCAAAATGCTGCGCATCCTCCTGCAGCATGTACCCGACACTGTGGTCGAACAGTTCGGGGGACTCCTCTGTGCATGATGGTGGGGCTAGGGAAGGAGTAACTGATGATGACCTTGAGCCGATGGAATAGGCTGCATTGGCAGCCAAGGAACTCTGAGCCTGGGTGACAGAGAATGAGGAGGATGAGGACGGCTTGGTCATCCACTCTACCAACTCTTCTGCATGTTGTGTCTCAACACGGCCAACTGCCGAAAAAAAGGACAAGCGTGCCCCACGGCCACATGCTGAGGATGCACCGTGTCCACGACCATGTTGCCTCTAGACACAGAGCCTGCTTGCCCTACTTAGTGTCCTGTGAGTGTCTGCCTCTCCTTGTTGGCCTTCCAGACAAATACTGTATTTGATGTATTGGAACAGGTACACAAGGAATGGCCTGCAGTCATGGGCATCCGCTCCATAGGGCAAGGGGGGTCAATTGCCCCCCCCGGAGACACACTATATTTATATGGAGTGAAGCGGAAATATCCTCAAGAGCTATTTCACACTGCCAGCTGGCCACGTTATCGGTAAAGCCCCTGCTAGTTTTAGTGGCGCTTTACCATCGTTTTAGTTGCGCTATTCGGCCGCTAGAGGGGGGGGGGGTTTAAAAAAAATAGAAATTGCTAATCAGACAATGGCAGCTTGATCCTTCTATTAATCTTTTGCATCAGGTTTCTCAAACCTTTGCATGCCTGCGCTTTATGTCATAATGACTAAGCCCCTCCCCTTCATGACATAGTCAAAAAGGGACCGAGCATGGATGACCTTAAAATGATGCCCCCCCCCCCTTCTGAAAAAAGTTCAGCAGACGCCCATGCCTGCAGTGAGATGTAGCTGCACAAAGCTGGGATGTTTATATATATATATATATATATATATATATATATATATTGAATATACTGCAGCTAACTGAATCAACTGCCTGCCAGTAGTATATTAGGAAGAGAACAACAGGAATGGTCTGCAGTGATATCTACCTGAACACTGTGCACAGGATATAGTACTTTATATACTGCAGCTAACTGAATCAACTGCCTGCATGTAGTATTATTAGGAAGAGAATAACTGGAATGCTCCGCAGTGAGGTTTAGCTCTACACTGTGCCCAGGATACAAGTACACTGACTGAATATACTGCAGCTACCTGAATAAACTGCCTGCCTGTAGTATTATTAGGAAGAGAATAACAGGAACGCTCTGCAGTGAGATCTAGCTAAACTGTATATATATATATATATATATATATATATATATATATATATATATACACACACACACACACACACACACACACACACACATACATACACACATACACAAAGCCTGCAATGTATATAAAGTCTCTCTCTCTCTCTCTCGCTCTCTCTCTCTCTCTCTCGTGTGGGGCATGTTCTTAGCCCCCTTGAGCCATGATTGGCCAAATGCACCCTGCCTTTGGCCAATTATGGCTCTCTGTGTTGACGGCGCTGTGATTGGCCAAAGCATGCGGGTCATAGTGCATGCTTGTCCAATCATAAGCCAGCAATGCACTGCGATGATGCAGTGCATTATGGGCCTTGACGCCACGCTTAAATTTGGCGCGAACGGCCCATAATGTTCGAAATTCGCCAAACAAGTGACAGACGATGTTCGACTTGAACTCATGTTCGACTCGAACTCGAAGCTCATCCCTAACTGTCACGTATCGATAAGACCAGAACTGTGTGGACTGCAACAGAGGAAACCCAAACGTGTGTAAGTGAAATATAATGATTTATTAAAGATAAGTGAAATAATATAAATACAGCCACCTCCAATACCACACAGTGCACAACAACCAATACCAAACAGAACCCACAAACCACAGTAACAGACAAATATTTACAAGTAATGGGGAAAACCAGAATCATAAACAGGGCCAGGCCAGGGTCATCAACGGGAGGTCAGCAGCTGGGGAAAGGGAAAACCAACAGGACAAGGAGAGGATGGATGGCTCACAGGAGGGACGGGTACAGGTACAAGGCTCAGGGTTCAGGTAACAGACAGGAACAGGAACAGGATCAGATACAGAGCTTCTCAGGTTCAGGGTCAGGGCGCAAGGAAAGATACCAAGTATGAGTGTGTCTGCCGGGTATTTACACACATCTCCTGCAATCAGACTCAGGTGATGCCTGACTGCAGGAGATGATGTCGGCCCCACACTGCCAGGAACCATCCGCTGGTTGACACCAATACTGCGGCCCAAAGATCACATAATACCACCACCAGGGGAGAGCTCCCCTAGCAGTTCCAGACTGCCAGGAGACACCTGCTGGTGGACCACAGTACTGCACGCCAAATATCAGGCAGTGTCATCAGCGGATGGAACCTTTCCTGACAATAAAGTTAAAAAACTTGCGATACAAGTGATCTCCAGGTCTAGAGACAGCAGACTCCAGATGGTACCAGAGGAGATTTCAAAGGCCACTGCCGGCTGACTCGTTTCAAAGGAATACCACCTTCCTCAGAGCCCAGCAGTGTTGCCTCCTTCAGCTTCACATGTATGTATGTATGTATGTATGTATGTATGTATGTATGTATATATATATATATATATATATATATATACACACACACACACACACATACATACACTCACACAAGCACCAATGTGCATTCAAAAGGCCCCTCCCAAAAGGGTCCAGAGGCACCACCCACAACTGTGGGTGGTTCACGGAAAAAGGTAACGCCCACTATGTAGACAGGGACACCACCCATAATAGCATCTACATAGATAAACAAATAACTCATGGGATTAATTGAATACATAACAAGGGGCATTGTAATCATACAGTTGCATTTATTAAATTGAATATAATGTTACAGACATCTATAAAAAAGGGGGCCTCTTTTATAGATTCCTGTAACATTATGTCAGACATACTGCCCCTCGGGTATGAATTCTATTATATTGTATTAAATTTAATTAAATCAACTGTATGATACAATGCCCCTTGTTATGTATTCAATTAATCCCATGAGTTATTTGTTTACCTATTGTAACCTGGGGGACAGGTAGCAGGTACAAAAGCTCCCTGGGATGAGCAGGCACAGATACCAAGTCCAATGGATTAGTGACAAACAGTGCAGTGTTTATTTGTGATATTTACAAAGTCTATTTACAGGTGCTGTACAGTGTTCCAAAAGAAACAAACAGGAACAAAAATAGCCAAACAAAAACCTAGCCGTGTCTCGGCACTAACTATACAGTATTTACAGATCCTAACTACCAGGCTGAGCAAGCCTACAGCTTGCCAGCTTCCACATTAGTTTTCACCAACCTTTAGCTCTCCTAGACAGCAGTTGTCTAAGGTTCCCAGGCCCAGAGCAAAGGCTGTCTGCTCAGGTGAGCTTAAATTGACCTGGGAGAAAGGACCAACACCCGAACTGGATACTGGATCAGAGATCCCTGAATGTGTAAGAGAGGAGACTAGGAGATGTATAAACCACGAAAAGGACTTTTCCTGGCTCTCTCTGGGACGCTCTGCTACACTATGTAGATTAAAAATATATATATATACTGTATAACTAAGGATAATGCATAAGATTAGTGCACCCTTTTTTCTTTTTCTCTTTACACATATGGTGGTCTTGCCCTTTAAGCCAACCATTTAGTCCATAGACTAACGTGCCAGATTTCTACCATCCCATTGGACTTTTCTCCAGCACAACTTTTGTTACACCACTCCACTATCCCGAAGTCTACTTATCCTCATTCCCTTGCTATACATCTGGTCAACGCAGCCAAACGATGCATCCCGATTCACTGGCGTTCCTCAAACCCCCAGACCATTACAGAAAGGTTCAAACGCACGCAAAAAATTGCTGACATGGAGAAAATCATCCACCAAGCAAGAGACACTACTGAAAAATTCAAAACCACTTGGTCTTGCTGGCAGCACTTTAAAACAACAGACAACTATATTAAATATGTGTCTTAAATTTACCCACTGCCACCCCAACTCGAAAACTGAGGGTGAAGGCAGGGACCACTATCATGCTCTACCCCACTCCACCTTTCACCCCCCCTTCTTTTTTTTTATTCTCCCTTTTTTTTTCTCCTCACCGCATCTATATCCGTGTATGAATCCTCACTCCCTAAGTTAATAACTACATGTTCGTAACCTATGAGCACAATTAAACAACATATTAACTTTCTATCTGCCCACTCAGTAGACACTTACAGATGCCTAAATCTATGATTTATATAGCAAATATCTAGGAGTCCCTCCAGACACCGGGGGCTTATAGGGAAAAGGGTATCTTCACCTATTAACACAATCATAGAAGGCAACTCTTTTATACGACTATGGAAAACTTTATCTTCCTATCATTACGAGGATGAGGTGACCAATTTTCGATGGTTAATGTTTTAAGTCCTCTCCTAATGATACCAGTTCTTCATTGTTATCTTTCTGTTTACCTTCTGTACAATAAGGCAGTGTTTCTCAACTCCAGTCCTCAAGGCGCCCCAACAGGTCATGTTTTCAGGATTTCCCTCAGATGAAACCGCAGTGTTAATTACTAAAGCAGTGAAACGGATTAAATCACCTGTGCAAAATAACGAACAGCCTGAAAACATGACCTGTTGGGGCGCCTTGAGGACTGAAGTTGAGAAACACTGCAATAAGGTGTATTTTTTTTCTGAGGAATAACGCTACTGGAAACAAAATTAAAAGAAGACAGTGAGAAGGGGTAGTGTTCTCACCCTCCCCAACACAGTTTGATCCCAGATGGGGTGTCTGGGGAGGTGAAAGAATAATCTCAACCTTACACTAAACATCAGGAACTACCGATATTGCACATATTATTGTTCATATTGTTCACCTGTATTAACACCCTACTGAGCCATGGATACCCTCCCTAATGTTTCCCTCTTTATATTGCCTTAGAGCCGGTTCACACAGGGGCGACTCGGGATCCGACTTCAAGTCGCCCCAAGTCGCGCTGTTTTTAAAACTAATGGAAGTGAATGGAGTTGTCTTAATGTACACGACTGCAGTCGCTCCAACTTCAAAAAAGTTTCCTGTACAACTTCAATCCAACTTGTAGGCGACTTGTACCCATTGATTTCAATGGAAGTTGCCTCCAAGTCGGATACCCGTTCATAGAGAGGCAACTTTACAGGAAGTCGCCCCTCTGTGAACCGGCTCTAAGGCAAACCCCTCCCATGGAGCTGGTATTTGGTATGAATCACGAGGGGGAACTCCATGCCAAATTTTAACTAAAAAAACAGCATGGGTTCCCCTCCAAGAGCATACCAGGCCCTTAGGTCTGGTATGGATTTTAAGGGGAACCCCCTACGCCGAAAAAAAAACGGTGTGGGGTCCCCCCAAAATCCATACCAGACCCTTATCCAAGCACGCAGCCCGGCCGGTCAGGAAAGGGGGTGGGGACGAGCGAGCACCCCCCCCTCCTGAACCGTACCAGACCGCATGCCCTCAACATGGGGGGGTGGGTGCTTTGGGGCAGGGGGGTCCTCATCAAAGAACCCTGCCCCCATGTTGATGAGGACAGGACCTCTTCCCGAAAACTCTGGCCGTTGGTTGTCGGGGTCTGCGGGCGGGGGGGCTTATCGGAATCTGGGAGCCCCCTTTAATAAGGTGGCCCCCAGATCCCGGCCCCCCCACCCTATGTGAATGAGTATGGGGTACATCGTACCCCTACCCATTCACCTGGGGGAAAAGTGTCAATGAAAAAAACACACTAGACAGCTTTTTAAAGTCATTTATTAGGCAGCTCCGGGGGTCTTCTTCCAACTTCAGGGGTCTTCTTCTGATTTCGGGGGTCTCTTCCAACTTCGGGGGTCTTCTTCCGACATCGGGGGTCTATTCTGACTTCGGGGGTCTTCTTTCGACTTCGGGGGTCTTCTTCCGACTCTCCGGTGCCTTCTCCGCGCTCTCCGAGGTCTCCCGCTGTAATGCAGTGTGAGCGGCACGCAATAATTTATATAGGCATGGGGCGTGGTCACCGGGTGATGTCACCCGGTGACCCCGCCCCTATGATGTCACAGCCCGGGGCATTATGGGACTGTGATGTCATAAGGGGGCGGGGTCACATCACCCGGTGACCACGCCCCATGGCTATATAAATTATTGCGTGCCGCTCACACTGCATTACAGCGGGAGACCTTGTCGTGTCAACATCTCCAGGAGAGAAGAGAGAAGAAGACGACGATGAAGACCAGGCCCCCGCTAGCAAAAGAGCTGGAAGAAGATAGCGGAGGGGCCGTCAGAAGGCAGAAAGCACCAGAGAGCGGGAGAAGAACTGGAGAGCGCGGAGAAGACACCGGAGAGTCAGAAGAAGACCCCCGAAGTCAGAAGAAGACCCCCGAAGTCGGAAGAGACCCCCGAAGTCGGAAGAAGACCCCTGAAGTCGGAAGAGACCCCGAAGTCGGAAGAAGACCCCCGGAGCTGCCTAATAAATGACTTTAAAAAGCTGTCTAGTGTGTTTTTTTTATTGACACTTTTCCCCCAGGTGAATGGGAAGGGGCCCTGTCCACATCAACATGGGGGCAGGGTGCTTTGGGGTGGGGGGGCCGCAGGCCGCCCCCCTGCCCCAAAGCACCCACCCCCCATGTTGAGGGCATGCCGCTTGGTACGGTTCAGGAGGGGCGCTCGCTCGTCCCCACCCCCTTTCCTGACCGGCCGAGCTGCGTGCTCGGATAAGGGTCTGGAATGGATTTTGGGGGGACCCCCACGCCGTTTTTTTAGGCGTAGAGGGTTCCCCTTAAAATCCATACCAGACCTAAGGGCCTGGTATGTTCTTGGAGGGGAACCCATGCTGGTTTTTTATTTAAAACTTGGCATGGAGTTCCCCTACATGATTCATACCAAACACAGGGGGCAGCCTGTCCTGGAGGTAACTTCAAGTTGCTCCGGGTCGCGCTGTGGTTCAGGCTCAAGTCGTGTCCAAGTTGCCTCGCAGAGTCGCGCTCAAAGTCGTGTTGCCCCTGTGTGAACCGGCTCTTATTGTGTGACAGAATTTGTTTGCATATTTCTGTTATTTGTGATAAACATCAATAAAAAGATTGGAAAAAAAAATACCCAATAAAAAAATGTAAAAAAATCAAATATGTATTCTGCTATATATTTTTGGTAAAAAAAATCCCAATAAGTGTATATTGATTGGTTTACGCAAAAGTTAGAGCATCTATAAACTATGGGATATTTTTTTTTACTACTAATGGTGGCGATCATCAACTTATAAGGGGGCTGCGGTGGACAAATCGGACACCTGACACTTCTGACACTTTTTGGGGGCCATTGACACTAATACAGTGATCAAGGCTAAAAAATATGCACTGTCACTGTACTAATGACACTGGTAGGGAAGGGGTTAACATCAGGGGCGATCAAAGGGTTAAATGTGTTCCCTGGGAGTGCTTGCTAACTGTGGGGGATGTGCTTTGATCTGGGGAATGTAAAAATCCATGTTCTTGCTTAGTAGAAACACAGGATCAGTACATTCCACTCTCTCAGAACGGCGGTTTTCCTGTTTTTACATAGGCAGACTGCCGTTCTGCCTGTCTCCTCAATGATCGGTGGGTCCCGGTGGACATCGTGTCCAATCACAGTGGGAGTAGGTCGCCAGCGGTGTGCGTGCGCGCCCAAGACCCAGAAGTGTTAGATCACGTATTAGGTACGTGATTGGTTACAGAGCAACCGCCCTGCCACAGTATATGTGCGTGGGGTGGTCTGTAAGCGGTTAAACGGATAATTACATTTTCCTATACATCTTGTCCTATGAAATGTCAGCAACCTTGATGATAAAATTAGAAATGTTCTGGAAAATTTGAATGTCAAAAGTGTTTTTTGCTTTTTCTCTTTTAATTATTTATATACCTAATCTAATTAAAAACTAATTCATAAGTCACCTCTAAGTTTGATGTTATTGGTAGAGCTATACACATATGTAAAACATCATTTGCATCCTAAAAGTACTTGGAATCCTTCTGTTTACATGACCAAGCTGACCTCGAACGGTTAATGGGTTAAATACCGGATACAAACAAAATTGCTGTGATAAATTATTAAATATGCTTAGGGGAAAAAATTGACGAGGAAGCTGCACTACACTGCAAACTGTGCAGGCTATATAATTTTACCATCAGATGGCAGCATTGCCAAGGGACTGACATTATTTGTGTGCTATGTGACAGACAAACATAATTCCCACAAATTTTACATATAAATGTTCCCTGACCTTTTATACATTTGTCACTCCCAGTGAGTGCCATTAGGTGTAAGTAACTTATTCTACTAGCAAGCATTATCTATGACTCAATGCAGTAATTGGAGATTTTTTGCTCTCTTGGTGACTTTCCTGAATTATATGTTTTGCTGTTTGTTTTTCTTGTGCTACACAGCCTGAATGACAGAGTATTCCTCCATCACAAACTCCTTGCCTTTAACAATGACATCTGAAAAGCTCCAAAGATATGCAATATATAAATAAACATATACTTACTATATAATGCCTAATGTATTATCTGTTTTAGAATTTAATGTGTATTTAGAATGTTTACATTCTTGATTTGGAATACTAGGTAAATGTACATGAAATCATGAATGCAAAACATTATACAGTAACAAACAAATAAAGTGCAAATAGGTACAGAACTTTATATATATATATATATATATATATATATATATATATATATATATGTAGCGGGGTCTCCTTTAAGGCCCCGGGACTACGATACCCAGAACCCTGTTCGGCACCCAGAGTGCAGTTAGCCATTGCAGAGACTCATGGGAGGGGTTATTTAAGGAGGAGGCGAGGCGGAGCTCGGCCTCTTTGGACACCGCGCTGCAAGCAAGAGTTTCTTCCTGTGCGGATCTGCAGCAGTGCAAGGCCTGAAGCCTGGGCCTTGCGCAACTTCCAAAGAGCCTTCCACCCCACTGCGGAGCCTGGGTGGCATCTTACTTGTCGAGTGAGGACATCAGTTGGATCGGGGACCCGATCGTTGCAGACGCTGTGTGCGGATACACAGCAGGGTGGACACTCCGGACTGGGATCGTGTCCGGAGTGGTGAGCGGGCACCTGCCCAGACCAATAGACTGTGCCGTGTTCAGGCCTATAGACTGCATAGGCCCACAGTTTCGTTTATTTGCTGTTCCCCGGGGGGACCGGTAGCAGGACAGAGTTGAAGTGCCCCCCCCAGTATAGTGTTTCAAGTTATTGCCTGGTTGTGGATTACAAAGTACGATTCATCAAGTGCACCACCGAAAGCTGGCATGCGAAGAAATCCCTATAGGAGGTGACTGAGGTTTATTCCATGTCAGGCCTGAACGGGGTGGGAAGTTAAGATATTGTTTATTGCGCCATAGGGCGCGCATACCATAATAGCTACACGTGGTGAAGTACCGCGCAGCGCCATTATTGTATGCTGTATTGATTTCTGCAGGGCTCTGCTAGCCAATTGTATGTGTTGTGTTCTGCTTATGCTACCTTTAATATGAGAGTAAACTGTTATATTTAATCTCTTGCCTCAGTGTATTGTCTTACTGCTAAGAGATTATTCCTTGCAATTATATTTGAATGTGATACAAATATAACCCCTAGACTAGCTGTGTCAGACTGGGTCGAGCAGATTGCTGGGGGTTGGTGGTGCTGTACACAGGGCCCGAAAACAAATCCATCGGCTCTCTTAACTGGGGGTAGTGCTACATATATATATATATATATATATATATATATATGTAGCGCACCCACCCCAGCCTTTACCTGCTTTTCTATTATGTTGGCTCCTTCACAGGAAAGACTGAGGCACACCGCACCACAAGCCCGTACCCTCCTGGATGGGGAGGTTGAGCAGTGTTAGTTTTCTCGGGCCTGCTTCCAGCCAGTGTTTAAAACCTCCAGAGCTGACTTTGTTTCTGGGGTAGCCAGAAACAAGTCCTTAATTCTCCCCAGTAAGCAACTGTCCACACCAACTGAAAAGTCCAACTTCTTATTTATTCTTAAGGGCAATAAATAGTCTCTTTGAGGGCAGACAGGTTGAGACAAACACGGGTCAGATAAGGTGGGAGGAGGTCCAGGCACAAACTTAATTCAGGGTTTCTATTCTGATTTGCATGAACAGGCTTGGCGCACGGTCCCTGCCACGGACCATGAGGTTGGTCACTGGCACTGACCTGGTGAATAGTTGCAAGTCACTGCCACTGACCTGGTGTGCGTAGAGTCACTGCCACTGTGACATAAAGAACCCGCACTTCCTTCCTTGAGTAACTTAGCCCTTTTTCAGGATAAGAACATCCCTCCGGAGAGTTACCAGAGGCCCCCTCTGTCACCACGACTCTGCGCTGGGTCTTCAGAAAGGGTCACCTCCCTGGCCTCCTCGTCCTGGATACGGGTCCCCTCACAAGGCAGATCCCTGGGAGCCTCGATCCTTAGCGGACCCCAGCCGAAGGTTGCTGGGTTCCGGGCCCTCACCAAAGTACCTCACCCTAGACTGAAGGTGTCTGGGATGGAAACAGCAGCTCTGTCTCCGGGCCTAGGGCACCCGAAGACAACCCACACGCACCCAGGCCTAAGGTGCCTGAGCGCGAAACCGACCAGGCCTCCGGGCCTAGGGCACCCGGAGACGACACACACACACCCAGGCCTAAGGTGCCTGGGTGTGGACGAACGAAAAACCGACTGGAAGATGGCCGCCCCTTTTTATACCCTCTCCCGACAGGCACAGCAGGTTCCCCGCCCCGCCGTACTGCTGCCAAGACCAATGGCAACAGTGCCACCCATAGGCCCCAGGGAACTGCACACCAGTACTATCTCCCAGGGATAGAAATGGTCCATGAAACCTAACAATCAGTGCATCTGAGCCTAGTTACCACTCAGATGCTCCCCCTAAATATGACACCATGCTACATATATATATACATACCGTATATACAGTGGGGAGAACAAGTATTTGATACACTGATGATTTTGCAGATTTTCCTACTTACAAAGCATGTAGAGGTCTGTAATTTTTATCATAGATACTCTTCAACTGTGAGAGACGGAATCTAAAAAAAATCCAGAAAATCACATTGTATGATTTTTTAATAATTAATTTGCATTTTATTGCATGACATAAGTATTTGATCCATCAGAAAAGCAGAACTTACATTTCCTGTAGTTCTTGACCAGGTTTGCACACACTGCAGCAGGGATTTTGGCCCACTCCTCCATACAGAGCTTCTCCAGATCCTTCAGGTTTCGGGGCTGTCACTGGGCAATACAGACTTTCAGCTCCATCCTAAGATTTTCTATTGGGTTCAGGTCTGGAGACTGGCAGGCCACTCCAGGACCTTGAGATGCTTCTTACGGAGCCACTCCTTAGTTGCCCTGACTGTGTGTTTCGGGTCGTTGTCATGCTGGAAGACCCAGCCACGACCCATCTTCAATGCTCTTACTGAGGGAAGGAAGTTGATGGCCTAGATCTCGCGATGCATGGCCCCATCCAACCTCCCCTCAATACGGTGCAGTCGTCCTGTGCCCTTTGCACCCTCAATGAATGATGTTTCCACCTCCATGCTTCATGGTTGGGATGGTGTTCTTGGGGTTGTACTCATCCTTCTTCTTCCTCCAAACAAGGCGAGTGGAGTTTAAACCAAAAAGCTCTATTTTTGTCTCATCAGACCACATGACCTTCTCCCATTCCTCCTCTGGATCATCCAGATGGTCATTGGCAAACTTCAGACGGGCCTGGACATGTGCTGGCTTGAGCTGGGGGACCTTGCGTGCGCTGCAGGATTTGAATCCATGACGGCGTAGTGTGTTACTAATGGTTTTCTTTGAGACTGTGATCCCAGCTCTCTTCAGGTCATTGACCAGGTCCTGCCGTGTAGTTCTGGGCTGATCCCTCACCTTCCTCATGATCATTGATGCCCCACGAGGTGAGATCTTGCATGAAGCCCCAGACCGAGGGAGATTGACCGTCATCTTGAACTTCTTCCATTTACTAATAATTGCGCCAACAGTTGTTGCCTTCTCACCAAGCTGCTTGCCTATTGTCCTGTAGCCCATCCCAGCCTTGTGCAGGTCTACAATTTTATCCCTGATGCCCTTACACAGCTCTCTAGACTTGGCCATTGTGGAGAAGTTGGAGTCTATTTGATTGAGTGTGTGGACAGGTGTCTTTTATACAGGTAACGAGTTCAAACAGGTGCAGTTAATACAGGTAATGAGTGGAGAACAGGAGGGCTTCTTAAAGAAAAAATAACAGGTCTGTGACAGCCGAAATTCTTACTGGTTGGTAGGTGATCAAATACTTATGTCATGCAATAAAATGCAAATGAATTATTTAACCACTTAACGACCGCCCACTGTAAATATACGTCGGCAGAATGGCACCGACAGGCAGAATCACGTTTATGTACGTGATTGCCTTTGTATAGTTGGGGGGTCCGATCGGACCCCCCTTCTTTACAGTGAGCGGTCGTTTTACCTTCGGGAGCGATCCGGCATGAGGAGACGGCCGTTCGATTCCGGCCACCCCCTCTCGATCGCTCCCGGCGAATGAGAGCTTCCCCTGCCTGTGTACTTGTTTACACAGGCTGGAGGAAGTGATGTCATCTCTCCTGCGGCGCTCACATATACCGAGCGCCGTACAGGAGAAGATGCAGGTTAGTGCACATAACACTACACTGACACCAGGACACATAGGCACATAAATCGCCCCCCCAGGCCCCCCCCAGACACCCCCAGATCACCCCCCAGATCACCCCCCAGCCCCCAGTCACAGTGTCACTGATTGCAGTGACCATTTATTTAGTGATCACTGCAATCAGTGACATTTGTGACTGTAAAAGTGTCAGTACATTTAGTTTTAGGTCCAGTGTAGCCCCCTAACCCCCCCTAATAAAGGTTTAACCCCCTGATCACCCCCCAGATAACCCTTTCACCCCCTAGTACCGCCGTCGCTAAGCGATCATTTTTCTGATCGATGTCTTAGCGTCGGTGATGCTGATCGGTAGCCAGTAATTTTTTTTAGGTTCGCCGCAGGTTTTTATAGCGTCGGGTACCCCCATATATTACCTAATAAAGGTTTAACCCCCTTGATCGCCCCCCCAGGTAACCCTTTCACCCCCTATCACCACGGTCACTAAGCGATAATTTTTCTGATCGATGTTTTAGCGTCGGCGATGCTGATCGGTAGCCAGTAATTTTTTTTAGGTTCTCCGCAGGTTTTTATAGCGTCGGGTACCCCCATATATTACCTAATAAAGGTTTAACCCCCTTGATCACCCCCCAGGTAACCCTTTCACCCCCTAGCACCGCCGTCACTAAGCGATCATTTTTCTGATCGATGTCTTAGCATCGGTGATGCTGATCGGTAGCCAGTAATTTTTTTTAGGTTCGCCGCAGGTTTTTATAGCGTCGGGTACCCCCATATATTACCTAATAAAGGTTTAACCCCCTTGATCGCCCCCCAGGTAACCCTTTCACCCCCTATCACCACTGTCACTAAGCGATAATTTTTCTGATCGCTGTCTTAGCGTCGGTGATGCAGATCGGTAGCCAGTAATTTTTTTTAGGTTTGCCGCAGGTTTTTATAGCGTCAGGTACCCCAATATATTACCTAATAAAGGTTTAACCCCCTTGATCGCCCCCAGGTAACCCTTTCACACCCTATCACCACTGTCGCTAAGCGATCATTTTTCTGATCGCTGTCTTAGCGTCGGTGATGCAGATCGGTAGCCAGTAATTTTTTTTAGGTTCGCCGCAGGTTTTTATAGCGTCAGGTACCCCCATATATTATCTAATAAAGGTTTAATCCCCTGATCGCCCCCCAGGTAACCCTTTCACCCCCTATCACCACTGTCGCTAAGCGATCGTTTTTATGATCGTTGTCTTAGTGTCGGTGATGCCGATAGGTAGCCAGTAATTTTTTTTTTGGTTCGCCGTCAGGTTTTTATATAGCGTCAGGTACCCCCATATATTGCCTAATAAAGGTTTTAACCCCCTAATTGCCCCTAGTTAACCCTTTCACCAGTAATCACCATATAAGTGTTACAGGTGACGCTGGTTAGTTAGTTTGCTTTTTATAGTGTCAGGGCACCCGCCGTATATAACCCAATAAAGGTTTAACCCCCTGATCGCCCGGCGGGTGATATCAATTAGGTTTTAGCATCAGAGAGGGTCTGCGTCACACCCCAGGCAGCGTCAGGTTAGTGCCAGTAACGCTAACACCCACGCGTGAAGCATACACCCCCCTTAGTGGTATAGTATCTGAACAGATCAATATCTGATCTGATCAGATCTATACTAGCGTCCCCAACAGTTTAGGGTTCCCAAAAACGCAGTGTTAGCGGAATCAACCCAGATACCTGCTAGCACCTGCGTTTTGCCCCTCCGTCCAGCCCAGGCCACCCAAGTGCAGTATCGATCGATCACTGTCACTTGCAAAACACAACACACATAACTGCAGCGTTCGCAGAGACAGGCCTGATCCCTGCGACTCCAGTGCTGTAGGAGGTGATTTTGCCACCACAGTTAAAAAAAAAAAAGCATATATGCCAAAGCATTGGGGCAGCAGGGGCGGAGGAGCGATTTTGCTCCTAATGCCGCGTACATACAATCGAAATTCCGACGGAGGCTTGCCCGTGGAAAAGTCTGACCATGTGTACGCGGCATAACTTTTGCGGGAAGATGCCCCCATGCTTCGGCATATATAAATGGTGCATGTATGCCCATCATTAGAAGTGGGTGGATGAAGGGCGGTATTCTAATGGTGGGAATACCCACCGATCAATCTTTTTTTTTCGTTCAGCCAACAGGCTGCATGAAAAAAAAGATTACAATACATGTCCAACAAGGACCAGCAACGTACTGGTATGTTGCTGGACTTTGAATGTTTATACCAGAATGATGCCTGTGGGTTTAGGTATCATCTTGGTATCATTCTTTTCAGCCAGCGGCCGGCTTTCATGTAAAAGCAATCCTAGTGGCTAATTAGCCTCTGGACTGCTTTTACAAGCAGTGGGAGGGAATGACCCCCCCGGATATAAAAAGCGCCATTGGGAAATTGGGAAAGCATTTTATCACACCGATCTTGGTGTGGTCAGATGCTTTGAGGGCAGAGGAAAGATCTAGGGTCCAATAGACCCCAGTTTTTTCAAAAAAGAGTACCTGTCATTACCTATAGCTATCATAGGGGATATTTACATTCCCTGAGATAACAATAAAAATGATTAAAAAAAAAAAAATATGGAAGCAACAGTTTAAAAATAAAATAAAAAAGCAAAATTAATAATAAAAAAATAAAATAAAAATAAAAAGCACCCCTGTCCTGCCCTGCTCTTGCCCAATGGCGAACGCAAGCGTCGGTCTGGCGTCATATGTAAACAGCAATTGCACCATGCATGTGAGGTATCACCGCGAAGGTCAGATCGAGGGCAGTAATTTTAGCAGTAGACCTCCTCTGTAAATCTAACGGGGTAACCTGTAAAGGCTTTTAAAGGCTTTTAAAAATGTATGTAGTTTGTCGCCAATGCACGTTTGTGCGAAATTTTAAAGCATGTCGTGTTTGGTATCTATGTACTCGGCCTAAGATCATCTTTTTTTATTTCATCAAACATTTGGGCAATATAGTGTGTTTTAGTGCATTAAAATTAAAAAAAGTGTATTTTTTCCCAAAAAAATGCGTTTGAAAAATCGCTGCGCAAATACTGTGTAGAAAAAAAAAATGCAACACCCACCATTTTATTCTGTAGGGCCTTTGCTTTAAAAATATATATAATGTTTGGGGGTTCAACATAATTTTCTTGCAAAAAAATATGTTTTCATGTAAACAAAAAGTGTCAAAAAGGGCTTTGTCTTCAAGTGGTTAGAAGAGTGGATGTAAGCTTCCTAATGTTGTGTATAAAATGCCAGAACAGTTCAAAACCCCCCCAAATGACCCCATTTTGGAAAGTAGACACCCCAAGCTATATACTGAGAGGCATGTCGAGTCCATGGAATATTTTATATGTTGACACAAGTTGCGGAAAAAATAAATTTTTTTTTTTTTTTTTTTTGCACAAAGTTGTCACTAAATGATATATTGCTCAAACATGCCATGGGCATATGTGGAATTACACCCCAAAATACATTCTGTTGCTTCTCCTGAGTACGGGGATACCACATGTGTGAGACTTTTTGGGAGCCTAGCCGCGTACGGGACCCCAAAAACCAATCACCGCCTTCAGGCTTTCTAAGGGTGTAAATTTTTGATTTCACTTCTCACTGCCTATCACAGTTTCGGAGGCCATGGAATGCCCAGATGCCACAAAACCCCCCCCAAATGACCCCATTTTGGAAAGTAGACACCCCAAGCTATTTGCTGAGAGGTATTGTGAGTATTTTGCAGATCTCGCTTTTTGTCACAAAGTTTTGAAAATTGAAAAAAAAAAAGAAAAAAAAAAAATGTTCTTTCTTCATTTTCAAAAACAAATGAGAGCTGTAAAATACTCACCATGCCTCTCAGCAAACAGCTTGGGGTGTCTACTTTCCAAAATGGGGTCATTTGGGGGGGTTTTGTGCTATTTTGGCATTTTATGGCCTTCAAAACTGTGATAGGTAGTGAGGAGTCAAATCAAAAATTTGTGCCTAGAAATCCTGAAGGCGGTGATTGGTTTTCGGGGTCCCGTACGCGGCTAGGCTCCTAAAAAGTCCCACACATGTGGTATCCCCGTACTCAGGGGAAGCAGAAAAATTTATTTTGGGGTGCAATTCCACATATAACCATGGCATGTGTGAGCAATATATCATTTAGTGACAACTTTTTGTAATTTTTTTTTTTTGTCATTATTTAATCACTTGGGACAAAAAAAAAAAAATATTCAATGGGCTCAACAGGCCTCTCAGCAATTTCCTTGGGGTGTCTACTTTCTAAAATGGGGTCATTTGGGGGGGTTTTGTGCTATTTTGGCATTTTATGGCCTTCAAAACTGTGATAGGTAGTGAGGAGTGAAATCAAAAATTTACACCCTTAGAAATCCTGAAGGCAGTGCTTGGTTTCCGGGGTCCCGTACGTGGCTAGGCTCCTAAAAAGTCCCACACATGTGGTATCCCCGTACTCAGGAGAAGCAGCAGAATGTATTTTGGGGTGCAATTCCACATATAACCATGGCATGTGTGAGCAATATATCATTTAGTGACAACTTTTTGTAATTTTTTTTTTTTTGTCATTATTCAATCACTTGGGACAAAAAAAAAAATATTCAATGGGCTCAACATGCCTCTCAGCAATTTCCTTGGGGTGTCTACTTTCTAAAATGGGGTCATTTGGGGGGGGGTTTGTACTGCCCTGCCATTTTAGCACCTCAAGAAATGAGATAGGCAGTCATAAATTTAAAGCTGTGTAAATTCCAGAAAATGTACCCTAGTTTGTAAACGCTATAACTTTTGCGCAAACCGATAAATATACGCTTATTGACATTTTTTTTACTAAAGACATGTGGCTGAATACATTTTGGCCTAAATGTATGACTAAAATTGAGTTTATTCGATTTTTCTTATAACAAAAAGTAGAAAATATCATTTTTTTTCAAAATTTTCGGTCTTTTTCCGTTTATATCGCAAAAAATAAAAATCGCAGAGGCAATCAAATACCATTAAAAGAAAGCTCTATTTGTGGGAAGAAAAGGACGCAAATTTCGTTTGGGTACAACATTGCATGTCTGCACAATTTACAGTTAAAGCAGCACAGTGCAAAATTCTGAATTCACCTCTGGTCCTTTAGCTACCAAATGGTCCGGGGCTTAAGTGGTTAAAAATCAAACAATGTGATTTTCTGGATTTTTGTTTTAGATTCCGTATCTCACATTTGAAGAGTACCTATGATAAAAAATTACAGACCGCTACAGGCTTTGTAAGTAGGAAAACCTGCAAAATCAGCAGTGTATCAAATACTTGCTCTCCCCACTGTATATATATATATATATATATATATATATATATATATATATTTGTATTCAGACCCCCCTTAAATTTTTCACTCTTTGTTATATTGCAGCCATTTGCTAAAATCATTTAAGTTCATTTTTTTTCCTCATTAATGTACAGCACCCCATATTGACAAAAAAAAAAAAACACAGAATTGTTGAAATTTTTACAGATTTAATAAGAAAGAAAAACTGAAATATCACATTTTCCTAAGTATTCAGACCCTTTGCTGTGACACTCATATATTTAACAGGTGCTGTCCATTTCTTCTGATCATCCTTGAGATGGTTCTACACCTTCATTTGAGTCCAGCTGTGTTTGATTATACTGATTAGACTTGATTAGGAAAGCCACACACCTGTCTATATAAGACCTTACAGCTTACAGTGCATGTCAGAGCAAATGAGAATCATGAGGTCAAAGGAACTGCCTGAAGAGCTCAGAGACAGAATTGTGGCAAGGCACAGATCTGGCCAAGGTTACCAAAAATGTCTGCTGCACTTAAGGTTCCTAATAGCACAGTGGCCTCCATAATCCTTAAATGGAAGACGTTTGGGCTGACCAGAACCCTTCTTAGAGCTGGCCGTCCGGCCAAACTGAGGTATCGAGGGAGAAGAGCCTTGGTGAGAGAGGTAAAGAAGAACCCATAGATCACTGTGGCTGAGCTCCAGAGATGCAGTCGTGAGATGGGAGAAAGTTGTAGAAAGTCAACCACTGCCACTGATGCCCTCCACTAGTCGGGGCTTTATGGCAGAGTGGCCCGACGGAAGACTCTCCTCAGTGCAAGACACATGAAAGCCCGCATGGAGTTTGCTAAAAAAAACACCTGAAGGGCTCCAAGATGGTGATAAATAAGATTCTCTGGTCTAATGAGACCAAGATAGAATTTTTTGGCCTTAATTCTAAGCGGTATGTGTGGAGAAAACCAGGAACTGCTCATTACCTGTCCAATACAGTCCCAACAGTAAAGCATGGTGGTGGCAGCATCATGCTGTGGGGGTTTTTCAGCTGCAGGGACAGGACGACTGGTTGCAATCGAGGAAAGATGAATGCGGCCAAGTACAAGGATATCCTGGACGAAAACCTTCTCCAGAGTGCTCAGGACCTCAGACTGGGCCGATGGTTTACCCTCCAACAAGACAATGACCCTAAGCACGCAGCTAAAATAACGAAGGAGTGGCTTCACAACAACACCGTGACTGTTCTTGAATGGCCCAGCCAGAGCCTTAACTTAAACCCAATTGAGTATTTTGGAGAGACCTAAAAATGGCTGTCCACCAACATTTACCATACAACCTGACAGAACTGGAGAGAATCTGCAAGGAGGAATGGCAGAGGATCCCCAAATCCAGGTGTGAAAAACTTGTTGCATCTTTCCCAAAAAGACTCATGGCTGTATTAGATAAAAAGGGTGCTTCTACTAAATACTGAGCAAAAGGTCTGAATTCTAATGCCATGTACACACGATTGATTTTCTCAACGGTGAAAACACCGTCAAGAAAATCGGCGGGAAAAACGAGGAACGGCTTGGTCCCCTACACACGGCCGGTTTTCATGACATTTTTTCTCTTGGTCGAGAAAAACGACCGTGTGTAGGCTCCCCGGCAGTGTTTCCCTGCCGTGGAAAAAAATGCCGTGAATCACGACGAGAAAAATTAGAGCATGTTCTAATTTTTCTCGTCGTGATTCTTGCCGTTTTTCTCGTCGGGAAAAATTATGGAAAGCCCACACACGGTCGTTTTTCTCGTCAAAGAGAAAAAATTACATTTTTCCCGAGGAGAAAAATGGTCGTGTGTACGCGGCATTAGGACCATGTGATATTTCAGTTTTTCTTTTTTAATAAATCTGAAAAAATTCAACAATTCTGTGTTTTTCTGTCAATATGGGGTGCTGTGTGTACATTAATGAGGAACAAAAATGAACTTAAATGATTTTAGCAAATGGCTGCAATATAACAAAGAGTGGAAAATTTAAGGGGGTCTGAATACTTTCCGTACACACTGGGGCTGATTTACGATACGTTTGCGCCATGAGTATTGGCGCATCTGCGTGCGCAATGGCTGTTTTGGTATTTACAAAACATTAGCGCCTGTAGCGCAGCCCTATTTGCCATTTACTATAGTGTTGTCGGCGGACGGGAGGAGGCGCTCAGTGCGCCACTATGGACCTGGCGCACGGCATGTTAAAATCTAAATATAAAGAAGCTGGAAGTGAGAATATAATGGGGGTGACATGGGGTGATGTGAGGAAGTGTAGTGACACCTGCCCAAATAACTAATATGCCCAAAATAGAGTGAGAAAGTAACTTTTTCAAAACCAGCCCGCTGCGCTGGCAAGTACGATTCGAGCTGCGGGAGGTTTTTTTGAGCTCAGCGCGGGAATTTCAATGGTTCAAATGCGCCAAGACACTGCGCCGGCAAAATCTTAGTAAATGTCAAGTCACATAACTCAATTTGCAAAAGTTGAACAGGCGCAGCTCTGAACTTCCCAGTGCGCCTGCAAAATGACATTTCTAAAGGACAAAAAAAGGCATTTAAAAGTACCCGCGGCTATAATGAATTGTCGGCTCCCGGCAATATAGACACAAGTCATTGAAAGTCTTTGACAACACAAAAAAAAAGCGTGGGGGTCCCCCCAAATTCCATTACCAGGCCCTTCAGGTCTGGAATGGATATTAAGGGGAACCCCGCTGCAAATTTTTAAAAAAAATGACGTGGGGTTCCCCCCAAATATCCATACCAGGCCCTTCAGATCTGGAATGGATTTTAAGGGGAACTCCACCCCAATTTTTTTTTTTAAAATGGCGTAGAGTCCCCCCAAAAATCCACACCAGACCCTTATCCGAGCACGTAACCTGGCCGGCCGCAGGAAAAGAGGGGGGGACGAGAGCGCCCCCCCCTCCTGAACCGTACCAGGCCACATGCCCTCAACATGGGGAGGATGTCCCCATGTTGATGGGGATAAGGGCCTCATCCCCACAACCTTGCCCGGTGGTTGTGGGGGTGTGCAGGCGGGGGGCTTATTGGAATCTGGAAGACCCCTTTAACAAAGGGGACCCCCAGATCCCGGCCCCCCATCTATGTGAAATGGTAATGGGGTACAATTGTACCCCTACCATTTCACAAAGAAAGTGTAAAAAATGAAAAAAATGACAAGAGCCGATTTTTGACAATTCCTTTATTAATGTATTTTCCTTTCTTCCATCTTCTTCTTCCATCTTCTTCTTCCTTCTTCTTCCTTCTTCTTCTTCTTCCTTCTTCTTCTTCCTTCTTCCATCTTCTTCTTCCATCTTCTTCTTTTCTCCATTCGGGTTTCTTCCTCCATCTTCATCTGTTTTTATGGGTTAGTAATTGAAGGACATCCTTAACAGGTGTAGCCACTTTGAATTTCAGTCTCTACATTGGGAGAACTTGCATTTTGGGTGTTTCATGGACTGTGCATGTGTTTTCAATTGCCACATTAGCTCACAAACATATGTTATATAAAGCTCACAGGGAGCATTCGTTCGCTTGCCCTGAAAAGAGGCAAGTGTGTGTGTGTGTGGGGGGGGGGGGGGGGGGTAAAATGTACATGTTGGTGTCCTTATCGAGTTTGTAACACATGTATTTTATTTGTTATGTCTTTGCAAAACAGGTGATCAGTTAACTTTTGTGGATTGTATTTTTTTGTGTGGGGAAAATGTTCCCCTGAAATAATTCTGATGTTGTTAATGTGTGTTGTTTGTTCACTTTGATTTAATTGTCTGTGCTGCATTTTTTTTGGCCAAATATTTCTCAAGATGTTGAGTCTGTAACTGTTTCAAATTGACCATGTTTTTTATTTTGCCTTCCCTTTAGTTTTTTTTGTTAACCAATAAAATTTGATGCAAAGTTTTGATGTTTGTTTTGTGTTTTCTTTGCAACAAATGTGACAGCTGATTGGCATGTCAAAACAAAACAGGTGTGATTTGTCTACCCTGGTGCCTTCATGCTAGCATATGCATGAATTGTGTGCTGCCATGGAGTGTCACCAGGAAATGAAAAATACAGAGCGGTAAGTATTCAATTTTCCTTTTTTACTGCAGTGGTTCTCAGCCTCAGTCCTCAAGTACCCCCAACAGGACATGTTTTGTGAATTTATCTCATGGAGAATTGCTGTCCAAAAATCAAAACCATTGACTGTGATTTAAAGCACATGTGCAAGATGAAGGAAAACCTGCAAACATGGCCTGTTGGGGGTACTTGAGAAGCACTGATTTAGAGCACTGCACTTAAAAATAGCTCAAGGCAATACAATTCTAATTGTGGGCATTTTGAGGGAAACTAAGTAAGTGTTAGAACCCCTGCGTTTGTTTTTGTTTTTTAAGTTTGGGCTTTGTGTCTCCTTTTCTTAAAATTGGCTTCACTTCCTGTCACATAGCTAAACAGGAAGTGAAGGTAAAACCCTACCAATGTCTTTTCTTGGGGATACACAGATCAATCTAACTAGTATCCCCATTAAGCAAATTGCACTCTAGCACTTTGTTGTGTACACCCCAAATCATTGTATAGTTTGGGGTTTAGTAAAGACAAATCCACTCTGCAGTAAAAGTGTAGCTGCTGAAAATCTGAGGGAAAGTACTGGTGATTGGATGTTACAATCATGTACAGTAAAAGCAAAGATGGTGTTTTTTTTTGCTTGCATGTCCCCCTCAGATATACAGCAAGTGCACTTGTAGTGCAAAGTAGATTTGCCTTTAGTAAATAAACCCCAAAGTCCAAACTACCTAATAATTTGGGGTGTACCCCGCAATATGCTCGAGTGCAATGTGCATAATGGGGAAAGTATTTAGACTGACCTGTGTGCCCCAAGGAAAGACATTGGGAGGGATTTACCCTCACTTCCTGTGTGGCTATGTGACAGGAAGTGAATTATTTGGAAGGATAAAGTGGCCAAATTTGGGAGTTGTCTTCACCCTATCAGGGGTGCAGACATCCCCAAAAACTGTCTAGACTTGTAATCCCTATGCACTCTATCCCCAAGCAAAAATAAGAAAGGATTTCATTTAGTTTAACTTTGCAAAGACACATTCCTAAGTTGAATTGTGATGCATGTCAATGGCCCATTTAGACCCTGTTTAATCACTTGAGATCAGCGCTATAACTGATCGCCAGCCACAGCACGGTCCTCAATTGCCGAGAGTCCGTCAAACGTCGTCCCCTTCGCGCGCGCGCTGTGGTCACCAAGTCACTGAGACTCGGGTGATGACAGATCCAAGTAAGGGACCGATCCCTGCCCTTTACCATGTGATCAGCTGTCAGCCAATGACAGCTGATCACGTGATGTAAACTAAAGCTGGGTAATGGTTTTTGTTTTCTCCTTGTGCTGACAGCGTGAGCATAAAAAAAGGCAATCACCGGCTTATGTGCAAGGGACATTGGGCCCGAAGAGGAAGAGGCAATTCTGCGTCATCTGTGACAATCTGTAGCCCCTGCCAGTGCCACCTATCAATGCCCACCACTGCTGCCAATCAGTGCCACCTAGCAGTGCTGCCTATCAGTGCCCATCACTGCCAACTATCATTGCCACCTAGCAGTGCCACTTCTCAATGCCCACCAGTGCCAACTAGCAATGCCACCTCTCAGTGCCCACCCTTGCCAACTTATCGGTGCCCATCAGTGCAGCCCATCAGTGCAGTCTCATCAGTGTACATCAATGAAGGAGTAAAATTACCTTTTGTCTAAATTTTCGAAATATTAACCACTTTCCAATCGCCCACCGTCAAATAACGTCCTTGGCTTTGTGCGGTGACATCTGAATGATGCCTGCAGTTGCAGGCATCATTCAAATATCATTCTTTTCAGCCGGCGATTCTGTGCACGATAAAAATGATCATAGCGGCAGTTCCGCCGCTTGATCGTTCTTATAGGCGGCGGGAGGGGACGTCCCCCCCTCCCGCCGCCATCTGGTGCTTCTCCGGGCTCTCCCGTGCCATCTGGGGCTCGGAGAACGAATTGGCCGGCGCCGGATGGGAAGCATAGCGATGAATGGGGACCAGATGGTCACCAGTCATCTCTATGACCGTCGGAGGCCAGGGCGCGACTTTATGACATCACGCCGGGTTCCCGTATGTAATCCAAGCCGTGATCTCGGCTGTCAGCATGAGATTGGTGAATTTTTTTGACCGATATCATGCTTTCCAGCCTGGAGGAGAGATGTGGGGTCTTATTGACCCTGCATCTCTCCATAAAGAGGACCTGTCACAATAGATTCCTATTACAAGGGATGTTTACATTCCTTGTAATAGGAAAAAAAGTGATCTAAAAAACAAAAAAAATTAAAAAAAGAGTAAGAAATACAAAAAAGGAAAAAACAAAAAGAAAAATAATTCAAAAAAAGAAAAAAACACCCATGTCCCCAGTAGCTCGCGCTCATAAGCGAACACACACGTAAGTCCCGCCCACATATGTAAACGCCGTTCAAACCACACATGTGAGGTATTTCTGCGTGCGTTAGAACGAGTGCAACAATTCTAGCACTAGACTACCTCTGTAATGCCAAAATGGTAACGCGAAAAACATTTTAAAGCATCGCCTAGGGAGATTTTTAAGTACTGAAGTTTGATGTTATTCCATGAGTGTGCGCAATTTTAAAGCGTGACATGTTAGGTATCTATTTACTCAGCATAACAACATCTTTCACATTATCCCTAAAAATTGGGCTAACTTTACTGTTTTGTAATTTTTTTTTACATTCATGAAATCATAAACATTGCCGGCTCTATAAAAAAAAAACAGCGTGGGGTCCCCCCCAGGTCCATACCAGGCCCTTGGGTCTAGTATGGATTCAAAGGGGACCCCCCGCCCCACCAAAATGAAAAAAAAAATCTGGTATGGATTTTAATGAGAACCCCCGCCAAACTTAAAAAAAAAAATAGCGTGGGGGTCCCCCTATAGATCCATACCAGGCCCTTCAGGTCTGGTATGGATTTTAAGGGGACCCCCGCCAAACTTAAAAAAAAATAGCGTGGGGATCCCCCTATAAATCCATACCAGGCCCTTCAGGTCTGGTATGGATTTTAAGGGGAACCCCGCCAAATAAAATAAAAAAAAGCGTGGGGGTCCCCCTAAAAATCCACACCAGACCTTTTATCCGAGCACGCAACCTGGCAGGCCGCAGGGGAAGAGGTGGGGACGAAAGAGCGGCCCCCCTCCCTCCTGAACCGTACCAGGCCACATGCCCTCAACATGGGGAGGATTTCCCCATGTTGATGGGGACAAGGGCCTCTTCCCGACAACCCTGGCCGTTGGTTGTCGGGGTCTGCGGGCGGGGGGCTTATCGGAATCCGGGAGCCCCCTTTAATAAGGGGCCCCCCAGGTCCCGGCCCCCCACCCTATGTAAATGAGTATGGGGTACATCGTACCCCTACCCATTCACCTGGTGGCAAAAAAAGTTAATAAAAAACACAACACAGGTTTTTAAAGTAATTTATTAGGCAGCTCCGGGGGTCTTCCTGCCGGGCGCCCCGCTATCTTCTTCCAGCTCTTTTGCTATCGGGGTCTCGGGCTTCCTCGTCGTCTTCGGGGGTCTTCCTGCCGGGCGCCCCGCTATCTTCTTCCAGCTCTTTTGCTAGCGGGGTCCCGGGCTTCACCGTCGCCTTCTTCCGACTTCGGGGGTCTCTTGTTCTGTTCTCCGGTGTCGTCTCCACGCTCTCCGCTTCTTCTCCCGCTCTCCGGTGCCTTCTCCACGATCTCCGGTTCTTCTCCTGCTCTCCGGTGCCTTCTCCACGATCTCCGGTTCTTTCTGCCTTCTGACCACGCCCATGCCAATATAAGTGGCCGCGCTCCGCTGCCTGAGCATTGTAACGGCGGACAGCGACGAGGCAACATCGGGCGAAGAGAAGAGGGAAATAGGCAACGATGAAGACCGGCCCCCGCTAGCAAAAGAGCTGGCAGAAGATAGCGGGGCGCCCGGCAGAAGGCAAAAAGAACCGGAGATCGTGGAGAAGGCACCGGAGATCGTGAGAAGAACCGGAGATCGTGGAGAAGGCACCGGAGAGCGGGAGAAGAACCGGAGATCGCGGAGAAGGCACCGGAGAGCGGGAGAAGAACCGGAGAGCGCGGAGACGACACCGGAGAACAGAACAAGAGAACCCCGAAGTCGGAAGAAGGCGATGACGAAGCCCGGGACCCCGCTAGCAAAAGAGCTGGAAGAAGATAGCGGGTCGCCCGGCAGAAAGACCCCCGAAGACGACGAGGAAGCCCGGGACCCCGCTAGCAAAAGAGCTGGAAGAAGATAGCGGGGCGCCCGGCAGGAAGACCCCCGGAGCTGCCTAATAAATTACTTTAAAAACCTATGTTGTGTTTTTTATTGACTTTTTTTCCACCGGGTGAATGGGTAGGGGTACGATGTACCCCATACTCATTCACATAGGGTGGGGGGCCGGTATCTGGGGGCCCCCTTATTAAAGGGGGATCCCGGATTCCGAAAAGCCCGTCGCCCGCAGACCCCGACAACCAACGGCCAGGGTTGTCGGGAAGAGGCCCTTGTCCCCATCAACATGGGGGCAGGGTGCTTTGGGGTGGGGGGGCCGCAGGTCGCCCCCCTGCCCCAAAGCACCCACCCCTCCATGTTGAGGGCATGCGGCCTGGTACGGTTCAGGAGGGAGGGGGGGCGCTCTCGTCCCCCCCTCTTCCCCTGCGGCCTGCCAGGTTGCGTGCTCGGGTAAGGGTCTGGTATGGATTTTGGGGGGACCCCACGCCGTTTTTTTGGCTTAGGGGGTTTTCCTTTAAATCCATACCAGACCTAAGGGTCTGGTATGGATTTTGGGGGGGACCCCCAGGCCGTTTTTTCGGCTTAGGGGGTTCCCCTTAAAATCCATACCAGACCTAAGGGCCTGGTATGCTCCTGATGGGGAACTACCACGCCGTTTTTTTCATTAAAATTCGGCGTGGAGTTCCCCTTCATGATTCATACCAAACACGGGACAGCGAGGCTGCCGAGAACCAGCGCGATGTCATCGCGCTGGAGACATTCTCGGCCAGCTAGTCGCCTCTAGGACACGACTTGAGCGGCTGCTTCATGCGCTCAGGTCGTGTCCAAGTTGCCTCGCAAAGTCGCGCTGTCCCTGTGTCAGCCGGCACACGAGTCGCCCCGCGAGTCGGATACACTTCATCCGACTTCCCGGGTGACCTCTATTCAAATCAATGGGCTCCCATAGGGAACCATTCATTTTCAATAGAGCGCCGCTGACATTTGTATTTACTATAACAGAGCGCCGCTGGTTCCTGCGCCAAGTGAAGGAGTTATCCGGCGCACCAATTAAGGTTAGAACCAGCGCAGCGCTCTGTTATTAGTAAATCAGCCCCACTGTGTATATATATATATATATATATATATATATATATATATATATATATATATATATACTATAATTTGTATGTTTCCTATATAGATACTGTACATATAATTTTTACCATGTAGATAGTAGTAATAGAATGGGTTCAAATAGGAATGACATAAAATTTGTGATGCATTTGCATTACATCTTTGATGGGCATGCTTCAAGGTGTATTTTCTACATTTTTTTTAAGCTCTAGCAAAAGAGGGATTGTGGGATTTATTAGAGTGCAGCTGCAACACAGCATTGTATTTTATATACAACTACAGTGAATTATTGGCATGCTAATTATACCTAAATAAATCATTTTAAATGTCTTATCACTATAGATCATATATGCACACTGATAAAATAGATAGTAGACATTATTAAAACACCTGATTTATGTTCACCTGGTTGTATATCAAGCCACAGAAAGATTTTACATCTGTCTAATTATTTATCTTACAATCGACATAGCCATCATTCATCCATCCATATATGTGGAAACCTTGGTGCCGCGTACACACGACCGTTTTTAATGTCATTGAAAAAAACATAATTTTTCTCGACGTGATTTTTCGTGTTTCCTCTCAAGCCTGCCTTGCCTAAACACTATCTTGGAAAAAAATGTTCGAGTAAAGCGCGGTGACGTACAACACGTACGACGGCACTATGAAGGGGAAGTTCCATTGTTCCATGTTAGTAAAGTTTGTTGAGCGACGATTAGCGCTTTTCAGCCTCGTGATTTTCAGTCCGTTACAGCGTGACGAATGTGCTATCTCCATTACGATCGCTAGTTTAACCAGAACGAGCGCTCCCGTCTGATACTTGATTCTGAGCATGCGCATTTTTTTCACGTCGTTAAAGCCCACACACGGACGTTTTTCATGACGAGAAAAACGACGATGTAAAAAACGACGTGAAAAATTAGAGCATGTTCCAATTTTTCTCGTTGTGATTCTCTGCGTTTTTCTCGTCGGGAAAACTGCTGGAAAGCCCACACACGATCATTTTTAATGACCATTTAAAATTTTTACATTTTTCTCGTCATTAAAAACGGTTGTGTGTACGCGGAATTATAGGGAATTTGGTGATTTGTGTAATCCCTGATCATTCTGAGGTATCCGCAAATTCTGAACATTTTACAGTATATACATATTATATTGAACAGTTACATGCTTTAGAAAATTAAACTGCTAATTAGTGATGAGCCGAACACCCCCGGGCTCGGTTCGCACCAGAACCCGCGAACGGACCGAAAGTTCGCACGAACTTTAGAACCCTATTAAATACAATGGATGCGAACGTTCGAAATCTAAAGTGCTAATTATAACGACTATTATGCATGTTATTGTCCTAAAAAGGGTTTGGGAACCCGGGTTCTGCACCAGGGGACATGTATCAATGCAAAAAGAAGTTTTAAAAACGGCCGTTTTTCTGGAGCAGTCATTTTAATGATGCATAAAGTGAAAAAAAATAAGTCAAATATTCCTTTAAATATCGTACCTGGGGGGTGTCTAAAGTATGCCTGTGAAGTGCCACGTGTTTCCCGTGTTTAGAACTGTCCCTGCACAAAATTACATTTCTAAAGGAAAAAAAGCCATTTAAAACTGCTTGCGGCTTTAATGTAATGTCTGGTCCCGGTAATATGGATGAAAATCTTTAAGAAAAATGGCATAGCTACCCCATCACACACACCCCCCCCCCTACCCCAGCCCATTACCAGCCCCTTTGGGTCTTGTATGGATATTAAGGGGAACCCCGCACACAAAATAAAAAAGGCCCTAACTCTTACAGGAGAGAATTTGCCTTCCTAGGGGTAGATTTCCTCTCACTTCCTGTTGTATCCTTCCGTTTGCAAGGAGGAGTCGTTTGTAAGTTGGATGTTTGAAAGTAGGGGCCTGCCGTATATACTCAGCTGAAATTTGCCCCTTACATGTTGGTGTTGCCACAACACTGTGAGCCCTCACAGTTACTCTTGGTGGGCGCATGAATGGGCCCTGCTGTGAATTATTAGATCAAGAATTGTAATTGCATGCCCCTGTTGAACAGGGGCTGAAAAATTGGGCCTTTGGTGGTGGTGGTGGTGGTGGTGTTGACACAACACTGTAAGGCCTCACAGTTAGTCTTGGTGGGCGCAGGAATGGGCCCTGCTGTGAATTATTAGATCAAAAATTGTAATTACATGCCCCTGTTAAACAGGGGCAGAAAAATTGGGCCTTAGGCACTGGTGCCACAACACTGCAACCCCTCACAGATACTGTACTTGGAGCACAGCAATGAGCCCTGTTGCAAAGTATTGCATCAAAAATTGTAATTACATGCCCCTGTTAAACAGGGGCTGAAAAATTGGGCCTTTGGTGGTGGTGGTGGTGGTGGTGTTGACACAACACTGTAAGGCCTCACAGTTAGTCTTGGTGGGCGCAGGAATGGGCCCTGCTGTGAATTATTAGATCAAGAATTGTAATTACATGCCCCTGTTAAACAGGGGCAGAAAAATTGAGCCTTAGGCACTGGTGCCACAACACTGCAACCCCTCACAGATACTGTACTTGGAGCACAGCAATGAGCCCTGTTGCAAAGTATTGCATCAAAAATTGTAATTACACGCCCCTGTTAAACAGGGGCTGAAAAATTGGGCCTTAGCTACTGGTGCTGGTGCCACGACACTGCAACCTCTCCCAGATACTCTAGTTGGAGTGCAGGAATGAGCCCTGCTGCAAAGCATTGCATAACAAATTGTAATTACATGCTCCTGTTAAACAGGGACATAAAAATTGGGCCTTAGGCACTGGTGCCACAACACTGCAACCCCTCACAGATACTGTACTTGGAGCACAGCAATGAGCCCTGTTGCAAAGTATTGCATCAAAAATTGTAATTACACGCCCCTGTTAAACAGGGGCTGAAAAATTGGGCCTTAGCCACTGGTGCTGGTGCCACGACACTGCAACCACTCCCAGATACTCTAGTTGGAGTGCAGGAATGAGCCCTGCTGCAAAGCATTGCATAAAAAATTGTAATAACACACCCCTGTTAAACAGGGGCTGAAAAATTGGGCCTTAGCCACTGGTGGCGGCACCCAGAAACAAAAATGTTCTTCCAAGCTATCATCGTCAATCGGATCATTGAGGAGGAGGAGGATAGTCAGTCAACATAACAGGACAGTCACTCAGCATCAGCATCAGTCTTGAAGGGATGTGACATTTGAAAATAAATTAGTCTGTTATATCAGCTTCAGGTGTTTGGTAGCTGGTGGTGATCCAAGACTAGTTCATCTTTATGAAGGTCAGTCGATCAACAGAGTCGGTGGACAGGCGCACCCTGTGATCCGTGACAAATCCTCCAGCAGCACTGAATGTGCGTTCTGAAAGAACGCTGGATGCAGGACAGGCCAGTAGCTCAATTGCATACTGTGCAAGCTCTGGCCAGTGATCCATCCTCAAGACCCAGTAAGCCAGAGGATTTTCGGTGGGGAAGGTGTCCAAGTCTGACCTTGCCCCTAGGTATTCCTGCACCATGTATATCAGACGCTGGCGATGGTTGCTGGAACCGATCATACCTTGGGGCTGCGGACTAAAGAATTGTCTGAACGCATCGTTCAGACGGCCACCTTCCCCACCGCTCCTTCTTTGACTGACCGAAGCCTCAGCAACTCGTTGTCCAAGACCAGGAGTTTGTAACCTCCCAGTCTCTGGGAACGCGTTGCACAGACCTTTCTGCAAGGCCTCCCGGAGTTGTCTCATCCTCTGCTCCCTCTGCGACGGTAAGATAAGGTCCGCAACCTTACCCTTGTACCGTGGATCAAGGAGAGTGGCCAGCCAGTAATGGTCCCTCTCCTTGATCCGAAGTATACGAGGATCCTTCCGCAGACTTTGCAGGATCAGGGAGGCCATGCAGCGTAGGTTAGCTGAGGCATTCGGTCCGGAGTCCTCTGGGTCACTAAGGACGACATGATCCGCAGCCACCTCCTCCCAGCCACGTACAAGTCCACTGGTTTCTTGGGACTGTAAATCATCCCTAAAAGACTGCTGCTGATGATGCTGAGTGCCAGGCTCCACCTCCATGCTGACACAATCCTCCTCCTCCTCCTCTTCTTCCTGTGCGATGGGTGGGACAGAAGGAACACTGTCTGGGTAAAGGGGGCCTTGAGAGGCAAGGAAGTCCTCCTCTTCCTGCCTCTGTTCTGCCTCAAGTGCCCTGTCCATTATTCCACGCAGCGTATGTTCCAACAGGTGGACAAGAGGTACAGTGTCACTGATGCATGCACTGTCACTGCTCACCATCCTCGTGGCCTCCTCAAATGGTGCCAGGACAGTGCATGCATCCCTGATCATGCCCCACTGGCGTGGTGAAAAAAAACGGAGCTCCCCTGACCCTGTCCTGGTGCCGTAGTCGCACAGGTACTCATTGATGGCCCTCTGCTGTGTGTGCAGCCGCTGCAGCATGGCCAACGTTGCGTTCCACCTGGTGGGCATGTCACATATAAGGCGGTTCTTGGGCAGGTTCAACTCCTTTTGCAGCTCAGCCAGGCAAGCACTGGC
Source organism: Rana muscosa (assembly GCA_029206835.1). Classification (NCBI taxonomy): domain Eukaryota; kingdom Metazoa; phylum Chordata; class Amphibia; order Anura; family Ranidae; genus Rana; species Rana muscosa. The sequence continues at coordinate 1,217,115,133 of CM055122.1, forward strand.
ATTATAAGATCTGCGGAAATGCACACAGACTTTCCTGGCCTGCCTCAGGACATCCTGTAAGCCCGGGTACCTGCCCAAGAACCGCTGCACCACCAGGTTAAGGACGTGAGCCACACAGGGCACATGGGTCAGTTGTCCCTGTCGGAGAGCGGAGAGGAGGTTGGTGCCATTGTCGCAAACTACCATTCCTGGCTTAAGCTGGCGTGGCATCAACCACCTCTCGGCCTACCCCTGCAGAGCAGACAGAACCTCTGCCCCAGTGTGGCTCCTGTCCCCCAAACACACCAGCGCAAGCACGGCATGGCATCTTTTTGCCTGCGTACTTGCGTAGCCCCTTGAACGCCTACGGAGCACCGCTGGTTCAGAGGACAAAGCACAGGAAGAGGCCACGGAGGAAGAAGAAGAGGAGGGGGTGGAGGACAGAGGTGTGTCACAACCAGTAGTAGCATTTTGGAGTCATGGCGGTGGAACAACCTCCAACACTACTGCACCTTGTCCTGTATCCTTCCCAGCTGCCAAAAGAGTGACCCAATGGGCCGTGAAAGAAAGGTAACGTCCCTGTCCATGCCTGCTCTACCTTGAGTCAGCGGTAATGTGCACCTTACCGCTGACCGCCCTGTCCAGCGAGGCCAAGACATTGCCTTCCACATGCTGGTAGAGAGCCGGAATCGCCTTCCGTGAGAAAAAGTGGCGTTTGGGAACCTGACACTGAGGAACCGCACATTGCACAAACTCACGGAAGGGGGCCGAGTTTACCAACTGAAAAGGCAGCAGTTGAAGCGCTAGCAATTTAGCCAAGATAGCATTCAACCGCTGGGCATGTGAATGGCTGGGAGTGAACTTCTTTCGACGGTCCAGCAGCTGGGGCAGGGAAATGTGCCTGCTAGGATCGGACGTTGGTGTACTGCTAGCAGAGTGCCCGCAAGTACTTGGCTATGACACACCTAATTCTACACCTTCATTCCTCTCAGAGCAGGTTTCAGAGAGGACTGAAAGTATAGTGGGGTTGGAGATCCCAGCTGATGCGGTGCAAGAAGAGGTCAGCTTTGTTCTTTGGTGTGGGTCTTTAAGGTAGGCTTGCCAACGAGCTGCATGGCAGGTCAACATATGTCTGGTCAAGCATGTGGTGCCCAAGCGGGTGATGTTTTGGCCACGCGATATACGCTTGAGACATATGTTGCAAACAGCAGCTGTGCGATCTCGACTCAAAAAGGCCCACACCAAAGAACTTTTTGAATAACGGGCAGAGGCAGCGCCCTGCACAGGCGGAGCTCTGCGTTGTGATTCCGTTGGTGTGCTGCCCTTATGCTGGCCCCCCGAGGGCATCCTGCCTCGTTGGAGATGTGCCTCCCCCTCATCCTCCTCCTCCTCCTCCTCCTCTCTCCTATTAGGCACCCACATGGAGTCAGTGACCTCATCATCCCCTCCCTCCTCATCACTGGAGCCAATCTGGCAGTATGCTGCAGCTGTTGGAACATGACTGCCAGATTGGTGTCCTTCTTGAGCATCCCCTCTCTCTGCTCTCATGCTACTGCCTTCCTCTAGCTGGGTATCATCATCAGACCCTTCGAAACGCTGGGCATCCTCCTGGAGCATGTACCCAACACTGTGCTCAAACAGTTCGGGGGACTCCTCAGGAGGACATGGTTGGTCTAGGGAAGGAGTGACTGATGATGGCATTGATACCAGGGAAGAGGAAGCTTTGGCAGCTGCTTTGCCAGTACCCTGAGCCTGGGTGAGAGAGGATGAGGAGGATGAGGAGGGCTTGGTCATCCACTCTACCAAGTCTTCGGCATGATGCGGCTCAACACGTCCAGCTGCCGAAAAGAAGGACAAGCGTGTCCCATGGCCACGTGCTGATGGCGATGCACCGCGTCCACGACCAGCACTGTTGTCTCTAGACACAGAGCCTGCTTGCCCTCTTTTTTTGGCTCCTGACTGTCTGCCTCTCCTTGTTTGCCTTCCAGACATTCTAATGGCATGCAGGGAAATGGGAAAAGCAGCAATACAGGCTAAGTTAAGGTGTAATATGGTCAGGAGGCACACTCCGCCCGCTGTAAGTGCCGCAAAATCCTGTTGGTGTAACACACCAGGAAAAAGCAGCAATACAGGCTAAGTTAAGGTGTAATATGGTCAGGAGGTACACTCCGCCCGCTGTAAGTGCTGCAAAATCCTGTTGGTGTAACACACCAGGAAAAAGCAGCAATACAGGCTAAGTTAAGGTGTAATATGGTCAGGAGGCACACTCCGCCCGCTGTAAGTGCCGCAAAATCCTGTTGGTGTAACACACCAGGAAAAAGCAGCAATACAGGCTAAGTTAAGGTGTAATATGGACAGGAGGCACACTCCGCCCGCTGTAAGTGCCGCAAAATCCTGTTGGTGTAACACACCAGGAAAAAGCAGCAATACGGGCTAAGTTAAGGTGTAATATGGTCAGGAGGTACACTCCGCCCGCTGTAAGTGCCGCAAAATCCTGTTGGTGTAACACACCAGGAAAAAGCAGCAATACAGGCTAAGTTAAGGTGTAATATGGTCAGGAGGCACACTCCGCCCGCTGTAAGTGCCACAAAATCCTGTTGGTGTAACACACCAGGAAAAAGCAGCAATACAGGCTAAGTTAAGGTGTAATATGGTCAGGAGGCACACTCCGCCCGCTGTAAGTGCCGCAAAATCCTGTTGGTGTAACACACCAGGAAAAAGCAGCAATACAGGCTAAGTTAAGGTGTAATATGGTCAGGAGGCACACTCCGCCCACTGAAAGTGCCGCAAAATCCTGTTGGTGTAACACACCAGGAAAAAGCAGCAATACAGGCTAAGTTAAGGTGTAATATGGTCAGGAGGTACACTCCGCCCGCTGTAAGTGCCGCAAAATCCTGTTGGTGTAACACACCAGGAAAAAGCAGCAATACAGGCTAAGTTAAGGTGTAATATGGTCAGGAGGCACACTCCGCCCGCTGTAAGTGCCGCAAAATCCTGTTGGTGTAACACACCAGGAAAAAGCAGCAATACAGGCTAAGTTAAGGTGTAATATGGTCAGGTGGTACACTCCGCCCGCTTTAAGTGCCGCAAAATCCTGTTGGTGTAACACACCAGGAAAAAGCAGCAATACGGGCTAACTTCAGGTGTATAATGTGCAGGAGGCTTAGCAACAATGACACTGTCCCCTGCCTATCCTTCTCTCTCCCTGCACACAAGGTTTATCAAAGTATATGACACTGACACTCTCCCTGCCTATCCTTCTCTCTCCCTGCACACAAGGTTTAACAAAGAATATGACACTGACACTGTCCCCTGCCTATTCTTCTCTCTCCCTGCACACAAGGTTTATCAAAGTATATGACACTGACACTCTCCCTGCCTATCCTTCTCTCTCCCTACACACAAGGTTTAGCAAAGAATATGACACTGACACTCTCCCTGCCTATCCTTCTCTGTCCCTACACACAAGGTTTAGCAAAGAATAGTTTTGACAAGATTTGACACTGTCCCTGCCTATCCTTCACTTTCCCTGCTCCGGAATACACTACACAAGGCCGCCGCGCTGGTGGCTTTTTATAGTGTGGGGCGTGTACTAAACCCCCTCAGCTATAATTGGCCACAGGCATCCTGCCTGTGGCCAATCATTGCTCTCCTCGCTGCCGGTGCTGTGATTGGCCAAGCATGCAGGGTCACAGTGCATGCTTGGCCAATCACAGCGCCGGGATTACACTGCGATGGCGCAGTGTATTGTGGGCCGTTCACGTCACTCGAATTTGGCGCGAACGGCCCAAATCGTTCGTTGTTCGCCGAACGCGCGAACAGCCGATGTTTGAGTCGAACCTATGTTCGACTCGAACACCAAGCTCATCCCTACTGCTAATAAACACTAATCTTTAAAACCCTTAAAAAAAAGGGGGGCAGGGTAAAAGATTACCAGTTAGATAAAATATTGTATGATATTTTAGGACATTTACCAATAAATAAATAAATGTTTTTCTCTATGGGAATTAAAGAATAGCTAATGGCATTTTTTTTTTTTTTTTAGTTTTGGATAGGTTTAGGGATTCGAGCACCAGTCGGGTTTTTATTGCTACCTGTACCCCCATTAGCGAGCGTCACCCTCTCTATTTGTTCTGTTTCCCTTTATCACCAATAGTGAAAATTAAAGAAAATCCCAAGTTTGGGGTTGTCACCAGAACAGAACCTCCAACTCTGTCCCCTGTAGACTCACTACTCCAGTTGTCCAGTGTATTTCTCCTGGTTAAATGTCCGGCAACATTCAACCCACTTTTTGTGAGCCCAGGGCATCAAGTATTGACCTCTAGACACCCTGTGGTCAAAAGAGAATGCTGTATTGAATGGCGTCACATCATTAATTGGCGGCATACTATGCAGTATTCATGACCCATCCAGCGCTGGATTAAGAAGAGGAGAAACATAACTCATGACATTACAAGCATTGAGTGAAAAAAAAAGAAATGGTATGTGTCAGAAACCATGAATCAGACCGAGACAGAAGTAGAGTTTAATCACACTTGTTTAATAATAATAATAAAAAGGTAAACAGAGTAAGCGTAGTCAAAACATAGCCAGAGTTCAGTAACCTGATCGGATAGTCGAGCAAGCCAATGTCAGAGAGCCAGAGATGAACATAGTAGTACAGCAAGCAGGATCAAGAGCCAGAAGGAACGGCCGCCGAGCAAGTCTACAACAGGAACGCAGGAGAAAGTCTCTGTGATGTTGACAAAGGCGAAGGCAGAGATGAAGTGAGCTGGAAGGCTTTAAGTAGGCAGGACTGGTGGGGGCCTGTCCGACTTCCGGTATGTGAGGATCGTTTCCTTGTGAGCTCCGGACCGCGCTGAGATCCTGAACTAATCCTACACGGCCGAAGGCTATTATTTTCACCCCTGGGTATCTGGGACGGCTGCGGAACACTTCGGGTACATGACGATGGTAAATAAGTACGGCCCGAAGGCCGGCAGCACGCCCGCGGATCGTCTGGCCCGTTTTGCACACGAGGCCAGCCAAGATGGCGCCCAGAATACTGACAAGCAGCGCGGTGCTCCTAAGGACGGACGCCAGTGGACCGAGGGGGATACGGAATGGATTGATCCAACAGACCCACTAGCCGTTCCCCTGCCCTCTCCTTCATCGGATGTGGAGGAGGGAGGCTCCGGTTCACAGGTAAGCGAACCGACGTTAGCTCAAATCATGGACACTATTAAGAGCTGCCATGTGGCGCTGACCACACAGATAGAAACTATCAGAGTGGATTTTGCAATAATGAAGGATGATGTCAAAAAGATTAGGCATCGGGTCACTAATGCGGAGCAAAGAATTGGAGCGGTGGAGGATGATCTTAACCCGCTCATGTTACAAGTGAGAGATGTTGCGGCGGACCACAATTCCCAGGAGACCAAACTCGGGGAAATTGAAGATAGGCTCAGGAGAAACAATTTACGGTTCCTAGGATTCCCCGAGGGGTCGGAGGGCAAAAATCCAGAGGAATTCCTCCTGTCATGGCTCCAGCAGACCTTTGGAGCAGATAGCTTCTCCCACTTATTTGCCATTGAACGGGCTCATAGAGACCCCCTGCGGGCTCCACAGCCTGGCAGATACCCCAGACCCATGTTGGCCCGCTTTCTCTATTTTAGAGATAAAGAAACCATTCTCCGCAAGGCCCGCACTATGCCGGAACTGATGTGTGGGAACCAGCGAATTACCATCTTTCCTGATTTTTCAGCTGCGACACAGAAGCAGAGAGCGGCATTCCAAAGTGTAAAGCAGCGCCTGAGGGACCGCAGTCTCCCATACAGTATGTTGTATCCTGCACGACTGTGGGTGGTGCATAATGGAAATACCCAGTTTTTTACCTCTCCAAAGGAAGCAAATCAGTGGCTGGAAACACTGAGCGCAGGAAGATAAATCCTCCTTAACCCACTGCACAAATCCAGTTTACAAAAATCAAAAACAAAAACAAAAACAAAAAAAATTAATAATACAATTTTGAACGCTTTGCAGTACTCCTTGATGACACATCTCAGTAATGACCACGGGGACTGTTGAAAATCCTTATAGACTTCAGAGGCAACAGGGCCTAAAGATCATAAGTAGTTATCGGCGCGGTTCGTAAGTTGCTCAATAGACTTCCAAGTACTCACCCTTGTACCTCCGATCCGGCTGGATTGGAGGAATTACCCCCCTAGGGTAACTCTTCTTGGTTACATTCAGTGTTTGGGGACAAAGTCCGTGGGAGGTTTGGGGCTGCGGGCAGGGAGGGGGGAAGGGATGTTATGATCCTACGTTGTGGATCACAGTTTTACGGGTATAATCTGGATAATTTCACAGAAAAACGGCATGGGGTACAGGGGCAGGTAGGGGATGTAATGAGTTCAGCAAAATGTGTGCACACTTGTGACTGTTATTTGAAAATTGCGTGGGTGGTGCAGAATGGAGTGCCTTGGAAATGGCTGGGGGACTGGAGTCTTTGCAGACCCAGGCCTATAGAACCCACAGTGAAAATTATTATGCTATCCCACCATGCAGGCTCTTAAAGTAATATCCTGGAATGTGCGAGGTCTTAATTCCAGGATTAAGAGAGCTTTGGTATTTAAACACATACAGAAATGTAGACCCAGTATTGTTTTCCTACAGGAAACGCATCTGGTGGGATCTAGAATACTTGCCCTCCACAGAACTTTTGTAAACAGGGCATTCCATTCTACATATTCTAACTATGCGAGAGGGGTCTCAGTATTAGTGTATAAAACATTGCTATGCACAACCAAGCTGGTCAAGACAGACTCACTTGGAAGATATGTAATTTTAATTTTGATCATAAACAGCAAGCCATATACCTTTGTGGCAGTATACGTCCCTCCCCCATTTGTGGTGGGGACGTGGGAAGCCATAATGTCAACGGTTGTTGGGGTGGCGGAAGGACCCATAATTTTGGCAGGGGATCTGAACATGGTGTTGTCACCTGTAATGGATAGATTTGGCATGGCGGCTATGGACAGCTCCCCATTGGCGGCTGGTGTGAAACCGTATAATTTAACGGAGGCGTGGAGGTGGAAACATCCAAACACCAAAGCGTATTCATGCTACTCTGCCACGTTCAATACCCTTTCTAGAATAGATATGTGCTTTGTATCTACAGAACTGTTACCCAGAGTAGTGGATGTTCGGTATCTCCCCAGGGCTGTCTCAGATCATTCGCCACTAATGATTTCTATAGATGTAGAGAGGCCGCGAGGGTTCAGTTTATGGAGACTGAGCCCCCTGTGGCTCAAGGAAGAAATTTTTGAGAGAGCCACGCAAAAATCTATTAACACATTTTGGATAGAGAATAGAGGGGAAGTGCCAGTGGGAACCACATGGGATGCGTTTAAGGCTACCCTTAGAGGCTCTACAGGAGATCTTATTAAACAGCTCAGGTCAGATCGTGAATGGAAACTGAGGGACTCTGAACAACAGGCCACGAGTGCAGAGGTGGAATATATTAAGAATCCCACGGTAAATAACTATAAAATTTGGAGGGAAGGGGTTAGGCAACTTGACTTAGTCCTAGTGGAAAAAACACAAAAAAAGCTTCTGTACCAGTCCCAGCGGATGTTTGAATTTGGTAATAAAAATAGCAGACTGTTAGCATATCTAGCCCATTCGCAGCAACCACCCACTTCTATCCCACGTATATTTGACAGAGGTAATAATCTGTGCACATCACAAACGGATATAGCTAATGCATTCATCACATTCTATTCTGACTTATACTCTTCCAGAGTGACCTATGAGCAAGAAGAGGTACAGAACTACCTGGCCCATGTCCCACTTCTGGAGTTGTCAGGGGAGGCATCAAGGGAGCTAGAACTCCCAATATCCACAGAGGAGATATCTGGGGCCATTGGCTCCCTGACACCGAATAGGACACCAGGTTTAGATGGTTACCCTGTGGAGTGGTATGCTACCTATAGGGAAAGTCTGACACCAAAGTTACTTGAGGTGTTTAACAAGGCTAGGGAGCTGGGGAGACTTCCAGATTCCCTCAGGGAGGCATTGATCGTGCTAATACCTAAGCCGCACAAGGACCATGAACAGTGTGAATCATATAGGCCCATTTCATTAATTAATGTGGATGCCAAGATCCTCGCCAAACTCCTCGCTGCCCGTCTGAATAAAGTTATAGCATCAATTATTCATCCTGACCAAACGGGCTTCATACCGACGCGCTCAACGGCCATAAACCTGAGACGTCTCTTTACTATTTTACAAACTGCGGGCCCAACACCGGACACTAGGATTGTGGTGTCCTTGGACACCCACAAGGCTTTTGATTCTATTGAATGGCCATATCTGGTGGCGGTCCTTGGGCGGCTCGGGTTTGGACCTAGATTTATAGCCTGGGTGAGGTTATTATATGCAGAACCGGTGGCACGATTAAGGGTGAATAACACCATTACAGACCAATTTAAAATAGCTAGGGGCACTAGGCAGGGGTGCCCTTTGTCGCCCCTGCTGTTTGCCCTGGCCATCGAACCCCTGGCAGCTCTGCTGAGGGTGGATGGGGAGATTAGGGGCTGTATGGTAAATGAAAGGGAAGAAAAGACATCACTTTACGCTGATGACATGCTCTTGTACCTAGCGGAAGCGGAGGGATCCTTGACAGCAGCCCTAGACAGAATATCCAGGTTTGGAACATACTCTGGCTTTAAAGTAAATTGGAACAAGTCAGTGATTTTTCCGTTCTGCTCCACATGCTCACCTGTTCTCCCTCCGGAGATCCCATTGCAGGTGGTGTCTCGCTTCCGATATCTGGGGGTCGAGATACAGCTGCCGCTGAATACATTCATAGCTAATAATCTACTACCCTTGATGGCTCGTCTTAAGGACAGTCTTCAGGTATGGGGCAAGTTGCCCCTCAACCTCCTTGGTAAAATAAACATATATAAAATGATTTATCTCCCAAGATTCCTATATCTGTTGTGGCACGCTCCGGTATACATACCCAAAAAATTGTTTTCAGAGATTACTAAACTGCTTTTGCCCTTCCTGTGGGGAGCTAAACCGGCCAGAGTGTCATTGGAAACACTGTACTTACCAATAAAATCGGGCGGATTGGCACTACCCGATCTCCAGTGTTACTATCTGGCTGCCCAGCTGACACATATACACTGGTGGGGCTTCCCCAAAACGGAGAATGCCTCGGTTGCCACCCAGGCGGCCCAGGTATTCTCTTATGAGGCTCTGAATAATGTTGTGTATCGGGACGGGCCGTATCCGGAGCGGGGAGCAGGGATATTAAAACTATCATACAAGATATTTCACATGTGTAATTATCGAATGAAAGGCACTAGCCTAACGAGATCCCCGTACGCCCCTTTGTGGCGTAATCCGCAACTACAAGAGATATATAAAATCCCGGATGGGGAATGCTGGGCAGAATATGGGGTTAAGTATGCCCACCAACTATTTAGGGATGGGATGGTTAGAACATTTGCAGATCTCAAGACGGAATACGGCTTGCCTAATACCTTCTTCTTCCGTTACTTGCAACTGCGTCACGCAGCTAGAGCACAGTATGGGGGAGAGGAGGTGGCACTTCTCCCTTCATGTACGGAAAAACTGATAGCGGAGGAGGATCACTCTAAATTGATATCTAGGTACTATTTCGGCCTGCTGGCACCCTCCTCTGCTGGTCTGGAGAGGGTGGCAGCACAATGGAAAAGAGATATACCAACTATGTCAGAGGAGTCGTGGACTAAGGCCCTGGGCTCATTCGTGCCTGCAATGGTATCAGCCAGAGACAAATTAATACAGTTCAACTATCTCCACAGGACTTATTACACTCCGCATAGGTTGTATAGAATGGGAAGACGGGACACGTCAGAATGTCCTAGATGTAGAAATGAAATGGGAGATTTATTTCATATGGTATGGTTATGCCCTAAAGTGATGTTATTTTGGAAAACAATCCTCCATTATTTGGAGGAGGCTATGGACGTTCCTAACATCTATTCCCCGGCCAGATGCTTATTAGGCGATCTGGAGGAGGAAGGGATATCTGATTCTCAGAAAAAACTCCTCAGAATTCTCTTTTGCTACGCAAAGAAGGCTATAGCTCTAAGATGGAGGGAGCCGACCCCTCCCACATTACAGAATTGGATAGACATGGTGAACCAAGCGCTACCATTATATAAGCTGACATATGTATCCAGGGGATGCCCAAAGAAATTCGATAAAATCTGGGCGGGATGGTTAAAAGATGAATTTATCGATCAGTGAAGTAACAGATGTGCAATAAGACAGTCAATATGTGATGTCTGAAGTATTGGGACACCCGCTGTAGTGAGAACGTGAACATACTTATACCTACCTTGTGCCGTATGTAACATGTTTGAGTTCGAAAAGAGGGGGGAGGGAATTTGTTGCTAGTATTAGTACTGTTTAAAAAAACAGGGGGGGGGGGGAGTTTAATTTAAAAAAAAAAAATTAAAAAAAAAATGTGTGTGTATGTAGGTATGTGTATATGTATGTATATGTATGTATATGTATATATATATATATATATATAAAATATATTAACTGACAGAATACATAAAAGATGGAAGTGCAGCAAATGTTGCTTGGATGTTCAATAAAGTGTAATGTATAACATAGATAAAGGAAAGATGTGAGACATGCACAAGATACAGATATGTTGATTATAGACTCTTTAATATTGTACCGCATATGTATAACCTTTCTACACAATGTATGTGAATTGCACTGTATAAGGTTCTGTGTATTGTGTCAAAATTTCAATAAATTTACCCTTTAAAAAAAAAAAGTAGGCAGGACTGACAAGGGATCATCAACAGGTGAGTCACTGTGGAGAGAAAGGAGCTGGAAATTAGCCCACAGCTGAGCGGCCAGCTCAGAGAAAGGAAGGGCTGAGCCCAGCCCTGACAGTACCCCCTCCTCAACGACCCCTCCCCCTCGGAGGACCACGGGGTTTGAGGGGAAAACGTCTATGGAAATCAAGGAGGAGGACAGGGGCATGTACGTCCGAGGATGAGACCTAAGAGCGTTCCTCCGGACCGTACCCTCTCCAATGCACCAAGTACTGTATGTGTCCACAGAACATACGGGAGTCAACAATGGACTGTAACTTCATACTCCTCATGGTTTTCAACCTGTATAGTATGAGGACGTGGCACCAAGGTGGTAAAACGGTTGCAGACCAAAGGTTTCAATAAGGAGACATGAAACACATTAGAGATGCGCATACTGGAAGGAAGGTCCAACGCGTAAGCTACTGGGTTTATCCTGCGAAGGATACGGAAAGGTCCAATAAACCGAGGTGCGAACTTCAGAGAAGGAACACGCAGTCAGAGGTTGTGAGATGACAGCCAAACCCTGTCCCCAACCTGGTAGGAAGGCGCAGGCAGGCGTCTGCGGTCAGCATGAAGTCTGTACCTATCGTTAGCATGTCGCAAAGCCTCCTGGACTTGTACCAGAGAAAAACAAATACAAAAAATTCCGCGCCGCCTAGTTGTATAGCAGCTCACACAACCAGTTGAAAATAGTAAAGAACAAACAAAACAAAAATGTGTAGCGCTAAGCTAAATGAGAACTGCACTCAAAACAAGTGCAGTATAAAACAGTGATATATAATAGATCAGTCAATAAAAACATCTAGTAACAATTATATGAAAACATTCAAGTAATCCACCGTGATAAAAAGTGTTCCGTGATAAGAATTAGTTAAAATAATCCACAGTGATGTGAATTGTGTAACATAAAAAATCACCAGGGAAGATTAAGTTCATCAATGAAAACAAAATGAATTAAATGCTGATGAAAAAATTGTAAATGACAATCAAAGTAATAGTGCTCCCAACAAAACTTGACTTGAAGTGAACATCACCAATCGGTTGTAGAAAAGGCTTACCCGATAGAGTGGACCCCAAAAACATACGTTCAGAGGGTCAACCAAGCATAGGTAAGCCGCTATGGACAGCGAATCTTCAGGAGCAAATCAAACGGGAACCTCAAGCTTCAATCCAAGATGGAAAAAAAGGGTGGTTGTCGCTCCTATCCGGATATGCGATGAAGCTTACGGACAGTGCCCGATTAGGGCCAGGCGGTGTTACCAGATGAATTGCAAAAAAGTAAAAGGAAAGAGAAGGCACATAGTGTAATACTGTATATAAAGGTATTTTAATGTAGGCAGGAACACTTACATTTAGAAGAGTGTAACAGCGCTTATCAAATGATCAAAAATGGCAACAGTAGGGTCTCCCGACGCGTTTCGCATCCAAATGCATCATCTGGGGTGATGCCCCACTGCTGCCCTCCATGAATTTATAGATAGTGTGACCCCTTATTTGAGAGGCCATCCCCTGGGTGTCCATGTGTTAATGAATCACTTCCTGGTTCAACCAAGATGTAATCCCCCTGTGTGTTCCAAGCCTCTACCTGGAACACACTCCATATAATGTAATGGTACAAAATCTGGAGGTGTACCAACATGGCCGCCCACCTTGTGTATCAAGCCTCCCTTTGATTCTGCTATAATGAGCTGGGCTATCTATATAATATTATATCTGGATAGATAATCTAAATGAGACACGCCAAGCCTTTGTGCATATAAGGCAACAAGCCCAATGTAATTAGGCAGTGCCATTATATGCGGCGGAAGCTCCGCCAGGCTACGAGTCCAGTGGCCGCATTGGATTACTGGCTTGTGTGTCAAGCCTCGTTCTGAGTTCCCAATGCGGATCTGGCCTCGCTGTAACAATCCGGAAATGACACAGTGCCGCTTGCGTGTCACGCCTCGATCCGACGAGCAGGCGCGCACCAAGCCTCACTGTGAAATTGATGACGCCGCACGTCCGCAAGTAACATGAAGACGGACGGCGCAACGTTACCTGCGACTCCACATGGAGACGCCCATAGAGGGGGATGTACTGACGGCGTGAGTGCGATCACATGACGCCTCACCAGCCTGTCAGAATCTAAACATCAGCCTGATAAGGATAGATTGTGTGTTGGGACGCAATAATAAATGCGTTCCAACAGTGGCTGACGAAAGGAATAAGAGTAAATTGATAGAACAATCTATGGGAAAAATCTATTGAAAGACTTTACACTGTGTAAGTCATTCCACCCTAGGTAAAAATATATCCGAATTATAAAAATTTAATTTAAATTAAACCCGGAAATGACTTGGTGTAATAAAAGGTTAAAACACAAAAATAAATGAATATTAAAACTGAACCTGGACACGGTCCATAGTATGGTATATAGAGGTGCCCGAAATAAATTGCGCTCCTCTACAGGGCTTCAATGCTACCCCTGTGTCCCTATGCAGGCCATATTGGTGTGCTGGAAGTGATTCACATGCAATGTGATTAAATGGGTGGATGCCCCCCATATATTAGTATTTGCACACACCCAGGGAATGTACTCCCGCAAAATACATAAGATGACATTATATATATTTCTATATGTACATGGCCTACTGGTATACATATAATATAAAAGAACATGAATGACAGAATTGAATAAAAATTATGAAAATGGAACAAGCTGAAATATTGTAGAAGGAGAAAACTAAAATGAACCCATATCTATCTAGGATTTGTTGATGAATGAATTAATGTCCCACTCAACATTCAAACCAGAAGGCGTGTGCGACTGTAACTCATAAATCCAATATGTTTTGAGTTGCGATACACCCCTGGTTTTAGGGCTACCCCTCCATGGGGGGACAAATTGATCTATTACCAGGAATTGCGTGCCGGCAGGGTTTCTATTATGATGTGCCTTGTAGTGCCTCGTACTGTGTGCTGTGTGTCACCACTGAGAATAAGACCTACATGCTCTCCAACACGCACGGAAAAAGATTGTATGGTGCGGCCGACATATTGTTTGCCACACGGACAAGTTATAAGGTACACCACATATTTAGTGGCGCATGTGCAAAAACGCTTAATGGGATAAATTTTACCCGTGATGGTGGAATTAAATTCCAAAGTCTTATTTCTCCCTGAAGAATTGAATTTGCACACGGAACATTTTTTGCAAGGGTGATAACCCACTAGTTGATAAAAAAAGGAGGATTAATGATATTGGGTGCGATTTTACTCTGAAGTGCAGGAACACCTCTGAACACCACTTTAGCTTGTTCCGGTAATACACTGTGTAGGACTCGGTCATTTTTCAGCACTCCCCAGTGTTTCGCTATAATAGCTCTAACTTGTTTGTGTTGGGTAGAAAAAGATGTGAGCATTGCTCATTTAAAGTTGTCATCCTGTTCTCTTTTCAGTTTGACCTCTAAGAGAGAACCTCTGTCAATTTCAAGAGTCCTTTCAAGGTCCCGTTCGATGTCTCTGGGGTTGTAACCCTTCTCAATAAATCTAAATTTGAGAACATCAGCCTGTGCTTTAAATGACTCTATGGTGGTACAATTTCTACGGAGTCTTAAAAACTGGCTCCGTGGGACTGAGTTCAACCAGGAGCGATGGTGACAGCTATCAACGGGAATGAACTGTTTTTTTAAAGAAGGTTTGGAACTGAAACCTCTGATCTATAATGCTGATCTCTAAATCTAGAAATTGTATAATATTATATAGATAGCCCAGCTCATTATAGCAGAATCAAAGGGAGGCTTGATACACAAGGTGGGCGGCCATGTTGGTACACCTCCAGATTTTGTACCATTACATTATATGGAGTGTGTTCCAGGTAGAGGCTTGGAACACACAGGGGGATTACATCTTGGTTGAACCAGGAAGTGATTCATTAACACATGGACACCCAGGGGATGGCCTCTCAAATAAGGGGTCACACTATCTATAAATTCATGGAGGGCAGCAGTGGGGGATCACCCCAGATGATGCATTTGGATGTGAAACGTGGCGGGAGACCCTACTGTTGCCATTTTTGATCATTTGATAAGCGCTGTTACACTCTTCTAAATGTAAGTGTTCCTACCTACATTAAAATACCTTTATATACAGTATTACACTATGTGCCTTCTCTTTCCTTTTACTTTTTTGCAATTCATCTGGTAACACCGCCTGGCCCTAATCGGGCACTGTCCGTAAGCTTCATCGCATATCCGGATAGGAGCGACAACCACCCTTTTTTTTCCATCTTGGATTGAAGCTTGAGGTCCCCGTTTGAATTGCTGCTGAAGATTCGCTGTCCATAGCGGCTTACCTATGCTTGGTTGACCCTCTGAACGTATGTTTTTGGGGTCCACTCTATCGGGTAAGCCTTTTCTACAACCGATTGGTGATGTTCACTTCAAGTCAAGTTTTGTTGGGAGCACTATTACTTTGATTGTCATTTACAATTTTTTCATCAGCATTTAATTCATTTTGTTTTCATTGATGAACTTAATCTTCCCTGGTGATTTTTTATGTTACACAATTCACATCACTGTGGATTATTTGAACTAATTCTTATCACGGAACACTTTTTATCACGGTGGATTACTTGAATGTTTTCATATAATTGTTACTAGATGTTTTTATTGACTGATCTATTATATATCACTCTTTTATACTGCACTTGTTTTGAGTGCAGTTCTCATTTAGTTTAGCGCTACACATTTTTGTTTTGTTTGTTCTTTACCATTTTCAACTGGTTGTGTGAGCTGCTATACAACTAGGCGGCGTGGAATTTTTTGTATTTGTTTTTCTCTTGTTCTTTGATTTAATTCTGCAGCAGCCTCTTTTGATATACGCCATCTATGATGGACATGTTTGATTATAGGGCGGCCCGTACTGTTAACACAGAGGGCGTTTTCATTGCTACAGGTAGTGATACAGAGATAGGTGGTCTCTTTGTAAGATTGAAAAATGTGATGTCTTCGGAACTTCACTTACAGTGGGACCTTGCGTTCTTGGAACGTTACATTATAGACCGCATGGTTCCGAGAAGCCTTAGGTAGGAG
Organism: Rana muscosa; assembly: GCA_029206835.1. Lineage (NCBI taxonomy): Eukaryota > Metazoa > Chordata > Amphibia > Anura > Ranidae > Rana > Rana muscosa. Next base: position 1,217,131,055 of record CM055122.1, read on the forward strand.
GTTCAACCCCAACAAGGCGATCTCGAGATAGATTCTTGGTTTAATTATTTCAATGATGCTCGCATCAAGTTTTTGGGCGTTTTGATCTCCAAGAAAAAGGTTAGGCTGACGGTGTTGGATAGAGAGATTAAAGATCTCAAAGACAAGCTATTGTCACATAAAAACTCTTTAGAGTATGCATCCCTCTCAGCCAACCTACAAAACTTCCTGGAAAAGGAAGATAGGGATCAAAAGCACAAAAAGCATAAGAAATATTCCAGGGATATGGGTGATTATAAAAATGGCACTGTTTTTGCTTGGCAAAAACTTTTTTCTGCGTCCTCTGGAGCAGATATGGATTCCACTCCAGCTCTGTTGCCTTCCACCTCATCTGCCCCTACCCCTTTAAGAGGTCCAGCCATGAGTCAACTTCCTGTTGCACCTCCTATGGTTCCCCCTCCACGTGATACACGAGGTGCTGATTCTCGAGGTTCTCGGACAAGGGCACACCAGTCCGGTCCTCCTACTCCAAACCAGCATCACAGAGGGAGAGGTAAATCCAGAGGCAATAGGGGTACTAGGGGTCACTCTAGAGGGTATCCCCAATATTCTAATGTCCAGTATAACCATGATTATGATGATTATTATTACAATTCATCACCAGCCAGGTATGGGGAACGTTTCGGTTATCACCGGGACCAGTCCCCATATTATGGTCCTCCACCCATTTCCACTCATAATAGATTCTCTCCACTTGGTGAGGTACGAGATGATAGCTATCACACGCACACTAGGAATCCTCACTATCCATCCAATTATGATTACGATTCTTCCACCAGAGGTCAGGATTTTCACAGGGACCCAGCCCCACGCAAAAGGGGCCCCGACCCAGGAGAGGGATCAGAGGGGGAGGAGAATTCAGAAAAGGAAAGAAAAGGCGCATGTAAAGGGCCAAGGGGTTTTTAATTTAAGCTCTGAGGTCTTTACGAACGATGAATTGTCCGTCTTGGATAAGGGCCTCAAGTTTGCCCCACCCAAGAAATTGAACAAATTCGATACATTCATCGACATACAAAAATATATTCGTAAAGTAAACATACAACGTTACCTCATCACCAATCCCATCATGAGTGAAAGTAGAGCGGCTACATCTGGAACTGTCCATTCTGGTTTGTCTAACCCATCCTTATTCAACCCACCAGTCCCAGTGGCACCTGCAATTAGCATTTTCAAGGAGCTTGTACTCAAAGATCTAGCAGAATTGCCGGTGAGTCGCACACACCGCCGCCCTTTGTCTGATATTGGCCTCAAGTCTCTGTGTCACAACAGGGATTTGGTCATCCGTCCAGCGGACTAAGGGGGCGGCATAGTCATATTAGATAAAAGTGACTATGAAAAAGAAATTTACAGGATTTTAGACGAGCCTGGTACATACCAGATGTTAACTACCAACCCCACATCTCGCTTTAGAGCTGATCTTCAAAAGTTGGTTGACAGTGGTTTTGATCGAGCTATTTTAAATAAGAAGGAGAAAGCTTTTTTAGTCCCTATAGTCCCTAGGATTCCCACTATTTATTTTTTGCCCAAGGTCCACAAGGACCCTATACACCCACCTGGTCGACCAATTGTTAGTGGTATCGACTCGGTCACTTCCAGGGTCGGTCGGTACATTGACCACTACTTGCAGCCCTTGATAAGACGGATACCATCCTATCTGTGTGATACGGGTGCCACCATTAGAAAACTGGAAAGTGTCAATATATGCAGCGACATCATTATGGTAACAGCGGATGTCGCTTCATTGTACACTTGTATACCCCATAATAAAGGCTTTGAGGCAGTTCAGTACTTTCTGGAGAAGGAGCCCTCTTTAGCCCCATTTCAATGCCAGTTTATCATGGAACTGTTGGAGTTTGCTACTAAACACAGTTATTTTTGGTTTAACAATAATTTTTATTTGCAATCACGCGGCGTGGCTATGGGGGCAAAGTTTGCCCCCAGCCTTGCCAACCTTTTTATGGCTAAGTGGGAGGAGGATGTCGTCTACACCCATGACACCTCGTCTCTGGTGTTATGGGTAAGATATATAGACGACATCATCCTCCTCTGGGATGGTGACATGGCGTCATTGGAGACTTTCATGTGCCATCTCAACCATAATGATAGAGGTATCTCCCTCACACATACAGCCAGTAGAGACAAAATACAATTTCTAGACTTAGAGATCAGCATTATAGATCAGAGGTTTCAGTTCCAAACCTTCTTTAAAAAAACAGATCGAAACGGGTTCATTCCCGTTGATAGCTGTCACCATCGCTCCTGGTTGAACTCAGTCCCACGGAGCCAGTTTTTAAGACTCCGTAGAAATTGTACCACCATAGAGTCATTTAAAGCACAGGCTGATGTTCTCAAATTTAGATTTATTGAGAAGGGTTACAACCCCAGAGACATCGAACGGGACCTTGAAAGGACTCTTGAAATTGACAGAGGTTCTCTCTTAGAGGTCAAACCGAAAAGAGAACAGGATGACAACTTTAAATGGGCAATGCTCACATCTTTTTCTACCCAACACAAACAAGTTAGAGCTATTATAGCGAAACACTGGGGAGTGCTGAAAAATTACCGAGTCCTACACAGAGTATTACCGGAACAAGCTAAAGTGGTGTTCAGAGGTGTTCCTACACTTCAGAGTAAAATTGCACCCAATATCATTAATCCTCCGATGCGAGCCTCCGTTTTTATCAACTAGTGGGTTATCACCCTTGCAAAAAATGTTCCGTGTGCAAATTCAATTCTTCAGGGAGAAATAAGACTTTGGAATTTAATTCCACCATCACGGGTAAAATTTATCCCATTAAGCATTTTTGCACATGCGCCACTAAATATGTGGTGTACCTTATAACTTGTCCGTGTGGCAAACAATATGTCGGCCGCACCATACGATCTTTTTCCGTGCGTGTTGGAGAGCATGTAGCTCTTATTCTCAGTGGTGACACACAGCACACAGTACCGAGGCACTACAGGGCACATCATAATAGAAACCCTGCCGGCACGCAATTCCTGGTAATAGATCAATTTGTCCCCCCATGGAGGGGTAGCCCTAAAACCAGGGGTGTATCGCAACTTGAAACATATTGGATTTATGAGTTACAGTCGCACACGCCTTCTGGTTTGAATGTTGAGTGGGACATTAATTCATTCATCAACAAATCCTAGATAGATATGGGTTCATTTTAGTTTTCTCCTTCTACAATATTTCAACTTGTTCCATTTTCATAATTTTTATTCAATTCTGTCATTCATGTTCTTTTATATTATATGTATACCAGTAGGCCATGTACATATAGAAATATATATAATGTCATCTTATGTATTTTGCGGGAGTACATTCCCTGGGTGTGTGCAAATACTAATATATGGAGGGCATCCACCCATTTAATCACATTCCATGTGAATCACTTCCAGCACACCAATATGGCCTGCATAGGGACACAGGGGTAGCATTGAAGCCCTGTAGAGGAGCGCGATTTATTTCAGGCACCTCTATATACCATACTATGGACCGTGTCCAGGTTCAGTTTTAATATTCATTTATTTTTGTGTTTTAACCTTTTATTACACCAAGTCATTTCCGGGTTTAATTTAAATAAATTTTTTATAATTCGGATATATTTTTACCTAGGGTGGAATGACTTACACAGTGTAAAGTCTTTCAATTGATTTTTCCCATAGATTGTTCTATCAATTTACTCTTATTCCTTTCGTCAGCCACTGTTGGAACGCATTTATTATTGCGTCCCAACACACAATCTATCATTATCAGGCTGATTTTTAGATTCTGACAGGCTGGTGAGGCGTCATGTGATCACACTCACGCCGTCAGTACATCCCCCTCTATGGGCGTCTCCATGTGGAGTCTCAGGTAACGCTGCGTCGTCCGTCTTCATGTTACTTGCGGACGTGCAGCGTCATCAATTTCACAGTGAGGCTTGGTGCGCGCCCGCTCGTCGGATCGAGGCGTGACATGCAAGCGGCACTGTGTCATTTCCGGATTGTTACAGCGAGGCCAGATGCGCATTGGGAACTCAGAACGAGGCTTGACACACAAGCCAGTAATCCAATGCGGCCGCTGGACTCGTAGCCTGGCGGAGCTTCCGCCGCATATAATGGCATTGCCTAATTACATTGGCTGGGCATGTCTCATTTAGATTATCTATCCAGATATAATATTATATAGATAGCCCAGCTCATTATAGCAGAATCAAAGGGAGGCTTGATACACAAGGTGGGCGGCCATGTTGGTACACCTCCAGATTTTGTACCATTACATTATATGGAGTGTGTTCCAGGTAGAGGCTTGGAACACACAGGGGGATTACATCTTGGTTGAACCAGGAAGTGATTCATTAACACATGGACGCCCAGGGGATGGCCTCTCAAATAAGGGGTCACACTATCTATAAATTCATGGAGGGCAGCAGTGGGGGATCACCCCAGATGATGCATTTGGATGCGAAACGCATCGGGAGACCCTACTGTTGCCATTTTTGATCATTTGATAAGCGCTGTTACACTCTTCTAAATGTAAGTGTTCCTACCTACATTAAAATACCTTTATATACAGTATTACACTATGTGCCTTCTCTTTCCTTTTACTTTTTTGCAATTCATCTGGTAACACCGCCTGGCCCTAATCGGGCACTGTCCGTAAGCTTCATCGCATATCCGGATAGGAGCGACAACCACCCTTTTTTTTCCATCTTGGATTGAAGCTTGAGGTTCCCGTTTGAATTGCTGCTGAAGATTCGCTGTCCATAGCGGCTTACCTATGCTTGGTTGACCCTCTGAACGTATGTTTTTGGGGTCCACTCTATTGGGTAAGCCTTTTCTACAACCGATTGGTGATGTTCACTTCAAGTCAAGTTTTGTTGGGAGCACTATTACTTTGATTGTCATTTACAATTTTTTCATCAGCATTTAATTCATTTTGTTTTCATTGCTGGACTTGTACCCAAGTGGAACGAAGACTACGGAGAAGCTCCTCTAACGCAGGAATACTCTGAGGAACAAACGAGTCAGGCAACATGGAAGGTTGGAAACCATAGTTCGCCATAAACGGGGACAAATGCAGAATTCAAGGCGCTATTGTGAGCAAACTCCGCCCATGGTAAGAGGTCTGACCAGTTGTTATGGTGGTCAGAAATATAGCAACGTAGGAATTACTCCAAGGACTGATTGGCTCCTTTTGTGGCCCCATTAGACTGCGGGTGATACGCAGAGGAGAAAGCAAGCTGAATTCCCAACTGTGCACAAAAGGCTCGCCAGAACCAGGACACAAACAAACTTCCTCTGTCTGAGACAATGACCTTGGGTAGGCCATGTAAGCGAAAGATCTCCCGAGCAAAAATGGAAGCCAGTTCCTTAGAAGTAGGCAACTTCTTAAGTGGAATACAGTGAGAGACATTTTCGAAAACTGGTCAACCACCATAAGGATACTGTGTTGCCCTGGGAGTTGGGTAACTCCACAATGAAATCCATAGACAGGTGGGTCCAGGGCCTCTCTCCATTGGGTATGGGTTGCAGGAGGCCCACTGGAAGGTGTCGTGGAGTCTTAAGAACTCTGAGCACACACGGAACAGGCAGCTACGAAGGTAGTTAAATCAGCACGTAGACTAGGCCAGCAGAATTGTTGTGAAATGGCCCAAAAGAGTTGATTCTTCCCAGGGTGGCCAGCAGCCTTGGGAGAAAGGTAAGTCTGGAGCACAGTAGTACGGAGACTCTCGGTAACAAAGCAGCAGTCACAAGGTTTCTCAGGAGGGGCATCGACCTGAGCAGCAAGAATTTTGTCTCCCAAAGGAGAAGTGAGACTGGTGCGAACCGTAGCCAAAATACGATCAGGAGGAATCACAGGAACCGAAACCGACTCCATCTTGGAAGTGGAGGAAAATTGTTGTGACAAGGTGTCAGCCCTTACATTCATAGTACCGGGTAAGAATGAGACAATGCAATTAAAACTGAACAAGAATAGAGCCCATCGCGCCCTTCTGGGAGAGAGCCGCTTAGCCTCAGGCAAGAATGTGAGATTCTTATGGTCAGTAAGAATGATAACTGATGTCTCTATTCTTTCAGGGCTAAAATGATCGCCAACAGCTCTCTATCACCAATCTCATAATTGCACTCTGCAGGTGACAATTTCTTGGAAAAGTAGCCACAAGGATGCATAGCGCTGTCAGAGCTAGTACGTTGAGACAGAAGGGCACCAACTCCAGTCTCAGAAGCATCAACCTCAGGGATAAAAAGGCAACATAGGATCAGGATGTGCCAACACAGGAGCAGAAACAAAGGCAGCCTTAAGACTCTCAAAAGCCTTAATGGACTCTGGAGACCATCTCTGTGGGTTACCGTCCTTTCTAGTCATATCAGTCAGGGGCTTGACCAGAGACGAGAGGTTACGAATAAACTTCCAATAATAGTTGGCAAAGCCAAGAAAACGCTGCAGAGGATGTAAACCCACGGGTCCAGGCCACTGTAGGACAGCAGAAAGTTTCTCTGGGTCCATCAAAAACACAGCCGTGGAAATTACATAACCCAGGAATTTGACCTGTTCACAATGGGATTCACACTTCTCCAGTTTACAACAGAGATTGTTCTCTCTTAGTTTCTGAAGAACTCGACAGACATCTGTGTGGTGGCTCTCCAGGGACTTGGAAAATATGAGGATATCGTTGAGATAAACCACCACACATAACTGCAACAAATCTCGGAGGAAATTGTTAATAAACTCCTGGAAAACTGCCGGAGCGTTACATAGGCCAAAAGGCATTACGACATACTCATAATGACCTGTTTTGTTATTAAACGCAGTTTTCCACTCGTCGTCCTCCTTAATCCTGAGGAGATTGTATGCCCCTCTCAAATCAAGCTTTGTGAAAACCGTTGCTCCCTTGAGGCGGTCAAATAACTCCCTAATCAACGGGATCGGATAGGCATTCTTAATGGTGAGACGATTGAGACCCCTATAATCAATGCAAGTTCTCAGTTTACCACTCTTCTTCTTCACAAAAAAGAAACCAGCACCAGCAGGAGATGAGGATTTGCGGATTAAACCTCGAGAAAGTGCATCTGCAACATACTTCTCCAAGACCGACAAGGGGTAAACCCGGCTATGAGGGGGTATAGCACCAGGTTGAAGGTCAATTGTGCAATTATATAACCGGTGTGGAGGCAAAGTACCGGCTTGACCTTTGTCAAAGACATTGCTAAAATCGTGGTACTCCTCCGGCAGGGAGGAGAGTGAAGAGGTGCACAGGACCTTGGCTACCTTCTGGAAGCATCTCTTACTGCATTGTGGTGACCAGGACAGAACCTCAGCACAGAGCCAATCAAAAGAGGCGTTGTGCCTCTGTAACCAAGGATAACCAATAACCAGCGGAAACTTAGGTGAGGAAATAACTTGGAATTGGATTATCTCATGGTGAAGAGCCCCTACGACCATGAACAACGGAACAGTCTCATGAGTCACATGGGCAGGCTGTAGAGGTCTCCCGTCAAGAGCCTCAATGGCAAGTGGAGTGTCATGCAGCTGCAGCGGAATCGAGTGCTTCGAAAAAAAGGCAGAATCAGTGAATAGGCTTGCAGCCCCGGAGTCGATTAGAGCCTGTATCTCGACTGACGACTCAGCCCAAGACAGGGTAACCAAAACCATGGGGTTTATCCTTCTGGGAAACCGGAGACGAAACAATGCCACCTAAGGTCTGTCCGTGACAGGACCTCAAGGTTCGGGCGTTCCCTGGATGGGTAGGACAAGACTTCAAAAAGTGTCCAGCCTGGCCACAATAAAGGCACAATCTCTCCCTCCTCCTAAGGGCTCCCTCGTCCGCAGAGAGACGCGTGAAGCCCAAGTGCATGGGTTCATCTTCACAGACCGACTCGGTACCAGGAGGCATGGGAGGTGAGGGAGGCAAGGGTGGGACTTCAAAGCTCGGAGACAAACATACAGGAGGCTTCCGCAAGCGCTCCTTAAGAGAGAGTCTCTCTCTGAGTCTTGAGTCAATGAGGATGGCGAATGTGATCAAGCTCTCCAGCTCAGTGGGTATATCTCGGGCTGCTATCTCATCTTTGATGTTATCTGAGAGACCATGAGAAAAGGCAGCCACGAGGGCCTCATTGTTCCAAGCAACCTCTGCTGCCAGAGTACAGAATTCAATGGTGTAATCGGCAACCATCCTCGTACTCTGTTTGATGGACATGAGGCTCTTGGCAGCAGAAGCGGAGCATTCGGGAACGTCAAATACCCTTTTGAAGGAAGCCACAAATTCTGGGTAACTCAGGACCATGGGTTTTTGCGTCTCCCATATAGGGTTTGCCCAGGTCAAGGCTCTGTCAGAAAGCAAAGATATCACAAAACCTACTTTGCTTCTGTCCGTGGGAAACGCCTGGGGCAGCATCTCAAGTATATCTCAACCTGGTTGAGAAACCCTCTGCACTGAACTGGATCGCCCCCAAATCGCTGGGGAAGCAGAGCGTAACCAGACATACCTCTTATAGAGGTAATACTCGAGGCGGGAGCTTGCACAGAGAGTGGGGCAACAGCAGGGTCGGCCTGCAACACAGGTTCTATCGGAGCGCCCACAGTGGGAGATTCCAGACGAGCCGTGCGACTCAGGAGCGTCTGTAATGCCATGGCAAACTGATCCATGCAGTGATCCAGGTCATCCAATCTGGAAAAAATATTACCAACAAGTGGATTGGCTGCATCTTCTGAATTCATGGCCTTCCTCTACTGTCAGAAACCATGAATCAGACCGAGACAGAAGTACAGTTAAATCATACTTGTTTAATAATAATAATAAAAAGGTAAACAGAGTAAGCGTAGTCAAAACATAGCCAGAGTTCAGTAACCGGATCAGGTAGTCGGCCAAGCCAATGTCAGAGAGCCAGAGATGAACGTAGTAGTACAGCAAGCAGGATCAGGAGCCAGGAGGAACGTTCGCCGAGCAAGTCCACAACAGGAACGTAGGAGAAAGTCTCTGTGATGTTGACAAAGGCGAAGGCAGAGATGAAGTGAGCTGGAAGGCTTTAAGTAGGCAGGACTGACGAGGGATCATCAACTGGTGAGTCACTGTGGAGAGAAAGAAGCTGGCAATTAGCCAACAGCTGAGCGGCCAGCTCAGATAAGGAAGGGCTGAGCCCAGCCCTGACAGTATGCATGCAAAAACAGAAAAAAATTATAAAAATGAAAGCAGATGATTAATGATGGGCTAGTGGCTTTAATGTGGTAAAGGAAGGGGGGAGGAGCTGGAAGGTAGGAAACAGAGGGAGGGGAAAGCATCTGGAATTGGGCCTTAATATTAAATCCACAAGGTTTCGCAATATTTTTAAGGACAGGGGATGGATACTCACATCCAGGTATATGAAAAAATAAATATAACACTATTAAAGTCATTTTTGTGCAAAGATCTGTTATATTTTCACCAGCTACATTTTACAGAGGGGTCATTTGATTGATATTTCAGTTCTAGCCTGGGCTAGGATCAAATTAGCAAATTTTAAAATGCTCCCAAATGTATTGGATATTTAAACTGAACATGGACTAGATTATAATTGTATTCCTTACCATAGTAACACAAGTGTATCCATTTAATGCATAACTTCCTTAGTTACTCATTGTAAAGCAAGGAATAGGACAAGTTAATGCAAAACCTATTTGCTGTGTGTTCTGACTTAATTCTGCTATTGCAATAATTAAAGTTGTATTCACAAAAAAATATACAAAAAATGTATTTATTTTAATGGCAGCATAGTGGAAAAGAGTAGTCATCTTTTGTGTAATAGATTTAAGCACTGCTGCTTGGGAGAAAATTAACTTATGTAATCAATGAGAAAATGATTGCATTATTTTATTAACCACTTGTCCACTGCCCACTGTCAATTGACGGCAGGCGGAGGATACTCTCGTTCTGGGAGGACGTCATATGACGTCCTCCCTTTAAAAGGAGCTAGAAGGCGCGCGCCCGCCGCGTTCACAAGGCCCCGGTGCGCGTGCCCGGCGGCCGCGATTGCCGCCGGGCACCCGCGATTGCCCGGGAAACGAGCAGGAAAGTGGGTCTCTGTGTGTGTAAACACAGAGATCCACATCCTGTGAGGGAGAGGAGACTGATGGTGTGTCCCTTGTACATAGGGACAACCATCAGTCACCTCCCCCAGCCAGTCCCCTCCCCCCACAGTAAGAACACATTAAGGGAACATATTTAACCCCTTCCCGCCCCCTAGTGGTTAACCCCTTCCCTGCCAATCACATTTATACAGTAATCAATGCATTTTTATAGCAGGGATCGCTGTATAAACGTGAATGGTCCCAAAAATGTGTCAAAAGTGTCCGATGTGTCCGCCGCAATATCGCAGTCACAATAAAAAAATCGCAGATCGCCGCCATTACTAATAAAAAAATAAAAAAATAAAAATGCTATAAATCTATCCCCTATTTTGTACACACTATAACTTTTGCGCGAACCAATCAATACGCGCTTATTGCGTTTTTTTTTTTTTACCAAAAATATGTAGAAGAATACGTATCGGCCTAAACTGAGGAAAATTTTATTTAAAAAAAAAAATGGGTATTTATTATAGTAAAAAGTAAAAAATAGTGTTTTTTTTTCCAAACTGGACGCTCTTCTTTTGTTTATAGCGCAAAAAATAAAAACCGCAGAGGTGATCAAATACCACCAAAAGAAAGCTCTATTTGTGGGAAAAAAAGGACACAAATTTCGTTTGGGAGCCACGTCGCACGACCGCGCAATTGTCATTCAAAGTGTGACATCGCTGAAAGCTGAAAAATGGCTTGGGCAGGAAGGGGGTTTTCGTGCCCAGTAGGGAGGTGGTTAAATAAATAGAATTGTGCAATGCATAAAAAATTGGAGCAGCTAAAGAGCAACTAAAGTGCTAAGGGGTGATGTACTTAAAGGAACACTAAAGGCAAATTAAAAATAAAATAAAAATAACAAGCATGTTATACTTACCTCCACTGTGCAGCTTGTTTTGTACAGCGTGGCTCCGAACCTGGTCTTCTGGGGTCCCTCGGCGGCTGTCTGGGCTCCTCCCCGCAAGAACTTTCCAACTTCATGAGAGCTCTCTTGCATGGAGGAAAGTTTTTGCGGGCACGCTCCCGTGATACAGCCGGCGGCTATAGCCGCTCACTGTATCACTCGGCCCCGCCCCCCGGCACTCCACGCCATTGGATGTGTTTGACAGCAGCGCGAGCCAATGGCTGCACTGCTTTCAGTCAACCAATGAATGAGCCGAGAAGCCCAGCCAAGAAGCCAGCATGTTCACGGCGCAGGACTTTCGAGGGGTCAGGTAAGTAAACGGGGACTCGGGGGGGGGGGGGGAGGGCGCTAATACTCAGATGTTTTTTCACCTTAATGCATAGAACGAGAACATGCTTAAAAGTAAAATAGGTTTTTAATATTATAACATTCATTAATATACTGTATTTGCTATATGAAAAACAATAAATATAATTTATGAATACATTGAATAGAATTGGTACCCCACTCTCCACTTCCGATCAGTGTGCATTTATCACAACTTCTTGGACACGTCCCTGTAACAATTTTTTTACACAAGCAGAAACCTTATGGTCCATGCCTGCAGATCTCAGCTTGTAAATTAAGTGTTTTTTTGTTTTTTTTTAACGATATTTTTATTGATATTTTCAAATAAAAATACAATAAATAATGTTTGTCAGTTTCCATACATAGAAATCATATATAAATTTTCATATACATAAATCTTTGTGGGTTCAGTTGTGTAGATATAAGAGATATATGCACTCAAGTTTTTTTTCAAATATAATTTTTATTACATTTTTTTAGGGAAACACAAAAAAAAAAAAGGGGGGGGGGAAAGAAAAAGGCAATAACACAGCCTCCTAGACACATAGCACAGGAAAAACAGTACATTGCAATACACATTAAATAATATATATATCTTGAAATTACCATTATCAATCACTATTCTCCTGATTTCTTTTATAACATACAAACAACAGAAAAAAAAAAAAAAAAAAAAAAGGAAAGAGAAAGAAGGGAAAGAAGGACGGTGTTAGACCGAGCTCGCCATCCATTCAAGAATAATAAGTCTCACAGCTCGCATCAGTATGTTGACTATTTTAACTCTCCAAGAGTTCTTTCCCCTCTTTCGAGTGTATAAACATATTCCAGCTAGCCCATGTCGTTGTGTAGGTCTCCTGTCTATCCTGTGCCGTCATTGTCAAGTCTTCCATTTTATTTATGTTTTCCACCTTCCGTAGCCACATCACCACTCGAGTTTTCACGATGTATCACATAATTTCCCATAGGGTTCGAAGGATCAATCTGACAAAAAAAAAAAAAAAAACAGATTCAAACTAGAAGAAAAAAGAGAGAGAAGGTAAGAAATTTAAAGAAAAAGGGAATAAAAAAAAGGAAAGAAAAGTGAGTGTATTCTAGTCCTAGAAGAGGATCAATTATATTAAGTTTATTATATTAAATAGTTGTAAGGTATTTGATCCACGGATCCCAAACAATATTAAACCAAGCAATTTTATCATCTCTAAGAGCCGTTAACACTTCATTCACCATAATCCAAGATAGTTTGGTTTTCAATAGATAAAACGGAATTGTAGGGGATTTCCAAGATCTGGCAATGGATATTCTTTTTTTCCACAAAATTTTTATTGAAAGTTTTCATGAATAGTACAAATAGTACCATAAAGAACGAAAGCAGGATACAGATACATGTTCCAACTAGAAGGAGGCATAGACGACAACAAATCCTCCAAACAGTGAGTACAATCCCTGCCTGACAAAAGCTGATCTGGATGCCAGCCTCACAGCCATTTATGAAAAGCTGGTGGGGAAGCTGGAGTCTGAAATACATAAATCCACCAGTGCTCTATCACAGGAGATAGCCAGCATAGGAGGCAGAACTGACATTTTAGAGGCCAAGCATGATGAGCTTTCCTTGGCTCACAATGACTTAAGAAAGGATTATGAGTCACTTGCAGACAGCTTTTCCTTTATGCAAGCTCACGTAGAAGATTTAGACAACAGGAACAGGAGACACAATATAAGGCTGCGTGGTGTCCCTGAAACGATCACTGATCTAAACCAGACCATCACTAATCTGTTTCATAACCTTGTCCCAGACAAGCCCCTGTCTGCCTTTGCATGCGACAGATTACACAGAGCTCTAAGGCCCAAACCAACTCCTGATAAACCCCCTTGTGACATAATCATCTGTATGAAAGACTTTGTCACTAAGGAAGACATCATGAGAGCGGCTAGAAACACTCAGAACAGGGCCGATCCTAGGGTCACAGACGCCTGGGTGCAGAAATATTTCTGGCGCCCCCCCCCACGTGGGCGTGGTTATCTTTACTAACTCCTCCCCTTTACACGTGTTTCTATGGCAATGACTCAAACACAGAGATGCTCCCCTAAGGAGTCTTTGTTACCCTGGGATCCTCCCACGATCTCTTAACAATAAACAAAATACAGAAAAAGCAAGGAGTACTCTAATGGAACCTGGAGGGGGGTCTCTCTAATGTACACAGAGAGGGCTTCTGTTAGAGAGTCTGTTAGAAAGACATCGTAGAGGAGATGGTCAGAGACTGCAGATATGATACAATAGATGGTCAGAGACTGCAAAAATTATACAAGAGATCAATGTAGCCTCATTAGTGCCCACCAAATGCAGCCTACCAGTGCCCATCAAGTGCAGCCTACCAGTGCCCATCAATTGCAGCCTTATCAGTGCCCACCAAATGCAGCCTACCAGTGCCCACCAAATGCAGCCTACCAGTGCCCACCAAATGCAGCCTTATCAGTATCCACCAAATGCAGCCTTATCAGTGCCCACCAAATGCAGCCTTATCAGTGCCCACCAAATGCAGCCTACCAGTGCCCACCAAATGCAGCCTACCAGTGCCCACCAAATGCAGCCTACCAGTGCCCACCAAATGCAGCCTACCAGTGCCCACTAAACAGGGTTGGTGCAAGGATTTTTGACACCCTAGGCGAAACCTAATTTTGGGCTTCCTTGTCCCTCTAAATATGCTTTGATTGTGTGCCACAAGCTGGAGTCTTAGGGATACATATAAACCTCAACACAATCATTTAGAAATGTACTTCCAATACATCTGGTTTTGTATACACTGAGAATAGACAAAGAGCTTAAAATAGAGGATTATAAAGGATCTGAGGAACCCGGGATGGAGCCAAAGAATAAGTACTGCAGTATGACCCCTTAGGGAGAGAGAGAGGGAAGAATCACTATGGTGTAAGGAAGAAAGGAAGAGGGGACACTATGGTACACAGAAGGCAGGAAGGAAAGATCACTATGGTACATGGAAGAAAGGGAGGAGGGATTACTATGGTACATGGAAGGAAGGATAACTATGGCACATGGAAGGCAGGAAGGGTCACTATGGTACATGGAAGGATTACTATGGCACACAGAAGGCAGGAAGGATTACTATGGTACATGGAAGGCAGGACCACTATGGCACATGGAAGACAGGAAGGATCACTATGGTACATAGAAGGATTACTATGGCACACAGAAGGCAGGAAGGATTACTATGGTACATGGAAGGCAGGACCACTATGGCACATGGAAGACAGGAAGGATCACTATGGTACATGGAAGGCAGGACCACTATGGTAAATGGAAGGATGTAAGACTGTGGCACATGGAAAGCTGGAAGACTGTGACACATGGAAGGCTGGAAGACTGTGGCACATGGAAGCTGGAAGACTGTGGCACATGGAAGGCTGGAAGGCTATGGCACATGGAAGGCTATGGCACATGGAAGGCTGGAAGGCTATGGCACACGGAAGGCTGGAAGGCTATGGCACATGGAAGGCTGGAAGGCTATGGCACATGGAAGGCTATGGCACATGGAAGGCTGAAGAAGACTATGGCACATAGAAGGCTGAAGAAGACTATGGCACATGGAAGCAGGGGAGGGCTGGCAGCCTTAGGCCTGGGGGGCAAATCCAGTCAAGTGGCCCATTAAACCACCAAATCAGCTCACTATCACCAGTGCCCATCCAAAGCAGCCTCACCAGTGTCCATCAATGCAGCCTGATCAGTGCCCATCAATGAAGCCTCGCCAGTGTCCATCAATGCAGTCTGTTTATTGCATGGTGATTAGAGAGAGAAGACCCGCCGGATTACACAGAGTGGAGATCTACTGCCTACCCGGTGTGGCTGCTGTCATACGAAGTCCCGCCTCCAGGACTGGCTTCTATGATAGACGTCACCAGTGTGCTGTCTATCAAAGGAGCCGGTCCAGGAGGTGGGACTTCGTATCACAGCAGCCGCCGGGTAAGCGGGAGGTCCCCACTCTGTGTAATCCAGCGGTGCTTGCCCCCACTTCCCTTCTGAGGCAGCCCAATAGGCCCAGCAGGACCCATGGTAGGGCCGGCCTTGGGCGCTCTCCCTCTGCCTCAGCTCACGGTGCACCCTCCCAGGATTGGCCCTGCAAAGTGGGGACAGAATCGGGCACGGACTTGGTCCCGGGACAGTGTCCTCAGTCCGGGGACTGTCCCGGGAAACCGGGGACATCTGGTCGCCCTAGGCTAGTAGCCAGCAGACCCAAAAGGCTATGGTCAGCTCCCAGCAGGAGCCAGAGGCCAGCGGCCAGCAGGACTTACAGGCCAGCGGCCAGCAGGACCCACAGGTCAGTGGCCAGCAGGACACACAGGTCATTTTATTCTGGCTGCGCTGCTCTCAGTTCTCCACTCACTGGGAGCTTGAGAGCGCGTGGACTACTTAGCAGTGCTGATATGCACTGGTAGGTGGCACTGGTGGGCACTACTTAGCAGCAGTGGGTCTGGAGTGTGCGGGACTGATGTCCCGTTTACACAAGACTATAAACAACTTTTTTTTCTCCTCACGCTGTCAGCATGAGGGGAACAAAATGGCAATTACCAGCTTCTGTTTTCATCACGTGATCAGCTGTCATTGGCTTACAGCTGATCACATGGTAAGGGGCCGTTATCGGCCCCTCACTCCGATCTGTGATCAGCCGAGTCTCATGCACTCACTGATCACAGGGCATGCCGCATGCACCCCACACGTTAGGTATCTATTTACTCTGCATAATATCATCTTTCACATTATACAAAAAAATTGGGTTAATGTTAGTGTTTTTTTTTTTTTTATTATTCATGACTGTATTTTCCCAAAGAAATTGCATTGCATCAGTGCGGTTTTTCAAATGCAATATTTTATGTGACATAAAATATTGCAACAATCGCCATTTTATTCTCTAGGGTTTCTGCTAAAAAAAATACATTATATATATATATATATATATATATATATATGTTTGGGGGTTCTAAGTAATTTTCTAACAAAAATACAGATTTTTGACAAGTGTCAAAAAAAGGTTTAGGCATGAAGGGGTATATAATATCAGCCCCCAGCATGAAACAATGAGAAGGAAGAGAGGAATCTTTATTTTCAATAAAAAACAAAAAACAAAACACATTCACCATTAAAAAAAAAAAAAAACTTACATTATCTCTGCTCTGCTCACCTCATGGAGTGACAGTCCGCTTCCCGCAGCCTCTCGTCCTTTCTCCTGCTGTGGACAGGCTGGGGAGTTTCTGCCCCCAGGGACTGCTACTGGGCTGCTGGCGATAGGGACTATATGTCCCACGATGCTTTGCAGCTGCTGGAGGCCTGGCTGATGGGCACTCTCCACCTACCAATGAGGAAGCAGGGGAGGGAACAGAGTGGGCTGCCGGGCTCTACGAGCGGAGCCCGCACATGCTGCAGTGTTTGGAGGAGAGGGAGGGGGAAATCCCCCGCAGGAGCTGACAGGCTGGCTCTCACTCCTCTGTCGGTGGATTAGTGTGATCGCGACCGACGGGAGGAGTGGAGCCGCGGGTGACAGAGCGGCCCCGCTACATGAGTGAGTGTCACTTGAGCTTCAGCACCCCTCCCTCTGCCCCAGCTCATGGCCCCTGCCCTGACCCGACTTCCTCTGGAAAAAAAAAACGTGAGCGGGCAGCCGCCGGCCGTTATCCATATAAGTTAGGGCGGCAGCCTAGGGGGAAATTGCCACCCTGCCCCAGCCCGCCCCTGCATGGAAGACTATATATGGAAGCCTGGGAGACTTTGACACATTTAGAGAAGAGAGAGGGGAGAGATCACTCACCCAGGCTGCATTGTCTTCAGAGGCAGGCACAGGCACTCAGGCAGCGACATCAGGCAGGATCACTGGCTGGCTTGAAATCTCCCGCCCTCATCCCTTTCCAGGCACAGATTGGCTACGCGAAAGGGTTGTGGGCGGGCACAGGGGGGACATGGGGAGGAGGTGGGGCAGACCTAGCCTACCTCCTCCTCATACGAAATATACAGCGGGCAAGCGGGGAGGAAAAATATACAGCCGGAGGGCGAACATTGCCGTGGGGCGGGGAATATGAAGCTAGCTATATCTTATGCACACTGCCGTGGGCACGCTGGGAGGCGGGGAATAGTGCCGTTATACTGAGCGCCGGGGGGCGAGGAAAATGCACACTGCCGCGGGCGCGAGGCAGAACACTCGGGACTGACAATCATGATACTCTGGCACTTTGGCGCCCCCTGCTCTGTGGCGCCTCGGTGCAGTGCACCCCAGGCACCCGCCCAGGATCGGCCCTGACTCAGAATATAGACCTAGATGGAATCAGGATCCAGATCTACCCGGACATCTCTCCTGCGACTCTGGATAGACGCCGCAGGATGAAGGAGGTTACCAGTATCTTACAATCTGCCGGAATTAAGTACAGATGGGGATTTCCCTTCAAGTTGTCTATTATGCACAATGGCACCACGTATTCTGTCTATAATGTTATAGAAGAGAAGGAACTGCTGGTCAAGCTGGGCCTCTTGGATCAGGCCCCTGAACGCCGATTCCCTCCCACACCTAGATCATCACCCATTTGGTCCACCCCTAGGCGCTCACAAAGGGATCAGAGAAACCAAAGGGACCAGAGAAGATGGAACCCTCCCTCCCCAGATCATCATGCATGATCCTGCAAGTTCTATTTTCATAAACTGACCACACTATTCTTTTGAGATTTTGAGTCATTGCTCGTTTGGTTTTATTTCCACCCCTGTTTTTTTTTTCACTACAAATGCACGCTCTCATGACATGAGGTGCAGTCCTAGGTCTATCTTTTTGTTCCCCCATCTTTTGAACCTCTACCTCTGGATCCACATTAACGAGCACTACTATTATATATTCAGCTGTGTCTCCCCCATTGAGAACAGGGGGTCACCCAAAACTCACTATGCCCCTGGTAGAGACGTGCCTAAGTAATGGTACCCCTTGTTCTCAACAAATTGTTATTGAACAGGACAACTACAAATCTCTTCCCACAGCTGAATTAACACCCACTGGATCCATCCTGAAGATTTCATAATTGGTTCGGAAATTTCTGAGTAGCAAGTTCCAACCCTTCTCAGACTACTAAATTGATTAATATCCTATAAACTGACCACACTAAACTTTCACAATTTTACCTTTTTTTACTTGTTTGTTTCGCAATGTTCACACTGCAGTTCTCCTTCCCCATCATACCACCTGCCCTTACTGGAGTTCATCCAAATATAACCAAAGACTTCCTGGGCTGTTTCACTGTTTATTTTCTTGTCATGTTTGTTTCCCTGACAGGACGAACACTCCCAGCTGAACCTGATCTTGCGGCAGCCTAGTCTGCTATATGATCTCCACTCAAAAACAAACCCTCTGGACTCACGTGAGACCTTTCTCCTACTCCTTCTTTTTTTATTATTCTTTTATTCTTTACTGCTGCCCCTCAATTTTTCATGTATCGTACCTTTTGTGATAGCTACCATTTTTTCACCATGTACCCTGTACTGTGATTTTTCAATGTTTTCAATTGCCTGGCGAGTCCGCCGTCGCTGGATTGTTCCCCACTCTGCCTCCGTGGTTTGCTCCCTCATCTCATTGAGGTGGTGGGGCGGACTTCGTTGGTAGAACTAGGACAGATTTGTCCTCTACATACTGTTTCTGGGCCAGGTGGCTCTATGTTTCCTGGCCCCCAGTTTTTTCTCATTTATTTTTCATTTACTTTTGCCCTTTTGGCCTCAAAAATGTTCAGAAATGTTAATGGAAGACCACAAATGACCTTTCTCTATAGTCACAATAAGTTGATCACATTTTTAGTTGCTATAAGATATATGATGACACTTCTATATCCACACTCTATCAAAATACATGTCTGGCACTATACAACTTTTCTACATAATTTCCCCTTCCCTGTTATGCCTGGACTTCTTGGGAGCCCTCATTATTTGACGGAGCTCGAGATGTCTTATAGCTTTAACTATAACTTACCTAACAAAACTCTCCCTCTTTTACAACAATGGGTATTAGAATAATCTCCCACAACGTTCAGGGGTTTAATTCTCCCAATAAACGCAAGAAAGCATTCAAACATTACAAAAGATTGGGAGCTGACATCATTTTATTACAAGAAACCCATTTTGCCCAAGCCAACCACCCACAATATTTCGACAAAACATTTAGTCAACATCATTATACTACCTTTGCAAATAAAACCAGGGGGTCGCCATCTTTATCAAAAACTCAATTATTTTCGAAATCCAAAATATTTACAAAGATAAGGATAGCCGCTTCATTATTCTGAAGGTTAACAGGCGCTCAATTACATTAGCGTCAGTTTACGCCCCTAATGAGTCACACTCATCCTTTTTCAAAAATGTCTTCTCCATATTAGACCAACACACTTCGCCCCACATGATTGTAGGAGGCGATTTCAACTTAGCCGCCCACCCCTCTTTAGACAGAAGTAACACAACCCCATCCTCTAAAGCCTTCTCCAAAACTATTAATCACTCTCTAAACAATCTTCAATTAATTGACACATGGAGATCACACCATATAGGGGTTAAGGCATTCACACATTACTCTCATCCTCACGATTGTTATGCCCGCCTTGACTACATTTTTAGTACCCCTATACTCTTAGCAAACTCCTCTTCAGCCCAGATCCACCCTTGCCCTTGGTCAGACCATAATATGACCGCCTTTGAGACCTTCCACATAGGAATGGCCCCAACTACCTTTAAATGTCGCCTTAACGACTCTCTACTCACAGACCCCGCCACCTTCCAACTAATAAATTCCCATATTGAAAATTACTTCAAAGAAAATATAACAAATGAGACACTTCCCACATCCATATGGGCTGCTCACAAAGCTGTTCTTAGGGGCCATCTTATAAACATTGCTGTGGCTAGGAATAAAGCTAAAATTGCAGACATTAAATGTCTCACTAAAGAATTAAATGACTTATATAACAAGCTGAGTCACTCAGTCTCCCCGGAGCTAACTAATCTAATCCAAATCAAGCGTCAAGCATTGAATACACTATTATCCGATGACACTGAAAAATCTCTACGCTTTTCAAAAGCCAGATTCTTACTATTCAGCAATTCTTCCTCAGCAATGTTTGCTAAAAAAACTCAAGCAAGACTCGAATCCTACACATGTCTACAAGTTGCGTAATTCGAATGGTAATTTCGTAACTCACCCCCAGGATGTGCTCCAAATATTCACAAACTTTTCTAAAGACCTACTTTCAGGCCCGCAAACAATTCCTAACCCCTCCTCTTTAAGGTGGCTAGACAACCTCCCACTCCCTAAACTTAGCGATCATCAGACCTCCTCCCTTATTATACCCTGCACAGATGAAGACATTTTGAACATAATCAAATCACTTAAGACATCCACAGCCCCAGGTCCAGACGGTTTTTCGTCTTCATACTATAAAAAATTTGCCCCTCTTCTAGTACCCAATCTCACTAGACTATTCAACCATATTCTAAATGGAGGCCAATTCCCTGACGAGATGTTGATGGCTAACCTCTCCTTAATCCCAAAACCCCATAAAGATCACTCCCTTCCTCAAAACTTTCGTCCCATATCTGTCCTCAATAGTGATGAGCCGAACACCCCCGCGAACGGACCGAAAGTTTGCACGAACATTAGAACCCTATTAAATACAATGGATGCGAACGTTCAGATTCTAAAGTGCTAATTATAACGACTATTATCCATGTTATTGTCCGAAACAGAGTTTGGGAACCCCGGTTCTGCACCAGGGGACATGTATCAATGCAAAAAGAAGTTTTAAAAACGGACGTTTTCCGGGAGCAGTCATTTTAATGATGCATAAAGTGAAAAAAAAAAAGTCAAATATTCCTTTAAATATTGTACCTGGGGGGTGTCTAAAGTATGCCTGTGAAGTGCCACGTGTTTCCCGTGTTTAGAACTGTCCCTGCACAAAATAACATTTCTAAAGGAAAAAAAGCCATTTAAAACTGCTTGCGGCTTTAATGCAATGTCTGGTCCCGGTAATATGGATGAAAATCTTTAGGAAAAATGGCATAGCTACCCCATCAACCCCCCCCCTACCCCAGCCCATTACCAGCCCCTTTGGGTCTTGTATGGATATTAAGGGGAACCCCGCACACAAAATAAAAATGGCCCTATATACTCTGAACAGCCGTATACAGGCGGTGCATACAAGACAGGGACTGTAGGTTTGTTCTTATGTAGAATCTGTTTGTAATTTTGAACAGCTGCATTGTTTAAGTGTAGCTCCATGCCAAATTCCTTTTTTTTAGCTTTTTGGAAAACATAGGGAACGGTTATCACCCCTGTCACATTTTTTTTGCTGTCTGTGCCCCTGTTCAGAACATTTCACCTCACTTTGCGTCCCAATGACAACTGTTTTTGAAATGTGGTATTTTTATTGAAACAAGGATTGGTGATAAAGCATCAGTAGAGAGGAGACACCTTTCTCCCATATTAATTCTTGCAGGAGAGAATTTTCCTTCCAAGGGGTAGATTTCCTCTCACTTCCTGTTGTCTTCTTCCGTTTGCAAGTAGTAGTCGTTTGTAAGTTTGATGTTTGAAAGTAGGGACCTGCCGTATATACTCTGCAGAAATTGTCCCCTTAGGTGTTGGTGTTGGCACAACACTGTAAGCACTCACAGTTACTCTTGGTGGGTGCTGGAACGCCCTGCTGTCAACTATTATATCAGGAATTGTAATAACATATAATTGTTGATCAGTGGTAGTAAAAATTGGGCCTTTGATGGTGGTGCTGGTGCCACAACACTGTACGGCCTGACAGTTACTCTTGGTGGGCGCAGCAATGGGCCCTGCTGTGAATTATTCGATCAATAATTATAATTGCATGCCCCTGTTGAACAGGGGCTGAAAAATTAGGCCTTTGGTGGTGGTGGTGGTGGTGATGGTGGTGCTGGTGCCACAACACTGTAAGGCCTGACAGTTACTCTTGGTGTGCGCAGCAATGGGCCCTGCTGTGAATTATTCGATCAATAATTATAATTGCATGCCCCTGTTGAACAGGGGCTGAAAAATTAGGCCTTTGGTGGTGGTGGTGGTGGTGATGGTGGTGCTGGTGCCACAACACTGTAAGGCCTGACAGTTACTCTTGGTGGGCGCAGCAATGGGCCCTGCTGTGAATTATTATATCAATAATTATAATTACATGCCCCTGTTGAACAGGGGCTGAAAAATTGGGCCTTAGGCACTGGTGGCACAACACTGCAACCCCTCACAGATACTGTACTTGGAGCACAGCAATGAGGCCTGTTGCAAAGTATTGCATCCAAAATTTTAATTACACGCCCCTGTTAAACAGGGGCTGAAAAATTGGGCCTTAGCCACTGGTGGCGTCACCCATAAACCAAAATGATCTTCCAAGCTATTATCATTAATCGTATCATTGAGGAGGAGGAGGAGGATAGCCAGTCAACATAACAGCACAGGCACTTAGCATCAGCATCAGTCTTGAAGGGATGTGACATTTTAAAATCAATTAGTCTGTTATATCAGCATCAGGTGTGTGGTAGCTGGTGGTGATCCAAGACTGGTTCATCTTGATGAAAGTCAGTCGATCAACCGAGTCGGTGGACAGGCGCACCCTGTGATCCGTGACAAATCCTCCAGCAGCACTGAATGTGCGTTCTGAAAGAACGCTGGATGCAGGACAGGCCAGTAGCTCAATTGCATACTGTGCAAGCTCTGGCCAGTGATCCATCCTCAAGACCCAGTAAGCCAGAGGATTTTCGGTGGGGAAGGTGTCCAAGTCTGACCTTGCCCCTAGGTATTCCTGGACCATGTATATCAGACGCTGGCGATGGTTGCTGGAACCAATCATACTTTGGGGCTGCGGATTAAAGAATTGTCTGAACGCATCGGTCAGACGGCCACCTTCCTCACCGCTCCTTCTTTGACTGCCCGAAGCCTCAGCAGCTCGTTGTCCAGGACCAGGAGTTTGTAACCTCCCAGTCTCTGGGAACGCGTTGCACAGACCTTTCTGCAAGGCCTCCCGGAGTTGTCTCATCCTCTGCTCCCTCTGCGACGGTAAGATAAGGTCCGCAACCTTACCCTTGTACCGTGGATCAAGGAGAGTGGCCAGCCAGTAATGGTCCCTCTCCTTGATCCGAAGAATACGAGGATCCTTCCGCAGACTTTGCAGGATCAGGGAGGCCATGCAGCGTAGGTTAGCTGAGGCATTCAGTCCGGAGTCCTCTGGGTCACTAAGGACGACATGATCCGCAGCCACCTCCTCCCAGCCACGTACAAGTCCACTGGTTTCTTGGGACTGTAAATCATCCCTAAAAGACTGCTGCTGATGATGCTGAGTGCCAGCCTCCACCTCCATGCTGACACAATCCTCCTCCTCCTCCTCCTCCTCCTCCTCTTCCTGTGCGATGGGTGGGACAGAAGGAACACTGTCTGGGTAAAGGGGGCCTTGAGAGGCAAGGAAGTCCTCCTCTTCCTGCCTCTGTTCTGCCTCAAGTGCCCTGTCCATTATTCCACGCAGCGTGTGCTCCAACAGGTGGACAAGAGGTACAGTGTCACTGATGCATGCACTGTCACTGCTCACCATCCTCGTGGCCTCCTCAAATGGTGCCAGGACAGTGCATGCATCCCTGATCATGCCCCACTGGCGTGGTGAGAAAAACCCGAGCTCCCCTGACCCTGTCCTGGTGCCGTAGTCGCACAGGTACTCATTGATGGCCCTCTGCTGCGTGTGCAGCCACTGCAGCATGGCCAACGTTGAGTTCCACCTGGTGGGCATGTCACATATAAGGCGGTTCTTGGGCAGGTTCAACTCCTTTTGCAGCTCAGCCAGGCGAGCACTGGCATTATAAGATCTGCGGAAATGCACACAGACTTTCCTGGCCTGCCTCAGGACATCCTGTAAGCCCGGGTACCTGCCCAAGAACCGCTGCACCACCAGGTTAAGGACGTGAGCCATACAGGGCACATGGGTCAGTTGTCCCTGTCGGAGGGCGGAGAGGAGGTTGGTGCCATTGTCGCAAACCACCATTCCTGGCTTAAGCTGGCGTGGCGTCAACCACCTCTCGGCCTGCCCCTGCAGAGCAGACAGGACCTCTGCCCCAGTGTGGCTCATCTCCCCCAAACACACGAGCGCAAGCACGGCATGGCATATTTTTTCATGGGTACTTGCGTAGCCCCTTGAACGCCTACGGAGCACCGCTGGTTCTGAGGACAAACCACAGGAAGAGGCCATGGAGGAAGAAGAAGAGGAGGGGGTGGAGGAGAGAGGTGTGTCACAACCAGTAGTAGCATTTTGGAGGCGTGGCGGTGGAACAACCTCCAACACTACTGCACCTTGTCCTGCATCCTTCCCAGCTGCCAAAAGAGTGACCCAATGGGCCGTGAAAGAAAGGTAACGTCCCTGTCCATGCCTGCTGGACCATGAGTCAGCGGTAATATGCACCTTACCGCTGACCGCCCTGTCCAGCGAGGCCAAGACATTGCCTTCCACATGCCTGTAGAGAGCCGGAATCGCCTTCCGTGCGAAAAAGTGGCGTTTGGGAACCTGCCACTGAGGAACCGCACATTGCACAAACTCACGGAAGGGGGCCGAGTCTACCAACTGAAAAGGCAGCAGTTGAAGCGCTAGCAATTTAGCCAAGCTAGCATTCAACCGCTGGGCATGTGGATGGCTGGGAGTGAACTTCTTTCGACGGTCCAGCAGCTGGGGCAGGGAAATTTGCCTGCTAGAATCGGACGTTGGTGTACTGCTAGCAGAGTGCCCGCAAGTACTTGGCTGTGACACACCTAATTCTACACCTTCATTCCTCTCAGAGCAGGTTTCAGAGAGGACTGAAGGTATACTGGGGTTGGAGATCCCAGCTGATGCGGTGAAAGAAGAGGTCAGCTTTGTTCTTTGGTGTGGGTCTTTAAGGTAGGCTTGCCAACGAGCTGCATGGCAGGTCAACATATGTCTGATCAAGCATGTGGTGCCCAAGCGGCTGATGTTTTGGCCACGCGATATACGCTTGAGACATATGTTGCAAACAGCAGCTGTGCGATCTGATGCACTCGCCTCAAAAAAGGCCCACACCAAAGAACTTTTTGAATGACGGGCAGAGGCAGCGCCCTGCACAAGCGGAGCTCTGCGGTGTGATTCCGTCGGTGTGCTGCCCATACGCTGGCCACTCAAGGGCATCCTGCCTCGTTGGAGATGTGCCTCCTCCTCATCCTCCTCCTCCTCCTCTCTCCTATTAGGCACCCACGTGGAGTCAGTGACCTCATCATCCCCTCCCTTCTCATCACTGGAGCCAATCTGGCAGTATGCTGCAGCTGCTGGAGCATGACTGCCAGATTGGTGTCCTTCTTGAGCATCCCCTCTCTCTGCTCTCATGCTACTGCCTTCCTCTAGCTGGGTATCATCATCAGATCCTTCGAAACGCTGGGCATCCTCCTGGAGCATGTACCCAACACTGTGCTCAAACAGTTCGGGGGACTCCTCAGGAGGAGGACATGGTGGGTCTAGGGAAGGATTGACTAATGAAGATAATGATACCAGAGAAGAGGACGCTTTGGCAGCTGCTTTGCCAGTACCCTGAGCCTGGGTGAGAGAGGATGAGGAGGATGAGGTGGGCTTGGTCATCCACTCTACCAAGTCTTCGGCATGATGTGGCTCAACATGTCCAGCTGCCGAAAAGAAGGACAAGCGTGTCCCATGGCCATGTGCTGATGACAATGCACCGCGTCCACGACCAGCACTGTTGCCCCCAGACACAGAGCCTGCTTGCCCTCTTGTTTTGCCTCCTGGCTGTCTGCCTCTCCTTGTTTGCCTTCCAGACATTTTAATGGATGGCCTGCAGGGAGATGGGAAAAAGAGCAATAAGGGCTACCTTCAGGTGTATACTGTGCAGGAGGCTTAGCAACAATGACACTGACACTGTCCCCTGCCTATCCTTCTCTGTCCCTAAACACAAGGATTTGCAATATGCTTCAGCAAGATTGGTTTAGCACAGAACAGCACACTGACAGTTTCCCTCACTGTCCTTCTCTGTCCCTACAAACAAGATTTAGCACAGAATAGCACACTGATAGTTTCCACGAGTGTCCTTCTCTGTCCCTAAACTCAAGGATTTCAAATATGGAACAGCAAAATTGGTTTAGAACAGAATAGCACACTGTCAGTTTCACTCACTGTACCTCTCTGTCCCTAAACTCAAGGATTTCAAATATGGTTCAGCAAAATTGGTTTAGAACAGAATAGCACACTGACACTTTCCCTCACTGTCCTACTCTGTCCCTCCCTACAAACAAGATTAAGCACAGAATAGCACACTGATAGTTTCCACGAGTGTCCTTCTCTGTCCCTAAACTCAAGGATTTCAAATATGGAACAGCAAAATTGGTTTAGAACAGAATAGCACACTGTCAGTTTCACTCACTGTACCTCTCTGTCCCTAAACTCAAGGATTTCAAATATGGTTCAGCAAAATTGGTTTAGAACAGAATAGCACACTGACACTTTCCCTCACTGTCCTACTCTGTCCCTCCCTACAAACAAGATTAAGCACAGAATAGCACACTGATAGTTTCCACGAGTGTCCTTCTCTGTCCCTAAACTCAAGGATTTCAAATATGGAACAGCAAAATTGGTTTAGAACAGAATAGCACACTGTCAGTTTCACTCACTGTACCTCTCTGTCCCTAAACTCAAGGATTTCAAATATGGAACAGCAAAATTGGTTTAGAACAGAATAGCACACTGACACTTTCCCTCACTGTCCTACTCTGTCCCTCCCTACAAACAAGATTAAGCACAGAATAGCACACTGATAGTTTCCACGAGTGTCCTTCTCTGTCCCTAAACTCAAGGATTTCAAATATGGAACAGCAAAATTGTTTTAGAACAGAATAGCTCACTGACACTTTCCCTCACTGTCCTACTCTGTCCCTCCCTACAAACAAGATTAAGCACAGAATAGCACACTGATAGTTTCCACGAGTGTCCTTCTCTGTCCCTAAACTCAAGGATTTCAAATATGGAACAGCAAAATTGGTTTAGAACAGAATAGCACACTGACACTTTCCCTCACTGTCCTACTCTGTCCCTCCCTACAAGCAAGATTTAGCACAGAATAGCACACTGATAGTTTCAACGAGTGTCCTTCTCTGTCCCTAAACTCAAGGATTTCAAATATGGAACAGCAAAATTGGTTTAGAACAGAATAGCACACTGTCAGTTTCACTCACTGTACCTCTCTGTCCCTAAACTCAAGGATTTCAAATATGGTTCAGCAAAATTGCTTTAGAACAGAATAGCACACTGTCAGTTTCACTCACTGTACCTCTCTGTCCCTAAACTCAAGGATTTCAAACATGGTTCAGCAAAATTGGTTTAGAACAGAATAGCACACTGACACTTTCCCTCACTGTCCTACTCTGTCCCTCCCTACAAACAAGATTTAGCACAGAATAGCACACTGATAGTTTCCACGAGAGTCCTTCTCTGTCCCTAAACTCAAGGATTTCAAATATGGAACAGCAAAATTGGTTTAGAACAGAATAGCACACTGACACTTTCCCTCACTGCCCTACTCTGTCCCTCCCTACAAACAAGATTTAGCACAGAATAGCACACTGATAGTTTCCACGAGTGTCCTTCTCTGTCCCTAAACTCAAGGATTTCAAATATGGAACAGCAAAATTGGTTTAGAACAGAATAGCACACTGACACTTTCCCTCACTGCCCTACTCTGTCCCTCCCTACAAACAAGATTTAGCACAGAATAGCACACTGATAGTTTCCACGAGTGTCCTTCTCTGTCCCTAAACTCAAGGATTTCAAATATGGAACAGCAAAATTGGTTTAGAACAGAATAGCACACTGACACTTTCCCTCGCTGTCCTACTCTGTCCCTCCCTACAAACAAGATTAAGCACAGAATAGCACACTGATAGTTTCCACGAGTGTCCTTCTCTGTCCCTAAACTCAAGGATTTCAAATATGGAACAGCAAAATTGGTTTAGAACAGAATAGCACACTGTCAGTTTCACTCACTGTACCTCTCTGTCCCTAAACTCAAGGATTTCAAATATGGTTCAGCAAAATTGGTTTAGAACAGAGCAGTACACTGACACTTTCCCTCACTGTCCTACTCTGTCCCTACAAACAAGATTTAGCACAGAATAGCACACTGACACTTTCCCTCACTGTACCTCTCTGTCCCTAAACTCAAGGATTGAAAATATGGTTCAGCAAGATTGGTTTAGAACAGAATAGCACACTGACACTTTCCCTCACTGTACCTCTCTGTCCCTACAAACAAGGTTTAGCACAGAATAACACACTGACACTCTCCCTACCTATCCTTATTTGTCCCTAAACACAAGGAATCCAGGATTAGTAAAGGAAAAAAATGACACTGTCCCTGCCTATGCTTCTCTTTCCCTGCTCCGGAACACACTACACAAGGCCGCCGCGCTGGCGGCCTTTTATAGTGTGGGGCGTGTACTAAACCCCCTCAGCAATAATTGGCCACAGGCATCCTGCCTGTGGCCAATCATTGCTCTCCTCGCTGCCGGCGCTGTGATTGGCCAAGCATGCGGGGTGACAGTGCATGCTTGGCCAATCACAGCGCCTGGATGACACTGCGATGGCGTAGTGCATTGTGGGCCGTTCGCGTCACTCGAATTTGGCGCGAACGGCCCAAATCGTTCGATCTTCGTCGAACGATCGAACAGCCGATGTTCGAGTCGAACGTATGTTCGACTCGAACACGAAGCTCATCCCTAGTCCTCAATAATGATATTAAGCTTTTTGGTAAATTACTAGCCAACAGACTAGCTTCTGTCGTCACTTCCTTAGCACACACTGACCAGTCGGGCTTTATCCCAGGACGTCAAATTACGGATAACATCAGACTAGTATCCAACGTTATACAAGACGCTAATCTTCACTCCCGCCCAATCTGTCTTTTAAGCCTTGATATACACAAGGCTTTCGACAGCGTCAGCTGGTCATACATCAATCACCTCCTTCCTAAACTTGGCCTCTCAGAAAAATTCATACACGGTTTTAATGCCCTTTATCACTCCCCAAAGACTAGAATTAGAATTCCAGGTAGCAACTCTGAATTTTTCCCCATAAATAGAGGTACTAGACAGGGCTGTCCACTTTCCCCCCTCCTGTTTGCCTTGGCAATGGAGCCCCTTGCCATAGCTATCAGACAAAATATTAACATTAAAGGATATCAGAAAAACGTCACTCAATTTAAAATTAGCCTATATGCTGATGACGCTCTAATATTTCTGACTGATCCAATTACCTCCATTCCCAACTTATTAGCTGAACTCAACTCCTTCCATGCAATCTCCGGCCTATCTATAAACACCAACAAAAGCTCTGCTCTACCTATAAACTACCCCCCAAACATGCTAAGCACACTCTAAAATAATTTTAACTTCATCTGGCCATCCAACTCAATCAAATATTTGGGAGTCTATATTACCCCCACCCACACATCTCTTTATAAAGCCAATTATATTCCTCTTTTCTCCCACATAAATTCACTACTTAAATCATGGTCCAATCATCACATCTCCTTCTTAGGCAGAATTTGTGCGTTCAAAATGTCGATCCTCCCCAAGCTTCTCTACTATTTCAGAGCGTTCCCCATTAATGTCCCCAAATCCAGAATAACATCCCTTCAAAGGGAAATTAATAAATTTATCTGGAACAATAAAAAACCCAGATGTAGTTATGCGCTTATGCATAACCCACAAAACAAAGGCGGCATGGGCCTCCCAAACCTCTGGCACTATTATTTAGCAGCCAGACTCTCACATATGGCCCAATGGCATTCCCCCACTACACACATTCCATGGTTGATCTTCGAATCTTCTTCCATCTCCCCTCTATCATTAAAGGGCATCTTATGGTCCCCTATAACTCACTACCGCTCTCTTCTTAAGAAAAACATGATTATCGCCCACTCTTTGCAACTATGGAATAAAATCAAAGACTATTACGCCTTGTCCTCAACTACCCCCCCTTTGGCCAACTTCCTGGGAGATCCCATATTTACCCCCATGTTCCCAAACTACAATCTCTTCCATCACTGGATTCAACTTAAATTAACCACTCTCATCACTAGTGATCAACCTAAAATTCCCAACCTTCGCATCCCTCCAATCTAGTCACAAACTCCCTGACTCTGAACTTCCCCAATATCTCCAAATCCAAAACTTTTTTGCCACTCACTATTCCCTTTCCATCGACACCCCATGCACCACTTTTGAGCGCATCTGCACTTCCTCTTATAGAGATAAGGGTGTCATCTCACAAATTTACAATTTCTTAAATGATCTACACCAGCCGGAGAAAACAGGCCCTATAATACGTTGGGAAGCTGACTTGAGCTGCTCCCTTCCCATAGAAACCTGGTTAAAGATGATAGACAACCTCCGCAAAAGCAATCGTGCAGCAGCCTTTAGGGAATCCCCCCTTAAACTTTTTGTCAGATGGTATATGACCCCTGCCAAGATCCATTCATTTTATCCCTCAGTCTCCAATACCTGCTTTAGAGGCTGCCCTGATGAAGGGAACTATCTCCACATCTTCTGGAGCTGCAAACTTCTTGAACCCATATGGCAGGCAGTAGTAACCACTTTAGAACCCACACTCAAGAAAAAAATCCCCCTCTCACCACAAATCTGCATTCTTTATGCTGAGGTTTCAGATATCCCCTTACCTTGTACTAGACTACTTCATTCACTGATAAGCTCCGTTCAATGGATGATCGCCCTAAACTGGAAAACACACAACCTTCCTTGGTCCCAGGTCTTATCCAGAATGGAGGCTCTTAGATTATCTGAAAGGATCCACCATACTCTCTTTGATAGCATACACACATACAATGGAAAGTGGATGTATTGGTCTCCAACTTAACAGAACATACCGCTATAACATACTATTGAGCTTACTCCTATGGGACTTTTTTTTTTCCACACCACCCTACCTTCACACCCAAATGTTATCTTGTCCTTATGGTTGATACTGATTGCATATGGATATAACCTTTGTTGCCATTCTCATGTACAAACCTTTGTAAACCCTAGCACTACTGTATTTTGTATATCGCTTTATACTGAAGTTTTTCATTTTCCTGTCTTCCAAATAAAACTTTTGTAAACAAAAGAAGGAGGCATAGACTTCAAAGTTCGTGAGAATAGAAACCAACAGATGACGCCTCTATGGGTTGCTAATATAATGGCCACATAACAAAAATTAAAGTAGTGAGACACAATCTTTTAAAGAAGGTATACTGCAGTGCATTACAGACCTGCCTGATTCACGTTGGAATGCAATACTACATAGAAAAGTATTCAATATGGCTTCTGTAGATACTATAAAACAAGCAAGATTCTTCAAAACCTTTCCATAAAGTAAAACAAAAATAAAAAGAGAGAAGAAAGAGGAGGGAAGAGAAAGAAGAGAAGGGAGCAAGGGGAAAGGCCAGAGTGGAATGGAGAGGGAAAAAAAAAAAAAGGGGGGGTGAGGGGGGCACTATCAGCAGAGTACATGAGGAGGGGGTGGGATCACCACCAACAACCCTCCCCAGTAGACCCCAGGTGTTGTGAAAGTTATCGCTACCCTTAGTGCACCGTTCAAGGGTTATCCCGGGATAAGTCCTGAGAGCGCTGCGAATTTCGGTATTCAAGCCAGGGTGCCCATGTCACCGAAAAGTATGCTATTCTGTCTTGTGCAGTGCAGATCAACCCCTCCATCGCTGCTATCCGATCAACCCGCGCCACCCATTCCTTTATGGAAGGGGGTGACTTGGATCTCCAGTGAACCGGCAAACACAGCCTGGCGGCATTCAACATATGCATAGCTACTGACCTATAGTATTTTTTACGGGAGATTTTAGAGAGGTGAAGGAGGTATTGCGCCGGCGAAAATTCCAAAGGAAGCAATGATATCTCAGTCGCCACCTCATGCACCTTACGCCAATACGGCTGAATCACTGGGCAAGTCCACCAAATATGGAGGAGCGTGCCTAGCCCCTGTTCGCACCTCCAACACTGGTCTGAGACTGTCGGGATAAATTTATGAAGCGTTTCCGGGGTTCTGTACCACCTTGTTTTGATTTTGTAGCCGTTCTCTTGAGTATGGACATTCAAAGAGCCCTTGTGAATATACAAATGAACTCGATCCCAGTCAGTGTCATCAATCACCATGTCCAGCTCAGTCTCCCAAAAGGCATGCTCCGATCTCAGGGAGGCATAAGGTTCCCCAAACATTGTGGCATAAAGGACTGAAATGAGATGACTCTGGGGAGAAGAGCGAGAACATAGCGATTCCAGAGAAGTAGGTGCCTTTACAAATCTGTCTCTATTCATAGAGCTGTCCAGGAAGTGTTTCAATTGGATATAGGCCCAAAAGGGGAAAGTCTTTGTGTTAGACAATGATGCAAGCTCATCTCGTTGGAGAAACCTTCCTTTGGAAAATAAGTGTTTGGCCTGCATTTCTGCGTAAGGCCACTCTGCTGCCAGAAAGGCCCCTTCCATGCCAGGAGGAAAGTCTGGATTACCCTTGATAGGCGTCATCACGCAGTATGTGGTTGAAAGCGAGTGTACTTTGCATGCTCTATCAAAGGCTTGCAGGGTTGCTTCAATAAGAGGATGAGAATGGATAATAGCCGGTATGTGTTTCTTTGAGAACCAGGGGATGGAGCGTAGTTCAGTACCCGAAATCCATTTTTCCAGCAACACCCAACCCTTGCAGTTAGTATGTAGCCTCCAGTCCACCACCCGGGTCAGATGGACTGCCCAGTAGTACCTCTGCAGGTCTGGAAGTCCAATTCCACCTCCCAACTTTGGTAATACAAGCTTTGCCCACCCCACTCGCGCCACCTTTTTTCCCCATATAAAGACTCTACATATGCGTTTGTAAGCTGTAAAGAAAGAGGGCGGCAAGCGAATTGGGACAGTCTGTAATTTGTACAGTAAGCGGGGGAGCACCGTCATCTTTAGAATAGAGGCCCGACCGAACCAGGAGATGGTGGGGGCCTCCCACCTGTGAAGATCCTGCTGTATAAGTTTCAATTCTGACAGAAAGTTCCTTTCATACAGCTCTTTAAGTTTGCTAGGGAGTTGGATACCTAAATAAGTGATAGCGTCCGTTTTCCAGCGGAACGGAAAGTTCACCTGACATAGCTGTACTAGTTTAGGGGACAAAGACACATTTAGCGCGTAAGATTTTGAGTAGTTCATTTTCAGATTCGAAATAGTCTTGAACTGTTCTAATACTGGCATTAAATTGGGCAGGGACGTCAACGGGGATGAAAGAAAGAGCAAAATATCATCCGCAAAGGCGGCAATCTTGTATTCCCGTTGATGTACCTCTATACCTTTAATGTTTGGATTTGCACGGATGCATCGGAGGAGGGGCTCCAAGGTAAGGATATACAATAAGGGAGAGAGGGGACATCCCTGCCTGGTCCCATTGTGGATGGGAAAGGCAATGGATATTCTAGCTGCAACAAATATAAAATTGATTAGTCTTTTCATTTGCTTCAAAATCCCTTCTACTGGGCGCCCTAGTAATGCATTTAGTGGCAATTTAATAAGGTTCACTTGGGTTAGGGAATATATAAAATTATAGGTACGTATCCAGAATCGCTTTACTTTCTGACAAGTCCACCAAATATGGTACATAGTGCCTTCTATATCACATCCCCTAAAACATTTTGAGGATGCCTCTGAGACAAAAGAAGCTATTCTCACCGGCACTAAGTACCATCTTAGTAAAATCTTGTAATTAGCCTCTATCAAGGATGTTTTAATTAGAGATTTAGATGCATTCTGGATCAATTTACTCCATTCTATATTTTCCAAAGAAGTACCAATATCTTGTTCCCATTTCTGCATGTAAATTTTTTTTTTAGATGTAGATGATAGTATTTCATATATCCGTGATATATGACCTGTGTGTTTATCAAAAGTCCTGCAGAGAATCTCCATAGGAGTGAATGTAGACAGATTGGAGATGAGGTTTAATCTTGATAAAAATTGCGATATTTGGGTGTAGTGGTAGAATTCTGAATCCGGGAGATTGAATTGATTCCTTAGTACTGATTTAGACATAGCCCCTTTATGATCACAGAGGTCCGCTATTCTTAGTAGACCCTTATTAGTCCACCAATTAAAATCTAGGGGGTGGAGACCCGAGGTGAATGAGGGATTGTTTAGCAAAGATGCCATGGGTAAGTGTGGGGATTTAAATCCATACGTTTTTGCTAACCTATCCCATAATTGTAGGGAAAAAGATAAGGTCGGACACATTATTGTTGGTCTGTCTATTCCCTTCATCCACATTAAATGACTAATATCAGGATATAGAGAGGATTCTAACTCCATCCAGAGTGGTCTAGAATGTTCTGTATGGAAACGGATCAATTGGGATATTTGTGTCGCCTGATAATACTTAAGTAAGTCTGGCATTCCTAATCCTCCTTTCAATTTAGGGGTGTATAATGTTTGTCTATTCACTCTGGGTTTCCCCATATGTATTCAAATAATTTTGTCTGAAACTTTTTTAAGTCTGTACTTACAATCGCTATTGAAAGGCATCTAAATAAATATAACACCTTTGGTAGAATTGTCATTTTGATTGAGTACAGTCTACCGAACCATGACATGGGATTATTAGACCATCTTTGAATATCTTCCAATAATTTTCTATAAAGGGGAGGATAATTTTGTTTATAGAGTGTAGCAATAGTGGGGGTTAGAAAGATACCCAGGTAAGGTAAAGCTTAATCTTGCCAATTAAAGGGGAAAGAATCATGTAAAGCTTGTACTATATTAGAATGTAAGTAAATATTGAGAGCTTGTGATTTGGAATGATTCACCTTTAGTCCAGAAAAAGTTGTAAAATGGTGTAAAACTATATTTAAAATTGGGTAATGACGTAACTGGGGATGAAAGGAGCAATAAGATGTCATCTGCGAATAATGCACATTTGTGTTCACGATCACCGCATTTAATTCCTAGTATGTCTGGATGTTCCCTAATTTTGATAGCCAGTGGTTCTAATGCTAATATAAACAATAAGGGAGAGAGAGGACAACCTTGTCTGGTACCTCTACCTATACTTATGTTTTGAGATTGATAACCTTTCACTATTATATTTGCTGTTGGGTTATTATATATCATTTTAAGCGTCGTTAGAAAATTTGAGCCAAATCCAAATCGTTTTAATACAAACAACAAATAATCCCAGGATAGAGAATCGAAGGCTTTGTGTAAGTCTAAGGATACTAGCAATGCTCCCCTTTGACCACCCCCATCCCAGCCTGAGTTTAATGCAGATATAATATCTATGATGCACCTGGTCTGGTCTGGGGCCTTTCTATTGGGAACAAATCCTGCTTGATCTGGGTGGATGTATTTTGATATGAATGAGTTCATACGGGTGTCTATCATTTTCGTTAGTATTTTAAGGTCCACATTAATTAATGATATTGGACGATAGTTCACGCAATCACCATGGTCTTTATTAGGTTTGGGAATTACATGAATAAAGGCCTTATTTTCATGTATTGGAATAGGGGAACCCTTTTTTAATTTATTATAAAAGGAGCAAAGATGTGGGACTAGAATATCAATATATTTTCGGTAGTAGTGACCTGAAATCCATCTGGGCCAGGGGATTTGGAGAAATTTAGGGATTTAATAGCAGATATAACTTCATTCGTCGTAAAATCCTCTTCCATCAGCTCAGAATGTTCATTAGTTAATTTAGGGAGGTTTATGTCTCGTAAAAAAAATTCCGCTTTCGTTTTGTCAAAACTTTTAGGTGTTTCGTATAGTTTAGAGTAAAAAGTGAAAAATTCCTGTAATATTAAGTTTTGAGTGGTATGACCGTTCTGTAATCTTAATTTGGGAAGTGCAGGATTGTATGGTCTGGGAGTTAATTTGTTAATTTGATCATATGTTTACATTATCTCCCTTACTTCCATACATTGCATCATCAAAAATATGACCAATGGCATGGTCAGATCACTCCTCGGTTCAAATTGTGTTAACGGGTCTATGGTCCAAATCGCACCTTTCGTCATGGAGATTACATTAATCCTTACTGAATGATCCTATCAATGAAAAAGAGATTGAGTTGGCCATACAGGAATTTTTCCATAATAATTCCTCTTCGGTTTCCTCTCCAGCAGTGATTTGGGCAGCTCATAAGGCTACTATCCGTGGTAAACTACTCCAACTAGCCTCTAGAGATAAACGTGAGCGAATACTAATGATTGATAAACAAGAAGAAGAACTGCGTCGCCTTACACGAGAACAAAAAAATAACCCAAGTCTTGACTTTAGAAACAAAATTGATGCAGCTAGAATAGCTCTGAATTTGAGTTTAACAACTAAAGCAGAGAAGTATATCAGATGGACTAAACATCGATATTATACAATGGGAGATAAACCAAATAAGTTATTAGCGAGAAAATTAACTCCTAGACCATACAATCCTGCACTTCCCAAAGTAAATTAAGTGTTTATTGGGAACTGTACTGTATCAAATGCTTTTGCAAGATCCAAATACACTAAGTCCACAGGCCACCCCCTATCTAGATGGCAGCTCACTTCCTCGTAGAATGTTAGCAGATTGGTCTGGCCGGAACGACCTTTCGTAAACCCATGCTGATTACTGCTAATGATATTTTTTTCCTCAGTAAATATTTGGATATAGTCCCTTCTAGGGATGAGCCGAACACCCCCCGGTTAGGTTTGCACCAGAACCTGCGAACAGACCTAAACTTTAGAACCCTATTAAATGCAATGGACTCGAACATTGGAAATCAAAAGTGCTAATTATCAAGACTAATATGCAAGTTATTGTCTTAAAAAGGGTTTGGGGACCCGGGTCCTGCCCCAGGAGACATGTATCAATGCAAAAAAAAGTTTTAAAAACTGACGTTTTTTTGGGAGCAGTGATTTTAATAATGCTTGAAGTGAAACGATAAAAGTGAAATATTCCTTAAAATTTTGTACCGGGGGGGGGGGGGGTGTATAGTATGCCTGTAAAGCAGCGTTTGTTTCCCGTGCTTAGAACTGTCCCTGCACAAAGTGTCATTTCTGAAGGAAAAAAAGTAATTTAAAAGCACTTGCGGCTATAATGAATTGTCGGCTCCCGGCAATACAGAGAAAAGTCATTGATAAAAAAAAAATGCGTGGGGGCCCCCCCAAATTAAATTACCAGGCCCTTCAGGTCTGGTATGGATATTAAGGGGAACCCTGCGTCAAATAAAAAAAATGACGTGGGGTTCCCCCCAAATATCCATACCAGGCCCTTCAGGTCTGGTATGGATTTTAAGGGGAACTCCACGGCAAATAAAAAAAAATGGCGTGGGGTTCCCCCCAAAAATCCATACCAGACACTTTATCTGAGCACACAACCTGGCAGGCCGCAGGAAAAGAGGGGGGACGAGAGAGCGCCCCCCCTGAACCATACCAGGCCACATGCCCTCAACATGGGAAGGATGCTTTGGGGGTCTGTGACCCTTAAAAGCACCATGTCCCCATGTTGATGGGGACAAGGGCCTCATCCCCACAACCCTTGCCCGGTGGTTGTGGGGGTCTGCGGGCCGGGGGCTTATCGGAATCTGGAAGACCCCTTTAACAAAGGGGACCCCCAGATCCCGGCCCCCCCCTATGTGAATCGGTAAGGGGTACATTGTACCCCTACCATTTCACAAAGAAAGTGTAAAAAATAAAAAAAAAACACACAGACACAGTTGGGAAAGTCCTTTATTAAAAATAAAAGAAGAATAAAAAAAAAACATTCCAGCGATGTAATCCAGTCTGTCCAGCGTTGTTCTCTATGTCCCGCGGTGATCCGATGTCCAGAGCTGCAGTCTCCTCCAGTCTCCACTCCACATGAAACCCCCAATGTGTACGAGGGGTTGGGGTCACCCGTCACATCATAGGGTAAGCCCCAGCTTTCCCCGCTTGCCGGGGAATAGCCAATGACGTAGGCGGGATCCCGCCTACGTCATTGGCTATTCCCCGCAAGCGGGGAAAGCTGGGGCTTACCCCTATGATCTGACGGGTGACCCCGCCTCCTCGTACATCAGACCCTGCTTACGTCATTGGCTGAGCGGACCTGATGAGGAACGTGATTTGATTCCTCTGCAGTGTAATAAATGAATAGACCCGGCCCCTTCTCACGGTCTATTCATTTATTACACTGCAGAGGAATCAAATCACGTGACCCCGCCCCCTCATACGTCATGGGGGTTTCGTGTGGAGTGGAGACTGGAGGAGACTGCAGCACTGGACATCGGATCACCGCGGGACATAGAGAACAACGCTGGACAGACTGGATTACATCGCTGGAATGTTTTTTTTGTTTTTTTTTTAATAAAGGACTTTCCCAACTGTGTCTGTGTGTTTTTTTTTACAATTTTTTACACTTTCTTTGTGAAATGGTAGGGGTACAATATACCCCGTTACCAATTCACATAGGAGGGGGGCGAAATATGGGGGTCCCCTTTGTTAAAGGGGGCTTCCAGATTCTGATAAGCCCCCCGCCCGCAGACCCCCACAAACACCGGACAAGGGTTGTGGGGATGAGGCCCTTGTCCCCATCAACATGGGGACATGGTGCTTTGGGGTCCAGACCCCAAAGCATCCTCCCCATGTTGATGGCATGTGGCCTGGTACGGTTCAGGAAGGGGGGCTCTCTCTCGTCCCCCCCTCTTTTCCTGCGGCCTACCAGGTTTGCGTGCTCGGATAAAGGGTCTGGTATGGATTTTTGGGGGGAACTCCACGCCATTTTTTTTTATTTTGCGTGGAGTTCCCCTTAAAATCCATACCAGACCTGAAGGGTCTGGTATGGATATTTGGGGGGAACCCCACGTCATTTTTTTTTTAATTTGACGCAGGGTTCCACTTAATATCCATACCAGACCTGAAGGGCCTGGTAATTGAATTCGGGGGGACCCCATGCATTTTTTTTTTTTATCAATGACTTTCAATGACACTTCTCTGTATTGCCGGGAGCCGACAATTCATTATAGCCGTGAGTGCTTTTAAATGACTTTTTTTCCTTCAGAAATGACGCTTTGTGCAGGGACAGTTCTAAGTACGGGAAACATGCGCTACTTTACAGGCATACTATACACACACCCTAGGTACAAAATTTAAAGGAATATTTCACTTTTATTGTTTCACTTTAAGCATTATTAAAATCACTGCTCCCGAAAAAACTGCAGTTTTTAAAACTTTTTTTTGCATTGATACATTGACCCAGGTCCCCAAACACTTTTTATGACAATAACTTACATATAAGCCTTTAAAATTAGCACTTTAGATTTCTCCCATAGACTTTTACAGGGTGTTCCGCGGCTTTTCGAATTTGCCGCGAACACCCCACATTGTTCGCTGTTCGGCGAACGTGCGAACAGGCAATGTTCGAGTCGAACATGAGTTTGACTTGAACTCGAAGCTCATCCCTAGTCCCTTCCCATTTCATCCCCTCCAATAAATTACCCTCTATTGATGTTAGGATGACTGGCCTATAGTTTCCAGGGATTTGTCTCTGACCTCTTTTGAATATTGGTAACAAATATAAAACAAAGTGAACCAATATCTGCGCTGACAATAGTGAAAAATGAAATAAATGGAGTGAATAAAGCAGCCAGCACAGTCTGTTGATAAGCAAACGTCAAAATTATAGTCCAAAAATGCAGCGCTTAATCATATGTGAATAACAGTTCAGGTGCACTAATCAGCATAAACAGCATAAGATGAAGTGAAATATGGAAATTGATGAAGAAACCACCACCAGAACTTCAGTGTGCAGAGACACAGCACAGCACACCAATCGTGCTCACAATCTGCTTACCAGAAGGTAAATAAACACAAGCGATATATGTATGGTTGCAGAGGGTCAATGGTGAACTCAGCTATCCGAACTTGATGGGTCAATATCAACAAATGGTGAGCATCTTCAGCATTAGAAGGGTGTCCAGGACTTGGTATAGGATGGAGATGTTATGCAGTCCTCAACAGGAAGTATTAACCCAATAAAGAAGAAAGACCAGCATAGTGAAGCCCGTAAGGTAAAAATGACAATCTTTAATGTAGTCTACTTACAGGAAATAACGATCATCATGACATAAAAATATCCGCGGTTCTCAGTGTGCTTGCGTTGGCCAGCCTAACATGTTTCATCCGAATGGATATCATCAGAGGCATAGCCAACAGTGCAAGCACGCCCATTAATATACAGGAAGTCCTAGGTCACGCTGGCCCGTGATAGGACAGCATGACAGAGTATTTACCTGTTCCCTGTTGGCATCATCCAGACCGCAACAGCCGCACATGCGCACCACCATGCGGTTCAAGAGAAACAGGAAGAAGAAACCAAACATCCATTAGCACTTCCAGATGGGCGGAACACAACTGCATGAACACAGCCGCGCATGCGCCAACACCCTGCGGGTCACAAGGAAAAGGAAGTGAAGCCACCTGAATTGGCAACTCCAGTCTCCAGAGTCCTCCATCATTAGGAAGTGACATAAGCGCACAGTCCCATCAAGAGACATCTTCCTTCAGGATGTAAACATCCGGCCAGCAGAATTCACTGCCCCGGAAATAGCAACATTAAAACTCGTCTCGGCTGAAAAGTTGCGCTCCACTACATCTAAGGAAAAGTGCTGATAGGGGAAAACACAAAAATAGCTACTCATGGCATGATAAAATTCAAGGGGAAGGTTTTCCCAAGCACACGGTGTCT
This sequence comes from Rana muscosa, assembly GCA_029206835.1. NCBI lineage: Eukaryota > Metazoa > Chordata > Amphibia > Anura > Ranidae > Rana > Rana muscosa. The sequence continues at coordinate 1,217,172,244 of CM055122.1, forward strand.
CATCACTATCTGGAGTGCCATAAGAAAAACCCTAAAGGCACTACGTTTGTAGCCATTTATCGTTTTACTCCACATTGGCGCGGGAGTCTATCTAAGCGTGAAATTTCTCAGCTTGAACACAGATATAGGATGTGCTTACCAGATGGCTATGACCTCTTTAATTAAAAAGATGGTCAAAAAAGCTTGAGCAGGATTGTGCCTGCACACACAGCAGTAGACAGTAATGGATCCAAGTACCTCTTCCCGGAGTTATAGGTGAGATATGCAAATAAAAACAGAAAATCCCATTGCATAATACTGTTTATTTAAAAATAAAGGAGATAAAAAAGGGGGCGCCAATTGGCCTCTTACTTTAAAATGTGCCTACCCAGCACTGGGGCTGTATGCTTATCTGTGAACACCGCTCCGCTGTCACCTCCGTGCCGGCATGCATGGAGTCCACGATGTTACATCCAGAGCGCCGGAGTGGCGTCAGCACAACAACACACGTGACCAGGTACCGCCGCCGATGTACATTTCGTTATTCACGTCTTCATGGGGCGTACCTGGTCACTAGAGGATCACGGTATTTGTAGTATGTGGTAGTTTCATTATTAGACAGCGGGGGTGTTTCAGACTCACCTAAAACAGCCGCAATCTTGGGTATTAGGCTATAAAACAGCTGTTTGATACATACAAGTTTAGTAGCCACACAAATAGCTATGCATTATTAAAACAGACATCAAATTAAATTATTTGCATAAAAACCGAAAAAAAAAATATATAAACAGGTATCTATATATACCAAGGTGACATCTCACTCCTCCCCATACAGGTTTGGAATGGGACATTCCACAGTGGATTCTGAACATGAAGACATGAATCCATAGATACTTTCAAAAACTCTAATATTCAATAGATTTGGGGATTAAACCCGTGAGCAATTTACATAGTGGCTGTCTCATCACACATGGGTAGGATTGCGGGACAACCCACATACTTTATGAAATATTAAAATTACCTAATTTTAGTGGGTATATGAGCCCCATTGGTATAAGTATAAACTCATACCCTATTATACGACCCCCAAAAAAGGTCAAATGTTTGTTTGGGATGTGCCATGCTCTATCGCAGAGACTAATCTCCAGCATGGGAATAACAATAATAGTGTTATGTCCAGATACCTCAACTAAAGACACCCCTATACATCCAGGTAAATTATAATAATGGCCTCAATCATTAGAGAGAAAACAATTGAGATATAGCTCAATGTTCATTCCGAGCGGCTGCATAGTACGCAATCTATATAACCACTTAGTCTCATTCTGTGACACCATTCTTTTCATATGTGTCCCTCGTCAATGTCTAATTATTCTATCAATGCCATATAATGTACACAGGCCTGGATCACTATCATGATGACTCTTAAAGTGCCTGGACACGCTATGGTTCGGAAAACCTTTCTTAATATTTGCTAGATGTTCATTAATTCTGACTTTAAGTGGTTGTGTGGTTCTACCTACGTACTGGAGGGAACAGGGACACTCCAGGACGTAGGTAACATGGTCTGAATGACAGGTAATTAATGGTTTTATTTTGAATTGTTCTCCTGTTACATTAGATTTAAAATGTGTTCTTTTTTGGAGGCCCATGACTTACGTGTAGTCTTGCATGCTTTGCATCTAGTGCAATGATAAAACCCAGACCTATCCAAGAATGTGGGTGGTCTCTTGGGAGGGTCAGGCACATTGTGAGCTATTCTATTTCTAAGGCCAGGTGCTCTTCTATATATAAACTTAGGAGTGGGGGAAATGATGGATTTGAGATCTGGATCTTTCATGAGTATAGGCCAATACCTTTTAAAGATTGTCTCAATTTGTCTAAATTAACTGTGGAACCCAGATACAAAGGCTAATTCTCCTTTGTGCTCTTTCTTGGGCTTCACAACCAACAAGGATTGTCTGTCCATTAAGGACACCTGAAAGAGAACTTTATCAAGGGTTTCAGCTGGATAGCCCTTCTCCAAAAAATTGATAGTTAAATGCTGAGCTTGAAGCACAAATTTATCATAATTAGCACAGTTGCGCCTAAGCCGCATATATTGTCCTTTTGGTACTGCTCCTCTCCACTGAGGGTGGTGGCAGCTGTGCGTGGGTACTAGTGATGAGCCGAACACCCCCGGGTTCGGTTTACACCATAACCCGCGAACGGACCGAAAGTTCGCACGAACGTTAGAACCCTATTAAATACAATGGATGCGAACGTTCGAAATCTAAAGTGCTAATTATAACGACTATTATGCATGTTATTGTCCTAAAAAGGGTTTGGGAACCCGGGTTCTTCACCAGGGGACATGTATCAATGCAAAAAGAAGTTTTAAAAACGGCCGTTTTTCGGGAGCAGTCATTTTAATGATGCATAAAGTGAAAAAAAAAGTCAAATATTCCTTTAAATATCGTACCTGGGGGGGTGTCTAAAGTATGCCTGTGAAGTGCCACGTGTTTCCCGTGTTTAGAACTGTCCCTGCACAAAATTACATTTCTAAAGAAAAAAAAGCCATTTAAAACTGCTTGCGGCTTTAATGTAATGTCTGGTCCCGGTAATATGGATGAAAATCTTTAAGAAAAATGGCATAGCTACCCCATCACCCCCCCCCCCCACCCCCACCCTAGCCCATTACCAGCCCCTTTGGGTCTTGTATGGATATTAAGGGGAACCCCGCACACAAAATAAAAAAGGCCCTATATACTCTGAACAGCCATATACAGGCGGTGCATACAAGACAGGGACTGTAGGTTTGTTCTTATGTAGAATCTGTTTGTAATTTTGAACAGGTACATTGTTTAAGTGTAGCTCCAGCCAAAAAATCTATTTTTAAGCTTTTTGGAAAACATAGGGAAGGGTTATCACCCCTGAACATTTGTTTTGCTGTCTGTGCAGTGTTCAGAACAGTTCACCTCACTTTCCGTCCTAATGACAAATGTTTTTTGAAAATTTGGGGATTTTTTTGAAACAAGAATTGGTGATAAAGCATCAGTGGAGAGGCGACACTTTTTTTTCCCATATTAACTCTTACAGGAGAGAATTTGCCTTCCTAGGGGTAGATTTCCTCTCACTCCCTGTTGTATCCTTCCGTTTGCAAGGAGGAGTCGTTTGTAAGTTGGATGTTTGAAAGTAGGGGCCTGCCGTATATACTCTGCAGAAATTTGCCCCTTAGGTGTTGGTGTTGCCACAACACTGTAAGTCCTCACAGTTACTCTTGGTGGGCGCATGAATGGGCCCTGCTGTGAATTATTAGATCAAGAATTGTAATTGCATGCCCCTGTTGAACAGGGGCTGAAAAATTGGGCCTTAGGCACTGGTGCCACAACACTGCAACCCCTCACAGATACTGTACTTGGAGCACAGCAATGAGCCCTGTTGCAAAGTATTGCATCAAAAATTGTAATTACACGCCCCTGTTAAACAGGGGCTGAAAAATTGGGCCTTAGCCACTGGTGCTGGTGCCACGACACTGCAACCTCTCCCAGATACTCTAGTTGGAGTGCAGGAATGAGCCCTGCTGCAAAGCATTGCATAAAAAATTGTAATTACATGCCCCTGTTAAACAGGGGCTGAAAAATTGGGCCTTAGGCACTGGTGCCACAACACTGCAACCCCTCACAGATACTGTACTTGGAGCACAGCAATGAGCCCTGTTGCAAAGTATTGCATCAAAAATTGTAATTACACGCCCCTGTTAAACAGGGGCTGAAAAATTGGGCCTTAGCCACTGGTGCTGGTGCCACGACACTGCAACCTCTCCCAGATACTCTAGTTGGAGTGCAGGAATGAGCCCTGCTGCAAAGCATTGCATAAAAAATTGTAATTACATGCCCCTGTTAAACAGGGGCTGAAAAATTGGGCCTTAGCCACTGGTGGCGGCACCCAGAAACACAAATGTTCTTCCAAGCTATCATCATCAATCGGATCATTGAGGAGGAGGAGGATAGTCAGTCAACATAACAGGACAGTCACTCAGTATCAGCATCAGTCTTGAAGGGATGTGACATTTGAAAATAAATTAGTCTGTTATATCAGCTTCAGGTTTTTGGTAGCTGGTGGTGATCCAAGACTGGTTCATCTTTATGAAGGTCAGTCGATCAACCGAGTCGGTGGACAGGCGCACCCTGTGATCCGTGACAAATCCTTGATGCAGCACTGAATGTGCGTTCTGAAAGAACGCTGGATGCAGGACAGGCCAGTAGCTCAATTGCATACTGTGCAAGCTCTGGCCAGTGATCCATCCTCAAGACCCAGTAAGCCAGAGGATTTTCGGTGGGGAAGGTGTCCAAGTATGACCTTGCCCCTAGGTATTCCTGCACCATGTATATCAGACACTGGCGATGGTTGCTGGAACCGATCATACCTTGGGGCTGCGGACTAAAGAATTGTCTGAACGCATCGGTCAGACGACCACCTTCCCCACCGCTCCTTCTTTGACTGACCGAAGCCTCAGCAACTCATTGTCCAGGACCAGGAGTTTGTAACCTCCCAGTCTCTGGGAACGCGTTGTACAGACCTTTCTGCAAGGCCTCCCGGAGTTGGTGAAAAAAACCCGAGCTCCCCTGACCCTGTCCTGGTGCCGTAGTCGCACAGGTACTCATTGATGGCCCTCTGCTGCGTGTGCAGCCGCTGCAGCATGGCCAACGTTGAGTTCCACCTGGTGGGCATGTCACATATAAGGTGGTTCTTGGGCAGGTTCAACTCCTTTTGCAGCTCACCCAGGCGAGCACTGGCATTATAAGATCTGCGGAAATGCACACAGACTTTCCTGGCCTGCCTCAGGACATCCTGTAAGCCCAGGTACCTGCCCAAGAACCGCTGCACCACCAGGTTAAGGACGTGAGCCACACAGGACACATGGGTCAGTTGTCCCTGTCGGAGGGCGGAGAGGAGGTCGGTGCCATTGTCGCAAACCACCATTCCTGGCTTAAGCTGGCGTGGCGTCAACCACCTCTTGGCCTGCCCCTGCAGAGCAGACAGAACCTCTGCCCCAGTGTGGCTCATGTCCCCCAAACACACCAGCGCAAGCACGGCATGGCATATTTTTGCCTGCGTACATGCGTAGCCCCTTGAACTCCTACGGAGCACCGCTGGTTCCGAGGACAAAGCACAGGAAGAGGCCATGGAGGAAGAAGAAGAGGAGGGGGTGGAGGAGAGAGGTGTGTCACAACCAGTAGTAGCATTTTGGAGGCGTGGCGGCGGAACAACCACCAACACTACTGCACCTTATCCTGCATCCTTCCCAGCTGCCAAAAGAGTGACCCATTGGGCCGTGAAAGAAAGGTAACGTCCCTGTCCATGCCTGCTGGACCATGAGTCAGCGGTAATATGCACCTTACCGCTGACTGCCCTGTCCAGCGAGGCCAAGACATTGCCTTTCACATGCCGGTAGAGAGCCGGAATCGCCTTCCGTGAGAAAAAGTGGCGTTTGGGAACCTGCCACTGAGGAACCGCACATTGCACAAACTCACGGAAGGGGGCCGAGTCTACCAACTGAAAAGGCAGCAGTTGAAGCGCAAGCAATTTAGCCAAGCTAGCATTCAACCACTGGGCATGTGGATGGCTGGGAGTGAACTTCTTTCGACGGTCCAGCAGCTGGGGCAGGGTAATTTGCCTGCTAGAATCGGACGTCGTTGTACTGCTAGCAGAGTGCCCGCAAGTACTTGGCTGTGACACACCTAATTCTACACCTTCATTCTTCTCAGTGCAGGTTTCAGAGAGGACTGAAGGTATAGTGGGGTTGGAGATCCCAGCTGATGCGGTGCAAGGAGAGGTCCGCTTTGTTCTTTGGTGTGGGTCTTTAAGGTAGGCTTGCCAACGAGATGCATGGCAGGTCAACATATGTCTGGTCAAGCATGTGGTGCCCAAGCGGCTGATGTTTTGGCCATGCGATATACGCTTGAGACATATGTTGCAAACAGCAGCTGTGCGATCTGATGCACTCGACTCAAAAAAGGCCCACACCAAAGAACTTTTGGAATAACGGGCAGAGGCAGCGCCCTGCACAGGCGGATCTCTGCCGTGTGATTCCGTCGGTGTGCTGCCCTTACGCTGGCCCCCCGAGGGCATCCTGCCTCATTGGAGATGTGCCTCCTCCTCATCCTCCTCCTCCTCCTCTCTCCTATTAGGCACCCACGTGGAGTCAGTGACCTCATCATCCCCTCCCTCCTCATCACTGGAGCCAATCTGGCAGTATGCTGCAGCTGCTGGAACATGACTGCCAGATTGGTGTCCTTCTTGAGCATCCCCTCTCTCTGCTCTCATGCTACTGCCGTCCTCTAGCTGGGTATCATCATCAGACCCTTCGAAACGCTGGGCATCCTCCTGGAGCATGTACCCAACACTGTGCTCAAACAGTTCGGGGGACTCCTCAGGAGGGCATGGTGGGTCTAGGGAAGGAGTGACTGATGATGACATTGATACCAGGGAAGAGGACGCTTTGGCAGCTGCTTTGCCAGCACCCTGAGCCTGGGTGAGAGAGGATGAGGAGGATGAGGAGGGCTTGGTCATCCACTCTACCAAGTCTTCGGCATGATGCGGCTCAACACGTCCAGCTGCCGAAAAGAAGGACAAGCGTGTCCCATGGCCACGTGCTGATGGCAATGCACCGCGTCCACGACCAGCACTGTTGTCTCTAGACACAGAGCCTGCTTGCCCTCTTTTATTGGCTCCTGACTGTCTGCCTCTCCTTGTTTGCCTTCCAGACATTCTAATGGCCTGCAGGGAGATGGGAAAACCAGCAATAAGGCCTAGCTTCAGGAGTATATTTTGCAGGAAGCACACTACGCCCGCTGTAAGTGCTGCAAATGCCTGTTGGTGTAACACACCAGGAAAACACAGCAATACGGGCTAGCTTCAGGAGTATATTTTGCAGGAATCACACTACGCCTACTGTAAGTACTGCAAATGCCTGTTGGTGTAACACACCAGGAAAACACAGCAATACGGGCTAGCTTCAGGAGTATATTTTGCAGGAATCACACTACGCCTGCTGTAAGTGCTGCAAATGCCTGTTGGTGTAACACACTAGGAAAACACAGCAATAAGGCCTAGCTTCAAGAGTATATTTTGCAGGAATCACACTACACCTGCTGTAAGTGCTGCAAATGCCTGTTGGTGTAACACACTAGGAAAACACAGCAATAAGGCCTAGCTTCAGGAGTATATTTAGCAGGAATCACACTACGCCTGCTGTAAGTGCTGCAAATGCCTGTTGGTGTAACACACTAGGAAAACACAGCAATAAGGCCTAGCTTCAGGAGTATATTTTGCAGGAACCACACTACGCCTGCTGTAAGTGCTGCAAATGCCTGTTGGTGTAACACACCAGGAAAACACAGCAATACGGGCTAGCTTCAGGTGTATAATGTGCAGGAGGCACACTCCGCCCGCTGTAAGTGCTGCAAATGCCTGTTAGTGTAACACACCAGGAAAACACAGCAATAAGGGCTAGCTTCAGGTGTATACTGTGCAGGAGGCTTAGCAACAATGACACTGACACTGACACTGTCCCCTGCCTATCCTTCTCTCTCCCTGCACACAAGGTTTATCAAAGAATATGACAATGACACTCTCCCTGCCTATCCGTCTCTCTCCCTGCACACAAGGTTTAGCAAAGAATATGACACTGACACTGTCCCCTGCCTATCCTTCTCTCTCCCTGCACACAAGGTTTAGCAAAGAATATGACACTGACACTCTCCCTGCCTATCCTTCTCTCTCCCTGCACACAAGAATAGCACAAAGAATATCAACACTGTCCCTGCCTATCCTTCTCTTTCCCTGCGCCGGAACACACTACACAAGGCCGCCGTGGTGGCGGCCTTTTATTGTGTGGGTCGTGTGCTAAACCCCCTGAGCTATAATTGGCCACAGGCAACCTGCCTGTGGCCAATTATGGCTCTCCTCGCTGCCGGCGTTGTGATTGGCCAAGCATGCGGGGTCACAGTGCATGCTTGGCCAATCACAGCGCCAGGATTGCACTGCGATGGCGCAGTGTATTGTGGGCCGTTCGCGTCACTCGAATTTGGCGCGAACGGCCCAAATAGTTTGATGTTCGCCGAACGATCGAACAGCCGATGTTCGAGTCGAACGTATGTTCGATTCGAACACCGAGCTCATCCCTAGTGGGTACAAACCCATTTCTGTGGCCTTGAAATATGTAACAGTCTCAAAAGAATTGTTGATTTTCCTGATCGTAAGATCTAAGTAGTTGACAGTATACAAATTTATTTCTGCCGTAAATTTTAAGCCATATTTATTGGCATAAATTTTTCCCAAATACATATTCAAACTGCTTTCTGTCCCTTCCCAAAATAAAATCACATTGTCTATATAGCGCCTGTAGAAACTGAGTGATTCATGCTTATGAAGAAAAATAGTTTCTTGCTCCCACTTATTTAGAACAATATTTGCCACAGTGGGGGCGTAACGAGCCCCCATGGCCACGCCCCCAGTCTGGTTATAATACTGGTTATTTACCCAAAAATAGTTGTTACCCATGTCCATCTGAAGGCCTTTGATTAGAAAATTAATCTGGGATTTTTTTAACTTAGATTCCTTAACTAGGGCTCATCGAAGTGCCTCTAGTGCAGGGGTCTCAAACTGGTGGCCCTCCAGCTGTTGGAGAACTACAATTCCCATGAGGCATTGCAAGGCTAAACAGTTACAAGCATGACTCCCATAGGCAGAGGCATGATGGGACTTGTAGTTCCGCAACAGCTGGAGGGCCGCAGGTTTGAGACCCCTGCTCTAGTGCATCTTTGTGCCGTATATTAGTATAGAGGGATTCTATATCTACTGTAACCATGATAGTAGTATCTGTAGGTTTAAGATGTTGTAGAGCTAGTACAAGATCTCTACTATCCTTAAGATATGACGGGCTTTGTGAGACTAATGATTTAAAAAAAAACATCCAAGTATTCCCCTAGTCTGGAAAAGAGGGAATCGATCCCACTAATGATGGGTCTGTCTGGTGGTGTTTCTCTATTTTTATTTATTTTCGGCACTGTATATAATACCGGGACTTTGGGAGCTTGAATATTTAGATAGTCAGCTTCCTTTTGATTGAGAATCTGTCTGTCTAATCCTTCATCTATCCAATTCTTTAAGATATTTTTTAATTTAGCTGTAGGGTCACCATTGATTGATTGATATGTGCTAGTATCCTGAAGTTGTTCCTGCATTTCACTATAGTAATACTCTCTAGTGAGTATCACTAACCCCCCCCCCCCGTCCCCCTTTGTCAGCTGGCCTGACAACTATCTGTTTGTTGTCTTCTATGGATTTAAGTGATATGCAATTCACGCACCTCATCTTGAACCATGCCTCTAAACACCTCTATGTGATGGTTCATCCCCTTTTTGGGATTGAAAACAGAATTATTTCTCAACCCGCTGTGAACAAAAGGGTCTGAACCGTCCCCAGCTACACAACTAGTCTGGCTGGCAAATTGTTTTTTGATATTTAATTTGCGGATATGTTTCTCAATATCAATAAATAATGCGCGGCTGTGTTCATGCAGTTGTGTTCCGCCCATCTGGAAGTGCTGATGGATGTTTGGTTTCTTCTTCCTGTTTCTCTTGAACCGCATGGTCGTTCGCGCATGCGTAGCCACGTCTGATTTATTTTGGTTCCGGTTTAATACCAGCGTGGCTGCGATGCGCATGTGCGGCTGTTGTGGTCTGGATGATGCCAACAGGGAACAGGTGAATATTCTGTCATGCTGTCCTATCACGGGCCAGCGTGACCTAGGACTTCCTGTATATTAATGGGCATGCTTGCACTGTTGGCCACGCCTCTGATGATATCCATTCGGATGAAACATGTTAGGCTGGCCAACGCAAGCACGCTGAGAACCGCAGATATTTTTATGTCCTGATGATCGTTATTTCCTGTAAGTAGACTACATTAAAGTTTGTCATTTTTACCTTACGGGCTTCACTATGCTGGTCTTTCTTCTTTATTGGGTTAATACTTCCTGTTGAGTACTGCATAACATCTCCATCCTATACCAAGTCCTGGATGCCCTTCTAATGCTGGGGATGCTGACTAGGGATGAGCTCGGTGTTCGAGTCGAACATACGTTCGACTCGAACATCGGCTGTTCGATCGTTCGACGAAGATCGAAAGTTTTGGCCCATTCGCGCCAAATTCAAGTGACGCGAATGGCCCACAATACACTGCGCCATCGCAGTGCAATCCCGGCGCTGTGATTTGCCAAGCATGCACTGTGACCCCGCATGCTTGGCCAATCACAGCGCCGGCAGCGAGGAGAGCCATAATTGGCCACAGGCAGGATGCCTGTGGCCAATTATAGCTAAGGGGGGTTTAGTACACGCCCTACACTATAAAAGGCCGCCAGCGCAGCGGCCTTGTGTAGTGTGTTCCGGTTCAGGGAGAGAGAAGGATAGGCAGGGACAGTGTTAGTGATATTTGTTCATTTACCTTGCGTGTAGGGAGAGAGAAGGATAGGCAGGGACAGTGTCAGTGATATTCTGCTAAACCTTGTGTGCAGGGAGAGAGAAGGATAGGCAGGGACAGTGTCAGTGATATTCTGCTAAACCTTGTGTGCAGGGAGAGAGAAGGATAGGCAGGGGACAGTGTCAGTGATATTTTTGCTAAGCCTCCTGCACAGTATACACCTGAAGATAGCCCTTATTGCTGTGTTTTCCTGTTGTGTAACACAGACAGGCATCTGCAGCAGTTATAGCAGGCGTAGTGTGCTTCCTGCAAAATATACACCTGAAGCTAGCCCTTATTGCTGTGTTTTCCTGTTGTGTAACACAGACAGACATCCTCCTCATCTGCAGCACTTACAGCAGGCATAGTGTGCTTCTTGCAAAATATACACCAGAAGCTAGCCCTTATTTCTGTGTTTTCCTGTTGTGTAACAGAGGCAGGCATCTGCAGCAGTTATAGCAGGCGTAGTGTGCTTCCTGCAAAATATACACCTGAAGCTAGCCCTTATTGCTGTTTTTCCTGTTGTGTAACACAGGCAGGCATCTGCAGCACTTACAGCGGGCGTAGTGTGCCTCCTGCACATTATACACCTGAAGCTACCCCTTATTGCTCGTAGTTTTTTTTTCTTTTGTGTTACACTAACAGGCATCTGCAGCACTTACAGCGGGCGTAGTGTGATTCTTGCAAAATATACACCAGAAGCTAGCCCTTATTGCTGTGTTTTCCTGTTGTGTAACACAGGCAGGCATCTGCAGCAGTTATAGCAGGCATAGTGTGCTTCCTGCAAAATATACACATGAAGCTAGCCCTTATTGCTGTTTTTTCCTGTTGTGTAACACAGGCAGGCATCTGCAGCACTTACAGCCGGCGTAGTGTGCCTCCTGCAAAATATACACCTGAAGCTAGGCCTTATTGCTGTGTTTTCCTGTTGTGTAACACAGGCAGGCATCTGCAGCACGTACAGCGGGCGTAGTGTGCCTCCTGCACATTATACACCTGAAGCTACCCCTTATTGCTCGTAGTTTTTTTTCTTTTGTGTTACACTAATGGGCATCTGCAGCACTTACAGCGGGCGTAGTGTGCTTCTTGCAAAATATACACCAGAAGCTAGCCCTTATTGCTGTGTTTTCCTGTTGTATAACACAGGCAGGCATCTGCAGCACTTACAGCAGGTGTTGTGTGCCTCCTGCAAAATATACACCTGAAGCTAGGCCTTATTGCTGTGTTTTCCTGTTGTGTAACACAGGCAGGCATCTGCAGCACTTACAGCAGGCGTAGTGTGCCTCCTGCAAAATATACACCTGAAGCTAGGCCTTATTGCTGTGTTTTCCTGTTGTGTAACACAGGCAGGCATCTGCAGCACTTACAACAGGCGTAGTGTGCCTCCTGCAAAATATACACCTGAAGCTAGGCCTTATTGCTGTGTTTTCCTGTTGTGTAACACAGGCAGGCATCTGCAGCACTTACAGCGGGCGTAGTGTGCCTCCTGCACATTATACACCTGAAGCTACCCCTTATTGCTCGTAGTTTTTTTTTCTTTTGTGTTACACTAACAGGCATCTGCAGCACTTACAGCGGGCGTAGTGTGCTTCTTGCAAAATATACACTAGAAGCTAGCCCTTATTGCTGTGTTTTCGTTGTGTAACACAGGCAGGAATCTGCAGCACTTACAGCAGGCGTAGTGTGCTTCTTGCAAAATATACACCTGAAGCTACCCCTTATTGCTGGTTTTCCCATCTCCCTGCAGGCCTTTAGAATGTCTGGAAGGCAAACAAGGAGAGGCAGACAGTCAGGAGCCAATAAAAGACGGCAAGCAGGCTCTGTATCTAGAGACAACAGTGCTGGTCGTGGACACGGTGCATCGTCATCAGCACGTGGCCATGGGACACGCTTGTCCTTCTTTTCGGCAGCTGGACGTGTTGAGCCGCATCATGTTGAAGACTTGGTAGAGTGGATGACCAAGCCCTCCTCATCCTCCTCATCCTCTCTCACCCAGGCTCAGGGTACTGGCAAAGCAGCTGCCAAAGCGTCCTGAATGTCATCATCAGTCACTCCTTCCCTAGACCCACCGTGTCCTCCTGAGGAGTCCCCCGAACTGTTTGAGCACAGTGTTGGGTACATGCTCCAGGAGGATGCCCAGCGTTTCGAAGGGTCTGAAGATGATACCCAGCAAGAGGAAGGCAGTAGCGTGAGAGCAGAGAGAGGGGATGCTCAAGAAGGACACCAATCTGGCAGTCATGTTCCAGCAGCTGCAGCATACTGCCAGATTGATTCCAGTGATGAGAAGGGATGGGATGATGAGGTCACTGACTCCACGTGGGTGCCTGATAGGAGAGAGGAGGAGGATGAGGAGGAGGCACATCTCCAACGAGGCAGGATGCCCTCCGGGGGCCAGCGTAAGAGCATCACACTGACTAAATCACACCGCAGAGCTCCGCCTGTGCAGGGCGCTGTCTCTGCCCGTTATTCCAAAAGTTCTTTGGTGTGGGCCTTTTTTGAGTTGAGTGCATCAGATCGCACCGCTGTTGTTTGCAACATATGTCTCAAGCGTATCTCGCGTGGCCAAAACATCAGCCGCTTGGGCACCACATGCTTGACCAGACATATGTTGACCTGCCATGCAGCTCGTTGGCAAGCCTACCTTAAAGACCCACACCAAAGAACAAAGCGGACCTCTCCTTGCTCCCCATCAGCTGGGATCTCCAACCCCACTATACCTTCAGTCCTCTCTGAAACGTGCACTGAGAGGAATGAAGGTGTAGAATTAGGTGTGTCACAGCCAAGTACTTGCGGGCACTCTGCTAGCAGTACACCGACGTCCGATTCTAGCAGGCAAATTTCCCTGCCCCAGTTGCTGGACCGTCGAAAGAAGTTCACTCCCAGCCATCCACATGCCCAGTGGTTGAATGCTAGCTTGGCTAAATTGCTAGCGCTTCAACTGCTGCCTTTTCAGTTGGTAGACTCGGCCCCCTTCAGTGAGTTTGTGCAATGTGCGGTTCCTCAGTGGCAGGTTCCCAAACGCCACTTTTTCTCACGGAAGGCGATTCCGGCTCTCTACCGGCATGTGGAAGGCAATGTCTTTGCCTCGCTGGACAGGGCGGTCAGCGGTAAGGTGCATATTACCGCTGACTCATGGTCCAGCAGGCATGGACAGGGACGTTACCTTTCTTTCACGGCCCATTGGGTCACTCTTTTGGCAGCTGGGAAGGATGCAGGACAAGGTGCAGTAGTGTTGGAGGTTGTTCCGCCGCCACGCCACCAAAATCCTACTACTGGTTGTGACACACCTCTCTCCTCCACCCCCTCCTCTTCTTCTTCCTCCATGGCCTCTTCCTGTGGTTTGTCCTCGGAACCAGCGGTGCTCCGTAGGCGTTCAAGGGGCTACGCAAGTACGCAGGCAAAAAGATGCCGGTACCCGGGCTTACAGGATGTCCTGAGGCAGGCCAGGAAAGTCTGTGTGCATTTCCGCAGATCATATAATGCCAGTGCTTGGCTGGCTGAGCTGCAAAAGGAGTTAAACCTGCCCAAGAATCGCCTTATATGTGACATGCCCACCAGGTGGAACTCAACGTTGGCCATGCTGTAGTGGCTGCACACGCAGCAGAGGGCCATCAATGAGTACCTGTGCGACTACGGCACCAGGACAGGGTCAGGGGAGCTCAGGTTTTTTTCACCACGTCAGTGGGGCATGATCAGGGATGCATGCACTGTCCTGGCACCATTTGAGGAGGCCACGAGGATGGTGAGCAGTGACAGTGCATGCATCAGTGACACTGTACCTCTTGTCCACCTGTTGGAGCATACGCTGTGTGGAATAATGGACAGGGCACTTGAGGCAGAACAGAGGCAGGAAGAGGAGGACTTCCTTGCCTCTCAAGGCCCTCTTTACCCAGACAGTGTTCCTTCTGTCCCACCCATCACACAGGAAGAGGACGAGGAGGAGGAGGATTGTGTCAGCATGGAGGTGGAGCCTGGCACTCAGCATCAACAGCAGCAGTCTTTTAGGGATGATTTACAGTCCCAACAAACCCGTGGGCTTGTACGTGGCTGGGAGGAGGTGGCTGCTGATCATGTCGTCCTTAGTGACCCAGAGGACTCCGGACCGAATGCCTCAGCTAACCTACGCTGCATGGCCTCCCTGATCCTGCAAAGTCTGTGGAAGGATCCTCGTATTCTTCGGATCAAGGAGAGGGACCATTACTGGCTGGCCACTCTCCTTGATCCACTGTACAAGAGTAAGGTTGCGGACCTTATCTTGCCATCGCAGAGGGAGCAGAGGATGAGACATCTCCAGAAGGCCTTGCAGAAAGGTCTGTGCAACACGTTCCCAGAGACTGGGAGGTTACAAACTCCTGGTCCTGGACAACAAGTTGCTGAGGCTTCGGTCAGTAGCAGAAGGAGCGGTGGAGAAGGTGGCCGTCTGACCGATGCGTTCAGACCCCAAGGTATGATCGGTTCCAGCAACCATCGTCAGCGTCTAATATACATGGTGCAGGAATACCTAGGGGCAAGGTCAGACTTGGACACCTTTCCCACTGAAAATCCTCTGGCTTACTGGGTGTTGTGGATGGATCACTGGCCAGAGCTTGCACAGTATGCAATTGAGCTACTGGCCTGTCCTGCATCCAGCGTTCTTTCGGAACGCACATTCAGTGCTGCTGAAGGCTTTGTCACGGATCACAGGGTGTGCCTGTCCACCGACTCTGTTGATCGACTGACCTTCATAAAGATGAACCAGTCTTGGATCACCACCAGCTACCAAGCACCTGAAGCTGATATAACAGAATGATTTATTTTCAAATGTCACATCCCTTCAAGACTGATGCTGATGCTGAGTGACTGTCCTGTTATGTTGACTGACTATCCTCCTCCTCCTCAATGATCCGATTCATGATGATAGCTTGGAAGAACATTTTTGTTTCTGGGTGCCGCCACCAGTGGCTAAGGCCCAATTTTTCAGCCCCTGTTTAACAGGGGCATGTAATTACAATTTTTGATGCAATACTTTGCAACAGGGCTCATTACTGTGCTCCAAGTACAGTATCTGTGAGGGGTTGCAGTGTTGTGGCACCAGTGGCTAAGGCCCAATTTTTCAGCCCCTGTTCTACAGGGGCATGTAATTACAATTATTGATCTTATAATTCACAGCAGGGCCCATTCCTGCGCCCACCAAGAGTAACTGTGAGGGCTTACAGTGTTGTGGCAACACCACCACCACCACCACCAAAGGCCCAATTTTTCAGCCCCTGTTCTACAGGGGCATCCAATTACAATTCTTGATCTAATAATTCACAGCAGGGCCCATTCATGCGCCCACCAAGAGTAACTGTGAGGGCTTACAGTATTGTGGCACCAGCACCACCACCAAAGGCCCAATTTTTCCTACCACTGTTCAACAATGGCATGTAAATACAATTCCTGATATAATAGTTCACAACAGGGCGTTCCAGCGCCCACCAAGAGTAACTGTGAGGGCTCACAGTGTTGTGGCAACACCAACATGTAAGGGGCAAATTTCAGCAGAGTATATACGGTAGGCCCCTACTTTCAAACATCCAACTTACAAATGACTCCTATTTGCAAACGGAATCAGACAACAGGAAGTGAGAGGAAATCTACCCCTAGGAAGGGAAATTCTCTCCTGTAAGAGTTAATATTGGAAAAAGGTGTCTCCTCTCTACTGATGCTTTATCACCAATCCCTGTTTCAATAAAAACCCCACTTTTCAAAAACAGTTGTCATTGGGACGGAAAGTGAGGTGAAATGTTCTGAACAGGGGCACAGACAGCAAAACAAATGTTACAGGGGTGATGACCCTTCCCTATTGTAACGGGAAGGCCTGGGGAACCCAGAATCCCTTAGAAAGTATGAGATATCCTTGCATCAGCTTCCCCAATGCCTCTTATGTGTAAACCACCCTGTGTCCCTATTAGGGGCACAGGGTGAATGAGAACCCCAGTATGATCTGTGCTAATCAGATTCAATGCTGTATATAGAATTTATATATTGGGTATATACTGTGTGTGGGCTGTGTATGTAATACTTGCTGTGATGGTGTGTGATTACATTCTATTGTCTATTGTGGCTTGTGGGAGTTAAGCCTGTAATTATAGGTTGTGGAACTAGCAGACAGACAGGTTAATTGAAGAGATGCTGAGGTGTCACCTGTCTGCCTGAGTAATGTTAATGAACCTCAAATGCTACAGATCCTTTCATTGAGTGAAGTCTTTTGATAACGTGGATTGGGAGACAAAAGCTGTGTATTGGTCATCAGCTGTAGAGAATTGGCTCATGTAAATTGGGTCTGGTCAGAGGTGTATGATGAGGGGAGGGTCAGAATCTTCTCTCTGTGTGTATAAGAGTTGTAGTACTTTTGCAATAAAGAGTCAGTCTATTCTGGAAAGATACAGAGTGCGTCTCGTTCTTTTGGAAGGATTAATTCCTATGGGAAGTTGTCGTCTGAATTTGTGTCCAGGAGAGGGAAGAGATCTTAAACGGTGTTTAACCCCTTTCAGATTTGGGGTGCCGTTACATTGGTTGGCAGCGGTGGGATTTTCCCTCCAGTTCCTGGGACACTCCAAACCACCACAGTGAATGACCAGCTATGCAGCCTGCAGGAAAGCCACGCTGAAAGACCTACTTGAGAGCCGTGGAGAGACCAGTGGGACAAAGAACAAGGCCACCTTGATCAGGGA
The DNA here is from genome assembly GCA_029206835.1 of Rana muscosa. Classification (NCBI taxonomy): domain Eukaryota; kingdom Metazoa; phylum Chordata; class Amphibia; order Anura; family Ranidae; genus Rana; species Rana muscosa. Next base: position 1,217,189,424 of record CM055122.1, read on the forward strand.
GGTAGCCGAGATGGACCAGAAGGATGGTGATGCAGGACCCCGGTCAATTGAAGATTTGTTTCAGCAACGAGTTCGACAGCGCTTGGCATTATATGGTGCTAACCCATCAGACACCGCCATACAGAATGCCATTAAAGGCATCCAGCTGCAGGATGCGCGACAAAAGAGAGAATGAGAGCGACAAGAGAGAGAACTAGAGCGACAAGAGAGAGAACGAGAGCGACAAGAGAGAGAACTAGAGCGACAACATGAGCGGAGAATGGCGGAAATACGGCAATCGGAGATCACCTACAGACAGCTGCTAGAATCTGCTCAACAGCAGGGTGGTGCTACCTTTGCCTGGGACTATCAGGAAATACCAGTGGACAACTCAGAAATCCTGGCTGAAGAATCGGCAGTGGAAAATCTGAAGATTGCCATCCCTAAAGCCGAAGTGGATGATATGGAGTTCCAGGGAGCTAGCCTGGCTGAAGAATCGGCAGTGGAAAATCTGAAGATTGCCATCCCTAAAGCCGATGTGGATGATATGGAGTTCCAGGGAGCTAGCCTGGCTGAAGAATCGGCAGTGGAAAATCTGAAGATTGCCATCCCTAAAGCCGAAGTGGATGATATGGAGTTCCAGGGAGCTAGCCTGGCTGAAGAATCGGCAGTGGAAAATCTGAAGATTGCCATCCTTAAAGCCGAAGTGGATGATATGGAGTTCCAGGGAGCTAGGGCAGTTGGCTCATCTCCCCAGCCACAGATTACAGAAGGTATGGACTTAAGGGACTGTTCAGAGGATGTTAGGGATTATGCATCGCCTGCTCAAGTACTGGCAGCAGGATAAAGTACTGCAGACCCCTGCTCTACACCCGTGGCACTTTTGGAGGCCCGAGGTGAGAAGGTGATGGGTCCTCTTTCCCAGTGGATTTCAGAGATGCAGGGAAGAGAAGCAGCCCTTCCCCCCCCCAACAGTTAGCCAGAGCAGATGGTGTGGAGTCCCCAGCAGAAGTGCTGGCAACAGGGCAGAGTGCTACCAACCTCTGCCCAGCACTGGAAACAACTGTGGAGTTTCAGGGAGCCGGGGCAGTTGGCCCCTCTCTCCAGCAACAAGCTGAGGTGGTAAAGCTTTTACCCCCAGCTGAATCACTGGCAGCAGGGCAGAATGCTACTGGCCTCTGCACACAACTGCAACTTGAGCGGATATCGGTGGATGGGACTGCGGTCTCCACTCACAGCAACCCAGCACAAGAGCTGGCAACAGAGCAGAGTGCCGCGGGCCTCTGCTCTCAACTAACAGAAGAGGGAGTTCCTGTGGTACTGGATGGGACTTCGGTCCTCACTGACACAACCCCAGAAAATGGTGTGACACTGAGACAGGAGGATGTCAGCCTTGCTTTGCAAGCACTGGGGGATTTTCACCTACCACAAGTGGATGGGACTTCAGTCTCCACTTGTATACTCCAGGGATGCTGGGCAGTCGGCCCAGATCCCCAACAGCATGATGGACTGAGCCCAGTCACCCTGTCTTCTCTCCCGCAGCTGAAAGGACCACAGGGAGAAGGGCCAGTCCAGGCCTCTCCCCAGCGGCGGGTATGTTCTCTGAGAGAGGCAGAGGTTGGCCGGGGAAGTAATGCTCTGTTTGGAGCAATTTATTTGGAGTACTGTGTGGATACCGGCATTAGGGGAATGGAACTATGGACTAACTTCGGAGTCAACCTGTCTGGGGTCTCCTCCTGTGTTAGTCTCCTGCCGAAAGGGGAGAGATGTAACGGGAAGGCCCGGGGAACCCAGAATCCCTTAGAAAGTATGAGATATCCTTGCTTCAGCTTCCCCAATGCCTCTTATGTGTAAACCACCCTGTGTCCCTATTAGGGGCACAGGGTGAATGAGAACCCCAGTATGATCTGTGCTAATCAGATTCAATGCTGTATATAGAATTTATATATTGGGTATATACTGTGTGTGGGCTGTGTATGTAATACTTGCTGTGATGGGGTGTGATTACATTATATTGTCTATTGTGGCTTGTGGGAGTTAAGCCTGTAATTATAGGTTGTGGAACTAGCAGACAGACAGGTTAATTGAAGAGATGCTGAGGTGTCACCTGTCTGCCTGAGTAATGTTAATGAACCTCAAATGCTACAGATCCTTTCATTGAGTGAAGTCTTTTGATAATGTGGATTGGGATACAAAAGCTAAACACAAAAGGGTCATGCATAATCATTAAACTGAGATGTGTATTGGTCATCAGCTGTAGAGAATTGGCTCATGTAAATTGGGTCTGGTCAGAGGTGTATGATGAGGGGAGGGTCAGAAGCTTCTCTCTGTGTGTATAAGAGTTGTAGTACTTTTGCAATAAAGAGTCAGTCTATTCTGGAAAGATACAGAGTGCGTCTCGTTCTTTTGGAAGGATTAATTCCTCTGGGAAGTGGTCGTCTGACTGTGGAGGATCGGCAGCGAATGTGTGTCCAGGAGAGGGAAGAGATCATAGACGGCGTTAACCCCTTTCATATTAGGGGTGCTGTTACACCTATGTTTTCCAAAAAGCTTAAAAATAGATTTTTTTGCTGGAGCTACACTTAAACAATGTACCTGTTCAAAATTAAAAAAACAGATTCTACTTAAGAGCAAACCTACAGTCCCTGTCTTGTTTGCACCGCCTGTATACTGCTGTTCAGAGTATATAGGGCCTTTTTTATTTTGTGTGCGTGGTTCCCCTTAATATCCATACAAGACCCAAAGGGGCTGGTAATGGGCTGGGGTAGGGGGGGGGGGCTGATGGGGAAGCTATGCCATTTTTCTCAAAGATTTTCATCCATATTACCGGGACCAGACATTACATTAAAGCCGCAAGCAGTTTTAAATGGCTTTTTTTCCTTTAGAAATGTCATTTTGTGCAGGGACAGTTCTAAACACGGGAAACACATGCCACTTTACAGGCATACTTTAGACACCCCCCAGGTACGATATTTAAAGGAATATTTGACTTTTTTTTTTTCACTTTATGCATCATTAAAATGACTGCTCCCGAAAAACGGCCGTTTTTAAAACTTCGTTTTGCATTGATACATGTTCCCTGGGGCAGAACCCGGGTCCAAAAACCCTTTATAGGACAATAACATGCATATTAGTCATTATAATTAGCACTTTAGATTTCGAACGTTTGCGTCCATTGTATTTAATAGGGTTCTAGCGTTCGCGCGAACTTTCGGTCCGTTCAAAGGTTCTGGTGCAAACCGAACGGGGGGGTGTTCGGCTCATCCCTAATGCTGACCATTTGTTGATATTGACCCATCAAGTTTGGATAGCTGAGTTCACCATTGACCCTCTGCAACCATACATATATATTACGTGTGTTTATTTACCTTCTGGTAAGCAGATTGTGAGCACGATTGGTGTGGTGTGCTGTGTCTCTGCACAATGAAGTTCTGGTGGTGGTTTCTTCATCAGTTTCCATATTCACTTCATCTTATGCTGTTTATGCTGATTAGTGCACCTGAACTGTTATTCACATATGATTAAGTGCTGCATTTTTGGACTATATTTTCGACGTTTGCTTATCAACAGACTGTGCTGGCTGCTTTATTCACTCCATTTATTTAATCGTTCACTATTGTCAGCGTAGATATTGGTTCACTTTGTTTTATATTTGATTTTTGATTGTTGCTGCTTTCACGTTCACTAATATGGATGTTTTTGAGTTTCGGAATTCACGTTCTCTAAATTTAAAAGAAGTTTTTAACAATGTAGAGGTCCAACAAAATCTAGACATTGGAGGTCTTTTTGTTTGTTTAAAAAATCTGATGATCTCGGAGGTTCATGGCTACTGGGACATCGCGTTTCTAGAAAAATATCTGCAGGACAAGATGGTGCCCAGGAGCCTGAGATTTGAGATCACCCCGCAAGAGGATGAAATAGACCTCCTAGGTTGGTTCAAATATTTCAATGATGTAGGTCTGGATCTGTTGCGATTTTTAATCACCAGAAAAAGACGCAAACTTACCCAACTTGATGAGGACATATCTGAGGTCAGGGATAAGTTATCATCTTACAAAGAATCAGAGGACTATAAAACTAAATCTGATACCCTTAAAAAGGTCTTTGAGAAAGAGGACCTTGATCAGAAAATTTAAAAGAAAAAAAGTTTACGAGAGACCTGGAGGATTATACCAATAATCAGATGTTTAAATGGCAAGTTAAGAGGTTGGCTCTTGCTGAGGGAGGAGGAGTATGCCCCTCTGTGCCAGTTACACACCCGAAACCTCCCGCACCCTCTGTACCATATGTTAATCATAATAGTACCACAACTAACACGCCCAAAGGGAGTTGGAAGAGGGTTGCCAATAATAGTCAGAAACCTGTACCTTATGAACACCCTCATAATAAGGGAGCTTATCCAAGAAATCAAGGACATAACAATGAAATCAAGGACATAACGATGAAACTCCAGTGTATAATCATTATGCACCTTTAGGAGAGCATCAGGGTGGTTATGTTGATTACTAGGGATGAGCCGAACACCCCCGGGTTCGGTTCGCACCAGAACCCGCGAACGGACCGAAAGTTCGCACGAACGTTAGAACCCTATTAAATACAATGGATGCGAACGTTCAAAATCTAAAGTGCTAATTATAACGACTATTATGCATGTTATTGTCCTAAAAAAGGGTTTGGGAACCCGGGTTCTGCACCAAGGGACATGTATCAATGCAAAAAGAAGTTTTAAAAACGGCCGTTTTCCGGGAGCAGTCATTTTAATGATGCATAAAGTGAAAAAAAAGTCAAATATTCCTTTAAATATCGTACCTGGGGGGTGTCTAAAGTATGCCTGTGAAGTGGCACGTGTTTCCCGTGTTTAGAACTGTCCCTGCACAAAATTACATTTCTAAAGGAAAAAAAGCCATTTAAAACTGCTTGCGGCTTTAATGTAATGTCTGGTCCCGGTAATATGGATGAAAATCTTTAAGAAAAATGGTATAGCTACCCCATCACCCCCCCCCACCCCAGCCCATTACCAGCCCCTTTGGGTCTTGTATGGATATTAAGGGGAACCCCGCACACAAAATAAAAAAGGCCCTATATACTCTGAACAGCCGTATACAGGCGGTGCATACAAGACAGGGACTGTAGGTTTGTTCTTATGTAGAATCTGTTTGTAATTTTGAACAGGTACATTGTTTAAGTGTAGCTCCAGGCAAAAAAATCTATTTTTAAGCTTTTTGGAAAACATAGGGAAGGGTTATCACCCCTGTAACATTTGTTTTGCTGTCTGTGCCCCTGTTCAGAACATTTCACCTCACTTTCCGTCCCAATGACAAATGTTTTTGAAAAGTGGGGTTTTTATTGAAACAAGGATTGGTGATAAAGTATCAGTAGAGAGGAGACACCTTTTTCCCGTATTAACTCTTACAGGAGAGAATTTCCCTTCCTAGGGGTAGATTTCCTCTCACTTCCTGTTGTCTCCTTTCCGTTTGCAAGTAGGATGTTTGAAAGTAGGGGCCTGCCCTATATACTCTGCTGAAATTTGCCCCTTACATGTTGGTGTTGCCACAACACTGTAAGCCCTCACAGTTACTCTTGGTGGGCGCATGAATGGGCCCTGCTGTGAATTATTAGATCAAGAATTGTAATTGTATGCCCCTGTTGAACAGGGGCTGAAAAATTGGGCCTTTGGTGGTGGTGGTGGTGGTGTTGACACAACACTGTAAGGCCTCACAGTTACTCTTGGTGGGCGCAGGAATGGGCTCTGCTGTGAATTATTAGATCAAGAATTGTAATTACATGCCCCTGTTAAACAGGGGCAGAAAAATTGGGCCTTAGGCACTGGTGCCACAACACTGCAACCCCTCACAGATACTGTACTTGGAGCACAGCAATGAGCCCTGTTGCAAAGTATTGCATCAAAAATTGTAATTACACGCCCCTGTTAAACAGGGGCAGAAAAATTGGGCCTTAGGCACTGGTGCTGGTGCCACGACACTGCAACCTCTCCCAGATACTCTAGTTGGAGCACAGCAATGAGCCCTGCTGCAAAGCATTGCATAAAAAATTGTAATTACATGCCCCTGTTAAACAGGGGCTGAAAAATTGGGCCTTAGGCACTGGTGGCGGCACCCAGAAACAAAAATGTTCTTCCAAGCTATCATCATCAATCGGATCATTGAGGAGGAGGAGGATAGTCAGTCAACATAACAGGACAGTCACTCAGCATCAGCATCAGTCTTGAAGGGATGTGACATTTAAAAATAAATTAGTCTGTTATATCAGCTTCAGGTGTTTGGTAGCTGGTCGTGATCCAAGACTGGTTCATCTTTATGAAAGTCAGTCGATCAACTGAGTCGGTGGACAGGCGCACACTGTGATCCATGACAAATCCTCCAGCAGCACTGAATGTGCGTTCTGAAAGAACGCTGGATGCAGGACAGGCCAGTAGCTCAATTGCATACTGTGCAGCTCTGGCCAGTGATCCATCCTCAAGACCCAGTAAGCCAGAGGATTTTCGGTGGGGAAGATGTCCAAGTCTGACCTTGCCCCTAGGTATTCCTGCACCATGTATATCAGACGCTGGCGATGGTTGCTGGAACCGATCATACCTTGGGGCTGCGGACTAAAGAATTGTCTAAACGCATCGGTCAGATGGCCACCTTCCCCACCGCTCCTTTCTTTGACTGACCGAAGCCTCAGCAACTCATTGTCCAGGACCAGGAGTTTGTAACCTCCCAGTCTCTGGGAACGCGTTGCACAGACCTTTCTGCATGGCCTCCCGAAGTTGTCTCATCCTCTGCTCCCTCTGCGGTGGTAAGATAAGGTCCGCAACCTTACCCTTGTACCGTGGATCAAGGAGAGTGGCCAGCCAGTAATGGTCTCTCTCCTTGATCCAAAGAATATGAGGATCCTTCCGCAGACTTTGCAGGATCAGGGAGGCCATGCAGCGTAGGTTAGCTGAGGCATTCGGTCCGGAGTCCTCTGGGTCACTAAGGACGACATGATCCGCAGCCACCTCCTCCCAGCCACGTACAAGTCCACGGGTTTCTTGGGACTGTAAATCATCCCTAAAAGACTGCTGCTGATGATGCTGAGTGCCAGGCTCCACCTCCATGCTGACACAATCCTCCTCCTCCTCCTCTTCCTGTACGATGGGTGGGACAGAAGGAACACTGTCTGGGTAAAGGGGGCCTTGAGAGGCAAGGAAGTCCTCCTCTTCCTGCCTCTGTTCTGCCTCAAGTGCCCTGTCCATTATTCCACGCAGCGTATGTTCCAACAGGTGGACAAGAGGTACAGTGTCACTGATGCATGCACTGTCACTGCTCACCATCCTCGTGGCCTCCTCAAATGGTGCCAGGACAGTGTATGCATCCCTGATTATGCCCAACTGGCGTGGTGAAAAAACCCGAGCTCCCCTGACCCTGTCCTGGTGCCGTAGTCGCACAGGTACTCATTGATGGCCCTCTGCTGCGTGTGCAGCCGCTGCAGCATGGCCAACGTTGAGTTCCACCTGGTGGGCATGTCACATATAAGGCGGTTCTTGGGGAGGTTCAACTCCTTTTGCAGCTCAGCCAGGCGAGCACTGGCATTATAATATCTGCGGAAATGCACACAGACTTTCCTGGCCTGCCTCAGGACATCCTGTAAGCCCAGGTACCTGCCCAAGAACCGCTGCACCACCAGGTTAAGGACGTGAGCCACACAGGGCACATGGGTCAGTTGTCCCTGTCGGAGGGCGGAGAGGAGGTTGGTGCCATTGTCGCAAACCACCATTTCTGGCTTAAGCTGGCGTGGTGTCAACCACCTCTCGGCCTGCCCCTGCAGAGCAGACAGAACCTCTGCCCCAGTGTGGTTCCTGTCCCCCAAACACACCAGCGCAAGCACGGCATGGCATATTTTTGCCTGCGTACTTGCGTAGCCCCTTGAACGCCTACGGAGCACCGCTGGTTCTGAGGACAAAGCAGAGGAAGATGCCATGGAGGAAGAAGAAGAGGGGGGGGCGGAGGAGAGAGGTGTGTCACAACCAGTAGTAGCATTTTGGAGGCGTGGAGCCGGAAAAACCTCCAACACTACTGCACCTTGTCCTGCATCCTTCCCAGCTGCCAAAAGAGTGACCCAATGGGCCGTGAAAGAAAGGTAACGTCCCTGTCCATGCCTGCTGGACCATGAGTCAGCGGTAATATGCACCTTACCGCTGACCGCCCTGTCCAGCGAGGCCAAGACATTGCCTTCCACATGCCGGTAGAGAGCCGGAATTGCCTTCCGTGAGAAAAAGTGGCGTTTGGAAACCTGCCACTGAGGAACTGCACATTGCACAAACTCATGGAAGGGGGCCGAGTCTACCAACTGAAAAGGCAGCAGTTGAAGCGCTAGCAATTTAGCCAAGCTAGCATTCAACCGCTGGGCATGTGGATGGCTGGGAGTGAACTTCTTTCGACGGTCCAGCAACTGGGGCAGGGAAATTTGCCTGCTAGAATCGGACGTCGGTGTACTGCTAGCAGAGTGCCCGCAAGTACTTGGCTGTGACACACCTAATTCTACACCTTCATTCTTCTCAGTGCAGGTTTCAGAGAGGACTGAAGGTATAGTGGGGTTGGAGATCCCAGCTGATGCGGTGCAAGGAGAGGTCCGCTTTGTTCTTTGGTGTGGGTCTTTAAGGTAGGCTTGCCAACGAGCTGCATGGCAGGTCAACATATGTCTGGTCAAGCATGTGGTGCCTAAGCGGCTGATGTTTTGGCCACGCGATATACGCTTGAGACATATGTTGCAAACAGCAGCTGTGCGATCTGATGCACTTGACTCAAAAAAGGCCCACACCAAAGAACTTTTTGAATAACGGGCAGAGGCAGCGCCCTGCAACGGCGGAGCTCTGCGGTGTGATTCCGTCGGTGTGCTGCCCTTACGCTGGCCCCCCGAGGGCATCCTGCCTCATTGGAGATGTGCCTCCTCCTCATCCTCCTCCTCCTCCTCTTTCCTATTAGGCACCCACGTGGAGTCAGTGACCTCATCATCCCCTCCCTCCTCATCACTGGAGCCAATCTGGCAGTATGCTGCAGCTGCTGGAACATGACTGCCAGATTAGTGTCCTTCTTGAGCATCCCCTATCTCTGCTCTCACGCTACTGCCTTCCTCTAGCTGGGTATCATCATCAGACCCTTCGAAATGCTGGGCATCCTCCTGGAGCATGTACCCAACACTGTGCTCAAACAGTTCGGGGGACTCCTCAGGAGGACATGGTGGGTCTAGGGAAGGAGTGACTGATGATGACATTGATACCAGGGAAGAGGACGCTTTGGCAGCTGCTTTGCCAGCACCCTGAACCTAGGTGAAAGAGGATGAGGAGGATGAGGAGGGCTTGGTCATCCACTCTACCAAGTCTTCTGCATGATGCGGCTCAACACGTCCAGCTGCCGAAAAGAAGGACAAGCGTGTCCCATGGCCACGTGCTGATGGCGATGCACCGCGTCCACGACCAGCACTGTTGTCTCTAGACACAGAGCCTGCTTGCCCTCTTTTATTGGCTCCTGACTGTCTGCCTCTCCTTGTTTGCCTTCCAGACATTCTAATGGCCTGCAGGGAGATGGGAAAACCAGCAATAAGGCCTAGCTTCAGGAGTATATTTTGCAGGAAGCACACTACGCCCGCTGTAAGTGCTGCAAATGCCTGTTGGAGTAACACACCAGGAAAACACAGCAATACGGGCTAGCTTCAGGTGTATATTTTGCAGGAATCACACTACGCCCGCTGTAAGTGCTGCAAATGCCTGTTGGTGTAACACACTAGGAAAACAGAGCAATAAGGCGCAGCTTCAGGAGTATATTTTGCAGCAATCACACTACGCCTGCTGTAAGTGCTGCAAATGCCTGTTGGTGTAACACACCAGGAAAACACAGCAATACGGGCTAGCTTCAGGAGTATATTTTGCAGGAATCACACTACGCCTGCTGTAAGTGCTGCAAATGCCTGTTGGTGTAACACACCAGGAAAACACAGCAATACGGGCTAGCTTCAGGAGTATATTTTGCAGGAATCACACTACGCCTGCTGTAAGTGCTGCAAATGCCTGTTGGTGTAACACACTAGGAAAACAGAGCAATAAGGCGTTGCTTCAGGAGTATATTTTGCAGGAATCACACTATGCCTGCTGTAAGTGCTGCAAATGCCTGTTGGTGTAACACACTAGGAAAACAGAGCAATAAGGCGTAGCTTCAGGAGTATATTTTGCAGGAATCACACTATGCCTGCTGTAAGTGCTGCAAATGCCTGTTGGTGTAACACACTAGGAAAACAGAGCAATAAGGCGTAGCTTCAGGAGTATATTTTGCAGGAATCACACTATGCCTGCTGTAAGTGCTGCAAATGCCTGTTGGTGTAACACACTAGGAAAACAGAGCAATAAGGCGTAGCTTCAGGAGTATATTTTGCAGGAATCACACTACGCCTGCTGTAAATTTTTGTTTATTTTAAAAACTACTGCCAGTATATATACAAAAAGAAATAACATATACATTAAAGAAACCCTCACACATCAAACTAACACACGTTACCAAAACTCACCACCACCACCCTTACCCACTTTCCGACCACCCACACGTGGGTTTCTCATTATATATATCCAAAATCCTAAAATACAAGAAAAAGAACACATCACCCACTAATCTTACAAAATCCTAATACTAACACACATCAAACCTAACACTAACACCAGACCTAAACGCTAACACCAACCACCCACCGGCTACTTACAGGCGAGAATGCAAATAAGGTCTAGAATGCCTGCAAGCCCTATTTTAAAAAAAAGAACCCAAAATCTAAGGGGGGTGAAAAGGACAGAAAGAACCACCCCCCGAAAGAAAAAGGCCCAGAATCCTCAAGGAGGCCGGAAGGAGAAACCCCTCCACAGCCGGGCACTCCTATTGGCTCCAACCCTTTCCCTCTCAAGACTCCTCACCTTCACCAACTCCCGAAAGATATCACCCACCACCTCATGCGTGGACAGGACTTTGCCCCTAGTGGACACCAAACACCGAGCGTGCCATGTGTAATAGAGAGCCACTAAGCTAGCTAAATAAAGTGACGATAACTCAAACCCTCTGTGAACCCTAAAGTCACCGTACACCACCTCAGAGTAAGTCAAGGACGAGAGTCGGGGATAACCAATGGCTTCCCCTGCCCCCTCGCGAACCTCAATGTTGAAGGGGCATTCGGCCAAAAAGTGGTCCATGGTCTCCAATGCCCCCCCACATTCTGCACGAGGACAACCTCTGTCCCCTAGGTTCCTAAACTTTAGGTTTCCACGGACATAGAGGCGTCCATGGAAAGCCCTCCACGCAAGATCCCAAAACTTGCTTGGGACTCTTGGGGAATTCAGAAGGGCTAGTCCCTTCTCAAGGACTCTCTCCGGGCAATACCTTAAAGACAGTGGCCTCAAAATGTCCGAGGCCATGGCTCTTGAGTACAGCTCACGCCGACCCAAAGAGCCCACCTCCAGGGCAGTTATCCGCCACTGCCTCAGTACCTTCAAAGCTTGGGGGACATAGGACGGGAGATACCTGTGTGATCTACGAAGATCACCGGGCCGACCCCCATCCTCCCACCTACTCAGGAACAGCAAGAGCCAGTTCTTGCATGAGCGCTCCCACAGAGTAGGCAGGTCCACAAAGATGGACTGCAGGTTGAATTTCACAAATAAGGTGATGAAAAACACCACCGGATTGATCATATCCAACCCACCATGCCTCCTCTGTCGGTACGTGACTTCCCTCTTGATCAGATTTAGCCTGTTTCCCCACAACAGCAGGAAAAACAGGCCAGAGATCCGGGCATAGAGAGATGCAGGCAAAATACAAACGTAGCTGAGGAACTCTGGCAGTAGGTATGTTTTGACCAGGCTTACCCTTTCCCTCAATGACAGCTTCCAGCCCTTCCAGGCATTCACCTTCCGAGATGCACCGACCAGTCTGCGCTCCCAATTTAGCTTGGGGTAATCACCCGGGCCAAATAGGATGCCAAGAATTTTAACTTCTGGCTGGGGCTGGGGAAACACGTCCGGAAGAGCGAACTGCTCGCCTTCCTTCCCCAACCAGAGAACTTCGCTCTTGTCCTAATTGACCAACGAACCAGATGCCTCGGAGTAGCTCCCAATTTGCGTTTCCACAAACAGGGCCTCCTCGCAGCTGGACACCACCACCGAGACATCGTCCGCGTAGGCCACCACCCTCACTGCCGGATCCAGACCAATGCAAGGCTCCACCGGAACCCCCCTCAAACGCTCACAGTCGAGCCTTCTCACAAAGGGATCGACGGCAAAAACGTAGAGAAGGGGGCTCAACGGGCAACCCTGCCTGACCCCAGAGTCCACAGCAAAGTCAGGACCCACCCAACCATTGACAAGAGGGAAGCTCACCGCCCCCCTGTACAATACTTTCAGCCAATTCACAAATTGCTCAGGCAAACCGTACTTTCCCAGAAGAAGCCAGAGGTACTCATGGTTCACCCGGTCAAAAGCCTTGGCCTGGTTTAATGCCAGCAGATACCGCCCATCCCCCGTTGCCCTGCACCTTTCCACGGCCTTCCGGACGTTCAGGACGGCACTAAAGGTGCTCCGGCCAGGAATTGCGCAGTGCTGGGAGACAGAAAGCATCTCGTCAGCGACTGCTGACATACGCAAAAAGAATATTTTCGCCAACAACTTCCTATCTGTAGTGAGAAGGGCGATCGGGCGCCAGTTCTCAATCACAGTCGGATCTTTCCCCTTTGACAGCAGAATCAAGGCCGACCTTCTCATTGAGGGAGGGAGCAGGCCGCTGGCCAAACACTCATTGAAAACCTCCCTCAAATGAGGAGCCAAGAGACTCTTAAAGGTTTTATAAAATTCAGCCGTAAGCCCATCGGGCCCCGGTGACTTTTTCAAGGACAAAGAGTCAATGGCCTGCTCGATTTCTGCAACCGAGATTTCTGCCGTCAGAGAGTCCGGGAGATCAGGCCCCGCACGAAGCGGAGTCTCATCAAGAAACACCCTGGCTTTCTCCATATCTAAAGGCTTCCTACGAAGGAGGTCTGAAAAATGGTCCCTGATGATGCCCAGGATACCCGGTCTGGACCGGACCAGGGACCCCGAGGCATCCCTCAAGCCATGTATGGCCTTCGAACTCACCGCCTCCCCACAGCTCTTGTAGGGATCCGGGGAGGAAAACTTCCCGTAATCCCTTTCAAGGACCAGGGAGGCAAGACGGTCATACTGACACCCCTTCATCTGAAGTTTCAGATCGGATATCTGTTCCTGAGGGCCCCCAGCTGAGACCAGGCGGTCTAACTGCCTGCGCAACCTCTGGTAGGCCAGGTACTTGGATGTCGCCCGGTACCTAGAGATCCTGCGGAAAAAGCCCTCTGACCTCTCCTTCACCACTTCCCACCATTCCCGGCGGGAGCAGCCGCTCTCAAGGAGCGAGGCCTGATCCGCAAAGAAGATCTCATAGGCCTCCCTAACCTCGAGATCCTCGAGCAGCGATCCATTAAGACGCCAGAAACCTCGACCCTTCCGAGGAGTGTCGGCCACATTCAAAGTCACAGAAACCATACAGTGATCGGAGAACTCCACCGCCTGCAGCACAGGTGCCGCAAAGGTAGAGCTCCCCTTTAAAAAAAAAACTATCTAACCTACTCCTACTATTACCTCGGGCATAGGTGAACCCAGTGTGGTTGGGGAGGCACTGAACATGTGCATCCACCAACCCGGCTTCCCTTACTATTCTATTCAAGAAGATACTATCATATCCCAGGGGGCCTGAGGCACCTGCCCGATCCTTTGATCTGGTGACCATGTTGTAGTCACCACCAAAGACCACCTGCTGGGACGTAAACAAGTAGGGCTTGACCATCGTGAGGAGGCTCCTCCTGTCCCTCCTGGTCTGAGGGCCATAGAAGTTAATCAGCCTCAGGAATTGCCCCCCCACGACGGCGTCCACCACCAGGCACCTACCGACCTCTACCTCAATCACTCGTCGACAAGCCACCGGACCAGTGTTAAAAAGGACTGCAACTCCACTGCAGGGCTCGGCCGCAAGAGACCAGAGGGAGGGCCCGCATCTCCACTCCCTCTTTGCTAGATGCATCTCTGCCACCGATGCCAGCCAGGTCTCTTGCAAAAACAAAATATCAGCTTCAACTCGGCTGAGAAAATCGAAGGCCATGAAACGAGCCGCCGCAGAACGCACACTTGCGACATTAATGGTCGCAACGCGTATTGGAGAGGGTACCGCCATTCTTAGTGATTTTGGCCCGCATTCTCCTCTGCGTTTTCGCCTATACCCCAGGGTCCTCCTCTAAGTCGGAGAGGGCCCCGTACATATTCCCTAGGATCACTGGGGGGGCCCCCATGGTCCCTACCAGGGACAACCCGGGGTCCCGCAACCCCCCCCAGGATCCTTCTTCTTCTTCCTCTTCCTCACCTTCCTCTGCAGCCAGCCCGCCTGGGTCTGGCCGCCCACCTCGTCGCCGAAGTGCCCGCTAGAGGCCCCCATGGGCCTCTTGTGCAGGCCCCTCGACGACACGGCTACCTCCATCTCCCCCCCCCCGAATCCTGGGATAACACAAGGGGATCCAGGATGGAACGGGAGGGGGAAGGGGGCAGAGAGGAAGGGGGAAGGGCAGAAGGAGAATAGGGAGAAGGGGGGAGAGGAAGGGAGAAAGGGGGGGAGGAGGGGGGAAAGAAGGGGGAGGGGGAAGGGTAGGGAGGAGGGGGGAAAGAGGGGGGGGTAGAAGGGGAAAGGGGTACGGACAAAAGAGGGGGATAGGGAGGGGGGGAGGGGGGAGGTTCCCAGCAGAGGGCCCCTCACCCCCTCACCCCCACTGGGCCTGATACTGGCGCACCCGCCCCCCCAGAAACAAGTCCAGAGGGACCAGGCACATACTCAGCAGGGGCCCCAACTCCGCCACGCCTACGCCTCTGCGGCAAAGGCCCCTCTGGGCCACCAACCCCAGGCCCATCTCCTGGGCCTGCCCGAGGCGCCTGGGGTGGGAGACCCACCCCCCCGATGCGTCATCTGGGCCTGGCCCATCCCCATCAGCTGCACGCCCCCGAAAAGCCTTAGGGCAGCGGCTGAATGGGTGGCCGGACACCCCACAGAGGTTGCAGACAATTAGTCTGCAAGTCTCCGGGGAGTGCCCAGGCCTGTTGCACCTGACGCACCGGGGTGTTGTGCAATCCGCACTCAAATGGGTGGGACTCCCACACTTGAAGCAGCGACGGGGCTGACCGGGGTAAAAGACCAGGATCCTATCTCTCCCAATAAACGCACTTCCGGGGACATGGGTCACACTCGTCCCCTGGCGCTTGAGACGGATCCTGGCCAACCACGCCCCGGTCCAGACCCCACGCTCATCCAGGTTTTTGCGGAGGGGAGACTGCAGCTGCCCATACCTCCCCAACCAGGTGGCAATGTCCTCAGGTGGGAGGGATTCGTTCCTGACCAAAATGGTCAGGGACTTTATATCTTCCTGCCTGGACAGGGGGACCACCTTAAAGAACTTCCAAGGCTCCGACCTCTTCAGGAGCTCATAGACGGTGAGAAAGAGCTCCATTAGCACCAAGGAGGAGAAACTGACATCAAACTCCTTGGTGCCCGTGGGATGGATCACCGCGAAGAGGTCGGCTACCTTGAAGTTGGCCCCCTTCAGCAGGAGATCCACTACCTGCCCTCTGCTGGGGCACTGTCCAGGTCCCTCCCACCGCAGCTGCACGACATTGCGCCTGCGCCTCTCCGGACCCCCTGTACCCCTCGACCACGGGTTCACCCCCTGGAGCTGGTCTGCGGGGGGAACCCGGAAGTTTTGGGCACCAAACTGGTCGTACAGGGGGGCCAAAGGGACGCTGGTCCCTGCCACCCGGGCAAAAGACCTGGTCTCCCTAAGCGCTTCGAGTAGTACTGCCTCCTGGGCTTGCCCCAAAACACCCTCAGCCTGAGTGCCAGAAGTGCCCTCCGCCGCGTCACCAGGGGCACCCTCAGAGGGCACCCCAGCACCCATGGCTGACTCACCAACCGGGGGAACCCCCCGGCCTAATCCTGCCGGGGGGGTCCCTCCCATCCACCACCCCCCCGGAGCAAGCCACACCCACAACATCCCTCCTCCTAACACTGGGAGGAGGGTCCACCACTGAGGGCCCGCTGGAGCAACAGGCACGAGCCCCAGATGGCTCCCCCCTGCTCCTGCGGCCGTGACTGCTCCTTCCCCTTTACCTGTCCCCCCTGAGACTCCATGCCTCTGGTAAAGGCCACAGCTGGGTGATCCCCGAGAAGTTCCCCAGCCTCAGCCTCGCTCCACCTGCCCACCCTCTGGGCTGGGCTCAGATCCCCTGAAGAAAATACTGGCACAACACACATTTCTCCCCCCCCACATACCTCCATCCCATCTTCACCTTCAGGGCCATCAATGGCCGCGGACCGGAAGTCCCCAACCACTTCCGGTTCAGGACTCACTTCCTGGTCAGCCCTCCTGCACACTTCCGGGTCAGGCTGACCAGAAAAACCGGAAGTGGCCGCACTGACACCGCTAGCCCCTCCCACATCCTCCCACCGCCCATACTCCCACCCCAACTCCTCCCCCTGGCGCCCCAGCCCGCCCAGGCTCCGTCCACTGGCCACACCCCTACTGTCAGCAGTGGATGTCACACATCCCGGCGCCATAGTGTCCATTGTATGTGCGTTGCTTACAGCATCCAATCCTCCTCCATCTCCACTGGAAAATGGCGCCCCCCCACCCTCACCACCAACCTCCCCCACACCCACTGCAACCACCACCCCACCACCTCTAGTTTTTTCCCCCCTAACACCGGCACACTTGCAGTCTCTGCTTTCCCAGTCTCTCCTGCAGCTTTTGGGATAATAACTCCTGTGGCAGTCTCTGTCTGCATAGCGAACCCCTCTCCCTCCTCCACAGCATGTGCAGTTTTTATGCCACATGCGGGATTCACAGGGGTCCTGGGGGCCCCCGCCATCTTGCCTGGCTGCTTCCTTTCTCCCTGCTTCTAGCCTGTCCCCCGGGAGAGGCGTTAGGACCACCACTGCAACTCCCCCCAATTTTCCCACTCCCAGAGTACACCCGTCCTGGCCCTTCTTGGCTGTATCATGGGGTACCCTACCCGAGACTGCCTGCGTGCCGGCAGATTTTCCTGGCCGCAACGCTGCATGGACTCGGGGACCCTCCACAGCCGGGACCACAGGGACCACAGGGACCACACTTCCCAGGGAGTGGGGATGGGGGAGGGGGGAGGTCCTTCACCATCACCGGGGCTTACCACCTCCACAGGCTCTTGAGGTTGCGGATGGTCCTGCGGGTTTTTCTGGCTGTTACGCCTGGCAGCCTGGGAGCCCTCCTTACTCACTCTCCGGAGCTCAGTCCTCACTTCTAGGAGGAATTCTGTCTCCCCACGGCCTCTCTCACATAGCCCACCAAGCAGGGTCCACAGGTCGTTATTTTGACCTTTTAAAAGTTTAATGTCCTCAGCATACTCGCCTCTTCTAAAGCTGCTGGCCCGGTCCCTTCTGTTCCTCAAATCCGTTAGGACTGCGGTCCTCCCACAGAAGGCCCGGCTGGCCTTCTGGATCAAGACCTTGACCCTTTCAACCCTTCTTAGCAACTTTGCAGGACCCTCCCCAGGCTGGGGCAGGGTCCAATCCATAAGCTCAGATTGAGTGCGTAGAAAAAGCATCTCCTCCCTGGATAAGTCCTTAATCCCCAGGGAGGAGGCAGCAACATCAGACTGGGAAAGCTGCCCCGATCCTGGGCTGGAGGAGGCCATCACACCCCCTCCTCCTGGAGCTCCAGGAGCTCCCTACAGGCACGTCCTCTCTCTCCAAGGTCTCACAGCTACTGACACTCCGCCTGCTGTAAGTGCTGCAAATGCCCGTTGGTGTAACACACCAGGAAAACACAGCAATACGGGCTAGCTTCAGGTGTATATTTTGCAGGAATCACACTACGCCTGCTGTAAGTGCTGCAAATGCCTGTTGGTGTAACACACCAGGAAAACACAGCAATACGGGCTAGCTTCAGGAGTATATTTTGCAGGAATCACACTACGCCTGCTGTAAGTGCTGCAAATGCCTGTTGGTGTAACACACCAGGAAAACACAGTAATACGGGCTAGCTTCAGGTGTATATTTTGCAGTAATCACACTACGCCTGCTGTAAGTGCTGCAAATGCCTGTTGGTGTAACACACTAGGAAAATACAGCAATAAGGCGTAGCTTCACACAAGGTTTATCAAAGAATATGACACTGACACTCTCCCTGCCTATCCTTCTCTCTCCCTGCACACAAGGTTTAGCAAAGAATATGACACTGACACTGTCCCCTGCCTATCCTTCTCTCTCCCTGCACGCAAGGTTTTTCAAAGAATATGACACTGACACTCTCCCTGCCTATCCTTCTCTCTCCCTGCACACAAGGTTTAGCAAAGAATATGACACTGACACTGTCCCCTGCCTATCCTTCTCTCTCCCTGCACACAAGGTTTAGCAAAGAATATGACACTGACACTCTCCCTGCCTATCCTTCTCTCTCCCTGCACACAAGAATAGCACAAAGAATATCACACTGTCCCTGCCTATCCTTCTCTTTCCCTGCGCCGGAACACACTACACAAGGCCGCCGCATTGGCGGCCTTTTATAGTGTGGGGCGTGTGCTAAACCCCCTGAGCTATAATTGGCCACAGGCAACCTGCCTGTGGCCAATTATGGCTCTCCTAGCTGCCGGCGCTGTGATTGGCCAAGCATGCGGGGTCACAGTGCATGCTTGGCCAATCACAGCGCCGGGATTGCACTGCGATGACGCAGTGTATTGTGGGCCGTTCGCGTCACTCGAATTTGGCACGAACGGCCCAAATCGTTCGATGTTCGCCGAACGATCGAACAGCCGATGTTCGAGTCGAACGTATGTTCAACTCAAACACTGAGCTCATCCCTATTGATTACGATGAATACGGCTATGATGACCGTTATATCATTCAACATCCTTCTGCACGCACTGCAAGGAATACTCGTCCTCGGGACGTTCTGGTTGGGATAGTCCGGGCTTCTATCCACCTAGGAGACCATACATATCCAACCAAGGTCCCTCCCACCACTCCAGTCCATCCGGCTCCGCTTCTGCTTCTTTTTTTCCAAAGGCCCCACAGAGAGGCAAGAGGGGGGGAGAACCAGGAGAGGGACCCGAGGGGGGAGGAGGAGCCGATTGAAAAAGGCAAAGAGTGTAAGAGATGCTGGCATCTTTAAGCTCAGCCAAAACACACTCACTGAAAATGAAAAATTTGTATTGGACCATGGGCTCAAATTTCCTCCGGATAAACCCCTGAGTAAAGTTGGAGAATTTATGGATATCCAGAGATATATTCGAAAAGTTAATATTAAAAGATATTTTTTGTCACAAACTATCACTACCTCCCTAAAAGAGACGGATGGAGTAAGAAATTCCGGCCTGTCCAACGCCTTTCTCTTTAACCCGCCTAGGTTTATACCACCATCGATATCAGTTTTTAAAGAACTTGTCTTGAAAGACATTGATAAGTTAAAAATTAAGAAAAACTATCAGGATTCTCGATTTAGAGAGGGACTAAAATCCCTGAAAGAGAGAGATGATATCATTATTCGCCCTGCCGATAAGGGAGGGGGGATAGTGGTGATGGATAAGAGCTCATATGTGTCCGAAATGGAAAGAATTTTATCAGATGTTGACACTTATGTACCGCTTAATCATGACCCTATTTTTAAATACAAAAGGGAACTCATTGACAGGGGGTATCAGTGTAATATTCTTAACAGAAAAGAGAAGGACTATTTGATCCCGCTGGCCCCTAGGAAGCCAATCATGTATTTTTTGCCTAAAGTGCATAAAAGTCTAACCAACCCTCGGGGGAGACCCATCATCAGTGGGTTGGACTCTATGACTTCTAGAATTGGCAAATACATTGATGGCTTCCTACAACCCCTGATGTCTGGGACTCCATCGTACATCAAGGATTCTGCACAGGTCATTCAGTGTTTTGAGGGTATGGAGTGGAGGGAGGGTTACAATCTTGCCACTGCTGATGTGGCCTCCCTCTACACCATTATCTCCCATATGGATGGCCTAAAAGCAGTAGAAACCTTTCTCAATAGGGACTCTGAGTTAATCCCGTCTCAACAGGATTTCATTCTAGATCTGTTGAGGTATGCTATGACCCATAACTATTTTTGGTTCGGTGGAACACACTATGTCCAGAATAGGGGGCTTGCAATGGGCGCTAAATGTGCGCCCAGTATGGCCAACTTATTCATGGCCAAATGGGAGGAGGATGTCGTCTATGCCAACAGGAGACCTGACCTGGTCTTCTGGGGTAGTCATATAGATGACATCCTCCTCCTGTGGAATGGTGACATGACGTCCCTGACCACCTTTATGCAATATCTTAATAACAACCTATTGGGAATTGTATTACAGTTTGAA
The DNA here is from genome assembly GCA_029206835.1 of Rana muscosa. Lineage (NCBI taxonomy): Eukaryota > Metazoa > Chordata > Amphibia > Anura > Ranidae > Rana > Rana muscosa. Next base: position 1,217,209,876 of record CM055122.1, read on the forward strand.
ACAAATACTGAACATTTCTTGGATTTTAAAATACGGGTCAAGAATGGTGCTTTTAATATATCGAGTTTTTTTAAAAGTACTGATCATAATGGCTACATTGGACAGGGTAGTTGTCATCACCCTTCATGGCTAAAGTCAGTGCCAACAAGCCAATTTCTCCGTCTGAGACGGAATTACACTTTGACAGGCGACTTTTTCACACAGGCTAATGTATTGAAAGAGAGGTTCATTGAGAAAGGCTACGCTGCAAATGATCTTAATACCATCTTTAGGGAGGTGGGTAGCATTGATCGAACCTCTGTTCTTCAGAAAAAAGAAAGGGTGTCTTCTGTTGAGACAAATTATAATATTGCTTTGGTTACCACTTTTTCACAACAACATTCTGATATTAAGAAGATCTTAACCAAACATTGGGGAGTCTTGAAGAACGATAGTTTTGGGGCCACTTTTTTCCTGACAGGCCTCAGGTGGTTTTTAGAGGGGTTCCCACTCTGAAACTTCAATTAGCTCCTAACATCTTAGATGCTCCTAACAGAGTGTCGTTCTTCCAAAGAACTAAAGGGTATCATCCCTGCCATAACTGTAACGTGTGTGCCATTAATAAGGATAGGAGTAGCAAAATATGTCAATTTAGTTCTCACACCACGGTTAGGGTGTATAATATTAATACCTTCATTACATGTACCTCCCTAAATGTTGTGTAGTGGGGTATTGCCTTTTAAATCCCTCAGAGTCTACATTACCCAGTACACATTTAGGCACCCAGGGTGCCTTGCCCCGCGCAAGGACTGCTGGGGTGGACTTTATAAGGGAGAGGCGGGGCCCAGTTCTTTCTTTTTGGACACCGCCCGCCCAGCAAGCTGAACTGCTGTCTGAGCTCCTGTGACTTTAGGCCAGAAGCCTGGCCGTTTTCTCCAAAGAGCCTTCTGCGCGCACCGAGGAACCTGAGGGACGTCTCTCCTTGATACTGCACCTTTGCCAGGAGGACCGAAGACCCGGATGTCGATGGATCGGTGTACTTAGACACCAGGCGGAAGAAGCGGACGCGGACTGGTCCGGTTGGGTGAGAGAGCACCTGCTCATAAACAGACACAGTACCTTTGTTACCTTGGTGGATTACAAGTTTTTTTCTTCAAGTGCACCACCGTTGCTAGCGAAGATTTCCCTATAGAACTTCCTCTTTAGTTCAGTCAGGCCTGACTGGGTAGCGTAGATATTCCTGGGCGCCATATTGTCCATGAGGGGAAGTAGCTGAAAAGGGGACTGTTAGAGTTGCATAACATTGAATATTTGTCTGTTTGTTTAACACTGTTTATTGCAGGGCTCTGCATGACATGTACCCACCTGTTTTACTGCTTACCCACTAATCTAAGTAAACATACAAGTGTTAAGTACATTGGTGTCTGTGTTCTTTACTTTGCAGAAGAAATAGGTAAAGGAAGTTTTAAAACATTACTGTGTATTCTTGCCATAGGATTGTGCCGCTGTGAGTTACAGGCCTCACAATCCTATCATCCCCTACTAACTGTGCCAAGGGAGGTTAGAGCCGATTGCCAGGGGTTGACAGCGGTGCACTACAGGGCCCAAAATCAATACAGGCAGCCCTCTTAACTGGGGGTATCGCTACAGTTGTTTACCTTTTGATTTGTCCGTGCGCCCTCCAATATGTAGGCCGCACGACACGTGCTATGCACGTTCGTGTGAACAAGCACATCACCAATATCAGGAAAGGTTTTCCCAAGCACACGGTGTCTCGTCACTATCTGGAGTGCCATAAGAAAAAACATTGATCGTTTTACCCCACATTGGCGGGGGAGTCTATCTAAGCGTGAAATTTCTCAGCTTGAAACTCGCTGGATTTACGACCTCAAACGTTACACTCCCTTCGGCATGAATGTCGACTGGGACGTGAATTGCTTTATAAATAACAGTTGAATTCCTGCTCATGCGATTTTGGAGTGGGTTGCTCCACTCGCATTTGCAGTCATTCTTCTTATTATTTTTCATTAAATGTTTATGTTTTTACATGCATGTAGTTCATCGGTGGAGTTTTTTGCCTTCTCCAACCTTTGCTACCATTCATGTTTCTTTTTTTTTGTAGACACTAGTGGGCAGTGTCAATTTTATATATTCATATGTTAATTCTAGCAATATATTTGCACTTTGGGGAGCCTCCACCCTTTTTTTCCTCCCTTCAGCGCAATTTTCTATATGTGTATATTTCATTATATAACATATGTTTTTTATATTCATATTTGTGCTTTTAGCTGAATTCAGGATGTATTGGTCATGGTGTTTTTTATTTCTTTGCCAGCTATGTATGTAAATATATTGAGCTGTCCCTTGAATTTTATCATGCCATGAGTAGCTATTTTTGTGTTTTCAGCTATCAGCGCTTTTTCTTAGATGTAGTGGAGCGCAACTTTTCAGCCGAGACGAGTTTTAATGTTGCTATTTCCGGGGCAGTGAATTCTGCTGGCCGGATGTTTACATCCTGAAGGAAGATGTCTCTTGATGGGACTGTGCGCTTATGTCACTTCCTAATGATGGAGGACTCTGGTCCGCCCACTGGAGTTGCCAATTCAGGTGGCTTCACTTCCTTTTCCTTGTAAACTGCACGGGTGTTGGCGCATGCGCGGCTGTGTTCATGCAGTTGTGTTCCACCCATCTGGAAGTGCTGATGGATGTTTGGTTTCTTCTTCCTGTTTCTCTTGAACCGCACGGCCGTTCGCGCATGCGCGGCCGCGTCTGGTTTATTTTGGTTTCGGTTTACTACCAGCGTGGCCGCGGTGCGCATGTGCGGCTGTTGCGGTCTGGATGATGCCAACAGGGAACAGGTGAATTCTCTGTCATGCTGTCCTATCACGGGCCAGCGTGACCTAGGACTTCCTGTATATTAATGGACGTGCTTGCACTGTTGGCCACGCCTCTTAGTGCACCTGAACTGTTATTCATCTAGAATATTGGTAACACATTGGCTTTTCTCCATTCAGCTGCTACCAATCCTGTCAGTATGCTGTCCGTAAAGATTAGGAACAATGGTCTGGCTAAGTGGCTAATACCTGACTAAGTTCTCTGAGAACTCTCGGGTGTAAGCCATCTGGTCCTGGTGATTTATTTGTGTTACGTTTAATAAGTCTTTCTTTAACTCCGGCCTCTGTAAGCCACGAGGGTATGTCCTGTGTTGTGTCACTAACAGTAAAGTTGCGGTTGGTAGACCCCTCTTTTTCCTGTGTAAAAACTGACGAGAAGAAGGCATTTAGTACAGTTGCCTTATTTGTGTCATCCGTAACCATCCTCCCATCCTTGTCTTTTATGTGTGCAATGTGCTCTGGTTTTGCCTTTTTACTGTTAATATATCAACAAAAATTTTTTTTTATTTTTTTTTACTCTCCTCAACTATGTGTCTCTTGTAATCTTTTTTAGCCACACTTATTGCGTTTTTACACTTCTTATTGCAGTCCTTGTAGTGTTGGAATGCTGACAGTGACCCATCCCCTGATATATATATAGATATATATATATATATCTATCTATATATATACATACAGAATATATATATATATATATATATATTTATTTATTTTTAAAGGCCATATTTTTTCTTTAAAGTTTAGGTCCACCCTGAAAAAATCTTCACACTAAAAAATCTACAAAAAAAAAAAAAAATTTGTAGAAAAAATAATAATAATTATACTCACCCTAAATGCCTGTTGCTATGCGGAAGTCCCCTAATCTGCCGCTAATGTTCCTCTTCTCCGTCCGCGGTGGCTCTCCTTCCGCTTCCTCTTCTTGTGAATGGGCCGCGCTGCCTTCTGGGAACTGTGTGTATCCCAGGAGGCAAGCCACCCATTCACAAAGCGCCGTGCGAGTGGCGCATGCGCAGTAGGAAACGGGCAGTGAAGCCTTACGGCTTCACAGCCTGTTTCCCCTACTCAGAATGGAGGAGCCGGGAGCCTGCCAGCAGCGATCGATCGCCGCGGCAGGACCGACATCGCGGGAGAGTAGGACAGGTAAGTGTCCTTATTAAAAGTCAGCAGCTACACTGTTAGTAGCTGCTGACTTTTTTTTTTCCTGCACCACCGCTTTAATGAGGCTTTTCACATTACGGTTTAGCCACTCAGTTTTAACCTTCACTCTTCCATATTTATTGCCCATTGGAATGCACTGTGTGATACCTTTGTTTAATATGCTTCTAAACCATTCCCATTTTTCTTCTGTGTTCAATGTTTCTAGGATTTGGTCCCAATTAATGTCATGTAGTAATGACCTCAGTTCAGAAAAATTGGTTCCTTTGTTTCTGTGCTACCCTCGTGCCTCCTCTTCCTATTGTAGCGGGGTCTTTAAATTTAGTTGGGGTACACCTGGGGGTAGTGTGACCCAGGTGTGTAATTGTGAAGGTTCTGGACCCCTTTTGTAATTCGTGGAGGATTGGGTGGTGTATTATTCTCCTTGGCCTGTGGGTGGCGGGGTACCTACAGGCTCAAGGTAGAATCACTGCCGCAGTGCTACCCTTTTTGTCCCTTTCCGGAGATGGTACGGCTGGGGCGGGGAACCCGCCGTGGTGTTGAAGGGAGGAGATAAAAGGGGGAGCGCCCTTGCCACGAGGTCTTCGAGGATTTTCTCTTCATGCACCCAGGCACCTTAGGCCTGGGTGCGGGCGGTTCAAGGTTCCGGCCCAGGCGCCCTAGGCCTGACCGGAATGAAGTTGGGGTCCATCCCAGGCACCTTCAGCCTGGGGTGAGGTACTATATCGTAGGCCTGGGGCCCAGTAACTTCGACTGGGTCCCGCGAGGGCGAAGTGATCCGAGGGTGCCGCCTTGCGAGGGGACCCGCATCTGAGGTGAGGAGGCCGGGGAGGTCACCCGTCCGGAGATTCCGGAGCAGCATCAACCCGGTGACGGATGGGCCTCCGGTAACTCCCTTAGAGGGACATCTTCCCCTGATAGGGGCCGCAACGCAGCGAAGGTACTCCCATCTATGTTCTATGGAGTTGCTGGTAGAGACTCACAAGTTCTATGTTCTGTGCTAAGCAAAGCTGCTATAACCCCTGGTGAAACCACAGGGGTTTAGATTGAAATCAGGATAGTGCCTCGGCCTGCTCATCCCACCGTTTGCATTATGTTATGGGTCGCAACTAATCGGCTGTGAAAGAACTGTTTGTTGTGGAAGTATAATAAACAAGTGTTGGACCCTGCATCGGTGTATGGACACTGGTTAATGGGAGCAAGGGAGGTTTCAGCATAGCAAGACTGAGCTTCATAACTAACACACATTGGCCCGAGGAAGATACTGGTGCTGGCCTTCACCTTACCCACAGCTATGGGGAGGACATGGGCCGTAGCGCATCTCACCCCGTCATGTGACATACCCCTAGAAAAAGGAGATGGGGTGAGGCCGCTACACGTGGGGGCTCATGAGTCCGGGATAAAATGTGTGTTGAAATTTGAAATGGCTGTGTCTGGACTTTGCTGCCCGGAGGAGGTCCGAGCAGGTCGGCCATGTGATTGGCCAAAGTGCGTCCCTGTGCTCGAAGTCGTGGAAATGACCCCAAGACGGGAAAGGCCCATGCAGAAAGAGCGGGAAGAGGGAAAAGCCCAGCCGTATGAAGTACTACATGTGGGGGTGTTTGCTGCACTGCGCCATGAGGCACCCCATGACTGTGCAATTCGTGGGCGGGGACTGTGGGAAGCCCGCGAAAACGTGCAAGTCGTGGGAGGAGTCTGGCCATATGTGGAGATACACGTGGAGACTCCGGCGCGTGGTCAGCGCGTGATGGAGCAGCAGGTGGTCGGGATGGCCTCAAGCTCCCCGTGGATGCCGGTATTATACCCCACGAAGATGACTGCTTTTGCTGCTCCCCTTACAGACATGGGGATAAGACTCAGGCCCCGAGGACAGTTGGCTTTGTACTCATGCAGAGACACGGAGGCCCTCGGTGTGATCTGTCCCGGATGCTCGGGACTGGTGGTCCAACTAAAGCCATTTGGGCGTTGTGAAGCGTGTAAAGAATTTCTGTTTGAGGTTGAATCATCCACAGTAAGGCCCCGGGCCCTTCGCCTCAATTGCATCACAGGTACCGCCACTCCGGAAGGGGAGATCCAGGCCTTTGCGGAGGTCCCCGTTCGCGCTGACCAGGGCGACGGGACTGCCCAACCAGAGACTGAGAGAGAAAAATCCGAGGATGCTGCTTCGGTCACCACAGATTCCCTGCTGCCACCTCCGAAGAGGAAGATAGGCCTGGTGCAGGCCTCCTGTGGTCGTGGTCGAGCTTCACCCCGCCGCTTGCCGGACCTGGATGGATCCGGTTGGAAGAGTCCTGGACATCCCAGTGCTGAAAAAGGTCCAGGTGAGCCAGGGGCTGGGACTGTGGTGGTGGTTGGAGGTGTCGGGGTCCACTGGAGGTGGAGCCCGCAAGGGAGGGTAGTTCTCCGTCTACTAAAGACTACCTTCCCGCCGAGATGTATGACACCTCCGACCTGGAATCGTTGTCGGACTGTGGGGATGACGGGGAAATAGATGAACTGTTTCACCGGAAGGGCTGGGACAAACGCCCGCTACCTGTGCTATGCAAACCGCAGGATTCCCCTATGTCTATAGAAGGCAGCACGCCCCGGGCACAGGCCCCGGAGCTCAGGAGGGAGTTTAGTCCTCCGACTGACTTTCCACATTCCACAACATCACCTGCTTTGGTTGTGGGGATGCAGTGCGCGTCATTGCGTGCGCCAAAGGCAAAGCCACATGAGGTAGTGAAGGTACCTCGGCACCCGGAGGCCATCGTGCAGCTAGGAGAAAGTGAGCGGGATGTCATGCCTCCTTTGGCCAGATTGCAACGACTTTTCTCCCAGAGAGTCGCCCGTGAGTACGGATGGGAGTATCCCTACTTGCCTCAGGACTTACTTTATGAAGTGGAGGTCCTACGACAGAGATGGTACGACAAATTTGTCTGGGAGAAGCTCAAAGTGCCTCAGGCCCGGCGATACTTGTCCTGTTCGCCGCCTCTGTCCAAGAAATTCAAGGACTGCAGAGCGGATTGGAAGTTGGGGCACCATATTCATGCTGATAAAGTGCTTATCTGCAGAAAGGAGGGAGAGGATGTTGAATATTCAGTCGAAGTGTTTGATAAGCTTCTGAAGCCGTTGTTCTTACCTGATCCGAGGTTTTACTTGTGAGGAGAGACTCATGAGTATGTTTTCAGCTACAAATTTTCCTGGAAGAGCCTTTGCTAGAACGTCTGAACAATACCCTGTTTTTTTATTTGTTTTTTTTTCTTCCCACTCTCTTTTTCTATGAATCAAGGACAGACTTTGGGGTAGAATTAGTGTAGGGACGCATGAAGAATGAAGGAGCACCAAGTGTCATTACCGCGGCGCTGTCACCAGGTGGCAGTGTTGTGCAACGTTTGTTTGTTTTCTGCACACTTTTACACCACACTCGTTGGAGCAAATGGGTCCCTCGGCTGATGGACCTATTCATTCCAAATTTTCACATGATGTTAGGATGTTGTCTGTTTTTTTTTGTTTCCCTTCTGCAGGAGATTCGTCGGTCAAGACTACTGAGAATGGGGTGGTTCTTAGACAGTGACGGGAGGGATTGTATATGTGTACATGATAGATGTGTTATATAAAAGTTTATTGTTTTATAGTTCCCTTTCCCCTTGAGCAGGTCTTGGCACACACGGGATTCAAAATTTTTAGGGATAGCCTCTGAGGCTCGCTTCACGTCACCACTCCTTGGGAGACATGGGGTTGCACCAGACGCTGGGGACCAGCGTCAAATCACAGGGGGGAGTATGTAGCGGGGTCTTTAAATTTAGTTGGGGTACACCTGGCGGTAGTGTGACCCAGGTGTGTAATTGTGAAGGTTCTGGACCCCTTTTGTAATTCGTGGAGGATTGGGTGGTGTATTATTCTCCTTGGCCTGTGGGTGGCGGGGTACCTACAGGCTCAAGGTAGAATCACTGCCGCAGTGCTACCCTTTTTGTCCCTTTCCGGAGATGGTACGGCTGGGGCGGGGAACCCGCCGTGGTGTTGAAGGGAGGAGATAAAAGGGGGAGACGCCCTTGCCACGAGGTCTTCGAGGATTTTCTCTTCACGCACCCAGGCACCTTAGGCCTGGGTGCGGGCGGTTCAAGGTTCCGGCCCAGGCGCCCTAGGCCTGACCGGAATGAAGTTGGGGTCCATCCCAGGCACCTTCAGCCTGGGGTGAGGTACTATATCGTAGGCCTGGGGCCCAGTAACTTCGATTGGGTCCCGCGAGGGCGAAGTGATCCGAGGGTGCCGCCTTGCGAGGGGACCCGCATCTGAGGTGAGGAGGCCGGGGAGGTCACCTGTCTGGAGATTCTGGAGCAGCATCAACCCGGTGACGGATGGGCCTCCGGTAACTCCCTTAGAGGGACATCTTCCCCTGATAGGGGCCGCAACGCAGCGAAGGTACTCCCATCTATGTTCTATGGAGTTGCTGGTAGAGACTCACAAGTTCTATGTTCTGTGCTAAGCAAAGCTGCTATAACCCCTGGTGAAACCACAGGGGTTTAGATTGAAATCAGGATAGTGCCTCGGCCTGCTCATCCCACCGTTTGCATTATGTTATGGGTTGCAACTAATCGGCTGTGAAAGAACTGTTTGTTGTGGAAGTATAATAAACAAGTGTTGGACCCTGCATCGGTGTATGGACTCTGGTTAATGGGAGCAAGGGAGGTTTCAGCATAGCAAGACTGAGCTTCATAACTAACACACATTGGCCCGAGGAAGATACTGGTGCTGGCCTTCACCTTACCCACAGCTATGGGGAGGACATGGGCCGTAGCGCATCTCACCCTGTCATGTGACATACCCCTAGAAAAAGGAGATGGGGTGAGGCCGCTACACGATGATTTACGCTACATGCGATCATCCTATGATCGGTAGATCCCAAGTTGTCACGTATCGCTACATCTGAGATCAGATGTAAAACATGGACTGTGTTAGTAGGGCAGTGGATGGTGTCAATAGGGCCGTGGATTTGTCAGTAGGGCAGAGGTTGGTGTCTGTAGGGCAGTAGGTGGTTGTCAGTAGTTTTTTATTTTTATTATTTGGAGGGCTTTGTTATGAGCAGGGGGAATCTGTGCCGCAGGCACACCCCCTGCACATGCCTATGTTCTTGAGACAGTCTATTGTTTATTTTCACAGCTTTTACTATGAATAAACCTTTTTGTGTGTAGAGATTAAATATCTTTCCCTCCAGATGTAAAGAGTACTCCATTGTGCTTTGTATTGTGAACTCTGCACCAAGTATACTATGTGGATCACTTATGTATTTATACAGGTGACCATATCCTCTGTTAACCCTTTCACTGCAGACCCTGTGCTTCACCTTTAAACTTAGGTGGCCAGACCATTTTTGCAATATTTCCATAGTTGTATTTATTTTTCTCTTACAGTAAAAGCCCTACCCCCCAACCATACATTTCTGAAAGTAAAGGACTAATATAATAAAAATAAGGTCTAGAAGGTACAGCAATATTGTGCAAATATTTATGAAAACATAGTTTTAAAAATCATTAGTGGACTTAAATCAATAATAGTGGACACAAACATAGCACAACTTACAAAATTCATGCTAACTTCCTACTAAATCTAAAAGCTAAAACTGTATTACATAGTAGGCGAGGTTGAAAAAAGACAATCAAGTCCAACCTATGTATGTGATTTTATGTTGGTATTACATTGTATATCCCTGTATGATGTGGTTGTTTAGATGATTTTCTAATAGTTTTTTTAAATTATCGATGCTCCCTGCTGAAACCACTGCCTGTGGAAGGGAATTCCACATCCTTACAGCTCTTACAGTAAAGAACCCTTTACGCAGTTTAAGGTTAAACCGTGTTTCTTCTAATTTTAGTGAATGGCCGTGTGTCTTATTAAATTCTCTTACCTGAAAACGTTTTATCCCTATTGTGGGGTCACCAGTACGGTATTTGTACATTGAAATCATATCCCCTCTCAAGCGTCTCTTCTCCAGAGAAACCAAGTTCAGTGCTCGTAACCTTTCCTTATAACTAAGGTTCTCCTGTCCCTTTATTAGTTTTGTTGCCCTTCTCTGGACTCTCTCCAGTTCCAGTACATCCTTCCTGAGGACTGGTGCCTAGAACTGGACAGCATACTCCAGGTGTGGCCGGACAAGAGTTTTGTAGAATGGGAAAATTATTGTTTTATCTCTGGAGTTAATCCCCTTTTTAATGCATGCCAATATTCTGTTTGCTTTGCTTACAGCAGCTTGGCATTGCATGCCATTGCTGAGCCTGTCATCTACTAGGACCCCCAGGTCCTTTTCCATCCTAGATTCCCCCAGAGGTCCCCCCACCAAGTGAAAAGATTGCATTCATATTTTTGCCTCCCAAATGCATTATTTTAATTTTTTCCACATTAAACCTCATTTGCCATGTAGTTGCCCACTCCATTAATTTGTTCAGATCTTCTTGCAAGGTTTCCACATCCTGTAGAGAAGCTATTGCTCTGCTTAGATTAGTGTCATCCGCAAATACAGAGATTGAACTGTTTATCCCATCCAGGTCATTTATGAATAAATTAAATAGGATTGGTCCCTGGACAGAACCCCCCAAGAAATTAGATGTGAGGGAGTCAGCGGGTGAGTGTGTGGGCAGCGCAGCGGGTGAGCCGGTGGGCGGGCGGGCAGCTCGGTGGAAGGTTGAGTGTGCGAGCGGACAGGCAGCTGGGCAGGCACGTGAGAGAGTGGGTGGGCCAGGCAGCTGGGCGGGCGGGTGAGAGAGTGGACGGGCAGCTGGGAGGCTCGTGGGTAAGCTGGCAACTGGCCAATCAGCGGGCGGCGGGCGGGGGAGCAGAGAGAATATATCATCTTTCACTGCCCAGCGCAAGCCCTGCATCCCTGCAGTTCCACCCTCACTATGCAGGCAGCCATGAGCAGCAGAGAGATTACATCATCTCTCTGCTGCCTGACTCTGGGACACAGGAAGTGACAATCCCCACCTTAGCAGAAAAGTGACACAGCAAGTGATAATTGTAGCAGGCAAGGGACAATCCGCAACTTGTGGCAGGTGACGTGGCAAGTGACAATTTGCAACGTGTGGCAGGTGACGTGGCAAGTGGACAATCCGCAACGTGTGCCAGGTGACGTGGCAAGTGTACAATCCGCAACTTGTGGCAGGTGACAATCCGCAACTTGTGGCAGGTGACGTGGCAAGTGACAATTCGCGACGTGTGGCAAATGACGTAGCAAGTGGACAATCCACAACGTGTGCCAGGTGACGTGGCAAGTGAACAATCTGCAACTTCTGGCAGGTGACATGGCAAGTGACAATCCACAACTTGTGGCAGGTGACGTGGCAAGGGACAATCTTTATCTAGTGACAGGTGATGTGGCAAGTGACAATCTGCAATGTGTGGCAGGTGACGGGGCAAGTAGAAATCTGCAACTTGTGGCAGGTGACATGGCAAGTGACAATCTGCAACTTGTGGCAGGTGACGTGGCAAGTGAAAATCCGCAACTTCTGGCAGGTGACGTGGCAAGGAAAAATATGCAACTTGTGGCAGGTGACGTGGCAAGGGACAATCTGCATCTAGTGACAGGTGACATGGCAAGTGACTATCCGCAATGTGTTGCAGGGGACGTGGCAGGTGACGTGGCAAGTGACAATCTGCAACTTGTGGCAGGTGACATGGCAAGTGACAATCTGCATATGGTGACAGGTGACATGGCAAGTGACAATCAGGGCTCCCACTGATTCTGCATTATAGTGAGTTGTACTATTTTATTTTCTATAACAATGTAATAATAGAAGTAATGCGCTACAATCATAGTGACACCATAACAACCATGGTGCCGTGATGATTGAATCACCAACACCAGCCATTTCCCCGATAAATTGCCCGCAAAAAAACATATTTTATGGCAGTGCCCCTCCCGAGACTAGACTCTGGATCTGCCCCTGGACCTATAGCCAAAAGAACACCATATGAGAGGATGGTAGGGGCTGAGGCACAGATTCCACAGCTGGAGTGCAGAGTTCAGTATTTATGTAAGGTTCCTGAAAGAACAGGGTTTAACAGATACCATGTTACTGCTTCCCATGACATAGAAACCAAGAGTGACTTATCTGAAGCTGAAGCCTATCTAGGAATGAGAGGGAATCTGGCAGGAAGGTTTGAAGTTATATTTGCATTGGCAGACGAGCTTCAAGACAGTGGCTGGGACTCTGACTGGTTAGTGGATACTTCTCAACAAGAGTGGAAAGTGAGGCTACATAACATCAAACCTTCCAAAATAAACAGCAGTGATCTTCTGGGAAATATCAGTATATTTCCTCTCCTCCCTATTGATGTTCTTTGGGAGGGTCAGAGGTGCATACAGGCAGGTGGCAAAGTATTGGTCAGATATCCAGGCAAGAAGCCACTTAGAGGAGAGATTGTAGCTGAAGGGTCAGGATCTACTGTTTATGTATTGTTAGAAGGAACAGATAATCTGATTTGTTTTCCACTCCACAGGCTGTCTCCGATTTGATCCATAGGAAGACCAGAGAAAAGTGGTTACATAATGGAAAGAATGACGGAAGATCGCAAGAGCTGTGGAGAGCAAGGCCTTTGATGTATTTCAAGCCTGGACTTGTTTCTAAAGAACTTTAGAATGGACTTTCTAATGAACTTGTATCCAATAACTGAAACACCTTCTCAGTGACAGAAATATGGGAGGGGTTGCATTCAAGAAAAATTCATGTGTAGAATGAGTTGTTAGTAATGAAGAGATTTTCTGTGTGTAGTCTGAGAGAAAAAAATCATAAGGCGGAATGTGTTGCGTTTGTTAAAATATGATTTTTTATATTAACCACTTCTCTACTGATTTACCACTAGGAAAAGATGCAACCGCAATCGCCAGCTCTTTTTCAGTGAAAGGTGCATCCAGGCCAGATGCCACTTCATCTGTTAACACCGGGATCTGAAGGGAGTCCAGCAGGTCCACTTAAACCTGACGGTTGTACGATGGGATAGATGAGTATAACCCAGAGTAATAGGAGACAAACTCCTGCATAATACCCTCCCTATCTTCACCAGGGTGCCCTCTGAAGAGTAAATGCAAGGTACCGCCGTGTGCGCCCGTGAGTCTCCTGTTAGAAACAGTTTCCCAGTCGCCCCTCTCAAACAATTCCTCATCGCGATATTTTAAAGACACATTGAGTGAGACTTTGAAAGTGAACCAGTAGCGCTCGCCTAGACATCTGTAACTCGGCCAGGGAGAAAGGAGAGGGCGATTCAGCATGGGCCTGTGCACAGCGTAGTTCATGAGCCTGAAGCTCCTCATATTTTGTGTGTTTCCCAGCCTGGCAGCTTTGATGGCAGACACGTACACCCTCGTGTTGATGCCTTAAAGGCATCCCACACAACGGGCGCACATGCCATGCCCTCATTAAACCCCCAGAACTCCTTCAAGTGCGGCGAGACCAGGGTCTCAACTGAGGGCTTTGCCACTCATCCCGAGTGCAACTGAAAAACCCCTGTGCATCTTCTCTGTATGAAACCAATCGTGACCTGTAAGGGTGTGTGATCAAAAATCCCCCCTGCTGGGTAGCAAACCTCTTGGACCAGGGGTAGCAGAGTTGAGTTGCCAAAGGCTAAGTCAATTCGGGAGGAGGAGGCACTGATGTAGGAGAGATAGGAGTAGCCCTTCTCCCCAGGGTGTTTCCACTGCCATAGCTTCTCCAGCACCACTGAGTCCACCCAATGTCTAAGGTCAAGGTTTTGCACCGAGTCGAATTGGAAGTGTCCAGATTATAGTCTAGGATGTTGTTGAAATCACCAGCTACAAATAACTTCAATGGGCCAAAGGTGGCGACTTTCTCCAAAACAGTGTACAGTACCTCAATTTTGAAAGGGGGTGGGACATAAATGTTCACTATGGCTAATAACTGAAATTCAATGTCTAGTACCACAATCAGATATCTGCCTTGGGGGTCTATGACTACATGTTCAATAGAGCACGCCAATTTTTTGTGGATTGAAATAGCAACACCCCTAGCATAGGAGGAGTGTGTAGAGTGTATCATTCTTTGTATCCAGTTTCTGTTTAGGGAGAGTATTTTACTACCAGTCAAATGGGTCTCTTGTAGTGTTGAGCGAACCCGAACTGTAAAGTTCGGGTCCGTACCGAACTTTAGCTTTTTCCCGAACCCGAACCCGGACTTTGCGCAAAAGTCCGGGTTCGGGTTTGGCAATCTAATTACGCATTTAGAAATGCTTCAGGGGCCAGCCAATCACCTTTTGATTAGCTGGTGTGCCCTTAGAGGCCATCATAGCCATGCCTACTAATGGCATGGCTGTGATTGGTCAGTGCAACATGTGACCCAGCTTCTATATAAGCTAGAGGCACACAGCACACATGTCACTCTGCTTCAGAATAGATAGGGAGAGGATCTAGTCTGCTGCTGCTGCTTTTAGGGAGAGATAGAAAGATAGATGAGGTAGTCCTGATTCTACAATCTGAGGGAAAAGATAGAGAGATAGTGTAGTGTAGGGCCAGGTTCCTGTGTTGGTGCTTTCAGGGAGAGAGAATATTATATAGGAGTCAAGATTCAGAGATTAAAATCAGCGATCTGCATAGGTTTACCTATTTGTGTTGCAGTGCAGTCTTTTTACACTGCCATGAGCCCAGTGTCAGAGAAAATCTAACTTTTAGGGAAAAAAAAAAGGCACTTTATTGTGCTCTTTTCCAAAAGACCCATAGGGCAAAAAAAAAAAAAGCATTTTATTTTGCTCGTGCAAAAAAAGACCCGTTTAGGGCAAAAAAAAAAAAAAAATTTGCACTTTAATGTACGCTTGCAAAAAACGCCGTTTAGGGGCAAAAAAAAAGTTTGCAGTGTGTTATACATATTTTGAGGTGTGTGAAATAAACAATTTCTATATAGTTTTCTCCTACTGTGCTATACTAAAAAAACAACATTTTTTTTGAATAGCATTTTCTGCAGTTCTGTAGCTGTGCGATTCAGCGGTTACGTACTGTGGGTGTGTTCTGCTCTTCCAAAAAACGCCGTTTAGGGGCACAAAAAAAAGTTTGCAGTGTGTTATACATATTTTGAGGTGTGTGAAATAAACAATTTCTATATAGTTTTCTCCTACTGTGCTATACTAAAAAAACTAAATTTTTTTTGAATAGCATTTTCTGCAGTTCTGTAGCTGTGCGATTCAGCGGTTACATACTTTGGTGGTGTTCTGCGCTTCCAAAAACACCCATTTAGGGCAAGATCCTAAATTTGGAAAATATGAGGAGAAGGTCAAGGGGACGTGGTGGCCCCGGTCGTGGTGCTGCTGGTGGAGCTCCTGTTGCAGGGAGAGGACGTGGTGGATCTGTGCCAGATACACGCACAAGTGAAACACCTTCCTCAGGTGCGAGTAGGCGACCGAGCCTGCGGCGGTATTTTGTCGCGCCTAATGAGGCTGTACGAATGTTTAGGCCAGGACAAGTACAGGCGATAGTAGATTGGGTTGCTGACAGTGCCTCGGGTTCCTTCACATTGTCTCCCACCCACTCTTCTGATGAAAGAACAGAGTTGGCACCTGAAACCCATGTCCATCAGTCTTTCACCTCACCCCCTTGCAAATCAGCCAAGCAGTCTGAGCCCCAAATCATGCAGCAGTCTCTTCTGCTTTTTGATGACTCTGTTAGCAGGGTTTCCCAGGGCCATCCACCTAGCCCTGCCCCAGAAGTGGAAGAGATTGAGTGCACCGATGCCCAACCACTTATGTTTCATGCAGCAGTCTCTTCTGCTTTTCGATGACTCTGTTAGCAGGGTTTCCCAGGGCCATCCACCTAGCCCTGCCCCAGAAGTGGAAGAGATTGAGTGCACCGATGCCCAACCACTTATGTTTCATGATGAGTACATGGGAGGACCATCGCAGTACGTCTCGGATGATGACGAAACACAGGTGCCAACTGCTGCTGCTTTCGCAATTGTGCAGACAGACAAGGAGGGCAGGGGTGAAGACTGGGTGGAAGATGATGTGGAGGACGATGAGGTCCTCGACCCCACATGGAATCAACGTTATGCAGGTGACCAGTGTAGTTTGGAGGAAGAGGCGGTGGTCGCACAGAGCCACCAGCACAGCAGAAGAGGGAGCAGGGTGCAAAAGCGGAGCGTCTGTCAGCTAGACAGTATGTCTGCTACTGCCCAACGCAGCAAGGGACCAAGCACACCAAAGCCAGGTCCAAGGAGTTCCCCAGCATGGCAGTTCTTCACACAATGTGCTGATGACAAGACACGAGTGGTTTGCACGCTGTGCAATCAGAGCCTGAAGCGAGGCATAAACGTTCTCAACTAGACATGTGCACACTGAAATATTTCGTTTCGGAATTTCGTTTTCGTCCGAAAAATAAATTTATTTAGTTACTCCCGAAATTCGTTTTTATTTATTTCGTTTTTCGTTAGAAATTGCATTCGTCCGAAAATCTGAATTATTTAACGTCGAATCTGTCATTGAAGGCTTATGGTGTCTGTCGAATGTTCAAAGAAGATTCGACGGAGCAGTGAAACTGTACGACGCTGCAATCATACATTTCCGGTCGAATGTTCCGCCCACAAGCTATAGAAGAATTCTAATGTTGTATGACTAGTAATAATTATATTTATTCATTACTATTACTAGTCAACCAACATTAGAATTCTTCTATAGCCTATGGGCGGATGCATTTGACCGGAAATGTACGATTGCAGCGTCGTACAGTTTTGCTGCACCGTCGAATCTTCTAACTTTCGATGCTTTGTCGAATCTTCGTCATTCTAGCTATTTTACTGCTCCTCCTCTTTGGTTACAATCAGCCAATAACATTCATCATCAACTTTATTTTTATTTTACTTCCCCCACCCAATTCCAGCAGTGATCTTTTCTCTCCATGTCGAATCTTTTCTCTCTATAATAACAAATCTTTTCTCTCCTATGTCGAATCTTTTCTCTCCTATGTCGAATCTTTTCTCTCCTATGTCGAATATTTTCTCTCTATAATGTCGAATCTTTTCTCTCCTATGTCGAATCTTATCTCTCCTATGTCGAATCTTTTCTCTTCTATGTCGAATCTTTCTCTCCTATGTCGAATCTTTTCTCTCTATAATGTCGAATCTTTTCTCTCCAATGTAGAATAATCTTGGACTAATAGAGTTAAGGTTAGGCACATTCGACCACAGGTTCGATAGACACAGATTGTTATTGTCAGCGTCACGTCGAATCTCCTATCTATATCGAACTGTTGTAGCAACGAAAATGAAAATAAAGCATTTGTTTATGTCGGATCTTTCGGTTTTCGGATTCTGTGCTTTCGTTTTCGTTTGTTAAAACGATAACGAAAATAGCTGAAATTCGGACGAAAATGCATTCGGACGAAAACGAATGCACATGTCTATTCTCAACCTGAGCACAACCTGCATGACCAGGCATCTAAGTGCAAAGCACGAGCTGCAGTGGAGTAGACACCTCAAAAACCAAGAAAGGTCTCTGGCTCCTCCTGCTTCCTCTTCTGCTGCAGTCTCGGCCTCTTCATCCACCTCTGTAGTGACAGTGGCACCTGCCACCCCGCAAACAGAGGATCTGCCAGCAACACTACCACCTGGGTCACCAACCATCTCCACAATGTCCCATGGAAGCGTTCAGCTCTCTATCTCCCAAACATTGGAGCGGAAGAGGAAGTACCCCCCTAGCCACCCGCGATCCCTGGCCCTGAATGCCAGCATTTCAAAACTCCTGGCCTTTAAAATGCTGTCATTCCGTCTGGTGGAGACGCAGAGTTTTAAAAGCCTGATGGCATTGGCTGTCCCACAGTACGTCGTGCCCAGCCGCCACTATTTTTCCAGGCGAGCCATCCCTTCCCTGCACAACCAAGTGGGGGACAAAATCAGGTGTGCACTGTGCAACGCCATCTGTGGCAAGGTCCACCTAACTACGGATGCGTGGACCAGTAAGCACGGTCAGGGACGTTATATCTCCCTAACAGCACACTGGGCAAATGCAGTGGCGGCTGGGCCTGAGGCAGATAGCAGTTTGGCGCATGTTCTTCCACCACCGAGGATTGCAGGGCGCTTCAGTTTGCCTCCTGTTGCTAACTCCTCCTACTCCGCTTCCTCATCCTCTACCGCCTCCTCATCCGGACACCTTCACCACCAACTTCAGCTTGCTGCAGTCAGTGTTTCACTTAGTGTACTGTGTGCTTTGCATAGCGTTTACTTAAAGCTTACCTGAATACAGTTATTGACTAATAGTGGTGTTCTCATAATAAAACCACAGGTAGAGAGCTGCAAGTATTTTCAGTTAGTGTACTGTGTCCTCTGCACAGTTTTCACCTAAACCTAACTGAAGACAAATGCTGCTTTTCTCATACTAATACCACAATTGCTGCTTTTCTCATACTAATAGCACAGCAGGCAGTTGATTCTGATAGCTGCATTATAATCAGTATATATATATATATATACATCCCACCTTTGTGCAGCTACATCTCACTGCAGGCCATTAGTATGTCTGGAAGGCAAACAAGGAGAGGCAGACAGTCACGAGGCAATAAAATAGGGCAAGCAGGCTCTGTGTCTAGAGGCAACAGTGCTGGTCGTGGACACGGTGCATCCTTATCAGCACGTGGCCATGGGACACGCTTGTCCTTTTTTTCGGCAGCTGGCCATGTTGAGCCGCAACATGCCCAAGTCTTGGTAGAGTGGATGACCAAGCCGTCCTCATGCTCCTCATCCTCTCTCACCCAGGCTCAGGGTACTTTGTCTGGCAAAGCAGCTGCCAAAGCGGCCTCTTCCCTCGGCTCAATGGCATCAGTCACTCCTTCCCTAGCCCCACCATGTCCTCCTGAGGAGTCCCCCGAACTGTTTCACCACAGTGTTGGGTACATGCTCCAGGAGGATGCCCAGTGTTTTGAAGGCTCCGATGATGGAACCCAGCTAGAGGAAAGCAGTAACGTGAGCCCAGAGAGATTGGGTAGTAACGTGAGCCCAGAGAGAGGGGGTGCCCAACAAGGACAGCTATCTGGCGTTCATGTTCCCCCCAGCTGCAGCATACATCCAGATTTGCTACAGTGATGAGGGGGGAGTGGATGATGAGGTCACTGACTCCACGTGGGTGTCTGATAGGAGAGAGGAGGAGGAGGAGGCACATCTCCAATGAGGCAGGATGCCCTCCAGAGGCCAGCTTAAGGGCAGCACACCGACTGCATCACACCGCAGAGCTCCGCATGTGCAGGGCGCTGCTGTATCTGCGTGTTATTCCAAAAGTTCTTTGGTGTGGGCCTTTTTTCAGACGTTTGCAGCAGATTGCACCATTGCCATTTGCAACATATGTCTAAAGCGTATCTCGAGGATGGTGAGCAGTGACAGTGCACGCATCAGTGACAATGTGCCTCTTGTCCACCTGTTGGAGCACACGCTGTGTGGAGTAATGGACAGGGCACTTGAGGCAGAACAGAGGCAGGAAGAGGAGGACTTCCTTACCTCTCAAGGCCCCCTTTATCCAGACAGTGTTACTGCTGGCCCGGCTATCACACAGGAAGAGGACGAGGAGGAGGAGGATTATTGTGTCAGAATGGAGGTGGAGCCTAGCACTCAGCATCAGCAGCAGTCTTCAAGGGATCAATTACAGTCCCAAGACACCCATGGACTTGTACTTGGCTGGCAGGAGGTGGCTGCGGATCATGTCGTCCTCAGTGACCCAGAGGACTCCTCACCGAATGCCTCAGCAAACCTAAGCTGCATGTCCTCCCGGATCCTGCAAAGCCTGCGGAAGGATCCTCGTATTTATGCGATCAAGGAGAGGGATCATTACTGGCTGGAAACCCTCCTTGATCCACGTTACAAGGGTAAGGTCACGGACCTTATCTTGTCGTCGCAGAGGGAGCAAAGGATGAAGCATCTTCGGGAGGCCTAGCAGAAAGGTCTGTGCAACGCGTTCCCAGAGACTGGGAGGTTACAAATTCCTGTTCCTGGACAGCGTGTTGCTGAGGCTTCGGTCAGTCAAAGAAGGAGCGGTGGAGAAGATGGCCATCTGACCGATGCGTTCAGACAATTTTCTAGTACGCAGCCCCAAGGTTTGATCGTTTCCAGCAACCATCGCCAGTGTCTGGCTTACATGGTGCAGGAATACCTAGGGGCAAGATCAGACTTGGACACCTTTCCCACCTAAAATCTCTGGGTTAATGGGTCTTGAGGATGGATCACTGGCCAGAGCTTGCACAGTATGCAATTGAGGCACTGGCCTGTCCTGCATCCAGCATTCTTTCGGACCGCACATTCAGTGCTGCTGGAGGCTTTGTAACCGATCACAGGGTGCACCTGTCCACCGACTCGGTCGATCGACTGACCTTCATAAAAATTAATCAGTCTTAGATCACCACCAGCTACCAAGCCCCTGATACTGATGTAACCGAATATTTTTTTTTTAAATGTCAGATCCCTTCAACACTGCCTATTCTGATGCTGAGTGACTATCCTGTTATGCTGAGTGACTATCCTCTTCCTCCTCAATGATCATGCTGATAGCTTGAAAGAACATTTTTGGTTCTGGGCACCGCCACCAATGGCTAAGGCCCAATTTTTCAGCCCCTGTTTAACAGGGGCATGTCTTTACAATTTTTGATGCAATGCTTTGCAGCAGGGCTCATTTCTGCGCTCCAACTACAGTATCTGTGAGGGGTTTCAGTGTTGTGGCACCAGCACCAGTGCCTAAGGCCCAATTTTTCAGCCCCTGTTTTACAGGTGCGTGTAAATACAATTGTTGATGCAATAATTTGCAGCAGGGCTCATTCCTGCACTCCTAATAGAGTATCTGTGAGGGGTTGCAGTGTTGTGGCACCAGCACCAGTGCCTAAGGCCCAATTTTTCTGCCCCTGTTTAACAGCGGCGTGTAATTACAATTTTTGATGCAATACTTTGCAGCAGGGCTCATTGCTTCTCTCCAAGTACAGTATCTGTGAGGGGTTGCAGTGTTGTGGCACCAGTGCCTAAGGCCCAATTTTTCTGCCCCTGTTCAACAGGGGCATGTGATTACAATTCTTGATCTAATATTTCACAGTTGGGCCCATTCCTGCGCCCACCAAGATTAACTGTGAGGAATTACAGTGTTGTGGCACCAGCACCACCACCACCACCAAAGGCCCAATTTTTCCTACCACTGTTCAACAATGGCATGTAATTACAATTGTTGATATAATAGTTCACAGCAGGGCATTCCAGCGCCCACCAAGAGTAACTGTGAGGGCTTACAGTGTTGTGGCAACACCAACACCTAAGGGCCAAATTTCTGCAGAGTATATACGGCAGGCCCCTACTTTCAAACATCCAACTTAGAAACGACTCCTACTTGCAAACAGAAGGAGACAACAGGAAGTGAGAGGAAATCTACACCTAGGAAGGGAAATGCTCTCCTGTAAGAGTTAATATGGGAAAAAGGTGTCTCCTCTCCACTGATGCTTTATCACTAGAGTTGAGCGGACACCTGGATGTTCGGGTTCGACGGGTTCGGCCGAACTTCGGAAAAAAGTTCGGGTTCGGGACCGAACTTTAACCCGAACCCGAACCCCATTGAAGTCAATGGGGACCCGGACTTCTAAGGACTAAAAAAGTAATGGAAAGGGCTAGAGGGCTGCAAATGGCAGCAAAATGTTGTTAAGAGCATGACAAGTGCTCTGCAAACAAATGTGGATAGGGAAATAACTTAAAATAACATAAAAAAAATAAAAAAATAAAAAAATATGCTGGAGGCCCCCTTTTCAGCAGAAGAGGTACGGGAAGTCATTAAGAACCTCAGAAACTCAACGGCACGATGCCACACATATGGTGGGAATGCCCCAGAATACGCCCTTTCTGGAATAAATTTTTCAATTTAATGGATAAGCTAGTGGGAAAATAAAATACTTTGAAATAAAAATGTAGCGGGGTGCTAAATTTAAGGGAAGTGTTTGAGTGGTAAATAGGCTCAAACACCCTAATTCTGTAGGATTCATGGACCATTTTGTCCTCGGGGGACAGTATTGGTGTGCAGTTCCCTGCGGCCTACAGGTGGCGCTGCCATGGTAGGCTAGGGTTGAACCGCCGATACAGTGCTGTGCCTTTTGTGTCCCCTCTTGGCAGTAGTACAGCGGGGCGGGGAACCTGCTGTGCATGCCGGGAGAGCATATAAAAGGGGCAGACCTTTGGCCTGGGGGCTGATGTCCAGTGGGGTCCACGCCCAGGTGCCTTCGGCCTGGGTGCATGTGTTCCTGTTCCATCTCGGGTACCTTTAGCCCGGGGTGAGGTACTATCCTGGAGTTCCTGCTGCCCTGGCTATGGAGGCCTAGGTGCGGGAGTAAAGCCTGGAGTCCAGAGCCTTCGTCTGGAGTCCGCTAAGGGTCGAGGAGTCTTAGGGTGCCGCCTCGTGTAGGGGACCATGTTCCAGGGAAGGGAGGATCATTCTGATGGACCGATGCGGGAGTCACGGTGAAGGAAGGGTCTGTTGACTCCCTGGAGAGATGTCTTCCCCTTGATATGGGCTAGGTTCATAGAAGGAGAAGCTCAAGGTCATCTTGACTGTATCAGAGGCCTTATTCACCCGGCCCGTGGCAGGGGCCTTATACACCCTGGTCTGTGGCAAAGACCAAAGTTCTCCAGGTCCGTGGCAGGGGCCTTGTACACCCGGTCTGTGGCAGAGACCAACCTCAAGGTCTGTGGCAGAGACCGTGCACCTAAAACTGTTTGAGAAACCTAAGCAGTGAAGTGAATGTGCTACGTTTGTGCCTGGACCTCCTCCACACCTTAAGCTGTCCTGTTTCTTTGCTCTAACCTTTTCTATCCGAGTAGAGTTTATTTTGCCATGAGAGAATAAGAGTTGTAATTTCAGCTGGTGTGGACATTGACTTTACTGGGAATTAAAGGACTTGCCTCTACCTACAGTAGAGGTGAGAATCATCCTCTGGAGGAGTTTTGACTCCGGCTGTGGACACGGCCCGTCAAGTACACCGCTCAACCTCTTTATATAGGAGGGTACGGGCTGGTAGTGCGGTGTGCCTTTCTCCCTCCTGCGAGGAGCCAACAACATAAAGGCAGGTAAGGGGGAAAGGATCTGTGCGCTACAAACAAATAAAATAAAAATTATAATCTTGACCTAGGAGGACGAGGTCCATATGGAGTAGGAGGTTGAGGTGGCGGTGGATGTGGCTGTGTAGGTAGAAGCGGCGGTGGAGGAGGACGAGGTAGCCAACACTGTTTCAAAAATACAACAATGGCTGGGTAAGGCCAGTGATGTGTCGAATTCTGTCCCCCGTCGAATAGTGTCCACCCTGTACTGCGCTTGCTCAGTATGTAGGACAAGAGGATTTCGAAAATCTCCCAAGATAATTTGGCGCCTGCGTGGTGAGTTCAGGTGAAGGCCACACCATCCGTGGTTCAAGCCGAGCCAAGTGAGGCCGTGCCCGAAGCGTGGCGATCGAAGCGAGCCTGTGAGGGGCCCTGTTACTATGTGCTACCGTATGTCCACTTGGATGTTGGGGCTTGAACCTGCACTCACGGCGCAGGCGCCGTTCATCTTCGGAGATTTTGTCAATCTCCTTGTCCTCTGTACTGCGCAAGCGCTGCGCCTTCGCAGTACGGGCCGGACATAATCCGATGGCCGGACAGTTTTTGTCACAACACCGGTATACATGTCTATTCTGCACAAGGTACGGACAAGTCCTGTGGGATCCATGCCTGGTTCATTTTAATGAACGTGAGCTTGTCCACATTGGCTCTGGACAGGCGGCTGCGCTTGTCTGTGATAACGCCGCCTGCCGTGCTAAATACACATTCAGATAATACACTGGCTGCAGGGCAGGCCAGCACCTCCAAGGCATAAAGGGCAAGCTCAGGCCATGTGCCCAATTTGGAGACCCAGAAGTTAAAGGGGGCAGACCCGTCATCCAGTACGTGTAGGCCTGTGGACACATACTGCTCAACCATGTTGGTGAAATGCTGCCTCCTGCTAAGACGTTCCATCTCAGCTGGTGGTGCTGGTTGCTGTGGCGTGCTGACAAAGCTTTTCCACATTCCAGCCATGCTAACCCTGCCTTCTGAGGTGCTGCCGGTGCCCCGGCTGCGTTGGCGACCTCTTCCTCCTCCTCTGCCTTCGCCTTGTGCTTCCACCGTACGCCCGCTGTCAGGTGGGAATGCCACCAGCAGTGCGTCTACCAGTGTGCGCTTGTACTCGCGCATCTTACGATCCCGCTCCAGTGAGGGAATTAAGGACGGTACGTTGTCCTTGTAACGGGGATCCAGCAGGGTGGCCACCCAGTAATCAGCACCAGTTAAAATGTGGGCAACTCGGCGGTCATTGCGGAAACACTGCAGCATGTAATCGCTCATGTGTGCCAGGCTGCCCAGAGGTAAAGAAAAGCTGTCCTCTGTGGGAGGTGTATCGTCTGTGTCCTCTGTATCCCCCAGCCACGCACCAGTGATGGCCACGAGCTGGTCTGGGTGCCACCCTGCTGTGAAAATGGCTCCTCCTCCTCCTCCATCTCCTCCTCCACCTCGTCATCCTCCAGAACTGTGCCCTTTCTGCCGGACAATTGTGTACCTGGCGTTTGTTGGTGCAGGAACCCACCCTCGTAGCCACTTGTGAAAGACTGCCCTGAAAGCCTTTGAAATGATCCCGCTTCCTCCTCCTACTCCTCATCCTCCTGTGCCACATCCTCTTCCATCATCGCCCGAAGCGTTTTTTCAAGGAGGCATAGAACTGGGATAGTAACGCTAAGAACGGCGTCATTGGCACTGGACATGTTGGTGGAGTACTCGAAACAGCGCAACAAGGCACACAGGTCTCGCATGGAGGCCCCGTTATTGGTGGTGAAGTGGTGCTGTTCCGCAGAGCGACTCACGCGTGATTGCTGCAGCTGAAACTCCACTATCGCCTGCTGCTGCTCACACAGTCTGGCCAGCATGTGCAAGGTGGAGTTCCACCTTGTGGGCACGTCACATATGAGGCGGTGAGCGGGAAGGCCGAAGTTACGCTGCAGCGCTGACAGGCGAGCAGCAGCAGGGTGAGAACGCCGAAAGTGCGCGCACACACAGCCTGCACTTTCTGCAGCAGCTCTGGCATATTGGGGTAATTTTTAAGGAACCTCTGGACCACCAAATTCAGCACATGCGCCAGGCAAGGGATGTGCGTCAAACCGGCTAGGCCCAGAGCTGCTACGAGATTTCGCCCATTATCGCACACCACCAGGCCGGGCTTGAGGCTCACTGACAGCAACCACTCATTGGTCTGTTGTTTCATGTCCCTCCACAACTCCTGCGCGGTGTGGGGTTTTTCCCCCAAACAGGAAAGTTTTAAAACTGCCTGCTGTCGTTTACCCCTGGCTGTGCTGAAGTTGGTGGTGAAGGTGTTACGCTGACCGGATGAGGAGGCGGTAGAGGATGAGGAAGCGGAGTAGGAGGAGTTAGCAACAGGAGGCAAACTGAAGCGCCCTGCAATCCTCGGTGGTGGAA
Source organism: Rana muscosa (assembly GCA_029206835.1). Lineage (NCBI taxonomy): Eukaryota > Metazoa > Chordata > Amphibia > Anura > Ranidae > Rana > Rana muscosa. The sequence continues at coordinate 1,217,235,356 of CM055122.1, forward strand.
GGACATGCGCCAAACTGCTATCTGCCTCAGGCCCAGCCGCCACTGCATTTGCCCAGTGTGCTGTTAGGGAGATATAACGTCCCTGACCGTGCTTACTGGCCCACGCATCCGTAGTTAGGTGGACCTTGCCACAGATGGCGTTGCACAGTGCACACCTGATTTTGTCCCCCACTTGGTTGTGCAGGGAAGGGATGGCTCGTCTGGAAAAGTAGTGGCGGCTGGGCACGACGTACTGTGGGACAGCCAATGCCATCAGGCTTTTAAAACTCTGCGTCTCCACCAGACAGAATGACAGCATTTCAAAGGCCAGGAGTTTTGAAATGCTGGCATTCAGGGCCAGGGATCGCGGGTGGCTAGGGGGGTACTTCCTCTTCCGCTCCAATGTTTGGGAGATAGAGAGCTGAACGCTTCCATGGGACATTGTGGAGATGGTTGGTGACCCAGGTGGTAGTGTTGCTGGCAGATCCACTGTTTGCGGGGTGGCAGGTGCCACTGTCACTACAGAGGTGGATGAAGAGGCCGAGACTGCAGCAGAAGAGGAAGCAGGAGGAGCCAGAGACCTTTCTTGGTTTTTGAGGTGTCTACTCCACTGCAGCTCGTGCTTTGCACTTAGATGCCTGGTCATGCAGGTTGTGCTCAGGTTGAGAATGTTTATGCCTCGCTTCAGGCTCTGATTGCACAGTGTGCAAACCACTCGTGTCTTGTCATCAGCACATTGTGTGAAGAACTGCCATGCTAGGGAACTCCTTGGACCTGGCTTTGGTGTGCTCGGTCCCTTGCTGCGTTGGGCAGTAGCAGACATACTGTCTAGGGGACGGACGCTCCGCTTTTGCACCCTGCTCCCTCTTCTGCTGTGCTGGTGGCTCTGTGCGACCACCGCCTCTTCCTCCAAACTACACTGGTCACCTGCATAACGTTGATTCCATGTGGGGTCGAGGACCTCATCGTCCTCCACATCATCTTCCACCCAGTCTTCACCCCTGCCCTCCTTGTCTGTCTGCACAATTGCGAAAGCAGCAGCAGTTGGCACCTGTGTTTCGTCATCATCCGAGACGTACTGCGATGGTCCTCCCATGTACTCATCATGAAACATAAGTGGTTGGGCATCGGTGCACTCAATCTCTTCCACTTCTGGGGCAGGGCTAGGTGGATGGCCCTGGGAAACCCTGCTAACAGAGTCATCGAAAAGCAGAAGAGACTGCTGCATGATTTGGGGCTCAGACTGCTTGGCTGATTTGCAAGGGGGTGAGGTGAAAGACTGATGGACATGGGTTTCAGGTGCCAACTCTGATCTTTCATCAGAAGAGTGGGTGTGAGACAATGTGAAGGAACCCGAGGCACTGTCAGCAACCCAATCTACTATCGCCTGTACTTGTCCTGGCCTAAACATTCGTACAGCCTCATTAGGCGCGACAAAATACCGCCGCAGGCTCGGTCGCCTACTCGCACCTGAGGAAGGTGTTTCACTTGTGAGTGTATCTGGCACAGATCCACCACGTCCTCTCCCTGCAACAGGAGCTCCACCAGCAGCACCACGACCGGGGCCACCACGTCCCCTTGACCTTCTCCTCATATTTTCCAAATTTAGGATCTTGCCCTAAATGGGTGTTTTTGGAAGAGCAGAACACACCCACAGTACGTAACCGCTGAATCGCACAGCTACAGAACTGCAGTAAATGCTATTAAAAAAATTTTTTGTTTTTTTAGTATAGCACAGTAGAAGAAAACTATATATAAATTGTTTATTTCACACACCTCCACATATGTATAACACACTGCAAAATATTTTTTGTGGCCCTTAATGGCGTTTTTTGGAAGACCACAACACACCCACAGTACGGAACCGCTGAATCGCACAGCTACAGAACTGCAGAAAATGCTAATCAAATAAAATGTTGTTTTTTAGTATAGCACAGTAGAAGAAAACTATTTAGAAATTGTTTATTTCACACACCTCCACATATGTATAACACACTGCAAAATATTTTTTGTGGCCCTAAATAGCGTTTTTTTGAAGACCACAACACACCCACAGTACGTAACTGCTGAATCGCACAGCTACAGAACTGCAGAAAATGCTATTCAAAAAAAATGTTGTTTTTTTAGTATAGCACAGTAGAAGAAAATTATATATAAATTGTTTATTTCACACACCTCCACATATGTATAACACACTGCAAATTATTTTTTGTGGCCCTAAAAGGGCGTTTTTTGGAAGACCACAACACACCCACAGTACGTAACCGCTGAATCGCACAGCTACAGAAGTGCAGAAAATGCTATTCAAAAAAAATTTTTTTTTTAGTATAGCACAGTAGAAGAAAACTATATAGAAATTGTTTATTTCACACACCTCCACATATGTATAACACACTGCAAAATATTTTTTGTGGCCCTAAATGGCGTTTTTTGGAAGACCACAACACACCCACAGTACGTAACCGCTGAATCGCACAGCTACAGAACTGCAGAAAATGCTATTCAAAAAAAAAATGTTTTTTTAGTATAGCACAGTAGAAGAAAACTATTTAGAAATTGTTTATTTCACACACCTCCACATATGTATAACACACTGCAAAATATTTTTTGTGGCCCTAAATGGCGTTTTTTGGAAGACCACAATACACCCACAGTACGTAACCGCTGAATCGCACAGCTACAGAACTGCAGAAAATGCTATTCAAAAAAAATGTTTTTTTTTTAGTATAGCACAGTAGAAGAAAACTATATATAAATTCTTTATTTCACACACCTCCACATATGTATAACACACTGCAAAATATTTTTTGTGGCCCTAAATGGCGTTTTTTGGAAGACCACAACACACCCACAGTACGTAACCGCTGAATCGCACAGCTACAGAACTGCAGAAAATGCTATTCAAAAAAAATTTAGTTTTTTTAGTATAGCACAGTAGAAGAAAACTATTTAGAAATTGTTTATTTCACACACCTCCACATATGTATAACACACTGCAAAATATTTTTTGTGGCCCTAAATGGCGTTTTTTGGAAGACCACAACACACCCACAGTACGTAACCGCTGAATCGCACAGCTACAGAACTGCAGAAAATGCTATTCAAAAAAAATGTTTTTTTTTTAGTATAGCACAGTAGAAGAAAACTATTTAGAAATTGTTTTTCTCTTGTCATCCATGGACTGACACAGCGTGTCTTTTACACCTTTACACGTGGGTTATGTCCCTGCTTGCAGGAGAAGACCTCTCTCAGGAGCCAGTCTCCTAACCTATTTTTTTTCCTTTTGGAATTTTTTTTTTAATTTTATTTTTTTGAGATCTTCTATCAACTGTCGGCTGGGCAACAGGTTGGGTACAAGATATCCTCGTAGTCTTCCCTGTCCGACCATCGAGCGTGCTGATTCTCACCTTGTGTGCGTGAGACTCAGTTCACGACATGCCCCACGACTTCAGGGGTGGCCGGTGGGCTTCCAGCTCCGCGGTCCTCTCAAGATTGAACAGTCCGGCTGTATCTTTTGCGGTGGACCGGGCCGACAGCTACTCAGTACCGCACTGTGATAGTTCTGTCAGAAACACACCAGTGGGTCCCTCAGGGGATGGGTAAGTAGTCTCTCCTGGTTGCAGGTGAGTACATGCTATGTGTTTCTTGTGTGGGGGATTTCCCTGTCTCCCCCTGTGTTTTTTAATGTCACTCTCTGTTCACTATTGCTGGCGCTGTACTGTGTGGGGTGCCTGGGGGCCATACTGTCCTGAGGGGGGGGCTCATGCTGCTCTGCATTTCGCTGGGGCTGTTTGTTTTTTGGATGTGAGGGGCCTGGGCGCCGTTCGGCGCCATGTTTGGTGTGTGTGCTGTTTCTTTTTTTACATTGTCGGCCATCTTGCCGTGGTCCGCCGGAGCACATTGCGGTGGCCATTTTCTTGTAGCTGCACGTTTTTCTAGCACTAGTTTGGCCTCTAGCGCCGCTGGGAACGGCGCGAATCTCCTCACACTCTCTCCTCTCAGCTCACTCACGCTGAGCAGCGCGGCGCAGAGAGACAGGGCAGCGGAACTGAGCGGTCCTGGTCAGGTTGGTGGGTTCCCTGGGCATTCCCCTACTTCAGTCAGCACAGCCTGTGGGTGGTCTCAGAGAGGGACATTATGGAGTCAGAGTCACCAGCTTCCCCTCACATGCCAGAGGCAGCAGCCAGTGCTCCAGCACCTGTGGTCCCTATGGACCAGTTGTCGGCAGTCCTGGAATCATTTCTGACCAGGATGGAAGCTGTGTGTGAGCACAAGGGAGCAAAAAAGCGCCCTCTCCCCACTTTATCTCCACAAGGGGAGTGCTCTGATTCAGATATGGGCCTTGCTGTTGCTGCTCAGGACCCTAGCTCTGAATATTTGGATGGTTTTGAACAGGACATTCCTTGTGAGGAAGACTCCAGTTCTGAGTCAGTAAATGACAGGGCGCTTGTTAGTGAACTCATTGATGCTGTGAGGGACACTCTCAAGCTAAATGCTGCGACCGCAGAACCTCAGGCGGATACAGTCTCCTTTGGTTCTTTTAAGACCAAGCCTTCTAGAAAGGTTTTTCCATATGTACCCTTCTTTGACCAGCTCATTGACCAGGTCTGGGAAAAGCCGCAGAAGACTTTCATGGTCCCGCGGCGTTTGTCTATTAGATACCCCTTTGAAGACGCCCTGCTTAAAAAGTGGGCTTCTCCCCCGGTGGTCGACCCTCCAGTCGCCCGTTTAAACAAAGCCACCACTCTCCCGATGGAGGGGACTCCTGCGTTTAAGGACCCCACTGACAGGAGGTCAGAAGTGGTGAGTAGAGCCATGTTCACCTTGTTGGGATCCGCCCTACGGCCCGTAGTAGCGGCGACCCTTGTGTCTCAGACACTCACGGAATGGGCAAAAATTTTGCACCAAACTGTGCAGGAGCATAACCTTCCTCCAGACACTATTGCTCTGGCCCACCAGATGGTGCAGGGTCTGATATATGTGTGCGACGCCACGTTGGACATGGCCCCTTTAATATCCAGGGCCTCTGTCTCGGCGGTGGTATTGCGTCGTCTTATCTGGTTGAAAGGCTGGCCTGCTGACCTAGTCTCTAAGAAGCTCCTGACGGATCTACCTTTTAAGGGTGGTAGACTTTTTGGTGCTGCTCTGGATGACATCATCAAGGATGTCACGGGAGGTAAAAGCACTCTCCTTCCTCAAACTATCAAGGGTAAGGAGGCCCGACGTAAACCGGGGCCTTCCTTTCTAGCAAAAAAAGGGTTTTTTCGTCCGTCAGAGTCCACGGGTAAGCCATCCCAGACTGACAACAGTGCGGCTGGTGGGCACAAGCACCCCTGGGTGCGTAAGCCGAACAAGCCGGCTCCCAAGCCCGCCTCCGCGTGAAGTCTTGCCCCCGCCCGTCTCTGGGGTGGGGGGACGACTTTGCAGGTTCACGGATCGGTGGACCTCCCGGATCTCCGACCGGTGGGTGTGCGAGGTGGTCACCTCAGGATACAGAATAGAGTTCCGCTCCTGGCTGTAACAAGCTTTTCTTTTACACAGTTTCCTCACTGTTTTCCTCCACGCTGCCTCAAGAGCAGCATGGATGAGGGAGGACTTTATTCATTTATGTCTTTAGTCCCTGTGAGCCTTCTGTGTGATATCCTGAGGCAACATTTCCCGCCATTTCCTGGGGAATGATTTGAGCTCTGACAGACACACGGTCTGAGGATCAGAGGTTACCTTTTACCTGCATGCTGCTTCGGCAGCACAGTCAAGCAGGTTGGAATGATACAGAGAAGATTATGTGCCTCTGCGCCATAATTTAAACTCATCCTATACCTCTACACTGCATACATTCACAGTGTATGTATGTGTTATTGGTCTCTGTGTCTGCGTGGCTGTCCCCACGTTCCAATGCTGTGTTTCAGTGCCATACATGATATAAACGTACAAAATATGTTTATGCACGACTCCAGATACATTGACAGTATATGTATGTATTATACTCTCTGGGTCGGCGGGGGCTCCGGTGTCCTCCCGCACTCTCATGGTATGTACGCTTCGGCTCTCTGCACAGTATAGACATGTTCAATATGTTTATTGCACATATTATACATGTTTACAGTATGGGTATACTGTTTGCGTGGGGTTCCTCCGGGTACTCCAGTTTCCCCCCGCGCTCCAATGGAAATGCACAGCATAAACATGTGCAATATGTTAATTCACATGCTATCATTCCTACACGGTATCTGTGTGCTGTCTGCGTGGAGTTCTTCCGAGTGTTCCTGTTTCCTCCCACGCGCTGACGGTATGTGCGCCTTTGGCCTTCTGCACAGTTAAACATGTTCAATGTTTATCACGCATGCTATAATACCTACACGGTATGTATAGGCAGTCTGTGTGGTTTTCCTCTGGGTACTCCGGTTCCCTCCCACACTCCATTGGTATGGGCGCTTCGGCGCTATGCACAGTCTAAATTTGTGCGATTGGATATCCACATACTAACATACCTACCCGGTATGTCTGTGCAGTCTGCGTGGGTTTCCGCCCACGCTACATGACATGCATGCCTTTGGTGCAATACACGATGTAAACATACACATTATGTTTATACACTACACTAAATACATTCACAGTAGTTGTAGGTATTGCATTCTCTGAGTATGTGTGGGGTACTTTGGTTCCTCCCACGCGCCAACGGTGTGCGCGCCTTCGGTGCTATGCACACATGAGCTTGTGCAAAATGTTTAGCACACATACTATAATACCATACACGGTATGCGTATGCAGTCTGCATGGGTTTCATCCGGGTGCTCAGGTTTCTCCCCTGCGTTCCAATGGTGTGCGCATTCTCAGCGCTATGCACAGTATAAACATGTGAAATTTGTTTATTCGCAGGCTAACATACCTACACGGTTGTGTATGCAATCTGCGTGGCTGGTTTACGTCCAAGCCCCGATGATGTGCGCGCCTTCGTCGCTGGCACAGTATATACGTGTTTAATAGGTTTATCCACAAATACTAAACTACATACGCTGTATGTGGGGGTATTATGCTCCTTGTGGCTGGGTGGGTTTCCTCCCACACTCTCTATTTGCGCGTTTGACGCAATACAGAGTATAAACTATGTGTTTGCACAATCAGCACTTATCCATGGGTAAATGCTGGATAGAGCATTGTCACAAGGATCCCTGGCTTCAGGGGTATCACTTTCCACCTGCTTTCAGTGGTGATCAGAAGCGCTGGCTTGGACTGTGTTCGCCAGGCTGAGGTTAGCGTTACGCCCATTAGTGGCTGCATCTCTGATGTTTTTTGTAGCTCAATGACTGGGCAAAAGCCTCTGCTTCATCCATCAGTCGTCTAGCAGGTGCACTACAACTGCTTTAGCCTTTAGGGTCTCTATGCCCGGGGTGGGTTTGCGCCACCTGTGGAGGCTGAGGTACTAGTCCTCTGACCGAGTTTCTAAGGAAGTTCCGTCAAGTTGCCTTTATTGGCCAACATTTGAGGCACCCTGTACACTGGGGCCTCCCTTCTCCGATACATTGCGGAGTCTCTTTGGGATTTTCATACATCTCGCTGCAGGATGGTCCTGTCGGCGGTGTGCATTGCAGGCGAAGGGTCCTTGCATCCGGAGGTGTTTCCACCTTCTTTACCGGAGGTGGGGCACGGGAAGTGGACCTTATGGCCTCTCGACTCACTCGCAAGGTGGCAAGATCATGGTCAGGTCCAGGGACCCCTGGGCGGACGCGTCAGGCGCGTTGGAAGCCCGTGGGGGCAGTATCGCCTGATATACGCTTACCCTCCGCTACTGTTGTTGCCTCGCCGGCTTCACAGAGTAGGGGCTGAGGCCATTCCAGTGCTCCGGAACGTTGACATTGGTACGCCGATCTACTTCGGCTAGTCGCAGACATTCCTGGCGACGGTGCTGAAGGACCGAGTTCTCTCGTATTCGGTCATCTCTTCTATGTTGTTGACACGGGAATCTTCCTCCAAAAAGATATCTCACCGTACCTGGAAGGCTTACATCGCTATGTGCGAGGAACTTGAGTGGCATCCTCGGATGTATTCCGTCCCCAGGATTTTGCTGTTCTTACAGCGTGGTGTGACCCAAAAGCTGGCCTTGCATACCTTTTTTGAGGGTCGGATTTCGGCCCGGGCTTTCTTTTTCAACGACCGCTACCGGGCCATTCCTTGAATAGCACCTTTTGTGCAGGGGGTTCGCCATGTGATCCCCCCTGTCAAGCCTCCTCTCCCTACTTGGGATCTGATTTTGATGCATCCCGGTTCTCCAAGAACATCCCTTTGGGAATATCAGAGAGATTCCTCTCTTGACCTTGTCCCGGAAGTTGGCCTTCTTAGTGGCCATTGCTTCGGTTAGACGGGTGTCTGAGTTGGCGGCCTTGTCCGGCAAGTCGCCTTACTTGGTCCTCCATAAGGATATGTTGGTGTTGCGCCCACGACCATCCTTCTTTTTAGTGATGAGCCGAACACCCCCGGGTTCGGTTCGCACCAGAACCCGCGAACGGACCGGAAGTTCGAACGAACATTAGAACCCTATTAAATACAATGGATGCGAACGTTCGAATTCTAAAGTGCTAATTATAACAACTATTATGCATGTTATTGTCCTAAAAAGGGTTTGGGAACCCGGGTTCTGCACCAGGGGACATGTATCAATGCAAAAAGAAGTTTTAAAAACGGTCGTTTTTCGGGAGCAGTCATTTTAATGATGCATAAAGTGAAAAAAAAAAAGTCAAATATTCCTTTAAATATCGTACCTGGGGGGTGTCTAAAGTATGCCTGTGAAGTGCCACGTGTTTCCCGTGTTTAGAACTGTCCCTGCACAAAATGACACTTCTAAAGGAAAAAAAAGCCATTTAAAACTGCTTGCGGCTTTAATGTAATGTCTGGTCCCGGTAATATGGATGAAATTCTTTAAGAAAAATGGCATAGCTACCCCATGACCCCCCCCCCCCTACCCCAGCCCATTACCAGCCCCTTTGGGTCTTGTATGGATATTAAGGGGAACCCCGCACATAAAATAAAAAAGGCCCTATATACTCTGAACAGCCGTATACAGGCGGTGCATACAAGACAGGGACTGTAGGTTTGTTCTTATGTAGAATCTGTTTGTAATTTTGAACAGGTACATTGTTGAAGTGTAGCTCCAGCCCAAAAATCTATTTTTAAACTTTTTGGAAAACATAGGTAAGGGTTATCACCCCTGTAACATTTGTTTTGCTGTCTGTGCCCCTGTTCAGAACATTTCACCTCACTTTCCGTCCCAATGACAACTGTTTTTGAAATGTGGTGTTTTTCTTGAAACAAGGATTGCTGATAAAGCATCAGTACAGAGGAGACACCTTTCTCCCATATTTATTCTTACAGGAGAGAATTTTCCTTCCTAGTGGTAGATTTCCTCTCACTTCCTGTTGTCTTCTTGCGTTTGCAAGTAGGAGTCGTTTGTAAGTTGGATGTTTGAAAGTAGGGACCTGCCGTATATACTCTGCAGAAATAGGCCCCTTAGTTGTTGGTGTTGGCACAACACTGTAAGCACTCACAGTTACTCTTGGTTGGTGCTGGAACGCCCTGCTGTCAACTATTATATCAGGAATTTTAATTACATATAATTGTTGAACAGTGGTAGTAAAAATTGGGCCTTTGATGGTGGAGCTGGTGCCACAACACTGTAAGCCCTGACAGTTACTCTTGGTGGGTGCAGCAATGGGCCCTGCTGTGAATTATTAGATCAAGAATTGTAATTACATGCCCCTGTTGAACAGGGGCTGAAAAATTGGGCCTTAGGCACTGGTGGCACAACACTGCAACCCCTCACAGATACTGTACTTGGAGCACAGCAATGAGCCCTGTTGCAAAGTATTGCTTCAAAAATTGTAATGACACGCCCCTGTTAAACAGGGGCTGAAAAATTGGGCCTTAGGCACTGGTGGCACAACACTGCAACTCCTCACAGATACTGTACTTGGAGCACAGCAATGAGCCCTGTTGCAAAGTATTGCTTCAAAAATTGTAATTACACGCCCCTGTTAAACAGGGGCTGAAAAATTGGGCGTTAGGCACTGGTGGCGGCACCCATAAACAAAAATGATCTTCCAAGCTATCATCATCAATCGTATCATTGAGGACTCGGAGGAGGAGGATAGCCAGTCAACATAACAGCACAGGCACTCAGCATCAGCATCAGTCTTGAAGGGATGTGACATTTTAAAATCAATTAGTCTGTTATATCAGCATCAGGTGTGTGGTAGCTGGTGGTGATCCAAGACTGGTTCATCTTGATGAAAGTCAGTCGATCAACCGAGTCGGTGGACAGGCGCACCCTGTGATCCGTGACAAATCCTCCAGCAGCACTGAATGTGCGTTCCGAAAGAACGCTGGATGCAGGACAGGCCAGTAGCTCAATTGCATACTGTGCAAGCTCTGGCCAGTGATCCATCCTCAAGACCCAGTAAGCCAGAGGATTTTCGGTGGGGAAGGTGTCCAAGTCTGACCTTGCCCCTAGATATTCCTGCACCATGTTTATCAGACGCTGGCGATGGTTGCTGGAACCAATCATACTTTGGGGCTGCGGACTAAAGAATTGTCTGAACGCATCGGTCAGACGGCCACCTTCCCCACCGCTCCTTCTTTGACTGGCCGAAGCCTCAGCAACTCGTTGTCCAGGACCAGGAGTTTGCAACCTCCCAGTCTCTGGGAACGCGTTGCACAGACCTTTCTGCAAGGCCTCCCGGAGTTGTCTCATCCTCTGCTCCCTCTGCGACGGTAACATAAGGTCCGCAACCTTACCCTTGTACCGTGGATCAAGGAGAGTGGCCAGCCAGTAATGGTCCCTCTCCTTGATCCGAAGAATACGAGGATCCTTCCGCAGACTTTGCAGGATCAGGGAGGCCATGCAGCGTAGGTTTGCTGAGGCATTCGCTCCGGAGTCCTCTGGGTCACTAAGGACGACATGATCCGCAGCCACCTCCTCCCAGCCACGTACAAGTCCACTGGTTTCTTGGGACTGTAAATCATCCCTAAAAGACTGCTGCTGATGATGCTGAGTGCCAGCCTCCACCTCCATGCTGACACAATCCTCCTCCTCCTCCTCCTCCTCCTCCTCTTCCTGTGCGATGGGTGGGACAGAAGGAACACTGTCTGGGTAAAGGGGGCCTTGAGAGGCAAGGAAGTCCTCCTCTTCCTGCCTCTGTTCTGCCTCAAGTGCCCTGTCCATTATTCCACGCAGCGTGTGCTCCAACAGGTGGACAAGAGGTACAGTGTCACTGATGCATGCACTGTCACTGCTCACCATCCTCGTGGCCTCCTCAAATGGTGCCAGGACAGTGCATGCATCCCTGATCATGCCCCACTGGCGTGGAGAAAAAAAACCAAGCTCCCCTGACCCTGTCCTGGTGCCGTAGTCGCACAGGTACTCATTGATGGCCCTCTGCTGCGTGTGCAGCCGCTGCAGCATGGCCAACGTTGAGTTCCACCTGGTGGGCATGTCACATATAAGGCGGTTCTTGGGCAGGTTCAACTCCTTTTGCAGCTCAGCCAGGCGAGCACTGGCATTATAAGATCTGCGGAAATGCACACAGACTTTCCTGGCCTGCCTCAGGACATCCTGTAAGCCCGGGTACCTGCCCAAGAACCGCTGCACCACCAGGTTAAGGACGTGAGCCACACAGGGCACATGGGTCAGTTGTCCCTGTCGGAGGGCGGAGAGGAGGTTGGTGCCATTGTCGCAAACCACCATTCCTGGCTTAAGCTGGCGTGGCGTCAACCACCTCTCGGCCTGGCCCTGCAGAGCAGACAGGACCTCTGCCCCAGTGTGGCTTCTGTCCCCCAAACACACCAGCGCAAGCACGGCATGGCATCTTTTTGCCTGCGTACTTGCGTAGCCCCGTGAACGGCTACGGAGCACCGCTGGTTCATAGGACAAACCACAGGAAGAGGCCATGGAGGAAGAAGAAGAGGAGGGGGTGGAGGAGAGAGGTGTGTCACAACCAGTAGTAGCATTTTGGAGGCGTGGCGGTGGGACAACCTCCAACACTACTGCACCTTGTCCTGAATCCTTCCCAGCTGCCAAAAGAGTGACCCAATGGGCCGTGAAAGAAAGGTAACGTCCCTGTCCATGCCTGCTGGACCATGAGTCAGCGGTAATATGCACCTTACCGCTGACCGCCCTGTCCAGCGAGGCCAAGACATTGCCTTCCACATGCCGGTAGAGAGCCGGAATAGCCTTCCGTGAGAAAAAGTGGCGTTTGGGAACCTGCCACTGAGGAACCGCACATTGCACAAACTCACGGAAGGGGGCCGAGTCTACCAACTGAAAAGGCAGCAGTTGAAGCGCTAGCAATTTAGCCAAGCTAGCATTCAACCGCTGGGCATGTGGATGGCTGGGAGTGAACTTCTTTCGACGGTCCAGCAGCTGGGGCAGGGAAATTTGCCTGCTAGAATCGGACGTCGGTGTACTGCTAGCAGAGTGGGCGCAAGTACTTGGCTGTGACACACCTAATTCTACACCTTCATTCCTCTCAGTGCATGTTTCAGAGAGGACTGAAGTTATAGTGGGGTTGGAGATCCCAGCTGATGCGGTGCAAGGAGAGGTCCGCTTTGTTCTTTGGTGTGGGTCTTTGAGGTAGGCTTGCCAACGAGCTGCATGGCAGGTCAACATATGTCTGGTCAGGCATGTGGTACCCAAGCGGCTGATGTTTTGGCCACGCGATATACGCTTGAGACATATGTTGCAAACAGCAGCTGTGCGATCTGATGCACTAGCCTCAAAAAAGGCCCACACCAAAGAACTTTTTGAATGACGGGCAGAGGCAGCGCCCTGCACAGGCGGAGCTCTGCGGTGTGATTCCGTCGGTGTACTGCCCTTACGCTGGCCACCAAAGGGCATCCTGCCTCGTTGGAGATGTGCCTCCTCCTCATCCTCCTCCTCCTCCTCTCTCCTATTAGGCACCCACGTGGAGTCATTGACCTCATCATCCCCTCCCTCCTCATCACTGGAGCCAATCTGGCAGTATGCTGCAGCTGCTGGAACATGACTGCCAGATTGGTGTCCTTCTTGAGCATCCCCTCTGTCTGCTCTCACGCTACTGCCTTCCTCTAGCTGGGTTTCATCATCAGACCCTTCGAAACGCTGGGCATCCTCCTGGAGCATGTACCCAACACTGTGCTGAAACAGTTCGGGGGACTCCTCAGGAGGAGGACATGGTGGGTCTAGGGAAGGAGTGACTGATGATTTGTCTGACATTGATACCAGGGAAGACGACGCTTTGGCAGCTGCTTTTCCAGTACCCTGAGCCTGGGTGAGAGAGGATGAGGAGGAGGAGGAGGGCTTGGTCATCCACTCTACCAAGTCTTCGGCATGATGTGGCTCAACATGTCCAGCTGCCGAAAAGAAGGACAAGCGTGTCCCATGGCCATGTGCTGATGACAATGCACCGCGTCCACGACCAGCACTGTTGCCCCCAGACACAGAGCCTGCTTGCCCTCTTTTATTGCCTCCTGACTGTCTGCCTCTCCTTGTTTGCCTTCCAGACATTCTAATAGATGGCCTGCAGGGAGATGGGAAAAAAGCAATAAGGGCTACCTTCAGGTGTCCTTCTCTGTCCCTGGAAACAAGGACTTGCAGAGTGAAAGAAAAAAAACACTCTCCCTACCTACAGTTTTCTGTCCCTAGAAAAAATGTTTTTTTTAATCACAATATAGCACAAGGAAAATTAACTCAATGTCCTTCCAGGTCCCTGGAAACAAGGACTTGCAGAGTGAAAGAAACTGACACTGTCCCTACCTAGAGTTTTCTGTCCCTAGAATAAATGTTTTTTTTAATCACAATATAGCAAAAGGACAATTCACTCACTGTCCTTCCAGGTCCCTGGAAACAAGGACTTGCAGAGTGAAAGAAACTGACACTGTCCCTACCTAGAGTTTTCTGTCCCTAGAATAAATGTTTTTTTTAATCACAATATAGCAAAAGGACAATTCACTCACTGTCCTTCCAGGTCCCTGGAAACAAGGACTTGCAGAGTGAAAGAAACTGACACTGTCCCTACCTAGAGTTTTCTGTCCCTAGAATAAATGTTTTTTTTAATCACAATATAGCACAAGGAAAATTAACTCACTGTCCTTACAGGTCCCTGGAAACAAGGACTTGCAGAGTGAAAGAAAAAAAACACTCTCCCTACCTACAGTTTTCTGTCCCTAGAAAAAAATGTTTTTTTTAATCACAATATAGCAAAAGGACAATTCACTCACTGTCCTTCCAGGTCCCTGGAAACAAGGACTTGCAGAGTGAAAGAAACTGACACTGTCCCTACCTAGAGTTTTCTGTCCCTGGAATAAATGTTTTTTTCAGCACAATATAGCACAAGGACAATTAACTCACTGTCCTTACAGGTCCCTGGAAACAAGGACTTGCAGAGTGAAAGAAAAAAAATACTCTCCCTACCTACAGTTTTCTGTCCCTAGAAAAAAATGTTTTTTTTAATCACAATATAGCAAAAGGACAATTCACTCACTGTCCTTCCAGGTCCCTGGAAACAAGGACTTGCAGAGTGAAAGAAACTGACACTGTCCCTACCTAGAGTTTTCTGTCCCTAGAATAAATGTTTTTTTTAATCACAATATAGCACAAGGAAAATTAACTCACTGTCCTTACAGGTCCCTGGAAACAAGGACTTGCAGAGTGAAAGAAAAAAAACACTCTCCCTACCTACAGTTTTCTGTCCCTAGAATAAATGTTTTTTTTAATCACAATATAGCAAAAGGACAATTCACTCACTGTCCTTCCAGGTCCCTGGAAACAAGGACTTGCAGAGTGAAAGAAACTGACACTGTCCCTACCTAGAGTTTTCTGTCCCTAGAATAAATGTTTTTTTTAATCACAATATAGCAAAAGGACAATTCACTCACTGTCCTTCCAGGTCCCTGGAAACAAGGACTTGCAGAGTGAAAGAAACTGACACTGTCCCTACCTAGAGTTTTCTGTCCCTAGAATAAATGTTTTTTTTAATCACAATATAGCACAAGGAAAATTAACTCACTGTCCTTACAGGTCCCTGGAAACAAGGACTTGCAGAGTGAAAGAAAAAAAACACTCTCCCTACCTACAGTTTTCTGTCCCTAGAAAAAAATGTTTTTTTTAATCACAATATAGCAAAAGGACAATTCACTCACTGTCCTTCCAGGTCCCTGGAAACAAGGACTTGCAGAGTGAAAGAAACTGACACTGTCCCTACCTAGAGTTTTCTGTCCCTGGAATAAATGTTTTTTTCAGCACAATATAGCACAAGGACAATTAACTCACTGTCCTTACAGGTCCCTGGAAACAAGGACTTGCAGAGTGAAAGAAAAAAAATACTCTCCCTACCTACAGTTTTCTGTCCCTAGAAAAAAATGTTTTTTTTAATCACAATATAGCAAAAGGACAATTCACTCACTGTCCTTCCAGGTCCCTGGAAACAAGGACTTGCAGAGTGAAAGAAACTGACACTGTCCCTACCTAGAGTTTTCTGTCCCTAGAATAAATGTTTTTTTTAATCACAATATAGCACAAGGAAAATTAACTCACTGTCCTTACAGGTCCCTGGAAACAAGGACTTGCAGAGTGAAAGAAAAAAAACACTCTCCCTACCTACAGTTTTCTGTCCCTAGAAAAAAATGTTTTTTTTAATCACAATATAGCAAAAGGACAATTCACTCACTGTCCTTCCAGGTCCCTGGAAACAAGGACTTGCAGAGTGAAAGAAACTGACACTGTCCCTACCTAGAGTTTTCTGTCCCTGGAATAAATGTTTTTTTCAGCACAATATAGCACAAGGACAATTAACTCACTGTACTTACAGGTCCCTGGAAACAAGGACTTGCAGAGTGAAAGAAAAAAAATACTCTCCCTACCTACAGTTTTCTGTCCCTAGAAAAAAATGTTTTTTTTAATCACAATATAGCAAAAGGACAATTCACTCACTGTCCTTCCAGGTCCCTGGAAACAAGGACTTGCAGAGTGAAAGAAACTGACACTGTCCCTACCTAGAGTTTTCTGTCCCTAGAATAAATGTTTTTTTTAATCACAATATAGCAAAAGGACAATTCACTCACTGTCCTTCCAGGTCCCTGGAAACAAGGACTTGCAGAGTGAAAGAAACTGACACTGTCCCTACCTAGAGTTTTCTGTCCCTAGAATAAATGTTTTTTTTAATCACAATATAGCAAAAGGACAATTCACTCACTGTCCTTCCAGGTCCCTGGAAACAAGGACTTGCAGAGTGAAAGAAACTGACACTGTCCCTACCTAGAGTTTTCTGTCCCTAGAATAAATGTTTTTTTTAATCACAATATAGCAAAAGGACAATTCACTCACTGTCCTTCCAGGTCCCTGGAAACAAGGACTTGCAGAGTGAAAGAAACTGACACTGTCCCTACCTAGAGTTTTCTGTCCCTAGAATAAATGTTTTTTTTAATCACAATATAGCACAAGGAAAATTAACTCACTGTCCTTACAGGTCCCTGGAAACAAGGACTTGCAGAGTGAAAGAAAAAAAACACTCTCCCTACCTACAGTTTTCTGTCCCTAGAAAAAAATGTTTTTTTTAATCACAATATAGCAAAAGGACAATTCACTCACTGTCCTTCCAGGTCCCTGGAAACAAGGACTTGCAGAGTGAAAGAAACTGACACTGTCCCTACCTAGAGTTTTCTGTCCCTGGAATAAATGTTTTTTTCAGCACAATATAGCACAAGGAAAATTAACTCACTGTCCTTACAGGTCCCTGGAAACAAGGACTTGCAGAGTGAAAGAAAAAAAACACTCTCCCTACCTACAGTTTTCTGTCCCTAGAAAAAAATGTTTTTTTTAATCACAATATAGCAAAAGGACAATTCACTCACTGTCCTTCCAGGTCCCTGGAAACAAGGACTTGCAGAGTGAAAGAAACTGACACTGTCCCTACCTAGAGTTTTCTGTCCCTGGAATAAATGTTTTTTTCAGCACAATATAGCACAAGGACAATTAACTCACTGTCCTTACAGGTCCCTGGAAACAAGGACTTGCAGAGTGAAAGAAAAAAAATACTCTCCCTACCTACAGTTTTCTGTCCCTAGAAAAAAATGTTTTTTTTAATCACAATATAGCAAAAGGACAATTCACTCACTGTCCTTCCAGGTCCCTGGAAACAAGGACTTGCAGAGTGAAAGAAACTGACACTGTCCCTACCTAGAGTTTTCTGTCCCTGGAATAAATGTTTTTTTCAGCACAATATAGCACAAGGACAATTAACTCACTGTCCTTACAGGTCCCTGGAAACAAGGACTTGCAGAGTGAAAGAAAAAAAATACTCTCCCTACCTACAGTTTTCTGTCCCTAGAAAAAAATGTTTTTTTTAATCACAATATAGCAAAAGGACAATTCACTCACTGTCCTTCCAGGTCCCTGGAAACAAGGACTTGCAGAGTGAAAGAAACTGACACTGTCCCTACCTAGAGTTTTCTGTCCCTAGAATAAATGTTTTTTTTAATCACAATATAGCAAAAGGACAATTCACTCACTGTCCTTCCAGGTCCCTGGAAACAAGGACTTGCAGAGTGAAAGAAACTGACACTGTCCCTACCTAGAGTTTTCTGTCCCTAGAATAAATGTTTTTTTTAATCACAATATAGCAAAAGGACAATTCACTCACTGTCCTTCCAGGTCCCTGGAAACAAGGACTTGCAGAGTGAAAGAAACTGACACTGTCCCTACCTAGAGTTTTCTGTCCCTAGAATAAATGTTTTTTTTAATCACAATATAGCAAAAGGACAATTCACTCACTGTCCTTCCAGGTCCCTGGAAACAAGGACTTGCAGAGTGAAAGAAACTGACACTGTCCCTACCTAGAGTTTTCTGTCCCTAGAATAAATGTTTTTTTTAATCACAATATAGCAAAAGGACAATTCACTCACTGTCCTTCCAGGTCCCTGGAAACAAGGACTTGCAGAGTGAAAGAAACTGACACTGTCCCTACCTAGAGTTTTCTGTCCCTAGAATAAATGTTTTTTTTTAAGCACACTATAGCAGAAGCACAAAACACACTGACACTCTCCCTACCTATCCTTCTCTTTCCCTAAACTAAAGGAATCCAGGTTAAGCAAGAAAGAAATAACAGTCACTGTCCCTGCCTATGCTACTCTATCCCTGCTCCGGAACACACTACACTAGGCCGCCGTGCTGGCGGCCTTTTATAGTGTGGGGCGTGTACTAAACACCCTCAGCAATAATTGGCCACAGGCATCCTGCCTGTGGCCAATCATTGCTCTCCTCGCTGCCGGCGCTGTGATTGGCCAAGCATGCGGGGTCACAGTGCATGCTTGGCCAATCACAGCGCCTGGATGACACTGCGATGGCGTAGTGCATTGTGGGCCGTTCGCGTCACTCGAATTTGGCGCGAACGGCCCAAATCGTTCGATCTTCGTCGAACGATCGAACAGCCAATGTTCGAGTCGAACGTATGTTCGACTCGAACACGAAGCTCATCCCTACTTCTTTTCTAAGGATGGTCTCGGCCTTTCACCTTAAGAAGGACATTGTTCTTCCGTCCTTGTGTCCTCACCCATCGCATCCCTGAGAGTTTGCGCTTCATACATTAAGATGGGTACAAGCCTTACGAGTGTACCTGTCTGCTACTGTTTCCATTCGGAAATCTGTGTCTGGTCCAAAACAGGGCCGAGCGGTGTCATCTGCCACCGTCTTTAGATGGATCAGGCAGACCGTCATACAGGCCTATGCCCTTAAGGGGCGGGCGCCTCCCTTTCCGGTTGCGGCGCACCAAGGCAATTGGTGCTTCCCGGGCCTTCCGAAATCAAGCGTCGGTTGCACAAGTGTGCAAGGCGGCGACCTGGTCGTCTGTTCATACCTTTTCAAGATTTTATAAGGTTGATGTGGCTGCATCTTCGGATGCTCCCTTCGGCCGCAAAGCATTGCAGGCCGCTGTTTAATGTCGCAACTCCTCCGTTGAGGAGCTCTGCTTGTTTGGAGTGAAGTTTTGGTTGTTCCTTTACTACTGCTCCCACCCTTCTGATACTGCTTTGGAACGTCCCACGCGTTTACAGTATCCAGCTGTCTCAGTCCATGGACGATAAGAGAAAATAGGATTTTTGTACTCACCGTAAAATCCATTTCTTTGACGTCCATGGACTGACACAGCACCCACCCTTCCTTTTAAGGTTTGTACTGCTTTGTTACGAACTGAGGTCTGCTAGCTGCAGGTGGGAGGGTAATGTCCGGAGGGACCGCCCCCTGGGCGGGGCTGTTCAGCTCTGGTTTGTTCTAGAATGTTTTAACATCTAACATTCTGCCTAGATCTTCTCCTGCGAGCAGGGACATATACCCACACGTTTACAGTATCCAGCTGTGTCAGTCCATGGACGTCAGAGAAATGGATTTTACGGTGAGTACAAAAATCCTATTTTTTTCCTTTAGAAATGTCATTTTGTGCAGGGACAGTTCTAAACACGGGAAACACGTGCCACTTCACAGTCATACGTTAGACCCCCCCCCCCAGGTACGATATTTAAAATAATATTTCACTTTTTTTTTCACTTTAACCACTTCACTACCGCCCCATGTACATATACGTCGGCAGAATGGCACGGACAGGCACAATCACGTCACTGTACGGGCCTGCCTTCGGGCGGGTGGGGGGTCTGATCGGACCCCCCCCAGTACATGCGGCAGTCGTTAAGCTGTAGGAGCGATCCGGGATGATGGGACGGCCATTGGTTTCTGGCCAGCCCCTCGCAATCGCTCCCAGCGAATAAAATGCTTCCCCTGCCTGTGTAATGCATACACAGGCAGGAGGAAGTGATGTCATCTCTAATCGAGGCAGTGTTTTTGACCGGAGCTCGAGGAGAGAAGACATCAGGTAAGTACACAAACACCACACTGACACGTAGGTACACATAGGCACACTTTTCACCCCCCAGGTCACCCCCTGCACCCCCCGTCACAGTGTCACTGATTGCAGGGATCATTTATTTACTGATCACTGCAATCAGTGTCATTTGTGACTGTAAAATGTGTCAGGGCAGTTAGGTTTAGGCCCCTTTAGGTCCAGGGTATCCCCCTAACCCCCCCAGGTTTAACTCCTTGATCGCCCCCCAGGTAACCCTTTCACCCCCTATCACCAGTGTCACTAAGCGATCGTTTTTCTGATCGCTCTATTAGTGTCGCTGGTGCTGCTAGGTAGCCAGTTATTTTTTTAGGTTCGCCGCCAGGTTTTTATAGCATCAGGTACCCCCATATACAACCTAATAAAGGTTTTAACCCCCTGATTGCCCCTAGAGTTAACCCTTTCACCATTGATCACTGTATAAGTGTCACTGGTGACACTGCTTAGCCAGTTAGTTATTTAGGTTCCCTGTCAGGTTTTTATATAGCGTCAGGTACCCCCATATATTACCTAATATAGGTTTTAACCCCCTGATTGCCCCTAGTTAACCCTTCCACCAGTGATCACTGTATAAGTGTAACCAGTGACGCTGGTTAGTTAAGCCCTGTACACACGATCGGATAACCTATGGATTTTCGTCCGATGGATTTGACCATCGGAAATCCGATGAAACTGTTTTTCATCAGTCTTGGCCACACACCATCAGTTAAAAAACCGACGGCAAGAAAACGACGGCACGTACAAAACGT
The DNA here is from genome assembly GCA_029206835.1 of Rana muscosa. Lineage (NCBI taxonomy): Eukaryota > Metazoa > Chordata > Amphibia > Anura > Ranidae > Rana > Rana muscosa. The sequence continues at coordinate 1,217,255,997 of CM055122.1, forward strand.
ACGACGCGCTATAAAAGGGCCGAACAAATCTAATGGCGCCACCCCTTGGGCTGCTTTTGCTGATTTCGTGTTACCGCGTGTTAGTAAAAGTTTGGTGAGAGCCGATTTGTGCTTTTCCGTCTCCGTGCTTTGCAGATCGTTTCCTGGTGTTCAGTTTGTGCTTGTGGGTTTGTATTTGTGATTCAGTGCGTGCAGTCAGGTCGTTACTGCCTTACAGTGCCTTCTTGGCCGTTCGTTTACTGTTTTTCAGGTCGTTCTTCTCAGGCCTTGCTGTTCCACGGTGCGTTCTGTTTGAGTGCGTTCTGACCAGCCGATCGGTTTAAAACCATGTTTGAAGTGCGTTCTCGTTCTCGATCTCATGCTGGCTTTGGGCTTGGTGTTGCAGTTAACACTGTAACCCGAGTTCAGTCCGTGAACAGGGTGAGGAGGAGTTCATGGACTAAGAATTGGTTGCTCCAGCGGGACCAATTCTCTCATATGCCTCTGCTGTGGGAAATCCATGAGAATAATCCTGATGATTTCAGGATTTATCTCAGGATGACGGACCCGTATTTCACCGTCTGTTGGATTTGCTGTCCCCCTATATAATGAGGCAGGACACTGTGATGCGCCAGGCCATCACTGCCGAGCAGAGGCTTATTGCCACGTTGAGATACCTGGCGACTGGGAGAAGCTTGCAGGACCTCAAGTTCTAAACAGGCATCTCCCCCCAGGCTCTCGGGATCATTATCCCTGAGACGTGTTGGGCCATCATTCAGGTCCTGCAGAAGGACTATATGAAGGTAATTTTGCTCCTTTAACATCACATTATATGTTTTGATTGTTTTAGAATCTTCTTATTTTTTCCCTCCTAACCCAAATTTGCCTTTTTGTAATATCCTGGTAATGTCCCCATTTTCCCCATGCATGTTTTTACCTGTAAAGGCCTTTTTGGGCCCTACATGCCTATTTCCCTTCACTAATCTCTCCAGCATGCTATCGTGGGCGCAAACCCAGCTAGCCTTCTATTTTCCTTTTCATTTTTTTGGGGTCATTGCCCGCGTAGTTTGACGACCCACCCCCCCCCCCTAAAGATGTAAAAAAAAAGAAGTTCTCAATCAAGCTCAGCAGAGTGGTTGAGCCTTTATTTGGATCCCCCACAATCACCTTAGGCCCCCCCCTTAGATTATTTTAGAATGTCCACTCAGCGGGGGTGAGGCATCTGCTAAGTGGGCCTTTGTTTATTGGTAGGAAATACTCCCCTAAATAATAATGTTAGAATGATGTTGGTCAACAATGTTTTTGTGTGTAATCTGCTTGCACTGTAAACATAAACCGTACTAATGTCTTCTTTTTGTTTGACTCCACAGTTCCCTAGCACACCACAGGAATGGCTGACTGTGGCCTCCCAATTTGCCCAGCGGTGGGATTTCCCCAACTGCGGAGGGGCAATTGATGGGAAGCACGTCCACATAGTGCCGCCACCCGGTTCGGGGTCATACTATTTTAACTATAAAGGTTTCAATAGTATTGTGTTAATGGCGGTGGTGTCGGCACGGTACGAGTTCCTATATGTGGACGTGGGGAAGAACGGCCGGATGTCCGATGGAGGAGCATTCGCAGAGACGGAGTTCACTCACCGTCTGCAGGCTGGGGGTCTTGCACTGCCTCCAGATGCAGAGAACGTGGAAGGGCTACCGTTCGTTTTCATTGCGGATGAAGCTTTTGGACTAGGACCACACCTCATGCGGCCGTTTCCCCAACGCACCCTCACCCCGGAGAGGAGGGTTTTTAATTAACGGCTGGCCAGAGCCCGGAGAGTTGTGGAGAATGCCTTCGGGATAATGGCCAGCCGGTTCCGCCTGTTCCAGACAGCTATAAATTTGGCGGATTATAAACTCAACAACATTGTCTACTGCTGCTGCTTGTTGCACAATTTTTTACGGAAATTCTCCACAAATTATGTGTCATCAGTTGGGCCTGAGGCCGGTCCCTCTGAACTGATAAATCTGACTGGCCTCAGCATTGCCCGTACTGGCTTGGCCCCCCAAAGTGCCCGTGAAGTACGTCAGAAATACGTTAGTACTTCACGGGTAGGGGGGCCATCGCAATGCCAGACCACATCTGACCTTTGATTGTCCCTTTTTAAAATAAACAAAAATATTTGATTTACTACAAACTTGTGTTGTCATTCTTGTATTTGTGGTTTACGTATCTCCCAGGTTCTAGTAGTGCCAAGTGTATTTGTCCTTAGTAAATAGCAAATCTCAGAGGTAAAAACACTCTTTTTGCATCTTCAGAACTGCTATTGAGCATAGAAAGAAAAAGGCACACCTTTTTTAGACTTCCCGAATGTTTTTATTGATTGCACCACAGTTTTGGTTGTTTTTCGAAAGACTTTTTTTTTTTTTTGTGCGGCTTTTTTTGCAGAAACATGCATGGGTCAAAAGCCAATTTTTTTTTTCTGAAAAAGTAATAAAATAACACAGTGAAAAAGACAAACAGGAGATGGGGTGATGTTACCCCTGATCCATCCCAAATGTGAAGAACCACACTTTATTTTTGGGGCTCAAATGGGTATCTTCAACATGATCCCATGGCTAAGGTAAACATGTGCTATCTGCCATCATGGGGGATCAATGGACGTGCTTTGGGGGTGAAAACCCTTCCTCTCCCCTACTTGAGGAGGGAGGAAGAGGTTGCACCCCCAAAACAGGGACATAGATATCCTGTGACGGCAGATAGCACATGTTGAGTCTTCAGTGTGTGCATCTTCACATTTGGGCTTGTGGAAATCCCATAGAAAATTTCGGACGCATAACAAAACACACAAAAAGGGGGGTTCACACTATTCTCCCCAAAATATCTATCATGTTTTTATATTTTTGCTCAATCACAATCATTCTCTTTCTCATAATGTCCATTTCTCTACTGCATTCCATGATTTCCTGAATGATTATTTTGGCGCTGGCACTCGAGAATGGAGGATTTGGACTTCCTGACACACCCCCACGTTCAGTCCCTAAAAAGAAACAAATATTTTAAAACTATGCAGGCCTACATCTGTATTTACCTTGAAGTTGTGGTGACAGACACTGACCTGTTGTGCTGATAAGCTCCACCTCTCCTTCCTCCACCTCCCCTTCCTCCACCTCCGCTTTCTCCCCCTCCGCTTCCTGAACCTGCTGAACTTGGTCTGCTTTGGGATCTTCAGGGAGTTTCTGTGGTGTGGGGTTCCTCGTCTCCTGAGCATGGTGTCCTCCCAGTCTCCTCTCCCCTATGGGAATTGAAAAAATTATGTATCCTTTAGCACACAGACTTTTTAGGCCTGAAAATGGATTCTCAATGTTTTAAAGTGGGGTCCAATTGATATTTGGCCCTGAGTTTCAAGATGAACATATGAGATCTTGCAAACTCAACACAGCAACATGTTATTTTTGAGGACACTCACAAATACACTTGGATAACCACCAAGGTATCCACTGGACCACCTGTGTGTGACACCGTTTAGAAATTTGGTCATGTGGCCCAGAGTATAGTATCTTGATCAAGATCAAAAAAAAGTACACAACTGCTGGAGTGTCATCTCCTTTACCCAGAATACAGTTTATTCTTTCATTCACATTCTAAATTTCCTTACAACACATCATCTAGCCAACAATGTGTAGATAAACATTGTTGAAGTAAAATGAGGCATGCCCACATGTAGTTTACGTGGATATGTGCCAAACATGTTTGGGGGAAGAGCAGCAATTTTTTTTCCCACACATTTAGCAAATAAGTGGACTCTCCACTTAACATAAAAGTTGAGATTTTAAAATGTGAAACCAGTCAAGCCAAGCACATGGTGCAAAACATGGAAGAATACATATTACAATGTGAAAGAACACAGTAAAATAAACTTACTTTTTTCAATGCTTTTTATAAGCTTCCTATACTGCTCCGGGTCCCTGAGCTTCAGGTCTGACCACCTTTTACGGAGTTGTTCCTTGGATCTCCTGATCCCATATTTTTTATAGAGAGTCTTCGCAACTTTGTCCATAATTTGTGACTTCCGGAGATTAGGGGTGTCGTATGGGCCATGCTTGCCGTCGTAATCCTTCCTCCGCAGAATGTCCACCATCTCCGCCATCTCAGAAAAAGACATATTAGTCGCCTTGTATCTTTTTTTACTGGATTGTGACGTTTCCGCCTCCGGGCTTTCCTCGTTGGTAATTTCTACTAAAGAAGCCACCTGTGTCTGCGACATGTCGCCGTCTCACACTGTGCGCCGTTCGTTAAGGGGCGGGGAAATGCTGAAAAAGTCCGTCATGGGCGGGCGACGAGGGCGGAGTTACACGCATGCGCAGGGTATAAAAAGGGGAAAGAAGTTATTAGGGATGCGCGGAGTAAGGACGACCGGAAGTGAACCAACTAAGTGAACTAAGGTAAGAAGGGAACTCGGGCCTGCAGTGGCCTATAATGGTTCATGATTGTAAAGGGCAATATTGTGATAAGTTGAGGAGAATCAATTCTGATCCTTTTCTTTTTTTTACTTTTTTTTTTACTTGCTGATCCAAAAAGATGCCTAAACTACGAGAGCCGGAGGTGATGCTGATTTTTATAGAAAAATATAAGGAACAGCGCAACCTGTGGGAACTGAAACACCCTGCGTACCACAAGAGTGGTGTACGTCGGGCAACTATTACCAAATTAGCAGAGGATATGAAGCCATGGATCCCAGATGCAGACTACACTATGATCAATAATAAAATCAACAACCTGCGTAATTCCTATAAAAAAAAATACAAGGAAGTGCGCCAGTCAAAGAGATCAGGAGCAGCAGCCGACGATGTAGTAAAGCCCAAGCTGTGGTACTACAGACATCTTCAATTTCTGGATGACCAGATCGAGGCCAGGGAATCTATTTCCAGCCTTCCCTCAACCCTTCCTTCCACCCTTCCCTCCAGCGTTCCTTCCACCCTTCCCTCCACCACTTCAGAGGCGGAGGAGGAGCCTCCCGAGCTAGAAGAGCCAGATCTTCACATCTTCAGCCAGGTATAGTATTTTTGATCATAATTATTGTCCACTAAGTAATATTGTGTTGAACTGTTTGGATTAGCCATAAATTATATCACCCCCCCCCCCCCCAGTAATGAGATCAAAATTGTGTGTGATAGATTCCCCAAATAATCAAATTTTTCATTTTATTTTAAAAACAGGATGAGGCAAGCTAGGAGGAAGAGGGTCAGGAGTGTGGCAGGCAGGATGAGGCAGGGCCAAGTGGGACTCAGCAGGTCCCCAGGCCTAGTGGCAGCACTGTCTCCCAAGTGGCTCCCCTCCACGTCAGACCGCCAAAACAACGGCGGATGACACAAGTGGAGGAGGAGTCACTAAAGATGATTCAGGAGGCTGCTGCCATTATGAGGGCCCCCCTCAACCCTACGGAGGGCTTTAGCACCTATCTGGCAGATAAGTTGCTCAGAATGGAGGCGGGACAACGGGCCCTTTGTGAGCACCTCATATATATGGCCGTACACATGGGGGCGAGGGGGCTGCTGACTGAGGCCACCCATATCTCGCAGCAGGCCAATCCCTCTCCTCCTTCTCCTCCTCCTCCTGCCACATCACCACCCACAGTGGCCCAGCCTGCAAGGGTGCGTGGACGGGGCCGTGGAGAGAACGCTGCAGAGAGGCATGGAAGGAAGGCTACAGGGAAGAGCAGGAGGTGATTCCCTGGCCTCGAGCTGCTCATCCAGAAATTGAAGGTTGATGGAGTACCACAGCTTGGGATGATGTATGTCTTTGGCTGCTGCTCCTGATTTCATGCTGTTGTTGATTTTATTATTGATCATAGTCAGGTCTGCATTTGGGATCTAATGACTTGATATTCTCTGCTAATTTCTGAATAGTTGCCCTTCGTTTTTTTTTGTTTTTTTTTTCGAAATAAAGGGAAATTTGATTTCAGCCAACATACATGCCTGATGTGTTTTTTTTTTGAAGTAGCAATAAGATTTCATAAATACAATGTGTAATTAATAACAAGGGACACCAACCTCCATGAGTAAAAAATAAAAAAAATATGTTGTTCGGAGAAATTGACACACCAAAAAATGCACAACAAATTTAAAGACAAAAACAAAAAAAAAGGTGTAATTTGTGAGGTCGGCCTTGAAGAATTAAACTAATTATTCCTAAGATCACAAGAAAGAAGAAAGACATACGTTCCTCAGAACTCATGAGAAAGATCTGCTGCCAAAATGACATTTTAAAGACCGTTCTAAAGCAAAAAAACATGCGCTGCATTAAACGAAGCAATAACTTGCAGAATGCCGAATGTGCTCTCTCCATTAGGAACGCTAGTTTTACCAGAACGAGCGCTCCAGTCTCCTAATTCAGTCTGAGCATGCGTGGGTTTTTTAACCGATGGACTTGCCCATAGACGATCGGAAATTACCATCGTTTTTTTATCCATCGGAAAATTTTAAAACAAGTTCTATTTTTTCCAACCGATGGAAAAAAGACCGATGGGTACCATACACGATCGGTTGGTCTGATGAAAACCATCCATCGGACGGTTTTCATCAGTCAAACCGATCGTGTGTACGGGGCTTAAGTTTGCTTTTTATAGTGTCAGGGCAACCGCCGTATATAACCCAATAAAGGTTTAACCCCCTGATCGCCCGACGGGTGATATCAATTAGGTTTTAGCATCAGAGAGGGTCTGCGTTGCCCCAGGCAGCGTCAGGTTAGTGCCAGTAATGCTAACACCCACGCGCAAAGCATACACCTCCCTTAGTGGTATAGCATCTGAACAGATCAATATCTGATCTGATCAGATCTATACTAGCGTCCCCAGCAGTTTAGGGTTCCCAAAAATGCAGTGTTAGCGGGATCAGCCCAGATACCTGCTAGCACCTGCGTTTTGCCCCTCCGTCCAGCCCAGCCCACCCAAGTGCAGTATCGATCGATCACTGTCACTTACAAAACACAACACACATAACTGCAGCGTTCGCAGAGACAGGCCTGATCCCTGCGACTCCAGTGCTGTAGGAGGTGATTTCACCCCCACAGTTAAAAAAAAGAGCATATATGCCGAAGCATGGGGGCGGAGGAGCGATTTGGCTCCTAATTCCACGTACATACGGTCAAAATTCAGACGGAGACTTGCCCGTGGAAAAGTCAGACCGTGTGTACGCGGCATATCTTTTGTGGGAGAATGCCCCCATGCTTCGGCTTTAATAAATGGTGCATGTATGCCCATCATTAGAATTGGGTGGATGAAGGGGGGTATTCTAATGGTGAGCATACCCACCAATCAATCTCTTTTTTTCGTTCAGCCAACAGGCTGCATGAAAAAAAAAGATTACAATTAGGGTTCGTACCAGACTTTTGGATTTTTGGTACCCGGACCCGAACCCGAACAATTTACTGTATGTTCGGGTTCGGGTTCGGTGTTTGGCAATGTAATGGCGCGCTGCAGGGCAGCCAGTCAACATTTGTTTAACTCGTGTGCCCTTAGAAGCCATCACAGCCATGCCTACTAATGGCATGGCTGTGATTGGCCAGTGCAGCATGTGACCCAGCCTCTATATAAGCTAGAGGCACATAGCACAGCACGTCACTCTGCATCAGTTAGTGTAGGGAAAGGTTGCTGCTGCTGCTGATGATTTTTAGGGAGAGAATTAGATAGGAGTCCTTCTGTTTCAGAAATCAAACTCTCTGCTTCAGAAAGCGTAGGGAAAGGTTGCTGTCTGCTGCTTTTTAGGGAGAGAATTAGATAGGAGTCCTCCTGATTCAGAAATCAAATTACTCTGCTTCAGAAAGCGTAGGGAAAGATTGCTGTCTGCTGCTTTTTAGGGAGAGAATTAGATAGGAGTCCTGATTCAGAAATCAAATTACTCAGCGATCTACCTTGATTGTGTTGTGTGGGTGCAGTGCACAATCATTTTACCCTGCCCTGAGCCCAGTGCCAGAGAAAACCTAACTTTTATCCGTCTGTTAGTTAGGTTGGCGTCGGCGGGCATTTTATGCAAGCTCAGTGCACCAGCACTGCATATGTTACTGTGAGATACACCCTTTAGATACTGTTCTCCTATTGTGCTATTCCAAAAAAAAATATTTAGGGCAAATACATTTTTTTTGGTGCGTTTTCTGCATATCTGCTGTACGTATGAGATACACCCTTTAGATACTGTTCTATTGTGCTATTTAAAAAAATAAAATATTTAGGGCAAATACATTTTTTTGGTGCGTTTTCTGCATATCTGCTGTAAGTATGAGATACACCCTTTAGATACTGTTCTATTGTGCTATTCAAAAAAAAAATTATTTAGGGAAAATCATTTTTTTTTGGTGCGTGTTCTGCACATCTGCTGTACGTGTGAGATACACCCTTTAGATACTGTTCTATTGTGCTATTCAAAAAAAAAAATATTTAGGGCAAATACATTTTTTTGGTGCGTTTTCTGCATATCTGCTGTACGTGTGAAATACACCCTTTAGATACTGTTCTATTGTGCTATTCAAAAAAAAACTATTTAGGGCAAATACATTTTTTTTGGTACGTTTTCTGCATATCTGCTGTACGTGTGAGATACACCCTTTACATACTGTTCTATTGTGCTATTCAAATTTTTTTTATTTAGGGCAAATAAAAAAAATTTGGTGCGTTTTCTACATATCTACTGTACGTGTGAGATACACACTATAGATACTGTTCTATTGTGCTATTCAAAAAAATAAAAAATATGAGGAGAACGTCAAAGGGACGTGGCCCCCGGTCGTGGTGCTGCTGGTGGAGCTCCTGTTGCAGGGAGAGGACATGGTCGATCTGTGCCAGCTACACGCCCAAGTGAAACACCTTCCTCAGGTGCGAGTAGGCGACAGAGCCTGCAGCGGTATTTGGTTTAGGCCTAATGCGGCTCTACGAATGTTGAGGCCAGGAGAAGTACAGGTGATAGTAGATTGGGTTGCTGACAGTGCCTCCAGTTCCTTCACATTGTCTCCCACCCAGTCTCCTGCTGAAAGATCAGAGTTGGCACCTGCAGCCGATGTCCATCAGTCTTTCACCTCACCCCCTTGCAAATCAGCCAAGCAGTCTGAGCCCCAAATCATGCAGCAGTCTCTTCTGCTTTTTGATGACTCTGTTAGCAGGATTTCCCAGGGCCATCCACCTAGCCCTGCCCCAGAAGAGGAAGAGATTGAGTGCACCGATGCCCAACCACTTATGTTTCAAGATGAGAACATGGGAGGACCATCGCAGCATGCCTCGGATGATGATGAAACACAGGTGCCAACAGCTGCTGCTTTCGCAATTGTGCAGACCGACAAGGAGGGCAGGGGTGAAGACTGGGTGGAAGATGATGTGGAGGACGATGAGGTCCTCGACCCCACATGGAAACAACATCATGCAGGTTACCTGTGTAGTTCGGAGGAAGAGGTGGTGGTCGCACAGAGCCACCAGCACAGCAGAAGAGGGAGCAGGGTGCAAAAGCGGAGCGTCTGTCCCCTAGACAGTACGCCTGCTACTGCCCAATGCAGCAAGGGACCAAGCACACCAAAGCCAGGTCCAAGGAGTTCCCTAGTATGGCAGTTCTTCAGACAATGTGCTGATGACAAGACACGAGTGGTTTGCGCGCTGTGCAATCAGAGCCTGAAGCGAGGCATAAACGTTCTCAACCTGAGCACAACCTGCATGACCAGGCATCTAAGTGCAAAGCACGAGCTGCAGTGGAGTAGACACCTCAAAAACCAAGAAAGGTCTCTGGCTCCTCCTGCTTCCTCTTCTGCTGCAGTCTCGGCCTCTTCATCCACCTCTGTAGTGACAGTGGCACCTGCCACCCGGCAAACAGAGGATCTGCCAGCAACACTACCACCTGGGTCACCAACCATCTCCACAATGTCCCATGGAAGCGTTCAGCTCTCTATCTCCCAAACACTGGAGCGGAAGAGGAAGTACCCCCCTACCCACCCGCGATCCCTGGCCCTGAATGCCAGCATTTCAAAATTCCTGGCCTTTGAAATGCTGTCATTCCGTCTGGTGGAGACGCAGAGTTTTAAAAGCCTGATGGCATTGGCTGTCCCACAGTATGTCGTGCCCAGCCGCCACTACTTTTCCAGGTGAGCCATCCCTTCCCTGCACAACCAAGTGGGGGACAAAATCAGGTGTGCACTGCGCAACGCCATCTGTGGCAAGGTCCACCTAACTACGGATACGTGGACCAGTAAGCATGGTCAGGGACATTATATCTCCCTAACAGCACACTGGGTAAATGCAGTGGCGGCTGGGCCTGAGGCGGATAGCAGTTTGGCACCGAGGATTGCAGGGCGCTTCAGTTTGCCTCCTGTTGCTAACTCCTCCTACTCCACTTCCTCATCCTCTACCGCCTCCTCATCCGGCCAGCGTAATACCTTCACCACCAACTTCAGCACAGCCAGGGGTAAACGACAGCAGGCAGTTTTAAAACTTTCTTGTTTGGGGGAAAAACCCCACACCGCGCAGGAGTTGTGGAGGGACATGGAACAACAGACCGATGAGTGGTTGGTGGCAGTGAGCCTCAAGCCCGGCCTGGTGGTGTGCGATAATGGGCGAAATCTCGTAGCAGCTCTGGGCCTAGCTGGTTTGACGCACATCCCTTGCCTGTCGCATGTGCTGAATTTGGAACGTCAGGTGCATTCTCACCTGACAGCGGGGGCACAGTGGAAGCACAAGGCAAAGGCAGAGGAGGAGGAAGAGGTCGTCAATGCAGCTGGGGCACCACCAGCACCTCAGAAGGCAGGGTTAGCATGGCCGAAATGTGGAAAAGCTTTGTCAGCACGCCACAGCAACCAGCACCACCAGCTGATATGAAACGTCTTAGCAGGAGGCAGCATTTCACCAACATGGTGGAGCAGTATGTGTGCACACGCCTACACGTACTGAATGACAGGTCTGCCCGCTTCAACTTCTGGGTCTCCAAATTGGGCACATGGCCTGAACTTGCCCTTTATGCCTTGGAGGTGCTGGCCTGCCCTGCAGCCAGTGTATTATCTGAACGTGTATTTAGCACAGCAGGGGGCATTATCACAGACAAGCACAGCCGCCTGTCCAGAGCCAATGTGGACAAGCTCACGTTCATTAAAATTAACCAGGCATGCATCCCACAGGACTTGTCCGTACCTTGTGCAGAATAGACATGTATACCTGCCTTGAAAAGAAAAAACAAATGCGCCTACTAAGTGCAGTATGTTAGAAATTTATTCGAGAATAATTAAAATAACAGCCAAATGGCTACTCACAGGATGGAAGTGGAGTAAAAGCATAAATAGATATCCTTCTAAGTTGTCTGCGGAGGGCATGAGTCACTCCGTGTGTCTGTAGTCTCCCGGTGGTGGAATGCTGCCAAGATGAAGAGGTAGTGCACTGCGGTGTTGCTGCAGGGATGGGGAGATGGCAGCATTCCACCACCGGGAGACTACAGACACACGGAGTGACTCATGCCCTCCGCAGACAACTTAGAAGGATATCTATTTATGCTTTTACTCCACTTCCATCCTGTGAGTAGCCATTTGGCTGTTATTTTAATTATTCTCGAATAAATTTCTAACATACTGCACTTAGTAGGCGCATTTGTTTTTTCTTTTCTTTGCCATATATAGAGTCTGCTTCGCTCTACAATTGCTGCCAACGGTGCATATGTTCATATGACTTGCTTTCAATATTACATGGACTTCCAAAGAGAAAGACTTTTATACTTTAAATCCTATTGATTTTCATCTGATTTATTTTTATCAGTTAGGTTGTTGTTCCTTCTTTTTGCGCCGTTATCTGTATTATAATTTATGTATACCTGCCTTACCCAGCCATTGTTGTTTTTTTTTATGTTTCTCCCTCTTTTGGGGTGTACCCTAATTAAAAAAATAAATAAATTAAAACAAAAACCAGTGTTGGCTACCTCGTCCTCCTCCACCGCCGCTTCCACCTACACCGCCACATCCACCGCCACCTAGGGTTGCCACCTTTTCTTCAAGTCAATCCCGAACCCTTTAACGACGCACGGCAATTTCTTTTTTATAGAATGAACTATACATATATTTTGCTATTGAATAACATTTCTAATCATATGAAGTTAATAACAAGAGTCCCCGTTTACATCAGAGTCCACAGAGTTCCACTTTTACATCTGAATCCACAGAGTTCCCTTTTTACATCTGAACTCACAGAGTTCCCTTTCACTGTAAGGGGCAGACTCTGATGTAAGGGAGAACTCTGGGGCCTCTGACATAAGGGATGCTCTGGGAACCCTGATTTAAGTGGGAACACTGAGAACTCTGATGTACGGAGAGGACTCTGATGTAAGGGGGAACACTGTGGCCTCTGGTGTAAAGGGGAAATCTGATGTAGGGGTGCTCTGAGAAGAATGATTTACCTTGAGTGGTGTAATGCTAGTGTGCATGCTGCATTAAACAACCCCTTATACTTATTACTAAACTTACTTATCTAAGTAACCACAAGACATCTTCTGGATTAATTGGCCAACAAAGGCCCCTTTATTATTCCAAAAGATAACGTATAAAATAACTTTATAAAAATAACCTTTTTTAATAAATATATATATTTTTCCATAAATATATATATATTTCCCACAAACATTTTTCAACATATTTTTAACTTGCTGCCCCTGGGTTCCTGAAAGAAGGGACCAAACTGCTATCTCATTGGCTGTCCACGATCTCCACCGGATCCTGGCCTCCAGCCACGATCCCATTGGCTCAAGAGACAATGACTCGCTCCTTCTTCCGCCAATCAGCCCGATGATCAATAGCCCATAACCAGATGAGGGAGGTGCCCATCCCGAGACAGGCCCCCACCCCTACCACCATATCTGATATACACATACGAATATATATACCATCACCATCCGACCTTCAGGAACCGGAGACCACTGCCATCAGCTCCTGAAATGAAAAACACATAAAACACACACACCCATACCAGACAGCAGTCTAAAGGGAGGGAGGGAGGGAAAATGTGCACTGTGTGGCCCTGGCCTGCGTACCGCGGCAGAATGCCAGGCACCGACCCCCCTGCAATATATAGGCTCCCAGTATGGTGACCAAAACCCCATCCCCTGTGCAGGGCTAATACTGCACCCGGCCCTACATCACTTCCTGTGCACCATTCCACAGCGTACCCCCAGTCATGTGTCCCTGCGCTGAGGTTCCCTTTTAGCTCCGGGACTTTCTTGACTGGTGTAATGCTAGTGTGCATGCTGCATTAAACAACCCCTTATACTTATTACTAAACTTACTTATCTAAGTAACCACAAAACATCTTCTGGATTAATTGGCCAACAAAGGCCCCTTTATTATTCCAAAAGATAACATATAAAATAACTTTATAAAAATAACCTTTTTTAACAAATATATATATATTTTTCCATAAATATATATATATTTACCACAAAAAAATTTCAAAATATTTTTAACTTGCTGCGCCTGGGTTCCTGAAAGAAGGTACCAAACTGCTATCTCATCGGCTGTCCACGATCTCCACCGTATCCTGGCCTCCAGCCGCGATCCCATCGGCTCAAGAGACAATGACTCGCTCCTTTTTCCGCCAATCAGCCCGATGATCAATAGCCCATAACCAGATAAGGGAGGTGCCCATCCCGAGACAGGCCCCCACCCCTACCACCATAACTGATATACACATACGAATATATATAACCCATCACCATCCGACCTTCAGGAACCCGAGACCACTGCCACAGACGCCCACCGTGACCCCTTATGCGCGGGCGGCCAGCCACAGCCATAAGGCACGTTGTAGCCCTTCCTGGAGCCCCAGGACCCACATGTCAATGCCCACCACGGACAAGTGAACTCCATTCCCCCGTAAAAAGAGGCCATACTCCCCCTCCAGTTCGCAATGGCGAACAACCAACCCCCCATTCCGGGAAACAAACTTAGCCACCGCCTTGTTTACCTTCACCCTCGCCTTATTGATCTTATCGACCGACCGGGCCCCCCGCCAAGACAACCTCCCCACAATGTCTGACCAAACTACTATAGTATTTGGAAAGGCAGTCCGAAGCCGGAGGAAATCCCACTTAACATCCCTGATGAGGTCCCGGGAAGCCCTGAGACAAAGGTCGTTGCCCCCAACATGCAGCAGAAGCACGTCCGGCGGTCTGTCCAACCCGGCATAATGATGGATCTCCGGCAAGACCCTAGACCAGAGCATGCCTGGGATCCTGATCCAGCGCACCGTAGCCTCCCCCCGATGAAAGCCCATTTGCCTGCCTTCTGGCCTGACCAATGCCTGTTTTGCCCCCCAGTGTACGTAGGAATGGCCCAGGATCCACATCAAACACACCGGGCCTAGAAGAAAAGAACACAAAAGACATAGATACAGACACAAGGCACCACACATACGTCCCAACGCACACCCACAGAAGAACCCCACAACACACAACCAGGAGGAGTAACAGAGAGGGTAGAATCCCCCCCCGACCCTACAGCAGGTGAGGGCGAACGTAGAGCCTGAACCGCTGTGACTCCCAGCAACCAATCCGCTGCAGGATCTCATCGCTCAGCCCCCAACGGGAAGCTTCGGTCGCCGCCCCAATTCTGAAAGAATGGGAGGAATAATCAGCAGCATTGGACCCCCCGGCCCCCAGGCAACATTTGAACACCGCACCAAACTGATACCTGGACAGGGGCTTTCCAGTTTTGTAAACCAGCAGAGGACCCGCTTCAGGAGGGCGCAACACCAACCACTCCCGGAGCACCTGCACCGGGCATAAACCCAGCCCGGGCACCCTACCCAGCACCACATTAGTCCCTTTTCCCAACTGGTCGGTTTTCGACTTCCGAATAACCAACGTGACAGAGTCCCCATGTCCCTTCACATCCGCAACATCCAAACCCCCCGCCACTGACTTTGAAGGGCTAACCAATTCACCCACCCTCAATGCCCCAAAAAACGCTACCACAAAAGCCGTGCGAAACAACTGAACCTCGAACATAGAAACGCACACCCGGGGCAACACCCCCACTAGCACTTCCAACATTGCCAAGGACACCGGCCACCTGAAATCAGGCATCACGCGCCCCTTACGATAACCCCGCAAAGCCTTGTGCACCACAAAAGCCTTTGTGACATCCTCCACCCCCCCCAAGCGGAACAAGAACGCTAAACCCGCCATTTTGACGTTCAAAGATGCCACTGACACCCCTTGCTCACAATTACGCCCCAGAAAATACAACAACACATGGAGCCTCTCCTCTGCCGAGGTACCGACCCCAAGAACACTCACCAGTTCGTACCACTCCCGCCACACACGCTCATACGACCGCCACGTAGATTCGGCAACAGACCTCCGAACCAATGCCATCACTGTTCCAACATGAGATCCCACAATCCACCCGGGCACGGAACACCGCACTGCTCCGCCTCCAGAGCCAGCAGCCGAAATCTGTCCCACTGTAAACGAGAGAGCGCATCAGCCACCTCGTTGACCACCCCAGGGATATGCACAGCACACACCACAATGTTCAATTCTAAACACCTAAGCACTAAATAGTGCAACAAACGCACCACTGGCAGTGGCGATGCCGTCAAAGAGTTGATAGCCTGCACCACCCCCATGTTATCACAATGAAAACGAACCCTCCGGTTCTGCAACTCTCCCCCCCACAGCTCTACTGCCAACACTATAGGGAACAACTCCAGCAGCATCAAATTCCTGATCAACACCAACTCCGCCAATGCCTCCAGCCACCTGTCAGCACACCACCTCCCCTGGAAATAAGCCCCAAAACCCATCGACTCTGCCGCGTCAGTAAAGAGCTCCAATTCCTTCGCCTGTACCACCGGTGCCATCCAAAATGACCGCCCATTATATTTCTCCAAAAACGTATCCCACACCCGCAAATCGTCCCTGTGTTCCCGGCCCAAGCGAATTAAATGATGCGGGGCCCTCACCCCAGCAGTGGCAGCCGCCAAACGCCTGCAGAACACCCTACCCATAGGCATAATCCTGCAAGCAAAGTTGAGCTTACCCAACACCGATTGCAACTCCTTCAACTGCGCCTTCGAACTACGAGCTACAGATGCCACCGACTCCCGGAAATCAGCCAACTTGTCCTCCGGAAGCCTGGATTCCATCCTAACCGTATCAATAACTATGCCCAAAAATGTAGCACCGTAACAGGCCCCTCAGTCTTGTCCTGCGCAAGTGGAACGCCAAAAACCTTGAAAATATGCTGAATGGTGGACAACAAAATAAGACAGGTCCGGTCATCCGACGGACCTATCACCAGGAAATCATCCAAATATTGCAAAATCGAGCCCAGGCCCGACAAATCCTTGACCACCCATTCCAAAAAAGAACTGAACAATTTGAAACAAGAACAGGAAATTGCGCAACCCATAGGCAAACATCTGTCCACAAAATAAGCCCCCTCCCAGCAACATCCCAACAGTGTGACACTATCCGGGTGTACTGGCAGCAGGCGAAACGCCGACTCAATGTCAGTTTTTGCCATGAGCGCACCCCTCCCAAACCGCTGCACCCAGCGCACAGCCTCGTCAAAGGACACATACGACACTGTGCACAGGGTAGGATCGATCGCATCATTCACCGAACCACCCTCCGGGTGAGACAAGTGATGAATGAGCCTAAACTGATTCGGTTCCCGCTTGGGCACCACCCCCAACGGTGAAACCACCAGGTCCCCCATCGGCAGATCCGAAAACGGACCTGCCATCCTACCCAAACTCACTTCCTTCTGTAATTTACCAGAAACCACCTCCGGATGCTCATATGCTGAACGTAGGTTGGCCGCAAAAGG
The DNA here is from genome assembly GCA_029206835.1 of Rana muscosa. Lineage (NCBI taxonomy): Eukaryota > Metazoa > Chordata > Amphibia > Anura > Ranidae > Rana > Rana muscosa. The sequence goes on from CM055122.1 coordinate 1,217,272,794, forward strand.
GGGGACCGTAGTCAATTCACTAGGAATCATGAACCCCTCCTTAAAGCCCAACCTCAGTGCCCATGCCGCCCCCCCGATTCGGATACCTACTTAGATAGGGCGCCATTTTTTCCACTCTCACCGGCGTCCTCCCTTTTTCCAGCGTCGGCCTGCTTCTTCCCTTTTTTGAAACACTTGGACAAAGGATGGGCCCCCCCACAGCCGGAACACTGGTGTCGGAAACAGCAGGAGCCCCCGAACCCACACGCGCCCTCGTTGAATTGTCAGCAGAACCCCTTTCGCTTTCCGGCCAATGACGAGGAGGCTCGGGCACCCTCGCCCCCCCCCTGAAAGGGCTGCGTACCTGCATTGGCCTGTGTCATGAGCCTCATCCACAAACCAAAATCCTTCTGATCCCATTGCAAGGATGGTCTCATCGCCTACCGCTGCCTGAACTGCTCATCATAGCGCAGCCACCCCTCCATACACCCTCTGAGCCTCGCTAATGGAGTCAATATAGCAGAACAACCCCAAACAATTCTCAGGGGCCCTCTCCCCAATGACGCTAGTCAATATGTAGAATGCCTGCGCCCAATTGGCAAACGTCCGAGGGATGAGGCGATACCGCCACTTCTCCTCCTCTTCCTTTTTGGTCTCATGCGGCTTAACTTTATCCAAATTAAACTTCTCAAGCGGCAGTAACGAGAAGATCTCCACATACTCACCCTTCCAAATCCATTCCCTCACCTCAGGCTTCAAATGGGAACCCAGTGGCCCCTCATAGCAGAGGTTGACCTCACACCTAGCTGCATCAGCCAAACGAACCCCGTCCGCCGTCAACCCTGCCGCGGGACTCCCTGTACTCACCTGGGAGGTGCCAACCTCCACCGTGGGAATGACACTCGCCCCCGCACTCCCCTGCGGAGCCTGCACCGGGGGAGAAATGAACCCAGAAGTACTCATACTCATCTGAGAAGCAGCAGCCACCTGAGGAACCATGCCCACCCCTGTACCCCCTCTCCCTCAGAACGCTGGTCCCCCTGATCGACAGGGGACGCTGTAGCCACCGACCGGGCCGGGGGTCCTCCGGCCGCGACATCACCCGGGGCCCGACCATCTTCCCCCCTCTCGATCGCCATCTGCCCACACGGGGCACGCTGCTTGCCTGCAGATACCGCACTGGAGCCGACGCCATCACCCCCGACAGAACATCCGCTTCTCCCCGGGTCGACCACGGCCGCCCTGGAGGAGGGGCCCGTGGCTGCTCTGGCTGATCTCCCATGCCGGGTGTCCCCCTGCCGGGCGGAAGGCCCAGCACGCACCACCGCCTGGTCCCTGTCCACCACTGCAGGCCTCCTGGGAGGGGAAGGAGACATCACCCTCCCGGCCGGGTCCCGCCTAGGATGGGGATTCCTCCTGGTGCCCCCAGCTGCCCCGGACGCAGGTCGCTTGCCACTGGGACCCGGAGGGTCCGGAACCGGGCTCCCTGTTCGGCGGCACACCCTGGATGCGACCTCCGGACTGTATCACACCGGAGGCCGCGATCTCCGCGCACGCTGGGGCGAAGGGGGGGGGGGGCCGGGGGTCAGCAGACCTACCTTCCCTCGTTCCCGGCAGCATCTCAGCAAGCTGCTCTGAGAACCATTGTGGCCCATGCTCAAGGGCTTCGGAGCGCAAACGCTCAAGCAGGCCGTCCAGAATCTCCATAGCAGGGGGGGAAATCACACAGAAAATGTGCACTGTGTGTCCCTGCCCTGCTTACCGCGCCAGAATGCCAGGCACCACCCCCCTGCAATATATAGGCTCCCAGCATGGTGACCAAAACCCCACCCCCTGTGCAGGGCTAATACTGCACCCGGCCTTACATCACTTCCTGTGCACCATTCCACAGCGTACCCCCAGTCATGTGTCCCTGCGCTGAGGTTCCCTTTTAGCTCCGGGACTTTCTTTGTGTACTCACTCAGAGGCAGGAGAGAGAAGGGGGGAGACTTTAGTCACAGAGAGGGATGGATGGTGAGCTCACTCACCCCTTGGCAGTCAGTACCTCTCATCCAGATGTATCTGAGGCTGTTGGACAACAAATTTCCAGCCCCAACTTTATTTTTCTAAGGCACAGGGATTGGAGTGTGACACAGAGGGGAAGGGGTGGGGGGAAGAGGTGCAAATCGAGCCCTCTCTCCTCTCCCGTATGTGTGTGTGTTTGGGGAGGGGGGTTTGTTAGTGCTGGCTTTGGGCAGTGTGAAAGAGAGTGTAAGAGCCACCCTCAGCTTAGACAACTGCAGCCAGAAACCCTGCTGGGAAGCTATAGTCCAGTCTAAATAATGTGTCCGGTTCCAGGCAGTCTGAAACCCGGACGCATGATTCCAAACCCGAACTGTCCGGGTGAATCCTGGACAGGTGGCAACCCTACCACCACCTCAACCTCCTACTCCATGTAGAGTTGCCACCTCATCCCTTTAAAACCAAACACATATGAATTCCACAGGTTCTGTGGCTGATTAAGGTGGTAATTAAACTCACTTGGTGCCTTATCTGCATTTAATTAGCCTCAGAACCTGTGTATTTCATATGTGTTTGGGTTTAAAGGGATGAGGTGGCAACCCTAACTCCATATGGACTTCGTCCTCCTAGGTCAAGATTTTTTTTTTTTTTTCATGTATTTTATGTTATTCTAAGTTATTTCCCTATCCACATTTGTTTGCAGAGCACTTGCCATACTCTTAACTAGGGATGAGCTTCGTGTTCAAGTCAAACATACGTTCGACTCGAACATCGGCTGTTCGATCGTTCGACGAAGATCGAACGATTTGGGCCGTTCGCGCCAAATTCGAGTGACGCGAATGGCCCACAATGCACTACGCCATCGCAGTGTCATCCAGGCGCTGTGATTGGCCAAGCATGCACTGTGACCCCGCATGCTTGGCCAATCACAGCGCCGGCAGCGAGGAGAGCAATGATTGGCCACAGGCAGAATGCCTGTGGCCAATTATTGCTGAGGGGGTTTAGTACACGCCCCACACTATAAAAGGCCGCTAGCGCGGCGGCCTTGTGTAGTGTGTTCCGGAGCAGGGAAAGAGAAGCATAGGCAGGGACAGTGTCATTTTTTTTCCTTTACTAATCCTGGATTCCTTGTGTTTAGGGACAAATAAGGATAGGTAGGGAGAGTGTCAGTGACAGTGTGTTATTCTGTGCTAAACCTTGTTTGTAGGGACAGAGAGGTACAGTGAGGGAAAGTGTCAGTGTGCTATTCTGTGCTAATCCTTGTTTGTAGGGACAGAGAGGTACAGTGAGGGAAAGTGTCAGTGTGCTATTCTGTTCTAAACCAATTTTGCTGTTCCATATTTCAAATCCTTGAGTTTAAGGACAGAGAAGGACACTCGTGGAAATTATCAGTGTGCTATTCTGTGCTAAATCTTGTTTGTAGGGAGGGACAGAGTAGGACAGTGAGGGAAAGTGTCAGTGTGCTATTCTGTTCTAAACCAATTTTGCTGTTCCATATTTCAAATCCTTGAGTTTAGGGACAGAGAAGGACACTCGTGGAAATTATCAGTGTGCTATTCTGTGCTAAATCTTGTTTGTAGGGAGGGACAGAGTAGGACAGTGAGGGAAAGTGTCAGTGTGCTATTCTGTTCTAAACCAATTTTGCTGTTCCATATTTCAAATCCTTGAGTTTAGGGACAGAGAAGGACACTCGTGGAAATTATCAGTGTGCTATTCTGTGCTAAATCTTGTTTGTAGGGAGGGACAGAGAAGGACAGTGAGGGAAAGTTTCAGTGTGCTATTCTGTTCTAAACCAATTTTGCTGTTCCATATTTTCAATCCTTGAGTTTAGGGACAGAGAAGGACAGTCGTGGAAATTATCAGTGTGCTATTCTGTGCTAAATCTTGTTTGTAGGGAGGGACAGAGTAGGACAGTGAGGGAAAGTGTCAGTGTGCTATTCTGTTCTAAACCAATTTTGCTGTTCCATATTTCAAATCCTTGAGTTTAGGGACAGAGAAGGACACTCGTGGAAATTATCAGTGTGCTATTCTGTGCTAAATCTTGTTTGTAGGGAGGGACAGAGTAGGACAGTGAGGGAAAGTTTCAGTGTGCTATTCTGTTCTAAACCAATTTTGCTGTTCCATATTTTCAATCCTTGAGTTTAGGGACAGAGAAGGACACTCGTGGAAATTATCAGTGTGCTATTCTGTGCTAAATCTTGTTTGTAGGGAGGGACAGAGTAGGACAGTGAGGGAAAGTGTCAGTGTGCTATTCTGTTCTAAACCAATTTTGCTGTTCCATATTTCAAATCCTTGAGTTTAGGGACAGAGAAGGACACTCGTGGAAATTATCAGTGTGCTATTCTGTGCTAAATCTTGTTTGTAGGGAGGGACAGAGTAGGACAGTGAGGGAAAGTGTCAGTGTGCTATTCTGTTCTAAACCAATTTTGCTGTTCCATATTTCAAATCCTTGAGTTTAGGGACAGAGAAGGACACTCGTGGAAATTATCAGTGTGCTATTCTGTGCTAAATCTTGTTTGTAGGGAGGGACAGAGTAGGACAGTGAGGGAAAGTTTCAGTGTGCTATTCTGTTCTAAACCAATTTTGCTGTTCCATATTTTCAATCCTTGAGTTTAGGGACAGAGAAGGACACTCGTGGAAATTATCAGTGTGCTATTCTGTGCTAAATCTTGTTTGTAGGGAGGGACAGAGTAGGACAGTGAGGGAAAGTGTCAGTGTGCTATTCTGTTCTAAACCAATTTTGCTGTTCCATATTTCAAATCCTTGAGTTTAGGGACAGAGAAGGACACTCGTGGAAATTATCAGTGTGCTATTCTGTGCTAAATCTTGTTTGTAGGGAGGGACAGAGTAGGACAGTGAGGGAAAGTGTCAGTGTGCTATTCTGTTCTAAACCAATTTTGCTGTTCCATATTTCAAATCCTTGAGTTTAGGGACAGAGAAGGACACTCGTGGAAATTATCAGTGTGCTATTCTGTGCTAAATCTTGTTTGTAGGGAGGGACAGAGTAGGACAGTGAGGGAAAGTTTCAGTGTGCTATTCTGTTCTAAACCAATTTTGCTGTTCCATATTTTCAATCCTTGAGTTTAGGGACAGAGAAGGACACTCGTGGAAATTATCAGTGTGCTATTCTGTGCTAAATCTTGTTTGTAGGGAGGGACAGAGTAGGACAGTGAGGGAAAGTGTCAGTGTGCTATTCTGTTATAAACCAATTTTGCTGTTCCATATTTCAAATCCTTGAGTTTAGGGACAGAGAAGGACACTCGTGGAAATTATCAGTGTGCTATTCTGTGCTAAATCTTGTTTGTAGGGAGGGACAGAGTAGGACAGTGAGGGAAAGTGTCAGTGTGCTATCCTGTTCTAAACCAATTTTGCTGTTCCATATTTCAAATCCTTGAGTTTAGGGACAGAGAAGGACACTCGTGGAAATTATCAGTGTGCTATTCTGTGCTAAATCTTGTTTGTAGGGAGGGACAGAGTAGGACAGTGAGGGAAAGTGTCAGTGTGCTATTCTGTTCTAAACCAATTTTGCTGTTCCATATTTCAAATCCTTGAGTTTAGGGACAGAGAAGGACACTCGTGGAAATTATCAGTGTGCTATTCTGTGCTAAATCTTGTTTGTAGGGAGGGACAGAGTAGGACAGTGAGGGAAAGTTTCAGTGTGCTATTCTGTTCTAAACCAATTTTGCTGTTCCATATTTTCAATCCTTGAGTTTAGGGACAGAGAAGGACACTCATGGAAATTATCAGTGTGCTATTCTGTGCTAAATCTTGTTTGTAGGGAGGGACAGAGTAGGACAGTGAGGGAAAGTGTCAGTGTGCTATTCTGTTCTAAACCAATTTTGCTGTTCCATATTTCAAATCCTTGAGTTTAGGGACAGAGAAGGACACTCGTGGAAATTATCAGTGTGCTATTCTGTGCTAAATCTTGTTTGTAGGGAGGGACAGAGTAGGACAGTGAGGGAAAGTGTCAGTGTGCTATTCTGTTCTAAACCAATTTTGCTGTTCCATATTTCAAATCCTTGAGTTTAGGGACAGAGAAGGACAGTCGTGGAAATTATCAGTGTGCTATTCTGTGATAAATCTTGTTTGTAGGGAGGGACAGAGTAGGACAGTGAGGGAAAGTTTCAGTGTGCTATTCTGTTCTAAACCAATTTTGCTGTTCCATATTTTCAATCCTTGAGTTTAGGGACAGAGAAGGACACTCGTGGAAATTATCAGTGTGCTATTCTGTGCTAAATCTTGTTTGTAGGGAGGGACAGAGTAGGACAGTGAGGGAAAGTGTCAGTGTGCTATTCTGTTCTAAACCAATTTTGCTGTTCCATATTTCAAATCCTTGAGTTTAGGGACAGAGAAGGACACTCGTGGAAATTATCAGTGTGCTATTCTGTGCTAAATCTTGTTTGTAGGGAGGGACAGAGTAGGACAGTGAGGGAAAGTGTCAGTGTGCTATTCTGTTCTAAACCAATTTTGCTGAACCATATTTTCAATCCTTGAGTTTAGGGACAGAGAGGTACAGTGAGTGAAACTGACAGTGTGCTATTCTGTTCTAAACCAATTTTGCTGTTCCATATTTTCAATCCTTGAGTTTAGGGACAGAGAAGGACACTCGTGGAAATTATCAGTGTGCTATTCTGTGCTAAATCTTGCTTGTAGGGAGGGACAGAGTAGGACAGTGAGGGAAAGTGTCAGTGTGCTATTCTGTTCTAAACCAATTTTGCTGTTCCATATTTTCAATCCTTGAGTTTAGGGACAGAGAAGGACACTCGTGGAAATTATCAGTGTGCTATTCTGTGCTAAATCTTGTTTGTAGGGACAGAGAAGGACAGTGAGGGAAACTGTCAGTGTGCTGTTCTGTGCTAAACCAATCTTGCTGAAGCATATTGCAAATCCTTGTGTTTAGGGACAGAGAAGGATAGGCAGGGGACAGTGTCAGTGTCATTGTTGCTAAGCCTCCTGCACAGTATACACCTGAAGGTAGCCCTTATTGCTCTTTTTCCCATCTCCCTGCAGGCCATCCATTAAAATGTCTGGAAGGCAACCAAGGAGAGGCAGACAGTCAGGAGGCAAAAAAAGAGGGCAAGCAGGCTCTGTGTCTGGGGGCAACAGTGCTGGTCGTGGACGCGGTGCTTTGTCATCAGCACATGGCCATGGGACACACTTGTCCTTCTTTTCGGCAGCTGGACATGTTGAGCCACATCATGCCGAAGACTTGGTAGAGTGGATGACCAAGCCCACCTCATCCTCCTCATCCTCTCTCACCCAGGCTCAGGGTACTGGCAAAGCAGCTGCCAAAGCGTCCTCTTCTCTGGTATCATTATCTTCATTAGTCAATCCTTCCCTAGACCCACCATGTCCTCCTCCTGAGGAGTCCCCCGAACTGTTTGAGCACAGTGTTTGGTACATGCTCCAGGAGGATGCCCAGCGTTTGGAAGGATCTGATGATGATACCCAGCTAGAGGAAGGCAGCAGCGTGAGAGCAGAGAGAGGGGATGCTCAAGAAGGACACCAATCTGTCAGTCATGCTCCAGCAGCTGCAGCATACTGCCAGATTGGCTCCAGTGATGAGGAGGGAGGGGATGATGAGGTCACTGACTCCACGTGGGTGCCTAATAGGAGAGAGGAGGAGGAGGAGGAGGATGAGGAGGAGGCACATCTCCAACGAGGCAGGATGCCCTTGAGTGGCCAGCGTATGGGCAGCACACCGCCGGAATCACACCGCAGAGCTCCGCCTGTGCAGGGCGCTGCCTCTGCCCGTCATTCAAAAAGTTCTTTGGTGTGGGCCTTTTTTGAGGCGAGTGCATCAGATCGCACAGCTGCTGTTTGCAACATATGTCTCAAGCGTATATCGCGTGGCCAAAACATCAGCCGCTTGGGCACCACATGCTTGATCAGACATATGTTGACCTGCCATGCAGCTCGTTGGCAAGCCTACCTTAAAGACCCACACCAAAGAACAAAGCTGACCTCTTCTTGCACCGCATCAGCTGGGATCTCCAACCCCACTATACCTTCACTCCTCTCTGAAAGCTGCTCTGAGAGGAATGAAGGTGTAGACAAGGCACTTGCGGGCACTCTGCTAGCAGTACACCAACGTCCGATTCTAGCAGGCAAATTTCCCTGCCCCAGCTGCTGGACCGTCGAAAGAAGTTCACTCCCAGCCATCCACATGCCCAGCGGTTGAATGCTAGCTTGGCTAAATTGCTAGCGCTTCAACTGCTGCCTTTTCAGTTGGTAGACTCGGCCGCCTTCCGTGAGTTTGTGCAATGTGCGGTTCCTCAGTGGCAGGTTCCCAAACGCCACTTTTTCGCACGGAAGGCGATTCCGGCTCTCTACAGGCATGTGGAAGGCAATGTCTTGGCCTCGCTGGACAGGGCGGTCAGCGGTAAGGTGCATATTACCGCTGACTCATGGTCCAGCAGGCATGGACAGGGACGTTACCTTTCTTTCACGGCCCATTGGGTCACTCTTTTGGCAGCTGGGAAGGATGCAGGACAAGGTGCAGTAGTGTTGAAGGTTGTTCCACCGCCACGCCTCCAAAATGCTACTACTGGTTGTGACACACCTCTCTCCTCCACCCCCTCCTCTTCTTCTTCCTCCATGGCCTCTTCCTGTGGTTTGTCCTCGGAACCAGCGGTGCTCCGTAGGCGTTCAAGGGGCTACGCAAGTATGCAGGCAAAAAGATGCCATGCCGTGCTTGCGCTGGTGTGTTTGGGGGACAGGAGCCACACTGGGGCAGAGGTCCTGTCTGCTCTGCAGGGGCAGGCCGAGAGGTGGTTGACGCCACGCCAGCTTAAGCCAGGAATGGTGGTTTGCGACAATGGCACCAACCTCCTCTCCGCCCTCCGACAGGGACAACTGACCCATGTGCCCTGTATGGCTCACATCCTTAACCTGGTGGTGCAGCGGTTCTTGGGCAGGTACCCGGGCTTACAGGATGTCCTGAGGCAGGCCAGGAAAGTCTGTGTGCATTTCCGCAGATCTTATAATAACAGTGCTCGCCTGGCTGAGCTGCAAAAGGAGTTGAACCTGCCCAAGAACCGCCTTATATGTGACATGCCCACCAGGTGGAACTCAACGTTGGCCATGCTGCAGCGGCTGCACACACAGCAGAGGGCCATCAATGAGTACCTGTGCGACTACGGCACCAGGACAGGGTCAGGGGAGCTCGGGTTTTTTTCACCACGCCAGTGGGGCATGATCAGGGATGCATGCACTGTCCTGGCACCATTTGAGGAGGCCACGAGGATGGTGAGCAGTGACAGTGCATGCATCAGTGACACTGTACCTCTTGTCCACCTGTTGGAGCACACGCTGCGTGGAATAATGGACAGGGCACTTGAGGCAGAACAGAGGCAGGAAGAGGAGGACTTCCTTGCCTCTCAAGGCCCCTTTACCCAGACAGTGTTCCTTCTGTCCCACCCATCGCACAGGAAGAGGAGGAGGAGGATTGTGTCAGCATGGAGGTGGAGGCTGGCACTCAGCATCATCAGCAGCAGTCTTTTAGGGATGATTTACAGTCCCAAGAAACCAGTGGACTTGTACGTGGCTGGGAGGAGGTGGCTGCGGATCATGTCGTCCTTAGTGACCCAGAGGACTCCGGACTGAATGCCTCAGCTAACCTACGCTGCATGGCCTCCCTGATCCTGCAAAGTCTGCGGAAGGATCCTCGTATTCTTCGGATCAAGGAGAGGGACCATTACTGGCTGGCCACTCTCCTTGATCCACGGTACAAAGGTAAGGTTGCTGACCTTATCGTACCGTCGCAGAGGGAGCAGAGGATGAGACAACTCCGGGAGGCCTTGCAGAAAGGTCTGTGCAACGCGTTCCCAGAGACTGGGAGGTTACAAACTTCTGGTCCTGGACAACGAGTTGCTGAGGCTTCGGGCAGTCAAAGAAGGAGCGGTGGGGAAGGTGGCCGTCTGACCGATGCGTTCAGACAATTCTTTAGTCCGCAGCCCCAAAGTATGATCGGTTCCAGCAACCATCGCCAGCGTCTGATATACATGGTGCAGGAATACCTAGGGGCAAGGTCAGACTTGGACACCTTCCCCACCGAAAATCCTCTGGCTTACTGGGTCTTGAGGATGGATCACTGGCCAGAGCTTGCACAGTATGCAATTGAGCTACTGGCCTGTCCTGCATCCAGCGTTCTTTCAGAACGCACATTCAGTGCTGCTGGAGGATTTGTCACGGATCACAGGGTGCGCCTGTCCACCGACTCGGTTGATCGACTGACTTTCATCAAGATGAACCAGTCTTGGATCACCACCAGCTACCACACACCAGATGCTGATATAACAGACTAATTGATTTTAAAATGTCACATCCCTTCAAGACTGATGCTGATGCTGAGTGCCTGTGCTGTTATGTTGACTGGCTATCCTCCTCCTCCTCCTCAATGATACGATTAATGATGATAGCTTGGAAGATCATTTTGGTTTATGGGTGACGCCACCAGTGGCTAAGGCCCAATTTTTCAGCCCCTGTTTAACAGGGGCGTGTAATTAAAATTTTTGATGCAATACTTTGCAACAGGCCTCATTGCTGTGCTCCAAGCACAGTATCTGTGAGGGGTTGCAGTGTTGTGCCACCAGTGCCTAAGGCCCAATTTTTCAGCCCCTGTTCAACAGGGGCATGCAATTATAATTATTGATCTAATAATTCACAGCAGGGCCCATTGCTGCGCCCACCAAGAGTAACTGTCAGGCCTTACAGTGTTGTGGCACCAGCACCACCATCACCACCACCACCACCACCAAAGGCCCAATTTTTCAGCCCCTATTCAACAGGGGCATGCAATTATAATTATTGATCTAATAATTCACAGCAGGGCCCATTGCTGCGCCCACCAAGAGTAACTGTCAGGCCTTACAGTGTTGTGGCACCAGCACCACCATCAAAGGCCCAATTTTTACTACCACTGATCAACAATTATATGTTATTACAATTCCTGATATAATAGTTGACAGCAGGGCGTTCCAGCACCCACCAAGAATAAGGCCCCATGCACACGAGACGCTGTTATTTGCTGTTAAACGTGCAGTCTGAGGCAGTTGGACACTTTTTTCAACTGCTCCTGAACCCATTCAATGTTATCCTATGTGTCCATGCACACAGTCTCGTTTATTGCCGTTTTTAGGCAGTTGCGTTTAACCTAGTTTTTCCAGAAGCAAAAAAATGGGTTCAGACGCAAAAGTTTTCCACGTTTCAGACGCAAAACGCGGCTAAACGCCGCTAAACGCGGCAAAACGCGGTACCGGCGTTTTGCCGCAATTTCGTTTATTAGCGTTTTTAAAGGTGACCTATTTTTTTACATTAGAAATCTCAAAAATGATGGCAAATGATGAAAAACCATCAAAAAAATATGAAAAAAACTGTAATTGCTTGCATTGCACTGTAGACAATCCACAACTTGTGGCAGGTGACGTGGCAAGTGGACAATCCACAACTTGTGGCAGGTGATGTTGCCAGGTGACGTGGCAGGTGGAAATCCACAAATTGTGGCAGGTGACGTGGCCAGGTGACGTGGCAAGTGGGCAATCCATAACTTGTGGCAGGTAACGTGGCCAGGTGACGTGGCCAGGTGACATGGCAGGTGACGTGGCAGGTGGACAATCCACAAATTGTGGCAGGTGACGTGGCAGGTGACGTGGCAAGTGGACAATCCAAAACTTGTGGCAGGTGACGTGGTCAGGTGACGTGGCATGTGACGTGGCCAGGTGACATGGCAGGTGATGTGGCAGGTGACGTGGCAAGTGGATAATCCACAACTTGTGCCAGGTGACGTGGCCAGGTGACGTGGCAGGTGGAAAGCCACAAATTGTGGCAGGTGACGTGGCATGTGACGTGGCCAGGTGACATGGCAGGTGACGTTGCAGGTGACGTGGCAAGTGGACAATCCACAACTTGTGGCAGGTGACGTGGCCAGGTGATGCGGCATGTGACGTGGCCAGGTGACATGGCAGGTGATGTGGCAGGTGACGTGGCAAGTGGACAATCCACAACTTGTGGCCAGGTGACGTGGCAGGTGGAAATCCACAAATTGTGGCAGGTGACGTGGCCAGGTGACGTGGCCAGGTGACGTGGCCAGGTGACGTGGCAAGTGGACAATGCACAACTTGTGGCAGGTGACGTGGCCAGGTGACGTGGCCAGGTGACGTGGCAGGTGACGTGGCAAGTGAACATTCCACAACTTGTGGCAGGTGACGTGGCAGGTGACGTGGCAAGTGGACAATCCAAAACTTGTGGCAGGTGACGTGGTCAGGTGACGTGGCATGTGACGTGGCCAGGTGACATGGCAGGTGATGTGGCAGGTGACGTGGCAAGTGGACAATCCACAACTTGTGCCAGGTGACGTGGCCAGGTGACGTGGCAGGTGGAAAGCCACAAATTGTGGCAGGTGACGTGGCATGTGACGTGGCCAGGTGACATGGCAGGTGACGTTGCAGGTGACGTGGCAAGTGGACAATCCACAACTTGTGGCAGGTGACGTGGCCAGGTGACGTGGCATGTGACGTGGCCAGGTGACATGGCAGGTGATGTGGCAGGTGACGTGGCAAGTGGACAATCCACAACTTGTGGCCAGGTGACGTGGCAGGTGGAAATCCACAAATTGTGGCAGGTGACGTGGCCAGGTGACGTGGCCAGGTGACGTGGCAAGTGGACAATGCACAACTTGTGGCAGGTGACGTGGCCAGGTGACGTGGCCAGGTGACGTGGCAGGTGACGTGGCAAGTGAACATTCCACAACTTGTGGCAGGTGACGTGGCAGGTGACATGGCCAGGTGACGTGGCCAGGTGATGTGGCAAGTGGACAATCCACAACTTGTGGCAGGTGACATGGCCAGGTGACGTGGCAAGTGGACAATTCACAACTTGTGGCAGGTGACGTGGCAGGTGACGTGGCCAGGTGACGTGGCAAGTGGACAATGCACAACTTGTGGCAGGTGACGTGGCCAGGTGACGTGGCCAGGTGACGTGGCAAGTGAACATTCCACAACTTGTGGCAGGTGATGTGGCCAGTGGACAATCCACAACTTGTGGCCAGGTGATGTGGCAGGTGACCTGGCAAGTGGACAATTCACAACTTGTGGCAGGTGACGTGGCCAGGTGACGTATCAGGTGACGTGGCAAGTGGACAATCCACAGCTTGTGGCAGATGATGTGGCAAGTGATACGCTAAATACAAGTACACTGCTGCTCTCTCAGCTGCTGGTCTCCCAAAATGGCTGAAATGGTTAAATAATAATGTTTTTTGAGCTTAGGGAGGGTCTTATGATGTTTCTTAACTAAACGCCTATAGACGCAAACGCGGTAAAACGCGGTAAAACGCCGCTAAAATCGCGGCAAAACGGGCGTTTTTAAACGCCGGTTTTAGCCTTTAAAAACGTGTGTTCAGCAGAGTTTGCACCGGCGTCTCGTGTGCATGGGGCCTAACTGTGAGTGCTTTCAGTGTTGTGCCAACACCAACACCTAAGGGGCCAATTTCTGCAGAGTATATATGGCAGGTCCCTACTTTCAAACATCCAACTTACAAACTACTACTACTTGCAAACGGAAGAAGACAACAGGAAGTGAGAGGAAATCTACCCCTTGGAAGGAAAATTCTCTCCTGTAAGAATTAATATGGGAGAAAGGTGTCTCCTCTCTACTGATGCTTTATCACCAATCCTTGTTTCAATAAAAACACCACATTTCAAAAACAGTTGTCATTGGGACGCAAAGTGAGGTGAAAGGTTCTGAACAGGGGCACAGACAGCAAAAAAAATGTGACAGGGGTGATAACCGTTCCCTATGTTTTACAAAAAGCTAAAAAAAAGGAATTTGGCATGGAGCTACACTTAAACAATGCAGCTGTTCAAAATTACAAACAGATTCTACATAAGAACAAACCTACAGTCCCTGTCTTGTATGCACCGCCTGTATACGGCTGTTCAGAGTATATAGGTCCTTTTTTATTTTGTGTGTGGGGTTCCCCTTAATATCCATACAAGACCCAAAGGGGCTGGTAATGGGCTGGGGTAGGGGGGGGGGGGTTGATGGGGTAGCTATGCCATTTTTCCTAAAGATTTTCATCCATATTACCGGGACCAGACATTGCATTAAAGCCGCAAGCAGTTTTAAATGGCTTTTTTTCCTTTAGAAATGTTATTTTGTGCAGGGACAGTTCTAAACACGGGAAACACGTGGCACTTCACAGGCATACTTTAGACACCCCCCAGGTACAATATTTAAAGGAATATTTGACTTTTTTTTTTCACTTTATGCATCATTAAAATGACTGCTCCCGGAAAACGTCCGTTTTTAAAACTTCTTTTTGCATTGATACATGTCCCCTGGTGCAGAACCCGGGTTCCCAAAGTCTGTTTCGGACAATAACATGGATAATAGTCGTTATAATTAGCACTTTAGAATCCGAACGTTCGCATCCATTGTATTTAATAGGGTTCTAATGTTCGTGCGAACTTTCGGTCCGTTCGCGGGTTCTGGTGCGAACCGAACCCGGGGGTGTTCGGCTCATCACTACTCTTAACAACGTTTTGCTGCCATTTGCAGCCCTCTAGCCCTTTCCATTACCTTTTTAGAGTCAATTTAGTCCTCAAAAGTTCGGGTCCCCATTGACTTCAATGGGGTTCGGGTTCGGGGTCAAGTTCGGGTCCCGAACTCGAACTTTTTTGCGAAGTTCGGCCGAACCCGTCGAACTCGAACATCCAGGTGTCCGCTCAACTCTAATTACAATACATGTCCAACAAGGACCAGCAACGTACTAGTATGTTGCTGGACTTTGAATGGTTATACCAGATTGATGCCTGCGGGTTTAGGTATCATCTTGGTATCATTCTTTTCAGCCAGCAGCCGGCTTTCATTTAAAAGCAATCCTAGTGGCTAATTAGCCTCTGGACTGCTTTTACAAGCAGTGGGAGGGAATGACCCCCCCCCCCCCATATAAAAGGCGCCATTGGGAAATTGGGAAAGCATTTTATCACACCGATCTTGGTGTGGTCAGATGCTTTGAGGGCAGAGGAAAGATCTAGGGTCTAATAGACCCCAGTTTTTTTTTTTAAAAAGAGTACCTGTCACTCCCTTTTGCTATCATAGGGGATATTTACATTCCCTGTGATAATAATAAAAATGATAAAAAATAAATAAAATGGAAGGAACAGTTTAAAAATAAAATAAAAAAGCAAAATAAATAATAAAAAAAAAAAAAAAGCACCCCTGTCCCGACCTGCTCTTGCGCAAAGGCGAACGCAAGCGTCGGTCTGGTGTCATATGTAAACAGCAATTGCACCATGCATGTGAGGTATCACCGCAAAGGTCAGAATGAGGGCAGTAATTTTAGCAGTAGAGCTCCTCTGTAAATCTAATGTGGTAACCTGTGAAGGCTTTTAAAGGCTTTTAAAAATGCATGTAGTTTGTCGCCACTGCGCGTTTGTGTGAAATTTTAAAGCATGTCGTGTTTGGTATCCATGTACTCGGTCTAAGATCATCTTTTTTATTTCATCAAACATTTGGGCAATATAGTGTGTTTTAGTGCATTCAAATTAAAAAAAGTGTATTTTTTCATCAAAAAATGCATTTGAAAAATCGCTGCGCAAATACTGTGTGGAAAAAAAAATGCAACACCCACCATTTTAATCTGTAGGGCCTTTGCTTTAAAAAAATATATAATGTTTTGGGGTTCAGCGTAATTTTCTTTTTTTTCATGTAAACAAAAAGTGTCAGAAAGGGCTTTGTCTTCAAGTGGTTAGAAGAGTGGATGATGTGTGACATAAGCTTCCTAATGTTGTGCATAAAATGCCAGGACAGTTCAAACCCCCCCCAAATAACCCCATTTTGGAAAGTAGACACCCCAAGCTATTTGCTGAGAGGCATGTCGAGTCCATGGAATATTTTATATGTTGACACAAGTTGCGGGAAAGAGACAATTAAAAAAAAAAGAAATTTAATTTATTTTTGCACAAAGTTGTCACTAAATTATATATTGCTCAAACATGCCATGGGCATATGTGGAATTACACCCCAAAGTACATTCTGTTGCTTCTCCTGAGTATGGGGATACCACATGTGTGAGACTTTTTGGGAGCCTAGCCACGTACAGGACCCCGAAACCCAAGCACCGCCTTCAGGCTTTCTAAGGGTGTAAATTTTTGATTTCACTCCTCACTGCCTATCACAGTTTTGGAGGCCATGGAATGCCCATATGGCACAAACCCCCCCCCCAAATGACCCCATTTTAGAAAGTAGACACCCTAAGCTATTTGCTGAGAGGTATGGTGAGTATTTTGCAGATCTCGCTTTTTGTCATAAAGTTTTGAAAATTTAAAAAATAAAAAATAAATAAATGATTTTCTTTCTTCATTTTCAAAAACAAATGAGAGCTGTAAATACTCACCATGCCTTTCAGCAAATAGCTTGGGGTGTCTAATTTCCAAACTGGGGTCATTTGGGGGGGTTTTGTGCTATTTTGGCATTTTATGGCCTTCAAAACTGTGATAGGTAGTGAGGAGTGAAATCAAAAATTTGTGCCCTTAGAAATCCTGAAGGCGGTGCTTGGTTTTCGGGGTCCCGTACATGGCTAGGCTCCCAAAAAGTCCCACACATGTGGTATTCCCGTACTCAGGAGAAGCAGCAAAATGTATTTTGGGGTGCAATGTCACATATAACGATGGCATGTGTGAGCAATATATCATTTAGTGACAACTTTTTGTAATTTTTTTTTTTTTTTTGTCATTATTCAATCACTTGGGACAAAAAAAAATATTCAACGGGCTCAACATGCCTCTCAGCAATTTCCTTGGGGTGTCTACTTTCCAAAATGGGGTCATTTGGGGGGGGGTTTGTACTGCCCTGCCATTTTAACACCTCAAGAAATGAGATAGGCAGTCATAAATTAAAAGCTGTGTAAATTCCAGAAAATGTACCCTAGTTTGTAGAAGCTATAACTTTTGCGCAAACCAATAAATAATATACGCTTATTGACATTTTTTTTACTAAAGACATGTGGCTGAATACATTTTGGCCTAAATGTATGACTAAAATTGAGTTTATTCGATTTTTCTTATACAAAAAGTAGAACAAATCATTTTATTTCAAAATTTTCAGTCTTTTTCTGTTTATATCACAAAAAATAAAAATCGCAGAGGCAATCAAATACCATTAAAATAAAGCTCTATTTGTGGGAACACAATGTTGGGTACAACATTGCATGTCCGCGCAATTTCCAGTTAAAGCAGCGCAGTGTCAAATTGTAAAAACACCTCTGGTCTTTAAGCTGCGTATTGGTCCGGGGCTTAAGTGATTAAGCATCATTAAAATCACTGCTCCCGAAAAAACAGCCATTTTTAAAACTTTTTTTTTGCATTGATACATGTCCCCTGGGGCAGGACCCGTGTCCCCAAACCCTTTTTAGGACATTAACTTGCATATTAGCCATTATAATTAGCACTTTTGATTTTGAACGTTCGAGTCCATTGTATTTAATAGGGTTCTAAAGTTTGCACAAACTTTCGGTCCGTTCGCACGTTCTGGTGCGAACTGAACCGGGGGGGGGGGTGTTTGGCTCATCCCTACTCATATAGTATTAGTCTGTGTGTCATATGGTCAGGATAAGGACAATTAGTGGGGAGGCAAAAGGGGGAGGAACCTGAATGCAGAGAACTACAGCTCGCCAGACAGCAGCATAATAGCAGTACATATTGTGCAAGGCAAACGGAAAGCCCAATAACTTGAATTGTTTGGGCAAGACACAAAAAGTAAAATAAATTCCAGAAAAACAGAAAAATAAAAACAGTCTATATTCCCTGAGTCTTGGAAAAATCTGTTTGTAAATAGATAGAAAACTGTCTAAAAGAGAGCACTGGTTAATGATTCATACTCTGACTGGTCTAGGGTTATTAGTGGTGTACCCCAAGGTTCAGTTTTGGGACCCTAGCTTAAAAGTACCATTTAAGTCTTTGCAGATGACACCAAGCTATGCAGTGGAATAACGGCCTTACAGGATGTATCCAATTTACAAGCCAACCTCAATGCACTGTTTTATTCAATTTAATCAACTGTGTTGCAGATGAGGTTTAATGTTGAAAAATGTATAAAGGTTTGCACTTGGGGGCTAAAAATATGTGTGCATCATACATACTAGGGGGAGTACAACTTGGGGAATCAATGGTGGAGAAGGATCTGGGTGTTCTGGTAGATCATAAGCTTAAGAACACAATGAAATGCCAAGCAGCAGTTTCGAAAGCGAGCAAAAGCCTTTCTTGTGTTAACCACTTGCCGACCAGCTGCCATCATTATACTGCGGCAGGTCAGCTCATTCCCACCAATCGCAGTAGGTGTACGTCGGCTCCTTTAGGAGCCATAGCAGCTGCACTTGCTCCGCTGCACAGCGAGGGACCCAATACGCATGGCCGACGGCCACGATGTCCCCCGGCCACCCACGATCGTGGGAAAGAGAGCCAGAAAGGGGATCTGTCAATGTGTGGGTAATGTGTCAAACACATTTGCAAAATACAAGTATACCACATCCACAGCCACCCCTCTGTCCAAGGTTTTGCTTACCACCTCATAAACAGAAATCAGATTTGTCTGCCAACTTCTCATTTTCATGAATCCATGCTGACTTAATATTTTTTAAATGTTTCTCTTTCCTAGCAAAAAAAATATCCATGTGATCTTTTATTAAACTCTCCAGTATCTTCCCAACTATATAAGTTAATCTAACAAGTCTATAGTTACTTGGTAAAGACTTTGACCCATTTTTAAATATAGGCACCAGGTTGGCCTTATGCCAATCCAGTGGTACTATGTCAGTCATTAACGAGTCCCTAAAAATTAGAAACAATAGCTTTGAAATGACAGAGCTCAATTCTTTTAGGATCCGTGGGTGTATGCCATTTCAATAAGGCTGGGTTCACACTATGTGCGGTGTGGCTCGCAGCAGGGGTCTGGTGCGTCCCTGTTCACCATTTCAGGTCCGAATTAGGTCCGAATTTTTGCCGGAATTCAGACCTGAAACAGAGCCAAAGACACACAGGACTCTTCTGCAGTGCGCTTTGTGGCCGCCCCGGAGATGTGTGAACCGGCTCCATTTAGAGCGGGTCACACTCTCCTGTCATGTGAATTAGATGCAGAAGAACCCGCATCCAATTTACATAAGTGTGAACCCAGCCTTACACCAAAGCAGCTGAAACAGATTAACAACCCTCTCTGCTACTTAACTGACCAGATAAATATTCCAGGAGTTTATTTGACTTGATGCTATACTCTGATTAAAAAGTGTTCCTTAAATTTTTTTGAGCAGTGTACTTCTGGACCATATGAAGTTTGAACCATTGTGGATCATTTGGGGCTTTGTCAATATCATCCCCATTATGGACATAAGCTCCCCCATGCTCCTTTGCATACACAGAGCTAAAGAAGGTATTTAATACATTTGGCTTCTCTTTGTCCCCAGTTACCCACTCTAGATTATTTTGTAAAGGGCCTACATGTTCAGACCTGACCTTTTTACTATTCATAGATTTGAAAAATTTGGGTTTGTCTTCCTCTCTATTGCAATCTGTCGTTCGGTTTGCATTTTTGCAGCCTTGATTTTCTTTTTAAATATTTTGTTATATTACTTGTAATATTTAAATGATGATAGTGTTCCTTTATTATAATATTTTTTAAAAGTTATTTTCTTATCTTTTAAAGATTTTTTAACTTTAGCCACGAGCCCCATTTTATTTTTAGCCTTTTAAACTTGTTGCCGATTGGAATATATTTTGCAGTGTTTGCATACAATCGTTTTGAAAAATTCCCATTTCTGTTCTGTGTTCATCAATGCCAATATTCCCTTCCAAATCGGAGAGCAGCCCTCATCCTTGGATTTATTTGCTCTCTTAAAGTTACCGTATTTTTCGCTCCATAAGACGCACCTGACCATAAGACGCACCCAGGTTTTAGAGGAGAAAAACAAGAAAAAATATATTCTGAACCAAATGATGTACTAAAATATTTAATATTATATTACTACTATAGGTGGGTGGTGGACGCACAGCAATACCAGCCCCCCTATCAAATCAGCTCAGCTACACTATACCTGGTTGGTGGTGGACACACAGCAACCTCCCCCCCTCCCTTCCCAGATCAGCTCAGGGTGGCAGGGCAGACACAAACACCCCTTCAGCCTCTCATATAACAACAGCTCAGGTGATGAACAGTGGATACCATCCCACACCTCCCACCCCCTTATCACTCACCTCAGGCAGTGGAGGACACTGCCATTACAATCCACAACCCCCTCTGGCTGGCTCTCAGCATCAGATACACCAGGCAGCAGCTAGGATGGATGACTGAGGACATAGTTTGCAGCAGCAGCAGCGGCAAGTGGAGAGAGGCAGGAAGTGAGACTGGACCAGACCACGGCGTCGGGGGTGTTCCAGCTGAATAAAAAAGCCATCCAGGGCTCTTGTCGCTTGCAGGATGGGGTCACATCTGGCGGATGTCAACTTACCTGGGTGCGGAGTGCACCATTATAGCAATACCACTGACAACCCCCATGTTTTGGCACCTGGGGCAGACCGTCTCCCCCCGCTCCCCCTTGGTATGCCCCAGCAAGGATCTGCCTTACATCCTGTCATCTCTCCTCCACAGAGAAGCCGAGTGTCTGTATTCTGACATGGCGGCGGCGATGGGGGGGGGGCGGAGCCTGCTCAGTATTCGCTCCCTAAGACGCAGGGACACTTTTCCCTATTTTTTGGGGGGTAAAAGTGCATCTTATGGTGCGAAAAATACGGTATGTGTTTTTATCTTTCCAGTATGTGCCTGTTGTTTACAACTAACCTTAAATTAAATCATGTTAAGGTCACTGCCACCTAGTTCTTGATATGTTATATGAACATTAGTAATAAGCTCTGCATGGTTTGAGATTATCAGGTCCAGCAGAGCATAATTCCTAGTTGGGGCCTCTATGAAATGTACAATACAATTGTCTTGTAATAGGTTTATACATTTTTGCCCTTTAACCAATTGCTTACTGGCCACTTAAACCCCCCTCCTGCCCAGACCAATTTTCAGCTTTCAGTGCTCTCACACTTTGAATGACAATTACTCAGTAATGCAACACTGTACCCAAATAATTTTTTTGTCCTTTTTTTCATACAAATAGAGCTTTCTTTTGGTGGTATTTGATCACCTCTGGGGGGTTTTTTTTGCGCTATAAATGAAAAAAGACCGAAAATTTCGAAGAAAAACAAAATTTTCTTTGTTTCTGTGATTTTTTTTTGCAAATTTGTAATTTTTCTTTATAAATTTTGGTCACAATTTATACTGCTACATAGCTTTGATAAAAAATAACCCAAATTAGTGGATATTATGTAGTCTGTGTGAAATTTATAGAGTCTACAAGCTATGGTGCAAATCATAAACAATTGACCACATCTGATGTACTGGCGGCCTATCTAATTTCTTGAGACCCTAACAAGCCAGGAAAGTACAAAAACGCCACCCTGAAAACGTAATCAATACGAAACGTACGTCGGTCGGCGCAGCCTGGTCACGTGGTAGACACACGCAGCGCTCCATCCTGGGTCTCTGACTGCAGCGTACGGCGGCTTCGGTGCACGCCGCTTATAGGAGTCCATGAGCCGCTAGCTCCTCATTGTCTGCCTGCAGCCCCAGTGCCGGGATGGTCACTTTTTAATGTAAGAGGCCATCTAGGCCACATATGTTTTATATATTTTTTATTGCCTTTTTACAATTAAATACGGGTTGCACTATGGAGTTCTCTTGCTTGTATTTCACATGTTCCGCCTAAAACCGAGGAGTCTCAAACATTTCTCTACCAGCATTGTCCTTATGTGTGCAGGCACAATCCTGCTTAAGCTGTTTTAGACCTTCTTTTTAACTAAAGAGGTCCACATCCTTTGGTAAGCGCAATCTACTACTTGTGCACTTCGGGTGTTAGCTTCTTATGAAGATCTGGTGAAGGATTAACTCTTTGCACTACTCTGAAGAAAATAATCACAATATATAATGAACTTTATTTGTTGAAATTTTTTTTCACCTATTGGATTTGAAACACATTTGATTTATCATCAACATATTAATGGGACTTTCTTTAATTGATTGTTGTATTATTTGTTAGATTTTTTCTTTGATTGTTGTGGGCTGGACAGCATGCTATTTTCACGATTGGGACTAATTTATTATTATTCACTTATGGTTGATTTCCAATTCACTTTTTGTATTTAAGTATCACAGGATTGTGTTGGTGCTTATATCAAAGATTTATTCACTTATTAATCTAATAGATATATGTTATCACATATTAATTAATTTTGATAAGAGTATCTGAGCGCCCCCTTTTGTCCATATATACACTCAACCAGGAAAGTACAAATGACCCCCAAATAACCACTTTTTGGAAAGTAGAAATTCCAAGGTATTTAGTAAGATGCATGGTGAGTGTCAGGGTCACCTGTGGCCAGGTGACAGATGCACACCGTAGGGGGACAGGAGTGCACCGCGAGGTAGTGAACCCTATGGCTGGCTTCTGCGGATAGGGAACTGGGTGGTTGTGGAAAGCGGGACCAGAGGAGCACAACCGGGATCCAAACGGAAGCTAGAGCCAAGATTCCCCAGGGCGCGGAGTCTAAGACCCAGCTGGTCTTCTCCAGGGCCTCTAGTGGTGAGGATGTTAGCTGCAGGCTGGGACCAGGTCGCGGCCCCTGGAGTTTCCTAGCTCACGCCCCGTAGGATAAGGGGAAAAGAGGGGAAGCAGCAGCACACGAAGAGAGAACCGAATAACAAGCTGAAGGTCAGGGGCCACAAGCAGACAAGGATAACGAAGAACGAGCCGAAGGTCAAGGGTCACGAGCAGACAGGGATAGTCGGGGACAAGCCAATAACGTAACAGAGAGACAGACGTAGCACACGGCAGGCAGGAACCCAAACACACAATGCCTAACATACACGTTGATCAGCCTAGCAGGCTTGCAGTGCACAGGTTAATATAGTGTTCAGTGATAGGGCCTGGGGTGGAGTCAGGCTGGGAGGAGATTATAAAGGAAGCCAGGTGAAGGAGGTCTGGTCTCTAGATGAACACATGAGGAGGAAGGTAAGATGGCAGACAGACATTAATGCATATCCATGACAGTACCCTCCCTCTTATGGGCCCTCCCCCGCCTGGGCCCAGGCTTAAAGGGAAATCTCTGATGAAATCTCCTCAACAGATGAGGTGCAGCGACATCAGATGCAGCGATCCAAGACACCTCCTCAGGACCAAAACCTCTCCAATGCACAAGGTACTGAAGAATGCCTCTGCAGAGCCGAGAATCCAGAACTTGTCTAACCTCGTACTTAAGATTATCCTCAGAGACCGAAAACGAGGTAGGGAGATGACAAGAAGATCTATTGAGGACGAAAGGCTCTCTAGGAATAAGCAAGGGCATGAGAGGATCAACAGGAATCTGAGGAGGGTCCCCTAGACCCTTAAAGGGGGACTGATCATCTTGCACAGGACCATCAGACTGGGCAGATGTCAGTGGAACCCTGAAGTCAGGTTGGTTAAAAGGTGACATGTCGCCGGAATCAAGCTGAATAGCTGAAGGACAAGCAGAATGTCCTGAACAAGAAAAAGTAGGAGGCTCACTGGGCATGGGATGGACTGGCATAACTAGTACAGAGGCAGAGTGAATAGCTGAGTCAGGTGTAGCGACTACCTGAATCGCATCGCAAGACGTAGCGACTGCAGGACTTGTAGACAAGCTAGCCTGGCTGTGCGTCCAAGGGTGGTTAGGGACAGAGAAATGTAAATGGTTATGCAACCTGGAATGAATGACCGGCTCAGATTCACAGGGGGCAACCTTGGGTAGGCAGGACGAGGAACAGGAGGGACCCCAAGCCAGGATCTGTCCAGTAGTCCAGTCCACATGAGGAGAATGGAGCTGTAACCATGGGAGACCCAAAATTATAGGCGTTGAGGCCTTGGGTAAGATAAGGAAGGATATCCACTCCTGGTGGAGTGTCCCTACCGACATCTTAACAGGGAGGGTCTGGAAGCGGATAGGTCCCCCTGGGAGAACAGTACCATCAATCGCCAAGACCACCAATGGCGTGGTGAGGGGCAAAAGAGTAAGTCTCATGGACGATGCGATTTCCCAGTCCATGAAGTTACCAGCGGCTCCGGAATCCAGATATGCTGAGACCGAATGAGAAGAAGCACCAACATGAAGGAACACAGAAAGCAGAAGACGAGAAGGGGAAGGTGATATTTCTGGGTCCAATACTTCACTTTCCAGATGAAGTGGACCCGAACGTTTTTCTGGACAAAGAGAGCAAGTGTCACGAAAATGACCTTTGCCCCCACAGTAAAGACACAGACCAAGAGTTCTGCGCCTAGCACGTTCCTCGGGGGATAGCCTGGTCCGACCCAGCTGCATGGGTTCCTCAGCTGGTAGGAGATGCTCTACGGGTCGAAGAGAGGGGAGCTCAGGCTGACTAAGAACCAAGGAGTGCTGGCGTTGCTTTTCTAAGGTCCTCTCCTGAAAGCGAATATCGATCTGGTTACACAAGGAGATAACGCCGGCCAGATCAGTGGGGATGGTTCTTCCTGCTAATTCATCCTTCACTCTATCAGACAGGCCATGCAAAAAGGTTGCGACTAAGGCTTCATTGTTCCAGCTCAACTCAGCTGACAGTATGCGGAAATGAAGGGCATACTGTCCCACAGAAGCAGACTCTTGGCGGAGACGTAAAAGGGCGCTGGCCGCTGAAGAGACACGAGCCGGTTCTTCGAAGATATTCCGAAAAAGTTTCAAGAAGCCAGACAGGCTAGAAACCACTGGATCATTCAGTTCCCACAGAGGGGCTGCCCAGGCTAAAGCTTCACCAGAGAGGAGGGAAATGATATAGGCTACCTTAGCCCGATCAGACAGGAAGTTTTGGGGCAGGAGCTTAAAATGAATCGTGCATTGGCTAAGGAACCCCCTGCAAGCCTTGGAGTCCCCAGAGAAACGGGACGGAGCTGGCAATTGTAGTGAGTGTGTGGCTGCGACTGGTGCAATAGGTGCAGCCGCTGGTTGTATTTGAGATTGCGGATTCGGGGTTCCCAAGGAGGCCTGAAGCTGCTAGAAGCGAGAAGCCAGATCCTGGAGGAATCGCATCACCTGAGTCTGATTCGATTCCTGGGTTTCAAGTCTGCAAATTATGCCCTGCAATGGATCATCCGCGGGAAGCGGGATGTCAGCCGGGTTCATGGCTGATCAAACTGTCAGGGTCACCTGTGGCCAGGTGACAGATGCACACCGTAGGGGGACAGGAGTGCACCGCGAGGTAGTGAACCCTATGGCTGGCTTCTGCGGATAGGGAACTGGGTGGTTGTGGAAAGCGGGACCAGAGGAGCACAACCGGGATCCAAACGGAAGCTAGAGCCAAGATTCCCCAGGGCGCGGAGTCTAAGACCCAGCTGGTCTTCTCCAGGGCCTCTAGTGGTGAGGATGTTAGCTGCAGGCTGGGACCAGGTCGCGGCCCCTGGAGTTTCCTAGCTCACGCCCCGTAGGATAAGGGGAAAAGAGGGGAAGCAGCAGCACACGAAGAGAGAACCGAATAACAAGCTGAAGGTCAGGGGCCACAAGGAGACAAGGATAACGAAGAACGAGCCGAAGGTCAAGGGTCACGAGCAGACAGGGATAGTCGGGGACAAGCCAATAACGTAACAGAGAGACAGACGTAGCACACGGCAGGCAGGAACCCAAACACACAATGCCTAACAAACACGTTGATCAGCCAAGCAGGCTTGCAGTGCACAGGTTAATATAGTGTTCAGTGATAGGGCCTGGGGTGGAGTCAGGCTGGGAGGAGATTATAAAGGAAGCCAGGTGAAGGAGGTCTGGTCTCTAGATGAACACATGAGGAGGAAGGTAAGATGGCAGACAGACATTAATGCATATCCATGACAGTGAGTTATTAGAAGTTGTCAATTTTTCCCACAATTCTTTTCAAAATTAAGATTTTTTTTATTTATTTTTTTATTTTTACAAAATTGTCATTTTAATAGCTTATTTCTCTCACATGGCATGTGCATACCACAAATGACAACCCAAAATACATTCTGCTACTCCTCCTGAGTATTACAATACCACATGTGTGGGACTTTTTCACTGCCTGGCCACATACATAGGCCCAACAAGCAGGGAGCACCATCAGGTGTTCAAGGAGCATAAATTACACATCTTGTTGACTATCTATTACAATTTTTGAAGGCCCTGGAGCACCAGGACAATGGAAATGCCCACAAAATGACTCCAATTTGGAAAGCTAACACCCCAACGTATAAGCTACGAGGCATAATGAGTCTTTTGGACAGTTTTCAAAAGAAGTTTTTGGAAAATGTGAGAAAAAAATGAAAGCGCATTTTTTTTAATACAAAGTTGTCTGTTTATAAGATATTTCCAACACATAGCATTTACATAGCAAAAATGACACCCCAAAATACATTCTGCCACTCCTTCTAAGTATGGCGATACCAAATGTGTGAGACTTTTACACAGCCTGGCCACATACAGAGATCCAACATGCAAGGAACACCGTCACATAGCATGCACATACCAAGAATTACACCCCAAAATACATCATGCTGAGCAAAGGGTAAACAAAAGATTACCTGTGGTTTTAGTAGCGCAGTTGTCCACAGGAGGATAGCACTGGTTCAGGCAGCAGGCAGGGACTTGGTCAGCAACGGCGAACACAATTGTCCAGGCAGCAGGCAGGGATTCTGTCCATATACAATCCAGGGTCAGTGCAGGCAGAGATATTGCCAGCAGTGCCAAACATATTGGTCCTGGTAGTAGGCAGGAACATGGGCCATGTGGTGTGGTCAGTGCGACAGGCAGAGGCACGATGGCAGTAAGTCCTACAGGCAGCAGGCAGAAGTAGGGCCTTGTTCAGGACAGAATGGGGACAGGGGTAGAGGCTTCTCCCACCCAAACCTCTTTGAAGCCTCCGAGTCTCCAGATGGCACCAATGACAAAGTCAGAGGCAGATGGAGTGTCCTAAAGAACGATTTTAGGGACTTGGGAGCTAAATTGAGGAAAAGGACCTCCAAGGTAGTATTCTCGGGAATACTACCGGTACATCGAGCCACACCAGAAAGGCAGAGGGAGATTAGGGAAGTGAACAAGTGGCTGAAGAGCTGGTGTAGTAAGGATGGGTTTGGGTTCCTGGAGGACTGGGCTGACTTCTCAGTCGATAACCAGTACTATAGAAGGGACGGACTGCACCTAAATGAGGAGGGTGCAGATCAGCTGGGAATAAGGATGGCCAAAAAGTTAGAGGGGTTTTTAAACTAGGTGACAGGGGGGAGGGTCCAGAGATAGTGAGAGTCAGCGGGGAACATATTCTAAAGGGTAGTATTAGGGGCATTAGTGGTAGGGTAACCAAAGAACATAAACCCAAGGTAAGTATAGTAGCAAGTCCTAGTTGCAATCTGGGAACACCCAAGAGGATAGTATGTGACCGGTCAAATAATATTAATGCATTAAAGTGTCTGTTCACCAACGCCAGAAGTCTGCCAAGCAAAATAGGTGAGTTGGAAGCTCTGGTGCATGAGGAGAGCTATGATGTAATCGGTATTGCTGAAACTTGGCTTCATTCCTCACATGACTGGGCTATTAATATTCCTGGCTATGCACTCTTTCGGAAAGACAGGGTAAAAAGGAAGGGTGGAGGGGTCTGTCTCTATGTGAGAAGTGATCTCAAAGCGAGTGTGAAAGAGGACCTGGTGGATGGAGAGTGTGATGAGTCTGAAGCATTATGGGTGGAACTGCATACAGATGTGCGTAGTTCAAAGCTAATCATTGGAGTTTGCTATAGACCACCCAATGTTAATGAGGAGTTAGAGACTCAGCCCCTTGCACAGATGGAAAGGGCTGCAAGGGCTGGGACGGTGATAATAATGGGGGATTTTAACTACCCAGAAATTGACTGGAGTAATGGAACTGCTGGGACAGTTAAAGGGCAAAAATTTATAAACCTATTGCAGGACAATTTTATGGTCCAGTTTATTGAGGCCCCAACTAGGAATGATGCTCTGTTGGACCTGGTAATCTCAAACCATGCAGAGCGTATTACTAATGTTCAGATAAAGGAATACCTGGGTAGCAGTGACCATAACATGATTTCATTTGATGTTAGTTGTAAGCAAAAATCACATACAGGAAAGATAAAAACACTTAATTTCAAGAGAGCAAATTTTCCAAGGATGAGTGCTGCTCTCCAGGACTTAGACTGGGAAGGAATATTGGCATCAATGGGCACAGAACAGAAATGGGAATTCTTCAAAAAGACTGTTTGTGAACTCTCTGCAAAGTATATTCCCATGGGCAATAAGTTTAAAAGGCTAAAAATAAAACCTATGTGGCTCACTGCCAAAGTTAAAAAAGCTATAAACTATAAGAAAAGAGCTTTTAAAAAATATAAAAATGAGGGAACACTAGTGTCATTTAAATGTTACAAAGAATATAACAGGATATGTAAAAAGGAAATCAAGGATGCAAAAATTCAAAATGAACGACAGATTGCAAAAGATAGTAGGACAAACCCCAAAAAATTCTTCAAATATATTAATAGTAAAAAGGTCAAGTCTGAGCATGTAGGCCCTTTACAAAATAATCTAGAGTGGGTGACTGGGGACAAAGAGAAGGCTAATTTATTAAATAATTTCTTCAGTTCTGTGTATACAAAGGAGCATGGGGGAGCTCATGTCCAAAATGGGGGTGGTAGTGACACAGCCCCAAATCCACAATGGCTCAAAAGTGATATGGTCCAGAAATATTTAGATGGAATAAAGGTGGATAAAGCACCTGGACCAGATGGCATACACCCACGGATCCTAAAAGAATTGAGCTCTGTAATTTCAAAGCCATTGTATTTAATTTTTAGGGACTCATTAATGACAGGAATAGTACCACTGGATTGGCGCAGGGCCAATGTGGTGCCTATATTTAAAAAGGGAATTAAGTGTTTACCAAGTAACTATAGACCTGTTAGTTTAACTTCTATAGTTGGGAAAATACTGGAGAGATTAATAAAAGACCACATAGATGAGTTCTTGCTGGAAAAAAACTATTTAAGCAACAGACAGCATGGATTCATGAAAGACAGAAGTTGTCAAACAAACCTGATTTCTTTTTATGAAGAGGTAAGTAAGACCTTGGACAGAGGGGTGGCAGTGGACGTGGTATACTTGGATTTTGTAAAAGCGTTCGATACAGTTCCCCACACACGGCTCACGTGTAAGGTAAAGTCTACAGGATTGGAAATATCAGTTTGTAAATGGATAGAAAACTGGCTAAAAGACATAATTCAGAGAGTAGTGGTTAATGATTCTTACTCTGAATGGTCCAAGGTTATCAGTGGTGTACCCCAAGGTTCAGTGCTGGGACCCTTACTTTTTAATATGTTTATAAATGATATTGGGTCTGAGATCAAAAGTAACATTTCTGTCTTTGCAGATGACACCAAGCTATGCAGTGGAATAACGTCCTTACAGGATGTCGCCAATTTACAAGCCGACCTCAATGCTCTGTCTAATTGGGCGACTATGTGGCAGATGAGGTTTAATGTTGATAAATGTAAAGTTATGCACTTGGGGGCTAATAATATGAATGCATCATACATACTAGGGGGAGTACAACTGGGGGGATCCGTAGTGGAGAAGGATCTGGGGGTTTTGGTAGATCATAAGCTCAATAATGGCATGCAATGCCAAGCTTCGGTTTCCAAAGCGAGCAAAGTCCTTTCTTGTATTAAGAGAGGTATGGTCTCCAGAGAGAGAGATATAATTTTGCCCCTGTTCAAATCATTAGTAAGACCTCATCTGGAATATGCAGTTCAGTTTTGGGCCCCAGTTCTCAAAAAGGATATTGGGGAACTGGAGAAAGTGCAGAGAAGGGCAACCAAACTGATAAGAGGCATGGAGGAGCTCAGCTATGAGGAGAGATTAGAGGAACTGAATTTATTCTCTCTTGAGAAGAGGAGATTAAGGGGGGATATGATCAACATGTACAAATATATAAGGGGTCCATATAGTGAACTTGGTGTTCAGTTATTCACTTTACGGTCAACACAAAGGACAAGGGGGCACTCTTTGCGTCTAGAGGAAAAGAGATTTCACCTCCAAATACGGAAAGGTTTTTTCACAGTAAGAGCTGTGAAAATGTGGAATAGACTCCCTGCAGAGGTGGTTCTGGCCAGCTCAGTAGATTGCTTTAAGAAGGGCCTGGATTCTTTCTTAAATGTACATAATATAACTGGGTACTGACATTTATAGGTAAAGTTGATCCAGGGAATATCCGATTGCCTCTCGGGGGATCAGGAAGGAATTTTTTCCCCTGCTGTAGCAAATTGGATCATGCTCTTCTGGTTTTTTTTTGCCTTCCTCTGGATCAACTGTGGGTATAGAATTGGGTATATGGGATTGTACGATATATGTTTTTTTTTTTTTTTTTTTTTTTTTTTTTTTTACGGTTGAACTGGATGGACTTGTGTCTTTTTTCAACCTGACTAACTATGTAACTATGTAACTATGTAACTATGTAACCCTAATATAGGAATGAAAAAACAAAAAAAAAATGTCTTCATCCGGAAAAACTATGTGAGACTCTTGCGTTGAATCCCACTAGTAGAGTAGCAGGGTACAAGATCAGTCCAAGAGGCAGGCAAAAAACATGTCCAAACAGTCCAAGGTCAGGCAGAGGTATGTACAGAATTGTTAGGCAGTAGCATGGTCGAACAACAGTCCAGGGTCAGTTCCAGATCAGGCAGAGGTATGTACAGAATTGGTAAGCAGAAGCATGGCCGAACAATAGTCCAGGGTCAGTTCCAGATCAGGCAGAGGCATAAGGGGTGTGAAGGTAAATGTCAGGAACTGAGGATTATGTTTACCATACTTAACTAATAATTTACTGAAGTATGGTTACGACGAAAACAGTCACCTATGTAGAGGCCTGGTTGGGAAGGACACTGGGAACAATAATAAGATGTGTCTCTTCTGACTTCTCCACTGGTACACACCTTACATTTTTCTTTTACGTCTTTGGCCTGTTGGTTTGGGAGGGATTTCATCAGGAAAGTAAAGTGGCGTTCGGAGAGTCGACTAATTACATCTGATCGGATGTTTTTTGGTGGGCCGTTCGGGAATATAAGGGCAGTGAAAATTTCCTCCAGGTAGCCAAAAGAAAGGTTGGGGGTTTTGGGTGGAGTTTCGGTAAATTATATAGGAGTTGTATATGGCCAAATGAAAAAAATTAATTGCCACTTTTTTATATCGATGGTATGTCCGTCTTGTGGCAAGGTACAGTAGGTGCTGTCGATATTGTGTCAATCTCGCCGCTGTTAGCGCCGAGCTCTGTCGCTCCTCCTGCTCGCCACCCCCAATGGATTCCTATGGATGCGCGGCATCTCGTGGGGGCGGCGAGCGCGAGAAGCACAGCCTCGCAGCGGTGATTTCCAGCGCGATCCCATCGCGCTGGAAACACAACATCAGTGGCAGGTACTGTAGGGTTTGAGCATTTGGCCATTGAAGTTGACTCCCCCATGAACAAATTGTATTCATGGACGCATGTTGGCTTTTGGATGGGGCAATTCCTTCTGGGGATTTCCACAAAGGTATAAATGTGGATTGAAGACAGCATCTAGACATCCCTTTTGTCCCTCCACTTCACTGCCAGAATCTCCTTGTTTCGCAGACTTGCCGTCTCTCCTCTTCTCAACTTCATGTTGACAAGTCTTTGAGGAAAGCCCTTCCGGTTCTTTCTTCCGGTGCCACATGCTGGCGTCTTCTTCCGGTGATGGTTGTGGAACAGGGGTAGACTTGTGTAGAAGTTGTCTACATACAAGTAGTAGCCTTTCTCCAGCAGGGGGTATATGAGGTCCCAAACAACTTTCCTGCTTGATCCCAAGTATTCTGGGCAATTAGGAGGATGCAGCTGAGTGTCCTTCCCTTTGTACACTATGAAGGCATATGTGTACCCTGTGGCTCGGTCATATAATTTGTACACCTTTACCCCATAGCGGGCCCATTTGCTGGGGATAAATTGCTTGATTTTAAGCCTGCCGCTAAATTTAACAAGGGACTCATCCACACATATGTGTTGGTCCGGGATAAACAACTAGGGGAATATTTCTGAAAAAAAATTAGTAGTGGCTGAAATTTGGAAAGCCTGTCATAAAGAGTCATTTCGGGGAGGGCACTGGGTATTATTATTGAAATGTAGGAACCTCATGATCATGAGATATCTAGTTCTGGGCATTACCGCAGATAAGATCGGCATGTGGTGGATGGGGTGGGTTGACCAATAGGAACGCAATTCTTTTTTTTTGGAGAGTCCCATACAAAATGTGAGGCCCAAAAAAACCTTCAACTCCTCCACTGTTAGGTCTCTCCACTCGTAAGGACGGGCATAATAGGATGTTGGATTTTTCAAAATAAATTGTTGTGCATACAGGTTGCTCTGGGCCACAATTGATGCTAGCATGTCCTCCGTAAAAATTAAATCAAAGAAATTGATTGGGAAAAATTCTCTGTGTCCATCTGGACTCCTGGCTGGGCAGTAAAAAGGGGGAATGTTAGCTTCTCCTGAATTAGGAGGAAGCCACAGGGGGTTCTGAAGGGCATAGGGAAGGCTGGCATGGGTCCTAACCCTTTGAGGCTGAGGTGACACCCCACTGGTACTTGGCCTTTCTTGCCGAGGTACTGCAGTGCTGGTGGATGCCACTGCAGTGCTGGTGGATGCCACTGCCTCCTCACCAGAACGCCTCCTCTGAGTATCTTCCTCCTCTGAGTCTATCAGTGTTCCACTACTGAGGACTGGCTCATAATTTACGTCAAACTCAGAATCCGATTTTGAAAGGGAATCCGAAAAAGAGAGTTCCCCGTTGCTCTCGTCTGCCGTGGAAAGTATATGGTATGCCTCCTCGGCGGAAAAGCATCCTTTGGACATGGAAAAAAGAGAATCTCGCCCTGGGACTTTGAGTTGAGGTGAGCACCATTATGCCAATAAAAATAACAACAATAAATACAGTACATATTTATTCCAAAAAGGGATTACATGCATAGTTGATCATTAATAAAAGCCAATTCACAGCAAGTAATAGCATCAATGGTTAAAATAGAAGAATGGTACATGTAAATCAGGTAATCACGTATCATGCAAGCATCAGATATACCCGACGCGTTTCACGAGTCCCAGCTCGCTCTTCAGGGGTAGATGTGCATAAATTGTACCTGGGTTGAAAAAATACATAGTGGGTGTTTGACATAATGATAATAATTTGTTAGGCAAGGGGTAAGAAGGGCCTGATTGGTATGGGCCCTATACTCACCACTACACTTGACCAGACCAGCGGGTGTGCAGCCTCCATACAGCAGCAGCAGGCGTCACATGTGGCTCAGCCTCCTCAGCTCCCCAGCGAGACGCCTGCACAGATGTGTGCTAATAAGCCTGTACTGATGAGGTGGCACAGATGTGTGCTAAGCCTGCACTGATGGGCACTGATGAGGCGGCACTGATGAGCACAGATGTGCACTGATGAGGCAGCACTGATGTGCAATAATTGATGGGACAGATGTGCACTGATGAGGCGGCACAGATGGGCACTAGGGATGAGCCGAACACCCGCCAGGTTCGGTTCGCACCAGAACCTGCGAACGGACCGAAAGTTCACGTGAACTTTAGAACCCTATTAAATACAATGGACTTGAACGTTTGAAATCAAAAGTGCTAATTATAAAGGCTAATATGCAAGTTGTTGTCCTAAAAAGGGTTTGGGGACCCGGGTCCTGCCCCAGGGGACATTTATCAATGCAAAAAAAAGTTTTCAAAATGGCCGTTTTTTCAGGAGCAGTGATTTTAATGATGCTTAAAGTGAAAAAAAAAGAAGTGAAATATTCCTTTAAATATTGTACCTGGGGGGGTCTAAAGTATGCCTGTGAAGTGGCACGTGTTTCCCGTGTTTAGAACTGTCCCTGCACAAAATGACATTTCTAAGTAGAATCTGATTGTAATTTGGACATTTTTAAAGTGTAGCTCCAGCCAAAAAATCAATTTTTAAGCTTTTTGGAAAACATAGGGAAGGGTTATCACCCCTGTAACATTTGTTTTGCTGCCTGTGCAGTGTGCACCTGTTCAGAACATTTCACCTCACTTTCCGTCCCAATGACAAATATTTTTAGAAAATTTGGGGTTTATATTGAAACAAGGATTGGTGATAGCATCAGTGGAGAGAGACACTTTTTTCCCATATTAACTCTTACAGGAGAGAATTTCCCTTCCTAGGGGTAGATTTCCTCTCACTTCCTGTTGTCTCCTTACGTTTGCAAGTAGGAGTCGTTTGTAAGTTGGATGTTTGAAAGAAAGAAATTTGGCCCTTAGGTGTTGGTGTTGCCACAACACTGTAAGCCCTCTCAGTTACTCTTGGTGGGCGCTGGAATGCCCTGCTGTGAACTATTATATCAAGAATTGTAATTACATGCCATTGTTGAACAGCGGTAGGAAAAATTGGGCCTTTGGTGGTGGTGCTGGTGCCACAACACTGTAAGTCCTCACAGTTCCTCTTGGTGGGCACAAGAATGGGCCCAGCTGTGAAATATTAGATCAAGAATTGTAATTACATGCCCCTGTTGAACTGGGGCAGAAAAATTGGGCCTTTGGTGGTGGCGGTGTTGCCACAACACTGTAAGCCCTCACAGTTACTCTTGGTGGGTGCAGGAATTGGCCCTGCTGTGAATTATTAGATCAAGAATTGTAATTACATGCCCCTGTTAAACAGGGGCAGAAAAATTGGGCCTTAGGCACTGGTGCTGGTGCCACAACACTGCAACCCCTCACAGATACTCTAGTTGGAGCACAGGAATGAGCCCTGCTTCAAAGTATTGCATTAAAAATTATAATTACATGCCCCTGTTAAACAAGGGCTGAAAAATAGGGCCTTAGCCACTTGTGGCGGTGCCCAGAAACAAAAATGTTCTTAAATGCTATCAGCATGATCATTGAGGAGGAAGAGGATAGTCACTCAGCATAACAGGATAGTCACTCTGCATCAGCTTAAGCAGTCTTGAAGGCATCTGACATTTCAAAGAAAATTGTGATCCAAGATTGATTCATTTTTATGAAGTTCAGTCGATCGACCGAGTCGGTGGACAGGCGCGCCCTGTGATCAGTTACAAAGCCTCCAGCAGCACTGAATGTGCCTTCCGAAAGAACGCTGGATGCAGGACAGGCCAGTAGCTCAACTGCATACTGTGCAAGCTCTGGCCAGTGATCCATCCTCAAGACCCAGTAACCCAGAGGAATTTCGGTGGGAAAGGTGTCCAAGTCTGATCTTGCCCCTAGGTATTCCTGCACCATGTAAACCAGACGCTGGCGATGGTTGCTGGAACCGATCATACCTTGGGGCTGCGTACTAAAAAA
The DNA here is from genome assembly GCA_029206835.1 of Rana muscosa. Taxonomy (NCBI): domain Eukaryota; kingdom Metazoa; phylum Chordata; class Amphibia; order Anura; family Ranidae; genus Rana; species Rana muscosa. Next base: position 1,217,308,226 of record CM055122.1, read on the forward strand.
TTGTCTGAACGCATCGGTCAGACGGCCACCTTCTCCACCGCTCCTTCTTTGACTGACCGAAGCCTCAGCAACACGTTGTCCAGGACCAGGAATTTGTAACCTCCCAGTCTCTGGGAACGCGTTGCACAGACCTTTCTGCAAGGCCTCCCGAAGATGCTTCATCCTCTGCTCCCTCTGCAACGGCAAGATAAGGTCCGCAACCTTACCCTTGTAACGTGGATCAAGGAGGGTTGCCAGCCAGTAATGATCCCTGTCCTTGATGGCACGAATACGAGGATCCCTCCGCAGGCTTTGCAGGATCAGGGAGGCCATGCAGCGTAGGTTTACTCAGGCATTTGGTCCAGATTCCTCTGGGTCCCTCAGGACGACATGATCCACAGCCACCTCCTCCCAGCCACGTACAAGTCCACTGGTTTCTTGGGACTGTAAATCATCCCTAAAAGACTGCTGCTGATGATGCTGAGTGCCAGCCTCCACCTCCATGCTGACACAATCCTCCTCCTCCTCGCCCTCCTCCTCGTCCTCTTCCTGTGTGATAGCCGGGCCAGCAGGAACACTGTCTGGATAAAGGGGGCATTGAGAGGTAAGGAAGTTCGCCTCTTCCTGCCTCTGTTCTGCCTCAATTGCCCTGTCCATTATTCCCCGCAGCGTGTGCTCCAACAGGTGGACAAGAGGAACAGTGTCACTGATGCATGCACTGTCACTGCTCACCATCCTCGTGGCCTCCTCAAATGGTGCCAGGACAGTGCATGCATCTCTGATCATGGCCCACTGGCGTGGGGAAAAAAATCCAAGCTCCCCTGTCCTGGTGCCATATTGCAACAGATACTCATTGATGGCCCTCTGCTGCGTGTGCAGCCGCTGCAGCATGGCCAACGTAGAGTTCAACCTGGTGGGCATGTCACAGACTAGGCAGTTCTTGGGCAGGTTGGATTCCTTTTGCAGGTCAGCCAGCCGAGCACTGGCATTATATGACCGGCGGAAATGCCCACAATTTCCTGGCCTGCTTCAGGACCTCCTGTAAGCCCGGGTACCTACCCAAGAACCGCTGCACCACCAAGTTAAGGACGTGAGCCAAACAGGGCACATGGGTCAGTTGTCCCTGTCGGAGGGCGGAGAGGAGGTTGGTGCCATTGTGGCAAACCACCTTTCCTGGCTTAAGCTGGCGTGGCATCAACCACCTCTGAGCCTGCCCCTGCAGAGCTGACAGAATCTCTGCCCCAGTGTGGCTACTGTCCCCCAAGCACACCAGCTCAAGCACCGTATGGCATCTTTTTGCCTGCGTACTTGCGTAGCCCATTGAATGCCTACGGAGCACCGCTGGTTCCAAGGACAAAGCACAGGTAGAGGCCATAGAGGAAGAAGAAGAGGAGGGGGTGGAGGAGAGAGGAGTGTCAGAATCACCAGTAGTAACATTTTGGAGGCGTGGTGGCGGAACAACCTCCAACACTACTGCACCTTGTCCTGCATCCTTCCCAGCTGCCAGCAGAGTCACCCAATGCACCATGAAAGATAGATAACATCCCTGTCCATGCCTGCTGGACCATGAGTCAGTAATATGCACCTTAGCGCTAACTGCCCTGTCCAGTGAGGCCAAGACATTGTCTTCCACATGCCGGTAGAGAGCCGGAATTGCCTTGGGTGAGAAAAAGTGGCGTTTGGGAACCTGCCACTGAGGAACCGCACATTCAACAAACTCACAGAAGGGGGCAGAGTCTACCAACTGAAAAGGCAGCAGTTGAAGAGCTAGCAATTTAGCCAAGCTAGCATTCAACCACTGGGCGTGTGGATGGCTGGGAGCGAACTTCTTTTGGCGGTGCAGCAGCTGGGGCAGGGAAATTTGCCTGGTACAATCGGACGTCGGTGTACCGATAGCAGATTGCCCGCAAGTACTTGGCTGTGACACACCTAATTCTACACCTTCATTCCTCTAAGTGCAGGTTTCAGAGAGGACTGAAGGTATAGTGGGGTTGGAGATCCCAGCTGATGAGGAGCAAGGAGAGGTCCGCTTTGTTCTTTGCTGTGGGTCTTTTAGGTACGCTTGCCAACGAACTGCATGGCAGGTCGACATATGTCTGGTCAAGCACGTGGTGCCCAAGTGGCTGGTGTTTTGGCCACGTGAGATACGCTTCAGACATATGTTGCAAATGGCAACGGTGCGATCTGCTGCACACGTCTGAAAAAAGGCCCACACCAAAGAACTTTTGGAATAACGCGCAGAGACAGCAGCGCCCTGCACATGCGGGGCTCTGCAGTGTAATGCAGTCTGTGTGCTTCCCTTAAGCTGGCCCCTGGAGGGCATACTGCCTCGTTGGAGATGTGCCTCCTCCTCCTCCTTTCTCCTATCAGGCACCCACATGGAGTCAGTGACCTCATCATCCCCTCCCTCCTCATCACTGGAGCAAATCTGGCAGTATGCTGCAGCTGGGAAAACATGACTGCCAGATAGCTGTCCTTGTTGGGCACCCCCTCTCTCTGGGCTCACGTTACTACCCCCTCTCTCTGGGCTCATGTTACTGCCTTCCTCTAGCTGGGTTCCATCATTGGAGCCTTCAAAACGCTGGGCATCCTCCTGGAGCATGTACTGAACACTGTGGTCAAACAGTTCCGGGGACTCCTCAGGAGGACATGGTGGGGCTAGGGAAGGAGTGACTGATGCCATTGAGCCGAGAGAAGAAGCCGCTTTGGTAGATGCTTTGCCAGACAAAGTACCCTGAGCCTGGGTGAGAGAGGATGAGGAGCATGAGGACGGATTGGTCATCCACTCTACCAAGTCTTGGACATGTTGCAGCTCAACATGGCCAGCTGCCGAAAAGAAGGACAAGCGTGCTGATGAGGATGCACCGTGTCCACGACCAGCACTGTTGCCTCTAGACACAGAGCCTGCTTGCCCTCTTTTATTGCCTTGTGACTGTCTGCCTCTCCTTGTTTGCCTTCCAGACATACTAATGGCCTGCAGTGAGATGTAGCTGCACAAAGGTGGGATGTACATATATATATCGATATATATATATATCTGTACTGATTATAGTGCAGCTATCAGAATCAACTGCCTGCTGTGGTATTAGTATGAGAAAAACAGCAATTATCTTCAGTTACTTTTAGATGAACACTGTGCAGAGGACACAGTACACTAACTGAAAATACTTGCAGCTCTCTGCCTGTGGTTTTATTATGAGAACACCACAAATTGTATTCAGGTTCCTTTAAGTGAACGCTGTGCAAAGGACAGAAGTACTGCAGTACACTAAATGAAATTAATGCAGCTCCCTGCCTTTGGATTTATTATGAGAACACCACTAATTGTATTCAGGTAAGCTTTAGGTGAACGCTATACAAAGCACACAGTACACTAAGTGAAACACTGCAGCTAGCACAATTAGGCTTGTGCAATTCGTTTCGTAACGAATTGAAATTCGTCCGAATTTAGCAACTTTCGCACATTCGGAAGCATTCGAATTTCCGAACAAAGCAATTACGAATAAGACCGAATCCGAAATAAATTATACCGCAAATAGCGAATGCCCGAATGTCTTCGGCATAATTCGTTATGAAAAAGTTACGAATGTACGAATCCATACGAAGCACAATAACACTCACTCTGCTCTGCTCTCTGCTTCTCCCACACCGTGCTGAACTCCCTCTCAAAATGGTGTACAGGGGCGGAGGTTATAGCCGCATGTAAAAAACGAAAGTAAAATACGAGATTTCGAATCCATTCGAAGCACAATAACACTCACTCTGCTCTGCTCTCTGCTTCTCCCTCACTGTGCTGAACCCTCTCAAAATGGTGTACAGGGGCGGAGCCTATAGCCGCATGTTAAAAACGAAAGTAAAATACGAGATTTCGAATCGTTACAAATAACCGCAATGTATTTAGAAAAGTACAAATCCATTCGAAGCACATTAGGCATAATAGGCAGCGTCGTTGTGAGAGAGACACGGAAAATTACGAATCAACGAACCCAAAAAAAGTTACGAAAGTAGGAGTTGTGTCCAGAATCAACGAAAAACAACGTACTCTACCGAAAGTACGAACCCAAAAAAAGTTACGAAAGTAGGAGTTGTGTCCAGAATCAACGAAAAACAACGTACTCTACCGAAAGTACGAATTATAAAGCAACAAAAAATTCAACGAAAAATGTCGCTTGCAAAAATACGAATGAGTCCGAACACGAAAAATCCCGTCTAGCAAAATTACGAATGATTACGAATCAACAGGACCGGAAAGAAACGAACCGAAACGGAACGAATTTTTCCGTTGTGCACAAGTCTAAGCACAATCACCTGCCTGCCTGTCACAGTATAGAGAATAACAGGAACGGATCTAGCTAAACTGAATACAGTGTATAAATATATATACAACACCTAGGATGCACATATATCCTCTACACACTGTAACTGCAGCTAACTGACTCGCCTGCCTGCTCTATCTAACTCAATATAAATGATACTGTCTCTCCCTCTCTGTAAGCTCTCTCTTTAACCACCGCAACACACTACACAAGGCCACCACGGAGGCGACCTTATATAGGGTGGGGCGTGTACTAAACCCCCTGAGACATAATTGGCCAAAGCCACCCTGGCTTTGGCCAATTATGGCTCTCCTTTTTTAATGTACTGCGATGCCGCAGTGAATTATGGGCCGTGATGCGCCACTCAAATTTGGCGAGAATGGCCCATAAAGTTCGCAATTCGGCGAGCAGCCGAACAAGCCGATGTTCGAGTCGAACACGGGTTCGACTCGAACACGAAGCTCATCCCTAATGGGCACTGATTGATCGCACAGATGTGCACTGATGAGGCGACACAGATAAGCACTGATTGATCGCACAGATGTGCACTAATGAGGCGGCACAGATGGGCACTGATTATTGGCACAGATATGCACTGATGAGGTGGCACAGATGGGCACTGATGAGATGGCACAGATGAGCATTGATGAGTTGGCACAGATGGGCACTGATGAGTTGGCACATATGTACACTGATGAGGCGGCACAGATGTGCACTGATTGATTGCACAGATGTGCACTAATGAGGCGGCACAGATGGGCACTGATTGGCACTGATGTGCACTGATGAGGTGACACAGATGGGCACTGATGAGGTGGCACATATGTGCACTGATGAGGTGGCACAGATGTGCACTGATTGCACAGATGTGCACTGATGAGGTGGCACAGATGGGCACTGATCACTGATGGCACTAATCACTGATGTCACAGATGGGCACTGATGGCACAGGTAGGCACAGATGGCACAGATGGGCACTAATTATTGATGGCACATACTGACACTAATCCTAATTGGCACCATGGCACTGTGGTACTGATTGGGCACTGCTGAACCATTTTGCCCCTGACAGCCTCTGCAAGGCGTCTTCTATCCGTGGGGTGGTGTACTGGTCAGGAATAGTCCTTTTGTTCAGCGTTCTCTAGTCGATACACAGCCTCAGCTACCCTTTCTTCTTCCTTACCACCAATATCGGAGAAGCGTATGGACTTCAGGATTCTCAGATGATACCTGCTCTCTTCAATTCTGCCAATTGTTCACGCAGGTCTTCCAAGTCTCCTAAACGAATCCGCCGGACTCTTTCTCTGAACGGCCATTCCTGCTGAAGACAGATCCAATGGTTGGCACTCTTTGCACATCCCGCATCAAATTCACTCTTCGAGAATGCAGCCAGCCTCCTTAGGAGCTGAGTCTTGGCTCTTTCTTTCCATTCAGGTGAGAGAGGAGTGTTCTTCGGATAGATTCACTTGTCCCAGCAACATCCAAGCCGGCATCTTCATTGGCGTGGCTGTTATGTTGCAGACACTGACTGAGATGACTTCTTTGCAATTCTTTGGTTGAGACCACTTAGGGAATCATCTGCACTCCCATGTCTTCTCTCTGTCTGTCCTCTTCAAGGACAATGAAAGGACCTGGTTGTTTCCAATTTAGTTTCACAGATGCCCATAAACAGGCCAATTCACCAGACTGTAAAACCTTCTCACTTCGGTCCAAGCTCCAGATCTTTCCTACTCCTTCAGCTGGAAGTGGGTACTATCAAATCCTCATGCATCCTGAGGATCGGGAGAAGACCGCTCTCATTACCCCGGTGGGGTTATTTGAATTTGACTGTATGCCTCAGGGCTTGTCCGGCGTCCCAGCCACTTTACAAAGGCTCATGGAGAAGACGGGGGTGACATGAACAGAAGTGTTGGTGTATCTAGACGACATAATTTTCTTTGGGAAGACCTTAGAGGAGCACGAAGAGCGTCTGGAGAAGGTCCTCAAGAAACTCTGGAAACAGCTGTCTCTGCAGAAGTGCCAGTTTTATCAACCCTCTGTCAACTACCTTGGTCACATTGTGTCTGAAGACGGAGGGGCCACTGACCCCCAGAAGCTGGAAGCCATCACCTCCTGGCTGAGGCCTACTAATGTGACCAAGCTCAGGTCATTTCTGGGATTCTGTTCCTATTACAGAAGATTTGTCATGGGATTCACTAAATAGCTCGCCCACTCAATGAGCTACTGAAAAGCGAAGAGGAAGACGATGACCCAGATACGACGAAGCCTGTCAGACCAGCTGGAGGGCCCAGAAAACCCAGAGAGTCCATTTAGGCATTCAGGAACAGTGAACTGCCCAATGTGAAGAGGCCTTTAGGCAGCTGAAATGGAGCCTAACAACTGCTCCAGTCCTGGCCTATGCAGATCCAACCAAGCCATATGAACTACACGTTGACGTCAGTCGAGATGGGTTAGGCGGGGTGCTGTTTCAGGAGTGAGACGGCCACCTATTGCCTACGTGAGTCAGAGCTTGGCATCTGCCGAGAGATACTACCCCACATACAGACTTGAGTTTCTGACCTTAAAGTGAGCAGTAGTGGATTATCTGAAGGATTATCTATATGGAGCGGAGTTCATGATTAAGACCGACAATAATCCTCTCACCTACATCCTCACCACTGCCAAGTTGGATGCCACAGGTTAGAGATGGTTGGCTGCCCTATCTGGGTATACTTTCAGCCTGAAGTATCGACTGGGGGTCGGGAACAAAGACGCAGATGCTCTGTCAAGAAGGCCCCATTGCTCCACTGACCCTCCAGAAGAATGGCTCCGGCTGACACCTGAAGGGGTACGAGCCTTATGTCAAGGAGGAGAACACCAAGCTGGAGGAGGATCCAGGGCAAAGACATTAGAGTTTCAGCCGCTGGTGTCCCCAAATGTTATTTCAATGTCACTCTAGTTGTGGATGAAGGTCTGCCAAAGCTTTCTAAGAAAGACTTGCGAAGGGACCAGTTGGAACACCCTCTCTGTAGCGTGGCATTGAAGGCCTTTCTAGAGCCAACGCCCTGATTTGCTCCTCACTGACTCCTCGAAGGAGGCCTGTCTACTGCACCAAGAGTGGAATCGTCTGCAGTTGCATCAAGGGGTGGTCTACTGAAGGGTCCCCTCTGAAGATCTCGAAGAAAGATGGCAGTTGTATTTACCGGAAAAACATAGGGAGACAGTATTAACTGCCCTAAACAACAACCATGGCAACCTAGGGCCCGAGGGGCCTTTCCACCTGGTGAGGGACAGATTCTACTGGCCCTGCATGCGGGCTGAAGTCGAGGGCTAATGCCACTCCAGCATCAGATGTATCCAAAGAAAAACTTTGCCTCACCGAGCTTCCCCAATGGTCCATCTTCAGAGTCATGGACCCATGGAGCTGGTGTGCATTGACTTTCTGTGCTTGGAGCCTGATCTGAGTGGACAGGGAAATATCCTGGTAGTGACTGACCACTTCACTCGGTATGCCCAGGCATTTCCCACAAAGGATCAACCGGCATCCACGGTGGCCAAGATCTTAGTGAAGAAGTTCTTTGTACACTATGGTCTGCCCCAAAGTATCCACTCTGATCAAGGGAGATACTTTAAGAGCAGCCTCATCAAGAGACTTTTAGACCTTTTAGGCATTAAGAAGTCCAGAACCAACCCAAACTATCCTCAAGGGGATCCTCAGCCAGAGAAGTTCAACCAAACCCTCCTGGATATGCTTGGGACTTTGAATTCAGAACAAAAGCAGCACTATAGCAAGCATATAGCTGCTATTGCGCATGCTTATAACAGCACCGCAAATAATGCCACAGGATACTCTCCCTATAGCCTGATGTTTGGACAGGAGGCCTCGGCTGCCAGTAGACTAAAATAATTTATTTATTTTTTTTCAGACAATCTTTTTGGCCAAATATACATATGTTTATGTTTTTGTCTCCCACTTGGTTGCTGATTGTCAGTTCATTCCAATGACGGATGTTTGTTTACCTCCGTCTTTTGGAACTCATTTTTGTTCTTTCCTGTTGTGGATTAGCATTCCATTGGGCAACCTTGTGTTTACTTCCGCCCATTGGAACGCACACCACTTCCGGTTTTTAGCTCACTTCCGCCTCCTATTTAAGCAGCAGCACTTTGCGTCATAGCCACGCTTCTGATGACACACGTTGGTGGAGAAACGTCGGGCGAGTGGAGGAAGGCTATCGCGGTATTGTTGCTGGATGGTCGGACGGATGAGCGCCATCTGATGGGTAGGAAGCGCTGGTCGCTTTCTTGTATACATGCCTATCTTTTTTAGCTCACATGTGAGTGTACCTACATATGTTTCTTAGCAATACATTTTTCGTTTGAGGGGATGTTTGCGCAATGAGTTGTGTTCTTTTTTATCTACACATGTCCTCATTGGCATACTTATTCAAGTTACTGTGGCTCAACCCTGTGCTGACTTCTAAGTATACCCTCAAGTGAACTGATTTGCATAGAGAGGATTGGCTGACGATTTATTTTAAAGACGAATCTTTTGGGGATTGAGAGTTCCATTATTTTCTGGGTTGGGATACCCTACATGTGCATTACCTATGCACTGACAATAAGAGTCAGTGTGGTTGGGTGCTGGTGGCGGCTTTCTTGTCTCTCTTCATCTGATCTCTCCTCTCTTATGGATTTTTTGGACTGGATTTATGCCATAATCATCATATTTTGGAGTGACAGATATTGAACTTTGCTTATATATTTTTTTAAAGCGCTACATCTCAATTTTTCATTGGCCTTTGGCACGTCCTTAGACCATACTTCAACAACCTCCCACGGAGGATATGTAGACCGCCTACAGAAAAGTCTGAGGACTGCCTATGACAAGGCCAATGCTGCCTTAGATGCCAGAGGACAGAGGAACAAAATAAACTTTGACCGTAGGGTACCAGTGAAGGACATGAAACCAGGTGACAGAGTACTGCTGAGAAACCTGGGTGTCCCTGGAAAGCAAAAGTTGGCTGACCGCTGGAAGTCGCAGCCCTATGTCATTTTCAAGCAGCTGCCAGGACTCCCCATGTATCAAATCAGGCCAGAAGTAAGTGCAGGACCACTGAAGACTTGGTATCGCAATGATCTGTTGCCTCTGTCAGAAGCAGTTTGTGTGCCACCCCAGCCAGATTCGCAGTCCACACCCATGGCCTCTCAGAGATCATGACCAGTGACTAGGTTTCAGTCTGTGCCTCTAGATGAGGAGGATGAGGACAGTGAGAATGAAGAGATGGGAATGGATTGGTTGTGGCCATCCCAAATATTCTTCTTTTCCCAAGGTGACTGACACCAGGATGTTCAGGCCAGAAGCTCCTGAGTTTGTGCCTCTGAGTCCACCTCTTGAAGAGTTGGAAGACCCCCAATCTTCTCTGCTGACAGTAGATCCCGGAGACTTCCCATCTTTTACTATAGAGGAAGCTGAATCTGATTTGCAGGAAGAAAAAGATAAATCTGTTGACGAGGAAGAGACCAGTGTGCTTGCAGACCCAGAGCCTAAAGAACAGTGAGAGCGAAGGGTTATTCATCCACCAAAAAGACTAACCTATGACACTCTGGGTGAAATCTCTGAAGAGGTTGTTCTCACCTCTCAAAGGACTCTTGAAGCACATGATCCTCCCACCGCTGACTTGGTGGAGGAGGATCCCAACTCACTCCCTGGCACATCTGGCTGGACTATTCCAGTTAGAGTGGCCTGTAGGCAAGACAACCTCCCTGTGACAGTGGGGTCACTTTGGACACAGGGTGAATAAAAGAAACCCCCGATATGGTCTGTGATAGCCATATTCAAGGCTGTATATACATTGTATATAGATTGGATGTATACTGTGTGTGGGGGTTATGTAATCATTGCTGTGAGGAATTAAGGTGTTTTGCATTCTATTGTTCATTAAGTCTGTCCTTGTGTGTATTGTAAAGTGCCAGACAAACTGGCTGCCAACCCTTTGTGAGAAGATGTGTATTGTGTGGGATCTTTTGAAGCCTAGCAGACGTCAGGATGAGGTGTTGAGTCTTGGGATGTGTGGGTGGAGCTGGGCCCTTGTTCATGTTAAATCATGTGTATTGAATTGTGTATAAAGTTACAATGTTTCTCAATAATAAAGTCATTCCTATTACAGAAGAAGACAGAGTGCGTCTCGTCCTTCTAAGGGGATTGGGTCCTATGGGAAAGGGTCGTTTGGCTGTGGATATTGGTAGCGAGTGGATGTGTGTCTAGGAGAGGGAACATCGTAAACGGCGTTTTACTCCTTGATATTGGGCTGCTGTTACATTGGTTGGCAGCAGCGGGATTTTCCCTCCAGTTCCTGGGACACTCCAAGCCACCACAGTGAATGACCAGCTATGCAGCCTGCAGGAAAGTCACGCTGAAAGACTTACTTGAGAGCCGAGATGGACCAGAGAGATGGTGATGCAGGACCCCGGTCAGTTGAAGATTTGTTTCAGCAACGAGTGCGACAGCGGTTGGCATTATATGGTGCTAACCCATCAGAGACCGCCATTCAGGAAGCCATTAGAGGCATCCAGCTGCAGGATGCGCGACAAAAGAGAGAACTAGAGCGGCAACATGAGTGGAGAATGGCGGAAATACGACAATCGGAGATCGCCTACAGACAGCTGCTAGAATCTGCTCAGCAGCAGGGTGGGGCTCCCTTTGCCTGGGACTATCAGGAAATACCAGTTGACAACTATGAAATCCTGGCTGAAGAATCAGCAGTGAAAAATCTGAAGATTGCCACCCCTAAAGCCGAAGTGGATGATATGGAGTTCCAGGGAGCTAGCCTGGCTGAAGAATCGGCAGTGGAAAAGCTGAAGATTGCCCTCCCTAAAGCCGAAGTGGATGATACGGAGTCCCAGGGAGCTAGCCTGGCTGAAGAATCGGCAGTGGAAAAGCTGAAGATTGCCACCCTTAAAGCCGAAGTGGATGATATGGAGTTCCAGGGAGCTAGGGCAGTTGGCTCATCTCCCCAGCCACAGATTACAGAAGATATGGACTTAAGGGACTGTTCAGAGGATGTTATGGATTATGCATCACCCGCTCAAGTACTGACAGCAGGACAAAGTACTGCAGACCCCTGCTCTACACCCGTGGCAGTTTTGGAGGCCCGAGTTGAGAAGGTGATGGTTCCTCTTTCCGAGTGGATTTCAGAGATGCAGGGAGGAGAAGCAGCCATTTTCCCTCCCCAACAGCTAGCCAGAGCAGATGGTGTGGAGTCCCCAGCAGAAGTGCTGGCAACAGGGCAGAGTGATAGCAACCTCTGCCCAGCACCGGAAACAACTGGGGAGTTTCAGGGAGCCGGGGCAGTTGGCCCCTCTCTCCAGCAACAAGCTGAGGGGGTAAAGCTTTCACCCCCAGCTGAATCACTGGCAGCAGGGCAGAATGCTACTGGCCGCTGCACACAACTGCCACTTGAGCGGATATCGGTGGATGGGACTGCGGTCTCCACTCACAGCAACCCAGCAGAAGAGCTGGCAACAGAGCCGAGTGCCACGGGCCTCTGCTCTCAACTAACAGAAGAGGGAGTTCCTGTGGTAGTAGATGGGACTTCAGTCCTCACTGACACAACCCCAGAAAATGGTGTGACACTGAGACAGGAGGATGTCAGCCTTGCTTTGCAAGCACTGGGGGACTTCCACCTACCACAAGTGGATGGGACTTCAGTCTCCACTTGTATACCCCAGGGATGCCGGGCAGTCGACCCAGATCCCCAACAGCATGACGGACTGAGCCCAGTCACCCTGTCTTCTCCCCAGCGGCGGGTATGTTCTCTGAGAGAGGCAGAGGTTGGCTGGGTAAGTAATGCTCTGCTTGGAGCAATTCATTTGTGGTACTGGGTGGATACCAGCATTGGAAGAATGGACCCATGGACTAACTTCGGAGCAGACCCGTCTGGGGTCCCCTCCTCTGTTAGTCCCCTGCCGAAAGGGGAGATGTGTGACAGTGGGGTCACTTTGGACACAGGGTGAATAAAATAAACCCCCGATATGGTCTGTGATAGCCATATTCAAGGCTGTATATACATTGTATATAGATTGGATGTATACTGTGTGTGGGGGTTATGTAATCATTGCTGTGAGGAATTAAGGTGTTTTGCATTCTATTGTTCATTAAGTCTGTCCTTGTGTGTATTGTAAAGTGCCAGACAGACTGGCTGCCAACCCTTTGTGAGAAGATGTGTATTGTGTGGGATCTTTTGAAGCCTAGCAGACGTCAGGATGAGGTGTTGAGTCTTGGGATGTGTGGGTGGAGCTGGGCCCTTGTTCATGTTAAATCATGTGTATTGAATTGTGTATAAAGTTACAATGTTTCTCAATAATAAAGTTATTCCTATTACAGAAGAAGACAGAGTGCGTCTCGTCCTTCTAAGGGGATCGGGTCCTATGGGAAAGGGTCGTTTGGCTGTGGATATTGGTAGCGAGTGGATGTGTGTCTAGGAGAGGGAACATCGTAAACGGCGTTTTACTCCTTGATATTGGGGTGCCGTTACACTCCCCTCCTATGCTAATTGGTGGGCAGTTCCTTTGCCGAGTCTTTATGCTAATGCAAACTGTTTGATTGCGTGTGTGAATTAACCTGTTTTCCTCCGCGTGTAACTTTGAGAGCATGTAACAGGTTCCAGACTTTACTGCCTTTTGGGGACCAAAGGTTCTTTGGTGGGGGGAGTGTGTAGTGGATGCTGCATTAGGCTTACAGTGCCAAGCTGACCAGGACTCTCATTAAACAGGGACATGGCTGTCAGTTCTTTTTACAAGACATGACACAGGAGAGACAGCCTACTCTGCCCTTTCCCCTAATTATTCATTGGCAGAATGAATTCAGCCAATCAAGGGAAGACTGTAGGAGGAGAAAGGAACTGTGGGATATGAAGTCCCAGCACAAAGCAGCCTGACTTACTTTTAAGAGGACAGGACTGCAAATCTACCTTATTGGCGGAGAGGTGGTTCAGTGTTAGAAAAGCAAATATTAATTTGCTTTTCTAACACATCTGGGTGGACTGGTTGCACAATGTTTTGCGCTCCAGGTCCACCTTTTTTGAAGCCTATTGGAGCCTATGGCTCTAATCAGGTGCTTCAAAAAACACCCCCGCCGCTGTAATTCAGGTCGCCTTGTGCTCGAAAAGGGGCCGGACGCCTGAATAGGGGGTGGTGCATGAATCTTTGTATTAGTCATATAGGGGGTGGTATGACAGAGGGGGCAGAGCCTGTGCACCCTTAATGGATGGACCGCCCCTGGAACAACCTCATTCACAAACTGTATGGTAAAAAGGGGAAAAAAAATCAGGAAAAAAAAGCAGTGTTTGAAACATTAACATCATTGGACCCTACAAGCATCAACCAAATTATGAATGAAATGGAAACTTTACAAAGACAACTGCAAAAACTAGCCATGAATCGGAACCAAAAAAAAAAAAAAACTCCAGAAGCTACACCAAGAGTAGACCTTTTGGATACAATCTAAACAGAAAAAGAACACAACATCTATAATTCCCGCTATCAGCGACCTGGAATCCAATCCAGAATCCCAAGGTATCCCTTATGTAAATGCTGACCTGATTGAAAATGTGGATATAACAGAGGAACTTGAAATCATCAATTTGTCAAATCATAAACTTTACGAACCAGAAATAACAGTCCTTTCCAAAGGCCTCACATTCTGCCCAACCACCAAATCAGATAATTTACAAGTATTGTCAGATATGGAGGAATTCTTCAGGAGAAGGAAAGGGATGGTCGGCACTCAGGATGACATCCAAAATAGTATTCCTTTATTAAATACATGTACAGAGCTATAAAACACCCTACGCGTTTCAGACATTAGTCCTTAGTCATGGCTGATATGGTCAGATATTGAGAAATTCTTCAGGAGACTAAGGCTCAAAGAATATTTTCACAGTAATCAAGGGAATCCTAGGACAATAGAATGCGGTAAAAAGAAAAAGGAACAGCAACTTCACACCTCCACAAGGACACAACCCCAATACATCTACCGAACATATCTCAGGCCTTGTTGAAAATATGTTAAAACCATTAGTCATGAATACTGCAAGTTTCCTGCTAGACAACTGATTTTCTGAACAAGCTCAACAATATACAACAATTACCACCAAATATACTTCTCGTCGTGGATGTAGAATCTCTGTACAGTAACATCCCTCACAAGGATGGGTTGGCTGCATGTCACAGATTCTTATCATCCTCACCAAACCACAAATACACTGCTGAGGATGTTACACAGCTCATCTAATTCATTCTTGCACACAACCACTTAACGTTCATCAATCTAACTCCAGTGAATGAGTAATGCTATTGGAAGTAAAATGACACCCCAATATGCAAACTTGTCTATGGCTGACCTAGAGGACAAATTCCTGAACAGCATACAACAAAAGCCATACAGATATTATCGCTATATCGATGATATTTTCATCATATGGACAGAAGGTGAAGAAAATCTAAAACAGTTTTACTCATTAATCAACACTTCTTACCTATCTATCAAACTAAAAACGGATTATTCTAACACACATGTCAACTTCCTAGACACTACAGTATACATCAGGGATGACAAGCTTCACACTTCAATATACAGGAAACCGACTGACAGATGCAACTATCTCCACAGTTCCAGTTTTCACCCCCAACACACTAAACGGGCCATCATACACAGCTAGGCCATCAGATACCACCGAATATGTTCAGACCCAGAAGAAGATTCCTTCCATCAGAAAGGGTACAAAGACAAAACCATCAACACCGGCATAAACACAGCCTTGAAAACCAGAAGAGAAAATCTACTTCAATACAAAGAGAAAAAAAAATTGTTGTGTACCTCTAGTAACCACATACAATCCGGCACTAGAAGGAATAAGAAAGATAATAATCAAAGATTTATAACCCATCATAACAGAGGATGAAACTCTGAAAGAAATATTCCAACAACCCCCAATATTGGATTTCAGACAACCATCCAACTTCAGACATAAACTAATCAGCAGGAAACTTCATTCTGATTATGAAGTCACAAATAATGGAAGCAAACCCTGCAAAAAAAATGCTGAAAACTGTGCAACCAGATCAATCCATCTAAAAGTGTTACACACACAAAAGGGACCTTCAATATCACAGGGTCATACAACTGCACCTCCAGTAATGTTGTGTACCTCATTCAATGCAAAATATTTAGCAAAGGATCTTACATTGGAGAAACAGGACAGAACAAGAATGAATTTGCACAGACCTACCATCAAGGAAAATAAAAAAAGATAGTTTCTGCACACCTGTGGGACATAATTTCTCACAACCAAACCACACTATGAAAAACCTCAATGTTTTAGTTCGTAATAAGAATTTCAGAACTATGCAGGAAAGGAAAACTAAGTTGATACTATTTGACACAAAAGAAAACGGCCTAAATTTAGATATGGGTTACCTTACTCAATTTTCAACAGTTTTACGACCCCCTCTGTAACTGTCACCCCCCCCCCCCAGTCTATAGCTCTCACTCTGTCTTATCTCACTAGCTATGCTATTTTTATTACCATTGCCATGTACATTTGTTTGTTCCTTAATCTTTTGCTGGTATATCTGCAAAGTCCTTTTGCATAAGAAGAGTTCAGTGTATTTGCACAAGGTTTTTTAATCCAAAGACCTTGTGGTATGCGATTCATCTTTTTGCATTTTGAGAGAAAAGGATGTCACTGTTGGTCTGTGTTGCCTTTGTGATCAGGTTGGTTAACTGCTTTTTCGTGCAGCTATATGCAGTATCTTCCATCATGTTTGAGGTGATTGTAGCTGTATTCACGCACTTGCGACAGAAACAATTGAGTACTGTAATTACTGTATGTACTTTATTAGCACTAACTTACAATTTTTCAGGACACTTTTGGGGTCTTCTTCAAGGTCCCAGCAGTACTGATTCACACAAGTTATAGCAGAATGTTAAAAAAACACAATCTCTGAGGGAAAGAAAAAAGAAAAAGAAAAAAGGAAAGACTAACACACATAAAGGGGGTTGTAAAACTTTTGGATAATGAGTAAGGAAACCCATATCTATATTTAGCCTATTATCTTTTGTGTCAAATTTGGGTTTCATTACTCAATATTAGGGATGAGCCGAGCACACCCCGGTTCGGTTTGCAGCAGAACATGCGAACAGGCAAAAAATTTGTTCGAACACGCAAACACCGTTCAAGTCTATGGGACACGAACATGAAAAATCAAAAGTGCTAATTTTAAAGGTTAATATGCAAGTTATTGTCATAAAAAGTGTTTGGGGGGGGGCGCATGCGCGAGGCTCGACATGGAGGACGTGTCCCATTAGAGCTCCGCACTCCCCGCTGCACTATCGGGAATCTGAAGCACATCTAAACCTCCCTGCAACCCCGCTACTCCAGCGATCACTTGTCGGCACACTATAGCCTTACCCGGGATGGTCCTGACCGGTCACCGTGGCAGGAACAAGCCAAAACCGATCAAAGACGCTCTGGCCCGCGCCTCCTCTAAAATGGCGGCGAAGGCCTTAGCCAAGCAGCAGGCTGCCTCTCCGGACGGACCGGGACATGCTGACAGTGATGGGGAGGAAGAAACTGCTTTGCATATCGGCGGATCCCCTGCCTTGCCACCCTCAGGTGTGTCCCAGGCTGACTTTCTTAAGTACATGGAAGTGATGCTGCAGAAGGCCCTTAAAAACACCTCAGACCAAATAACAAGCAGGCTGTCCCGAGAGATTAGGGAGCTAGGCCAACGCACTGCTGACCTGGAGACTAGAGTGGACGATATAGAGCTTACACTTCAAGAGCAGGCCCAAGAGCAGGCAGCCCTCCGTGATGAGAATATCACTCTTCTATCACGTTTAGAGGATGCAGAGAACCACTCCCGCAGATCCCACCTGCGTCTACGCGGTATACCCGAAAGTGTGGACGACCTGCAATCTTTCTCCACTGGCCTGTTCCAAGAACTATCGCCCTCCATACCGATCGAGCGTTTGGAATTCGATCGAATCCACAGGGCTCTCACCCGCCGTCAACAGGATGGCCCCCCACGAGATATCATTATTAAGCTGCACTTCTTCCGCACAAAGGAACAACTGCTTGCTGCTGCTCGCAACAAAGACACCCTCCTGTTCCAGGGCCACACATACCAACTGTTTTCTAACTTGGCTCCCCTCACAATAGCCAAACACCGCGCAATGAAGCCACAACTACAAATTCTCATGCAGCACCAGCTGAAATACACATGGCGCTTCCCTTTTGCGTTGCAGTTCTCCTATCAAGGTCACCAACACTCCTGCACATCGCCTGAATCACTTCAGCACCTCCTGGAAACCCTTCACCTGACCGCTCCGGCTCAGTCATCAGAGACTATGTTACCTCGCATCCCAGCACGTACCACTGCTCACCCTTACACTACCACCCCAAAGAATTCCCAGCCGGGCCCATCCTCCATTCGGAAGGGGACCCCCTCCCGTTCACCTCGGGGTGGCTCATCTAGCCAGCAGCTGTTTGTGCCGCGCTGATAATGTTTGCATAACTTTCTCTGCTCTCTGTTTTTTTCCCCTGTGCCTACTGAAGACCTTGTTTGGAGCTTCAGAGACTGCCCACTTCTTTTGCAGCTGACTCTTCAATCAAGGCGAAAGGGGTCTGCCAGAGGCTGGGTCACCCCCCATGACTTGGGGAGACACATGCAGCACCCCAATACCCTTCTGGGGTTGCACAGGTTCAGTTTATTTTCTCTTATTTGTTTTTACAATGTGATACCGTTTGTACACACAGCTTGACATTTTAATTTTTTTTTTTTTTTTTACACAAGTGTCTGGATGTCGTACTGCCTTCCACCCTGTTATTCTTAATAATGCTGCTATTGAATTTTGAAATGATGTTATCTTGTCCCGTGGGGGGATTTTCCCACCATGGGCCAAGACTCACTCTAGGATTATTTCTGTATCCCCACCTACCTACCCTTCCCTATTTCCTCATCCCTACCCCTCCTCCCCATCCTTTAACCTTCCCACGTACCCCCCCCCTCCACCCATCCCCATACCTTCGCCTGTTCCCTTCCCACGGTTTTCCTCCCTGCCCTGTCATACCAAGTTATCCGCTATACCTGTTTATAACTCCCCCTCCCCAGGTATTTGCCTTCATCTATATCCTGTTGATATATTGATAGCGCTATGCTTACTAGGGTTGTCCCGATACCGATACTAGTATCGGTATCGGGACCGATACCAAGCATTTGCGCAAGTACTTGTACTCGCGCAAATGCTCCCGATGCTTCACCCGATACTTTTTTTTTTTTTTTGTGGCCGGAGAGGGCGGGAGGAGTCAGTGGCTGGGGAGGGCGGGGGAGTGCGGGCGGAGTCTGGCCGGAGAGGGCGGGAGGAGTCAGTGGCTGGGGAGGGCGGGAGAGGAAAGTGCGGGCGGAGTCTGGCTGAAGAGGGCGGGCACAGTCGGTGGACGGAGTCCGCGGGCGGAGAGCGAGTCCCTCACCTGCAGTTGAACCTGGTAAGCTGGCAGGGGTGCAGGGCGCAGCCGCATCAGGATCGGTGACCGGTGCTGTCACATTCGGTCGCCGTCAGCGGCTGAACGTCCCCACGCCCATCTTGGTACACTCTGCACTCGGCTGCAGTAAGCAGCAGCAGACATCTTGTTACACCCAGCCCGAGCTATATGGGCTGGGTGTAACAAGATGTCTGCTGTTGCTTACTGCAGCCGAGTGCAGGGTGTACCAAGATAGGCGTTGCAGCAGTTTTTTTTTTTTCTTAAATCCTGTGTCATTTCCCCCCCACCCCCCGCAGCATTTCAGTGCCAGCCACCTATCAGTACCCACAAGTGCTACCTATCAGTGGAATCAGTGCCATCTACCAGTGCCACCTATCAGGTGGCACTGGTAGATGCCACTGATTGCACTGATAGGTGGCACTTATGGGCACTGATTGCACTGATAGGTGGCACTTGTGGGCACTGATAGATGGCACTGATTGCACTAATAGTGCAATCAGTGCCATCTATCAGTGCCCACAAGTGCCACCTATCAGTGCCCATAAGTGCCCACAAGTGCCACCTTTCTGTGCAATCAGTGCCACCTATCACTGCCCACAAGTGCCACCTTTCTGTGCCCACAAGTGCCACCTATCTGTGCCCACAAGTGCCACCTATCAGTGCCCACAAGTGCCACCTTTCTGTGCAATCAGTGCCACCTATCAGTGCCCACAAGTGCCACCTATCAGTGCCCACAAGTGCCACCTATCAGTGCCACCTATCAGTGCCCATAAGTGCCATCGATCCGTGCCCATAAGTGCCATCGATCCGTGCCCATAAGTGCCACCTATCAGTCCCCATCTTTCAAACTGTCACATGACATTGAAAAAAGTATCGGTAATCGGTATCGGCGAGTACTTGAAAAAAAGTATCGGTACTTGTACTCGGTCTTAAAAAAGTGGTATCGGGACAACCCTAATGCTTACTGTAAATAGTTTTTTCTTTTTTTTTGGGTCTTGGCTTACAAGTTTTTAGACTGTTATATTCCTTAATGATGTACACTCTTAGATAATATTACTATATCCCGTTTGCAGCGGGGAGCTGTCATTGCTCCCCCCCTCTACGGTGCACCCACTCTCGAGCTGGCTGGCTGGCTTGTGAGTCTGTGCGCTATTTGGTCGGGCGACAGAGTTTCACTCTTCCCCCTTTTCATGACCATCGGTTTGCCCTACAATGTTTTTCTTCTTTTCTTTCTCTGTATCTTCTCCCCTTTTTCCCTTTCTCCCTCTCCAGTCGGCTGGGGGACGCGACCCTGATAGCACCTTCTATGAAGCTCCCCCATGACCTCGGATGGCCCCCCTGAGCGTACTCTCATTAAACGTTAAGGGTCTTAATTCTCCCAATAAAAGGGTTAAAGCCTTCCAATCTTTTACATCCCTGAAGGCGGGGATAGTAGCTCTTCAGGAAACACATTTTTCGACCCGTTCAACCCCCAAATTTTTCAGCCCTCAATACCCCCAAGTGTTTACTGCTGAGCAATATTCCCCCTCCATACGTTTTCGGAAATTAATCCAACAAGCCTCTCTACTCGACACTTGGCGCGAGTGCAATCCGACTAAAAGGAACTATACTTTCTACTCTTATCCCCATGGATCCATTTCCAGAATCGACCATATTTTTGTTTCAGTCGCATCCTCCCCAACTTTACTCAGCTCTACTATCCAACCCATTACTTGGTCGGACCACTGTGCAGTACTCACCACTATCTCCTCCTTAATCCCGCATTCTAAAGACCGTACATGGTGCATTAATGAAGCTCACCTCGCTGACTAATCCTACTGTCTTGATATCCAGGTCGCTCTTAAAGATTATTTACAACACAACTCTACCCCGGGTATCTCTCCTGTCCTTCTCTGGGAGGCACATAAACCGGTTATTAGGGGTACGTGCATCTCGGTATCTACTCACCTGAAACGAGACAAGAAAATCCAATTGGCTAAGTTAGAACGGGACTTTCACCACTGTTTCCTTCAGTTTCAATCTTCTCCCACTGATTCACATAGAACTGCGCTGGAAAAAGCCAAAACTGAGTTGGACCTGCTGTTGGCTGAATCAGCCGATAAGGCCATCCGCAGGTCAAATCACACCATCTACACTAAGGCCAACAAGCCAGACACGTTTCTAGCCATGCGCCTCCGGCATCCGGAAAGAAACAATGCACCCATCAGACTGCGAATAGACAAGAATACCTACACTAGCAATCCTGTTAAAATCTTATCTGAATTTCGTAAGCGCCTCAAAGAGTTATATGAGGCAAAATCCTCTTTCTCTTCCTCCCAGGCCGAAGCACTATTCAGGGACATTCCTCTACCCACGTTATCAGATTCTGGTCGTGAGTCTCTGGAAAAGCCCGTTACAATCGAAGAGGTCCTCCTGGCTATCAAAACTCTTAAATCCCATAAACGACCAGGCCCTGATGGACTCTCCGGTACCTATTTTAAAAAAATTGCTACCACCTTAGCCCCACTTCTTTCCAACTCCTTTAATGCACTACTCCAACAACATTCCTTTGGTCGAGACACGTTGACAGCCATTATAGCCATGATACCCAAGCCCAATACAGACAACTCCCTCTGGTCCAATTTCAGACCCATTTCCCTGATCAACCTTGACATCAAGCTTTTAGCCAAAATTATGGCATTACGCCTTAACCCTATTATAGGGGGACTGATCCATAAAGACCAAGTGGGTTTTATGCCACGTCGACAGGCTAGTGATAATGTCCGCCGAATAGTCCTGCTTCAATATTTGGCCAGGAAACGTAATATTCCTATGCACCTGTTATCTCTTGACATCAGGAAAGCATTTGATACGGTCTCATGGCCCTACCTGAACTATGTACTTTCCCGTTGGGGTTTTGGCCCCCATTTCTTACAATGTATTAGTTCCCTTTATAACTACCCTCAAGCTTATGTCAAATATTCAGGGTTCAGGTCTGATAGCTTTGACATACGAAGAGGGACTAGACAGGGGTGCCCCCTCTCTCCCCTAATTTTTGCTTTAGCAATAGAACCCCCAGCCGCTTTGATCAGAGCGAACCCGAACATTAAAGGACTAGAAATTGCATCCACCTCTCACAAAATTTGCTTGTTTGCTGATGATGCGCTCCTGTTTGTAACTTCCCCCCGTACAACTCTTCCAAATCTTCTTCGGATCTTGGAAAAGTTTGCAAATGTATCTGACTTAGAGGTTAACCAATCCAAATCCAGAGCCCTCAACGTGTCTCTTCCACACCAGGAATTTCTCCACCTACGAGACCACTTCCCTTTCCACTGGTCCACGACCCCTCTCCCATACCTAGGTATAAAACTAACCAGTGATCCAGCTTCTCTTTACCAGGCCAATTATCTCCCGATGCTATCCCACCTATCCTCCATGTTAGACACCTGGAAACCACTGTGCGTTTCTTGGCTTGGGCGGGTTGCAGCTGTTAAAATGTCTCTACTCCCTAAACTGTTATACCTTTATAGAGTCCTTCCGATAGCAATCCCTTCTTACTTTCACAGAATCATTCAGACTCGTGTATTTAAGTATATTTGGGGCTCCACAAAACCTAGAGTGTCCAGGTCTATCCTCCTTCACCATAAACTTAGTGGAGGCCTAGGACTCCCTAACTTTGCCCGCTACTACCATGCTGCTCGGCTGGCTCAAATAACTCTGTACTACGCATCACATGAAATCCCGCTGTGGGTCAGTCTGGAAGCAATAGACATTTCCCCCTTAATAATCTCCAATTTGCTGTGGCTGCCCGCTTCCACTAGAGGCCCCATATCCAACCCGGTCACTCGCCACTCACTTGGGATTTGGGATAGCCTACGTGGTCGCTTTAACTTGATCTCATCCCATACCCCCTTACTTTCCTTTATAGGCCACCCACTTTTCTATCCTGCCTTCACTGAACCTGGTTCTTTCCGGCTTTGGTGTCAGGCAGGACTAACCCGAGTCTGCGACCTTCTCACTAAAACCGCTATTAAAACATTCCCAGCACTTCAATCCCAAGCTCATTTACCTCCTGGAGAATGTTTTCGTTACCTCCAAATAGCCCATTTTGTCAGAGCAACAATAGCAACTAGCTCCTCTCTAGATAGCTTATCCCTTTTTGAAGATATCTGTAAGTCGGACCCACATGCCCCTGGTATCATCTCACGTATCTATACCCACTTAACTTCTACTTCAGCCGGCCTCCCCCTTTATGCTACACAGTGGTCCAAGGACCTACAATTGGGACTAGATGCGGATGACTGGACAAACATATGGGCTAACACAAAGTCCTCTACGCAGAATGTAGTGGCGTTGGAGGCAAACTACAAGGTCCTCATGCGGTGGTATCTTGTTCCCGCTAGAATCTCGAAATTTCTCCCATCCTATCCACCTGAATGTTTCAGAGGCTGTGGGGAGAGGGGTACTCATGTCCACATCTGGTGGTCTTGTCCCATTGTGCAACGATTTTGGGCAATGGTATTTCAGATAGCTTCCACCCTACTTCATGACACCTTGACTCCTGACCCCTCTCTGGCTCTGTTAAACCATATACAGGGTGACTACACTAGGGCCCAGCGCCGCATCCTCCTTCAATTAACTACAGCAGCCAAGCAGACAATAGCTAGGGCCTGGAAAACCCCACTTCTGCATATTGCAGAAGTGAAAAATAGAGTAACTCAAGCAATGATACACAGTAAGATTGAAGCCACCATCCTAGACCGTCTTCCCCAACACTGCAAAGTCTGGACACCCTGGGTGGAGAACTTCCTGCCCCGGATTTTGACGCTGACCTGCTTAAGCTGTGATATGTCATAGATTGTCCATGCTTGCTACGGTGCCCACTGGGGACTCGTGTCCCCCCGCTGACACCTCCCTTCCCTCTCGCACCTCTCTTACGCCCTTCCTTTCTCTTCCTCTTCCCACTGCTCTCTTCCTCTCTTTGACTTTCTCTTCTTTTTCCTTCCCAATTGAAATGTTCCACTCATAATCTCTACAACAAAGATGGGACTTAATACCTGGATCTATCTGTAGATTGTATATTCTGATCCTGCAGATGACAAGTTATGTTTGGTGCTATCTCTGGACTGGACTTTTTACTTTTTATGTTTTTTTTAAGATATATATTTGATCTTTGTTTTTTTTTGTTTTTTTCTCTTCTCTCTGTCCCATCACAATTACTCCCAAACCATGGATGTTGTAGCGATAGACTCTACCTAATCTAAGTTCTGCTTCGCTTTCATGGACATTATTCCGGTTTGGTTGTTTAGGCCTTAATATAATTCTCTTCAGATACATCACATGTTATGCTGTACAGCTTTCATTGAGATTGTCTTTTTCTGTACACTGTGATTCTGTTAAAATAAAAATATTTGAACGGAAAAAGTGTTTGGGGACCTGGGTCCTGCCCCAGGGGACATGTATCAATGCAAAAAAAGTTTCAAAAACGTTAGTTTTTTCGGGAGCAGTGATCTTAATAATGCTTAAAGTGAAACAATAAAAGTGAAATATTCCTTTAAATTTCGTACCTGGGGGGTGTCTATAGTATACCTGTAAAGTAGCGCATTTTTCCCGTGTTTAGAACAGTCCCTGCACAAAATGACATTTCTAAAGGAAAAAAAGTAATTTAAAACTACTTGTGGCTATAATGAATTGTCGGGTCCCGGCAATACAGATAAAAGTCATTGAAAAAAACCCGAACCAAAATTAAAAAAAAAAAATGTGTGGGGGTCCCCCCAAATTCCATACCAGGCCCTTCAGGTCTGGTATGGATATTAAGGGGAACCCTGCGCCAATAAAAAAAAAAATGGCGTAGGGGTCCCCCTCAAAATCCATACCAGACGAGGGGGTGTGGTGACCGAGCTCCAACATGGACGCTTGAACTGAGAGCTCCGCTCAGCCGCCGGAGAGAATCCAGCAACATCTGCGACCACCGGCATCACCTATGCCTTACAGAGCATTCACTGAATCACTGAGACCCGCTGCATCTGCCGAGATGACTCGCCAGCGGAAAAACCCGCAAAATCCTCAGAAGCTTAAAGATTTCTTCAAAGAGCGCTGGCTCCAAACATTCTTTCTCCTTATATATATTCTCTGTTTACAATTTTCATTGTCCCTTTTTCATCACATCCTCTCCAGCATCTGTCAGAGATTTCTGGAAAAAATGTATTCAAGGCCGATGGCGTATAGTACCAACGTGTTAATATTTTATAATTTGATTCCTGTATTCTTGTACACCGTGAAGATTTTAAAGACAAGTCTATAATATTCTGGCATTGTGCCGGAGATAATGTTTGGCCTATATCTCACTCCCATTTGGCAAGGCATTCCATTTTAAAATCCTCTAAGGGTGCAGTCAGAATTGTATACATTTTAGAAATAACGTGAGGAAGGGGTTCCCCTCCCTCACAGTATTCCTTGAACTTAGTTTGTGTTCGCCTATATCTTCCTGCAGGTCCTAGGGTTTCCAAATAATGTCTAACCTGTCGGGCTTGCCATATGGGACTTTCATATTGCCCTCCACGTTGTATTAGCATATCAATTGTTGCCCATCCCGTCTCCTTAAAAACTACCCTTTTCCCTAAGTTTCCTAAATATTTGTGAGTCCATACCTGGTGGGAACTCTGGGTTTCCTAGAATCGGAAACAAGGGTTAGTTTTGGGTAAAGCCGTATAGCACCATAATGCTCTATTTAGGGGAACCGGGCACATTTGCTGTTCCATAGTGATCCACAGTTTATAATCCCCATGTCTACTCCAGTCTACTATCCTACCAAGTTGGGCCGCCTGATAGTATTTGTACATGTCTGGTGCCGATATTCCTCCTGCCCAGTTAGGTAGAGTCAACAGTGTTCTACTTATCCTTGGCCGTTTACTGGCCCAAATAAATTTAGTAAACACGCCACGTACTTGGTTAAAGTAGGACATGGGGACTCCAATCGGCAATGCTTGAAAAAGATAAAGGAATTTCGGCACCACACTCATTTTTTAAATATTGCATCTCCCAAACCATGAGTGCATACCTTTACTCCAACCTTCCAGTAATTTTCTAACTGTGCTAAGTAATGGTACAAAATTTAACTCAAAAGTATCCATTAAATTTGGAGGTATTTGTGTTCCTAAATAATTCAATGCTTTAGTTTTCCGTCTGCATTTAAAGCTGTGTTCTAGTGCACTTTTAATGGTATCCCGAAGTGCAACCCCCATCGCCTCCGACTTACCATAATTTATTTTTAGGTTTGACATAGTCCCATATGTTTCTATTTCTTTCATTAGATTAGGTAACAAAATCTGTGGTCTAGCTAGTGAGAAGAGCATATCATCCGCATATGCCGATACTTTGTATTCCTTTCCCCCACCTCAATGCCCATTATGTCTGGGTTCTGTCGAATCTTATTTAGCAGTGGTTCTAATGTCAAAGCAAATAGAAGAGGCGACAGGGGGCAGCCCTGTTGGGTTCCATTTGTAATTGTGAAAGGCCTTGAATACACCTTGTTTACTTTTACCAAGGCCCTAGGTCCTGTGTACACTCCTACTATCCATTGGATCATCCGCTCTCCTAAGCCCATCTGTTTTAAGACCTCAAACATAAATTTCCAATTTACTCTATCGAACGCTTTTTCTGCATCCGTATTCAAAAAAACACTTGGTATCTTCATATAGTTTACCCTATGAATCAAATTTAACACTTTTATGGTGCTATCTCTTGCCTCTCTTGTCGGGATAAATCCTACTTGATCGAGATGTACTATTCCTGACAACTGAGGCTGTATACGGGATGCCAATATCTTTGTCAAAATGTTTCAAGTCCACGTTTAACAAAGCTATTGGTCTGTAACTGCTGCAACTTGCTGGGTCTTTCCCCTCTTTCGGGATAACCGTAATATGTGCTGTTACAGCCTCAGGTGGTAATACCACTGTTTGTCCAACTTCATTACATACCTTAAGTCATATATGGCCCTAGTTGCGTAATAAAACGTTTGTAATATTGTATGGTTAACCCATCCGGTCCTGGTGCCTTACAGTGTTTTATTGTTTTCATTGTTGTTTGCACTTCCTCTATAGTAATAGGTCTTTCTAATTCCCGACGGACTGGCAAAGGTAATATAGACAGTCGTGAGGAGGACACGTATTTCTCAAGAGATGAGGGGGAAATCGATATCTCAGACAAATTGTATAAGGAGGAATAATATTCCCCAAATTCTTGCACTATTTCTTTTGGAAATAAAAGTTTTTGATCTGCTTTTGTTTTAATGGTTGGTATGTATGACCGTGTCTGTTGTTTTTTAAATTTTTTCACTAATAATTTACCACATTTGTCTCCCAAGTCATACACTGCCCTCCTCCCATATTGTAAAATTGCTTCGGCCTTATATCGAAGGAGGTCTGCTATTTGTCTTCTCAGGTGTGCTAGTTCTATCCCTACATTTGTTCTCTTTTTATGTTGTATCTCTAATCCCTGTATCCTTTCTAATAATTATTTATTTGTCCTTCTCTAACCTTTTTCACTCGGGATCCATGTTTAATTAAAATACCTCGACTTACCGCTTTATGGGCCTCCCATACTATGCCCGGATCACTCTCTTCATTATCGTTTATCTGGAAATACCACGTTATTTCATTGATCAGGTCTTCTTTAATTTGGGGGATCTGCAGTAAACTTTCATTTAGGCACCATCTCCAATCTGTCGATTGGATCCCCCCCTTTAGAGTTAACTCAATCGTAACTGGTGCGTGATCTGTCCATGTTATATTTCCTATTGATATCTCCTGTACCGACTGAAGTAGCTGATGAGGTACCAAAAAAAGATCTATCCGTGAATATGTTTGGTGAGGATTAGAGAAATAAGTATAATCCCTCTCCTCTGGATGAATAATACGCCACCCATCTATCAATTGAAATTCATGTAACTTCCGCAGGATACGTCTTCTAACTCCTTTGGGTACAGATGAGGCCCCCCCGGATGTATCTACTTTTGGGTCCAGGGGAATATTTAAATCTCCTCCACATATCAACTTTCCCTCCCTAAAGTCCATCAGTTTTGAGAGCACGTTTACCATAAAGCTATCTCGATGTACATTTGGTGCATAAATAGTAGCCAAAGTTACCTTCTCCCCACCTATAGCTCCTTTAAGAAAAAGGTATCTTCCCCCTGGGTCCAAACATTTATCCATGAGTTTCCATGGTATTCTGTTTGAGATTAAAATAGCCACTCCTTTAGTTTTAGCCTCCTGTTGGAAGCTTGGTATACATTTGGAAAATATCTATTTTGGAGATAGGGGAAGACACCTTCCTTAAAGTGCATCCCTTGTATAAATCCTACATCAGTATTCAATTGTTTTAAATCTTTCAATAGCATCTTACGTTTTTCGGGGATGTTAAGCCCCCTAACGTTTAATGACTTAACCCGTATTCTGTCCATCTTCCACACCACTGAAGGTACCTAGTACCTAAGTCCACACCAGCTACCAAAAAAAATATATATTTTTTTTTTAAAAGGAGAGGAAAAAGGGGGTCAGGGGTCAGGGGATTATTCAACGGCTCCTACTTGGGAATTCTATTTTCCCATAGATGCAGAGATTGGGGTATTGGTCCACAATGGCGTGAGTGGCTAAGCCCCTCCCCCCGCCCCTCCAGTCTCTTCTTATCTTATTTAACCCCCTAATGTAGCCCCTTCTTTCACCTATATTTATATCCCGTCACCGGTCTCCTATCACTTCCCTCTCCAGTCTATCTCCTCAATCCTCATTTACCTTACTTTTTGTCAGGGAAATCTTCCGTCCAACAGCGCCAATCAGCGCCCAATGCGCACACGCGGCGGAATGACGCTTCGGCGCATGCGCGGGATGGCGCTTCTACGTTCTCGGGTGCGCACCAATAGGAATCCAGGCGGGCCTATTTAAAGAAACCCAGTTGCACTGACAAGTTGCTGGTTTGTCAGCTTTCCTGTGTACCCAAGAGTCTGGAAAACTACCTTGAAAATCTCCTTGTGACCCGGACCGGCTTGATTCCTCTGATCTCTCTCCTGGACCCGACCCTCGGCTTGTTATACAGACTTCTGCCTTCTCTTGTGTTTGACCCTCGGCCTGTGACTCAGATCTGCTGCCTGTCTACAATCCTTGACCTCCTGCTTGTACCTTTGGACTTCCACGTTTCCTTTGAACTCCTGACTTGTTCCCGGTATTTTCTGGACTTGTTACCTTTTGCTGTGCTAGACCCCCAGCCGGGACTGTTACCTCTGCAGTTGCAACCCGGACTCAGCCTGCACCGGCTTCTATTGACTCTTGCTGTTTGAACTATACCGATCCAGCTAGTTCCTGTTAGAAGCCTGCTCTTCAGTCTACTCAGCACTACCGGACCGTCTACAAGTACCCACCACCTGCTGGTAGCCGGTGCCGCTTCTCGCCATCCACTCCCTGTCTCACCTCTAGGGGGTGGAGTGCGTCAAGTCGCAAAGGTGAACCACTCTCGGCATCTCGGCCTTGGTAAATAATACCTTAACAGTACAAACCAGCCAGATGTCTGAGGCCGACAGGGTGCGTTCACCGTTCGAGACCCTCTGTCAGCGGGTCACCTGCGGGAGCGGCGTTCTGAGCGTTTCCAGACTACCCGTCCGAACTGGACTTTGCCCCTATCAGCTCCTGCCTATCCATCCATCCCAGTTCCTACAGCATCTTCTCCTCCCGAGCCTGAACCCATGCAGCTTGGTCTGGTTCGTCCTCCCCTTTCTCCTGAGGAAAAGCAGCGCAGGCGTCAGGCCTATCTGTGTCTTTACTGCGGGGGTACTGGCCATTTCCTTCGGAGCTGCCCAGTAAGACCTAGTAAGTGTACCCCCAAAGACACTTTGAACTACCAAGTTTCTGGCTTACCACAGACTTACGTTGTTCTTTCTATTTCTCTACAGCTACCAGCAGGAGTAACCCGCCTACCGGCGATTATTGATTCCGGAGCCTGCAGCTGCTTTCTGGACTCTTCACTTGCTTCCCAACTTCACTTTCCTTTGCAAACCAAGGACCGTTATCTTCAGGTTTGTCTGGAGGATGGATCCCTGCCCCGTTCAGGGGTAATTACGCAAGAAACAAAAGCCGTCCTTGCTATCACGGATTCAGGCCACCAAGAATACCTCCGATTTGACCTCATCCCATCTCCCATGTTCCCCATCATCCTGGGCCTCCCTTGGCTGCAAGCACACGAGCCTCATATAAACTGGGCCAAAAGGGAAGTTAACTTCACTTCTTCGTATTGTTCCCAACACTGTCTCTCCGCACTTCCAACTGTCTGTGCTACTTTAACCCCTCAACCGGATAACCTACCACATGTTCCATCAACATACGAATTCCGGGACGTCTTTGACAAACAGCAGGCCGACCGCCTACCACCACATCGGCCCTACGATTGCCCCATTGACCTTCCGCCTGGCTCCAAAATTCCGTTCGGCCACATCTTTCCCTTGTCCGAATCTGAGTTGAAGGCCCTCAAGGCCTACATCGAGGAAAATCTGGAAAATAAATTCATTCGCCCCTCTTCTTCCCCAGCCGGTGCCGGAATCTTTTTTGTTGAAAAGAAAGACGGGACTCTGAGGCCCTGCATCGACTATAGGGAATTAAATAAAATTACTATTAAAAACAGATACCCGCTGCCTCTCATCCCGGAGTTGTTCCAACGATTCCGATCAGCTCGGATCTTCTCTAAACTGGACCTTCGAGGGGCCTACAATCTCATCCGGATCAGGGCTGGAGACGAATGGAAGACCGCTTTTAGATCTAGGTTCGGTAATTTTGAATACTTGGTCATGCCATTCGGGCTTTGCAATGCCCCAGCCACTTTCCAGCACCTGGTCGATGACATTTTCCGTGAACACCTGGACGACTTCTTAGTAGTCTACTTAGACGATATTCTTATTTTCTCGTCTTCCCTTGAACTGCACCGGATCCATGTCATTAAGGTCCTCACTATTCTCAGAGAACATAGACTTTACCTCAAGGCTGAGAAATGTGACTTTGAGAAAACCATTGTGCAATTT
Organism: Rana muscosa; assembly: GCA_029206835.1. Taxonomy (NCBI): domain Eukaryota; kingdom Metazoa; phylum Chordata; class Amphibia; order Anura; family Ranidae; genus Rana; species Rana muscosa. The sequence continues at coordinate 1,217,339,083 of CM055122.1, forward strand.
CTGGGATTTATTATTTCTACCAATGGGGTCGCAATGGACCCGCAGAAAGTCAAAGCTATCCAGGAATGATCAGCCCCAACAGACAAGAAAGGGGTACAACGGTTTATAGGTTTCGCCAACTTCTACAGGAGGTTCATTGTGGGGTTCTCCTCTATTGTGGCACCTATAACCCAACTGACACGCCAGGGCTACCGTTTCCACTGGTCACAGGAAGCCCAGGATGCCTTCGATAAACTAAAAAACGCATTCACATCAGCACCTGTATTGAAGCATCCAGATCCGCTACTGCCGTTTACTCTGGAAGTAGACGCTTCCGAGTCAGCCACTGGGGCCATCCTCTCTCAAAGGCAGGGCCCCAAATCCCTTTTTCATCCAGTAGCCTTTGCCTCTCGTAAACTAACTTCTCCGGAACGTAATTATGACGTCGGAGACCGGGAACTATTGGCTATCAAATTCGCCCTGGAAGAATGGCGATACCTTCTGGAGGGAGCCCCTCACCCTGTCATGATATTAACGGATCATAAAAACCTAGAATATCTGAGAACAGCAAAACGTCTACGACCCAGACAAGCCCGATGGGCCCTCTTCTTCACCAGGTTTAACTTCCATATTTCTTATAGGCCCGGTTCCAAGAACGTGAAGGCGGATGCACTCTCTAGGGTGTTTCCCGAGACCCCTCAAGCAAAGGAACCAAGTACCATCCTATCAGCACAAAACTTTCTGCTCATCCCACAGGCTGATCTACTAACCTCCATAAAAGCTGCCTCTAAGCATTGTCCTGACCAAGTAACCCCTTCCCTGGAGAAGCGTAATGACTTGCTCTGGTCCCAAGGTAAAGTCTTCGTCCCTCTGGAAATGAGGCAACTGATTCTGAAAACTTTCCACGACCACAAACTAGCTGGCCACTTTGGAGCCCGAAAAACCATGGAACTAGTCTCCCGTTCCTTCTGGTGGCCTGGTTAGAGCCAAAATTGCAAGTCCTATGTTGCCTCCTGTACCCGTTGCCAATGGAATAAGGGACCCAAATCCAAGAGATGGGGGCTACTCAAACCTTTGCCTATCCCTGAACGTCCATGGGCAGATGTGTCCATGGATTTCATTGTAGATCTACCGCCCTCTGGAGGTTTTACCACGATTCTGGTCGTAATTGACCGCCTCTCCAAAATGGCCCACTTCGTGCCCATGATCGGTACCCCCTCTGCTGCAGATACAGCCAAAGCCTTTTTTAAGGAGATAATCAGGCTCCATGGGGTGCCTAAGAGCATTACCTCTGACAGAGGTGTCCAATTCACGTCGAAATTCTGGAAGGAACTTTGCAAATCTTTAGAAATCAAGATTTGCCCATAATCAGCATATCACCCCCAGAGCACCGGACAGACAGAGAGAACCAACCAAACTCTGGAACAATATCTCCATTGCTTTTGCTCAGCCTCACAAGACGATTGGTCCTCCCTATTATCCTACGCTGAATTTGCATATAACACCTCGGTGCATTCAGCCACCAGTCAAACTCCTTTTTGGGCCAACTTTGGCTTCAATCCTTCCTTCCTCCCTGACGACATTTCGGAGAGCTCTGTTCCTGCTTTTCAAGATCGGATAGCCTTTGTCCAATCTAATTTTCTGACACTTCAGGAAATGATGCAAAACGCCCAGGAATCCTACAAGAGACACTATGACAAAGGTAGGAAGGAAAACCCAATCTTCAAAGTTGGGGAAGAAGTATGGCTCTCCGCCACCAACCTCAAATTGCCTATCCCTTCACGGAAATTGGGACCAAGATTCATAGGCCCTTTTAAAATCAAGCGAGTAATCAACTCTGTGGCCTTTGAATTGGCACTGCCCGACTCCTACAGGATACACCCGGTCTTCCACACGTCTCTGTTGAAACCGGTAGTCTCCAGCTCCTTCCCGGGAAGGGATGAGCCACCTCCTCCACCTGTGGAGGTTGATGGTGAAAACGAATACGTGGTGGAATCTATCTTGGGCTGCAGGAAAAGAGGCAGGCAATTACAGTATTTAATCAAATGGAAGGGGTATCCCCCAGAGGACAACTCTTGGGAACCATCTAGGAACCTACATGCTCCCCGTCTAATTCGAATCTTTCACCAGGAACATCCCGAGTTGATGTCTAGTCTGGGCGTCCAGAGTCCGCCCCTAGGAGGGGGGGCACTGTCAGGGAAATCTTCCGTCCAACAGCGCCAATCAGCGCCCAATGCGCACGCCCGGTGGAATGACGCTTCGGTGCATGCGCGTGCGCGGGACGGCGCTTCTACATTCTCGGGTGCGCGCGCCGACGCAGCGGCGCTCACGCATGCGCGCCGGCGCACCAATAGGAATCCAGGCGGGCCTATTTAAAGAAACCCAGTTGCACTGACAAGTTGCTGGTTTGTCAGCTTTCCTGTGTACCCAAGACTCTGGAAAACTGACCCGGACCAGCTTGATTCCTCTGATCTCTCTCCTAGACCTGACCCTTGGCTTGTTATACAGACTTCTGCCTTCTCTTGTGTTTGACCCTCGGCCTGTGACTCGGATCTGCTGCCTGTCTACAGTCCTTGACCTCCTGCTTGTACCTTTGGACTTCCACGTTTCCTTTGAACTCCTGCCTTGTTCCCGGTATTTTCTGGACTTGTTACCTTTTGCTGTGCTAGACCCCCAGCCGGGACTGTTACCTCTGCAGTTGCAACCTGGACTCAGCCTGCACCGGCTTCTATTGACTCTTGCTGTTTGAACTATACCGATCCAGCTAGTTCCTGCTAGAAGCCTGCTCTTCAGTCTACTCAGCACTACCGGACCGTCTACAAGTACCCACCACCTGCTGGTAGCCGGTGCCGCTTCTCGCCATCCACTCCCTGTCTCACCTCCAGGGGGTGGAGTGCGTCAAGTCGCAAAGGTGAACCACTCTCTGCATCTCGGCCTCGGTAAGTACATACCTTAACACTTTTGTTCCCTCTTCCATTTTAGCCTTTACCTCCCCCACTACCTACCCACTTATTTATTTCATAAGTACTGCCAACTCTTACTACTTCGGTAGGTTTCAAGAGAGCAAATTTTCCAAGGATGAGCGCTGCTCTCCAGGACTTAGACTGGGAAGGAATATTGGCATCAATGGACACAGAACAGAAATGGGAATTCTTCAAAAAGACTGTTTGTGAACTCACTGCAAAGTATATTCCCATGGGCAATAAGTTTAAAAGGCTAAAAATAAAACCTATGTGGCTCACTGCCAAAGTTAAAAAAGCTATAAACTATAAGAAAAGAGATTTTAAAAAATATAAAAATGAGGGAACACTAGTATCATTTAAATGTTACAAAGAATATAACAGGATATGTAAAAAGGAAATCAAGGATGCAAAAATTCAAAATGAACGACAGATTGCAAAAGATAGTAGGACAAACCCCAAAAAATTCTTCAAATATATTAATAGTAAAAAGGTCAAGTCTGAGCATGTAGGCCCTTTACAAAATAATCTAGAGTGGGTGACTGGGGACAAAGAGAAGGCTAATTTATTAAATACTTTCTTCAGTTCTGTGTATACAAAGGAGCATAGGGGAGCTCATGTCCAAAATGGGGGTGGTAGTGACACAGCCCCAAATCCACAATGGCTCAAAAGTGATATGGTCCAGAAATATTTAGATGGAATAAAGGTGGATAAAGCACCTGGACCAGATGGCATCCACCCACGGATCCTAAAAGAATTGAGCTCTGTAATTTCAAAGCCATTGTATTTAATTTTTAGGGACTCATTAATGACAGGAATAGTACCACTGGATTGGCGCAGGGCCAATGTGGTGCCTATATTTAAAAAGGGAATTAAGTCTTTACCAAGTAACTATAGACCTGTTAGTTTAACTTCTATAGTTGGGAAAATACTGGAGAGATTAATAAAAGACCACATAGATGAGTTCTTGCTGGAAAAAAACTATTTAAGCAACAGACAGCATGGATTCATGAAAGACAGAAGTTGTCAAACAAACCTGATTTCTTTTTATGAAGAGGTAAGTAAGACCTTGGACAGAGGGGTGGCAGTGGACGTGGTATACTTGGATTTTGCAAAAGCGTTCGATACAGTTCCCCACACACGGCTCATGTGTAAGGTAAAGTCTACAGGATTGGAAATATCAGTTTGTAAATGGATAGAAAACTGGCTAAAAGACAGAATTTAGAGAGTAGTGGTTAATGATTCTTACTCTGAATGGTCCAAGGTTATCAGTGGTGTACCCCAAGGTTCAGTGCTGGGACCCTTACTTTTTAATATGTTTATAAATGATATTGGGTCTGAGATCAAAAGTAACATTTCTGTCTTTGCAGATGACACCAAGCTATGCAGTGGAATAACGTCCTTACAGGATGTCGCCAATTTACAAGCCGACCTCAATGCTCTGTCTAATTGGGCGACTATGTGGCAGATGAGGTTTAATGTTGATAAATGTAAAGTTATGCACTTGGGGGCTAATAATATGAATGCATCATACATACTAGGGGGAGTACAACTGGGGGGATCCGTAGTGGAGAAGGATCTGGGGGTTTTGGTAGATCATAAGCTCAATAATGGCAAGCAATGCCAAGCTGCGGTTTCCAAAGCGAGCAAAGTCCTTTCTTGTATTAAGAGAGGTATGGTCTCCAGAGAGAGAGATATCATTTTGCCCCTGTTCAAATCATTAGTAAGACCTCATCTGGAATATGCAGTTCAGTTTTGGGCCCCAGTTCTCAAAAAGGATATTGGGGAACTGGAGAAAGTGCAGAGAAGGGCAACCAAACTGATAAGAGGCATGGAGGAGCTCAGCTATGAGGAGAGATTAGAGGAACTGAATTTATTCTCTCTTGAGAAGAGGAGATTAAGGGGGGATATGATCAACATGTACAAATATATAAGGGGTCCATATAGTGAACTTGGTGTTCAGTTATTCACTTTACGGTCAACACAAAGGACAAGGGGGCACTCTTTACGTCTAGAGGAAAAGAGATTTCACCTCCAAATACGGAAAGGTTTTTTCACAGTAAGAGCTGTGAAAATGTGGAATAGACTCCCTGCAGAGGTGGTTCTGGCCAGCTCAGTAGATTGCTTTAAGAAGGGCCTGGATTCTTTCTTAAATGTACATAATATAACTGGGTACTGACATTTATAGGTAAAGTTGATCCAGGGAATATCCAATTGCCTCTCGGGGGATCAGGAAGGAATTTTTTCCCCTGCTGTAGCAAATTGGATCATGCTCTTCTGGTTTTTTTTTGCCTTCCTCTGGATCAACTGTGGGTATAGAATTGGGTATATGGGATTGTACGATATATGTTTATTTTTTATTTTTTATTTTTTTTTACGGTTGAACTGGATGGACTTGTGTCTTTTTTAAACCTGACTAACTATGTAACTATGTAACTATGTAACTATGTCTCTCCTCCTAACTAATATCACCCTCCCAGTTAGTCTAATACCCCCTCATTTCTATTGGGTCTCCAAGTTTTCCACTTTTTGTTCCTTCTTCTCTTCCTCCTTCTCTTTCCCCTCTTTCTCCCCTTTCTCCCCCTTCCTTCCTTTTTCTTTCCCTTCCCTTCCTCTTTCTATATCTAACCATATATAAACATCTGATATAATATCTTAATATATTATCTGTACATATTCATATTGGCATACATATTCTCCTCGTAAAAGCACATGGGTACATGGGTACATTCATATTACATATCATATAATCAACTATTACTTTATTTCACCCAATAATATCCACCTTCCATATTCCACTCCCCTATCTCCTTAGAAAGGAGAAACACCTCTATTATATCTATTCATTCCATTCCTCCTCTCCCCCTCCTCTATGAAGGGGGGCTCTTACCCATTCTCCTCTCGGCCCCCCTCCTCTCTTCCCTCCCCCCTCCCTGCACCACCGGCATCCCCCGGGGATATTTTCCTTTCCATCCTTCTATTTTTTACTTTAACTTATTTTACTAATAACATGCCTTGTCCGTATCCCCTCCATCTCTAATGTGATCCCTACCACCCTTTGTGTCTGTTATTGTTGTTATATTGTTATTGTTTTATGTCTAATAGTCCTTACCCCCCCCTCCATAACCCCCCATCCATCCCTCATCATTTCCTCATCATTCCGTCCAACCTTGTTAATTGTGTTTAATTGTGTTTTGTCTTTACTAGTGTACTGTATCAATATATTAATAGGTGTTGTATTTGTGTGTTTGTGTATCGTTTTGTGGTTAATAAACCAATAATTGTGCTTTTACCCCCCCTCCTCCCACTTACCTATGTTCCTCATTCTCAAGTTCCCCCTCCTAAATACTCCCTTCCCCCCCCCCAAAAAAAATTATCCTTATTGTGCTAAAACAGATAGTGGCAATCATGACAATCCCCCATGTGAAATACATCCAAAATCCCACTTCCCTTGCATGTATACAGTCCTTCCTTGCTATAGGAATAATTTAATATTTAATATTTAATATTCGTGTTATTCTTCCTCCGGTTCAGGGCCTTTCCCCTCTGAATGCACCCCTAAATACAAAAACAGGGGAGGGAGGGGGCAATGAACCAAGGAATGTTCCCAGGGCAGTTCCATATAACCAAAAACGAAACCAATAAAAAAAAAAAAAAAAATTATAATAAAAATCCATCAGAGAGGAATAGAAAATCCATATGAGAGGAATAAAGAATTTTAACTCCCAATATCAATGTCTTACCACCTCCTGTCTGTGAGTGGTAGAGGTGGAGATACCATGGGGAAAAAAAAGGGTCCTAGTCCACTGTTCCACTACTCTTCCTGTTGGGTCCCTTACCTAGGTAACCATGAAAAAGAGAAGGGGTACCCACGTCACTGGGGGCCCAAAAAAAAAAAAACAGGGAAGCAGAAGGAACAAATGACACATTAGTTTCTCTATTTAATTCCATTCTAGTGACTCACGGTTCTCCTGTCCTAGTGTCTGTAGTTGGTTCCTGTCGTCCTCCACTGGTCTGCATTGGGGCTCCCACTTTTCTTGTTTGCAGTCCTCCTTTACGTTGTCTTCTTTCTATTGGTTGCAACCAGTCTGGGACCTCAATTCTTTCTATCCCCAGAAAATTAAATAAGTCTGGTAGTTCCGAGGGAAGGGAAAGTGAAAATGAGAAGGATCCTTTCTTCACAAACAAAGATATAGGGTACCCCCAACTATACGAGCCTCCTGCAAGTTTAATCATTTCTAATAGCGGGCGTAATTGTGCCCTTCGCTGTAAGTGTAAGGTAGCTTGGGAGAGATCTGGTAAAATCTTAATTGCCATACCTTCAAAGGAAAGTGAACCAGCTTCCCAGGCTTTACGGCATACCATTTCTTTTTGTGTATAGCGGTGGAAACGCCCGATGACATCTCTGGGTCTTGCAGGGTCTGAGGGCCTTGGTCCCAAGGCTCTGTGCAGTCTATCAAATTCAATCTCCCTCGGTGCCGTTACTACTCCCAATTGTTGACAAATTAATATTACTACTTTATATAGTGATTCCTCCTCAATCTCTTCTGAGATACCTCTAAATCTGAGATTTAACCTCCGGCTCCGGTCTTCAATCTCTTCAAATTTTAGCTGTATAGAGGAGTTCTGTATATCCTTTTGGGACTGTTTTTTTCACTTCCTTCCAACCTTGCTATCCGATCTTCCAGCCTAGCAGTCCGTGTCCCTTCAGCCGTGATTTTATCCGATAAAGCTTGTACCTCAGTTCTGATAAGCTGTAATTCCTTCCTATGGCCTTCTTCCCATCTCATCTCGTGTTGGAAGTGCTTGCAGGATAGCCATTTCAACACGCGTCGGTAGTGCTTGCAAAATCGCCATTAAGTCTAGTCCTCCCGACATAGTGTCCATGATTCCTTTCTGGGCATCTGCTTGTGTCTCTTCCTGCCCTTGCCCTCTCTTCATATCTAAGGTCGAAGAAAGGCTCATACAGGGGGCTGCTCTCAGAATCTCTGTGTATAGAACCTCCCTTGTCTCTACAACCGAAGCCCGTGCTATAGCTGCCCGCGTCCGCGGGAAATACTCTTTGATCTCGGGCTGTAAAGGCTGCTGCTTTGCAGGGATCCTTTGCACCGGCTTCTCTTCCCCCTTCCTCCTCACGCTGCTCATCCCGTGATGCACTCCAGGGTCTGCGGTGCGGTATGTGATGTGATCTCTGATATCCGGTTTTCGATAGCCATCTACCATAAGTTATCTCCCTGTCCCATATGCTATATGCCGCCCGCTATCTCGCTGTCCCGCTCTCCATGCTAAAGTACGCTCTTAGGGCTGCAGGGTCTCGCTCCTCTTACTGGATGTTTGAAGCGTGGTTCAGAGCTCAGCACCCGTCCTCTCTACTCCGCCATTGCTAGGCCACTCCCCACATTCTCCTCTTCCTTTCTGGTTTGAGGTTTGACATGTTTACTTATTGGACAACTATGGTCCATTTATTCACATAATTCATCATTATTTTCTTACATATACACCATGCTCTGCTTCACAGATACACTTGTCTAAATTGCACATTTCTTCTTATTATTTTGTTAATGTTATTTTATTTCAGTAATTTTACTTAGTGACATGTCATGTACACTTATCACACAGTATGACATACCGGTTATGGGTATTCGTCATTTTCACATGGGTTGTCCCCACTAGGTGCTCTTTGTACACATGCACATTTGACTCCACATTATAGTCACTTTTACTTACGATTTAATATCCAATTCTATTTTTTAACCTTAACTTCAATATCTCAATTTTAACTTCAATTCATCAATTTTTCCATATATTTTCATTCGATGATTGATTTCTACATATATTTTTTTTTGTATCTGCTCATCCCATATATCACATTTTTGTTTTGCTTTTTTTATTTCACACTTCATTATCACTTTACTATGTTCATAGGGGTTGTCAAATCCCGCATTTTCTTAATTGATTAATCAATTAGACACATTTCACCACCCTTGTCCATAGTCACATGATTTCATGAGAGCAATATAAATTTGTGATGTTGTATTGTGCCAGTCAGCTATGACTAAACACTAGATATAGTGTGAAACGCGTCAGTGTCCGAGTTTTGTTTGCTGTGGCTTGTAGTGCTGTCCTAATTTTAATAAAGGCAACTATTGTTCAAGAGTACGGCTGTCCAGAAATACATCCTTGCTATCCCTGCTCTGCTGATTGCATTGTCTGCACCTGAGATCTTTGTGGTGGATCACCACCAAGGTTCCTACCTGGAGGGGCTATCTTCCTTTCTCCAGGCATTGTTCCTACTCGCGCATTGACTTATTTCTAACAGACAAATGGTTACTGCAAAAAGTCTCTTCTGCGCTGATACATGACATTACGTGGTCTGACCACGCAGCTATTACTATTGCCATTAACGATCAGGTTCTTCCCCACCCATCTGGTGCAACAATATCAGATTAATACAAGAACCCCGAACCTCCACAACGATCTCCCAACACCTTAGTATTTTCTTTCCAAACAATGCAGACTCTGTGGAGAATCCTTTTACTCTCTGGAATGCCCATAAGGCATACATGAGGGGCATTTTAATACAACTCGGTGCTAGAGAAAAGAAACCCCATACAGCTAATGTCAACTCTATCCTAACTGATATAAATACATTGGAAACACAAAATAAACAAGCACCCGACCATACCCTCACCCGAAAAGTTTCCCAACTAAGAGAGACACTGAGAGCACTTCTGTCCCAACAATATGACTACCACTTAAGACGCCAGAAACTGAATTTGTACGCCAATGCCAACAGAGCAGGGAAATACTTAGCCAATAGAATAAAAGCTGCACACACTAAGACAAGAATAGCCCACTTGATACATCCCACTCTCAAACACAAAATCATTAACCCACAGGACATCACAAACCAATTCGCTACTTACTACAGTAATCTGTATAATATCAAAGATGATCCCTCCACACATCAACCTACAACTGAAAACATTCAGGACTTCCTACAGAAATTAAATTTGCCCTCTCTCTCAGAGACCCAAATTCTCTCATTGAACTCCCCGTTCCCCACATCTGAGATAGAAGCTGTCATAGCTACATTACCGAATGGCAAATCACCCGAGCCTGATGAGTTTTCAAATGAATATTTTAAAACGTTTAGCTCTTACCTTACACCACATATGCAAACAGTCTTCACTAAGGCTGCAGACACGGCAACATTTCCCCCAGAAATATTACGAGCATACATAGTCACCCTCCCCAAGTCAGGCAAGGAACCTACTACACCACCCAACTTTTGCCCTATTTCTCTATTGAACGCTGATGGCAAAATTTACGCTAAACTATTAGACAAACGACTAGCTGACTTCATTCCATCCCTTATCCAGCGTGACCAGATGGGCTTCTTGAAGGGGAGACAAACCTCAGATGCTACAAGGAGAATCATTAATATAATCCACCATGTTGAAAAAAACAAAACGCCTTCTCTGTTGCTTTTCATAGATGCAGAGAAGCCGTTTGATAGAGTACATTGGGAGTACATGTCAATGACGTTGTCTAAGTTTGGATTTTGTGGTCATATACTGAATGCAGTTCTAGCCTTATACTCTTGTCCCTCAGCACAGGTGTACATGTCCAGCATGCTCTCCATTCCCTTTCAGATAACCAACGGAACCCGCCAGGGTTGTCCCCTATCTCCAACAATCTTCAATCTCATGATTGAACCCCTGGCTAGGGCAGTCAGAACACAGGATAGCATATCAGGTTTTCAATTTGGTTCTACTCCCCACGTTATAAACCTGTTCGTGGACGATGTGGTATTGCTGTTAACAAACCCACTTATATCACCCCCTATGGCACATGAAATACTGAAATTCTTTGGGGATGTTTCCCATTATAAGGTGAATTTCACCAAATCCCTCACCCTGAATCTGGGGGTACCAGCCAAAGATTGTCTCAAGTTACGTCAGTCTCTTCCGTATTCCTGGAATGATAAAGGTATACCATACTTGGGCATCACCCTGACTAGTACCACTAGCTCACTATCAGATTCTAACCTAAAACCCCTTCTAAGCAAAATAGAAACCTAAACCAGAAATATAGCCAAAGGTGAACTATCTTGAATGGGCAGGTTAGCAGCATTTAAAATGCTTATTTTAACACAGATTATATAAATTTTCAGGGTGCTCCCGATAGCCATTCCAGCGCAATACCTCAAGGCTCTTTCTAATCTTCAATTGACACTCTTATGGGGCAAAAAGAAAGCTAGATTCTCCCGAACTAATCGAATCCCTCACAAAAGTGTAGGGGGGGCGGGACTAATCGATATCCACGACTAAATGTGGGCAACCAGACTTGACCAACTCAAATACTGGTTTTCTTCCACTGATATACCGCTTTGCGTAGCAATCGAAAAATCCCTAGCTCCTATACCAGATCTTCCAATGGTTCTTATGGGAGACAATTGGATACCCTGGAACACCAGAAATACACCCCCCACTATCACCATTTCATTGCAAGCTTGGAGATTCCTCCTAACCCGCCAACTTAGCAATTGCAAGGTGATAGACTTCAAACTCCCTCTAAGCATAATTGGAGCTAATATACCAATGCTATCCTTGAAAACATTCCCATCCCAAGGGATAAACACGGTGCATGACTTACTCCAAAACAACTGCCCAAAATCAGCAGAATGTTTAAAGAGGGAAATTAATATGCCAAATCACATGCTTTTCACTTGTTTACGTGTGTCTCACTTTATGCAAACAAACCCGCCCCCTATAACCCACCTTCCGACCGTAGTATGGCAACACCTCACAAGCGGTTCATTGCACAACAAGGGCATATCAATATATTATAATCCACTTCAAAATAAAAAGGTGTTTAAAAAATCAGCTGTACACATATAGTGGGACACAGATCTGGGCACGAATACTACAGATGAACAATGGAAGTTTGCGTTTCAAACTATACAACACACATCACACTGTATTAGTAATTGGGAATCAATGATCAAGATAATTAATCATTGGCAATATACCCCCTGCAGGATTGCAAAAATGTTTCCTAACTCTTCACCTTTATGCTGGAGAGAATGCGGACACAAAGGCCATCTCCTTCACATGTTCTGGAAATGCCCCAGTTTAACTAGCTTCTGGAATCAAATATTCAAACTCATCTCATCCCTTACGGGAATATTCACACCCCCCAACCCAACACTGGCTATACTACACATTGGTCTAGAAAACTTTCCATACACCATGAGACATGTGGTATCTCACATCCTATTAGCTGCTAGGTCCTTGATACTTCACAATTGGAAAAACATTCCAGCAGTTAATCTTACTGATGTAACCAGAAAAGTTCAACAAAACGACACATTCAAACGACTTTTAGCAATCAATTCACTTAAATGCGGTAAATTTGATAATCTGTGGGAAATCTGGACTAGCAACTATAACACTGATTGAATATCTGTATGTATAAACTGTTGAGTTTCTAACAATTTTGGATATATAAGTACATTTGCTCTGGTTATGTGCTTCTTCTTGTTTCTCACTGTTATTTTATATTTTATTTTACTTTGATTTCCTTATTTCCTTGTATACTGTTAAAAAATCTTAATAAACATCTTTCAATGATAAAAAAAAAAAATCCATACCAGGTCTGGTATGGATTTTAAGGGGAACCTTGCGCCAAAAATAAATAAATGGCGTGGGGTTCCCCCAAAAAATCCATACCAGACCCATACCAGACCCTTATCCGAGCATGCAACCTGGCAGGCCGCAGGAAAAGAGGGGGGACGAGAGAGCGCCCCCCCTCCTGAACCGTACCAGGCCACATGCCCTCAACATGGGGAGGATGTCCCCATGTTGATGGGACAAGGGCCTCATCCCCACAACCCTTGCCCGGTGGTTTTGGGGGTCTGCGGGAGGGTGGGGTATCGAAATCTGGAAGCCCCCTTTAACAAAGATGACCCCAGATCCCGCCCCCCCATGTGAATTGGTAACTGGGTACATTGTACCCCTACCATATCACAAAAAAAGTGTCAAAAATTTTAAAGACCTTTATTAAAAAGGAAAAAAATAAAGAAAAAAAAATTCCAGCGTCAGAGGGGGGCGGGATCACGCGCTATTTAAGAGCTGTCACAACGGGAGAGCGTCATACGGCGGGTTCCTCCCATGGAGGCAGGATCGTGTCAGTGTTTTTTTTCTTTTTGGGATTTACATCGCTGGATTTTTTTTTTCTTTTTTTTTTTAATAAAGGACTTGTCTACTGTGGTTTTTAACATTTTGACACTTTTTTTGTGTGAAATGGTAGGGGTACAATGTACCCCGTTACCAATTCATATAGGGGGCTGGTATCTGGGGGTCCCCCTTGTTAAAGGGGGCTTCAAAATTCCGATAAGCCCCCCGCCCGCAGACCCCCACAACCACTGGGCAAGGGTTGTGGGGATGAGGCCCTTGTCCCCATTAACATGTGGACATCCTCCCCATGTTGAGGGCATGTGGACTGGTACGGTTCAGGAGGGGGGGCGCTCTCTCATCCCCCCTTTTCCTGCGGCCTGACAGGTAGCGTGCTCGGATAAGGGTCTGGTATGGATTTTTGGGGGGAACCCCACGACATTTTTTATTTTATTTTGGCGCTGGGTTCTCCTTAAAATCCATACCAGACCTGAAAGGTCTAGTATGGATCTTGTGGGGGACCCCTACGCATTTTTTTTTAAATTGGCGCAGGGTTCCCCTTAATATCCATACCAGACCTGAAGGGCCTGGTATGGAATTTGGGGGGACCCCAATGCATTTTTTTTATTTTGGTTCGGCATTCCCCTTAATATCCATACCAGACCCAAAGGGCCTGGTATTGGACAGGGGGGGAACCCATGCCGTTTTTTTCAATGACTTTTATCTGTATTACCGGGACCCGACAATTCATTATAGCCGCAAGTAGTTTAAAATATAATTTTGTGCAGGGACTGTTATAAACGTGGGAAAAATGCGCTACTTTACAGGCATACTATAGACACCCCCCAGGTACAAAATTTAAAGGAATATTTCACTTTTATTGTTTCACTTTAAGCATTAATAAAATCACTGCTCCCGAAAAAACGTCTGTTTTTAAAACTTTCTTTTGCATTGATACATGTCCCCTGCGGCAGGACCCAAGTCCCCAAACACTTTTTATGACAATAACTTACATATTAACCTTTAAAATTAGCACTTTTGATTTCTCCCATAGACTTTTAAAGGGTGTTCTGCGGCTTTCGAATTTGCAGCGAACACCCCAAATTGTTCGCTATTCGGCGAACAGGCGAACACCCGATGTTCGAGTCGAACTTATGTTCGACTCGAACATCGGGCTCATCCCTACTCAATATCTCACTAACTATGCTAGTTTTATTACTATTGCCATGTACATTTGTTTGTGTGTGTTTATTTTTCTTTTTTTTTTTCTTCTGAGATTTCTTTTTTTTTTAACATTCTGCTAAAACTTTTGTGAAACAGTACTGCTTGGACCTTGAAGAAGGGGACACACCCCAAAAGCTTTTCCTGAAAAATAGTATGTTAGTGCAAATAAAAAAAAGTATCACGGACAGTACTTATTTGTTTCTGTTGCAAGTGCACTAATACGGCTACAATCACCTCAAGCAAAATGTTTATGAAAATATGATGCAGACTTACTTCTTCTCAGCTGGATCATGACACTTAGAGCCCTTTCACATTGAGCCGTTGGCTGTGTTAGCGGTAAAGCACATATAGTTTTAGCAGCACTTTACCGTTGTGTTAGCGGGGCTATTCGGCCGAAGAAAGGGTCGAATGGACCCGAAAAGCGCTGCTGCCAAAGCTCTTTGATGGCGCTTCGGCAGCGGTGCCCATTCATTTCAATGGGCAGGAATGGTGGAGGAGCGGTGTATACACTGCTTTTCCATTGCCCCAAAAATGCTGCTTGCAGGACTTTTTTTAATGTCCTGCCAGCGCAGTGCCCCAGTGTGAAAGCACTCAGGCTTTCACACTGGGGAGGCATGGGAGACATTTTTCAGGCACTTTACATTCGCTATGTATTTTTTTTTTTTTTTATTATTTAAACTTTATTGAATTTTTTCATATACAAAAGCAAAAAAGTATCCTCCATAAAATACATATAATATACAAGTATTTCAAACCCCCCCCCCTTTTCTTTCCATGTTCCTGTGTACTGTATATGGTACATGGGAAGCAAAACTCCATCTTTTTTTTCCAAGGTATTTACTAAAGCTGACTTAACACAGTATAATCACATATTTCTTTTCCCACACAGTCAGATCCTTAGAAGATATCTTTTTCACCTAAAGCAGTTGTATACCCGCAAAAAAAAAAAAAAAACAGAAAAAAAAACCTGTAAGGCAAAGGCATAATGAGCTAGTGTGCATTGCCTCCTGGTCACCGCTGAGGGAGCTGACATGTTCCCTCTGCATTTCTTCCGGGTCGTGGCTCCGGTGCTGTGAGTGGCCGGAGTCGCGATGATGTCCCTTCCACGCATGTCCACTTTCCGGCAAGGAGCTCTGATTTTCAGGCAGCATCCACCGGACATTCAAAGCACATGTGCCGCTGATGTCAGTGCCTGCATCAAAGGTGAATATCTCCTAAACCGTACAGGTTTAGGAGATATTCATTTTACCTACAGGTAAGCCTTATTATAGGCTTACCTGTAGGTAAAATGTGAAAATGTCAAAGCGGGGTATACAACCGCTTTAACAGTATATTGCACTCAATGATTGACTCAAGTCAGTAAGTTCCTGAACAGCTCAAAATTATTTAAAATGGGGTATAACCTAGTATAAGTTAAAAACTATAATACGTTAATCCAAACTGTCTCACTAGATGGTATACAGAATAATTCTGCACTGCCTTAAGGATAAGCTGCTAACAAACCAAGTAGACAAATTGCAACAATGTGGAAACAAAAAAGTGTAGCGCTAATCTGAATATATACTGTAAATGAGTGAATAAATTCGTAAAAACTTGAATGAAATAAATACGTAAAAACTTGATAAAAAAAAGTGCTCAAATGATGGTAGTGAACAATGTGAAAAAAAATGTCCCCATAAGCACACAAGGAATGTCTATATGCAGGAAATTCAAAAACAGGTGCAAAAATGCAAAGACTGTCTGTCCTTAACCACTTCCATACAGGGCACTTATACACCTTCCTGCCCAGACCAATTTTCAGCTTTCAGCGCTGTTGCACTTTGAATGACAATTGCGCGGTCATGCTACACTGTACCCAAACTACATTTTTATCATTTTGTTCCCACAAATAGAGTTTTCTTTTGGTGGTATTTGATCACCTCTGGGATTTTTATTTTCTGCTAAAAAAAATTTTTTTTGTTTCAGTTACAAAACTTTGTAAATAAGTAAGTTTTCTCCTTCACTAATGGGGCTGCACTGATGGGCACCGATGAGGTGGCACCAATAAGGTGGCACAGATGAGGTGGCATTGATGGGCACTGATGATGGGCACTAATATGCGGCACTGATGGGCACTGATGGATGGGCACGGATAGGCGGCATAGATGGGCACGGATAGGCGGCACAGTTGGGCAAGGATAGGCGGCACGGATAGACGTCACGGATGGGCACGGATAGGCGGCATGGATGGGCACGGATAGGTGGCACGGATGGGCGGCACGGATGGGCATGGATAGGTGGCACGGATGGGCATGGATGGGCACTGATACATGGCACGGATGGGCATGGATGGGCACTGATACATGGCATGGATGGGCATGGATGGGCACTGATAGGCTGCACTGATGTACTGTAATGATGGATGCCAATCAGTGCCAAACAATATTGCCTGCCAATCAGTGATGCCCATTGTGGGCACTGAATGGCATCCATTGTGAGCACTGATTGGCATCCATTATGGGCACTGTTTAGCATCCCTGGTGGTCTAGGGTGGCATACCTGGTGGTGGGCATCCCTGGTGGTCTGGTGGCATCCCTGGTGGTCCAGTGTGGGCATCCTCGGGGGGGCTGCGCTTGATAATTGATCAGCACAAACCCCCCCTGTCAGAGGAGCAGCCGATCGGCTCTCCTCTACTCGCGTCTGACAGACGCGAGTGAGGAAAAGCCGATCACCGGCTCTTCTTGTTTACATCGTGATCAGCCGTGATTGGACACGGCTGATCACGTGGTAAAGAGTCTCCGTCAGACTCTTTACCTAGACTGACACCGCGCAACAACGATCGCCGCTATGCGCGCCCCCTACGGCTTGTTATCCTGCCGTTGTCATATGACGTCCGGTTAGGATATTGAAACCACTTTGCCGCCATCAATCTGTAATAGGGTGGGCGGCAAGTGGTTAAAGTGACCAAACTTTGGTGTTGACAAAGTTCAAAATATGGTGACGACTTCAAACCATGCAAATCTGTGCAAGTGAAGAAGTGATGAAGTGAAGGGAACCACCCCCACAGGTGAAAGGCTTACCAGAATGTTTGAACCCTAGAGAACCTACATTCAATGGGTCAAACAGGCTTTCGTGGTGGAACCACAATGTAATTTGGGCAATCCTATGGACCTCAGGATGCTGTGTCAGGGATGACAAAACGTCAGCAGGATGGAGAGAATCTCAGAGAAGGGTGACTTCCTAGTGGGTTATCTCACAAAAGGTGATGGTTCAGGGAATCCCAAATGGATGTGGAAGGGTTATGTCATATAATAGAAGAAAAAAACGGCCACATAGCGTAACTCTGTATTACATATCAAAAGTTTAATGAAGTCAGAACACTTATATTTGTGATGATATTCAAGCACTTTGTGTAAAAATGTGGCAACAATGGAGTCCCCCGACGCGTTTCATCCGCTAGGACATCATCTAGGGTCGATGATGATGTCCTAGCGGACGAAAAGCATCGGGACGTCATCGCTTTGGACGGGAGACAGCATGCCGGCCGGCTCTCCTACTGTTTTTACGGATGTTTTATGCTTTGATATTTGGAAGTTACCACTTTTAGTTATTACATTTCTTTACTTAAGCGGTACACACTATGTGAGTGTTTCTCTATTCTTGGGTAATTGTTGCTGATCTCCATGGCTGCTTGGCACATCGAGTTCATCCAGTCTGACTGCTTGCCTGTTCATGCATTGGAGATTGTCACAGACCAGAAGTGGGACCATATTTATGGGCTTGTTACAGCTTACCTCTGGTAAGCGAATAATCCTTAAGGTGGTGGTGCACGTGTGTTCATTGGTGCAATATTGAGGTTCACCCTTTTTCCTTCTACACACGACTTCTACCCATTGTGGCTTGCACTGTACATTAATCATTGGACTGGTTTATCTAATTCATTATTGGCTGGGCACTTTTTCATGATTTTACTTACGGTGTACATATACACATTTTTTTTCTCACCAATTTATTTTCCATGAATCGAGCATGCTTTTTATTAGATCTTCCACATATTGATTTATGAGATTTTTTATCAATTCACGTTCAATTTATACTATTTCACATAGATTTATACAATCCTTTGTGCAGCTCCCCCCTTTAGCTTATAAATACGTAAGAATTTATGTAATATAAATATGTATCTAATTTGTTAAGAGAAGGAAATGCTTTGATGTAATATTTCCAGTGCATGTGGAAAGAATGTGTGAACTGACCAATGAACCTTGTTCTAAACAAATTCTTAAATACTCCGAGGCATTTAACTTAATGTTTAATTGTGAGGCAAATAAAAATATCCAAAGCATATAATGTTTTTATTACAAATTGAATGCAACTATTTAGTAAGAATATGTTATAACAAAGTGAACACGAGGGTGTGAAAACAAAGAATTCAATTCAAAGGAAACCTAGTTCCCTGCCATTAACAGTAGAGTGATTTAGTATACCATTAAGAACTTTAAATGTCTCATTTAACAGTGTTCTCATATGCATGGTAGGTTGCATGAGTACAAAGAGTAGGTGAGACACATGATTTATATTATGGGGCAAACACCCATGAGTTAACTAGTGCTGAAATTAGCCAAAAGTAGCATATTATTGCAGATAATAAAACATGGTTGAATGCTTTAGTTTCATAAATTATTCATAAATAACCTTTGTATATTGTTTCCCCGCAGACAAAGAATGATTAACTGTTTTGACCAATACAAAATGTACTGTCAAACAGATACCAGTGTAGACTGGCAGACACATGAGTTTTAAACCGTGGTGACTTAAATCAAATAAAGCTTGTAAATGTCTTGTTTGCAGATTCTTTAGAACCAATAATAATGTTTTTTTTTTTTTAAATCTCTGTAGTCCAATATTTTCCCTAGTGTAAAGAAAAAAGGAGCATACTGCGCTGAGATAAACACAAAAAAGCAGCCGCCAACACTGCTGTAGATAAAGCAATAGAAAATGTGGATATAAGTGTGGCGCTAATTTTTGTTAGTCTAAGTGCGATAATAAATCGCACTTAGATAAATAACGTGATTGAATGTGTTACCAAAACAAAAACCAGTGTGAAAACAAAAACCAAAAATACAAATGAATCGTGTGGTTATACATATAAAACAGGATTACTGTGATAGTTAGTGATAATCATTAAAACAATAAATAATAACTATAAAAACTCAATAATCGAGAAATGAATAAAATAAAATAAAGTCCAAGGAAAAGTAAACATTCATCTGTTTTAAAGGTGAAGTGAAAATCAATCCCGAATAGTAATGTTCATTAGTGATATAAACTTGAAAACCAAATATGGAGTGCTGTGAAAACCGCCACCAAGAGTGAGTTGAAGGAGGCTTACCGGAAATCTCAGACCTGGGAAAGCATATGCCACTCAGGTCGAGAAAAGCTTGGGGGTTTACAAACCCAATGTAGATGATCTGGAGTCTGAGGGGTTTCTTATTCCACTTCAATCTCATAGGACATCTAATATGTTGATCACGTGTTCATAAGCGTATACAAAAGGCTCGGTATCCGTATTTTGTGCGTATGAAAGTAAAAAAACTCACATAGCGTGATACCGTATGGAAAGGTTTTAATAGCAAAAAAGGAGTAACAATAAAACACTCACATTTAAGATGGTATAAAAGGCATAGATTCAGGTACAGGAGCGATACGTGTAGACAGGTCCACCAGACTAGTTTTGACTAATCAGTCATCATCTGGGGTATGGTCTATGTCCTCCACGCATCGCACTAAATAGATAAAATGACCTCTATGACCCCGGAAGTGGACCACCATTACATCACTTCCGGTTCTTTATATTAGAGGAATTGGTTAAAATAAATTAAAATATGGTAACACCTGTGTGGTTGGATTGGGTACATATCATGTAGGTTTTAATAGATTTATTATTATTCCATTAGTTGGTCTTTAACTAGAACGACGTGTCACATAAGGTGACAACACCGTATGAATGACAGAACCTCTATCTGCGGGACGCTGCGTCATTTCCGCAGTAGCGTCCCATCACTATAGGAAGCGGCATCCAAGCCTCGCTATGAAAACGAGGCTTGGATCTCGTGCCGCGACGTCATATCCGTATGCGTCATATGACGCTACCAGCTAAGCATAACAACGCCGTCCACGCCTCGCTCTGAAAACGAGGCGTGGATCCGACATCCTGCACAGCCACGCCTCCAAAACCTAATGCCGCAACGTCATAACATTATACTTGGTATGATGTTGACGGTTAAGCATAACAACACCGTCCGCGCCTCGCTCTAAAAACGAGGCATGGATCCAATTTCCTACACAGTCGCTCCTCCAAAAACAAAGGGGCGGCGCCTGTGTATCTAATGTGGAAACTTTAAATGGAAACATTACCTCCCCCTTTGTCCCGCATAGAGGCTAACCAGGTTATCTGCAATTATGCAGACCTAGTAACCATTGATAATACATAGCGGCCAGGGGAGGTATGTGCATAATACAAACAAAATAATTTTGTTTAGAATAAGGGTTGTGCTTATAAGGAAATTATAAATAAAGGTAATGTACCAATCTTTTTGCATTGTGTGTAATCACAATGCAAAAAAGAAACCACACAAGTGCATCATAAACGGTATAAATTAAATAACAGTGGGCCGGGACCAAATTTCTCAATTTCTTTATTACTAGGAAGAGAAGTCGTCTCTCAGATTTAGACCGAGAGATAAAAGAACTTAAAGATGGACTTCTTGTATATAAAAATACAGTTGAATATAACACTCTGTCGTCCAGTCTCCAGGCCCATCTTGTTAAAGAAGATAGGGACCAGAGAAATAAAAAACATAAAAAATACTCACAGGATATTGGGGACTATAAGTCTGGGAAAGTGTACAGTTGGCAAAAACCTTCTGCACCAGAGCAGGCTATGGAGGTTAATCCTTCCGGCTCTGTAGCGGCGACACTTCCAACAGAACATTATAGTCAACCAAAACCTTCTATGAATAGGAACCTACAGCCTAGTGATCAAACACAAGGAGGTAGATCACAAAATGTCCACACCCCTAAGAATACACAAAGAGGGAGGGGACATAGTTCCAATAGAAGAGGTGGGAGAGGACAGAAAGGTAGTCATTCTAATTATGAGAATAATCAATACTATGAGAGAGATAGGTCATATCAAAGGGGATCACCACCCAGATTTTATGAGCATCCCCATACCTCCCATCAGAATTACCCAATTACATCTACTCATAATAGATATTCTGCTCTTCAGGACTATCATGATGATAGAGTATACCCATATCCCGTTCCTGAGTTCGATCGACCTCCATATGGATACCAACAATCTAATCCCAACCCTCGTCCCACTCAGGGTTTTCAGGAGGACCCCCTAAGAAGAAAAAGGGGTCCCGAAACAAGAGAGGGACCAGAGGAGGGAGGAGATTACAAAGGCGGAAAGAGAAGTCGAACATGACCTGTCAAGGCTTGTTTAACTTAAGCAGTGTCACATTATCCCAAGAAGAAAAGATGGTTTTGGATAAGGGCCTTAAATTTGCCCCTCCACGTAAACTTAATAAGTTTAATACCTTTGTGGATATACATAAGTATATCAGGAAAATCAACATCCAACGCTACATTACTTCAAATCCCACCAGGAATGTAGCAAGGGCAGCAACTTCAGGCACTGTCCATTCGGGGTTAGCTAACCCCTCACTTTTTAATCCTCCTAATAAACTAGCACCAGCATTAAACATGTTTAGGGACTTGGTCCTTCAGGATTTGGCCAAGCTTCCCCCTAAAAAGATTTCTAACAATCCTTTACCCAGTATGGGTCTCAAAACCCTATGTGACAATAAAAATCTTGTCATACGCCCCGCCGATAAAGGCGGAGGCATAGTTTTGTTAGATAAAGCTAGCTATATGGAAGAGATGTATAACATTTTGAGCGATCAAGACACCAAGTAACCCAACCTTTAAATATAAGAAAAAGTTAACTAATCTCATCACTAGAGGTTTTGATTTAGAAGATTTTAAACTATAAAGAGAAGTCGTATCTTGTCCCTTTAGCCCCTAGAATTCCGATTATATATTATTTGCCTAAAATCTACAAGGATCCGCTTCACCCTCCTGGGCATCCCATTATTAGTGGGATAGATTCCATTACATCCAGGATAGGGAAATATATAGATTTCTTTTTGCAACCCTCTGTCAGAACCATGCCTTCCTATCTAAAGGATACTAAGGACGTTATTGAACGCCTTAGGTCAATATCCTTTGAGGGCAAACTTATTATGGCTACGGCGGACGTGGCATCTCTATACACCTGCATCCCACATCACAGGGGTATGGAGGCTGCCCAACAATTTTTAAACAGAGATCTTACGCTAGCTGCTCCCCAAGTAAACTTTATCATGGAATTATTGGAATTCGCCACTCAACATAATTATTTTTGGTTCGACGGACAATACTATCTCCAACAGAAAGGGGTTGCAATGGGAGCCAAATTTGCGCCAAGTTTGGCCAATTTGTTCATGGCCAAATGGGATGAGGATGTCGTCTATACCCTGGATGACCCTCAGCTTTTGCTTTGGGCCAGGTATATCGATGACATCCTCCTCCTATGGGCTGGCAATTCACAAACACTGGAGGATTTTTTCTCAGTGTTAAACGATAACGATAGAGGTATTACTCTCACATATGATTCCAGCCAGTCTATGATACATTTTTTGGATTTACAGATCGAAAGATCACGACAACAGTTTAAGTTCAGTACTTATTTTAAGCCCACTGACCGAAATGGATTTATACCCATGAACAGCTGCCACCATAAGTTGTGGCTTAAATCGGTCCCTAAGAGTCAATTTCTGCGACTTCGCAGGAATTGTACCGAAACCGCTACTTTTGTGGCACAAGCAAATGTATTAAAGAAAAGATTTCTAGAAAAGGGGTATAACCAGGAAGAAATTTAAAGTGATCTAAAAAGAGTGTTGAATATAGAAAGATCTACATTATTTGAGGACAGACCTCCTAGAGAGGGGAACGATTATTTTAGATGGTCCTTCCTTACTACTTTCTCCACTCAGCATAGGCAAATTAAAGCCATTTTTGACAAACACTGGGGGATATTGCGTAATGATAGGATATTGGGTGCCTTTATTCCTGAGAGACCTAAGGTTATCTATAAAGGAGTACCTTCTCTCCAAAACAAAATTGCACCTAATATTATAAATCCACCTATCAAACCCAGTTTTTTTCATAATTGGACTGGTTATTATCCCTGCAAAAAATGTGTTGTTTGTCAACATAACATGTGGAAGAAAGCCTACTAAGGAGTTCAGATCCTCAGTTACTAACAGGGTTTACCCTATTAAACAGTTCTGCACATGTGCCACAACTCATGTCGTATATTTGCTGACGTGTCCATGCGGCAAACAATATGTGGGCAGAACTATAAGAACCTTCACTGCCAGGGTATCTGAACACATTAGCAAGATCAAACTCGGCAGCATAAAACACACAGTCCCTAGGCATTATCGAAAACACCATGCTCGAAATCCCAGCGGCACTCAATTTTTGGTCATAGACCGCTTTGTGGCCCCATGGAGGGGAGGAGCTACCACTATGGGAGTATCCAGATTGGAAACATTCTGGATATATGAGCTCCAAACCCACCATCCACAAGGAATGAATGTAGAGTGGGACATTAATTCTTTTATTAACATGTCTTGATACAATCTAAATACGACTTCTCCTAAATTTTCGAATCTGTACTCATTTTATATTTTTACATTTTTAATTTTAATTTTTATTGTCATTTAAAATATTCTTAAAATTTAATTTTATATAATAATATGCATGTGCATTCTCATGAATTTGTGTATAAGACACAAATAACCATCTGAGTGTGAATTATGTTTACATAGACTGTTATTTAATTTATACCGTTTATGATGCACTTGTGTGGTTTCTTTTTTGCATTGTGATTACACACAATGCAAAAAGATTGGTACATTACCTTTATTTATAATTTCCTTATAAGCACAACCCTTATTCTAAACAAAAATATTTTGTTTGTATGATGCACATACCTCCCCTGGCCGCTATGTATTATCAATAGTTACTAGGTCTGCATAATTGCAGATAACCTGGTTAGCCTCTATGCGGGACAAAGGGGGAGGTAATGTTTCCATATAAAGTTTCCACATTAGATACACAGGCGCCGACCCTTTGTTTTTGGAGGAGCGGCTGTGTAGGAAATTGGATCCACGCCTCTTTTTTAGAGCGAGGCGCGGACGGTGTTGTTATGCTTAACCGTCAACGTCATACCAAGTATAAGGATATGACGTTGCGGCATTAGGTTTTGGAGGCGTGGCTGTGCAGGATGTCGGATCCACGCCTCGTTTTCAGAGTGAGGAGTGGATGGCGGCGTTATGCTTAGCTGGTAGCGTCATATGACGCATACGGATATGACGTCGCGGCACGAGATCCAAGCCTCGTTTTCATAGCGAGGCTTGGATGCCGCTTCCTATAGTGATGGGACGCTACTGCGGAAATGACGCAGCGTCCCGCAGATAGAGGTTCTGTCATTCATACGGTGGTGTCACCTTATGTGACACGCCGTTCTAGTTAAAGACCAACTAATGGAATAATAATAAATCTATTAAAACCTACATGATATGTACCCAATCCAACCACACAGGTGTTACCATATTTTAATTTATTTTAACCAATTCCTCTAATATAAAGAACCGGAAGTGATGTAATGGTGGTCCACTTCCGGGGTCATAGAGGTCATTTTATCTATTTAGTGCGATGCGTGGAGGACATAGTCCATACCGCAGATGATGACTGATTAGTCGAAACTAGTCGGGTGGACCTGTCTACACGTATCGCTCCTGTACCTGAATCTATGCCTTTTATACCATCTTAAATGTGAGTGTTTTATTGTTACTCCTTTTTTGCTATTAAAACCTTTCCATACGGTATCACGCTATGTGAGTTTTTTTACTTTCATACGCACAAAATACGGATACCGAGCCTTTTGTATACGCTTATGAACACGTGATCAACATATTAGATGTCCTATGAGATTGAAGTGGAATAAGAAACCCCTCAGACTCCAGATCATCTACATTGGGTTTGTAAACCCCCAAGCTTTTCTCGACCTGAGTGGCATATGCTTTCCCAGGTCTGAGATTTCCGGTAAGCCTCCTTCAACTCACTCTTGGTGGCGGTTTTCACAGCACTCCATATTTGGATTTCAAGTTTATATCACTAATGAACATTACTATTCGGGATTGATTTTCACTTCACCTTTAAAACAGATGAATGTTTACTTTTCCTTGGACTTTATTTTATTTTATTCATTTCTCGATTATTGAGTTTTTATAGTTAATATTTATTGCTTTAATGATTATCACTAACTATCACAGTAATCCTGTTTTATATGTATAACGACACGATTCATTTGTATTTTTGGTTTTTGTTTTCACACTGGTTTTTGTTTTGGTAACACATTCAATCACGTTATTTATCTAAGTGCGATTTATTATCGCACTTAGACTAACAAAAATTAGCGCCACACTTATATCCACAATATTTTTCCTAGCACATATAGGTTAAACATGCCCCAATGATTTATTAATGTTCAAATAAGTAATGGATCTAAAAAGACCGTATACAGTGCACCTGGAAAGTATTCACAGCGCTTCACTTTTTCCACATTTTTTATGTTACAGCCTTATTCAAAAATGGATTAAATTCCCTTTTTTCCCTCAAAATTCTACAAACAATACCCCATTAAAATAACGTGAAAGCAGGGCTGGTGCAAGGATTTTTGACACCCTAGGCAAAACCTAATTTTGTTGCTCCATTGGCTCCGTCCCTGACCCCACCCCCTTTGCCCTGCCCATGTATACCCTACCTTTTTAATGACTGGTATCCTTTGTGGGTGGAGTTAGTCACTGGCCCGGCGCATTATACGCATGTAGTGTATGTAGGAGCCTGGAGGTGGCGGGAGGGAAGCACCGGAGCAGTGTCCCTGACTGATGTGCCCTCTAAGCCGGCGCCTACCTTGCCTATGGGTAGCGTCGGCCCTGTACAGGGGATATGTATACAGATAATCAAGGCACTGATGATCAGTGCCCTGATGATCAGTGCTGCCCATCAGTGCCACCTATCAGTGCCCATTAATGCCGCCTATCAGTGCTAATGTGCAGTGAGTGCCACATATAAATCTCCATCAATGCCACCTATCAGTGCAGCCTCATCAGTACCCATCAGTGCAGCCTATCAGTGCCACCTTATCAGTGTCACCTCATCAGTGCTCATCAGTGCAGCCTATCAGTGCAGCCTATCAGTGCCCATCAGTAAGGAACCCCTTATAATGGGCACAGCAGGCATGCATATCCGTGAACTCAGCACAGGGACAGTGGGAACCTCTCATAATAGGCACAGCAGGCATGCAGACCCGGGAACTTAGCACAGGGATGGTGGGATTTCCGTGGGCGCGTCCCTGCCGGCCTTCTCTCTACGGAGTCACGGCATTGATTGGATAGATTCATAGCAGCGCAGCCATTGACTCCTGCTGCTGTCAATCAAATCCAATGACGCGGGTGCCGGGGGGCGGGGCCAAGTCATACACTCGCCATCTATGGATGCCGAGTGTATGACTCAGGAGCGTGCACGCAAGGTAACCCCCTTGGGAGAGAGCTTCCCAGAGGGGGTCATCTAATGCAGGGAGGAGCCGCGAGAGTCACCGTGGGACCCCAGTACACGGGAATCGGGGCCACTCTGTGCAAAACGAACTGCACAGTGGAAGTAAGTATGACATGTTTGTTATTTAAAAAACACGAACCTTTAGGCTGGGTTCACACTGATACTAAACGACAGTCATACAACTTTCAACCTACTTTGCTCTGCGACATCAGTCCTACATCGGTCCTACATTGGTCCGACATCCATCCGACTTGAGGCCGGGTTCACACTGGTGCAACAAACGCTCCGACATTGGAAGCTCATGTCGCATGACGTGTGAAAATCAATATTTCAGTATGGAAGCCGTCTTAACTGGTCCGACACATGTCGGTCCGACTTTGAAAATGCTCCCTGTACTGCTTTGGTCCGACTTTGATCCTACTTCAGCCCATTGACTATCATTGAAGTCGGATCAAAGTCGGAACACCGTCTTGCATGATCCGACTTTGGCATGCGACTTGTGCTCTGCTGATCTTGAGGGGGAACTCCACGCCAAATTTTAAATAAAACACCGGCATGGGTTCCCCCTCCAAGAGCATACCAGGCCCTTGGGTCTGGTATGGATTTTAAGGGGAACCCTTACGCCGAAAAAAACGGCTTGGGGGTTCCCCCAAAATCCATACCAGACCCTTATCGGAGCATGCAGCCCGGCCGGTCAGGAAAGGGGGTGGGGACGAGCGAACGCCCCCCCTCCTGAACCATACCAGGCCGCATGCCCTCAACATGGGGGGTGGGTGCTTTAGGGCAGAGGGGCGCCCTGCGCCCCCCCACCCCAAAGCACCGTGTCCCCATTCACCTAGGGGGGAAAAATGTCAAGAAAAAAAACCACACTAGACAGGTTGTTAAAGTCATTTATTAGGCAGCTCCTGGGGTCTTCTTCTGGTTTTGGGGGTCTTCTTCCGACTTCGGGGGTCTCTTCTGACTCTCTGGCCTCTTCTCCCGCTCTCCGGTGCCTTGTTTCGGACCAGTTAAGATGGCTCTCATAGGGAAACATTGATTTTTGGTCCGACTTTGAAAAAGCTCCCTGTACTACTTTGGTCTGACTTTGATCCTACTTCAGCCCATTGAATATCATTGAAGTCGGATCAAAGTAGGATCCTTGTCCTAACCATCCGACTTGTGACATCCGACATGTTGATTACAGCAGCAGTAAAAATAATTTGTCTCACACTGGGATTGTTTTGATTGATTGGTCAAAGAACAAGTTAGACTATCCCAAAGTTGGATCAATGTAGTATCCTGTTTATGAAAGTCGGGTGGATGTAGGAGCAATGTAGGACCAATGTAGGACTGATGTTGCAGAGCAAAGTAGGATGAAAGTCGTATGACTGTCGTGTCGTACAAGTGTGAACCCAGCCTAAGGCTGGGTTCACACTTGTGCGACACGACAGCCATCCTACTTTGGATCCGACTTTGCCCTGCGACATGAAGCCGACATACGTCCGACTTTCAATGAACGGGGATCCGACTTGGAGACCCGCCAATACCAGGCACTGTATTTGGTATGAATCTTGAGGGGGAACTCCACGCCAAATTTGAAATAAAAAAAACGGCATGGGTTCCCCTCCAGGAGCATACCAGGCCCTTCGGTCTGGTATGGATTTTAAGGGGAACCCCCAAGCCGAAAAAACGGCATGGGGTCCCCCTCAAAATCCAAACCAGACCCTTATCTGAGCACGCAACCTGGCAGGCCGCAGGAAAAATGGGGGGATGAGAGCGCGGTCCCCCCTCCCTCCTGAATCGTACCAGGCCGCATGCCCTCAACATGGGGGGTTTGGTGCTTTGGGGCAGGGGGGCGACCTGCGGCCTCCCCACCCCAAAGAACCCTGCCTCATGTTGATGAGGACAGGGCCTCTTCCCGACAACCCTGGCAGTTGGTTGTCGGGGTCTGCGGGCAGGGGGCTTATCGGAATCCGGGAGCCCCCTTTAATAAGGGGGCCCCCAGGCCCCGGCCCCCACCCTATGTGAATGAGTATGGGGAACATCGTACCCCTACCCATTCACCTGGTGGAAAAAAATGTCAATAAAAAAACACTACACAGGTTTTTAAAGCAATTTATTACACAGCTCCGGGGGTCTTCTTCCGACTTCGGGGGTCTCTTCCGACTTCGGGGGTCTTCTTCCGACTTCGGGGGTCTCTTCCGACTTCGGGGGTCTCCGGTGTCGTCTCCGCGCTCTCTGGTTCTTCTCAGCTCTCCGGTTCTTTCTTCCTTCTGCCGGGCCTCCGCTATCTTCTTCCAGCTCTTTTTCTAGCGGGGGCCCGGTCTTCTCCATCGCCTTCTTCCCTCTTCTCCTCTTCGATGTTGACACGTCGCTTCCTCCCGCTGTAATGCTGGGTGTGCGTTCCGCAACGATTTATATAGGCCTCTCATGACGTCACAGTCACATTCTCCGGGTGGCCACACGCTCCCATGACGTCACAGTCACATGCTCCAGGGCCATCCGGAGCTTGTGACTGTGACGTCATGAGAGGCCTATATAAATCATTGCGCACCGCACACCCGGCAATACAGCGGGAGGAAGCGACGTGTCAACATCAAAGAGGAGAAGAGGGAAGAAGGCGACGAAGAAGACCGGGCCCTGCTAGCAAAAGAGCTGGAAGAAGATAGCGGAGGCCCGGCAGAAGGAAGAAAGAACCGGAGAGCGAGAGAAGAACCGGAGAGCGCAGAGACGACACCGGAGACCCCCGAAGTCGAAAGAGACCCCCGAAGTTGGAAGAAGACCCCCGAAGTCGGAAGAAGACCCCCGAAGTCGAAAGAGACCCCCGGAGTCGGAAGAAGACCCCCGGAGCTGTGTAATAAATTACTTTAAAAACCCGTGTAGTGTTTTTTTTATTGACATTTTTTCCACCAGGTGAATGGGTAGCGGTACGAAGTACCCCATACTCATTCACATAGGGTGGGGGGCCGGGATCTGGGGGCCCCCTTATTAAAGGGGGTTCCCGGATTCCGATAAGCCCCCGCCAGCATACCCCGACAACCAACGGCCAGGGTTGTCGGGAAGAGTCCCTGTCCTCATCAACATGGGGGCAGGGTGCTTTGGGGTGGGGGGCCGTTCTCTCATCCTGGTACGGTTTAGGAGGGAGGGGGCACTCTCATCCCCCCCTCTTTTCCTGCGGCCTGCCAGGTTGCATGCTCGGATAAGGGTCTGGTTTGGATTTTGAGGGGGACCCCCACGCCGTTTTTTCGGCGTAGGGTTTCCCCTTAAAATCCATACCAGACTGAAGGGCCTGTATGCTCTTGGAGGGGGAACCCATGCCAGTTTTTTATTTAAAATTTGGCGTGGAGTTCCCCCTCAAGATCAGTAGAGCACAAGTCGCATGCCAAAGTCGGATCATGCAAGACCGCGGTCCGACTTTGATCCGACTTCAATGATAGTCAATGGGCTGAAGTAGGATCAAAGTCGGACCAAAGTAGTACAGGGAGCATCTTCAAAGTTGGACCGACATGTGTCGGACCAGTTAAGACAGCTCCCATAGGGGAACATTGATTTTCACACGTCATGCGACATGAGCGCCCAATGTCGGAGCGTTTGTCGGACAAGTGTGAACCCGGCCTAAGGCCGAGTTCATACTGGTACGACAAACGCTCCGACATTGGGAGCTCATGTCGCATGACGTGTGAAAAACAATGTTTCCCTATGGGAGCCGTCTTAACTGGTCCGACACAAGTCGGTCCGACTTTGAAAATCCTCCCTGCACTACTTTGGTCCGACTTTGGTCCTACTTCAGCCCATTGAATATCATTGAAGTCAGATCAAAGTAGGATCCTTGTCCTAACCATCCGACTTTTGACATCCGCCATGGTGATTACAGCAGCAGTAAAAAGAATTTATCTCACACTGGGATTGTTTTGATTGGTCAAAGAACAAGTCAGACTATCCCAAAGTTGAATCGATGTAGTATCCTGTTCATGAAAGTCGGATGGATGTAGGACCAATGTAGGACCAAATTAGGATGAAAGTTGTATGACTGTCGTGTTGTACAAGTGTGAACCCAGCCTGACTGCCTTCAGTGCAACCTGCATCCAAGCTATCAAGCCCCCATGGTACAGTCACCCACTTCAGAAAGGAATGGGTCGTGGGGTAGAAATCACAGCGACAGCATTTCTGACGACCACAAATACCCACCAAGTCCCCCGCACAGCAGAGAACCTCCAGACTACTCACACAAAGACCAAGGTATGTAGGATTTTCTCAAGTTCTTTGCACGGCGTGAGCTGTTGATAAAAGGACTCACAAGGTTTAATGACCAACCTGAGAGCTATAGAGCATGACGATCGTCCTTCAGAAATGCAATAAAAGATCTAGATCTATTTACAAGTGAGGAGGCCGATCTCTTAGTCAAATGGCTGGGGACTGAGTCAGCAGAGCATGCAAGAAGAATCAGGGACATCAATGTTACCTATCCAAGCAGAGGACTGAACATGATATGGGAGAGTATGGAGGAGTGTTACGATTCCCCAGAAGCCATAGAAAATTCACTCTGTAAAATAATGGAAGACTTCCCTAAGATTTCTAACAAAGGCTTCCAGAAGCTGAGAGAGTTAAGCGACCGGGTGACAGAGCTCCAATTAGCCAAGGCAGAAGAAGATTTGCCAGGCCTTGCTATTTTAGATACAGACCGTGGTGTTAACCTCATAGTGTAAAAACTTCCTTACAGCCTAAAATAAATGTGGGTTACACAAGGCTCCCACTACAAGCAAAAGCATAACGTCCCTTTCCCACTCCCATTCTCTTTCTTTGTGGACTTTGTTCACCAACAAGCGAAGACTAAAAATTATCCCAGTTTTGACTTATCATCTGACTCTACTTACCCTAAGACAGGTAAGCCTGCTTCAACTCACAACTTTAAAGACATATCTGTTGCAGTACACAAAACAAGCATATCACCAACAGAGAACCCAAGCAGAGATTTTCCCCTTCACAAGAAGCCCCACCCGTTGCTAAAGTGCAGAGGTTTCAGAATAAATAAACTCTCCAAGATTGCAAGACCTTTCTCAAAGAAAATAGAATTTACTTTGGGTGCTGTGCTTCAACTTTTCATCTTGCAAAGAACTGCAAAGTGGGCATAAACTGTTCAGAGTGTGACAGCACAGAGCACAATATGGCTCTACATCCAGGGCCAGTGCCATGGACTCTTACCCCCTCAAACCAGGCTGAAGAGCATGGTGGGGAGCAGTGAGACACAGTACCTTCTGTAGTGAAACCCCAGTGCACCCAAGTCTGTGGAGAAGGTCTTTTTGGCAAATCCTGCTCCAAGATTTGTCTTGTCACAGTTTAACCCATAGGTCACAGACAAAAAGCAGTAAAGTTGTACGCGATCTTGGATGATCAAAGAAACAAATCACTTGCTAGCTCAGCCTTCTTCGACACCTTTAAAATCGAGGGAGCCAGCTCTTCATACTCACTCAATACTTGTAAGGATGAAGAAACTGGGAGAAGGGCCATTGCTTACCAAATCAAATCCAATGACGGCCAAACATCCCTGCCTTTGCCTACCTTAATCGAGTGCAATTAATTCCCAACTGGAAGAGGGGAGATCCCTACACCTGAAGTGGTGTTTCATCACAGACATCTGAAGAGCATAGCACATCTCATCCCTACACTTGATCCCCAGGCTCAGATAGGGCTCCTGCTTGGGAGAGATATCATCAGAGTTTACAAGGTGAGAACAAAAATCAATGGCCCCCACAACTCTCCTTACGCTCAGAAGCTGGGCCTAGGATGGGTCATTATAGGCGATGTTCGTCTAGGAAATGCTCACAAACCAAACAGCGTGAACTCTCTTTTTACAAGGACATTAGAGAATGGGCGTCCATCCCTTTTAAAACCTTAAAACAGATTAATCATAAAAGAGAAACCTGTGAGAGTCATACATTCCAACCTTTACACTAGCAATTTTCCCTGCGATGAACACAAAGATCAGTTGGGATGCTCGGTTTTCCAAAAGACAAAAGAAGACCACAAAATTGCCCTATCTATTAAAGATCATATCTTCTAGAAGATAATTCTACAAAAACTATGCAAACAGCTGGGTAGCACCCCTGCCTTTCAAAACACAGAGACTGTGTCTTCCTATCAACAGACTACAGGCTCTAAAATGCTTTTCTTCTCTCAGGCGCAATTTATAAAGGAAACCAGAAATGAAAGAGCATTTCTTCTCTTTCATGAGTAAGGTGTGTGAAGACAGTCATGCAGAGGTGGCCCCACCACTGAAAGAGAAAGAAGAGTGCTGGTACCTACCTGTAAGGAAAGGTTCCATCCGCTGGAAATATTTATCATCTTGGGGTGCAGTACTGAGGTCCACCAGCAGGTGTCTCCTGGCAGTTTTGAAATGTCAGGGGAACTTCTCTCTGCTGGTGTTATCTCATCCTTGGGCCGCAGTACTGGCATCCACCAGCGGATGGATCCTGGCAGTGTGGTGCAGATGTTACTTCCTGCAATCAGGGGTCACCTGAGCCTGTTAGCAGGTATAATATAAATACCCGGCAAGTGCACACACACACTGCCCTGGTATCGTCCTCGTGCCCTGATCTGTACCTGCTGCCTGTTTACCTGAACCTGTTTCTGAATATGCTTCCTGAGTTCCTGATCCTGTCTCCCTGTCCTGACCCATCCATCCATCCCCTCCCTGTCCTGTGTTCCTTACCCCATCTGCTGATCTCCCTGTGTATGACCTTGGCCTGGCTAACGTTTATGTTTCTGGAATATCCCTTTGTCCATCTGCCTACCTGCTGTGTATGACCCTGGCCTGGCTATTGTTTATGATTCTGGCATTTGCCATTTATTGCACATATCTGTCTGTTGTTATTTGTGGGTCTCTGTCTGTTGGTTGGTTTGTTGCACTGTATCATATTGGAGGTGGTTATACTTATATTATTCACTCAACTAAATAAATCTTTATATTTTCACTTATATGTGTTTGGTGTTCCTCTGTTGCTAGCCACACAGTTCTGGTCACACCTGGTACATGACAGTATACGAGGGCCAGCTCTGACCAGAAGTGGCTACACGGAGGAACCATCTTGGTTCAGGTTGCTTTGCTGAAATGAATTTGGATGTGATTCGTTATTATGCTCTGCTGGCGTCTGAGAGTAGTGCATATCTCCGCCAGACACTGAAAGAGTGGACCAGTGATCAGCTGCTAGAAATCATTTGTTTAGCTCACTCCTGGGTTGATCAGGGCTGTATGCTGTTTGGGGATGTTCAGCCTTTAATCCAAATCTGCACAGAGCTGGCTTTGCCTTGCATCCCAGAGGGCCATGATGATTTTTCTCCCCCTTTCAGTATTAATCAGGTCACATCACTGGTATGGCTTCTGGAAGATGACTCCCCTTACTTTTTTTGAACATTACACAGCTTGTTCCCAGCAGATGATAACAGAATGTGTTGATTCTGTACAATCCCTTGTCAGACAGGCAGTATGTAACCCGCAGTTTGTGCAACCACTACTCTTAGCATGGTCTGATATTTTGCAATCAGCCCCAGCCAGCCCCCAACAAACCACCTCTGCCATCAGACACCAACCTACTCAAATGTGTGTTTCTCCATCACCCATGGCAACCCCAGGTCGCAGTTCAGTACACACTGCTTCCCACCAGATACCAATATCCAGTCTCTGGTCCCTGTACCTATCCTGCATTCAACCCACCTGCCTCTTCTCAGCTGCCTACAAACCCACAAGAACTTCCTCCAGCTACTGTTACCTCTTATCTGTCATATCCCAATCCTCCTTTCCAGTCTGCTGCACCCCTTACCTACAGGGCTTCAGTGGCTAAGCCAAAGAAAAAACTGAAAGTTCTTCCCAACCAAAACGATCCTGCCAGTAATCCAACCTGCCTCCACACCAATCAAACTGCTTCAGTCTAGCACTCCAGTGCCTGATGTCCAGCCTGACGCCCCAGTTCCTGTGCCAGCCTGCCAGCCTGAAGTTCCTGTGCCAGCCTGCCAGCCTGAAGTTCCTGTGCCAGCCTGCCAGCCTGAAGTTCCTGTACCAGCCTGAAGTTCCTGTGCCAGCCTGAAGTTCCTGTGCCAGCCTGCCAGCCTGAAGTTCCTGTGCAAGCCTGCCAGCCTGAAGCGCCAGAGCCGGTCTTCCAGCCTGAAGTGCCAGAGCCGGTGTTCCAGCCTGATGTCCCGATGCCTGTCTTCCAGCCCGATGTTCCGGTGCCTGCCTTCCAACCAGAAGTCCTGATGCCGGTGTCTCAGTCTGAAGTTCCTGTATCCCAGTCTGAAGTTCCAGTGTCCCAGTCTGAAGTTCCGGTGTCCCAGTTTGAAGTTCCGGTAACCCCGCCTGAAGATTCGGTGCCTGTGTCCTCGCCTAAAGATCCGGTGCCCGTTTCCCGGCTTGAGATTGTGGTGCCCGTTTCCCGGCTTGAGGATGCGGTGCCCGTTTCCCGGCCTGATGATGTGGTGCCCGTTTCCTGGCTTGAGGTTGTGGTGCCCGTTTCCCGGCCTGAGGATGTGGTGCCCGTTTCCCGGCCTGAGGATGTGGTTCCCGTTTCCCGGCCTGAGGAGCCCACGGCCCAGTCTGATGTGTCCCTGTCTGCTGCCCAGCTCGATGACCCGGAGCTTGCTGCCCAGCTTGATGTCCCGGAGCCTGCTGCCCAGCCTGATGTGTTCCTGTCCGCTGCCCAGCCTGAGATGTTCTTGTCTGCTACCCAACCTGATGTGCTACTGTCTGCTGCTCAGCTTGATGTGCTCATGCCCGCTACCCAGCCTGATGAGTTTCTGCCTGCTGCCAAGCCTGAGATGTTCCTGCCGGCTACCCAGCCTGATGTACTTTTTGCCCAGCCTGATGTGTCGGTACCCGCTGCTCAACTCGAGCTGCACCCTGCCCAGTTTAAAGCCATGGACCTTCCTCATGCCCAACCTGTTGTGACTTTGTCTACTGCCCGACTTGACACCATAGACTTTCTCCAGCAACGGCTGGTTGGAGCGCCCAGAGGTCGCACCTTCGAGGGGTGGTACTGTAAGGAAAGGTTCCATCCGCTGGTAATATTTATCATCTGCCATGTAGTACTGAGGTCCACCAGCAGGTGTCTCCTGGCAGTTTTTAACTGTCAGGGGAACTTCTCTCTGCTGGTGTTATGTCATCCTTGGGCCACAGTACTGGCGTCCACCAGCGGATGGATCCTGGCAGTGTGGTGCAGATGTTACTTCCTGCAATCAGGGGTCACCTGAGCCTGTTAGCAGGTATAATATAAATACCCGGTAAGTGCACACACACACTGCCCTGGTATCGTCCTCGTGCCCTGATCTGTACCTGCTGCCTGTTTACCTGAACCTGTTTCTGAATCTGCTACCTGAGTTCCTGATCCTGTCTCCCTGTCCTGACCCATCCATCCATCCTCTCCCTGTCCTGTGTTCCTTACCCCATCTGCTGATCTCCCTGTGTATGACCTTGGCCTGGCTAACGTTTATGTTTCTGGAATATCCCTTTGTCCATCTGCCTACCTGCTGTGTATGACCCTGGCCTGGCTATTGTTTATGATTCTGGCATTTGCCATTTATTGCACATATCTGTCTGTTGTTATTTGTGGGTCTCTGTCTGTTGGTTGGTTTGTTGCACTGTATCATATTGGAGGTGGTTATACTTATATTATTCACTCACCTAAATAAATCTTTATATTTTCACTTATATGTGTTTGGTTATCCTCTGTTGCTAGCCACACAGTTCTGGTCACACCTGGTACATGACACTACCCATCGTCTGTGTTTACCACCCCAAGAATCGAGGGCAAATCCCAGTAGTATTTGACTCCAGCTCCCAGTACGAAGGGATCTCTCTCAACGACGTCCTCTAAAAAGGACCAGATCTCAACAACACACTTCTTGGTGTTCTCATCAGATTCCGCAAAGAAGCCATCACCATAGTTGCTGACATACAACATAAGTTTCACAGTTTTCAAGTCAAGGAAGAACACAGGAACTTTCTGAGATTCTTCTGGCTTAGGGATAACGACCCCACTAAAGACATTGTAGAATACTACATGAAAGTGCACTTTTTGGCAATAGCCCACCCCCTGCTGTTGCTATCTATGGACTTAAGCTATCTGTCCAAGAAGGTGAAAAAGACTATGGGCAATGTTAGACCGTTCATTGAGAGAGACTTTTATGTAGCTGATGGCCTGAAGTCACTTCCATCGCCTGAGGCTGCAATCAGTCTACTTAAGAGGACCCAAACCACACTTGCCTGTTCAAACCTTAGGTTGCATAATATAGCTTCAAACAGCAAGGCTGTTATGGAGGCCTTCCCCTCTCAAAATCACGCCAGTGATTTGAAAGACCTAGACTTGGCAACAGACTTATATATTTTTCTATCAACACTCTCTGTTTTTAGAGTTTATACAATATTTCATTGTGCCACTTTCAAAGGCCCTGACGAAGCGGAAATCCTCAAAACGCGTAGGCCCTACTATCATCTATGCTTGGGAATCGCACACCCTGAACTTGAAACTCCTAAACTGTAACTTGGTTTTATTTCATGTTTTGATTTTTTTGTATTACTGCCTATGGCAGAAAAATAAAAGTTGTTTCTTTTTCTATAATTCCAGTATTTCTACATTTATTTACTCCTCTGAGGCACACACAAAGTCCCACCCCGTTCAACCTTTTTCCTGAAACATATTTGCATATTCTTAGGGGATGGTGCCTCGGTAGGAGCTTTTTGGTATTCCACATACACCCCAACCCCTACACATTGGCAACGGACTTGCTACCCGTTCAGCACAGCCTAGGACTCAATTGGGATCTCAAGTTTGACACCTTCACCTTGCAGGTCGACCAGGAGCCAAAGCCTTTCACGTGAAGAACTAGAGGAGACGGTGCTAACAGCAAACGTTGGGCTGTCATGTACACTTGCATGTGCATCAGGGCTGTATACATAGAAGTTATTGAGTCCTTAGACACATCCAGCTTTATAAATGCCCTCAGACAGTTCATTTCGATTACAGTCCCTGTCAAACATATTCGCTCTGATAGAGGTACCAACTTTGTCAGAGCTTGCAAAAAACTGAATACCATTTCAAACCTTGACAGAGAACGTGTACAGAGTTGTATATGGATGTTTAACCCACCACACGCTTCCCATATGGGAGCGCATGATTGGCATAGCTCGAAAAATTCTAGACTCAATATTTTTACAGTTAGGAATTTCAAGGCTCACACACGAGACACTGGCGACCTTCATGACTGTAGCAGCTATAATAAACGCCAGACCCCTGACGTCAATACCCAATGACCAAGAAGATCCTTTCTTGCTCACCCCTTCCACTTTGCTTACCCAGAAAGTTGGGGTAACCACAGCTCCTCCAATCGGCTTTGACACTAAAGACCTATACAGATGCCAGTGGAGCTGAGTGCAAGCCTTGGCAGACATCTTCTGGAACAAGCATAAGAAGCAGTACCTATCCAATCTACAGATAAGAAACAAATGGCAAGACAGCAAGAGCAACTTGGAACCTGGCACCGTTGTTCTTGTGAAAGACTCTCAGTCGAGGAGAAAAGAATGGCCCTTGGGCCTGATAACCCAAGTGTTTCCAAGCGAAGACGGGAAAGTCAGGAAAGTTGAGGTTAAGGTCATTAGACAAGATGAGCCTAAACTTTTCCTTGGACCTGCGTCCAAACAAATTTTACTACTCTCCCCAGAGGGACCATCATAGTTGGTATCCATGGGATACCAGACAGGGAGTGGCATGCCTTCAGCAAGGTTTTCCTATGTTCCTTTGTTAATTGTTGAGTATGTAAAGGTATGTAAAGTAAATTGTAATATCGCCATCTATTGGCTCTTTTGCATACTTAGTATCTGTGAATAATTTACTGTGGGTAGAGATTGTTGCTTAAAAGCCACCGTAGCTTCCCATAATTCCTATGGACTATACCATGAGCTCTGAGAGACAGCCCCCAGTAGCCATCTTCCTTTTTCATTCCATGCTGTTTTTTTGCAGTGTGCCACCACAAACTTGTGTGGTACAGTACTGTGTGGCAAAGACTCACATATTTTTCCATCCTTTTGCCATATATGCCATTAAATTTATGCATGCATTTCTCTTCTATGTGCTCCTTGCTGCAAAGGCAAGTTATAGGTGGGGGCAGTGGTCATTTGTTTGTATAGAAAGAAAAACAATATGGTCGCACACCGGAACCAAGAGTTTGCTTGATAAAAAATATTTATTGTCAAATGCCAGACAAGGGTACAGGAATCACAGTTCATGCATTTCACATGGATATATCGTGCTTGTTCACAACATAGATGTGTTCTCTGGACAGGCTATTTAAGGAGGTCACCTGAATGAGGCCACACCCAAAACACAATCTCGATTTGTAAATTTTAAAAACATTTCATAGAGTTAAAAATTTAAAAAACTGAAAAACTATCAAAATATAACAAAACTCAAAACAAAAAGAAAGAATGATTAGAAATAAATAATTAAATGTACCCACAGAAATACAGTAATACAAAGAATAAATGAGCAAAAGCTAAAACATTAGGTGAAACGTTATTAGAGAGATCACTGACCAAAAACATCAATGTTTTGGATATTAACCATATACGGTATATGCTATAAATGTCAACAGGAGTGTGGAAAAATTACTGAAAGCATGCAACAGGTATCCAACTCACGAACACCAGCGTGTGAGTCATGGCGA
Source organism: Rana muscosa (assembly GCA_029206835.1). Classification (NCBI taxonomy): domain Eukaryota; kingdom Metazoa; phylum Chordata; class Amphibia; order Anura; family Ranidae; genus Rana; species Rana muscosa. The sequence continues at coordinate 1,217,378,825 of CM055122.1, forward strand.
TGTCTGTGGGGGAACCTGTGTGGCATAATTACACAGTCCTGACATGCAACCTAAGTGTAATTCTTCACTGCTGGATAAAAAACAAATCATGAGTCATGACATAGAATATAGCAGGATAACAATTCCAATAGACGTTGATACAGAAACAGAGTGTCATTAGAGGCATCAACCAGCCAATGAAGCATATGGACACAGACTTGCAATTCCAAACCGCTAAAAACCCAGGGATGAAAGAGAATAAAAATGTATTAAAAATTAATCCCAAAAATGTGTAATATCCCATTCAAAATGTAACCCAAATGGTATACGTGTTTTAAACTGAAAAAAATAAAAAATAAACTCCCTTTTGCAGAGGAGCAGGGATGAGCCGAACACCCCCCTGTTCGGTTCGCACCAGAACCTGCGAACAGACAGAATGTTTGTGTGAATTTTAGAACCCTATTAAATACAATGGACTCGAACGTTCGAAATCTGAAGTGCTAATTATAAAGGCTAATATGCAATTTATTGTCCTAAAAAGTGTTTGGGGACCCGGGTTCTGCCCCAGGGGACATGTATCAATGCAAAAAAAGGTTTAAAAAATAGACATTTTTACTGGAGCAGTGATTTTAATAATGCTTAAAATGAAAAAATAAAAGTGAAATATTCCTTTAAATTTCGTACCTGGGGGGTGTGTATGATATGCATGTACAGTGGCGCATGTTTCCCGTGCTTAGAATTGTCCCTGCACAAAGTGTAATTTTTGAAGGAAAAAAAGTCATTTAAAACTCACTTGCGGCTATTAATGAATTGTCAGCTTTAATCAATACATAGAAAAGTCATTGATAAAAAAAAAAAAAAAAAAAAGCGTGGGGGTTCCCCCAAATTCAATTACCAGGCCCTTTAGGTCTGGAATGGATATTAAGGGGAACCCCGCCGCAAATTTAAAAAAAAAATGGCGTGGGGTTCCCCCTAAATATCCATGCCAGGCCCTTGAGATCTGGCATGGATTTTAAGGGGAACTCCACCCCAAATTTTTAAAAAAATGGCGTGGAGTCCCCCCAAAAATCCATACCAGACCCTTATCTGAGCACGCAACCTGGCCGGCCGCAGGGGAAGAGGGGGGGACGAGAGAGCAGCCCCCCTCCCTCCTGAACCGTACCAGGCCACATGCCCTCAACATGGGGAGGATGTCCCCATGTTGATGGGGACAAGGGCCTCATCCCCACAACCCTTGCCCGGTTGTTGTGGGGGTCTGCGGGCGGGGGGCTTATCGGAATCTGGAAGACCCCTTAAACAAAGGGGTCCCCCAGATCCTGCCCCCCCTATGTGAATTGGTAAGGGGTACATTGTACCCCTACCATTTCACAAAGAAAGTGTCAAAAAATGTAAATAAAAACACACACACCTTGGAAAAGTCCTTTATTAAAAAAATAAATAAAAAATAAAATAAAAAACATTCCAGCGATGAAATCCAGTGTCCCGCGGCGATCCCGATGTCCAGCGCTGTCCGTTATTGGTTGTGCCTGTGCGGACCTGATGCGCTCAGCGGACCAGATGCTGAACATGAGAAGGGGCGGGTCTATTCACGTATTACAAAGTGAGAGAAGTTCCCCATCAGGTCCGCCCCCTCGGTATGTCGGACCCCGCCTACGTCATTGGCCTGAGCGGGAAACTTCCTTCACTGTGTAAATTTAAATTACACAGTGAAGGAAGTTCCCCGCTCAGGCCAATGACGTAGGCGGGGTCGGACATACCGAGGGGGCGGACCTGATGGGGAACTTCATTCGCTGTGTAATACATGTATAGACCCGCCCCTTCTCATGTTCCGCATCTGGTCCGCTGAGCGGACCTGATGGGGAACTTTAGAAGGACCGGGACTATACATTTCAAACACAGCGGAGGAAGTTCCCCATCAGGTCCGCACAGGCACAACCAATGACGGACAGCGCTGGACATCGGGATCGCCGCGGGACACTGGATTTCATCGCTGGAATGTTTTTTATTTTATTTTTTATTTATTTTTTTAATAAAGGACTTTTCCAAGGTGTGTGTGTTTTTATTTACATTTTTTGACACTTTCTTTGTGAAATGGTAGGGGTACAATGTACCCCTTACCAATTCACATAGGGGGGGCCGGGATCTGGGGGTCCCCTTTGTTAAAGGGGTCTTCCAGATTCCGATAAGCCCCCCGCCCGCAGACCCCCACAACCACCGGGCAAGGGTTGTGGGGATGAGGCCCTTGTCCCCATCAACATGGGGACATCCTCCCCATGTTGAGGGCATGTGGCCTGGTACGGTTCAGGAGGGAGGGGGGGCCTAAAGGGCCTGGTAATTGAATTTGGGGGAACCCCTACGCTTTTTTTTTTTTATCAATGACTTTTCTATGTATTGATAAAAGCCAACAATTCATTAATAGCCGCGAGTGAGTTTTAAATGACTTTTTTTCCTTCAAAAATGACACTTTGTGCAGGGACAGTTCTAAGCACGGGAAACATGCGCCACTTTACATGCATATCATACACACCCCCCAGGTATGAAATTTAAAGGAATATTTCACTTTTATTTTTTAATTTTAAGCATTATTAAAATCACTGCTCCTAAAAAAACGGCCATTTTTAAAACTTTTTTTTTGCATTGATACATGTCCCCTGGGGCAGGACCAAGGTCCCCAAACACTTTTTAGGACAATAACTTGCATATAAGCCTTTATAATTAGCACTTTAGATTTCTCCCATAGACTTTTCGAATTTGCCGCGAACACCCCAAATTGTTCATTGTTCGGCGAACGGGCGAACAGGCAATGTTCGAGTCGAACATGAGTTTGACTCGAACTTGAAGCTCATCCCTACAGAGGAGTTTAAATATATCCCCCCCTCTATCCCTCTATCTATCTATCTATCCCTAAGTCGCCTCATAGTACGTCCTATGTACTGTACATTGCAATCTCTTTAGGTGATGACATACACGACATAACGAGTGTTGCAGTTGTAAAATGATTTTAACCTATTCTCCTTCTCATTTGAGAATGAGCGCACCAGTTCACCTTTGATGATATGTTTGCAACAAGAACAATCGGTTGCCCCACATCCATAGTTGCCCTTAAAGTGCAGCCATGTATTGGATCTTATAATGGTGGGATCAAAAAAGCTTGGAAATAATAAGTTACCCAGTGTTGGAGCTCATCTAGAAACAACATTAATACCATCTTTGAGAATATTTGCACAAATCCGATCCTCATAAAGAATAGGTAAATACCTGTGTACAAGGTTCCTAATGTCATTGAATTCCTCGCTGAAAGGCGTGCTAAAAGTGGGTCTCTTTTTATTGCACAGTTTTTTTCTTTTTATCACTATCCCAGCGGCCAGATCCTTTCAAAAGATTCCGTCTATTTTTAGAGTTGGCAATAACCAATGCCCTATTCAACATATATCTGGGGTATCCCCGTTGTATGTAGCGAGAGTTTAAAACTCATACCTCCCTGTCATAAGTATCTTGATCACTGCATATTCTACGAACTCTCAAGAATTGACCAACAGGGATACCCCTGATAGTATATCGGGATGACCTGAATGTGCCATCAACAGGGTATTGCCCGACAAAGGTTTCCTAAATAGGCTGGTATGAATGTCAGATCCAACGCTACACAGGTGAACATCTAGAAAATCTATTTCCTTTTTATCACACTGTTCTGTGAAATTTAAGTTGCTGTCATTCTGATTTAAATAGACCAGGAAGTCATCTAGGGAGCCAAAATCATCATCCACAATGAAGATCAGGTCATCAATGTAACGACAGAACATTCTAATAGATGATCTATATGGATTATTGGTACCATAAAGGTGATGGTGTTCCCACCATCCCATATAAAGATGGTGAGATGGTGGAAATTTGGCCTCCATGGCTGCACCACATTTCCAGAGAAACCATTCTCCATTAAAGGAAAAAAAAAGTTGTGTGTTAATAGGTATTGAAGAACATCCAAAACAAACAGTCTGTTCTCAATGCCAAGGAGGATGTCACGTTCTAAATAGAAGCCAACCGCCTCCAAGGCCCTGTCATGTGGGATGCAAGAATACAGGCTTAAAACATCGCAGATGATCCACATGAGATCACTATCCCATTTTGTGCCACCTGCAATGCTCAGTAAGTGATTGGTGTCTTTGAGGTAACTAGGAAGTTTACACACCAGAAGTTGCAATACACCACCCAACCACTGACCCAATTTCTTATTAAGCAAGCCAATGCTAGAGATAATGGGTCTCCCATGCAACAGATCAAGTCCCTATGAGTCTTAGAGAGGTGGTGAAAAATGGGGGCCACAGGATAATCAGGAATCAATCCTGATGCAATTTTGTCATCAAATACACCTAGATTAACCCTTTCATTGACCAACCTAGTCAATGACATCTTGATTTTTTTAGTGGGATCACCTGTAAGTTTTAAATGGGTATCTGGATTATACAGTTGTCGCTCTGCTTCACATCTATATTGTTTTCCACCCATGACAACCACCAACCCCCTTTTATCTGACTTTTTTATAACTATCGAAGTGTAATTTTCAAGACTTTTAAGGGCTTTCCTTTCCTTGCGTGAAAGATTATCCTGTTTAGTGCACGTGCCAACTGAAGATTGCAGGGACAATGCTGTAAGATCCCTTTCTATTAATTGCTGAACTTTTTCCATTTCAGGGCAACGTGCACTAATAGGATAAAAATCTGAACCTTTTTTAATGGAATCAGAGGATTTGCTTACAAAATCAACGTCTCCAACAGCCTCCATAACTCACAGACAATTCCTCCAAGTCTCCCAGCACAAACTGCTCCCCGAATGAGAGTAATATACTCTCCTCAACAGAGCTATGTGTAGTGGGAAGCACATCTGAAACACATTGCTCACCAACATCATCTTCTTTGTAATAATTCTTATTTATTGCTATATTTCTAATAAATTTATTTATGTCCAAAATGGTTTTTAAAATGTCTCTGTGGACAAAAATTGAGACCCCTTGAAAGAAGGGAAGTTTCCTCAGAAGAAATAATTATTTCAGAAAGATTAAGGACGTTGCATATACCTGTTAAGTCCTGCGGGAGGATGTCCAGAGTGGATAGCGATTACCACCCCCATTTCCATCCTTGTTTGTGGCCCCTTCTTGTTTTTTGTTTCCTCTGTTGTCTTGTCTCTTGTACTGTACGTGTAGCGACCTCACCCCTCTCACCCCTTCTCATTCTCGGCTTGTCTGTCTTTGTCTAGGAGGGTTAATACTGGGGGGAGGGATGAGATACACCACGGCCTATGTCTTCCATAGTGACGAGGTGAAGGCCAGAAAGATCGGGCTTTGTGTAGGTATCCTAGAGTCAAGTCCTGTCCTTCGTCCTTGACTCCTTTGCTCCTAGTAACCAGAGTTCCACACACTGAATAGGTCCAACGCAGTTTTACTCTTTTAGTGAATAAACATACAGCACAGTCAAGTTGGGACCTTTGCAACAGAATGGGAGTAGGTCGAGGCACAATCCTTCCCGATATAGCTAACCACTGTGGTGTCACCAGTGGCGAATAGTCACTGCCACTGACTATGTGAAATAGAACATGAATTACCTTCGCTAGCACTACCCCTGTCAGGGGAAGGATATCCGTCCAAGGGAGGTACCGGAGGCCTCTCTGTCACCAGCAATGCTCACGAACTCAGACACAGGCACCCAAGGAGTTAGGGCCCCCTCGGATTCCTCCACCCTCGTGGAACTCAGTCGAAGATACTGAGCCCCAGGCATCCGCCATAGTACCTCACCCCAGGCTAAAGGTGCCTGAGATGGACTCCATCTCCCGCTCCAGCCAGGTCAAGGGCACCTGGGCCCGGAACACCGGAACGCCAGCACCCAAGCTGAAGGTGCCTGGGTGCGGCTGCGTCCTCCGACTCTGAACCCCGTGGTAAGGGCATCCGCCCCTTTTATCCCCTCTCCCTTTGTGTCACAGCGGGTTCCCCGCCCCGCTGTACCAGCGCCAGGGGAGGACAAAAAGGCACAGTCTTGCGGTGTGAGTTCAACCCCGGCCCCCGGCAACAACGCCACCTGTAGGCCGCAGGGAACCTCACACCACCAGAGTCCTCCAAGAACCACAAAAGGGTCTCAGATTCCCTAGCAATCAGTGCATCTGGGTTACACTACCACCCAGATGCTTCCCCTAAATTCAAATACCCGCTACATACGGTTTTCATTTCTGTGCCCCATTTTTTGACTGGCTTGGCGTGTTGGACCCACTGGCCCATCTGGTACCTGGTGTATATGCAGTGAAGTGATGCGATTTAGAGGTAGCCATTGAATCCTCGATGAGTTCAGCTCCAGTGTCAGAGAAGCTGACATGTTTAGCAGGTGTGTATCCCCAATTGTGTCTACATTTCCACACATATACCCTGTCTGTGTCATAGTCCAGTTTATCTCTCAGAATTTTTTTCTTTCTTAGTTTCAATGATGTCTTTCTCTAATCTGTTAAGTCTATCATTAAGTAATGTAGCCAAATCGGTGAAATCAGCCTTATTTTGCAGTGGCTTAATGTCCTCCTGAAGTATAGAAATATAATTTTGTAGTTTATCGATCTCCTTGCCTTTATATGAGATTATTAACTTCAATGAAACAATCTGAAAATGTATCAGTCCATTTTTTCTTGAACTCATCATCATAGAGTTCGAAAGTAGGACATTTCTTTATGCGGAAACCCCTGGTGATCCGTTCCAAAGCCACATATTCAGACAGGGTACTCAAATTCCAAAACGCCCTTATCTCATTGCTCATTGCTTTTTTAAGCTTGCGGAACAGATGTTTGGTCAAACCTAAATTGCCATCCAGATTGCTTTTCAAAGTATCACGAGCATTTGTTCTGAAGGGATTATCTTTAGGCTGTCTAAATTCCGGCTAGCATCCTGTTCAGTCTAGCTCAGTGTTTCTCAACTCCAGTCCTCAAGGCGCACCAACAGGTCATGTTTTTGGGATTTCCATTGATTTGTACAGGTGATTTGAGCAGTTGCACTGCCTTAGTAATTACCACAGCTGTTTCATCTGCAGGAAATCCCAAAAACATGACCTGTTGGTGCGCCTTGAGGACTGGAGTTGAGAAACACTGGTCTAGCTGACTGACATAATAAAGGATATATATCAAGACCCATGCTGAGCTGGTGTCTGAAGAGGAGATATCCAACGCCACAACAAGAAAGAATGCACCGCTTGAGGCTAGCTGCGGGTACAAACAGGTCCCAGGTGCTGACCCCGGCTCACCACCGTCCACAATGCATAGAAAGAAAAACGAAGTGGTCGCACACCGGAACCAAGAGTTTGCTTGATGAAAAACGAAGTGGTCGCACACCGGAACCAAGAGTTTGCTTGATGAAAAATCTTTATTGCCAAATGCCAGACAAGGGTACAGGAATCACAGTTGACGCGTTTCACACTAGTATATCGTGCTTGTTCACAACATAGATGTGTTCTCTGGACATGCTTTTTAGGAGATCACCTGAATGAGGCCACACCCAAAACAAACCTGTCCTAAGAGAACAATTCATGCACACATGAAAAAATCATTAAAAACTTCAAAAAAGCCATTTGTTTGTACTGTTGAAATATTGGTGAGGAGACCTACTGGACACCTTTGCTGCCATGGTGCTATATGCTGGGTGTCCAGTGCGCCCCTGTGCCTTTAACCACTTGAGACCCGCACTATAGACAAAAGACGTCTGCAGCGCGGCTCTCAAGTGCTGAGTGGACGTCTATGGACGTCCTGCTGTTTCTCTCCCCATGCACGCCGCCGAGGGCGCACGGCGGGGGAACAGCTGTGCCCGCCGCGGTCACGTGATGCCGATGCGCGTGCCTGGTGGCCGCGATGTCCGCCAGGCACCCGCGATCGGCTGTGACAGAGGCAGGACGTGGATCTCTGTGTGTAAACACAGAGATCCATGTCCTGTCAGGGAGAGAGGAGACCAATGCTATGTCCCTTGTACATAGGGACACAGATCGGTCTCCTCCCTCTGTCGGTCCCCTCCCCCCACAGTAAGAATCACAAATAGGGAACATAGTTAACCCCTTCCTCGCCCCCTAGTGTTAACCCCTTCCATGCCAGTCACATTTATACAGTAATCAGTGCATTTTTATAGCACTGTTCGCTGTATAAATGTGAATGGTCCCAAAATAGTGTCAAAAGTGTCCGATATGTCCGCTGCAATATTGCAGGCCTGACAAAAATCGCAGATCGCCGCCATTACTAGTAAAAAAAATATATATAATAAAAATGTCATAATTCTATCCCCTATTTTGTAGGCGCTATAACTTTTTCGCAAACCAATCACTATACGCTTATTGCAATTTTTTTTACCAAAAAAATATAGAAGAATACGTATCGGCCTAAACTGAGAAAAAAAACAGTTTTTTAAAAAAAATTGGGATATTATTATAACAAAAAGTAAAAAAAATAGTGTTTTTTTTCAAAATTTTCTGTCTTTTTTTTGTTTATAGCGCAAAAAATAAAAACCGCAGAGGTGATCAAATACCACCAAAAGAAAGCTCTATTTGTGGGGAAAAAAATTATAAAAATATCATTTGGGTACAGCGTTGTATGACCGCGCAATTGTCATTCAAAGTGCGTCAGCACTGAAAGCTAAAAATTGGTCCGGGCACGAAGGGGGTTTAGTGCCCAGTTGTCAAGTGGTTAAGGAGGGGTGGGCTCCATCCAGGCTCACCTGCCCTCTGCCTGTCCATTATAATGCATGTTCTTCCACTGTGGAGGCTTTCAAAATTTTGAGTTAGTACTACAGATACTGGGGTGCCTTGAAGGGGCTCTGTAGCTTACACATGTATTTGCAAATGGGTGCAAACAAATCCCTTGTTTTTAACGCATACTATTAGACAGGACAATTCAGTTGATTAGCAGGCTGGTCGGTAAGTTGAGCTGGGAATTTCTTTGGTTTTGTTCTCCATCAGTTGTTGTCACAATTCTTTCTATGGATCTGTTTTCCTCCATTTTACATGCTCAAACGTCTGCTCCTAAATTGGGATGAGCTTAGGGTTTAGACTAAAGTAGAATTCAGGTTCAGTGTTTGGTGAACAGGCAAACTAATCAGGGTTTTCACCCACTTGCCGAGCTGAATCTCTGGCTGCAGTAGGAAATGATACATTTAGCTTTGTGAGCACCACTATTCATGTTGCCCCAGTGATGACATTATCGTACATTGGGCGTTAGTGGTAGCGGTGCCGTCTTATCATCTGTAAAGATGCCAGACGCTGTGTGTAACCGATTTGCCTATAATATTCTTCATTTTTTAAGGATGGCTGCGCAATGATTTGTTTCCTCCTTTTTCATGTGTGACACAACGAGCTGGAGTGTGGATTACCAGCACAGCTTGATGTTAATGAAATGTGTTTTTTTCATCCATACTGAGAGCCTGGATTTGATAAGAAGTGCCGTCCCATAGATGAGGCATGCTTTGCTTGCATTGAAAAAGCTGCAAAAAGGCTGTGTTAGACCTGCAAAGGTCTATCCACCTGGTAAGAGGCAAATCCTCCTTTGTATGCAGTGGAGCACGGTGTATTTAAATAGGTTCACAAATATATTCAGGAAGAATCACCTCTTGGTTGTTGGGAATCTATACCTTTTTTTCTTTATTATCTTTTTTATTAATTTTCCAAAAACATATATAACACACATTACAATACATGAAACACATTTACAGTCTCAATATTTCCCATTACAAACAAAAAAAAAAAAAGGGGGGGGGGGAAAGAGGGAGAGATGGGGAAATGGAGAGAGAGAGAGAGTGAGAGAGAATAGAAAAAAAGGGGGGGGAGGGAGTGGGGATAATTTTAGAAGGGGGGGGATGGGGGAATACAGTCCCCCATACTCACCCCCAAATATATTATGTGCTATCACTCTAGTGTTGATGTCTTCTAAAGTGGAATTAAATAATAAAGGGAGACAAAAAGTGGTTTCGAAAAGTACTTCAAACTAAAAAACAAGTGTTAAAATCTAAAAGAAGACAGTATAAAGGACTAGGGGATGAATTTATAAGTGACTGTACTAATAGAGTGACTAAACATGTATATAAAGAGAAAAGTGAGAAGTAAAGTTATCGTCACCTGTGCCAAAAAAAAAGGGGGAGGGGAGTGGGGATGATTTTGGAAAGGGGGGGATGGGGGAATACGATCCCCCATACTCTCCCCCAGATATATTATATGCTATCACTCTAGTGTTGATGTCTTCTAACGTAAAATTAATTAATAAAGAGTGAAAAAAAGTGATTTCAAAAACGACTACAAACTGAAAAACTAGTGTTAAAATCTAAAAGTGGACTGTATAGAGGACTAAGGGATGAATTTACAAGTGACTACACCGATGAAGTGACAAAACATATATGTAGAGAGAAAAATAACAGGTAAAATTATCGTCACCTGTCCCCAAAAAAAAAAAAAAAAGGGGGGGGGAGGGGGGGAGTAGGGGAAGCCTCAGGGAAGAACAAATCTAATCCCCCTCTCTCACTCTCTCCGAGAAAAGGAGGAGAACAAAAATAGGGGTATAAAAAAGGAAAAAAAAGGGGGGAAAGGGAAGGCCGGCATGCATGGTATCCAATAAAATGTTTGTCACATTACATTTTAGTCTCTTAAGGGATAAGCCAAAGAATAACCACAGGGAATCATCCTTAAGATATAGATAGCTTATTCAATAGATGTAAACGGGTCTCAGTGGGATTGTGCAAGTATCTCTCTATAGGTTGTGGTGTCCTTGAACTCCATCCACGGAGTCCAAGTATAGCCCCGTACACACGATCGGTTTGACTGATGAAAACCGTCCGATGGATGGTTTTCATCAGACCAACCGATCGTGTATGGTACCCATCGGTCTTTTTTCCATCGGTTGTAAAAAATAGAACTTGTTTTAAAATTTTCCGATGGATAAAAAACCGATGGGAATTTCCGATCGTCTATGGGCAAGTCCATCGGTTAAAAAACCCACGCATGCTTAGAATCAAGTCGACGCATGCTCAGAAGCATTAAACTTCATTTTTCTCGGCTCATCTGAGTGTTTTATGTCACCGCGTTTGGAACGGTCGGTTTTTAGACTGATGGTGTGTGGCCAAGACTGATGAAAAACAGTTTCATCGGATTTCCGATGGACAAATCCATCGGACGAAAATCCATAGGTTATCCGATCGTGTGTACGGGGCTTTAAAGTGTGTCGTTGAAAAGTGTCCTTGTTACAATGAGTGATATCTTCCATGAGAAGGACCTCTGAAATTTTTTGAAACCACTTTTTCACGGATGGAGTCTCAGGCTGACCCCAAAGGGTAGGTATAAGTGCTTTAGCCGTATTAAGCAGATGTGGAACTAAAGAACATTTGTATTTTCTGACAGGTTCCTTGGTAGCATGGAAAAGAAGGGAATCTATACCTGATCACACTATCTTGTGTATGGGACCTTTTTTAATTTATTTATTTAAACCATAGACTCACGTTTGGTTTATTTATTTCACTCTGTTTGTGAAAAACAACTTTTTATAATTGATGCTATCAATGATTTTTTAGCACTGTTGTTTTGGATAAGCGCATTTACTTTCTAAACATGGTATTTTTTTATTGTTATGCGCAATATGTTTAAGTGTTGCTATCCCCTTATTTGTTTAAATTCACATATATGTACATAATTTATTTATTTTTTGATGATTGACACCCTGATGTTTTACATATTATTTAATTACTAGCGCAAATATTATAATGTTTTTCTTATATACCACTCAAACTATTCAGCTGTGAGCCAGAAAATCCTATCCCATAGCCTGGGCCGTACTGGCAATAGGGCATACCGGACAAATACCCGGTGGGCCGCGGTGGCCCGCGATGGCCCACGACGGCCCGTGGCGGCACGAGGGCAGCCGGACAGCATGTCATGTCTTCCCCATCATCTCCAATGTCTCCGGAGGCAGCCGGAGTTGGTGGGCGAAGCTGGGGGTGTGGCTGCCCCCTCCACTCCTCCCACAGACTCGTTCACTCTGGCTGATCCCACAGCTGAAGGAGAAAGAAACCAGGACACAGCAGCCAGAGTGTCTTCAACTCCAGGCATGCTGTAAGTTACTGCACTGCTGCACATGTCACTACATAGGGTCCTAACCTGGCACCATACCACCCCATACCACCCCAGCCTGCCCTATGCCACCGCACCCTGCCCTATACGTGCCACCCCAACCTGCCTTATGCCACCGCAACCTGCCCTATACGTGCCACCCCAGCCTGCCCTATGCCACCACAACCTGCCCTATGCCACCGCAACCTGCCCTTTGCCACCGCAAACTGCTCTATACCACCCCAACCTGCCCTATGCCCCCGCAACCTGCCCTATACCACCGCAAACTGCCCTATGCCACCGCAACCTGCCCTATGCCACCGCAAACTGCTCTATACCACCCCAACCTGCCCTATGCATCTGCAACCGGCTCTATGCCACCACACCCTGCCCTATATCACCCAACCTGCCCTATGCCACCCAGCCTGCCATATACCACCGCAAACTGCCCTATACCACCCAAACCTGCTCTATACCACCCCAGCCTGCCCTATACAACCCCAGCCTGCCCTATATCACCGCAACCTGACCTATATTACCCCAACCTGCCCTATATCGCCCCAGCCGGCCCAATACCACCCTATACTTTAATTTACAGGGGTTATTTGGGGGTGCGCCTCGTGACCGTGCGCTGCCTGCAGGGCGCTGGGCAGGATAGACAGGAGGGGGGTGACACCATGTTTTGCCGAACCAGGTGACACCAACCCTAGTGACGCCACTGCCCCAGTGCACTCTCAGCTGCGAGTCGGAGCTGCACTCAAGTGACAGTGACACCCGTCGGCACATCAGGGGGCCAGGACCCGCAACGATCCCCTTCTCTCTGGCAAGGTGGCCGCGGCACTGATGATCTGATCAGTCTTGGCTCGGCTGTCTCACACAGCCAAGCAGAGTGAAGCCGCCTCCCCCTCATCCTTTATGTCCACACAGGGGGAGGGGACCCAACATGTAGTCCAGCGCGGATCTGAGGTACATTATGGGTCTGAAGGGGGGGTCTGTATTGTGGGGTGGTCTGTATTGTAGGGGGGTCTAAAATGTAGTGGGGGTTCTGTATTGTGGGGTGGTTCTGTATTGTAGGGGGGGTCTGTAATGTAGGGGGGTCTGAAATGTAGGGGGGTTCTGTATTGTAGGGGGTCTGAAATGTAGGCGGGTTCTGTATTTTAGGGGGGTCTGTAATGTAGGGGGGTTCTGTATTGTAGGGGGGGTCTGAAATGTAGGGGGGTTCTGTATTGTAGGGGGGTCTGAAATGTAGGTGGGTTCTGTATTGTAGGGGGTCTGTAATGTAGGGGGTTCTGTATTGTAGGGGGGTCTGTAATGTAGGGGGTCTGTATTGTAGGGGGGGTTCTGTATTGTAGGGGGTCTGTGTTGTGGAATATTTTATTAATGTATGTTGTCAGATGTCCCCCATGTCAGTTTTGCTGTAATGCGCTCATCTGAGCGTATTTGCACATACAGACGTTGGTGGAAGATCGGTGGTGGGAAAATCTTCCTATGGAAACAGCGATGTTTGCTCCATTTAGAGATGTTGTTTTGCGCCTCGTCGGGGGACTGGCCACCTCCAGACGGGGGGCGTTAAATGACTCAGAGCGCACAGATCTGTGTCCACAAGAACAGTAGCATAACTGTACGACAGTTGTGGTCCATTGAGGCATAATTGTTGTATAGTTCCCGTCATTGGTAGCAGTGAGTTTGGTTTGCACACGGCTTTGTACAAAGCCATGCTTTCTACTGTTCACAGAAAGCATGACCCCTGTACACAGCCGTTTGCACACATCACTGCTAGGATTATATTTGAATTTAAACATGTCTGTGATTGGTTCTTTTGAAAATATACAAAATGTCTGAATGGCTGTGTTGTGAAGCCAACACCTTCTTTTGTTGCCCATGTTGACTATAAATAAAGAGAGCTGGCTATCCCAGGGGACACTCTGCTTTGGGATGACTTGGTGATAAGACCTGTGATGATGCTGCTTTCCTTGAATGAATGATGGGATGAACGGTGAGTGGAACTTAGCCTATAGATAGCATTATTGCAAAAAGATGAATCTGAAGTGTGTGCATGTTTAGCACAGGAAATATAGGCTGTGTGCTCTGTACACAAGCTATATTTCCACAACAATCTGTAATGTAGGGGGGGTTCTGTATTGTAGGGGGGTCTGAAATGTAGGGGGGTTCTGTATTGTAGGGGGGGTCTGAAATGTAGGGGGGTTCTGTAATGTAGGGGGTTCTGTAATGTAGGGGGGTTCTGTATTGTAGGGGGGTCTGAAATGTAGGGGGTCTGTATTGTAGGGGGGCCTGTAATGTAGAGGCGTCTGTATTGTAGGGGGGTTCTGTATTGTAGGGGGGTCTGTATTGTAGAGGGGGATCTGTAATGTAGGGGGGTCTGTATTGTAGGGGGGTCTGTAATGTAGGGGGGGTCTGTACTGTAGGAAGGGGGTCTGTAATGTAGGGGGGTCTGTAATGTGGGGGTCTGTATTGTAGAGGGGGGCTGTAATGTAGTGGGGGGTCTGTATTGTAGAGGGGGTCTGTACTGTAGGGAGGCGGTCTGTACTGTAGGGAGGGGGTCTGTACTGTAGGGAGGGGGTCTGCACTGTAGGGAGGGGGTCTGTACTGTAGGGAGGGGGTCTGTACTGTAGGGAGGTCTGTGTAACATGCAGGGGGTCCAGAACTGTTAGGGGGTGTCTGTGTAACAAACTGTGGGGACTGTGTAATGTAAAGGGGTCCAGAGGTGCGGTGCTATGTAATGTAAAGGGGTCCAGAGGCTCAGGGTGCTGTGTAATGTAAAGGGGCCCAGAGGTGCAGGGTGCTGTGTAATGTAAAAGGGTCCAGAGGTGCGGTGCTATGTAATGTAAAGGGGTCCAGGATGCGGTGTAATGTAAAGGGGTCCAGAGGTGCAAGGTGCTGTGTAATGTAAAAGGGGTCCAGAGGTGCAGGGTGCTGTGTAATGTAAAGGGGTCCAGAGGTACAAGGTGCTGGAACCCCACATCCCATCATTTACTGCCGCAGCCCCCCCCCCCAGGCTTCTCAGTCTAAAATGCCCGGGCCTATTTTTATAGCATTGGGAGCAGACATGTCATAGATCAGTGTGTTTTTTCTTTCAGCAGGCCACCAGGCATTGTTCATGATTAACGAGGATCTGCGTCACTGGATGACTTGATTGAAGGTAAATCTTTTTTTTTTCCTTTAATAAAGGACTTGCTGAATTGTGTGGTGGGGTTTATTTACAGTTTATTCATTTTTTTTGTAAATGAGTAGGATTACTTGGTACTCCTTACGCATTCATGTGGGGTGGGGGCATCTACGAGCCCCCCTTTTTTTAAAGGGGCTTTCAAATTCCAATAAGACCCCTGTCCACAGAACCCCACAACCACCTGGCTAGGGTTATGGGGAAGAAGTCCTTTTCTTCACCCTTCCTTTGCTAGCCAGACAGTATGCTTAAATCCATAATAGACCCTCATGTATGTGTAGCGGGTATGTACTTTCCCGGGTGCAAATTTAACTGACAGAGACACCAGTGATGTGTAATTCCCTGCAGCCCAGCAGGTGGCGCTGTCGCCCTGGGCTGGGGTTTAATCATTGCTGTGTGCCGTGCCTCCTTTTTGTCCTCCCTCGGCAGCAGTATGGTGGGGCGGGGAACCCGCCGTGCTTGCTGGGAGAGGGTATAAGGGGGCCGGCCATCTTTTTCACGGGGTCGAGTCCCAGGCACCTTCAGCCTGGGGTGAGGTGGTTCGTGACGGTCCTCTAGGCGGCCCAGGCCTAGAGGACAGCCGGAGGTCGTGTTCCATCTCAGGCACCTTTAGCCTGGGGTGAGGTACTCGAGAGGAGGTCTGGAGCTCAGTGCCAAACACTGAGTTCCGCGAGGGACGGAGGTCCTAGGGAACCCAGGGATTGGGTACCCGAATCAGGAAGGCGTAATGGACCGGGGGGAGCTCCTCACTTGAAGACCGGGTGCAGCAGATTGCCAGTGACAGATGAGCCTCCCACCGGAGACCGCCTGGAAGGAAATTCCCCCTCGCTCGGAGACCGCAACCCACTTTCAGGGAGGAAAGTGGAGAGTTCATTGTGTCTGGGCCTACTCGCATCCACACCTCCTTTTCTGTTCTGTTCTACAAGGGAGTCTAACTGATTATGCTGTTCACTCGAGAAGAATAAAGGAGTGTTGGACTTTAATGGTGTGGGGCTCTTTTCTGGTGGACATTGTTCAAGGTAATCTCACGTGGAGGTTTTAGGTGCACAACACTGACCCGAAGGTAGAGAAAGAACTTTGCTTACACCACACTGACACCTGTGGTGAAGGCCAGGCATGGTATCCCCGCTCCCTCCCCTCTAAGGTACCCCTAGACAAGAAGAGAAACGAGCTGATGCAAAGAGGGGAGTGAGGAGGGCGCTACACGTGGGGGCTCGGGTCTGGTATAGTGTTTGTGCACCACGGAATTGAACGTGTCTGCTGGAGGAGTTACGCGAGTAGGCAGGCCTTCATTGGCCGAAGTGCATCCTTATGCGCAAAGTCGTGGACATGACCCATTTAAGGGAAAGGCCCGAGCAGAAGAGCGAGGAGAGAGGGAAGCTCAGCCGTGTGAGGGACTACACATGGGGGCTTCTATTTGCACTGCGCCACCAGGCACACCCCCATCGCTTAGTTCGTGGGCGTGACTCAGAAACAGAAAAGAAGAAAAGCCCTCGAACTGGAGCAAAGGGGAGGAGTCCAATACGTGTGAAGGACTACACGTGGGACGTTGGCGCAAAAACTTGGCAGTGTGCGATGGATCAGCAACAGGTCACCATGTTCGGACATACGTTGTGGATTCCAGTTCACCCTTCCACCACGACATTGACTGCTGCTGCTCCGGTAACAGATACGGGGATCCAGCTAAAGCCAAGGGGTCAATTCGCCCTGTATTCATGCATGGACGTTGAGGCCCTTGGTGTGATTTGTCCCGGCTGTTCGGGACTGGTGTGCCAACTGAAGCCATTCGGGCAATGCAAGGCTTGTGGGGAGTTCCTGTTTGAAGTGGATCCAGTGGTGGAGAAACCGAGAACCATTTACCCCGGCCGTGCTGCAGGCAACACCACTCAAAGAAGAGGAATCCCTGCTTTGACAGCCATCCCTGCGCACACTGCAGCGACCGCGGAGGAGGTCGTGAAAACTCAACGGGAGAAATCCGAGGATGCTGACTCGGTCACCACTGTCTCACAGTGTCCACCACCGAAGAGAAAGACCGGGATGGTAGCCCCGACCAGCGGTTGTGGTGGACCGTCTCGCCCGCTTACGCCCGGCCGGGATGGATCCGTCGACAAGAGTTCCGGACGTCCCGATTCAAACAAAGGCCGAGGTAAGCCTGGCGGAGAGATTTGGTGTGTGGGAAGAGGTGAAAGCTCAGTCTCCACTATAGGGTACCTACCTGCGGAGGAGTGTGACACCTCTGACCTGGAGTCGCTCTCGGACATGGGAGATGACGTTGCTATAGATGAACTGTTCGCAGAAAAGGGCTGGGACAAAGTACCTCTCGCTTCATCCCGGAGAACCAGGGATCCACCCATGTCTACAGGGGAAAGTACACCCCGGGTGGAGGCACCAGCGCCTGAAGAGAGGTCCCATCCCCGGCCTTCCTCTACATCCCCGGTACCATCTGTACCGAAGACCGGGGAAAAGAGACTGTTACTGCGGGCACCAATGCCCCGACCAGACGTGGTCAAGGTCCCTCGCCACCCGGACTCAATAGTTTTGCCTGGCGAAGGGGACAGAGCTACTATGCCTCCTTTGGCCAGACTACAATGCCTATTTGGTCAGAAGGTTGCTGCAGAGTACGGATGGGAGTATCCATACTTGTCCAAGGAACTGCTCTATGAGCTGGAAGTGTGCCGGGAGCGCTGGTACAATGACTTTGTGTGGACTCACCTTCAGATTCCACACGCACGCAGGTACCTGGCATGCTCTCCCAAGGCCTCTCAACGTTTTAAGGACTGCAAGGCAGAGTGGATGTTGGGACGGCACATCCATGCAGACAAGGTGCTGATCCTGCGCAAGGAAGGAGAAGATGTAGAATATCATCTGGAGACCATGGACCAGCACTTGAAGCCGCTTGTTCTGCTTTCATTGCCCAGAGGAATGAAGAACTGTTCCTAGTTTGTTCTTCACTTTTCCAGCAAGAGATCGTGGACTCTAGGGTAGATAGGGCCAAAGAGAAGAGGAAAAGTTCCACGAGTGCAGTTACCGCTATGCTGTCACCAGGTGGCAGTGTTGCGCAACGTTAAACAGTTTACACACATTCACTCCTTGGAGGAAAGGGATTTCTTTACGGAGAAGTTTCTTTTCTCTCACACGAATACATGTGTCAGGGTTTATGTGTGGTGATTTCGTTTTTTTCCCTCTGCAGGAGAGCATCCCATCAAGATCACTGAGAATGGGGTGGATCTTAGTCAGAATGGGTGGGAAAAGTATAATGTGAATATGTCATTCAAAGTTATGGTTAACTGTTGTTGTTCCCCTTCCCTTTTATATAGGGCTCAGACACAATTGCTTTAGTTGATCAAGTTTTTCAAAAGTTTTATATTTTTGTACAATTGTTAGTCGGTCTCTGGATTGGATCATGCCAGCCCTTGAGGGTATGATTTATTCCAGACACTGGGGACCAGTGTCAAATCACCAGGGGGAGAGTGTAGCGGGTATGTACGTTCCCGGGTGTAAATTTAACTGGCAGAGACACCAGTGATGTGTAATTCCCTGCAGCCCAGCAGGTGGCGCTGTCACCCTGGGCTGGGGTTGAATCATTTCTGTGTGCCGTGCCTCCTTTTTGTCCTCCCTCAGCAGCAGTATGGTGGGGCGGGGAACCCGCCATGCTTGCTGGGAGAGGGTATAAGGGGGCCGGCCATCTTTGTCACGGGGTCGAGTCCCAGGCACCTTCAGCCTGGGGTGAGGTGGTTCGTGACAGTCCTCTAGGCGGCCCAGGCCTAGAGGACAGCCGGAGGTCGTGTTCCATCTCAGGCACCTTTAGCCTGGGGTGAGGTACTCGAGAGGAGGTCTGGAGCTCAGTGCCCAACACTGAGTTCCGCGAGGGACGGAGGTCCTAGGGAACCCAGGGATTGGGTACCCGAATCCGGAAGGCGTAATGGACCGGGCGGAGCTCCTCACTTGAAGACCGGGTGCAGCAGATTGCCAGTGACAGGTGAGCCTCCCACCGGAGACCGCCTGGAAGGAAATTCCCCCTTGCTCGGAGACCGCAACCCACTTTCAGGGAGGAAAGTGGAGAGTTCATTGTGTCTGGGCCTACTCGCATCCACACCTCCTTTTCTGTTCTGTTCTACAAGGGAGTCTAACTGATTATGCTGTTCACTCGAGAAGAATAAAGGAGTGTTGGACTTTAATGGTGTGGGGCTTTTTTCTGGTGGACATTGTTCAAGGTAATCTCACGTGGAGGTTTTAGGTGCACAACACTGACCCGAAGGTAGAGAAAGAACTTTGCTTACACCGCACTGACACCTGTGGTGAAGGCCAAGCATGGTGTCCCCGCTCCCTCCTCTCTAAGGTACCCCTAGACAAGAAGAGAAACAAGCTGATGCAAAGAGGGGAGTGAGGAGGGCGCTACATATGATAATGTTTCAGGCCTGAATTTCTAGGGGGAATCAGCAATTTAATAGCATATTTTTCTTTGTAAATGCTACTTTTTCTGTAGTGCATTGTATACATTGTACAGGAGATCCACTTAAAGTGGTTGTAAACCCTTATATAATTTTTTTTTTTTTTTAACTACCTGTAAGAGAAAGGTATAATGAGCTAATATGACTAGCATAATAGCTCATTATGCATCACTTACCTTAGATCGGGGCCCCCGAAGCCGTCCTCGTCTCCCTCTTCAGCCGCAGCCATCTGTGCGGCGATAGCCGGAAGGTTACTTCAGGGTATCGCCGCTCCAGCCAATCACAGCGCCACTGTGGCGCTGTGATTGGCCGGAGCGGCGGAGACGTCACTATGCGCATGCGCGCGGGAGCCGTCACATTCGGCTACGCCCAGCAATTGCTGGGAAGTAGCCACATTTGTGAATGGGATTAACCCCATGAATGCGCCGTTGTCTACGGCGCGCATGCGCCGTAAACAGCGGCGCCTGTCATTTAACTAAATATCTCCTAAACCGTGTAGGTTTAGGAGATATTTCTTGCACCTACAGGTAAGCCTAGGCTAGGCTTACCTGTAGGTGCAAGTTGAAAAAGTGGGTTTACAACCACTTTAACAGGCAGGATTAGGGCTTATCCTGAGCATATTTCTTAAAGGAATTGGACATTTTTAATGTTTCACTTTAAGCATTATTAAAATAACTTCTCCCAACAAATTGGTATTTTTGCATTAGTACATATCCTTTAGTGCAGTGCTCATGCCCTTTCTGTTTGTTTGACAATCCCTTGCCTATTAGCCTTGAAAATATCCAGAACTAATTTGAAAGATTTGCCTCCCATTGGCAGGGCCGTCTTTAGCGCAGGGCAAATAGATCAGCTGCCCAGGGCCCAATCACTGTTGGGGGGCCCAAAAGCAGCTGCTAATTGAGCCCATGCTGCTGCCCGCCAGAATTCCGCCACTTGTTAGCTGCTCACTAGTAGGGATGAGCTTCGTGTTCGAGTCGAACATACGTTCGACTCGAACATCGTCTGTTCGATCGTTCGACGAAGATCGAACGATTTGGGCCGTTCGCGCCAAATTCGAGTGACGCGAACGGCCCACAATGCACTACGCCATCGCAGTGTCATCCAGGCGCTGTGATTGGCCAAGCATGCACTGTGACCCCGCATGCTTGGCCAATCACAGCGCCGGCAGCGAGGAGAGCAATGATTGGCCACAGGCAGGATGCCTGTGGCCAATTATTGCTGAGGGGGTTTAGTACACGCCCCACACTATAAAAGGCCGCCAGCGCGGCGGCCTTGTGTAGTGTGTTCCGGAGCAGGGAAAGAGAAGCATAGGCAGGGACAGTGTCATTATTTTTCCTTTACTAATCCTGGATTCCTTGTGTTTAGGGACAAATAAGGATAGGTAGGGAGAGTGTCAGTGACAGTGTGCTATTCTGTGCTAATCCTTGTTTGTAGGGACAGAGAGGTACAGTGAGGGAAAGTGTCAGTGTGCTATTCTGTTCTAAACCAATCTTGCTGAACCATATTTTCAATCCTTGAGTTTAGGGACAGAGAGGTACAGTGAGGGAAAGTGTCAGTGTGCTATTCTGTTCTAAAACTATTTTGCTGAACCATATTTTCAATCCTTGAGTTGAGGGACAGAGAGGTACAGTGAGTGAAACTGACAGTGTGCTATTCTGTTCTAAACCAATTTTGCTGTTCCATATTTTCAATCCTTGAGTTTAGGGACAGAGAAGGACACTCGTAGAAATTATCAGTGTGCTATTCTGTGCTAAATCTTGTTTGTAGGGAGGGACAGAGTAGGACAGTGAGGGAAAGTGTCAGTGTGCTATTCTGTTCTAAAACTATTTTGCTGAACCATATTTTCAATCCTTGAGTTTAGGGACAGAGAGGTACAGTGAGTGAAACTGACAGTGTGCTATTCTGTTCTAAACCAATTTTGCTGTTCCATATTTTCAATCCTTGAGTTTAGGG
Organism: Rana muscosa; assembly: GCA_029206835.1. Taxonomy (NCBI): domain Eukaryota; kingdom Metazoa; phylum Chordata; class Amphibia; order Anura; family Ranidae; genus Rana; species Rana muscosa. The sequence continues at coordinate 1,217,400,484 of CM055122.1, forward strand.
ACAGAGAAGGACACTCGTAGAAATTATCAGTGTGCTATTCTGTGCTAAATCTTGTTTGTAGGGAGGGACAGAGTAGGACAGTGAGGGAAAGTGTCAGTGTGCTATTCTGTTCTAAAACTATTTTGCTGAACCATATTTTCAATCCTTGAGTTGAGGGACAGAGAGGTACAGTGAGTGAAACTGACAGTGTGCTATTCTGTTTTAAACCAATTTTGCTGTTCCATATTTTCAATCCTTGAGTTTAGGGACAGAGAAGGACACTCGTAGAAATTATCAGTGTGCTATTCTGTGCTAAATCTTGTTTGTAGGGAGGGACAGAGTAGGACAGTGAGGGAAAGTGTCAGTGTGCTATTCTGTTCTAAAACTATTTTGCTGAACCATATTTTCAATCTTTGAGTTTAGGGACAGAGAGGTACAGTGAGTGAAACTGACAGTGTGCTATTCTGTTCTAAACCAATTTTGCTGTTCCATATTTTCAATCCTTGAGTTTAGGGACAGAGAAGGACACTCGTAGAAATTATCAGTGTGCTATTCTGTGCTAAATCTTGTTTGTAGGGAGGGACAGAGTAGGACAGTGAGAGAAAGTGTCAGTGTGCTATTCTGTTCTAAAACTATTTTGCTGAACCATATTTTCAATCCTTGAGTTGAGGGACAGAGAAGTACAGTGAGTGAAACGGACTGTGTGCTATTCTGTTCTAAACCAATTTTGCTGTTCCATATTTTCAATCCTTGAGTTTAGGGACAGAGAAGGACACTCGTAGAAATTATCAGTGTGCTATTCTGTGCTAAATCTTGTTTGTAGGGAGGGACAGAGTAGGACAGTGAGGGAAAGTGTCAGTGTGCTATTCTGTTCTAAAACTATTTTGCTGAACCATATTTTCAATCCTTGTGTTTAGGGACAGAGAAGGATAGGCAGGGGACAGTGTCAGTGTCATTGTTGCTAAGCCTCCTGCACAGTATACACCTGAAGGTAGCCCTTATTGCTATCTCCCTGCAGACCATCCATTAAAATGTCTGGAAGGCAACCAAGGAGAGGCAGACAGTCAGGAGGCAAAAAAAGAGGGCAAGCAGGCTCTGTGTCTGGGGGCAACAGTGCTGGTCGTGGACGCGGTGCATTGTCATCAGCACATGGCCATGGGACACGCTTGGCCTTGTTTTCGGCAGCTGGACATGTTGAGCCACATCATGCCGAAGACTTGGTAGAGTGGATGACCAAGCCCACCTCATCCTCCTCATCCTCTCTCACCCAGGCTCAGGGTACTGGCAAAGCAGCTGCCAAAGCGTCCTCTTCTCTGGTATCATTATCTTCATTAGTCAATCCTTCCCTAGACCCACCATGTCCTCCTCCTGAGGAGTCCCCCGAACTGTTTGAGCACAGTGTTGGGTACATGCTCCAGGAGGATGCCCAGCGTTTGGACGGATCTGATGATGATACCCAGCTAGAAGAAGGCAGCAGCGTGAGAGCAGAGAGAGGGGATGCTCAAGAAGGACACCAATCTGGCAGTCATGCTCCAGCAGCTGCAGCATACTGCCAGATTGGCTCCAGTGATGAGGAGGGAGGGGATGATGAGGTCACTGACTCCACGTGGGTGCCTAATAGGAGAGAGGAGGAGGAGGAGGATGAGGAGGAGGCACATCTCCAACGAGGCAGGATGCCCTTGAGTGGCCAGCGTATGGGCAGCACACCGACGAAATCACACCGCAGAGCTCCGCCTGTGCAGGGCGCTGCCTCTGCCCGTCATTCAAAAAGTTCTTTGGTGTGGGCCTTTTTTGAGGCGAGTGCATCAGATCGCACAGCTGCTGTTTGCAACATATGTCTCAAGCGTATATCGCGTGGCCAAAACATCAGCCGCTTGGGCACCACATGCTTGATCAGACATATGTTGACCTGCCATGCAGCTCGTTGGCAAGCCTACCTTAAAGACCCACACCAAAGAACAAAGCTGACCTCTTCTTGCACCGCATCAGCTGGGATCTCCAACCCCACTATACCTTCACTCCTCTCTGAAACCTGCTCTGAGAGGAATGAAGGTGTAGAATTAGGTGTGTCACAGGCAAGTACTTGCGGGCACTCTGCTAGCAGTACACCAACGTCCGATTCTAGCAGGCAAATTTCCCTGCCCCAGCTGCTGAACCGTCAAAAGAAGTTCACTCCCAGCCATCCACATGCCCAGCGGTTGAATGCTAGCTTGGCTAAATTGCTAGCGCTTCAACTGCTGCCTTTTCAGTTGGTAGACTCGGCCCCCTTCCGTGAGTTTGTGCAATGTGCGGTTCCTCAGTGGCAGGTTCCCAAACGACACTTTTTCGCACGGAAGGCTATTCCGGCTCTCTACAGGCATGTGGAAGGCAATGTCTTGGCCTCGCTGGACAGGGCGGTCAGCGGTAAGGTGCATATTACCGCTGACTCATGGTCCAGCAGGCATGGACAGGGACGTTACCTTTCTTTCACGGCCCATTGGGTCACTCTTTTGGCAGCTGGGAAGGATGCAGGACAAGGTGCAGTAGTGTTGGAGGTTGTTCCACCCCCACGCCTCCAAAATGCTACTACTGGTTGTGACACACCTCTCTCCTCCACCCCCTCCTCTTCTTCTTCCTCCATGGCCTCTTCCTGTGGTTTGTCCTCGGAACCAGCGGTGCTCCGTAGGCGTTCAAGGGGCTACGCAAGTACGCAGGCAAAAAGATGCCATGCCGTGCTTGCGCTGGTGTGCTTGGGGGACAGGAGCCACACTGGGGCAGAGGTCCTGTCTGCTCTGCAGGGGCAGGCCGAGAGGTGGTTGACGCCACGCCAGCTTAAGCCAGGAATGGTGGTTTGCGACAATGGCACCAACCTCCTCTCCGCCCTCCGACAGGGACAACTGACCCATGTGCACTGTATGGCTCACGTCCTTAACCTGGTGGTGCAGCGGTTCTTGGGCAGGTACCCGGGCTTACAGGATGTCCTGAGGCAGGCCAGGAAAGTCTGTGTGCATTTCCGCAGATCTTATAATGCCAGTGCTCGCCTGGCTGAGCTTCAAAAGGAGTTGAACCTGCCCAAGAACCGCCTTATATGTGACATGCCCACCAGGTGGAACTCAACGTTGGCCATGCTGCAGCGGCTGCACACGCAGCAGAGGGCCATCAATGAGTACCTGTGCGACTACGGCACCAGGACAGGGTCAGGGGAGCTCGGGTTTTTTTCACCACGCCAGTGGGGCATGATCAGGGATGCATGCACTGTCCTGGCACCATTTGAGGAGGCCACGAGGATGGTGAGCAGTGACAGTGCATGCATCAGTGACACTGTACCTCTTGTCCACCTGTTGGAGCACACGCTGCATGGAATAATGGACAGGGCACTTGAGGCAGAACAGAGGCAGGAAGAGGAGGACTTCCTTGCCTCTCAAGGCCCCCTTTACCCAGACAGTGTTCCTTCTGTCCCACCCATCGCACAGGAAGAGGAGGAGGAGGAGGAGGAGGAGGATTGTGTCAGCATGGAGGTGGAGGCTGGCACTCAGCATCATCAGCAGCAGTCTTTTAGGGATGATTTACAGTCCCAAGAAACCAGTGGACTTGTACATGGCTGGGAGGAGGTGGCTGCAGATCATGTCGTCCTTAGTGACCCAGAGGACTCCGGACTGAATGCCTCAGCTAACCTACGCTGCATGGCCTCCCTGATCCTGCAAAGTCTGCGGAAGGATCCTCGTATTCTTCGGATCAAGGAGAGGGACCATTACTGGCTGGCCACTCTCCTTGATCCACGGTACAAGGGTAAGGTTGCGGACCTTATCGTACCGTCGCAGAGGGAGCAGAGGATGAGACAACTCCGGGAGGCCTTGCAGAAAGGTCTGTGCAACGCGTTCCCAGAGACTGGGAGGTTACAAACTCCTGGTCCTGGACAACGAGTTGCTGAGGCTTCGGGCAGTCAAAGAAGGAGCGGTGGGGAAGGTGGCCGTCTGACCGATGCGTTCAGACAATTCTTTAGTCCGCAGCCCCAAAGTATGATCGGTTCCAGCAACCATCGCCAGCGTCTGATATACATGGTCCAGGAATACCTAGGGGCAAGGTCAGACTTGGACACCTTCCCCACCGAAAATCCTCTGGCTTACTGGGTCTTGAGGATGGATCACTGGCCAGAGCTTGCACAGTATGCAATTGAGCTACTGGCCTGTCCTGCATCCAGCGTTCTTTCAGAACGCACATTCAGTGCTGCTGGAGGATTTGTCACGGATCACAGGGTGCGCCTGTCCACCGACTCGGTTGATCGACTGACTTTCATCAAGATGAACCAGTCTTGGATCACCACCAGCTACCACACACCAGATGCTGATATAACAGACTAATTGATTTTAAAATGTCACATCCCTTCAAGACTGATGCTGATGCTGAGTGCCTGTGCTGTTATGTTGACTGGCTATCCTCCTCCTCCTCCTCAATGATACGATTAACGATGATAGCTTGGAAGATCATTTTGGTTTATGGGTGACGCCACCAGTGGCTAAGGCCCAATTTTTCAGCCCCTGTTTAACAGGGGCGTGTAATTAAAATTTTTGATGCAATACTTTGCAACAGGCCTCATTGCTGTGCTCCAAGTACAGTATCTGTGAGGGGTTGCAGTGTTGTGCCACCAGTGCCTAAGGCCCAATTTTTCAGCCCCTGTTCAACAGGGGCATGCAATTATAATTATTGATCTAATAATTCACAGCAGGGCCCATTGCTGCGCCCACCAAGAGTAACTGTCAGGCCTTACAGTGTTGTGGCACCAGCACCACCATCACCACCACCACCACCACCAAAGGCCCAATTTTTCAGCCCCTGTTCAACAGGGGCATGCAATTATAATTATTGATCTAATAATTCACAGCAGGGAGCATTGCTGCGCCCACCAAGAGTAACTGTCACGCCTTACAGTGTTGTGGCACCAGCACCACCATCACCACCACCACCACCACCAAAGGCCCAATTTTTCAGCCCCTGTTCAACAGGGGCATGCAATTATAATTATTGATCTAATAATTCACAGCAGGGCCCATTGCTGCGCCCACCAAGAGTAACTGTCAGGCCTTACAGTGTTGTGGCACCAACACCACCATCACCACCACCACCAAAGGCCCAATTTTTCAGCCCCTGTTCAACAGGGGCATGCAATTATAATTATTGATCTAATAATTCACAGCAGGGACCATTGCTGCGCCCACCAAGAGTAACTGTCAGGCCTTACAGTGTTGTGGCACCAGCACCACCATCAAAGGCCCAATTTTTACTACCACTGATCAACAATTATATGTTATTACAATTCCTGATATTATACTTGACAGCAGGGCGTTCCAGCACCCACCAAGAATAACTGTGAGTGCTTTCAGTGTTGTGCCAACACCAACACCTAAGGGGCCAATTTCTGCAGAGTATATACGGAAGGTCCCTACTTTCAAACATCCAACTTACAAACTACTACTACTTGCAAACGGAAGAAGACAACAGGAAGTGAGAGGAAATCTACCCCTTGGAAGGAAAATTCTCTCCTGTAAGAATTAATATGGGAGAAAGGTGTCTCCTCTCTACTGATGCTTTATCACCAATCCTTGTTTCAATAAAAACACCACATTTCAAAAACAGTTGTCATTGGGACGCAAAGTGAGGTGAAATGTTCTGAACAGGGGCACAGACAGCAAAAAAAATGTGACAGGGGTGATAACCGTTCCCTATGTTTTACAAAAAGCTAAAAAAAAGGAATTTGGCATGGAGCTCCACTTAAACAATGCAGCTGTTCAAAATTACAAACAGATTCTACATAAGAACAAACCTACAGTCCCTGTCTTGTATGCACCGCCTGTATACGGCTGTTCAGAGTATATAGGTCCTTTTTTATTTTGTGTGCGGGGTTCCCCTTAATATCCATACAAGACCCAAAGGGGCTGGTAATGGGCTGGGGTAGGGGGGGCGGTTGATGGGGTAGCTATGCCATTTTTCCTAAAGATTTTCATCCATATTACCGGGACCAGACATTGCATTAAAGCCGCAAGCAGTTTTAAATGGCTTTTTTCCCTTTAGAAATGTTATTTTGTGCAGGGACAGTTCTAAACACGGGAAACACGTGGCACTTCACAGGCATACTTTAGACACCCCCCAGGTACAATATTTAAAGGAATATTTGACTTTTTTTTTTCACTTTATGCATCATTAAAATGACTGTTTCCGGAAAACGTCCGTTTTTAAAACTTATTTTTGCATTGATACATGTCTCCTGGTGCAGAAGCCGGGTTCCCAAACTCTGTTTCGGACAATAACATGCATAATAGTCGTTATAATTAGCACTTTAGAATCCGAACGTTCACATCCATTGTATTTAATAGGGTTCTAATGTTCGTGCGAAGTTTCGGTCCGTTCGCGGGTTCTGGTGCGAACCGAACCCGGGGGTGTTCGGCTCATCACTACTCACTAGTCACTCCTGTCAGTTGTAGATACAGAGAAGCGCTGCTTCTGTATTTACAAGTGACAGTGCTCCTCTGTCTGTCGGCGGCTGCTCCAATCCTTCTTCGCTTTACACATCTCTATATGAGAGCAGAGAAGTGAGAGCGAGGGGGAAGGAGTAAGTTTAGGGAGTAAAGGAAAAATATTGCGCTAGTCTCGATGGACCCGAGAAAAAATGAGTGAAAAAACAAATAAGAAAGCAGCTGCATATAATGTGACTAATATATAATGGAATGTGAATGGAAATGCAGCGCTAAATAAAAAGAGACCCAATTCCACTAATTGGGACAGGATTCAAAGTGCAACAAAAGTGAAACAAACAAATAAGTCCACATAAATGTCCTTTCCAATACCCTTAAAGTGAAATGTGTAACAATGAAGATCATCAGCCTTAAAGGGAAATATTGAAATCGGACGTGCAACAATGAAGATCATGAGCATATAACTTCTGGTGAAGCAGTAAGGTGGAATACTCTTACCGGAACTGATGGATCTACTTATTAGGCAGATCGTAAAGGCATATGAAATCCTAATGGCTGATCACATCTGCTTCTCTGAAGACTCCAGGCAGACCAAATGGATTCCAGAAGACCGCTACTTGTATCACAACCGAGAGAGAGAGAGAGACTCTGGATTCGCCGGATGTTCCCAAGTGGTGCAAAAAACGACTTCCAATAAAAAATCCTTATCAGGATTAGGAGATGGCAAAAAGGTGGAAGGAACTTCAAAAGGCAACTCCATCAACCCCACATGGAAGAAATAAGATGAAGGAGGTGCTCCAAGTGCAGGTCAAATGAGGGTTTATTAAAACCAACAAATATAAAAGTGATCACAATACATACAAAAGATTAAAAGGGCAATAAGTGGAATGGTGAACCAAGTCCAACGCGTTTCGTACAATAGTACTTCAACAGGGGCACTTTAAGTCCTGTCCCAATTAGTGGAATTGGGTCTCTTTTTATTTAGTCCTGTAAGTTTAGTTGATCTGTTGTAGCTAGCTGCACTCTGACTGTGATGTTTTCTAGATGCTAGGAGAGGATTTGGGGAGGGAGAAAATCTCTACACTGGAGGTGGGGGGACAGGGAGTGTGAGCTCTGAACTGAAATCTGGGGAGAGAGCTTTGTACTTAGAGGCATAGTTGCCAACAGTCCCTGATTTCCCGCAACATTCACGGATTTAGGACCCTTGTCCCGGATTGTTTTTGTTCCGATTTTTTTTCCGGGACATTTTTTAATGTCCCGGGAAATTCGGGGGTGTTTTAGGAATAAACGGCAGCGGCGGCTACACCAAAATGGCCTCCGCCGCCGCCACTGTGTTGTCCTCTTGTGTTCAGTACAGAGGAGAGGGGCAGCCAATCGGCTTCTCTCTTTTAGCGGCCCCTCCCCGCTATAATGAACATGTGGATCTGGGATGCGCGGATCTTCCTCCACCCGCCACCACCTATGTGTCCCCGAGGTACGATGGGGAAAGGAATGTGCAGCAAGGGGGGCTCTGATGGAGGACAAAGTGTGGAGGGGCTCTGATGGAGGACACAGCCGCTGGGGACACTGATGGAAGGATCGGGGCTCGGCTGGCTGGAGACACTAATGTAAGGACCGGGCTCTGATGGGGACACTAATGTAAGGACTGGGCTCTGATGGGCACACTGATGTAAGGACCGGGCTCTGCTGGGGACACTGATGTAAGGATCGAGCTCTGCTGGGGACGCTGATGTAAGGATTGGGCTCTGCTGGGGACACTGATGTAAGGACTGGGCTCTGCTGGGGACACTGATGTAATGACCAAGCTCTACTGGGGACATTGATGTATGGACCGGGCTCTGCTGGGGACACTGATGTAATGACCGAGCTCTGCTGGGGACACTGATGTAAGGACCGGGCTCTGCTGGTGACACTGATGTAAGTACTAGGCTCTGCTGGGGACACTGATATATGGACCGGCTTTGCTGTGGAAACTGATGTATGGACCGGGCTTTGCTGGGGACACTAATGTAAGGAGGGACTCTCCTGGGGACACTAATGTAAGGAGGGACTCTCCTGGGGACACCTAATGTAAGGAGGGGCTCTGCTGGGGACACCTAATGTAAGGAGGGGCTCTGCTGGGGACACCTAATGTAAGGACGGACTCTGCTGGGGGCACCTAAATTAAGGACAGACTCTGTGGGGGCACCTGATATAAGGACGGACTCTGCTGGGGGCGCCTATTTTAAGGACAGACTCCGCTGGGGCACCTGATGTAAGGATGGACTCTGCTGGGAGCACCTGATGGCATCTGGTGGCAGGCGACGTGGCAGGTGACACGCTCAGGGGTCCCACTGATTCTGCATTATGGTGAGTTGAATGATTACATTTTATATTACAATGTAATAATATAAATAATGCGCTTCAATCACCCTGACACCATAACAACCATGGTGCCGGGATGATTGAAGCGCCAACAACAGGTGTTTTGGAGTATCTTTATCTGCCGATTTTGTTAAACTTTCTGGAATACACATATTTCTATTGTGGTGTAGGATATGGCTTCTTTCTTTCTGTCTTTCTTTCTTTCTTTCTTTCTTTCTTTCTTTCTTTCTTTCCTTCCTTCCTCTCATACTCTAACCACACCCCTTCTGAACCACGCCAATTTAAGCCACGCCCACTATTACGCGTAAACCATGATCATTTTGCGGCGCGGCGCACAAAGCGCGCCGCATTTTCGGATTAGGTTCTGACACGCCTACAAATTAATGCCCGGAACCTTAATTATAACAAGGCTCCACCTACATGCAAATAAAAGTGTCCCGGATTTTTTTTTGCAATGTTGGCAACTATGTATAGGGATGGAGAACTTGGATGTACACAGCCCTCAGCCCTACATTCCATACAAAATGTACACCTCAACCCTGCATTCCATACATAGCGCACCCCAGAACCCTGCATTCCATACGTAGAGCACCCCTGAACCCTGCATTCCATACGTAGCGCACCCCTGAACCCCCGCATTCCATAGGTAGCGCACCCCTGAACCCCCGCATTCCATACGTAGCGCACCGCTGAACCGGGGCATTCCATACGTAGCGCACGCCTGAACCCCGCATTTCATACGTAGCGCACCCCTGAACCCCGCATTCCATACATAGCGCACCCCTCAACCCAGCATTCCATACAAAGTTTACCCCTCAACCCTGCATTCCATGCGTAGCGCAATCCTCAACCTCGCATTCCATACATAGCGCACCCCTCAACCCCGCATTCCATACAAAGTTTACCCCTGGAACCCGCATTCCATACGTAGCGCAACCCTCAACCCCGCATTCCATACATAGCGCACCCCTCAACCCCGCATTCCATACGTAGCGCACCCCTCAACCCCACATTCCATACATAGCGCACCCCTTAACCCTGCATCCCATACATAGCGCACCCCCTTAAACCTGCATTACATATGTAGCGCACACCTTAATCCCGCATTCCATATGTAGTGCACCCCTCAACCCTGCATTCCATACGTAGCGCACCCTTCAACCCTGCATTCCATATGTAGCGCACCCATCAACCCTGCATTCCATAAGTAGCGCACCCATAAACCCTGCACTCTATGTAGTGCACTCCAGAACCCTGCAGTCTGTATATGTGCACTCCTGAAATCCTGGTTTATAACAATGCCTCACTGTTAGTGCAGTTTAGCCACACTCACAATTTGATGCAGAGGTAATGATATGCAGTAACCTCTAGCAACCAATCGGTTAGCAGGAATTATGTGCATTAACCTCTAGCAACCAATCAGTGAGCGGTAAGGATTTCCAGTAACCTCTAGCAACCAATCAGCAAGTACAAATAATGTGCTTTAGCTTCTAGCAACCAGTCAGTGAGTGGCAATGATATGCTGCAAGCTTTGGCAACCAATTGCCATTGCTGCCTGATCTGCTGCAGTAAACTCATTTTGAGTCTAGTTGCTATTTAATGTATATCTCAGAATTCAACGTTTCTCTTGATTGGTAAGGAATAAGGATGAGCTCCGGCGTGTTTGCACACCCCACGTTGCAGAGCCCGCCAGGAAGTCGGCACTGCGCTGCGCTAATCACAGGCAGTGAGACATTTCCCAATCTCTGCAGCCGAGCATCAGGAAAATGTCTCACTGCCTGAGATTATTATTATTATACATTATTATGCAGGGTTTATATAGTGCCAACAGTTTGCGCAGCACTTTACAAAATAAAGGAAGACATTACAGTTACATTACAATTTGGTACAAGAGGAATCAGAGGGCCCTGCTCATTAGAGCTTACAATCTAAAAAGGGAGGGTCAATTGATACAAAAGGTAATAGCTGTGGGGGATGAGCTGATGGAGGAAGTACAAGTTAGTTAGAAGCAGGATAGGCTTCTTTAAAGAGTACAGTTTTCAGGGATCTTCTAAATATGGATAGATTAGGGGACAGTCGGACAGATTGGGGTAGGGAGTTCCAAAGGATGGGAGAAGCTCTGGAGAAATCCTGGAGGCGAGCATGGGAGGAGGTGACAAGGGAGCTAGAAAGCAGAAGGTCTTGGGAGGACCTAAGAGAGCGTCTTGGTTGGTATTTTGGGACTAGGTTAGTGATGTAGCTGGGGGACAAGTTGCTTTGTAAATTATTGTTAGTACTTTGAATTTTTTTTATTGGGTGAGTGGGAGCCAGTGGAGGGATTGGCAGAGAGGGGTGGAGGACATGGTTGGTAAGGTGTATGAGTCTTGCAGCAGCATTCATGATGGACTGAAGGGGGGATAGTCTATGTAAAGGTAATCCAATGAGGAGGGAGTTGCAGTAGTCGAGGCGAGAGATGACCAGGGAGTGAATTAGAAGCTTAGTGGTGTCATTAGTTAAAAAGGGGCGTATTCTGGAAATGTTGCGGAGGCCAAGGCGGCATGATTTGGACAGGGATTTAATGTGGGCGTGAAACTACAGTTCAGAGTCTAAGGTTACCCCTAGCACCCTGGCATGTGGGGACGGACTGATAGATGTGCCATTGATCTTGATAGAGAAGTCAGGGGAAGGGGAACGTGGGGGAGGAAATATTAAGAGCTCAGTTTTAGATAGATTCAGTTTGAGGAAGTGGATTGACATCCAGGCTGATATGTCTGTTAGTAAATCCGTGATGCGTGAGGAGATTGATGGGGTGAGCTGAGGGGCAGAGAGATAGATTTGGGTGTCATCAGCATATAAATGATAGTGGAAGCCATGGGAGGCTATCAGCTGACCCAGGGAGGATGTGTAGATTGAGAATAGCAGAGGTCCAAGGACAGAACCTTGGGGGACCCCAACGGTAAGAGGAGTTGGAGAGGAGGAAGTGGAGTTGTAAGAGACACTGAAGGTGCGGTGAGATAGGTAAGATTCAAACCAATGGAGAGTGCAGCCATGGAGACCAAGCAAATTGAGTTTTTTGAGGAGGAGGGGGTAGTCAACTGTATCAAAGGCAGCGGAAAGGTCCAAGAGTAAGAGTATGGAATAATGACCGTTGCTTTTCGCTGTTAGCAAGTCGTTTGTGAGTTTTAGGAGGGCAGTTTCTGTTGAGTGCTGTGGGCGAAATCCAGACTGAAGGGGATCAAGAAGGTTATTCTCAAGGAGGTGGTTGCTCAGTCGGTTGTAGACTAAACGTTCAAGGAGTTTGGAGGCAAAAGGAAGTAAAGAGATGGGTCTTAGGTTGTTAAGATTGGTGGGGTCTAGTGAGGGCTTTTTTGGTATGGGAGTGACTAGCACATGTTTTAGAGGGTTGGGGAAGATGCCAGTAGCGAGTGAGAGGTTAAAGATATGAGTTAAAGAGTGTAGGATAGAGTCAGATGGTGATCGTAGCATTTGAGAAGGAACAGGGTCTAGGGGGCAGGAGGTTAGGTGGGCGTTAGAAAAAAGTTTAACAACTTCCGCTATTGTAGCTGGGTTAAAAGAAGGAAGTATTGATAGTGCAGGAGGACAAGGAGTGAAGAGTAAGGGAGATATCTGTAGAGCCGAGATCTCGAGACGAATTGTCTCAATCTTATTTTTGAAGTGATTAGCAATCTCCTGGGCAGTGAGTAAGTTAGTGGGTGGAGGTAATGGAGGACGAATTAGAGTGGTAAAGGTAGAAAAGAGTTGACGGGGACTGAGTGAGAGGGTGTTAATGAGAGTGATAAACTAGGTCTGTTTGGCAGTGTGGAGGCAGGAATGGTATTTTTGGAGGGCAGATTTATATTGGCTGAAATCTTGCTGTGACTTAGATTTACGCCACAGACGCTCAAGAGCGCGGCTACGTTTTTTGAGGCTTTTGGTATTGTCCGCCAGGGTTGTAGCGGTCGGGGCCTGATTCTGTGTGTAGTGAGGGGGGCAAAGGTATCCAGGGTGGACGACAGTGAACTGTTGTAGATAGAAGTGGCCAAGTTGGGGCAGGACAAGGATGAGATTTTGTTGTAGAGACAATCTGTAGCAGAAAAAAGAAGAGAAGGGTTAAGATGGTGAAGGTTTCTACGGGTAATAGTTTTGTAGTTGGAAGGCAAGGAGGAGGCAGACAGGGAGATAGTGAAACTAATAAGGTGGTGATCAGAAAGAGGAAAAGGAATATTGGAGAGGTTGTGCGGAGTGCATAGGTAGGAGAATATGAGGTCAAGGCAGTTGCCAACAGAGTGAGTAGAAGCATTTGTCCATTGTTTTAGGTCAAAAGAGGAGCTTAGGCTTAGCAGTTTAGAAGTAGTGGGAGTGTTACGATTAACAGGGATGTTGAAGTCACCAAGAATAATTGTTGGAATTTCAGAAGAGAGAAAGTAGGGTAGCCAGGCAGAGAAGTCATCAAGGAAGCGTGATACTGGTCCAGGAGGCCGATAGATCACAGCAATTCTCAATGAAACTGGAGAAAATAAAGGAATACAGTGTACAGAATACAGAATACTATGTAACTATGTAACTATGTAGCTTCAAATGAGGAGAGGGACAGAGAGGGGGGTGAATGAAGAACCTAAAAAGTGCTTTGAGGGGATAGGAGGATTCCAACCCCACCTCCTTTTCGTCCACTAAGCCTGGGAGTGTGAGTGCACAGGAGGCCACCATAGGAGAGAGCAGCAGGAGAAGGAATGTCAGATTCTTGAATCCAGGTCTCAGTAATTGCAAGTGGGTTCAGGGAGTTTCTGATAAATAGGTCATGTACGGTGGTAAGTTTTGTTTAAAAAGGGTGGATAATACGCGCTAACCTATCTAAACCAAAGGTGATACCCAGCGGGATATAAACAATATATTGAACAAGTATAAATGTGACAGGTGCCGCAAACTTATAAACAGCTGGAATGGCAGCTGTGAACGTATGTGCATAAATATATATAAATCAATGCGCAACCTATTAAATAAGCCAACACAGTGCTTATAACCATACAAGTGAAAATTAATGTGAAAACAAACTTGTGAAAAAATACCCCTTGTGATTGGGTAAAAATAATGAGTGAATATGAGCAAAAAAACCTGAAAAAAACAAAAAACAAAAACCAACAATATATATTATCCCCTAAGGACAATATACTCATGCGTGCACAGTTCAAATAATTTTAAAGTTCATTGAGGCAAAGATGACAACATCTGATGGTTTACATCAAGCAAAACTCCTGATCTTGCGATTTAGGCAAAAATAGGCTTTTCCAACTTGCTCAAATGAATAATAAAGGCAATGGAGGCTTACCAGCTCAGGTGGATCCCTATTACAGAGATCTAATGGGGCTCATGCATGGATGGAGATGTCCACCAATATGCCGCAAAGCGATACCACCGACCAAACGATATCCCGATCCTCCAGAGGCCCTCAGAGCAGGGTATTCATAATAAGGACCGCCTCACTCACAAAGCAGGAAAAGATGTTGGAATGACAAAAGGAAAAAACTTCATGGTGCAATACTTCTTGATTTTAAAAGATACCCTTTATTGAATTCGGGCAAATACAATCGCTTCACATGGAGTTGACAGAGGAAAAGCGGCAATTTCGAAAACGGATCGTACTCAGCTGCTGGGTTGCAGTCAGCTGTAGCGTAGTGACGTCCCGATCAACAGCTCCACCCGACGCGGCGTTTCGTCATACAAGGCGTCCACTGGGAAAGGAGGCTGGATGGAGACGTCACTCCTCACGCTTATATACAGGCAGGGAAAAGTGACATACAAACGGCGCCGATTACCCTCCACACCTAGACATGGCAAGGATAAACCCCTATGGTAAAAAAATATTTATTTTCTTTTTGGCATATGTTCTATATGGGGCAGTGTGAGTAATCATCCACCAGATGTCAGTGTCCTATTAGATGTAATGGTCCATTGTTGTAGTCATTCATATGTTGAAATGTATATTTGATTATCATGTATTCTGTACCCATGTACATGTTTATTGACTTATCTCAAGGGTGTCCGTTTGTACCTTAACTGAAACCCTTGAGTTTGAGGTACACATTGTTATATGTTGGATGTATTAATTTTTTAATCAATTTTTTAATAGATTTTTAGTACTATATATCAAATGTTTTATAATAACACATGTTGATTTTTTAATGTTTTGTTTTAACATATTTCAATTTTTGTCAGCAGGAAGGTAAATACCGGTGACTGACTCTAATAATAAAAAATATTTTTTTACCATAGGGGTTTATCCTTGCCATGTCTAGGTGTGGAGGGTAATCGGCGCCGTTTGTATCACACATGGACATGGCAAATGATTTACCTCTTTTTTATAGACATGTTCCGGCGATACCATCATTTATCACGGGCGCTAAAGGAAGATGTCTATTCACACGGGTGGCCTGGGGGATCTCAGTATCCTTCCCGGCATCCAGTGTCACTTTTTCCTGCCTGTATATAAGCGTGAGGAGTGACGTCTCCATCCAGCCTCCTTTCCCAGTGGACGCCTTGTATGACGAAACGCAGCGTCGGGTGGAGCTGTTGATCGGGACGTCACTACGCTACAGCTGACTGCAACCCAGCAGCTGAGTACGATCCGTTTTCGAAATTGCCGCTTTTCCTCTGTCAACTCCATGTGAAGCGATTGTATTTGCCCGAATTCAATAAAGGGTATCTTCTTTTAAAATCATGAAGTATTGCACCATGAAGTTTTTTCCTTTTGTCATTCCAACATCTTTTCCTGCTTTGTGAGTGAGGTGGTCCTTATTATGAATACCCTGCTCTGAGGGCCTCTGGAGGATCGGGATATCGTTTGGTCGGTGGTATCGCTTTGCGGCATATTGGTGGACATCTTCATCCATGCATGAGCCCCATTATATCTCTGTAATAGGGATCCACCTGAGCTGGTAAGCCTCCATTGACTTTATTATTCATTTGAGCAAGTTGGAAAAGCCTCTTTTTGCCTAAATCGCAAGATCAGGAGTTTTGCTTGATGCAAACCATCAGATGTTGTCATCTTTGCCTCAATGAACTTTAAAATTATTTGAACTGTGCACGCATGAGTATATTGTCCTTAGGAGATAATATATATTGTTGGTTTTTGTTTTTTGTTTTTTTCATTTTTTTTTGCTCATATTACCCAATCACAAGGGGTAATTATAGGACATTTATTTAAGTGTCCATTTTTTCACAAGTTTGTTTTCACATTAATTTTCACTTGTATGGTTATAAGCACTGTGTTGGCTTATTTAATAGGTTGCGCATTGATTTACACGGTGGTAAGTTTGTTACAAACAGAGCTGGCATTCCAAAGGGCACAGGAGAAGGGAAGGCTGGTTCTGGGCTGAAGAGGAATAGAAATAAGATTGTGTGGATTGGGGCTGCTATCAGAGGATGGAGGGTGCTGGGTATGTTGTCTGAAGGTAATTGATGGTGGTCCAGGATTTGGGCAAATATCTCCACAAGTTAGGAGAAGCAGAAGGGTGAGAGAGGTGATATGGGAGTGTGACTTATGTGGGGGGACATGTCCTAGTGTCCTGCAGGTTTTTTTGGTATATGGGTTCAGAATTAGCAGGAGCTGATACCTGCAGTAATAAGGTGAGGACAGGAGTGAGGGGGATATATACAAGCTGTGAGGTGGAAAAGATGGGTGAAGGAGAGAGAATTTAAGGAGAGATGATGCAACTACGAGTAGGAAAAGTAGGGAGTGCATGATATAGAATGATATAGAGTGCTGAGATTGAAAGGAAGCCTGGATGAGAGATGAAAGTTTGATGGAGAATCGGGTCACCTGTAGTCTGTTTAGTGTTCTGCAGAAGTCTGTTGTGGATTTTCACTTTGTGCATTCGCTGAAGTGCAATACTTAATCCAATATGAATACTTCCAAGATGAGTTGCCAATGCTATCCCAGCCTGTGCAAACCCCTGTTTGCAGTTCTGACTTCCTGGCGGGCTCTGTACGTGGGGTGTGCGAACACGCTGGAGCTTATCCCTAGTAAGGAATTTCACAAATGTAATAACTGTTTATTGTTTTGTGTGTGTGTGTGTGGGGGGGGGGAGAAAATGTTTGCCCAGGGCTCAATCAATATTAATGATGGCCCTGCCCATTGGCTTTAGAACTTTAGCACAGTTTGGCAAACATCCCACAAATCAAACCCAGGTAGGTTCGGCTTTTCCCAATTCCTAAGGATCTCCCTTCTGGCAAGCTGATTGTTGCCACCCACATGGGTAGCTAAGGTTCTGCCTGAGAGCCATAATAGTAAAACTTTAGGTCATCCTGGTATCAAGAAGACTTCCTAGACCTATTTTGGCCAACTCTTAGTAAGGGTTTTGTTTGTTTTGTGGATTCCTATGAAGTTTGTGCAAATCTCAAAGGACCAGCCCTGCTGAATACTTATTACCTCTAACCATTCCTATTCACCCATTGACTCTTGGGTGTGATACCCCTCTCTCTCAAAGGAATACCACCATTTGGGTCATCATTGACTATTTTAGTAAGATGGCACACTTTGTCCCTCTTTCCAAGCTCTTAACTGCCAGCCTACTCACTTCACTCTTCATGAAAGTACGTTTTGAGGTCCGTGGCTTTCCAGCTCATATTGTCTAGTTCCAAGGTTCTCAATTTGTATCCAATTTCTGGAAAGCCCTTTGTTCTATAGACATGTGCACACTGAAAAATTTTGTTTCGGAATTTCGTTTTCGTCCGAAAAATAAATTTATTTAGTTACTCCCGAAATTAGTTTTTATTTATTTTGTTTTTCGTTAGAAATTGCATTCGTCCGAAAATCTGAATTAATTAAGGTCGAATCTGTCATTGAAGGCTTATGGTGTCTGTCGAATGTTCAAAGAAGGTTCGACGGAGCAGCGAAACTGTACGACGCCGCAATCATACATTTCCGGTCAAATGTTCCGCCTACAAGCTATAGTAGAATTCTAATGTTGTATGGCTAGTAATAATTAAATGTATTAATTACTATTACTAGTCAACCAACATTAGAATTCTTCTATAGCCTATGGGCGGATGCATTTGACCGGAAATGTACGATTGCGGCGTCGTACAGTTTAACTGCTCCGTCGAATCTTCTTAGAACTTTCGACAGACACCATAAGCCTTCAATGACAGATTTGACGTTTATATGTTTTTCGATGCTTTGTCGAATCTTCATCGTTCATGTTGAATTGCCAAGTTAGTTCTAGCTATTTTACTGCTCCTCCTCTTTGGTTACAATAAGCCAATAACATTCATCATCATCATTATTTTTATTTTACTTCCCCCACCCAATTCCAGCAGCGATCTTTTGTCGAATCTTTTCTCTCTATAATGTTGAATCTTTTCTCTCTATAATGTTGAATCTTTTCTCTCTATGTCGACTCTTTTCTCTCTATGTAGAATAATCTTGGACTAATAGAGTTAAGGTTAGGCACATTCGACCACAGGTTCGATAGACACAGATTGTTATTGTCAGCGTCATGTCGAATTTCCTAACTATATCTATATCGAACTGTTGTCGCAACAAAAACGAAAATAAAGCATTTGTTTATGTCGGATCTTTTGGTTTTCGGATTCGGTGCTTTCGTTTTCGTTTGTTAAAACGATGACGAAAATACCTGAAATTCGGACGAAAATGCATTCGGACGAAAACGAATGCACATGTCTATTGTTCTATGCTGAGTATCAAGCTCTTCTTTTCCTCTGTATTTCATCCCCAGTTATCTGACCAGATGAGCTCCCCAACCAGTCCTTAGAAAATTCCCTCAGATGTTTTGCTTTTGTTTAACAGATAGAATGGGTTTGTTCATACCTTGGGCTGAGTTTACCTATAATTATCAGATCTATAATCATATTTTCCGGGTACAATTCCTATTTCTGTACAAAAAAAAAATCAAAAATAAAAGCCTGGCTAAGGCTCTACTCTTCTGCTGTATACTCTAAAAATATAATAATCAGGACTGCCAAAAGACAGCTTGGCACATACAACTCAAGTATTGCAAAGCATACTGTATCTTTATTGTTCACTAACTCAACAGTAAAAAAACAATTAAACTGAAAATCACACAAGGCATACATAAATGCATACAGGGCCAGATTCCTGACAAGGCCACCGAGGCCAGGCCTCGGGGTGGCAGTGGCTGCAGGGGCAGTGCTGCGGCAACAGGGGGGTGAAAACCCCCGCCCCCCAAGACCCGACATCTCCCCCTGCACCTCTAGCTGTCCGTTTAGAGTGCAGTGGGGAGATGTGGGAGGAGGTGGAAGGCAGCAATCGGCAGCTCTATGGTGCCTGTGTGGGCGTCGGGATCTCCCTGGGGCTTGTAGTACTCTCTAAGTGTATACAGTGGAGAGGAGAGGGGAGGGGCCTCTGACCCGGGCAGGTATCAGTTTCACTTTCACTCTGCTTGTGCACTGTTGCTGATGCTCAGGTCATAGGCCTCTCTGCTGTATACATTCGGAGATAGAACTACTAGCCCCAGCAAGATCCCCCCTGCCTGTGGACACCATAGAGCTGCAGATCGCCGCCTCCCACCTCCACCAGCCAGGTAAAAGGGAACCTCTGCAGGGGGGGGTCAACTGTTTGGGGACCCTGATGTAAGTGGGGAGGCTTTCTGGGGACACTGATGTAAGTGGGGAGGCTTTCTGGGGACACTAATGTAAGAAGGGAGGCTCTCTGGGGACCCTGTTGTAAGGGGGGGGGCTCTCTGGGGACCCTGATGTAAGGAGGGGCTCTCTGGGGACCTTGGTGTAAGGGGGGCTCTCTGGGGACCCTGATGTAAGGGGGGCTCTCTGGGGACCCTGGTGTAAGGAGGGTCTCTCTGGGGACCCTGGTGTAAGGGGGGGCTCTCTGGGGACCCTGGTGTAAGGAGGGTCTCTCTGGGGATCCTGGTGTAAGGGGGCTCTCTGGGGATCCTGGTGTAAGGAGGGGCTCTCTGGGGACCCTGGTGTAAGGTGGGGCTCTCTGGGGACCCTGATGTAAGGAGGGGCTCTCTGGGGATCCTGGTGTAAGGGGGGGCTCTCTGTGGATTCTGGTGTAAGGGGAGGGGCTCTCTGGGGACCATGATGTAAGGAGGGGCTCTCTGGGGATCCTGGTGTAAGGGGGGCTCTCTGGGGATCCTGGTGTAAGGGGGGGCTCTCTGAGGATCCTGGTGTAAGGGGGGGGGCTCTCTGGGGACCCTGGTGTAAGGGGGGCTCTCTGGGGACCCTGATGTAAGAGGGGGCTCTCTGGGGACCCTGATGTAAGGGGGGGGGCTCTCTGGGGATCCTGGTTTAACGTGGGGCTCTCTGGGGACCCTGGTGTAAGGAGGGGCTCTCTGGGGACCCTGGTGTAAGGAGGGGCTCTCTGGGGACCCTGATGTAAGGAGGGGCTCTCTGGGGACCCTGATGTAAGGGGGCTCTCTGGGGACCCTGATGTAAGGACAGGATTTCTGGGGACCCTGATTAAGGGGGGCTCTCTGGAGACCCTGATGTAAGGAGGGGCTCTCTGGGGACCCTGATGTAAGGAGGGGCTTTCTGGGGACCCTGATGTAAGGGGGGATCTTTGGGGACCCTGATGTAAGGGGGTGCTCTCTGGGGACCCCGATGTAAGGAGGGGCTCTCTGGGGACCCTGAAAGGGCTCTCTGGGGACCGTGATGTAAGGGGAGGCTCTCTGGGGACCCTGATGTAAGGAGAGGCTCTCTGGGGACCCTGATGTAGGGGGAGGCTCTCTGGGGACCCTGATGTAGGGGGAGGCTCTCTGGGGACCCTGATGTAAGGGGAGGCTCTATGGGGACCCTGATATAAGGATGGGCTCTCTGGGGACCCTGATGTAAGGGGGGCTCTCTGGGGACCCTGATGTAAGGAGGGGCTCTTTGTGGACCCTAATATAAGGAGGGGCTCTCTGAGGACCCTGATGTAAGGGAGGCTCTCTGGGGACCCTGTTGTAAGGGGGAGCTGTCTGGGGACCCTGATGTAAGGAGGGGCTCTCTGGGGACCTTGGTGTAAGGGGGGGCTCTCTGGGGACCCTGATGTAAGGGGGGGCTCTCTGGGGACCCTGGTGTAAGGGGGGCTCTCTGGGGACCCTGGTGTAAGGAGGGTCTCTCTGGGGATCCTGGTGTAAGGGGGGCTCTCTGGGGATCCTGGTGTAAGGAGGGGCTCTCTGGGGATCCTGGTGTAAGGGGGGCTCTCTGTGGATCCTGGTGTAAGGGGAGGTGCTCTCTGGGGACCATGATGTAAGGAGGGGCTCTCTGGGGATCCTGGTGTAAGGGGGGTGTGACAGAACCCACTGTCACTGTGTGCTTTGGAAGGGACTGAGGGCGGGCCTCCTACCCACAGATTATGGCCCAGAAGAGACTGGAGACTCGGGAAAAAGCTGGCATTGAGATAATGTAATGTAATGCTACATCCCTTCTCCCCATCCCCCCCTCTTGTTGCTGTGTTTAGCTGTGTTGGTTCATGGCACATAGAAAATGGTCTGGCCTACAGACATCTCTCCGCAGGGGATGTGTATTGAAGGGCTGCCTGCTTACCATAATCCCTTTATGTTTATCTGTAGTCTCTGTTTCAATGTACAAGTGTTCAGTTCCCATTGGTTCTTCCTTGTCCCCTACCCCCCCTCTATGACAAGGCTAAGGGGAGTGTCCCTAACTGTGTGTAAAAGTGTATGTTTTGGATTTAATAAACTGTTGATGCTCTGCATGTTTAACCCTCAACACCTGTGTGGCTTGTCTCGTGATTGAGGGGTTAAGGGCTGGTTATGGCGAATCTGCAGGCTGCGGGTGCGTTTGGAGGACAGGAGACACAAGTCTGGCGGATGTGCCCATCTGGGGTATCTGAGATCCGTCACAGTGTTGGCAGCGGTGGGATGTCTCCTGCAGTCCGGGACATCCAAACCACCACCAGGATTCAAGATCCGGGCAGCCACCGAGGAGCGATACGGGGACCGGCCAGCATGAGAGCAGAGTATGGGAGGAGGCTGCAAGGCATGCGGAAGCAACATCGGGGACCAGCGACAGAGCGCACCATGCTCGGCTGGGAGGATGTGATCCGCTGGCAACTCTGGCATGAGACACTAAGCCACGAGCGGCACCATCAGGGGAAGATCCTTCCCTCCTCCACAGAGATGTACTGGACGCAGTACCGTGCGCGAGAGGTGTTCCTGAGGGAACGACCGCGAGATGAGTGTAAGATGGAGCTCGGAAGATTGGTCCAGGAGGAGATGAGGCTGGACGCCAGCTACAGAGCCCTCCGGTGGTTCGCGGCTCAACTGTGGCCAAGTACAGCAGATGGCAGCCCGACAGAAGGCATTGGCTACGGCAGCGTGGGGCTGCTCCATCAAAAAATGTACGGGGACCCAGACTTTGGGAGCGATGAAGAGTGGCGGCTGGAAGACATCCTGGACTTCCGAGATGAGGTGCTGGACCTTCCCGAAGAGGCGTGTGGCCTGGAGGAATTGGAGTTCCTGGTTGAGCAGGAATGGGAGCTCGAGATTGCCTACAAGCGGCTGTTTGACGGTGATCAGCAGCCTGGCATGGCTCCCGTTGCCTGGGACTGTCCTGGAGAAATAGCGGACAGTCGCGAAGATGCAGAGCAAATGGGGCCAGGAGTGCCCCTACGTTTTCCCGTCCTAACCGCAATGGAAGAAGCGGCGATGATACAGAGGGCACTGCGAGTGCTAGAATGCCAGAATGCACCAGAGGTTTCCCAGGCAGTGAGACAAGATAAAAGCATAAAGGTCTCAGAAGGGGAAGTTGAGACGGGCGCTGGAAGGCTGGTAAATGGTGATCAGCAGCAAGTCCAGAGTATCGAATCCAGTGCCCCAGCAGAAGCGCTGGCTACAGGGCAGAGTGCCGCTGGCCTCTGCCCAGCATCAGAAAAAGAGTTGGATCATGAGAGTCTGAGAGATGATTTTCGTGAGCCGTTTCCCCAACAGCAGATATCCCCAAAGGGAGTGGAGGAAGCAATTCTCCCTCCCCAGCAATTGGACATTACCCCAATGTTCATCCCCCCAGCAGAAGCGCTGACTGCAGGGCAGAGTGCCGCTGGCCTCTGCCCACCCTCAGAGTTGGATCCAGGGAGTCCGAGGGATGACCTCAGTGAGCTGTTTCCCCAGCACTTGGACACTACCCCAGTGTTCATCCCCCCAGCAGAAGCGCTGGCTATGGGACAGAGTGCCGCGGGCCTCTGCCCACCCTCAGAGTTAGATCCAGGGAGTCCGAGGGATGACCTCAGTGAGCTGGTTTCCCAGCACTTGGACACTACCCCGGTGTATATCCCCCCAGCAGAAGCACTGGCTGCATGGCAGAGTGTCACCGGCCCCGACCCAGCCCTCAGTAGATTTTTGGAGGGTTTGGGAGACAGCCCCTGTCAGAAGTCGCCTCAGAAGCTGGTCACAGAACCAGGAGGGGAGAAAATCCTTCCCCCTCTTCAGCGGCTGAACTCTACCATTGTATATGTCCCCCTAGCAGAAGCACTGGCTACGGGGCAGAGCGATGTTGGCCTCTGCTCAGCATCAGAAAAAGAGATGGAGAGTCCGGGAGACAGTCCCTGCAAGATACCTCCTCAGCGGCTGTTAGCTACTCCAGGAGAAAAGCAAGAACCTTTTCCTCCCCAACTGCATAGCACTGCCAGCCTATGTTCCCTACAAGCTGAAGCGCTGGCATCGGGGCAGAGGATTATTCAGCTCCCCTCAATATCTGCAACCCAGCCCCGGATCACGGGAGTGCGGACAGCTGTTCCCACTCTGCAGCGGCTGTTTTTATTCACGGGAGACCGTATGTGCGATTTTGCTCCCCAGTGCCAGAGACGTACTTTTCCTTTTCCTGGTTGCCTGGGGTGGAAGTTTGTGACTAACGCAGGTCCAGACCAGTTGGGGGTCAGGAACCTGGTTAGTCTGTTTTTAAAAGGGGAGAAATGTGACAGAACCCACTGTCACTGTGTGCTTTGGAAGGGACTGAGGGCGGGCCTCCTACCCACAGATTATGGCCCAGAAGAGACTGGAGACTCGGGGAGAAGCTGGCATTGAGATAATGTAATGTAATGCTACATCCCTTCTCCCCATCCCCCCCCCTCTTGTTGCTGTGTTTAGCTGTGTTGGTTCATGGCACATAGACAATGGTCTGGCCTACAGACATCTCTCCGCAGGGGATGTGTATTGAAGGGCTGCCTGCTTACCATAATCCCTTTATGTTTATCTGTAGTCTCTGTTTCAATGTACAAGTGTTCAGTTCCCATTGGTTCTTCCTTGTCCCCTACCCCCCCTCTATGACAAGGCTAAGGGGAGTGTCCCTAACTGTGTGTAAAAGTGTATGTTTTGGATTTAATAAACTGTTGATGCTCTGCATGTTTAACCCTCAACACCTGTGTGGCTTGTCTCGTGATTGAGGGGTTAAGGGCTGGTTATGGCGAATCTGCAGGCTGCGGGTGCGTTTGGAGGACAGGAGACACAAGTCTGGCGGATGTGCCCATCTGGGGTATCTGAGATCCGTCACAGGGGGCTCTCTGGGGATCCTGGTGTAAGGGGGGCTCTCTGAGGATCCTGGTGTAAGGGGGGGGGGCTCTCTGGGGATCCTGGTGTAAGGAGGAGCTCTCTGGGGACCCTGATGTAAGGAGGGGCTCTCTGGGGACCCTGATGTAAGGAGGGTCTCTCTGGGGATCCTGGTGTAAGGAGGGGCTCTCTGGGGACCCTGGTGTAAGGGGGGCTCTCTGGGGACCCTGGTGTAAGGGGGGCTCTCTGGGGACCCTGATGTAAGAGGGGGCTCTCTGGGGACCCTGATGTAAGGGGGGGCTCTCTGGGGATCCTGGTTTAAGGTGGGGCTCTCTGGGGACCCTGGTGTAAGGAGGGGCTCTCTGGGGACCCTGGTGTAAGGAGGGGCTCTCTGGGGACCCTGGTGTAAGGAGGGGCTCTCTGGGGACCCTGATGTAAGGAGGGGCTCTCTGGGGACCCTGATGTAAGGGGGGCTCTCTGGGGACCCTGATGTAAGGAGGGGATTTCTGGGGACCCTGATTAAGGGGGGCTCTTTGGAGACCCTGATGTAGGAGGGGCTCTCTGGGGACCCTGATGTAGGGGGGGCTCTCTGGGGAACCTGATGTAAGGAGGGGCTTTCTGGGGACCCTGATGTAAGGGGGGATCTTTGGGGACCCTGATGTAAGGGGGAGGCTCTCTTGGGCCCCTGATGTAAGGGGAGGCTCTATGGGGACCCTGATGTAAGGATGGGCTCTCTGGGGACCCTGATGTAAGGGGGGCTCTCTGGGGACCCTGATGTAAGGAGGGGCTCTTTGGGGACCCTAATATAAGGAGGGGCTCTCTGAGGACCCTGATGTAAGGGGGGCTCTCTGGGGACCCTGATGTAAGGAGGGGCTTTTTGGGGACCCTAATATAAGGAGGGGCTCTCTGTGGACCTTGATTTAAGGGGGCTCTCTGGGGACCCTGATGTAATGAGGGGGGCTCTGAGGACCATAATATAAGTAGGGAGGCTCTCTGGGGACCCTAATGTAGGGGGAAGCTCTCTGGGGACCCTGATGTAAGGGGAGGCTCTCTGGGGATCCTAATGTAGGGGGAGGCTCTCTAGGGACCCTGATGTAAGGGTAGGCTCTCTGGGGACCCTGATGTAAGGGGGGCTCTCTGGGGACCCTGATGTAAGGAGGGGCTCTTTGGGGACCCTGATGTAAGGAGGGGCTCTCTGGGGACCCTGATGTAATGAGGGGGGCTCTGAGGACCCTAATAAAAGTAGGGAGGCTCTCTGGGGACCCTAATGTAGGGGGAGGCTCTCTAGGGACCCTGATGTAAGGGTAGATGTGACGGACCTGGCCGGGAGAGGGGCTTTTGGAGGGGACTGAATGCAAGCCTCTTGCCCTGCGACCATGGGCCCTGGCATTTGGGGGAACGGTGCTCTTTGTGAGCTGTATGCCTGGGGACCCTTGTCGGGGTGTTACTTCGGATTCAGGTCCATGTCCCCCCAAGACACACAGACTCTGGGGACCCTGTATATGCCATATTAGTGACTAATTCATACTGTTGGGATTTTCACACATTCCCTCTAAGGATATGCGAATGCAATCACCTCCAGCCATCTGTCTGTCCTCTGTGCTATTTTGACCCTGCTAAATGTGTGATGTTTACACTTAGGATAATGTATATTGTATAGCAGGTGAGACAGGTAGGAGCCGGGATGTCTACCCTGAACGGTCATATCTATGAGTCACCTTGGCTGGCTAAAGGATTTAGTTAATTAGCTCATGTTAATTTATGTTCTGGTTACTCCCTCTGTTACTGTATATAAGACTTGATTTTGGTGCTAATAAACTCTCTCTTGGTTGAACTTACATACAGCCTGCCTGGTGTTTGTTCTGACCGACCACAAATGGATTTGAATGGCACATAGCGGTAGTTTGAATCCTGGAGCACCGGATGATCCAATAGAGCAGAGGAGTGTCGGGAGAGTGGAGTCGAGCGAGCAAAGGGGCTCGTTACATTGGTTGGCAGCGGTGGGATTTGCTCTCCAGTTCCTGGGACACTCCAAACCACCACAGTGAATGACCAGCTATGCAGCCTGCAGGAAAGTCACGCTGAAAGACCTACTTGAGAGCCGAGATGGACCAGAAGAAGGGTGATGCAGGACCCCGGTCAGTTGAAGATTTGTTTCAGCAACGAGTGCGGCAGCGGTTGGCATTATATTGGGCTAACCCATCAGAGACCGCCATACAGGAAGCCATTAAAGACATCCAGCTGCAGGACGCCCGACAAGAGAGAGAACGAGAGCGACAAGAGAGAGAACGAGAGCGACAAGAGAGAGAACGAGAGCGACAAAAGAGAGAACTAGAGCGGCAACATGAGTGGAGAATGGCGCAAATACGGCAATCGGGGACAACGCCTAAAGAACCAGCCGCCATGGAAGAGGAATTTGGAAGGAGGTTGCGAGAGATGCAGGGAGGAGAAGCAGGCCATCTCCCTCCCCAACAGTTAACCAGAGCAGATGGTGTGGAGTCCCCAGCAGAAGTGCTGGCAACAGGGCAGAGTGATACCCACCTCTGCCCAGCACCGGAAACCACTGTGGAGTTTCAGGGAGCCGAGGCAGTTGGCCCCTCTCCCCAGCAACAAGCTGAGGCAGTAAAGCTTTTACTCCCAGCTGAATCACTGGCAGCAGGGCAGAATGCTACTGGCATCGGCACACAACTGCCACAGGAGCGGATATCGGTGGATGGGACTGCGGTCTCCACTCACAGCAACCCAGCAGAAGTGCTGGCAACAGGGCAGAGTGATACCCACCTCTGCCCAGCACCGGAAACCACTGCAGAGTTTCAGGGAGCCGTTACATTTGGCCCCTCTCCCCAGCAACAAGCTGAGGCAGTAAAGCTTTTACTCCCAGCTGAATCACTGGCAGCAGGGCAGAATGCTACTGGCATCGGCACACAATGGCCACAGGAGCGGATATCGGTGGATGGGACTGCGGTCTCCACTCACAGCAACCCAGCAGAAGAGCTGGCAACAGAGCAGAGTGCCGCGGGCCTCTGCTCTCAACTAACAGAAGAGGGAGGTCCTGTGGTACTGGATGGGACTTCAGTCCTCACTGACACAACCCCAGAAAATGGTGTGACACTGAGACAGGAGGATGTCAGCCTTGCTTTGCAAGCACTGGGAGATTTTCACCTACCACAAGTGGATGGGACTTCAGTCTCCACTTGTATACCCCAGGGAGGCCGGGCAGTCGACCCAGATCTCCAACAGCATGACGGACTGAGCCCAGTCACCCTCTCTTCTCTCCAGCGGCAGAAAGGACTCCAGGGAGAAGGGCCAGTCCAGGCCTCTCCCCAGCGGCGGGTGTGTTCTCTGAGAGAGGCAGAAGTTGGCTGGGTAAGTGATTCTCTGTTTGGAGCAATTTGTTTGGGGTACTGTGTGGATACCGGCATTGGGGGAATATAACTATGGACTAACTTCGGAGTCAACCCGTTTGGGATCTCCTCCTATGTTAGTTTCCTGCCGAAAGGGGAGATGTGTGACGGACCTGGCCGGGACAGGGGCTTTTGGAGGGGACTGAATGCAAGCCTCTTGCCCTGCGACCATGGGCCCTGGCATTTAGGGGAACGGTGCTCTTTGTGAGCTGTATGCCTGGGGACCCTTGTCGGGGTGTTACTTCGGATTCAGGTCCATGTCCCCCCAAGACACACAGACTCTGGGGACCCTGTATATGCCATATTAGAGTGACTAATTCATACTGTTGGGATTTTCACACATTCCCTCTAAGGATATGCGAATGCAATCACCTCCAGCCATCTGTCTGTCCTCTGTGCTATTTTGACCCTGCTAAATGTGTGATGTTTACACTAAGGATAATGTATATTGCATAGCAGGTGAGACAGGTAGGAGCCGGGATGTCTACCCTGAACGGTCATATCTATGAGTCACCTTGGCTGGCTAAAAGATTTAGTTAATTAGCTCATGTTAATTTATGTTCTGGTTACTCCCTCTGTTACTGTATATAAGACTTGATTTTGGTGCTAATAAACTCTCTCTTGGTTGAACTTACATACAGCCTGCCTGGTGTTTGTTCTGACCGACCACAAATGGATTTGAATGGCACATAGCTGTAGTTTGAATCCTGGAGCACCGGATGATCCAATAGAGCAGAGGAGTGTCGGGAGAGTGGAGTCGAGCGAGCAAAGGGGCTCGTTACAGTAGACTCTCTGTAAACCCTGATGTAAGGAGGGGCTCTCTGGGAACCCTGATGTAAGGGGGGCTCTCTGGGGACCCTGATGTAAGGAGGGCTCTTTGGGGACACTGGTGTAAGGAGGGGCTCTCTGGGGACCCTGATGTAATGAGGGGGGCTCTGAGGACCCTAATATAAGTAGGGAGGCTCTCTGGGGACCCTAATGTAGGGGGAGGCTCTCTAGGGACCCTGATGTAAGTAGGGAGGCTCTCTGGGGACCCTGATGTAAGAAGGGCTCTCTGGGGACCCTGATGTAAGGGGAGGCTCTCTGGGGACCCTGATGTAAGGAGAGGCTCTCTGGGGACCCTGATGTAGGGGGAGGCTCTCTGGGGACCCTGATGTAGGGGGAGGCTCTCTGGGGACACTGATGTAAGTAGGGAGGCTCTCTGGGGACCCTGATGTAAGGGGAGGCTCTATGGGGACCCAGATGTAAGGAGGGGCTCTCTGGGGACCCTGATGTAAGGGGGGCTCTCTGGGGACCCTGATGTAAGGAGGGGCTCTTTGGGGACCCTAATATAAGGAGGGGCTCTCTGAGGACCTTGATTTAAAGGGGGCTCTCTGGGGACCCTGATGTAGGGGGAAGCTCTCTGGGGACCCTGATGTAAGGGGAGGCTCTCTGGGGATCCTAATGTAGGGGGAGGCTCTGTAGGGACCCTGATGTAAGGGTAGACTCTCTGTGGACCCTTATGTAAGGATAGGCTCTCTGGTGACCCTGATGTAAGGGGGGCTCTCTGGGGACCCTGTTGTAAGGAGGGGCTCTTTGGGGACCCTGATGTAAGGAGGGGCTCTCTGGGGACCCTGTTTTAAGGAGGGGCTCTTTGAGGACCCTAATATAAGTAGGGAGGCTCTCTGGGGAACCTAATGTAGGGGGAGGCTCTCTAGGGACCCTGATGTAAGGGTAGACTCTCTGTAAACCCTGATGTAAGGAGGGGCTCTCTGGGAACCCTGATGTAAGGGGGGCTCTCTGGGGACCCTGATGTAAGAAGGGCTCTCTGGGGACCGTGATGTAAGGGGAGGCTCTCTGGGGACCCTGATGTAAGGAGAGGCTCTCTGGGGACCCTGATGTAGGGGGAGGCTCTCTGGGGACCCTGATGTAAGGGGAGGCTCTATGGGGACCCTGATGTAAGGATGGGCTCTCTGGGGACCCTGATGTAAGGGGGGCACTCTGGGGACTCTGATGTAAGGAGGGGCTCTTTGGGGACCCTAATATAAGGAGGGGCTCTCTGAGGACCCTGATGTAAGGGAGGCTCTCTGGGGACCCTGTTGTAAGGGGGGGCTCTCTGGGGACCCTGATGTAAGGAGGGGCTCTCTGGGGACCTTGGTGTAAGGGGGGGCTCTTTGGGGACCCTGATGTAAGGGGGGCTATCTGGGGACCCTGGTGTAAGGAGGGTCTCTCTGGGGACCCTGGTGTAAGGGGGGCTCTCTGGGGACCCTGGTGTAAGGAGGGTCTCTCTGGGGATCCTGGTGTAAGGAGGGGCTCTCTGGGGACCCTGATGTAAGGAGGGTCTCTCTGGGGATCCTGGTGTAAGGGGGGGCTCTCTGGGGATCCTGGTGTAAGGAGGGGCTCTCTGGGGACCCTGGTGTAAGGGGGGCTCTCTGGGGACCCTGGTGTAAGGGGGGCTCTCTGGGGACCCTGATGTAAGAGGGGGCTCTCTGGGGACCCTGATGTAAGGGGGGGCTCTCTGGGGATCCTGGTTTAAGGTGGGGCTCTCTGGGGACCCTGGTGTAAGGAGGGGCTCTCTGGGGACCCTGGTGTAAGGAGGGGCTCTCTGGGGACCCTGATGTGAGGAGGGGCTCTCTGGGGACCCTGATGTAAGGAGGGGATTTCTGGGGTCCCTGATTAAGGGGGGCTCTCTGGAGACCCTGATGTAAGGAGGGGATCTCTGGGGACCCTGATGTAAGGGGGGCTCTCTGGGGACCCTGATGTAAGGAGGGGCTTTCTGGGGACCCTGATGTAAGGGGGATCTTTGGGGACCCTGATGTAAGGGGGAGGCTCTCTGGGGACCCTGATGTAAGGATGGGCTCTCTGGGGACCCTGATGTAAGGGGGGCTCTCTGGGGACCCTGGTGTAAGGAGGGGCTCTTTGGGGACCCTAATATAAGGAGGGGCTCTCTGAGGACCCTGATGTAAGGGGGGCTCTCTGGGGACCCTGATGTAAGGAGGGGCTCTTTGGGGACCCTAATATAAGGAGGGGCTCTCTGAGGACCTTG
Source organism: Rana muscosa (assembly GCA_029206835.1). Taxonomy (NCBI): domain Eukaryota; kingdom Metazoa; phylum Chordata; class Amphibia; order Anura; family Ranidae; genus Rana; species Rana muscosa. The sequence goes on from CM055122.1 coordinate 1,217,431,163, forward strand.
ATTTAAGGGGGCTCTCTGGGGACCCTGATGTAATGAGGGGGGCTCTGAGGACCATAATATAAGTAGGGAGGCTCTCTGGGGACCCTAATGTAGGGGGAAGCTCTCTGGGGACCCTGATGTAAGGGGAGACTCTCTGGGGATCCTAATGTAGGGGGAGGCTCTCTAGGGACCCTGATGTAAGGGTAGACTCTCTGTGGACCCTGATGTAAGGATAGGCTCTCTGGGGACCCTGATGTAAGGGGGGCTCTTTGGGGACCCTGATGTAAGGAGGGGCTCTCTGGGGACCCTGATGTAATGAGGGGGGCTCTGAGGACGCTAATATAAGTAGGGAGGCTCTCTGGGGACCCTAATGTAGGGGGAGGCTCTCTAGGGACCCTGATGTAAGGGTAGACTCTCTGTAAACCCTGATGTAAGGAGGGGCTCTCTGGGAACCCTGATGGAAGGGGGGCTTTCTGGGGACCCTGATGTAAGGAGGGGCTCTTTGGGGACACTGGTGTAAGGAGGGGCTCTCTGGGGACCCTGATGTAATAAGGGGGGCTCTGAGGACCCTAATATAAGTAGGGAGGCTCTCTGGGGACCCTAATGTTGGGGTAGGCTCTCTAGGGACCTTGATGTAAGTAGGGAGGCTCTCTGGGGACCCTGATGTAAGAAGGGCTCTCTGGGGACTCTGATGTAAGGGGAGGCTCTCTGGGGACCCTGATGTAAGGAGAGGCTCTCTGGGGACCCTGATGTAGGGGGAGGCTCTCTGGGGACCCTGATGTAGGGGGAGGCTCTCTGGGGACACTGATGTAAGTAGGGAGGCTCTCTGGGGACCCTGATGTAAGGGGAGGCTCTATGGGGACCCAGATGTAAGGAGGGGCTCTCTGGGGACCCTGATGTAAGGGGGCTCTCTGGGGACCCTGATGTAAGGAGGGGCTCTTCAGGGACCCTAATATAAGGAGGGGCTCTCTGAGGACCTTGATTTAAAGGGGGCTCTCTGGGGACCCTGATGTAATGGGGGGGCTCTGAGGACCATAATATAAGTAGGGAGGCTCTCTGGGGACCCTAATGTAGGGGGAAGCTCTCTGGGGACCCTGATGTAAGGGGAGGCTCTCTGGGGATCCTAATGTAGGGGGAGGCTCTCTAGGGACCCTGATGTAAGGGTAGACTCTCTGTGGACCCTGATGTAAGGATAGGCTCTCTGGGGACCCTGATGTAAGGGGGGCTCTCTGGGGACCCTGTTGTAAGGAGGGGCTCTTTGGGGACCCTGATGTAAGGAGGGGCTCTCTGGGGACCCTGATGTAATGAGGGGGGCTCTGAGGACCCTAATATAAGTAGGGAGGCTCTCTGGGGACCCTAATGTAGGGGGAGGCTCTCTAGGGACCCTGATGTAAGGGTAGACTCTCTGTAAACCCTGATGTAAGGAGGGGCTCTCTGGGAACCCTGATGTAAGGGGGGCTCTCTGGGGACCCTGATGTAAGAAGGGCTCTCTGGGGACCGTGATGTAAGGGGAGGCTCTCTGGGGACCCTGATGTAAGGAGAGGCTCTCTGGGGACCCTGATGTAGGGGGAGGCTCTATGGGGACCCTGATGTAAGGATGGGCTCTCTGGGGACCCTGATGTAAGGAGGGGCTCTTTGGGGACCCTAATATAAGGAGGGGCTCTCTGAGGACCCTGATGTAAGGGAGGCTCTCTTCGGACCCTGTTGTAAGGGGGGGCTCTCTGGGGACCCTGATGTAAGGAGGGGCTCTCTGGGGACCTTGGTGTAAGGGGGGGGCTCTCTGGGGACCCTGATGTAAGGGGGGGGGCTTCTCTGGGGACCCTGGTGTAAGGAGGGTCTCTCTGGGGACCCTGGTGTAAGGGGGGCTCTCTGGGGACCCTGGTGTAAGGAGGGTCTCTCTGGGGATCCTGGTGTAAGGGGGGCTCTCTGGGGATCCTGGTGTAAGGAGGGGCTCTCTGGGGACCCTGGTGTAAGGGGGGGGGGGCTCTCTGGGGACCCTGATGTAAGGAGGGGCTCTCTGGGGATCCTGGTGTAAGGGGGGGCTCTCTGTGGATCCTGGTGTAAGGGGAGGGGCTCTCTGGGGACCATGATGTAAGGAGGGGCTCTCTGGGGATCCTGGTGTAAGGGGGGCTCTCTGGGGATCCTGGTGTAAGGGGGGGCTCTCTGAGGATCCTGGTGTAAGGGGGGGGCTCTCTGGGGATCCTGGTGTAAGGAGGAGCTCTCTGGGGACCCTGATGTAAGGAGGGGCTCTCTGGGGACCCTGATGTAAGGAGGGTCTCTCTAGGGATCCTGGTGTAAGGGGGGGCTCTCTGGGGATCCTGGTGTAAGGAGGGGCTCCCTGGGGACCCTGGTGTAAGGGGGGCTCTCTGGGGACCCTGGTGTAAGGGGGGCTCTCTGGGGACCCTGATGTAAGAGGGGGCTCTCTGGGGACCCTGATGTAAGGGGGGGCTCTCTGAAGATCCTGGTTTAAGGTGGGGCTCTCTGGGGACCCTGGTGTAAGGAGGGGCTCTCTGGGGACCCTGATGTAAGGAGGGTCTCTCTGGGGATCCTGGTGTAAGGGGGGGCTCTCTGGGGATCCTGGTGTAAGGAGGGGCTCTCTGGGGACCTTGGTGTAAGGGGGGCTCTCTGGGGACCCTGGTGTAAGGGGGGCTCTCTGGGGACCCTGATGTAAGAGGGGGCTCTCTGGGGACCCTGATGTAAGGGGGGGCTCTCTGGGGATCCTGGTTTAAGGTGGGGCTCTCTGGGGACCCTGGTGTAAGGAGGGGCTCTCTGGGGACCCTGATGTAAGGAGGGGCTCTCTGGGGACCCTGATGTAAGGGGGGCTCTCTGGGGACCCTGATGTAAGGACGGGATTTCTGGGGACCCTGATTAAGGGGGGCTCTCTGGAGACCCTGATGTAAGGAGGGTCTCTCTGGGGACCCTGGTGTAAGGGGGTCTCTCTGGGGACCCTGGTGTAAGGGGGGCTCTCTGGGGACCCTGATGTAAGAGGGGGCTCTCTGGGGACCCTGATGTAAGGGGGGGCTCTCTGGGGATCCTGGTTTAAGGTGGGGCTCTCTGGGGACCCTGGTGTAAGGAGGGGCTCTCTGGGGACCCTGATGTAAGGAGGGTCTCTCTGGGGATCCTGGTGTAAGGGGGGGCTCTCTGGGGATCCTGGTGTGAGGAGGGGCTCTCTGGGGACCCTGGTGTAAGGGGGGCTCTCTGGGGACCCTGGTGTAAGGGGGGCTCTCTGGGGACCCTGATGTAAGGGGGAGCTCTCTGGGGATCCTGGTTTAAGGTGGGGCTCTCTGGGGACCCCGGTGTAAGGAGGGGCTCTCTGAGGACCCTGGTGTAAGGAGGGGCTCTCTGGGGACCCTGATGTAAGGAGGGGCTCTCTGGGGACCCTGATGTAAGGGGGGCTCTCTGGGGACCCTGATGTAAGGACGGGATTTCTGGGGACCCTGATTAAGGGGGGCTCTCTGGAGACCCTGATGTAAGGAGGGGCTCTCTGGGGACCCTGATGTAAGGGGGGATCTTTGGGGACCCTGATGTAAGGGGGTGCTCTCTGGGGACCCCGATGTAAGGAGGGGCTCTCTGGGGACCCTGATGTAAGGGGGGCTCTCTGTGGACCCTGATGTAAGAAGGGCTCTCTGGGGACCGTGATGTAAGGGGAGGCTCTCTTCGGACCCTGATGTAAGGAGAGGCTCTCTGGGGACCCTGATGTAGGGGGAGGCTCTCCGGGGACCCTGATGTAAGGGGAGGCTCTATGGGGACCCTGATGTAAGGATGGGCTCTCTGGGGACCCTGATGTAAGGGGGGCTCTCTGGGGATCCTGATGTAAGGAGGGGCTCTTTGGGGACCCTAATATAAGGAGGGGCTCTCTGAGGACCCTGATGTAAGGGAGGCTCTCTGGGGACCCTGTTGTAAGGGGGGGCTCTCTGGGGACCCTGATGTAAGGGGGGGGGGCTCTCTGGGGATCCTGGTGTAAGGAGGAGCTCTCTGGTGACCCTGATGTAAGGAGGGGCTCTCTGGGGACCCTGATGTAAGGAGGGTCTCTCTGGGGATCCTGGTGTAAGGGGGGGCTCTCTGGGGATCCTGGTGTAAGGAGGGGCTCTCTGGGGATCCTGGTGTAAGGGGGGCTCTCTGGGGACCCTGGTGTAAGGGGGGCTCTCTGGGGACCCTGATGTAAGAGGGGGCTCTCTGGGGACCCTGATGTAAGGGGGGCTCTCTGGGGATCCTGGTTTAAGGTGGGGCTCTCTGGGGACCCTGGTGTAAGGAGGGGCTCTCTGGGGACCCTGGTGTAAGGAGGGGCTCTCTGGGGACCCTGATGTAAGGAGGGGCTCTCTGGGGACCCTGATGTAAGGGGGGCTCTCTGGGGACCCTAATGTAAGGAGGGGATTTCTGGGGACCCTGATTAAGGGGGGCTCTCTGGAGACCCTGATGTAAGGAGGGGCTCTCTGGGGACCCTGATGTAAGGGGGGCTCTCTGGGGACCCTGATGTAAGGAGGGGCTTTCTGGGGACCCTGATGTAAGGGGGGATCTTTGGGGACCCTGATGTAAGGGGGAGGCTCTCTGGGGACCCTGATGTAAGGGGAGGCTCTATGGGGACCCTGATGTAAGGATGGGCTCTCTGGGGACCCTGATGTAAGGGGGGCTCTCTAGGGACCCTGATGTAAGGAGGGGCTCTTTGGGGACCCTAATATAAGGAGGGGCTCTCTGAGGAACCTGATGTAATGGGGGCTCTCTGGGGACCCTGATGTAAGGAGGGGCTCTTTGGGGACCCTAATATAAGGAGGGGCTCTCTGAGGACCTTGATTTAAGGGGGCTCTCTGGGGACCCTGATGTAATGAGGGGGGCTCTGAGGACCATAATATAAGTAGGGAGGCTCTCTGGGGACCCTAATGTAGGGGGAAGCTCTCTGGGGACCCTGATGTAAGGGGAGGCTCTCTGGGGATCCTAATGTAGGGGGAGGCTCTCTAGGGACCCTGATGTAAGGGTAGACTCTCTGTGGACCCTGATGTAAGGATAGGCTCTCTGGGGACCCTGATGTAAGGGGGGCTCTCTGGGGACCCTGATGTAAGGAGGGGCTCTTTGGTGACCCTGATGTAAGGAGGGGCTCTCTGGGGACCCTGATGTAATGAGGGGGGCTCTGAGGACCCTAATATAAGTAGGGAGGCTCTCTGGGGACCCTAATGTAGGGGGAGGCTCTCTAGGGACCCTGATGTAAGGGTAGACTCTCTGTAAACCCTGATGTAAAGAGGGGCTCTCTGGGAACCCTGATGTAAGGGGGGCTCTCTGGGGACCCTGATGTAAGGATGGGCTCTTTGGGGACACTGGTGTAAAGAGGGGCTCTCTGGGGACCCTGATGTAATGAGGGGGGCTCTGAGGACCCTAATATAAGTAGGGAGGCTCTCTGGGGACCCTAATGTAGGGGGAGGCTCTCTAGGGACCCTGATGTAAGTAGGGAGGCTCTCTGGGGACCCTGATGTAGGAAGGGCTCTCTGGGGACCCTGATGTAAGGGGAGGCTCTCTGGGGACCCTGATGTAAGGAGAGGCTCTCTGGGGACCCTGATGTAGGGGGAGGCTCTCTGGGGACCCTGATGTAGGGGGAGGCTCTCTGGGGACACTGATGTAAGTAGGGAGGCTCTCTGGGGACCCTGATGTAAGGGGAGGCTCTATGGGGACCCAGATGTAAGGAGGGGCTCTCTGGGGACCCTGATGTAAGGGGGGCTCTCTGGGGACCCTGATGTAAGGAGGGGCTCTTTGGGGACCCTAATATAAGGAGGGGCTCTCTGAGGACCTTGATTTAAAGGGGGCTCTCTGGGGACCCTGATGTAATGGGGGGGGCTCTGAGGACCATAATATAAGTAGGGAGGCTCTCTGGGGACCCTAATGTAGGGGGAAGCTCTCTGGGGACCCTGATGTAAGGGGAGGCTCTCTGGGGATCCTAATGTAAGGGTAGACTCTCTGTGGACCCTGATGTAAGGATAGGCTCTCTGGGGACCCTGATGTAAGGGGGGCTCTCTGGGGACCCTGTTATAAGGAGGGGCTCTTTGGGGACCCTGATGTAAGGAGGGGCTCTCTGGGGACCCTGATGTAATGAGGGGGGCTCTGAGGACCCTAATATAAGTAGGGAGGCTCTCTGGGGACCCTGATGTAAGTAGGGAGGCTCTCTGGGGACCCTGATGTAGGGGGAGGCTCTCTGGGGACCCTGATGTAAGGAGGGGCTCTCTGGGGACCCTGATGTAAGGGGGGCTCTCTGGGAAGTCCCCTTATGTGATGGTGTGTGTGTGGGGGGCAGCATTGAAGGACCCAGCCTTGGGGCAGCATAGGGAGTAAATCCGGGCCTGCATGCATACATACATATTATTAAAAACAAAAAGCAGCTGCAACTGGGCCCCTTTAACATCATCTGAATGTATTGTACCAAAATAGTATGGGACCATAAATGTTATCTGTATATTAACAACCTCAGTAGGAGTTGTCATTGGTATCATGAATCCTCCATTTTAAAATGCACACAATTTCATTCATTAGATAAATACATGTCTTCACATATGGACTAAACACTATCTCTTAACATAAATCCAAAAGAAAAGTCCAAAAAGGGCTTTGTGCTGGAAGACTCTGGAAATAAAGCATGCTAATCACTTATTCATGTGTTTACATAATTAGAATCCATCAGGGCAGTAACACAATGTAGCCTTGGTCACCCACAACAGGGGTTCTGCACCACTCCTTTGATAGCTAGTAGCTACAACAGTCCATCCACAGTCAAATGGAGATATTATATACTGGACTAGGGATGAGCTCGGTGTTCGAGTCGAACATAGGTTCGACTAGAACATCGGCTGTTTGCGCGTTCGGCGAACAACGAACGATTTGGGCCGTTCGCGCCAAACTCGAGTGACGCCAACAGCCCACAATACACTGCGCCATCGCAGTGTAATCCCGGCGCTGTGATTGGCCAAGCATGCACTGTGACCCTGCATGCTTGGCCAATCACAGTGCCGGCAGCGAGGAGAGCAATGATTGGCCACAGGCAGGATGCCTGTGGCCAATTATAGCTGAGGGGGTTTAGTACACGCCCCACACTATAAGAGGCCGCCAGCACGGCGGCCTTGTGTAGTGTGTTCCGGAGCAGGGAAAGTGAAGGATAGGCAGGGACAGTGTCAAATCTTGTCAAATCTATTCTTTGCTAAACCTTGTGTGTAGGGACAGAGAAGGATAGGCAGGGAGAGTGTCAGTGTCATATTCTTTGCTAAACCTTGTGTGTAGGGAGAGAGAAGGATAGGCAGGGAGAGTGTCAGTGTCATATACTTTGATAAACCTTGTGTGCAGGGAGAGAGAAGGATAGGCAGGGGACAGTGTCAGTGTCATATTCTTTGCTATACCTTGTGTGCAGGGAGAGAGAAGGATAGGCAGGGAGAGTGTCAGTGTCATATACTTTGATAAACCTTGTGTGCAGGGAGAGAGAAGGATAGGCAGGGGACAGTGTCAGTGTCATTGTTGCTAAGCCTCCTGCACATTATACACATTAACTTAGCCTGTATTGCTGCTTTTTCCTGGTGTGTTACACCAACAGGATTTTGCGGCACTTACAGCGGGCGGAGTGTACCTCCTGACCATATTACACCTTAACTTAGCCTGTATTGCTGCTTTTTCCTGGTGTGTTACACCAATAGGATTTTGCGCCACTTACAGCGGGCGGAGTGTGCCTCCTGACCATATTACACCTTAACTTAGCCTGTATTGCTGCTTTTTCCTGGTGTGTTACACCAACAGGATTTTGTGGCACTTACAGCGGGCGGAGTGTACCTCCTGACTATATTACACCTTAACTTAGCCTGTATTGCTGCTTTTTCCTGGTGTGTTACACCAACAGGATTTTGCGGCACTTACAGCGGGCGGAGTGTGCCTCCTGACCATATTACACCTTAACTTAGCCTGTATTGCTGCTTTTTCTTGGTGTGTTACACCAACAGGATTTTGCGGCACTTACAGCGGGCGGAGTGTGCCTCCTGACCATATTACACCTTAACTTAGCCTGTATTGCTGCTTTTCCCATTTACCTGCAGGCCATTAGAATGTCTGGAAGGCAAACAAGGAGAGGCAGACAGTCAGGAGCCAATAAAAGAGGGCAAGCAGGCTCTGTGTCTAGAGACAACAGTGCTGGTCGTGGACGCGGTGCATCGCCATCAGCACGTGGCCATGGGACACACTTGTCCTTCTTTTCGGCAGCTGGACGTGTTGAGCCGCATCATGCCGAAGACTTGGTAGAGTGGATGACCAAGCCCTCCTCATCCTCCTCATCCTCTCTCACCCAGGCTCAGGGTACTGGCAAAGCAGCTGCCAAAGCGTCCTCTTCCCTGGTATCAATGTCATCATCAGTCACTCCTTCCCTAGACCAACCATGTCCTCCTGAGGAGTCCCCCGAACTGTTTGAGTACAGTGTTGGGTACATGCTCCAGGAGGATGCCCAGCGTTTCGAAGGGTCTGATGATGATACCCAGCTAGAGGAAGGCAGTAGCGTGAGAGCAGAGAGAGGGGATGCTCAAGAAGGACACCAATCTGGCAGTCATGTTCCAGCAGCTGCAGCATACTGCCAGATTGGCTCCAGTGATGAGGAGGGAGGGGATGATGAGGTCACTGACTCCACGTGGGTGCCTAATAGGAGAGAGGAGGAGGAGGAGGATGAGGAGAAGGCACATCTCCAACGAGGCAGGATGCCCTCGGGGGGCCAGCGTAAGGGCAGCACACCGACGGAATCACACTGCAGAGCTCCGCCTGTGCAGGGCGCTGCCTCTGCCCGTTATTCAAAAAGTTCTTTGGTGTGGGCCTTTTTTGAGTCGAGTGCATCAGATCGCACAGCTGCTGTTTGCAACATATGTCTCAAGCGTATATCGTGTGGCCAAAACATCACCCGCTTGGGCACCACATGCTTGACCAGACATATGTTGACCTGCCATGCAGCTCGTTGGCAAGCCTACCTTAAAGACCCACACCAAAGAACAAAGCTGACCTCTTCTTGCACCGCATCAGCTGGGATCTCCAACCCCACTATACCTTCAGTCCTCTCTGAAACCTGCTCTGAGAGGAATGAAGGTGTAGAATTAGGTGTGTCACAGCCAAGTACTTGAGGGCACTCTGCTAGCAGTACACCGATGTCCGATTCTAGCAGGCAAATTTCCCTGCCCCAGCTGCTGGACCGTCAAAAGAAGTTCACTCCCAGCCATCCACATGCCCAGCGGTTGAATGCTAGCTTGGCTAAATTGCTAGCGCTTCAACTGCTGCCTTTTCAGTTGATAGACTCGGCCCCCTTCCGTGAGTTTGTGCAATGTGCGGTTCCTCAGTGGCAGGTTCCCAAACGCCACTTTTTCTCACGGAAGGCGATTCCGGCTCTCTACCGGCATGTGGAAGGCAATGTCTTGGCCTCGCTGGACAGGGCGGTCAGCGGTAAGGTGCATATTACCGCTGACTCATGGTCCAGCAGGCATGGACAGGGACATTACCTTTCTTTCACGGCCCATTGGGTCACTCTTTTGGCAGCTGGGAAGGATGCAGGACAAGGTGCAGTAGTGTTGGAGGTTGTTCCACCGCCACGCCTCCAAAATGCTACTACTGGTTGTGACACACCTCTGTCCTCCACCCCCTCCTCTTCTTCTTCCTCCGTGGCCTCTTCCTGTGCTTTGTCCTCGGAACCAGCGGTGCTCCATAGGCGTTCAAGGGGTTACGCAAGTACGCAGGCAAAAAGATGCCATGCCGTGCTTGCGCTGGTGTGTTTGGGGGACAGGAGCCACACTGGGGCAGAGGTTCTGTCTGCTCTGCAGGGGCAGGCCGAGAGGTGGTTGACGCCACGCCAGCTTAAGCCAGGAATGGTAGTTTGTGACAATGGCACCAACCTCCTCTCCGCTCTCCGACAGGGACAACTGACCCATGTGCCCTGTGTGGCTCACGTCCTTAACCTGGTGGTGCAGCGGTTCTTGGGCAGGTACCCGGGCTTACAGGATGTCCTGAGGCAGGCCAGGAAAGTCTGTGTGCATTTCCGCAGATCTTATAATGCCAGTGCTCGCCTGGCTGAGCTGCAAAAGGAGTTGAACCTGCCCAAGAACCGCCTTATATGTGACATGCCCACCAGGTGGAACTCAACGTTGGCCATGCTGCAGCGGCTGCACACACAGCAGAGGGCCATCAATGAGTACCTGTGCGACTACGGCACCAGGACAGGGTCAGGGGAGCTCGTTTTTTTTTCACCACGCCAGTGGGGCATGATCAGGGATGCATGCACTGTCCTGGCACCATTTGAGGAGGCCACGAGGGTGGTGAGCAGTGACAGTGCATGCATCAGTGACACTGTACCTCTTGTCCACCTGTTGGAACATATGCTGCGTGGAATAATGGACAGGGCACTTGAGGCAGAACAGAGGCAGGAAGAGGAGGACTTCCTTGCCTCTCAAGTGCCCCTTTACCCAGACAGTGTTCCTTCTGTCCCACCCATCGCACAGGAAGAAGAGGAGGAGGAGGAGGATTGTGTCAGCATGGAGGTGGAGCCTGGCACTCAGCATCATCAGCAGCAGTCTTTTAGGGATGATTTACAGTCCCAAGAAACCAGTGGACTTGTACGTGGCTGGGAGGAGGTGGCTGCGGATCATGTCGTCCTTAGTGACCTAGAGGACTCCGGACCGAATGCCTCAGCTAACCTACGCTGCATGGCCTCCCTGATCCTGCAAAGTCTGCGGAAGGATCCTCGTATTCTTCGGATCAAGGAGAGGGACCATTACTGGCTGGCCACTCTCCTTGATCCACGGTACAAGGGTAAGGTTGCGGACCTTATCTTACCGTTGCAGAGGGAGCAGAGAATGAGACAACTCCGGGAGGCCTTGCAGAAAGGTCTGTGCAACGCGTTCCCAGAGACTGGGAGGTTACAAACTCCTGGTCCTGGACAACGAGTTGTTGAGGCTTCGGTCAGTCAAAGAAGGAGTGGTGGGGAAGGTGGCCATCTGACCGAAGCGTTCAGACAATTCTTTAGTCCGCAGCCCCAAGGGATGATCGGTTCCAGCAACCATCGCCAGTGTCTGATATACATGGTGCAGGAATACCTAGGGGCAAGGTCAGACTTGGACACCTTCCCCACCGAAAATCCTCTGGCTTTCTGGGTCTTGAGGATGGATCACTGGCCAGAGCTTGCACAGTATGCAATTGAGCTACTGGCCTGTCCTGCATCCAGCGTTCTTTCAGAACGCACATTCAGTGCTGCTGGAGGATTTGTCACGGATCACAGGGTGCGCCTGTCCACCGACTCTGTTGATCGACTGACCTTCATAAAGATGAACCAGTCTTGGATCACCACCAGCTACCAAACACCTGAAGCTGATATAACAGACTAATTTATTTTCAAATGTCACATCCCTTCAAGACTGATGCTGATGCTGAATGACTGTCCTGTTATGTTGACTGACTATCCTCCTCCTCCTCAATGATCCGATTGACGATGATAGCTTGGAAGAACATTTTTGTTTCTGGGTGCCGCCACCAGTGGCTAAGGCCCAATTTTTTAGCCCCTGTTTAACAGGGGTGTGTTATTACAATTTTGTATGCAATGCTTTGCAGCAGGGCTCATTCCTGCACTCCAACTAGAGTATCTGGGAGTGGTTGCAGTGTCGTGGCACCAGCACCAGTGGCTAAGGCCCAATTTTTCAGCCCCTGTTTAACAGGGGCGTGTAATTACAATTTTTGATGCAATACTTTGCAACAGGGCTCATTGCTGTGCTCCAAGTACAGTATCTGTGAGGGGTTGCAGTGTTGTGGCACCAGTGGGTAAGGCCCAATTTTTCAGCCCCTGTTTAACAGGGGCGTGTAATTACAATTTTTGATGCAATACTTTGCAACAGGGCTCATTGCTGTGCTCCAAGTACAGTATCTGTGAGGGGTTGCAGTGTTGTGGCACCAGTGCCTAAGGCCCAATTTTTATGCCCCTGTTTAACAGGGGCATGTAAGTACAATTCTTGATCTAATAATTCACAGCAGAGCCCATTCCTGCGCCCACCAAGACTAACTGTGAGGCCTTACAGTGTTGTGTCAACACCACCACCACCACCACCACCAAAGGCCCAATTTTTCAGCCCCTGTTCAACAGGGGCATGCAATTACAATTCTTGATCTAATAATTCACAGCAGGGCCCATTCATGCGTCCACCAAGAGTAACTGTGAGGGCTCACAGTGTTGTGGCAACACCAACATGTAAGGGGCAAATTTCAGCTGAGTATATACGGCAGGCCCCTACTTTCAAACATCCAACTTACAAACGACTCCTCCTTGCAAACGGAAGGATACAACAGGAAGTGAGAGGAAATCTACCCCTAGGAAGGCAAATTCTCTCCTGTAAGAGTTAATATGGGAAAAAAAGTGTCTTCTCTCCACTGATGCTTTATCACCAATTCTTGTTTCAATAAAACCCCAAATTTTCAAAAAACATTTGTCATTAGGACGGAAAGTGAGGTGAACTGTTCTGAACAGGTGCACACTGCACAGACAGAAAAACAAATGTTACAGGGGTGATAACCCTTCCCTATGTTTTCCAAAAAACTTAAAAATAGATTTTTTGCCTGGAGCTACACTTAAACAATGTACCTGTTCAAAATTACAAACAGATTCTACATAAGAACAAACCTACAGTCCCTGTCTTGTATGCACCGCCTGTATACGGCTGTTCAGAGTATATAGGGCCTTTTTTATTTTGTGTGCGGGGTTCCCCTTAATATCCATACAAGACCCAAAGGGGCTGGTAATGGGCTGGGGTAGGGTGGGCTGGGGGGTGTGTGTGATGGGGTAGCTATGCCATTTTTCTTAAAGATTTTCATCCATATTACCGGGACCTGACATTACATTAAAGCCGCAAGCAGTTTTAAATGTCTTTTTTTCCTTTAGAAATGTAATTTTGTGCAGGGACAGTTCTAAACACGGGAAACACGTGGCACTTCACAGGCATACTTTAGACACCCCCCAGGTACGATATTTAAAGGAATATTTGACTTTTTTTTTTTCACTTTATGCATCATTAAAATGACTGCTCCAGAAAAACTGACGTTTTTAAAACTTCTTTTTGCATTGATACATGTCCCCTGGTGCAGAACCCGGGTTCCCAAACCCTTTTTAGGACAATAACATGCATAATAGTCGTTATAATTAGCACTTTAGATTTCGAACGTTCGCATCCATTGTATTTAATAGGGTTCTAAAGTTTGTGCGAACTTTCGGTCCGTTCGCGGGTTCTGGTGCGAACCGAACCCCGGGGTGTTCGGCTCATCACTACACTGGACTATCCAGTTTGGCATTTATATGCTCAAATAGCAGAGACACCAGCTATAGCCCAAAAATGAAAAATTATATTAGAGGGGTGTTAGTTAGAAATTACCAGTCCCTGCATTGTTTGTCCATTCGCAATCCAGTGTGGCTATCAAGGGTGGAGAAAAGGTGGGATCCAAGCAGTTGTGGTCCACCAGCTGCATCAGAGGCATAAAAGACACTCTGATGCTTTGCTCTCTGTAGAGCAATACACATCTGGATTGCTGTTCAGTGAGCATTAGATGGTGAGGAGAGTTGTATCACCTTCTTGCCTTCTGTTTTAACCCTTTGAACCCCACACTAGTGCACCACATTGTTGCAGAGCAGCCCTATTTACGTGAATGGGTTGTGTTTGATGGGTGGTAGCACCTACCAAAAGCAACAGGGGGTATAATTCCTGGTGTAACACAAAACATCATGGCAGCAGCATGTTTACACCACCAGCCACTGCATATTTAGCTAAAGGGTAGCAGTTGGGGGCAATAAAAACGCAGCTCAACTGCAGAGTCCTAACTTTGCTGGTGTGGTGTCACAATAAATCTCAATATAATAAAAGTGAGCTTTCCCTCTGAACACACTCTCCCTCCTCCTCCTCTCCCTCCTACTGTTATTTTTTTTCTATCCTAAAAAAAATACATGTGATCAATCAATGAAAGGGCTCATTAACATTTGCAGTAAGGGGGCAATAAAAACAGGCAATTACTGCCACCTGACTCCTCCCCCAACACCACCCTGCAATCATGTGTAATGTGTTAATTTGCAGTGCAGTGCTGCATGCTTTTATGAGTTAAAACAGGCAATGAGGAATCTGTCAAATGCCTATGAAAAGCAATCCATCATAAATGATTTTTGGAGAAATAACAATGTCAAGCAAAAATGTAAACAAGCCCTAACAGAGCAATCTTTACTGATCGTGTTGGAATACAGAATTGTATTATGTGCAACAACTACTGTACATTAGTAAAAGGATTTTTATGATCACGGACAAACCAACTTAATTTTAGCACCACATCCCTAAATTTAGTAAATAAAAAAGGAAAGAATTGGGATTTTTTAGGTGCAGAATAACTTGCAATAATATCAAATATAATGTATAAAAGATTATTATAATTTTTTTAATAACAAAAAAAAATGTTAAAACATAACAGTTGTCAGGTACAGTTTAACACAATTTTGTCTAAACAGCACTACAAGATAAACTTCCCAACATGTTTCGCCCATATATCAGGCTTTTTCAGGGGACGCTGTTCGATTAATAGATACAAGCCTTCTATTAAAACAACAGAAACATATGCATATCATATTAAGTCAGTTAATTGAAATTGTATATCATATATATAACATTGCATTTATTCACATTATGCATGTCCAAGGCTATGCTGTTTACCTATATCTCCTAGAAATATAGATCCAAATACTGCCAGGATATCTAGGTGTCTATCTGCATCAAAGGAACCGTGTGTTACAGGCGGCCATAGAGGGCATTCGAGGACCTGCTAAAAGGATAATGGAGTATATCAGATTGCATTTGAATATCAAAAAGGGGGATGAAATATCTTTCCAGAACAAGAATAAAAAGGTTAGACCTAGCTGTAAAACTCTGGATTCATCAATGGTAAGTGAGTAGGATGAAAGGTTCATAATTTGAAACAGTTTTCCTCCATCAGGAACTAAGTCACTGAAACTTACGGATTTACTGGATTTCGGTGTTCCGGTGTTCCCAGTGGTAAAAAAATAGATGCTACCTTGGGGTCAACTTTGTTATTTATAGAAGGAATCAAATCGCTTACCTTAGTAGATATTATTGTCGGTGCTAGAGTTGAAGAAGAAGAGATAGGGATAGATAAAGGACCCGTTAAACCACTGGTTTTACACCCTTGAGTACAACTTGAGCTTTTCATAGAAAGATGAAAGGTGTTAAGACGTTATTGTGAATTTTTGGGATGAACCACTGGTGATTCACATTTGTGTGTGAGTCCCGGTGCGTTTTTCACATTATCTAAAAAGGATATATTCAAATCTCCTTTACGTTTTTTGGAAGCATTAGCGATATCTTGATATACAGTGGATTGACTGGAAGATACAGAAGAAACAGAGCAAACATCAGATATACTGGTAGTATGATTCGACTGTGTTTGATTATTTGTTTTAGTTGGGAGTCTTTGTTGGTTTTGTGTTTATTTATTTATTTATAGGCAAAACCCATATCATGTGCTGACTGATCCCATAGGAATTTGGTCTCTTTATTGTTTACTATCGCAATGGTATACTGTTCAATGTGTTCCCTTAGTTCACGCTCCTTACCTAAAAAGGAGGGCAGACCAGCTAGGGACACATGCTCAGCATACCATTTATATTTTTGTTTGTCTACTTCATTGAGTTCAGTCTCATATTGATGACACAAGAGACACTTGTGTATTGATGACACAAGAGACACTTTTCCTCCTCCTTTCTCCTTCCTTTCCCACCCTCACCCTCCCTCTTCCTCCCCCTCCTTCCCCCTCCCAGGTCCTTTCCCTATTTTTTTCATTGGTTACTGACAATGTACCCCCCCCCCTCCCTTAATTGCTCCCCATTGGTCTAAAATAATGGAATACGATTGGCAAAACATCCATTGATCTGACCAATGTCATGTATTGTAATACATTGTATTTTTATTTTTTAAATGGTATTGTTAAGTCTCAATTGTTCGATAACCATGTGTAGTTGAGATCTTTGAATATTATTTATTTATATCGAATTGAATCTTTATTCACTACTATTACTATTATCATTATTGTGTTCTTTTCTGTAATAAACAATTTACTTCTGTAAATGCATGTGCATCTCTGTGCCTATGGTTGTGCTTCACCCCTAACAGTCATCTTCTCCTATGAGTAGCAGCCAGCTGATCCTCCTGCCAATGACTGGGTGGCTCTGCATCTCCGGTCTCCTTTGTGTATCTTGGGTGACCATATGGATGCCCAGGGTGTCCGTGTCTATTTCAGCCGGGCACCCGATCCGCTATGTAGCTTATGCGCTTTCCGTCTTATCTTCTTTCCCTCAATGGATCTCTATGTGTCCTCGGACATGGGGGATTCATCCTCCAACCACTAGAGGGAGTGACATTTTCCGTCCTCCATCCAGGCCTTTAGGACCCGGCGGTGGTGGACGGAAAGGCCGGAATGATGCGGCTCGCGCATGCACAGCGCAGCATGCACGTCCGCATCCGGTTTTCCTACCGAATGGAGGGTATTTAAGGCCACTGTTTCCGGCATTTAGACGCTGCAGGAACCCAGGGACACACACACACGCTGCCGCTAAAACTCAGGTAACCCCCCTAAAAGCTCCAACAATAGGAAAACTTTTACTCTATCTTCAGCTTTATTACGATAGAAGCTCTGGTAATCTTGAAATATATATTGAAGTCTTCTATGTTCATTTAAGCAATTTCCCTTGCTGGTATATTGCAGTAAGCCTTTTTCATAATTGTTTTTTCCTTTCCATCTTTTGATCTGTGGACAGTTTTAGAAACAAGCATTTGTGGGTGCAGATAGCGTTTGTCCCTTGGTATCAAGTCCACTGCAGAACCTGTTCTTGTAAGTGGACTCTATATGATAGGTTTTTATTCTTGTTCTGGAAAGATATTTCATCCCCTTTTTGATATTCAAATACAATCTGATACACTCCATTATCCTTTTAGCCAGTCCTCGAATGCCCTCTATGGCCGCCTGTAACACATGGTTACTTTGATGCAGATAGACACCTAGATATCCTGGCAGTATTTGGATCTATATTTCTAGGAGATATAGGTAAGCAGCATCGCCTTGGCAACAGAGACGTGCATGCATAATGTGAATAAATGCAATGTTATATATATGATATACAATTTCAATTAACTGACTTAATATGATATGTATATGTTTCTGTTTTTTTGATAGAAGGCTTGTACCTCTTAATCGGATAGCATCCCCTGAATAAGCCTGATATATGGTTGAAATGTGTTGGGAAGTTTGTCTTGTAGTGCTGTTTCGACAAAATTGTGGTAAACTGTACCTGCCAACTGTTATGTTTTAAAAAAAATTATTTTGTTATTCAAAATAAAAAATAAAAAATCTTTTATACATTATATTTGATATTATTATTCTGCACCTAAAAAATCCCAATTCTTTCCTTTTTCATCTACTGTACATTAGTATTTAGTAGAGGTATATTCTTCAACCAGTTGATGTCAGTGTTTATAGGTTTGTAACTGCATATTTGCTATGTCTTTTCCCTGAATAAAAGTTCCTGTTTCCTGTCTGCAATTAAGCAGCAAAGCTTATGTGGGCTGTGTATTGTCTGTTCTGTAGGGCTATTTACAGAAATTATAACAGGATATGGGCCCAGACACCCACCCAAAGAAAAGCTGAGAACCCAGTCATAACCTGCTACAGCATGTGCAAGATACAGCAACAGATAGAAGATTGCAACATAATAAAATAAAATGGGCAGTAACACAGCTGCAACTAAGCTTTCATTAGCAAACCAGTACTACAAGTCTTGGAAATTCAAGATGAAAATGCTGCTAAGAGAAGGGACATAGAAATGTATAAATGAAGTCACGCCAGAACACCCTTCAGATGAGTGGATAGAGAAATACCAAAAAGCTCACAGCAAAATCTCTCTTATGGAAAAAGAAAAATTTTCAACCTCAATTGAAATTCACAGAACCAGATTGCATGCAGTATGTAGGTGTCTGGACACATTTTCACTAAATATCGCATGCGCTCCTACAACTGACATTTAACTTTTAACTTTTTTCCTTCAGCCTACTAATTAAGGGGAGTGGTTAATTGGTCACAGGTGCTTGAGGCCTATATAAATTTCTGTAGAGCACATGTGAAATTGACGGTCTTGTTGGTTGGAGGCTAGACAGTGGAGACCTTAAGTGGAGCGTGAAGAAGTTTTGCTTTTGACTGCTGGGTTGCATTTTAGGTTCTTTTTAAGACAGCCCTTTTTTTATTTTTTTCCTTCAGCCTACTAATTAAGGGGAGTGGTTAATTGGTCACAGGTGCTTGAGGCCTATATAAATTTCTGCAGAACTCATTTGAGCCTGCTCATCTTGAGTTTTCTGGAACTCTGTCCAAGTGGAACTGGACTAAGTGGTGAGTTAAAATCAGGAGTTTAAAACATAGTAGCTGTGTAGTGTGAGTACCTGAGTGTTTTCTGAGTAGTGTGTGTGGATCGTTAGTACATGTGTATTGTGGGTGCACGCTGGTCTGCGATTGCACGCAGGTCTGTTGGTCTGCTAGTGCATGCAGGTCCGTTGGTCTGCGAGTGCACGTAGGTCCGCTGGTCTGCGAGTGTATGTAGGTCCGCTGGTCTGCAAGTGCACATAGGTCCGCGGATACCTGTGTATTGTCTTGTTGAGTACCTGTGTATTGTCTTGTTGAGTACCTGTGTATTGTCTTGTTGAGTACTTGTGTATTGTCTTGAGTAGTTGTGTCAGGAAGCTAGTTGTTAGGTAATTTGGACAGGGTATAATCTCTAATCCTCATTAAATTAATAGGTACGATGCCCGGCGGGTGTGGCGAGGCGACTCGGTGTACATCTTGCGGCATGTATGCGTTCCTTGATCATCTGATCGAGGGCGATTACTGCTGTGCAAAATGTAAGCACATTGTTTCCCTGGAAGCCCAGGTTCTGAATCTGGGGAAGCAACTCTCAGCACTGGGAAGACCCTCCACACTAAAGGAGAGCCGTAAACATACCCAGCAGGTGATGGCAGGTGCCAGCACAGAGGTGGGTGGAGACAAAGAGGTGCAGGCACTAGAAAATAGTAGATGGGTGACAGTCAGGAAGGGTAGAGGGGGAAGTGACAGGGAGGCCGATCCAGGGCTGGAGCATCCCAATATGTATGCCCCATTGAGTGACATTGGTGAAACCAGTCAGGGACCAGCACTGCTGGAGCTGAGGGACTCTCCTAGCTGCCGGGGGAAGAACTCCTCCAGTGAGAGTGGGGGGGAAGTGAAGGGAAAGGAAAGATAGATTCTGGTGGTAGGGGACTCAATTCTTAGAAGGACAGAGAGGGCAATCTGTAACAAAGACATGAAGCGCCGAACTGTATGTTGTCTACCGGGCGCTCGGGTTCGGCACATCACGGATCTGGTGGACAAATTACTGGGAGGGGCTGGGGAAGACCCAGCTGTCATGGTGCACGTTGGCACCAATGACAAAGTCAGAGGCAGATGGAGTGTGCTAAAGAACGATTTTAGGGACTAGGGAGCTAAATTGAGGAACAGGACCTCCAAGGTAGTATTCTCAGGAATACTACCGGTACATCGAGCCACACCAGAAAGGCAGAGGGAGATTAGGGAAGTGAACAAGTGGCTGAAGAGCTGGTGTTGTCAGGAGGGATTTGGGTTCCTGGAGGACTGGGCCGACTTCTCAGTCAATAACCAGTACTATAGAAGGGACGGACTGCACCTAAATGAGGAGGGTACAGATCAGCTGGGAATAAGGATGGCCAAAAAGTTAGAGGGGTTTTTAAACTAGGCGACGGGGGGAGGGTCCAGAGATAGTGAGAGTCAGTGTGGAACATATTCCAGAGGGTAGTATTAGGGGCATTAGTGGTAGGGTAACCAAAGCACATAAACCCAAGGTAAGTATAGTAGCAAGTCCTAGTTGCAATCTCAGAACACCCAAGAGGATAGTATGTGACTGGTCAAAATATTTTAATGCATTAAAGTGTTTTTTCACCAATGTCAGAAGTCTGCCAAGCAAAATAGGTGAGTTGGAAGCTCTGGTGCATGAGGAGAGCTATGATGTAATCGGTATTGCTGAAACTTGGCTTCATTCCTCACATGACTGGGCTATTAATATTCCTGGCTATGCACTCTTTCGGAAAGACAGGGTAAAAAGGAAAGGTGGAGGGGTCTGTCTCTATGTGAAAAGTGATCTCAAAGCGAGTGTGAAAGAGGACTTGGTGGATGGAGAGTGGGATGAGTCTGAAGCAGTATGGGTGGAACTGCATACAAATGTGCGGAGTTCAAAGTTAATCATTGGAGTTTGTTAGAGACCACCCAATGTTAATGAGGAGGTGGAGACTCAGCTCCTTGCACAGATGGAAAGGGCTTCAAGGGCTGGGACGGTGATAATAATGGGGGATTTTAAGTACCCAGAAACTGACTGGAGTAATGGCACTGCTGGGACAGTTAAAGGGCAAACATTTATAAACCTATTGCAGGACAATTTTATGGTCCAGTTTATTGGGGCCCCAACTAGGAATGATGCTCTGTTGGACCTGGTAATCTCAAACCATGCAGAGCGTATTACTAATGTTCAGATAAAGAAACACCTGGGTAGCAGTGACCATAACATGATTTCATTTGATGTTAGCTGTAAGCAAAAATCACATATGGGAAAGATAACAACACTTAATTTCAAGAGAGCAAATTTTCCAAGGATGAGGGCTGCTCTCCAGGACTTAGACTGGGAGGGAATATTGGCATCAATGAGCACAGAACAGAAATGGCAATTCTTCAAAAAGACTGTTTGTGTACTCACTGCAAAGTATATTCCCATGGGCAATAAGTTAAAAAGGCTAAAAATAAAACCTATGTGGCTCAGAGCCAAAGTTAAAAAAGCTATAAACTACAAGAAAAGAGCTTTTAAAAAATATAAAAATGAGGGAACACTGGTGTCATTTAAATGTTACAAAGAATATAACAGGATATGTAAAAAGGAAATCAAGGATGCAAAAAATTCAAAACAAACGACAGATTGCAAAAGATAGTAGGACACACCCCAATTTTTTTTTTCAAATATATTAATAGTAAAAAGGTCAAGTCTGAGCATGTAGGTCCTTTACAAAATAATCTAGAGTGGGTGACTGGGGACAAAAAGAAGGCTAATTTATTAAATATTTTCTTCAGTTCTGTGTATACAAAGGAGCATGGGGGAGCTCATGTCCAAAATGGGGGTGGTAGTGACACAGCCCCAAATCCACAATGGTTCAAAAGTGATATGGTCCAGAAATATTTAGACAGAATAAAGGTGGATAAAGCACCTGGACCAGATGGCATACACCCACGGATCCTAAAATAATTGAGCTCTGTAATTTCAAAGCCATTGTATCTAATTTTTAGGGACTCATTAATGACAGGAATAGTACCACTGGATTGGCGCAGGGGCAATGTGGTGCCTATATTTAAAAAGGGAACAAAGTCTTTACCAAGTTACTTCAGACCTGTTAGTTTAACTTCTATAGTTGGGAAGATACTGGAGAGATTAATAAAAGACCACATAGATGAGTTCTTGCTGGAAAAAAATATTTTAAGCAACAGACAGCATGGATTCATGAAAGACAAGAGTTGTCAGACAAACCTGATTTCTTTTTATGAAGAGGTAAGTAAAACCTTGGACAGAGGGGTGGCGGTGGATGTGGTATACTTGGATTTTGCAAAAGCATTCGATACAGTTCCCCACACATGGCTCATGTGCAAGGTAAAGTCTACAGGATTGGAAATATCAGTTTGTAAATGGATAGAAAACTGGCTAAAAGACAGAATTTAGAGAGTAGTGGTTAATAATTCTTACTCTGAATGGTCTAAGGTTCTCAGTGGTGTACCCCAAGGTTCAGTGTTGGGACCCTTACGTTTTAATATCTTTATAAATTATATTGGGTCTGAGATCAAAAGTAACATTTCTGTCTTTGCAGATGACACCAAGCTATGCAGTGGAATAACGTCCTTATAGGATGTCGCCAATTTACAAGCCGACCTCAATGCTCTGTCTAATTGGGCGACTATGTGGCAGATGAGGTTTAATGTTGATAAATGTAAAGTTATGCACTTGGGGGCTAAGAATATGGATGCATCATACATACTAGGGGGAATACAACTGGGGGGGATCCGTAGTGGAGAAGGATCTGGGGGTTTTGGTAGATCATAAGCTCAATAATGGCATGAAATGCCAAGCTGCAGTTTCCAAAGCAAGCAAAGTCCTTTCTTGTATTAAGAGAGGTATGGACTCCAGAGAGAGAGATATCATTTTGCCCCTGTACAAATCATTAGTAAGACCTCATCTGGAATATGCAGTTCAGTTTTGGGCCCCAGTTCTCAAAAAGGATATTGGGGAACTGGAGAAAGTGCAGAGAAGGGCAACCAAACTGATAAGAGTCATGGAGGAGCTCAGCTATGAGAAAAGATTAGAGGAACGGAATTTATTCACTCTTGAGAAGAGGAGATTAAGGGGGGGGGGGATATGATCAACATGTACAAATATATAAAGGGGTCCATATAGTGAACTTGGTTTTGAGTTATTCACTTTACGGTCAACACAAAGGACAAGGGGGCACTCTTTACGTCTAGAGGAAAAAAGATTTCACCTCCTAATACGGAAAGGTTTCTTCACAGTAATGCCGCGTACACACGACCGCTTTTCTCGACGTGAAAAACGGCATTTTTTCTTTTCGCCGAAAAAAACGATCGTCTGTGGGCTTTATGTCGTTTTTCTCGTCGAGAAAAACGGCATAAAAAACGACGAGAAAAATTAGAACATGTTCAAAATTTTCTCGTCGTTTTTTCCAGCATTTTTTTCCGCTGCAGTTTTCCCATAGGGAAACACTGCCGCGGAGCCCACAGACGGTCGTTTTTCTCGTCAAGAGAAAAAATGACGGGAAAAACGACCGTGTGTACGGAACCAAGCGGTTCCCTCATTTTTCCTGTCATTATTCACGGCGGTTTTTTAACCGCCGTGAATAATGATCGTGTGTACGCGGCATAAGAGCTGTGAAAGTGTGGAATAGACTCCCTGCAGAGGTGGTTCTGGCCAGCTCAGTAGATTGCTTTAAGAAAGGCCTGGATTTTTTCTTAAATGTACATAATATAACTGGGTACTAACATTTATAGGTAAAGTTGATCTGGGGAATATCCGATTGCCTCTCGGGGGACCAGGAAGGAATTTTTCCCCCTGCTGTAGCAAATTGGATCGTGCTCTGCTGGGGTTTTTCGCCTTCCTCTGGGTCAACTGTGGGTATAGAATTAGGTATATGGGATTGTATGATATTATTATTTTATTTTTTTATGGTTGAACTGGATAGACTTGTGTCTTTTTTCAACCTGACTAACTATGTAACTATACTATTTTGCGGTATTTACCGCCAAACGCTCCAAACTGTCAGTAAACAACACGTGAAAGGGGGTTAAAGTCAATTTGAAGAAGGAAGTAAATAATTAAATGTGTGCAGTAATTAAGTAGTGGTCCAAGCATGCAATATTTAAAGAATGTAAAAATATAATAGCCAATTTTGAAGTCTCTAGCCTCGTACACACGACCGAGTTTCTCGGCAAGAACCAGCAAGAAACTTGCTGGCAGAGCTTTCTTGCCGAGTAAATCGGTCGTGTGTACGCGGCTTTCAGTTTACTCGTCAAGAAAACCGACAAGAATCTCGACGAGAAAAATAGAGAACCTGCTCTCTATTTTCTCGTCGGGTTTTTCGTCGGCCTGTTTCTCGACGAGAAACCCGAGTGTGTGTCGCCGTGGAAACCCGCGCATGCTCGAAATGACTTTGACGCATGCGCGGTAGCTTCCTAGGCATAGGTAGGGTGTAGCAAGATGGCGGCGACGGTATCGAATGTGACGAGCGCACGCTCGTCATAGTCGATGACGTCACCGCGTTCGCTCCATTCAAAGAACCGCGGGTTCTTTGAATGTAGCGTGTGTACACTCGGCCGGGACAAGTTTCTTGTCCAAGAATCTCGTCAAGAAAAACGACGTGTTTTTTCTTGACGAGATTCTCGGCCGTGTGTACGAGGCCTCTGCCTTTTTGGATCAGTTCTCTCAATAGTAATGCATGGAAACCTAAATATGGAAATATAGAAATTATTGGGGTTGATTTACTTGAAGTATAATTAAAGGAAAAACTTTTTTTTAGATTTGGATATAGCGGAGGTGGATTTTTGGAGACTTATTTTGTGTATATACAAGCATATACCATATTTTTTTTCAGACCATAAGACGCACCTGACCATAAGAAGCACCTAGGTTTTAGAGGAGGAAAACAAGAAAAAAAAAATTCTGAACCAAATGGTGTACTAAAATATTTTCCAGTGCCCATGAAATGCAGCCTGACCATTGCCATAGTAAACGCAGAGTGACCATGCCATTGTAAATGCAGAGTGACCATGCCATAGTAAACGCAGAGTGACCATACCATAGAAATGTAGAGTGACCATGAGTGACCATGCCATAGTAAATGCAGAGTGACCATGCCATAGTAAATGCAGATTGACCATGAGTGACCATGCCATAGTAAATGCAGAGTGACCATGAATGACCATGCCATAGAAATGCAGTGAACGTTGCCACAAATGCAGCCTTACCTCTTCCACCTAACAGAAGACAGAGCAGCCCGAGCGGCCGAATGCTCTGTTTTCTGTCTAAGGAACCAGCCGGAGGATTGCTCGGCACCCACGGGGGGTTTGGAAGTCTGTCCCCCGCTCTCCTGCCTCTCTTCCGGTGGTGGCGGCGGGGGGCGATGCGAGCGATGGCAGGGGCGGTGCCAGTAGCGGGGGGTGTTTCCAGCGGCGTCATGGAGCGGTGGCAGGGGCGGTGGGGGGGGGCGGTGCCAGCGGTAGCGGGGGCAGTTCCAGCGGCGGCGGCGGGTGATGCGAGCGGTGGCAGGGGCGGCGGGTTGGGGTGGTGCCAGTGGCAGCGGGGGCGGTTCCAGAGGCGGCATGGAGCGGTGGCAGGGGCAGCAGGTGCGGTGCCAGCGGCGGGGGGGCAGGGTCTGTCATATGTTTGCACTATAAGACGCATGGACATTTTCCCTCATATTTTTGGAGAAAAAAGTGCGTCTTATAGTCCGAAAAATACGTTACATCATTTGCTGCAATTCCAATAAATTTGCCTCCCAATTACTCTAAACATAATACAATGTACATGCATATTACAATGGTCTAATCCCTTGTTAGAACATATGTCATATGTAGTGGGGGTACTTTACTTATTCACAATTATTTTTAGATATCTTTGGCTCAAATATTCACAACACAGAATGGGATTATGAATAGACAAGTATTCTTACAAAGGTGCGGAACTGGAGCTGTTAGGAGAGGATGTCATCAATTTGAAGGTTTGACAAATGGATACCAGAGTGACACTTTCAAGAACATCAGAGAATGACAATGACTATTCTCTAACAAGAAAAACACAGACCTGCCCAAAGATATAGCAATTAGTGATGTCGCGAACATAAAATTTTCCGTTCGCGAACGGCGAACGCGAATTTCCGCAAATGTTCGCGAACTGGCGAACCGGGCGAACCGCCATAGACTTCAATAGGCAGGCGAATTTTAAAACCCACAGGGACTCTTTCTGGCCACAATAGTGATGGAAAAGTTGTTTCAAGGGGACTAACACCTGGACTGTGGCATGCCGGAGGGGGATCCATGGCAAAACTCCCATGGAAAATTACGTAGTTGACGCAGAGTCGGGTTTTAATCCATAAAGGGCATAAATCACCTAACATTCCCAAATTGTTTGGAATAACGTGCTTTAAAACATCAGGTATGATGTTGTATCGATCAGGTAGTGTAAGGGTTACGCCCGCTTCACAGTGACAGACCAAACTCCCCGTTTAACGCACCGCAAACAACCGCAAACAGTCTATTTGCATAACTGCAAGGCTTTAATGATCACCTTAGATGATCACAAAGAAAATTAATGTTTTTTCTATGCAAAATTATCCAGCTGATCGCTTTTGGTCTGTTCACAATGAAGCAACAACCTTATCATCTGGGGTGTGCCAACATTGCCATTGCCAACACACTCAAAGAGGTGGTCGCTTCATTGTGATACGCAAGCCCCTTCACCACAACAAGGTAACGATCACGAAGGGGAATTGACACATGTATGTGCTTTTTTTTTGTTTTGTTTTTGCAGCCACAGTGCAGCACCAGAGGCCAGAAAAATTAGGCATGTACACATGCCTGAAAAACTAGGTATTGTTGCAGCCACTGCTGTAGCAGTGGCCAGAAAAATTGATGTTTTCCAGGCAGGAAGTGCCCTAAAACATTGCAGCTTGAACCCTAGTTGGTGGCGGATAAGTCACGCAAGTCATCCGGCATGCAGAGATAATATACAGCAGCGTGTGGACCATTTTTAGCCCAAGGCAGCTCACCTCATCAGGCCTTATTTAGTCAAATGTATCGCCCACTGTCAGTCCCTTCGGTATCCATGCCTCATTCATCTTAATAAAGGTGAGGTAATCTAGACTTTTTTGACCTAGGCGACTTCTCTTCTTAGTGACAATACCTCCTGCTGCACTGAAGGTCCTTTCTGAAAGGACACTTGAAGCGGGGCAGGCCAGAAGTTCTATCGCAAATTGGGATAGCTCAGGCCACAGGTCAAGCCTGCACACCCAGTAGTCAAGGGGTTCATCGCTCCTCAGAGTGTCGATATCTGCAGTTAAGGCGAGGTAGTCTGCTACCTGTCGGTCGAGTCGTTCTCTGAGGGTGGACCCCGAAGGGCTGTGGCGATGCGTAGGACTTAAAAAGCTCTGCATGTCCTCCATCAACAACACGTCTGTAAAGCGTCCTGTCCTTGCCGGCGTGGTCGTGGTAGGAGGAGGATTACTTTCACCTCTTCCCCTGTTAGATTCCCATTCTGCTGTGACATCACCCTTATACGCTGTGTAAAGCATACTTTTTAATTTATTTTGGAACTGCTGCATCCTTTCCGACTTCCGGTAATTCGGTAACATTTCTGGCACTTTCTGATTATACCGGGGGTCTAGTAGCATGGCCACCCAGTACAGGTCGTTCTCCTTCAGCCTTTTTATACGAGGGTCCCTCAACAGGCACGACAGCATGAAAGACCACATTTGCACAAGGTTGGATGCCGAGCTACTCATGTCCCGTTCCTCGTCCTCACTGATCTCACGAAAGGTCTGTTCTTCCCCCCAGCCACGTACAACACCACGGGTACCAGATAGGTGACAACGAGCACCCTGGGATGCCTGTTGTGGTTGGTCTTCCTCCTCCTCCTCAAAGCCACATTCCTCCTCTGACTCCTCTTCCTCAGACTCCTCTTCCAGCGTTGCCGCAGGTCCAGCAAGCGATGCTGATAAGGCTGTTTCTGATGGTGGTGATGGTGACCACAACTCTTCCTCTTACTCTTCACGCTCATCTATGGCCTGATCCAGCACTCTTCGCAGGGCACGCTCCAGGAAGAAAACAAATGGGATGATGTCGCTGATGGTGCCTTCAGTGCGACTGACTAGGTTTGTCACCTCCTCAAAAGGACACATGAGCCTACAGGCATTGCGCATGAGCGTCCAGTAACGTGGCAAAAAAATTCCCAGCTGCGCAGAGGCTGTCCTAGCACCCCGGTCATACAAATACTCGTTGACGGCTTTTTCTTGTTGGAGCAGGCGGTCGAACATTAGGAGTGTTGAATTCCAACGTGTCGGGCTGTCGCAAATCAAGCGCCACACTGGCATGTTGTTTCGCCGCTGGATATCTGAAAAGTGCGCCATGGCCGTGTAGGAACGCCTGAAATGGCCACACACCTTCCTGGCCTGCTTGAGGACGTCCTGTAAGTCTGGGTACTTATGCACAAAGCGTTTTACAATCAGATTTAACACATGTGCCATGCACGGCACATGTGTCAGCTTGCCCAAATTCAATGCCGCCAACAAATTGCTTCCGTTGTCACAAACAACTTTGCCGATCTCCAGTTGGTGCGGAGTCAGCCACTGATCCACCTATGCGTTCAGGGCGGACAGGAGTGCTGGTCCGGTGTGACTCTGCTTTCAGGCAAGTCAACCCCAAGACGGCTTGAAACTGTCATATCCGGGATGTGGAATAGCCCCTGGGGAGCTGGGGGGGTGCAGTTGATGTGGAGCAAGACGCAGCAGCAGAAGAGGACTCAGCCGAGGAGGTTATCAAAGAGGATGGAGTAGGAGGAGTAGAGGAGGTGGCAGCAGGCCTGCCTGCAAGTTGTGGCAGTGTCACCACCAACTCCTCTGCAGAGCCACGCATTACATGCTTGGCAGCCGTCAGCAGGTTTACCCAATGCGCAGTGTAGGTGATATACCTGCCCTGACCGTGCTTTGCAGACCAGGTATCAGTGGTCAGATGGACCCTTGCCCCAACACTGTGTGCCAGACATGCCATGACTTCCTTTTGCACAATAGAGTACAGGTTGGGGATTGCCTTTTGTGAAAAGAAATTTCGGCCGGGTACCTTCCACTGCGGTGTCCCAATAGCTACAAATTTTTTGAAGGCCTCAGACTCCACCAGCTTGTATGGTAAAAGCTGGCGGGCTAAGAGTTCCGACAAGCCAGCTGTCAGACGCCGGGCAAGGGGGTGACTCTGTGACATTGGCTTCTTACGCTCAAACATGTCCTTGACAGACACCTGACTGTGGGTAGATGAGCAGGAACTGCTCAAGGCGAGAGACGTAGTGGCGGATGGTTGAGAGGGGGCAAGGAGGACAGCAGTGGTTGACGTGGCTGAAGATGCTGGACCAGGAGGAGGATGGTGGCTTTGAGCTTGTGTGCTGCTTGTACTCGTCATCATGTGTTAATCCCATAGGCGTTTGTGATGTGCGATCATGTGCCTTCGCAAAGCAGTTGTACCTAGGTGGGTGTTGGATTTCCCACGACTCAGTTTCTTTTGGCACAGGTTGCAAATGGCATCGCTGTTATCAGAGGCAGACACACAAAAAAAATGCCACACTGCTGAGCTTTGCAATGACGGCATTCGGGTGGTGGCAATAGCATGCGTTGATTGGCGTGCTGTCTGGCTGACCCCGGGTGCTGATACATGCTGTCTGGCTGTGCCACTAGCTCCTTGCCACGACCTACCCCTGCTTCCAACTCGTCTCCTCCTCCTCTCTGTCTCCCCATCTGAACTTTCCCCCTGTTCTTCTTCTCTTCGAGCGGGCACCCACGTGACATCCACATCGTCATCATCAACCGCTTCACTTGTATCTGACAACTCAGCAAAGGAAGCAGCAGCGGGTACAACATCATCATCATCACACCGTACGTCCATGTGTGTAATGCTGCCTGACTGAGACATATCCCTTTTATCTACATCCTCTGGCAATAATGTTTGCGCATCACTCATTTCTTCCAACTCATGTGTAAATAACTCCTCTGACAGATCAAGTGAAGCAGCTGTGGTGCTAGTGTTGGTGGTGGCGGCAGGCGGGCGAGTGGGAACTTGAGAGGTGCCCGAAGCTGAGCTGGAGGAGGATGGTGCGTCAAGGTTCCGAGCGGAAGCTGTAGAAGATTGAGTGTCCTGTGTTAGCCAGTCAACTATGTCCTCAGAACTTTTCGAGTTCAGGGTACGTGGCCTCTGAACACTGGGCATTATTCTAGGGCCAAAGGGAATCACAGCACCACGACCACGACGGCCCCTGCAGGGTGGCCTGCCTCTGCCTGTCATTTTTTTTAGATTAGTTTAGTTGTACTATGCGTGCAAGCTACTGTGACACCAGATATGAGTGGCACTGTGCACTGGCAGAAGTTGGCAGAGTAGACGCTGTAGGCCTGACACACACGCTGGCAGGCAACTGACTACTATTCTATTGCAGTCAAAATTGTTTTTTGTTTTTTTTAAATGTAATCTACTGTGACACAAGATATATGAGTGGTGGCACTGGGCAAGTGGGCACAGTATACGCTGTGAGCCTGACACACACACGCTGGCAGGCAACTGCAATTAGATTACAGAGGAAAAAAAAAAAAGCAGACTGATGTACTAGCCCTAAAAAGTGCTTTTTGGGGTGCTGTCAGGATGCTGTCCTTACAGCAGAGATCAGATGAGTCTTTCAGGACTGGAGTGGACACTGAATACACTGGCCTAGCTATAGCTTTCCCTATTAAATCAGCAGCAGATACACTGTCCCTCCTCTCACTAAGACTGCACACACACGCCGGCAGGCAACTGCAATTAGATTACAGAGGAAAAAAAATAAAAAATTATTTACTAGCCCATAAAA
The DNA here is from genome assembly GCA_029206835.1 of Rana muscosa. Lineage (NCBI taxonomy): Eukaryota > Metazoa > Chordata > Amphibia > Anura > Ranidae > Rana > Rana muscosa. Next base: position 1,217,461,437 of record CM055122.1, read on the forward strand.
GGTCTTTTTGGGGTGCTGTCAGGAGTGGACGCTGTCCTTACAGCAGATATCAGATGAGTCTTTCAGGACTGGAGTGGACACTGATTACACACACGCTGGCAGGCAACTGCAATTAGATTACAGAGGGAAAAAAATAATAATAATTATTTACTAGCCCTAAAAAGGTATTTTTGGGGTGCTGTCAGGAGTGGACGCTGTCCTTACAGCAGATATCAGATGAGTCTTTCAGGACTGGAGTGGACACTGATTACACACACGCTGGCAGGCAACTGCAATTAGATTACAGAGGAAAAAAAAAAGCAGACTGATGTATGTAGTAGCCCTAAAAAGGGTATTTTGGGGTGCTGTCAGGACGCTGTCCTTACAGCAGAGATCAGATGAGTCTTTCAGGACTGGAGTGGACACTGATTACACACACGCTGGCAGGCAACCTCAATTAGATTACAGAGGAAAAAAAAAAGCAGACTGATGTATGTAGTAGCCCTAAAAAGGGCTTTTTGGGGTGCTGTCAGGACGCTGTCCTTACAGCAGAGATCAGATGAGTCTTTCAGGACTGGAGTGGACACTGAATACACTGGCCTAGCTATAGCTTTCCCTATTAAATCAGCAGCAGATACACTATTCCTCCTCTCACTAAGACTGCAGCTTCAGAATGAATCTAAAATGGATGCTGTCCAGGAGGTGGGAGTGTCTGAGAGGGAGGGTATGCTGCTGATTGGCTGGAATGTGTCTGCTGACTGTGAGGTACAGGGTCAAAGTTTGCTCAATGATGACAAATAGGGGGCGGACCGAACATTGCATATGTTTGCCGGCCGCGGCGAACGCGAACAAGCTATGTTCGTCGGGAACTATTCGCCGGCGAATAGTTCGGTACATCTCTAATAGCAATGGCTTTGCCAAATATCACAGCAAAAATTACTTTAACCACTTGAGGACCGCCGCACACCGATGTACGTCGGCAAAATGGCACGGCTGGGCACATGGGGGTACAGGTATGTCCCCTTTAAGAGCCCAGCCGTGGGTCGCGAGCGCGCCGCTGGCGGCACGCTCGCGACCCGGTCCTCTTCTTCGTGACCGTCCCCGTGGGAGCAGCAGACCCGATCGCCGCTGATGTCCCGCGATCGGGTCACAGAGAGGAAGAACGGGGAGAGGTAAGTGTAAACAAACCTCTCCCCGAGCTTCCTAGTGTGCCTGTCACTGATCGTCTGTTCCCTGTAATAGGGAATGACCATCAGTGATGTCACATGCTAAGCCACGCCCCCCCACAGTAAGAAACACAAATCAGGGCACACTTAACCCCTACAGCGCCCCCTCCTGGTTAATCCCTTCACTGCCAGTGTCATTTTTACAGTAATGCCGCGTACACACGGCCGTTTTTCTCGTTGAGAAAAACAAAATTTTTCCCATTCGACGAGAAAAACGATCGTCTGTGGGCTTTCTGTCGTTTTTTTCAACGAGAAAAACGGCATTAAAAACGACGGGAAAAATTAGAACATGTTCTAATTTTTCTCGTCATTTTTTTCGACATGTTTTCCGCGGCAGTGTTTCCCATAGACACACGGTCGTTTTTTTCGACCAAAAAAAAATGACATTTAAAACGGCCGTGTGTGGGGGGAACAAGCTGTTCCTCGTTTTTAACGTCGATTTTCTCGACGGTGTTTTCACCGTCTAAAAAATCGATCGTGTGTACGCGGCATCACCAGTGCATTTTTATAGCACTGGTCGCTGTAAAAATGACAATGGTCCCAAAATAGTGTCAAAAGTGTCTGATGTGTCCGCCATAATGTCGCAGTCACGAAAAAAATCGCTAATCGCCGCCATTACTAGTAAAAAAAAAAAAATGCCCTAAAACTACCCCCTATTTTGTAAACGCTATAACTTTTGCGCAAACCAACCAATAAACGGCGATTGCGATTTTTTTTTACCAAAAATATGTAGAAGAATACGTATCGGCCTAAACTGAGGAAAAAAAATGTTTTTTTATACATTTTTTGGGGATATTTATTATAGCAAAAAGTAAAAAATATTGATTTTTTTTTCAAATTTTTCGCTCTATTTTTGTTTATAGCGCGAAAAATAAAAACCGCAGAGGTGATCAAATACCACCAAAAGAAACTCTATTTGTGGGAAAAAAAGGACACCAATTTTGTTTGGGAGCCACGTCGCACAACCGCGCAATTGTCAGTTAAAGCGATGCAGAGCCGAATCGCAAAAAGGGGCCTGGTCCTTATGCTGCGTATTGGTCCGGGTCTTAAGTGGTTAAAGCTGGGTTTTTCAACTAGGGTTGCTCCAGAGGTTAACAGGGGAAAATAGTATAAAAAATTACACACATATATAAATGCCCTTTTTCCACCAATAAAAAAGGCAACGTTGCAGTTTTTATTGGTGGAAGAAGGTTATTTATACTGTATATGTGTGTAATTTTTTATACTACTTTCATTAAATATTTTCACAATTTTTAAAGATATTTTGCATTTACTTAACTGGTTTCCGCCCGCACTATAGCCGAAAGATGGCTACAGAGCGGGCTTACTTTGCTGGGAGGGCGTACATGGATGTCCTCCAGTGATCATCGAGAGAAGAAGAGAGCCGATAACCGGCTTGTGGTAAAGGGACATTGGCACTTATAATCCGGGCACTGATTATCAGTGTCCTGATTATCAGTGCAGTCCTTACAGTGCCCCCCAGTGCTGCCAATCAGTGCCCCCCCAGTGCTGCCAATCAGTGCTCATCAGTGCCTTCTCATCAGTGCCACCTAGCAGTGCCCATCAGCGCAGCCTCTTCAGCCCACATCAGTGAAGGAGAAAAATTACCAGTTTGCTAAATTTTATAACAAACTATGAATTTTTTTTTTTTTTTTTAAGGCAGTTCAGTGAGGCCTGACTGAAGGTCTAACCATACGGTGCTAGCTAGTCTGGCGGAGTAACAGTCTGCAGCAAGTGCAAGTGAAGTGCTGGTGGAGTAAGGTTCTGCAGCAAGTGAAGTGTTGGAGAGGTGAAGGATAAGAGGTCTTAAGCAAGAGTTGTGCTGGAGAGAAGGCTGGGGTGTATATACTGGAGTGTATAAAGAAGTCCCAAGCAAGTTTCCCTGAATCTTCCTGGGCATCCCATGACTTCCCATTTCCCATCCAAGTTATATCCCCTCAATAAAAAAAAGAAAAACAAAGCTTATGGACTGTTCTATGTCTCTGAGTGATTGAGAGATGGATGTCGGGCTGGGCAGGGTCACAGGTGAACCACAACATTCAGCAACTCCTACGGGGGGCATGGCTACACCCCTCTCTACCACTTTGGAAATATTAATAATAACAATAATAATAACGATATTATTAATAGATGTGCACAATGTACTTGTATGCGACATCTTGAGCAAAGTGAGAATTCTTTGTGTCCTTTGGGTGACTGAGTGAGGGGTATTATATGTAGCGGGTATTTAAATTTGGGGGGGCATCTGGGTTATTTAACCCAGATGTACTAATTGTTAGGGAATCTGAGAATCCCTTTTGTGGTTCTTGGAGGACTCTGGTGGTGCAAGGTTCCCTGTGGCCTGCAGGTGGCGTTGTCGCCCTGGGTCGGAGTTGAACCTGCACCGCAAGACTGTTCCTTTTTGTCCTTTCCTGGCACCGGTACGGCGGGGCGGGGAACCCGCTGTGACGCAAAGGGAGAGGAGATAAAAGGGGCGGATGCCCTGACCTCGGGGTTCAGAGTTGGAGGACGCGGCCGCGCCCAGGCACCTTCAGCCTGGGTGCTGGCATTCCGGAGTTCCGGGCCCAGGTGCCCTTGACCTGGCCGGAGCGAGGGATGGAGTCCATCCCAGGCACCTTAAGCCTGAGGTGAGGTACTACGGCCAAGGCCTGGGACCCAGTAACTTCGACTGGGTTCCGCGAGGGTGGAGGAGTCCGAGGGGCCCTAAGGTGTTGGGACCCGTATCTGAGGCGAGGAGGCCGGGGAGTGTAAACCTTCCGAATAGCCCGGTACAGCATTAATCCGGTGACGGCGGGGCCTCTGGTAACTCCCTTGGAGGGATGTCTTCCCCCTGACAGGGGCTGCAACGTAGCGAAGGTAACTCCAGTTCCTGTTCACTAGAGTCGCTGGAAGAGACTCTGTACCAAAAGTCCGTTTAACAGCCACTGTGCTTAGCAACCGTTGGTGAAACCTCAACGGTTTAGTTTCTTTGAGGATTGTGTCTTGACCTACTCCCCACCAATACTGAACTGTTCTATGGGTCTCAAACTGTCTGCTCGCAAAGGACTATTTGTTTGCCGTTATGGAATAAATACGTGTTGGACCCTTTTCAGTGTGTGGTACTCCAATTACTGGGAGCAAAGGGGGTTATCAGCAGAACAGACCTGGCTCTGAGCGTATACACAGCCCGAATATAATCTGATACTGGCCTTCACCTCTACATGCTGTAATCTTGAGGACATGGGCCGTGGCGCACCTCGCTCTCCCCTTCAAGGTACCCCTAGACCGAAGCCAAAGTAACCGTTAAAGAAGAGAGAGAGGGTGAGGCCGCTACACGTGGGGGCTCGTAAGTCTGGGATGTGTGTTTCGTGTATGGAGCTGGGAACGTCTGTGTTTGGACTTTGCTGCTCGGTGGAGTTCCGAGTAGGTCGGCCATGTTGGCAGGCGCACCACGAGGCACACCATAGCTGCGCAGTTCGTGGGCGGGGAGAAGGGAAAGCCTGCAAACAAGTGCAGACTATGGGAGGAGTCTGGCCATGTGGAAGTAGTCACGTGGGGATTTTGGCGCGTGTGGGTCAGTGCGCAATGGAGCAGCAGACAGTCGGGATGACCTCAAGTACCCCGTGGATTTCGGTTCCTTACCCCACAAAGATGACTTCCTTTGCTGCTTCCATAATGGATACAGGAATAAGACTTAGGCCCCGAGGACGTTTGGCTCTGTATGTATGCCGAGACATAGAGGCCCTCGGTGTGATCTGTCCCGGCTGCTCGGGACTGGTGTTCAGCTTGAAGCCATTCGGGCGATGTGAGGCCTGCAAGAAGTTTCTTTTTGAGGTGGAACCATTCACAGAAAGGCCCCGGGCCTTCCACCGCAACTGCCTCACAGGTACCGCCTGTCATGGAGATCCTGCCAGAAACAGGCGCCCCGGACTTCCTGGTCTCCGTTCGCGCGTGCGTCCAGCGGGTGGCGCCAGAGAGACTATTTAAACCTGTCATTTACAGACAGTCCCTGCTGTCTGCTCTACAGCGTTGTGTGCTAAACCCTGATCTGAGACCATACCTGTGCTAAAAGACCCGGCTTACCTTGACCAACCTGTTATCTGCCTGCACCCGACCCCGGCTTGTTGTGACTACCCTTTGCCTGCATCCTGTACTTCTGCTGCCCGCCTGATATCTGACCCGGCCTGTTTACTACCCTGTTCCTGGTTCCGATCCAGTTTGCTAAACCGATCCAGTCTGCTGAGCTGTCCCAGATCCAGCCTGCTAAGCTGAACCTGCCTGCTAGCTGATCCTGTCTGCTGTGCTTCTTCCGATCCAGTCTGCGAGACCGATCCAGTCTGCTGAGCTGTCTCAGATCCAGCCTGCTAAGCTGAACCTGCCTGCTAGCTGATCCTGTCTGCTGTGCTTCTTCCGATCCAGTCTGCGAGACCGATCCAGTCTGCTGTGCTACTTCCGATCCAGCCTGCTAGCCGTTCCAGTTCCGGTATTCTGCAAGGAAGCTTCCGGGTGTTTGAATCACCACCTCACCACAGTTGATCCTGCCAGGCACCCGTGCCACTCCTTACTCCTGTGCCAACTGTTACCTTACCAGGGGGCCGGGAGTGGGAGCCGTAAGGGAGGCCGTCCCCTGCAATTCGGGCTCACTACCATCAGGTACGTGACAGTAGCAGACAGCCATGCCTGAGCCTGAGCAGGGAGCCTCCCCTATGGAAGATCTGTGTCAGCATCTGACAGATCTAACCGAAGCAGTCAAGGACCTTCAACAAAACTACACCCGGCTGGAAGAACGGTTACTGGTTCTTCCCAACGCTACCGGAACCCAAGGATTTCCCCATGCTTCCACCTCTTACTCTGGGACTGAGCCAACCCAAACAATAGTAATGCTTCCTCCAGAACCTAGGGTCCCTGCACCCGAAAGATTTTCCGGAAATCGAAGTAGCTTTAGGGCTTTTCGCAACTCCTGCGAACTATACTTCACCCTCCAGCCACGAACCTTCGCTCTGGAAATCACTAAAGTGGGCTTTGTGGTTTCCCTGCTTACCGGGGACCCCCAAGCCTGGGCCCACCGTCTCCTGGAACGAAAGGACATAGTTCTGACCAACCTTGCCTCCTTCTTTGACGCTATGGCTCAGCTATACGAGGATCCCCAGCTTTCAGCAACTGCAGAAGCGGCTTTGCGTACCCTTCAGCAGGGACGCAGGGCGGCAGAGGAATACGTGGCCGAGTTTAGGCGGTGGAGCGCAGATACAGACTGGAACGATGCCGCTCTCCGTCACCAGTTTCGCATGGGACTCTCTGATTCTCTGAAAGATGAGCTGGCTAGAGTTGGGGTGCCACAGACTTTGAATGCGTTGATCGATTTAACCATACAGATCGATCGACGCCTAAGAGAACGAAGGGCTGAGAGAGCTACAGGGTTTTCTCACCCAACCTGGATGCTCCCAAGGGCTCCAAGTCACCTGCACACAGTACCCGCTGCATCACCAGCTTCCACACCCAACGCACCTGAGCCCATGCAGCTTGGGGTTCTTCGTCCTTCCCTTACCCCGGAGGAGCGACAACGTCGTCGGATGAACAATCTGTGTCTGTATTGCGGAGGGCCCGGACATTACGTTAGGAACTGCCCTCTGAAGCTACGTAAATGTCTCTCTATGATTCCTGAATACACGGGTCCTATAGCCAAGACCGCATCTCACCTGGCCCTTTCAGTCTCATTGCAGCTTTCAGGAAAGACCCTACCAACCCCCACCATTATTGATTCTGGGGCCTGCAGTTGTTTCATGGACTCTTCATTCGCTGCTAAACATTGGATTTCTCTCCTTCCCAAGACCCATGGACTCTCTGTTCACCTGGCTGATGGGTCTGCTATTAAATCCGGCCCTATAGTTCTAGAGACTGCTCCTATTTCTGCTGTCATTTCCAGCTCCCACCACGAACTGTTACGCATGGACATCATCTCTTCTCCATTATTCCCTGTGATCCTCGGTATGCCCTGGCTGCAAGCTCACAATCCTGCCATCAACTGGGCCACAGGGGAAGTCACCTTTTCGTCACCTTACTGCCAGCAGTTCTGTGGCTCTCACGCCCCTCATGGGCCGTCTAACCTGCTCTGCCTGGATTCAGAAGCTGAATTACGTCAGTCTATTCCAGAAGTCTATCATGAGTACCTGGATGTATTCAGTAAACAACGGGCGGAGGTTCTACCACCCCATCGAGCCTACGACTGCCCCATTGAACTATTACCTGGGGCTGAAATCCCATTTGGAAGGATTTTTCCGTTGACAGAGGTTGAACAGTGGGCACTAAGGGAATACGTTGACGAGAACCTGAAGAAGGGGTTTATTCGCCCATCCACGTCTCCAGCAGGCGCGGGCATCTTTTTCGTCGAGAAAAAGGACCATACCCTTCGTCCTTGCGTGGATTACCGCAAATTAAATAAAATTACGGTGAAGAACCGTTATCCCCTTCCTTTGATGCCAGAGTTATTCCAGAGACTGGGGGCTGCCAATGTCTTCACCAAGCTTGATCTCCGTGGAGCCTATAATTTGGTCCGCATCAGGGACGGAGATGAGTGGAAGACTGCTTTCCGTACTCGATTTGGGCACTTCGAGTATTTGGTGATGCCTTTCGGGTTGTGCAATGCCCCCGCCACGTTTCAATACTTCATTAATGATGCCCTTCGGGACTTTCTGGACTTATTTGTTATCGTCTATCTAGACGACATATTAATTTTCTCTTCCTCCCTCGAATCCCATCGCAGACATGTCAAGAGTGTGTTAGCCCGGCTTCGACAACATGGCCTATATGCGAAAGCCGAAAAATGTGCGTTCGAGCAGGGAAGTATACCATTCTTGGGATTAATCATCTCCAGTGAGGGCATCGAGATGGACCCCCAGAAGATTGCTGCAATCCTAGACTGGCCAGTCCCTACAGACAAGAAGGGAATCCAACGTTTTGTCGGTTTTGCTAATTTTTACCGCAAGTTCATCAGAGGATTCTCGGCCATCATTGCACCAATCACTCAATTAACCCAACAGGGGAACCGCTTCCATTGGTCCTCCGAGGCCCAAAAGGCCTTTGAGGCCCTTAAGGGACTTTTTACCTCTGCCTCCGTCTTAAAGCATCCGGATTCCTCTTTGCCATTCGTCCTCGAGGTAGACGCATCCGAAATCGCTGTAGGGGCAATATTGTCCCAGAGACAAGGAACCAAGGCCCTGCTGCACCCAGTGGCCTTCTTCTCAGGCAAGTTGTCAACAGCAGAGAGGAACTACGATGTGGGGGATCGGGAGTTGCTGGCGATTAAGTCTGCGCTAGAAGAATGGCGCTATCTGCTGGAGGGAGCTGCCCATCCAATTCTGATATTTACTGACCATAAGAACCTGGAATATCTGAGATCCGCAAAGAGACTGAAACCACGACAGGCCAGATGGGCGCTCTTTTTCTCCAGGTTTTCGTTCCATGTCACGTATCGTCCAGGCTCCAAGAACACTAAGCCTGACGCCTTGTCTCGGATGTTTCACAAACCCAAAGAAGTTTCTCTTCCGGATACCATCCTTGCCCCTGGGAATTTCCTCTTGCTTCAGGAAAACCTGCTCTCCAGACTTAAACAAGCCTCCGCAGGGCAGTTGCCCTCTCCTGAATTGGAACTGCAGGTTAAGGACGGGTTGCTCTGGCATAAGGACAAGATCTATATCCCCGAGGATCTACGAGTATCTGTCCTGGAACTCTGCCACGACCATGCATTAGCCGGGCACTTTGGCATAGCGAAGACCACCGACTTGGTACAGCGTACCTTTTGGTGGCCTCAATTACGGGAAGATTGTAAAGAATTTGTGGAGTCCTGCACTACCTGCATCAGGAACAAGACTCATAGAACCAAGGCCTGGGGCTTATTAAGACCTTTGCCTGTTCCAGACAGACCATGGAGGATGTTATCCATAGACTTCATTGTCGAGTTACCTCCAGCAGAAGATCATACCACTATCTTTGTGATAGTCGATCGTCTGTCCAAAATGGCACACTTTATTCCGATGAAAGGCACTCCCTCTGCCCCTGAAACAGCACAGGCATTTATCAAGGAAATCGTCAGACTCCACGGGGTACCAGCCAACATTGTTTCAGATCGAGGGGTACAGTTCACCTCCCGCTTCTGGAGGTCCCTCTGTAAGGCCTTGGATATAGAACTGTCATTCTCTTCCGCCTATCACCCCCAGACCAATGGACAGACTGAGAGGACTAACCAAACTCTGGAGCAGTACCTGCGCTGCTTCTCCTCTTTTACACAAGATAATTGGATTTCCCTGCTTCCTTTGGCCGAATTCGCCTTCAACAACTCCATCCACTCCGCCACCAAGCAGACCCCGTTCTTTGCCAACTTTGGTTTTCACCCTTCATTCCTACCCAATTCTCTTCCCGAATGTGCGGTGCCAGCAGTACAGGAGAAAATAAATTTATTTTCCACCAATAACCAACTTTTGCAGGAAACTATGACCAGGACCCAGGAACACAACAAATTAACTTTTGACAAGAAGAGACGGGGTGAGTTGGTACTGGTACCCGGTGACCTGGTGTGGCTGTCTACAGTGAACTTGAGGATGGCATGCCCTTCAAAGAAATTGGGTCCCAAGTTCCTAGGACCTTTTCCGGTTAAAAGGAAAATCAATGAAGTGGCTTTTGAACTGGAACTCCCGGATTCACTGAAGATCCACCCAGTATTCCATGTGTCACTGTTGAAACCATCTATTTCCAATCCCTTTCCTGGCCGAAGCTCTGTTACCCCTGACCCTGTTATTATAGACGGGGAAGAGGAGTTTGAAGTAGAGGCTATCCTGGATTACAGGAAGAGAAGGAACCAGAACCAGTTTTTGATAAAGTGGAAGGGGTATGGACCCGAAGAGAATTCTTGGGAGCCTGAGGGGAACATCCACGCTAAGAGTCTGGTACAGTCCTTTAAAAGGTCTCACCCTGAAAAGTTTGCCCGGATGGGCATCCGGAGGCTGCCCCTTGGGGGGGGGCAATGTCATGGAGATCCTGCCAGAAACAGGCGCCCCGGACTTCCTGGTCTCCGTTCGCGCGTGCGTCCAGCGGGTGGCGCCAGAGAGACTATTTAAACCTGTCATTTACAGACAGTCCCTGCTGTCTGCTCTACAGCGTTGTGTGCTAAACCCTGATCTGAGACCATACCTGTGCTAAAAGACCCGGCTTACCTTGACCAACCTGTTATCTGCCTGCACCCGACCCCGGCTTGTTGTGACTACCCTTTGCCTGCATCCTGTACTTCTGCTGCCCGCCTGATATCTGACCCGGCCTGTTTACTACCCTGTTCCTGGTTCCGATCCAGTTTGCTAAACCGATCCAGTCTGCTGAGCTGTCCCAGATCCAGCCTGCTAAGCTGAACCTGCCTGCTAGCTGATCCTGTCTGCTGTGCTTCTTCCGATCCAGTCTGCGAGACCGATCCAGTCTGCTGAGCTGTCCCAGATCCAGCCTGCTAAGCTGAACCTGCCTGCTAGCTGATCCTGTCTGCTGTGCTTCTTCCGATCCAGTCTGCGAGACCGATCCAGTCTGCTGTGCTACTTCCGATCCAGCCTGCTAGCCGTTCCAGTTCCGGTATTCTGCAAGGAAGCTTCCGGGTGTTTGAATCACCACCTCACCACAGTTGATCCTGCCAGGCACCCGTGCCACTCCTTACTCCTGTGCCAACTGTTACCTTACCAGGGGGCCGGGAGTGGGAGCCGTAAGGGAGGCCGTCCCCTGCAATTCGGGCTCACTACCATCAGGTACGTGACAGTAGCAGACAGCCATGCCTGAGCCTGAGCAGGGAGCCTCCCCTATGGAAGATCTGTGTCAGCATCTGACAGATCTAACCGAAGCAGTCAAGGACCTTCAACAAAACTACACCCGGCTGGAAGAACGGTTACTGGTTCTTCCCAACGCTACCGGAACCCAAGGATTTCCCCATGCTTCCACCTCTTACTCTGGGACTGAGCCAACCCAAACAATAGTAATGCTTCCTCCAGAACCTAGGGTCCCTGCACCCGAAAGATTTTCCGGAAATCGAAGTAGCTTTAGGGCTTTTCGCAACTCCTGCGAACTATACTTCACCCTCCAGCCACGAACCTTCGCTCTGGAAATCACTAAAGTGGGCTTTGTGGTTTCCCTGCTTACCGGGGACCCCCAAGCCTGGGCCCACCGTCTCCTGGAACGAAAGGACATAGTTCTGACCAACCTTGCCTCCTTCTTTGACGCTATGGCTCAGCTATACGAGGATCCCCAGCTTTCAGCAACTGCAGAAGCGGCTTTGCGTACCCTTCAGCAGGGACGCAGGGCGGCAGAGGAATACGTGGCCGAGTTTAGGCGGTGGAGCGCAGATACAGACTGGAACGATGCCGCTCTCCGTCACCAGTTTCGCATGGGACTCTCTGATTCTCTGAAAGATGAGCTGGCTAGAGTTGGGGTGCCACAGACTTTGAATGCGTTGATCGATTTAACCATACAGATCGATCGACGCCTAAGAGAACGAAGGGCTGAGAGAGCTACAGGGTTTTCTCACCCAACCTGGATGCTCCCAAGGGCTCCAAGTCACCTGCACACAGTACCCGCTGCATCACCAGCTTCCGCACCCAATGCACCTGAGCCCATGCAGCTTGGGGTTCTTCGTCCTTCCCTTACCCCGGAGGAGCGACAACGTCGTCGGATGAACAATCTGTGTCTGTATTGCAGAGGGCCCGGACATTACGTTAGGAACTGCCCTCTGAAGCTACGTAAATGTCTCTCTATGATTCCTGAATACACGGGTCCTATAGCCAAGACCGCATCTCACCTGGCCCTTTCAGTCTCATTGCAGCTTTCAGGAAAGACCCTACCAACCCCCGCCATTATTGATTCTGGGGCCTGCAGTTGTTTCATGGACTCTTCATTCGCTGCTAAACATTGGATTCCTCTCCTTCCCAAGACCCATGGACTCTCTGTTCACCTGGCTGATGGGTCTGCTATTAAATCCGGCCCTGTAGTTCTAGAGACTGCTCCTATTTCTGCTGTCATTTCCAGCTCCCACCACGAACTGTTACGTATGGACATCATCTCTTCTCCATTATTCCCTGTGATCCTCGGTATGCCCTGGCTGCAAGCTCACAATCCTGCCATCAACTGGGCCACAGGGGAAGTCACCTTTTCGTCACCTTACTGCCAGCAGTTCTGTGGCTCTCATGCCCCTCATGGGCCGTCTAACCTGCTCTGCCTGGATTCAGAAGCTGAATTACGTCAGTCTATTCCAGAAGTCTATCATGAGTACCTGGATGTATTCAGTAAACAACGGGCGGAGGTTCTACCACCCCATCGAGCCTACGACTGCCCCATTGAACTATTACCTGGGGCTGAAATCCCATTTGGAAGGATTTTTCCGTTGACAGAGGTTGAACAGGGGGCACTAAGGGAATACGTTGACGAGAACCTGAAGAAGGGGTTTATTCGCCCATCCACGTCTCCAGCAGGCGCGGGCATCTTTTTCGTCGAGAAAAAGGACCATACCCTTCGTCCTTGCGTGGATTACCGCGAATTAAATAAAATTTCGGTGAAGAACCGTTATCCCCTTCCTTTGATGCCAGAGTTATTCCAGAGACTGGGGGCTGCCAATGTCTTCACCAAGCTTGATCTCCGTGGAGCCTATAATTTGGTCCGCATCAGGGACGGAGATGAGTGGAAGACTGCTTTCCGTACTCGATTTGGGCACTTCGAGTATTTGGTGATGCCTTTCGGGTTGTGCAATGCCCCCGCCACGTTTCAATACTTCATTAATGATGCCCTTCGGGACTTTCTGGACTTATTTGTTATCGTCTATCTAGACGACATATTAATTTTCTCTTCCTCCCTCGAATCCCATCGCAGACATGTCAAGAGTGTGTTAGCCCGGCTTCGACAACATGGCCTATATGCGAAAGCCGAAAAATTTGCGTTCGAGCAGGGAAGTATACCATTCTTGGGATTAATCATCTCCAGTGAGGGCATCGAGACGGACCCCCAGAAGATTGCTGCAATCCTAGACTGGCCAGTCCCTACAGACAAGAAGGGAATCCAACGTTTTGTCGGTTTTGCTAATTTTTACCGCAAGTTCATCAGAGGATTCTCGGCCATCATTGCACCAATCACTCAATTAACCCAACAGGGGAACCGCTTCCATTGGTCCTCCGAGGCCCAAAAGGCCTTTGAGGCCCTTAAGGGACTTTTTACCTCTGCCTCCGTCTTAAAGCACCCGGATTCCTCTTTGCCATTCGTCCTCGAGGTAGACGCATCCGAAATCGCTGTAGGGGCAATATTGTCCCAGAGACAAGGAACCAAGGCCCTGCTGCACCCAGTGGCCTTCTTCTCACGCAAGTTGTCAACAGCAGAGAGGAACTACGATGTGGGGGATCGGGAGTTGCTGGCGATTAAGTCTGCGCTAGAAGAATGGCGCTATCTGCTGGAGGGAGCTGCCCATCCAATTCTGATATTTACTGACCATAAGAACCTGGAATATCTGAGATCCGCAAAGAGACTGAAACCACGACAGGCCAGATGGGCGCTCTTTTTCTCCAGGTTTTCGTTCCATGTCACGTATCGTCCAGGCTCCAAGAACACTAAGCCTGACGCCTTGTCTCGGATGTTTCACAAACCCAAAGAAGTTTCTCTTCCGGATACCATCCTTGCCCCTGGGAATTTCCTCTTGCTTCAGGAAAACCTGCTCTCCAGACTTAAACAAGCCTCCGCAGGGCAGTTGCCCTCTCCTGAATTGGAACTGCAGGTTAAGGACGGGTTGCTCTGGCATAAGGACAAGATCTATATCCGCGAGGATCTACGAGTATCTGTCCTGGAACTCTGCCACGACCATGCATTAGCCGGGCACTTTGGCATAGCGAAGACCACCGACTTGGTACAGCGTACCTTTTGGTGGCCTCAATTACGGGAAGATTGTAAAGAATTTGTGGAGTCCTGCACTACCTGCATCAGGAACAAGACTCATAGAACCAAGGCCTGGGGCTTATTAAGACCTTTGCCTGTTCCAGACAGACCATGGAGGATGTTATCCATAGACTTCATTGTCGAGTTACCTCCAGCAGAAGATCATACCACTATCTTTGTGATAGTCGATCGTCTGTCCAAAATGGCACACTTTATTCCGATGAAAGGCACTCCCTCTGCCCCTGAAACAGCACAGGCATTTATCAAGGAAATCGTCAGACTCCACGGGGTACCAGCCAACATTGTTTCAGATCGAGGGGTACAGTTCACCTCCCGCTTCTGGAGGTCCCTCTGTAAGGCCTTGGATATAGAACTGTCATTCTCTTCCGCCTATCACCCCCAGACCAATGGACAGACTGAGAGGACTAACCAAACTCTGGAGCAGTACCTGTGCTGCTTCTCCTCTTTTACACAAGATAATTGGATTTCCCTGCTTCCTTTGGCCGAATTCGCCTACAACAACTCCATCCACTCCGCCACCAAGCAGACCCCGTTCTTTGCCAACTTTGGTTTTCACCCTTCATTCCTACCCAATTCTCTTCCCGAATGTGCGGTGCCAGCAGTACAGGAGAAAATAAATTTCTTTTCCACCAATAACCAACTTTTGCAGGAAACTATGACCAGGACCCAGGAACACAACAAATTAACTTTTGACAAGAAGAGACGGGGTGAGTTGGTACTGGTACCCGGTGACCTGGTGTGGCTGTCTACAGTGAACTTGAGGATGGCATGCCCTTCAAAGAAATTGGGTCCCAAGTTCCTAGGACCTTTTCCGGTTAAAAGGAAAATCAATGAAGTGGCTTTTGAACTGGAACTCCCGGATTCACTGAAGATCCACCCAGTATTCCATGTGTCACTGTTGAAACCATCTATTTCCAATCCCTTTCCTGGCCGAAGCTCTGTTACCCCTGACCCTGTTATTATAGACGGGGAAGAGGAGTTTGAAGTAGAGGCTATCCTGGATTACAGGAAGAGAAGGAACCAGAACCAGTTTTTGATAAAGTGGAAGGGGTATGGACCCGAAGAGAATTCTTGGGAGCCTGAGGGGAACATCCACGCTAAGAGTCTGGTACAGTCCTTTAAAAGGTCTCACCCTGAAAAGTTTGCCCGGATGGGCATCCGGAGGCTGCCCCTTGGGGGGGGGCAATGTCATGGAGATCCTGCCAGAAACAGGCGCCCCGGACTTCCTGGTCTCCGTTCGCGCGTGCGTCCAGCGGGTGGCGCCAGAGAGACTATTTAAACCTGTCATTTACAGACAGTCCCTGCTGTCTGCTCTACAGCGTTGTGTGCTAAACCCTGATCTGAGACCATACCTGTGCTAAAAGACCCGGCTTACCTTGACCAACCTGTTATCTGCCTGCACCCGACCCCGGCTTGTTGTGACTACCCTTTGCCTGCATCCTGTACTTCTGCTGCCCGCCTGATATCTGACCCGGCCTGTTTACTACCCTGTTCCTGGTTCCGATCCAGTTTGCTAAACCGATCCAGTCTGCTGAGCTGTCCCAGATCCAGCCTGCTAAGCTGAACCTGCCTGCTAGCTGATCCTGTCTGCTGTGCTTCTTCCGATCCAGTCTGCGAGACCGATCCAGTCTGCTGAGCTGTCCCAGATCCAGCCTGCTAAGCTGAACCTGCCTGCTAGCTGATCCTGTCTGCTGTGCTTCTTCCGATCCAGTCTGCGAGACCGATCCAGTCTGCTGTGCTACTTCCGATCCAGCCTGCTAGCCGTTCCAGTTCCGGTATTCTGCAAGGAAGCTTCCGGGTGTTTGAATCACCACCTCACCACAGTTGATCCTGCCAGGCACCCGTGCCACTCCTTACTCCTGTGCCAACTGTTACCTTACCAGGGGGCCGGGAGTGGGAGCCATAAGGGAGGCCGTCCCCTGCAATTCGGGCTCACTACCATCAGGTACGTGACACCGCCACTCCGGAAGGGGAGATCCAGGCCTTTTCAGAGATTTCTGTGTGCGCTGACCAGGGCAAAGAGAGTGCCCAAACAGAGACTGAGATTGAAAAATCAGAGGATGCTGCTTCGGTCACCACAAGCTCCCTGCTCCCACCTCTGAAGAGGAAAGTTGGCCTTGTACAGGCATCCTATGGTGGTGGAAGAGCTTTGCCCGCCGCTTGCCTGGCCTGGATGGATCCGGAGGGAACAGCCCTGGACATCCCTGTTCTTCTGAAGGCCCAGGTGAGCCAGGGGTTGGGACTGTGTGTGTGGTTGGAGGTGTCGGGAGTCCATTGTCGGTGGAGCCTGTGAGGGAGGGTGATTCTCCATCTACTGGGAATTACCTGCCCGCGGAAATGTACGACACCTCCGACCTAGAGTTGTTGTCAGATGCCGGCGATGATGGCGAGATTGACAAGGTTTTTCACTGCAAGGGTTGGGACAGGATGCCATTACCCGCGCTCCACGCACCAAGGGATCTGTGGATGTCTACAGGGGATAGTACACCCCGGTGAAGGTCCCGGAGGCCGGGGAGGAATCTGGTCTCTTGCCTACCCTTCCATCCTGTGAATCGCCTACTGTTTCATCCGTTCCGGTGATGGGAACGCGACGTTCATTGCTGCGGGCTCCTAGTTCCAAGCCAACGGAGGTAGTTAAAGTACCTCAGCATCCGGAGTCCATTGTCCAGCCTGGAGAAGGAGACCGTGCCACCATGCCACCTCTGGCCCGGCTACAGCGGCTCTTCTGTCAGAGAGTTGCCCGTGAATATGGGTGGGAGTACCCATACCTACCCCGGGACTTGCTTTTTGAAGTGGAGGTCCTGCGGCAGCGATGGTATGATGAGTTTGTCTGGGAAAAGCTCAAAGTGCCCCATGCTCGCCGATATCTTTCATGCTCATCCCCCGTATCCAAGAAGTTCAAGGACTGTAAAGCGGAGTGGATGTTGGGTCGGCACATCCATGCGGACAAGGTGCTTATTTGTCGCAAAGACGGAGAGAACATTGAATATAATGTGGAGACTTTCGATAAGCACCTGAAGCCCCTGTTCCTGCCGCACCCAAAGTTCTACCTTTTAGGAGGAAAAGAGTCCTGTGTGCTCTATTATTGTTCATTGCTGAACTTGCTGGAACATAAGGACTGTGCCCTAGTTTGTTTTTTGATTTGGGCGTTTTACTCTTTTGGAGAAATGGGAGCTGTTGCTGTTTGTTCTCCCTTTTTCTCCCTGCACTGCAAAGAAGATAATGACTTTGGGGTGTAGTTAGTGTAGACACAGTGAAAGAAGAAGGAAAGTTGTCTGGAGGATTTGGCCAAGTGTCATTACCATGGCACTGTCACCAGGTGGCAGTGCTGCGCAACGACTGTTTTTTTTTTTTACACTTGCACCACCCTACTCATTGGAGCGAATGGGCCTTTTCAAGGAGAGCCCCGTTCATTCCAAGAAAAAACACATTGTGGTAGGATGTTTGTTTTTTTTCCCTTCTGCAGGAGATTCATCTGTCAAGGCTGCTGAGTGTGGGTGGTCCTTAGATAGCCAGAGGGAGGATGGTGCATGTGTAAATGTCAGAAGTGTTTTATTGAAAGTTTTATAGTTCTACTGTTTTATATTTTCCTCTTTCCCATTCTAGGTCTTGGCACAATTCAGGGCAAATTTGTATGGTTTAGTCTCTGGGCGGAGCTTATGCACCACCTTTGTGGGGTGTGAGTTTGGACCAGACACTGGGGACCAGTGTCAAATTACAGGGGGGAGAGTGTAGCAGGTATTTAAATTTGGGGGGGGCATCTGGGTTATTTAACCCAGATGTACTAATTGTTAGGGAATCTGAGAATCCCTTTTGTGGTTCTTGGAGGACTCTGGTGGTGCAAGGTTCCCTGTGGCCTGCAGGTGGCGTTGTTGCCCTGGGTCGGAGTTGAACCTGCACCGCAAGACTGTTCCTTTTTGTCCTTTCCTGGCACCGGTACGGCGGGGCGGGGAACCCGCTGTGATGCAAAGGGAGAGGAGATAAAAGGGGCGGACGCCCTGACCTCGGGGTTCAGAGTTGGAGGACGCGGCCGCGCCCAGGCACCTTCAGCCTGGGTGCTGGCGTTCCGGAGTTCCGGGCCCAGGTGCCCTTGACCTGGCCGGAGCGAGGGATGGAGTCCATCCCAGGCACCTTAAGCCTGGGGTGAGGTACTACAGCCAAGGCCTGGGACCCAGTAACTTCGACTAGGTTCCGCGAGGGTGGAGGAGTCCGAGGGGCCCTAAGGTGTTGGGACCCGTATCTGAGGCGAGGAGGCCGGGGAGTGTAACCCTTCCGAATAGCCCAGTACAGCATTAATCCGGTGACGGCGGAGCCTCTGGTAACTCCCTTGGAGGGATGTCTTCCCCCTGACAGGGGCTGCAACGTAGCGAAGGTAACTCCAGTTCCTGTTCACTAGAGTCGCTGGAAGAGACTCTGTACCAAAAGTCCGTTTAACAGCCACTGTGCTTAGCAACCGTTGGTGAAACCTCAACGGTTTAGTTTCTTTGAGGATTGTGTCTTGACCTACTCCCCACCAATACTGAACTGTTCTATGGGTCTCAAACTGTCTGCTCGCAAAGGACTATTTGTTTGCCGTTATGGAATAAATACGTGTTGGACCTTTTTCAGTGTGTGGTACTCCAATAACTGGGAGCAAAGGGGGTTATCAGCAGAACAGACCTGGCTCTGAGCGTATACACAGCCCGAATATAATCTGATACTGGCCTTCACCTCTACATGCTGTAATCTAGAGGACATGGGCCGTGGCGCACCTCGCTCTCCCCTTCAAGGTACCCCTAGACCGAAGCCAAAGTAACCGTTAAAGAAGAGAGAGAGGGTGAGGCCGCTACATATATATTATATTATATGCATATATGTATTCTTCACTCTCCTGTACTATGAGGTGCTGCCTGTCAAGAGGACATTTTTCTGCAGAATACATTTGTTGAGTCATGCACATGATAGTAAGTTATTTGTGTGAATTTGGCATCAAAATCCAGCTCATGTCAGGTCATGTCATGTAATGGAGGTATTGATTCAGCTAGGTATGTAGCTGGAGTAACACTGCAATGCGTGTTAAGGCTCTATGATATAGATAGGACCCCCTTATCTTATCTCACCAGCCATTTGAGTCTAGAACACTTCATTGGGAAATTATAGGAATACTTATATATAAATATTGGTGATATTCTTTCTGTATTGTTCGAAAGGATAAATTGTGTAAATTTATTATCTACTTGAATGGGAAAACTAATTGTTACTACTGAGAATGTGTTTGTTGAATTGAGAAATTAACATCTAAGCAGACTTCCTGACACCAAGATTGGGAGTACTTTATATAACTAGAACAGGGTTCCACAACTTTAATACTTCCCATCCTTCTTAAACAATCAACAGCCACATTACACAATGATTGGACTACGGTGTCAGTGCTACCTGTGAGGATATAAATGATGGGGCATCGTCCTAACCATAGGCGTGTGCGGGGGGAGGGTGCCGGGGGTGCCTGGGCACACCCTAATCCCCTGACATACTTGTCTTTTTTTTACAAGAGAACCTTGACATACTTGTCTACACCTGAATGAAAGGGGCAGCGGGCGGCATATATAACAACCCGATGCTCTGTATTTTCCACCCTACAGCCATTGAATGCCTTCGGGAGGAAGAGGAGGATAAGTGAGCATTCAGGGGCTGCATGGAGGAAAATGCAGACCATCGGTTGTACTATATGCCACCGCCCCTCTCATCCAGCCTGGTGTACTAGAACTGCTGGCTCCGCCTCCCAGCTCCCCCTGACTCCTTCGTTCCAAGTACAGTAACTGCTGCAGGACCGCCCACCCAGCTTCTCCGCGGCTCCGTCCATTGAATTTAGAGCAGCAGGCAGATGGGGGCATGGCGTCCAGAGGACTGGAAGAGCCAGCTGATCCAGTAGGAAGAGTGGAGGAGGTCTCCACTGTGTGAGGAGACACGTGAAGCCTGGAGGGAGCTGGAGACACAGCAAGCATGGAGTCCACATTGAGAGTAAGTGAGTGCCACCAATCCCATCCATCCCCCCACCCAGCACTGCCACTCATCCTATCTCCCCCACCCAGCACTGCCACTCATCCTATCTCCCCCACCCAGCACTGCCACTCATCCTATCTCCCCCACCCAGCACTGCCACTCATGTTATCTCCCCCACCCAGCACTGCCACTTATCCTATCTCCCCCCACCCAGCACTGACACTCATCCTATCTCCCCCCACCCAGCACTGACACTCATCCTATCTCCCCCCACCCAGCACTGCCACTCATCCTATCTCCCCCCCACCCAGCACTGCCACTCATCCTATCTCCCCCACCCAGCACTGCCACTAATCCCAACCCCACCACTGCTGCCACTGATTCCATGCCCCCCAGCATTGCCACTCATCCTATCTCCCCCACACAGCACTGCCACTAATCCCATCCCCCACCACTGCTGCCACTGATCCCATGCCCCCAAGCACTGCCACTCATCCTATCTCCCCCACCCAGCACTGCCACTCATCCTATCTCCCCCCACCCAGCACTGCCACTAATCCCATCCCCCACCACTGCTGCCACTTATCCCATTCCCCCCAGCATTGCCACTGATCCCATGCCCCCCAGCACTGCCACTCATTCTATCTCCCCCCACCCAGCACTGCCACTCATCCTATCTCCCCCACCCAGCACTGCCACTCATCCTATCTCCCCCCACCCAGCACTGCCACTCATCCTATCTCCCCCCACCCAGCACTGCCACTCATCCTATCTCCCCCCACCCAGCACTGCCACTCATCCTATCTCCCAGCACTGCCACTCATCTTATCTCCCCCCACCCAGCACTGCCACTCATCCTATCTCCCCCCACCCAGCACTGCCACAAATCCCATCCCCCACCACTGCTGCCACTGATCCCATGCCCCCCAGCACTGCCACTCATCCTATCTCCCCAACCAGCACTGCCACTCATCCTATATCCCCCCACCCAGCACTGCAACTAATCCCATCCCCCACCACTGCTGCCCCTGATCCCATGCCCCCCAGCATTGCCACTGATCCCATGCCCCCCAGAATTGCCACTCATCCTATCTCCCCCAAAAAGCACTGTCACTGATCCCACCCCTCTGCCACTGCTGCCACTGATCCCATGTCCCTCAACACTGCCACTCATCCTATCTCCCCCCCCCCCCAGCATTGCTACTGATCCCCCCCTCCACTGTCACAAATCCCCCACCACCACCGCCACCGATCCCATCAACCCCCAGCACTGCCAATGATCCCCCAAACCTTGCCACTCATCCCATTCCCCCAGTACTGCCACTGATCCCATTACCCCCCCACCACAACCACCATCAACACCACTGATCCCATCAACTTTCCAACACTGCCACTGATCCCATCCCCCCAGCACTGCCACTCATCCCACCCCAGTACTGCCACTCATCCCATTACCCCCCACCACAACTGCCACTGATCCCCTTACCCCCCACCACAACTGCCACTGATCCCATCAACCCCCTAGCACTGCCACTGATCAGCCCCCCCCCCCTCTCCAGCACTTCCACTCATTCCATCCCCCCAGCACTGCCACTGATCCCATTCCCCTCCCCCCACCACCACTGCCAACTGATCCCATCTCCCCCCTCTCTCATCCCAACTTTCTCCCTCTGACCAGCTCAGCCATAAGATGTAAAATGTATTGGAATATTAAAAATTGTTTTAACACATTTCAAAATGTTGGTTTACATTTATTTAAAAGAGTGTGTGTATATATATGTATATATATATATATATATATATATATATATATATATACCCACACACGTGTGTGTTTGAGTTTTGGGGTGCACACCCTAATCCAATAGGCTGCGCCTATGGTCCTAACATTTACTGATACTGAAGAAGTGGCTTGAAGAAGCAGCAAAATGTCTTCAATACACAGAACAAAGCCAGCTGAATGTGGCTAATGAATGTGACTAATAATAACAATAGTTAATAATATTTAGTTAAAATTGTGTGTGTATCACAATGCATCTGATGAATGAACACTAATCTATTTAATCTAATTTTCAAATACCCTTAGGTGTAATACAATTTACCGAAAATAGTAATTTTACATAGAGAAGTGTGAAAAAGAATTCTACTTTGCCGATCAGGCAAAGTGTAATGGCTGCATATAACTGATATAAAGGATAGGTTAAACAGAGCAAATTTATTGTGAGAGCCTTGGAGAAGTGTCTGGATGATACCATAAACAGCCCTTGAAATGTCAAAGATGATAATGCAGTAACAACATTTGGGAAGTATCTGTAGCCTTGCACTTAGCCTTTTGGCAGGAATTTATTAGGACAGAATGAGCTTGTGACTTTTCAATTCCAAGTGCAATTTGTTTCTCTAATGCATCTGCACAAGTAATGTGTGATGGAATTTTTCCCCTACCAAGTCTACTAGTTGTTGGTGATTATCTACTATAATAGGTTCTCACAAGCTATATCCCTGCAATATACAAAACAACACATGTACATCTGTGGCCCACTGTCAATTCCTTAAATGTACTGTACATCAGAAATGCTTTCAATCTCCTCATTGCTATTCTGTTTGCACTGTGCGGATTACCTTGATTTACAGGTATATCCTTAGCAGAACAAGCCTATCTTCTAGTTCAGAAATACAGTGCTACAGTTATTGTTTTGTACATTTGTATTACAGAAAATGACACACACATTCAGAGATATAATAGCCATAGTGCTTTTAATATAACTGACAAGGTTTTTCTTTTTTAATTTTCAAATAGTATAGAATTTGATCTAAGTTTTGTTTGCATTTTTTGGTTAAAAAATAATGTACATGCATTTTTACAATATCACACAACTGACATAACGGACACACCAAGTTGTATACGTTGCACACATATGTTTTATGATTTTTTTTTTTATTCTTCTGTTACTGTGGTTAGGGTATTTAGGGATAGTCTGTGTATGCAGTAAAGCATGCTTGTTATACTTACTGTGGAACCTAAGGGGTTAAAGCATTTTTACCCTAAAAAAAAAAAAAATTGCATCCTGTCCCTTTAACCACTTGTCGACTAGCTCACATAGATATATTGGTTGGCAGCTTCTGCACAAAACGACGTACCCGTACGTCGCTCGCGCCGCACGCAGGGGACACACGCACACGCCACCGCCCTGCCCACGGCGATCGGATTTGTTACAGAACCGATCAGTCTTACGGGTCCAGGCCAATGATTTCTGGCCTGGACCTGCTGATCGGTTCTTAAAAATTAAATTCCTCCTTTGCCTGTAAATGTAAACACAGGCAGAGGAAGTGATGTCATCTCCCCTCATGGAATCCTTTTTGGTTTCAGCGTGCAGAGAGAGGACATCTAAAAGTGAGTTGCACCAACACAACACTGACACAGTACACATAGGCACACATTTCACCCCCCTATCACCTCCCCGGTCGCCCCCTAGTAAACCCTTTTTCACTGATCAGTGTTAGGGCAGTTAGTAGTAGGCCCAGGTAGCTTTAGGGCACCCCCTAATAGGGGTTTAACCCATTGATCGCCCCCCAGTTAACCCTTTTACCCCCTGTCTCTGGTGTCACTAGTATAGTGTACAGATCTATTTTCTGATCGCCGTATTAGTGTCACGGGTGACGCCAGTTAGCTGGTTATTTGCTTAGTTTCACCGTAAGTCTTTTATAGCATCAGGGTACCCCCATATATTACCTAATAAAGGTTTAAACCCCCTGATCGCCCACTAGTTAACCCTTTCACCCCCTGTCACCAGTGATCACTGTATTAGTGTCACGGGTGACGCTAGTTAGTTTTTTATAGCGTCAGGGGTTTAACCCCCTGATCGCCCAGCGGGTGACATCAGTTAGGTTTTAGCATCAGTTAGGGTCAGCATCAATCCCAGGCAGCATCAGGTTAGTGGCAGGAGCGATAACAACCACCCATGCATGCACCATACACCTCCCTTACTAGTATAGTGACTGAATTATTCAATATCTTTTATCTGATCAGATTTATACTAGCATCCCCAATAGTTTAGTGTTCCCAAAAATATGGCGTTAGCAGGATCAGCCCAGATACCTGCTAGCACCTGCGTTTAGCCCCTCCGCCCAGCCCAGCCCACCCAAGTGAAGTATCAATTGATCACTGTCACTTACAAAACACAGCACACATAACTGCAGCATTCACAGAGTCAGGCCTGATCCCTGTGAACGCTAACATTTTTTTTTGGTTCTGACAATCAGGTGCTCTTCTGCTTGTGAGTCGCACTAGTTGTACCTATAAATTTAGCGGCCAAAATGTCCAAACAGAGGTACACTAGTGAAGAGGCCTACACGTTGCTGATCATGCCAGATGAGAGCAAAGGAGAAGCCGCCTCACTGTCGGATTCAGGCTCAGTATACGAACCAGTAGAGAGCAGCAGCACCCTGACAGATAGCTCTGATGATGAAGTAGTGGTCCCTGCTAAGGTAAGGCGTACCCAACCCCGTTCTTCTGTTGTTGAGGTGCAAGAACCGCAGGGCTCTCGTATAAAGGGGAGAGCCAGTACTAGGGATGAGCTTCGTGTTCGAGTCGAACATACGTTCGACTCGAACATCGGCTGTTCGATCGTTCGACGAAGATCGAACGATTTGGGCCGACAGAGAGGTACAGTGAGGGAAACTGACAGTGTGCTATTCTGTTCTAAAACTATTTTGCTGAACCATATTTTCAATCCTTGAGTTGAGGGACAGAGAGCTACAGTGAGGGAAAGTGTCAGTGTGCTATTGTGTTCTAAAACTATTTTGCTGAACCATATTTTCAATCCTTGAGTTGAGGGACAGAGAGGTACAGTGAGTGAAACTGACAGTGTGCTATTCTGTTCTAAATCAATTTTGCTGTTCCATATTTTCAATCCTTGAGTTGAGGGACAGAGAGCTACAGTGAGGGAAACTGACAGTGTGCTATTCTGTTCTAAAACTATTTTGCTGAACCATATTTTCAATCCTTGAGTTGAGGGACAGAGAGCTACAGTGAGGGAAAGTGTCAGTGTGCTATTGTGTTCTAAAACTATTTTGCTGAACCATATTTTCAATCCTTGAGTTGAGGGACAGAGAGCTACAGTGAGGGAAACTGACAGTGTGCTATTCTGATCTAAATCAATTTTGCTGTTCCATATTTTCAATCCTTGAGTTGAGGGACAGAGAGCTACAGTGAGGGAAACTGACAGTGTGCTATTCTGTTCTAAAACTATTTTGCTGAACCATATTTTCAATCCTTGAGTTGAGGGACAGAGAGCTACAGTGAGGGAAAGTGTCAGTGTGCTATTGTGTTCTAAAACTATTTTGCTGAACCATATTTTCAATCCTTGAGTTGAGGGACAGAGAGGTACAGTGAGTGAAACTGACAGTGTGCTATTCTGTTCTAAATCAATTTTGCTGTTCCATATTTTCAATCCTTGAGTTGAGGGACAGAGAGCTACAGTGAGGGAAACTGACAGTGTGCTTTTCTGTTCTAAAACTATTTTGCTGAACCATATTTTCAATCCTTGAGTTGAGGGACAGAGAGCTACAGTGAGGGAAAGTGTCAGTGTGCTATTGTGTTCTAAAACTATTTTGCTGAACCATATTTTCAATCCTTGAGTTGAGGGACAGAGAGGTACAGTGAGTGAAACTGACAGTGTGCTATTCTGTTCTAAATCAATTTTGCTGTTCCATATTTTCAATCCTTCAGTTGAGGGACAGAGAGCTACAGTGAGGGAAACTGACAGTGTGCTATTCTGTTCTAAAACTATTTTGCTGAACCATATTTTCAATCCTTGAGTTGAGGGACAGAGAGCTACAGTGAGGGAAAGTGTCAGTGTGCTATTGTGTTCTAAAACTATTTTGCTGAACCATATTTTCAATCCTTGAGTTGAGGGACAGAGAGGTACAGTGAGTGAAACTGACAGTGTGCTATTCTGTTCTAAATCAATTTTGCTGTTCCATATTTTCAATCCTTGAGTTGAGGGACAGAGAGCTACAGTGAGGGAAACTGACAGTGTGCTATTCTGTTCTAAAACTATTTTGCTGAACCATATTTTCAATCCTTGAGTTGAGGGACAGAGAGCTACAGTGAGGGAAAGTGTCAGTGTGCTATTGTGTTCTAAAACTATTTTGCTGAACCATATTTTCAATCCTTGAGTTGAGGGACAGAGAGGTACAGTGAGTGAAACTGACAGTGTGCTATTGTGTTCTAAAACTATTTTGCTGAACCATATTTTCAATCCTTGAGTTGAGGGACAGAGAGGTACAGTGAGTGAAACTGACAGTGTGCTATTCTGTTCTAAATCAATTTTGCTGTTCCATATTTTCAATCCTTGAGTTGAGGGACAGAGAGCTACAGTGAGGGAAACTGACAGTGTGCTATTCTGTTCTAAAACTATTTTGCTGAACCATATTTTCAATCCTTGAGTTGAGGGACAGAGAAGGATAGGCAGGGGACAGTGTCAGTGTCAGTGTCATAAGCCTCCTGCACAATATACACCTGAAGGTAGCCCTTATTGCTGTTTTTCCCATCTCCCTGCAGGCCATCCATTAAAATGTCTGGAAGGCAACCAAGGAGAGGCAGACAGTCAGGAGGCAAAAAAAGAGGGCAAGCAGGCTCTGTGTCTGGGGGCAACAGTGCTGGTCGTGTACGCTGTGCATTGTCATCAGCACATGGCCATGGGACACGCTTGTCCTTGTTTTCGGCAGCTGGACATGTTGAGCCACATCATGCCGAAGACTTGGTAGAGTGGATGACCAAGCCCACCTCATCCTCCTCATCCTCTCTCACCCAGGCTCAGGGTAGTGGCAAAGCAGCTGCCAAAGCGTCCTCTTCTCTGGTATCATTATCTTCATTAGTCAATCATTCCCTAGACCCACCATGCCCTCCTCCTGAGGAGTCCCCCGAACTGTTTGAGCACAGTGTTGGGTACATGCTCCAGGAGGATGCCCAGCGTTTGGAAGGATCTGATGATGATACCCAGCTAGAGGAAGGCAGCAGCGTGAGAGCAGAGAGAGGGGATGCTCAAGAAGGACACCAATCTGGCAGTCATGTTCCAGCAGCTGCAGCATACTGCCAGATTGGCTCCAGTGATGAGGAGGGAGGGGATGATGAGGTCACTGACTCCACGTGGGTGCCTAATAGGAGAGAGGAGGAGGAGGAGGATGAGGAGGAGGCACATCTCCAACGAGGCAGGATGCCCTTGAGTGGCCAGCGTATGGGCAGCACACCGACGGAATCACACCGCAGAGCTCCGCCTGTGCAGGGCGCTGCCTCTGCCCGTCATTCAAAAAGTTCTTTGGTGTGGGCCTTTTTTGAGGCGAGTGCATCAGATCGCACAGCTGCTGTTTGCAACATATGCCTCAAGCGTATATCGCGTGGCCAAAACATCAGCCGCTTGGGCACCACATGCTTGATCAGACATATGTTGACCTGCCATGCAGCTCGTTGGCAAGCCTACCTTAAAGACCCACACCAAAGAACAAAGCTGACCTCTTCTTGCACCGCATCAGCTGGGATCTCCAACCCCACTATACCTTCACTCCTCTCTGAAACCTGCTCTGAGAGGAATGAAGGTGTAGAATTAGGTGTGTCACAGGCAAGTACTTGCGGGCACTCTGCTAGCAGTACACCAACGTCCGATTCTAGCAGGCAAATTTCCCTGCCCCAGCTGCTGGACCGTCGAAAGAAGTTCACTCCCAGCCATCCACATGCCCAGCGGTTGAATGCTAGCTTGGCTAAATTGCTAGCGCTTCAACTGCTGCCTTTTCAGTTGGTAGACTCGGCCCCCTTCCGTGAGTTTGTGCAATGTGCGGTTCCTCAGTGGCAGGTTCCCAAACGACACTTTTTCGCACGGAAGGCTATTCCGGCTCTCTACAGGCATGTGGAAGGCAATGTCTTGGCCTCGCTGGACAGGGCGGTCAGCGGTAAGGTGCATATTACCGCTGACTCATGGTCCAGCAGGCATGGACAGGGACGTTACCTTTCTTTCACGGCCCATTGGGTCACTCTTTTGGCAGCTGGGAAGGATGCAGGACAAGGTGCAGTAGTGTTGCAGGTTGTTCCACCCCCACGCCTCCAAAATGCTACTACTGGTTGTGACACACCTCTCTCCTCCACCCCCTCCTCTTCTTCTTCCTCCATGGCCTCTTTCTGTGGTTTGTCCTCGGAACCAGCGGTGCTCCGTAGGCGTTCAAGGGGCTACGCAAGTACGCAGGCAAAAAGATGCCATGCCGTGCTTGCGCTGGTGTGTTTGGGGGACAGGAGCCACACTGGGGCAGAGGTCCTGTCTGCTCTGCAGGGGCAGGCCGAGAGGTGGTTGACGCCACGCCAGCTTAAGCCAGGAATGGTGGTTTGCGACAATGGCACCAACCTCCTCTCCGCCCTCCGACAGGGACAACTGACCCATGTGCCCTGTATGGCTCACGTCCTTAACCTGGTGGTGCAGCGGTTCTTGGGCAGGTACCCGGGCTTACAGGATGTCCTGAGGCAGGCCAGGAAAGTCTGTGTGCATTTCCGCAGATCTTATAATGCCAGTGCTCGCCTGGCTGAGCTTCAAAAGGAGTTGAACCTGCCCAAGAACCGCCTTATATGTGACATGCCCACCAGGTGGAACTCAACGTTGGCCATGCTGCAGCGGCTGCACACGCAGCAGAGGGCCATCAATGAGTACCTGTGCGACTACGGCACCAGGACAGGGTCAGGGGAGCTCGGGTTTTTTTCACCACGCCAGTGGGGCATGATCAGGGATGCATGCACTGTCCTGGCACCATTTGAGGAGGCCACGAGGATGGTGAGCAGTGACAGTGCATGCATCAGTGACACTGTACCTCTTGTCCACCTGTTGGAGCACACGCTGCGTGGAATAATGGACAGGGCACTTGAGGCAGAACAGAGGCAGGAAGAGGAGGACTTCCTTGCCTCTCAAGGCCCCCTTTACCCAGACAGTGTTCCTTCTGTCCCACCCATCGCACAGGAAGAGGAGGAGGAGGAGGAGGAGGAGGAGGATTGTGTCAGCATGGAGGTGGAGGCTGGCACTCAGCATCATCAGCAGCAGTCTTTTAGGGATGATTTACAGTCCCAAGAAACCAGTGGACTTGTACGTGGCTGGGAGGAGGTGGCTGCGGATCATGTCGTCCTTAGTGACCCAGAGGACTCCGGACTGAATGCCTCAGCTAACCTACGCTGCATGGCCTCCCTGATCCTGCAAAGTCTGCGGAAGGATCCTCGTATTCTTCGGATCAAGGAGAGGGACCATTACTGGCTGGCCACTCTCCTTGATCCACGGTACAAGGGTAAGGTTGCGGACCTTATCGTACCGTCGCAGAGGGAGCAGAGGATGAGACAACTCCGGGAGGCCTTGCAGAAAGGTCTGTGCAACGCGTTCCCAGAGACTGGAAGGTTACAAACTCCTGGTCCTGGACAACGAGTTGCTGAGGCTTCGGGCAGTCAAAGAATGAGCGGTGGGGAAGGTGGCCGTCTGACCGATGCGTTCAGACAATTCTTTAGTCCGCAGCCCCAAAGTATGATCGGTTCCAGCAACCATCGCCAGCGTCTGATATACATGGTGCAGGAATACCTAGGGGCAAGGTCAGACTTGGACACCTTCCCCACCGAAAATCCTCTGGCTTACTGGGTCTTGAGGATGGATCACTGGCCAGAGCTTGCACAGTATGCAATTGAGCTACTGGCCTGTCCTGCATCCAGCGTTCTTTCAGAACGCACATTCAGTGCTGCTGGTGGATTTGTCACGGATCACAGGGTGCGCCTGTCCACCGACTCGGTTGATCGACTGACTTTCATCAAGATGAACCAGTCTTGGATCACCACCAGCTACCACACACCAGATGCTGATATAACAGACTAATTGATTTTAAAATGTCACATCCCTTCAAGACTGATGCTGATGCTGAGTGCCTGTGCTGTTATGTTGTCTGGCTATCCTCCTCCTCCTCCTCAATGATACGATTAACGATGATAGCTTGGAAGATCATTTTGGTTTATGGGTGACGCCACCAGTGGCTAAGGCCCAATTTTTCAGCCCCTGTTTAACAGGGGCGTGTAATTAAAATTTTTGATGCAATACTTTGCAACAGGCCTCATTGCTGTGCTCCAAGTACAGTATCTGTGAGGGGTTGCAGTGTTGTGCCACCAGTGCCTAAGGCCCAATTTTTCAGCCCCTGTTCAACAGGGGCATGCAATTATAATTATTGATCTAATAATTCACAGCAGGGCCCATTGCTGCGCCCACCAAGAGTAACTGTCAGGCCTTACAGTGTTGTGGCACCAGCAACACCATCACCACCACCACCAAAGGCCCAGTTTTTCAGCCCCTGTTCAACAGGGGCATGCAATTATAATTATTGATCTAATAATTCACAGCAGGGACCATTGCTGCGCCCACCAAGAGTAACTGTCAGGCCTTACAGTGTTGTGGCACCAGCACCACCATCAAAGGCCCAATTTTTACTACCACTGATCAACAATTATATGTTATTACAATTCCTGATATTATACTTGACAGCAGGGCGTTCCAGCACCCACCAAGAATAACTGTGAGTGCTTTCAGTGTTGTGCCAACACCAACACCTAAGGGGCCAATTTCTGCAGAGTATATACGGAAGGTCCCTACTTTCAAACATCCAACTTACAAACTACTACTACTTGCAAACGGAAGAAGACAACAGGAAGTGAGAGGAAATCTACCCCTTGGAAGGAAAATTCTCTCCTGTAAGAATTAATATGGGAGAAAGGTGTCTCCTCTCTACTGATGCTTTATCACCAATCCTTGTTTCAATACAAACACCACATTTCAAAAACAGTTGTCATTGGGACGCAAAGTGAGGTGAAATGTTCTGAACAGGGGTACAGACAGCTAAAAAAATGGGACAGGGGTGATAACCGTTCCCTATGTTTTCCAAAAAGCTAAAAAAAAGGAATTTGGCATGGAGCTACACTTAAACAATGCAGCTGTTCAAAATTACAAACAGATTCTACATAAGAACAAACCTACAGTCCCTGTCTTGTATGCACCGCCTGTATACGGCTGTTCAGAGTATATAGGGGCTTTTTTAATTTGTGTGCGGGGTTCCCCTTAATATCCATACAAGACCCAAAGGGGCTGGTAATGGGCTGGGGTAGGGGGGGGGGGGGTTGATGGGGTAGCTATGCCATTTTTCCTAAAGATTTTCATCCATATTACCGGGACCAGACATTGCATTAAAGCCGCAAGCAGTTTTAAATGGCTTTTTTTCCTTTAGAAATGTTATTTTGTGCAGGGACAGTTCTAAACACGGGAAACACGTGGCACTTCACAGGCATACTTTAGACACCCCCCAGGTACAATATTTAAAGGAATATTTGACTTTTTTTTTTCACTTTATGCATCATTAAAATGACTGCTCCCGGAAAACGTCAGTTTTTAAAACTTCTTTTTGCATTGATACATGTCCCCTGGTGCAGAACCCGGGTTCCCAAACTCTGTTTCGGACAATAACATGGATAATAGTCGTTATAATTAGCACTTTAGAATCCGAACGTTCGCATCCATTGTATTTAATAGGGTTCTAATGTTCGCGCAAACTTTCGGTCCGTTCGCGGGTTCTGGTGCGAACCGAACCCGGGGGTGTTCGGCTCATCACTAGCCAGTACTAGTGCCGCTCATCCTTCTGGTGAACTGGCAAGCACCAGCAGCCTAGTACATCCTGGTCATAGACAAACCAGCACTGCAATAACACGTGGTGACTAGTGATGAGCCGAACACCCCCGGGTTCGGTTCACACCAGAACCCGCGAACGGACCGAAAGTTCGAACGAACATTAGAACCCTATTAAATACAATGGATGCGAACGTTCGAATTCTAAAGTGCTAATTATAACAACTATTATGCATGTTATTGTCATAAATAGGGTTTGGGAACCCGGGTTCTGCACCAGGGGACATGTATCAATGCAAAAAGAAGTTTTAAAAACGGTCGTTTTTCGGGAGCAGTCATTTTAATGATGCATAAAGTGAAAAAAAAAAAGTCAAATATTCCTTTAAATATCGTACCTGGGGGGTGTCTAAAGTATGCCTGTGAAGTGCCACGTGTTTCCCGTGTTTAGAACTGTCCCTGCACAAAATGACACTTCTAAAGGAAAAAAAAGCCATTTAAAACTGCTTGCGGCTTTAATGTAATGTCTGGTCCCGGTAATATGGATGAAATTCTTTAAGAAAAATGGCATAGCTACCCCATGACCCCCCCCCCCCCTACCCCAGCCCATTACCAGCCCCTTTGGGTCTTGTATGGATATTAAGGGGAACCCCGCACATAAAATAAAAAAGGCCCTATATACTCTGAACAGCCGTATACAGGCGGTGCATACAAGACAGGGACTGTAGGTTTGTTCTTATGTAGAATCTGTTTGTAATTTTGAACAGGTACATTGTTGAAGTGTAGCTCCAGCCCAAAAATCTATTTTTAAACTTTTTGGGAAACATAGGTAAGGGTTATCACCCCTGTAACATTTGTTTTGCTGTCTGTGCCCCTGTTCAGAACATTTCACCTCACTTTCCGTCCCAATGACAACTGTTTTTGAAATGTGGTGTTTTTCTTGAAACAAGGATTGCTGATAAAGCATCAGTACAGATGAGACCCCTTTCTCCCATATTTATTCTTACAGGAGAGAATTTTCCTTTCTAGGGGTAGATTTCCTCTCACTTCCTGTTGTCTTCTTTCGTTTGCAAGTAGGAATCGTTTGTAAGTTGGATGTTTGAAAGTAGGGACCTGCCGTATATACTCTGCAGAAATAGGCCCCTTAGTTGTTGGTGTTGGCACAACACTGTAAGCACTCAGTTACTCTTGGTTGGTGCTGGAACGCCCTGCTGTCAACTATTATATCAGGAATTTTAATTACATATAATTGTTGAACAGTGGTAGTAAAAATTGGGGCTTTGATGGTGGTGCTGGTGCCACAACACTGTAAGCCCTGACAGTTACTCTTGGTGGGTGCAGCAATGGGCCCTGCTGTGAATTATTAGATCAAGAATTGTAATTACATGCCCCTTTTGAACAGGGGCTGAAAAATTGGGCCTTTCGTGGTGGTGGTGGTGGTGGCGTTGCCACAAGACTGTAAGCCCTCAGAGTTACTCTTGGTGGGTGCAGCAATGGACCCTGCTGTGAATTATTAGATCAAGAATTGTAATTGCATGCCCCTGTTGAACAGGGGCTGAAAAATTGGGCCTTAGGCACTGGTGGCACAACACTACAACCCCTCACAGATACTGTACTTGGAGCACAGCAATGAGCCCTGTTGCAAAGTATTGCTTCAAAAATTGTAATGACACGCCCCTGTTAAACAGGGGCTGAAAAATTGGGCCTTAGGCACTGGTGCCACAACACTCCAACCCCTCACAGATACTGTACTTGGAGCACAGCAATGAGCCCTATGGCAAATTATTGCTAAAAAATTTTTAATTACACGCCCCTGTAAAACAGGGGCTGAAAAATTGGGCCTTAGCCACTGGTGGCGGCACCCATAAACAAAAATGATCTTCCAAGCTATCATCATCAATCGTATCATTGAGGACTCGGAGGAGGAGGATAGCCAGTCAACATAACAGCACAGGCACTCAGCATCAGCATCAGTCTTGAAGGGATGTGACATGTTAAAATCAATTAGTCTGTTATATCAGCATCAGGTGTGTGGTAGCTGGTGGTGATCCAAGACTGGTTCATCTTGATGAAAGTCAGTCGATCAACCGAGTCGGTGGACAGGCGCACCCTGTGATCCGTGACAAATCCTCCAGCAGCACTGAATGTGCGTTCCGAAAGAACGCTGGATGCAGGACAGGCCAGTAGCTCAATTGCATACTGTGCAAGCTCTGGCCAGTGATCCATCCTCAAGACCCAGTAAGCCAGAGGATTTTCGGTGGGGAAGGTGTCCAAGTCTGACCTTGCCCCTAGATATTCCTGCACCATGTTTATCAGACGCTGGCGATGGTTGCTGGAACCGATCATACTTTGGGGCTGCGGACTAAAGAATTGTCTGAACGCATCGGTCAGACGGCCACCTTCCCCACTGCTCCTTCTTTGACTGGCCGAAGCCTCAGCAACTCGTTGTCCAGGACCAGGAGTTTGTAACCTCCCAGTCTCTGGGAACGCGTTGCACAGACCTTTCTGCAAGGCCTCCCGGAGTTGTCTCATCCTCTGCTCCCTCTGCGACGGTAACATAAGGTCCGCAACCTTACCCTTGTACCGTGGATCAAGGAGAGTGGCCAGCCAGTAATGGTCCCTCTCCTTGATCCGAAGAATACGAGGATCCTTCCGCAGACTTTGCAGGATCAGGGAGGCCATGCAGCGTAGGTTTGCTGAGGCATTCGCTCCGGAGTCCTCTGGGTCACTAAGGACGACATGATCCGCAGCCACCTCCTCCCAGCCACGTACAAGTCCACTGGTTTCTTGGGACTGTAAATCATCCCTAAAAGACTGCTGCTGATGATGCTGAGTGCCAGCCTCCACCTCCATGCTGACACAATCCTCCTCCTCCTCCTCCTCCTCCTCCTCTTCCTGTGCGATGGGTGGGACAGAAGGAACACTGTCTGGGTAAAGGGGGCCTTGAGAGGCAAGGAAGTCCTCCTCTTCCTGCCTCTGTTCTGCCTCAAGTGCCCTGTCCATTATTCCACGCAGCGTGTGCTCCAACAGGTGGACAAGAGGTACAGTGTCACTGATGCATGCACTGTCACTGCTCACCATCCTCGTGGCCTCCTCAAATGGTGCCAGGACAGTGCATGCATCCCTGATCATGCCCCACTGGCGTGGAGAAAAAAAACCAAGCTCCCCTGACCCTGTCCTGGTGCCGTAGTCGCACAGGTACTCATTGATGGCCCTCTGCTGCGTGTGCAGCCGCTGCAGCATGGCCAACGTTGAGTTCCACCTGGTGGGCATGTCACATATAAGGCGGTTCTTGGGCAGGTTCAACTCCTTTTGCAGCTCAGCCAGGCGAGCACTGGCATTATAAGATCTGCGGAAATGCACACAGACTTTCCTGGCCTGCCTCAGGACATCCTGTAAGCCCGGGTACCTGCCCAAGAACCGCTGCACCACCAGGTTAAGGACGTGAGCCACACAGGGCACATGGGTCAGTTGTCCCTGTCGGAGGGCGGAGAGGAGGTTGGTGCCATTGTCGCAAACCACCATTCCTGGCTTAAGCTGGCGTGGCGTCAACCACCTCTCGGCCTGCCCCTGCAGAGCAGACAGGACCTCTGCCCCAGTGTGGCTCCTGTCCCCCAAACACACCAGCGCAAGCACGGCATGGCATCTTTTTGCCTGCGTACTTGCGTAGCCCCGTGAACGGCTACGGAGCACCGCTGGTTCATAGGACAAACCACAGGAAGAGGCCATGGAGGAAGAAGAAGAGGAGGGGGTGGAGGAGAGAGGTGTGTCAAAACCAGTAGTAGCATTTTGGAGGCGTGGCGGTGGGACAACCTCCAACACTACTGCACCTTGTCCTGCATCCTTCCCAGCTGCCAAAAGAGTGACCCAATGGGCCGTGAAAGAAAGGTAACGTCCCTGTCCATGCCTGCTGGACCATGAGTCAGCGGTAATATGCACCTTACCGCTGACCGCCCTGTCCAGCGAGGCCAAGACATTGCCTTCCACATGCCGGTAGAGAGCCGGAATAGCCTTCCGTGAGAAAAAGTGGCGTTTGGGAACCTGCCACTGAGGAACCGCACATTGCACAAACTCACGGAAGGGGGCCGAGTCTACCAACTGAAAAGGCAGCAGTTGAAGCGCTAGCAATTTAGCCAAGCTAGCATTCAACCGCTGGGCATGTGGATGGCTGGGAGTGAACTTCTTTCGACGGTCCAGCAGCTGGGGCAGGGAAATTTGCCTGCTAGAATCGGACGTCGGTGTACTGCTAGCAGAGTGGCCGCAAGTACTTGGCTGTGACACACCTAATTCTACACCTTCATTCCTCTCAGTGCATGTTTCAGAGAGGACTGAAGTTATAGTGGGGTTGGAGATCCCAGCTGATGCGGTGCAAGGAGAGGTCCGCTTTGTTCTTTGGTGTGGGTCTTTGAGGTAGGCTTGCCAACGAGCTGCATGGCAGGTCAACATATGTCTGGTCAGGCATGTGGTACCCAAGCGGCTGATGTTTTGGCCACGCGATATACGCTTGAGACATATGTTGCAAACAGCAGCTGTGCGATCTGATGCACTAGCCTCAAAAAAGGCCCACACCAAAGAACTTTTTGAATGACGGGCAGAGGCAGCGCCCTGCACAGGCGGAGCTCTGCGGTGTGATTCCGTCGGTGTACTGCCCTTACGCTGGCCACCAAAGGGCATCCTGCCTCGTTGGAGATGTGCCTCC
The DNA here is from genome assembly GCA_029206835.1 of Rana muscosa. Lineage (NCBI taxonomy): Eukaryota > Metazoa > Chordata > Amphibia > Anura > Ranidae > Rana > Rana muscosa. The sequence continues at coordinate 1,217,497,928 of CM055122.1, forward strand.
TCCTCATCCTCCTCCTCCTCCTCTCTCCTATTAGGCACCCACGTGGAGTCAGTGACCTCATCATCACCTCCCTCCTCATCACTGGAGCCAATCTGGCAGTATGCTGCAGCTGCTGGAACATGACTGCCAGATTGGTGTCCTTCTTGAGCATCCCCTCTGTCTGCTCTCACGCTACTGCCTTCCTCTAGCTGGGTTTCATCATCAGACCCTTCGAAACGCTGGGCATCCTCCTGGAGCATGTACCCAACACTGTGCTGAAACAGTTCGGGGGACTCCTCAGGAGGAGGACATGGTGGGTCTAGGGAAGGAGTGACTGATGATGAGTCTGACATTGATACCAGGGAAGAGGACGCTTTGGCAGCTGCTTTTCCAGTACCCTGAGCCTGGGTGAGAGAGGATGAGGAGGAGGAGGAGGGCTTGGTCATCCACTCTACCAAGTCTTCGGCATGATGTGGCTCAACATGTCCAGCTGCCGAAAAGAAGGACAAGCGTGTCCCATGGCCATGTGCTGATGACAATGCACCGCGTCCACGACCAGCACTGTTGCCCCCAGACACAGAGCCTGCTTGCCCTCTTTTATTGCCTCCTGACTGTCTGCCTCTCCTTGTTTGCCTTCCAGACATTCTAATAGATGGCCTGCAGGGAGATGGGAAAAAAGCAATAAGGGCTACCTTCAGGTGTCCTTCTCTGTCCCTTGAAACAAGGACTTTGACAGTGAAAGAAACTGACACACTCTCCCTACCTACAGTTTTCTGTCCCTAGAAAAAATGTTTTTTTTAAGCACAATTTAGCACAAGGAGAATTCACTCACTGTCCTTCCAGGTCCCTGGAAACAAGGACTTTGACAGTGAAAGAAACTGACACACTCTCCCTACCTACAGTTTTCTGTCCCTAGAAAAAATGTTTTTTTTAAGCACAATTTAGCACAAGGAGAATTCACTCACTGTCCTTCCAGGTCCCTGGAAACAAGGACTTTGACAGTGAAAGAAACTGACACACTCTCCCTACCTACAGTTTTCTGTCCCTAGAAAAAATGTTTTTTTTAAGCACAATTTAGCACAAGGAGAATTCACTCACTGTCCTTCCAGGTCCCTGGAAACAAGGACTTTGACAGTGAAAGAAACTGACACACTCTCCCTACCTACAGTTTTCTGTCCCTAGAAAAAATGTTTTTTTTAAGCACAATTTAGCACAAGGAGAATTCACTCACTGTCCTTCCAGGTCCCTGGAAACAAGGACTTTGACAGTGAAAGAAACTGACACACTCTCCCTACCTACAGTTTTCTGTCCCTAGAAAAAATGTTTTTTTTAAGCACAATTTAGCACAAGGAGAATTCACTCACTGTCCTTCCAGGTCCCTGGAAACAAGGACTTTGACAGTGAAAGAAACTGACACACTCTCCCTACCTACAGTTTTCTGTCCCTAGAAAAAATGTTTTTTTTAAGCACAATTTAGCACAAGGAGAATTCACTCACTGTCCTTCCAGGTCCCTGGAAACAAGGACTTTGACAGTGAAAGAAACTGACACACTCTCCCTACCTACAGTTTTCTGTCCCTAGAAAAAATGTTTTTTTTAAGCACAATTTAGCACAAGGAGAATTCACTCACTGTCCTTCCAGGTCCCTGGAAACAAGGACTTTGACAGTGAAAGAAACTGACACACTCTCCCTACCTACAGTTTTCTGTCCCTAGAAAAAATGTTTTTTTTAAGCACAATTTAGCACAAGGAGAATTCACTCACTGTCCTTCCAGGTCCCTGGAAACAAGGACTTTGACAGTGAAAGAAACTGACACACTCTCCCTACCTACAGTTTTCTGTCCCTAGAAAAAATGTTTTTTTTAAGCACAATTTAGCACAAGGAGAATTCACTCACTGTCCTTCCAGGTCCCTGGAAACAAGGACTTTGACAGTGAAAGAAACTGACACACTCTCCCTACCTACAGTTTTCTGTCCCTAGAAAAAATGTTTTTTTTAAGCACAATTTAGCACAAGGAGAATTCACTCACTGTCCTTCCAGGTCCCTGGAAACAAGGACTTTGACAGTGAAAGAAACTCACACACTCTCCCTACCTACAGTTTTCTGTCCCTAGAAAAAATGTTTTTTTTAAGCACAATTTAGCACAAGGAGAATTCACTCACTGTCCTTCCAGGTCCCTGGAAACAAGGACTTTAACAGTGAAAGAAACTGACACACTCTCCCTACCTACAGTTTTCTGTCCCTAGAAAAAATGTTTTTTTTAAGCACAATTTAGCACAAGGAGAATTCACTCACTGTCCTTCCAGGTCCCTGGAAACAAGGACTTTGACAGTGAAAGAAACTGACACACTCTCCCTACCTACAGTTTTCTGTCCCTAGAAAAAATGTTTTTTTTAAGCACAATTTAGCACAAGGAGAATTCACTCACTGTCCTTCCAGGTCCCTGGAAACAAGGACTTTGACAGTGAAAGAAACTGACACACTCTCCCTACCTACAGTTTTCTGTCCCTAGAAAAAATGTTTTTTTTAAACACAATTTAGCACAAGGAGAATTCACTCACTGTCCTTCCAGGTCCCTGGAAACAAGGACTTTGACAGTGAAAGAAACTGACACACTCTCCCTACCTACAGTTTTCTGTCCCTAGAAAAAATGTTTTTTTTAAGCACAATTTAGCACAAGGAGAAATCACTCACTGTCCTTCCAGGTCCCTGGAAACAAGGACTTTGACAGTGAAAGAAACTGACACACTCTCCCTACCTACAGTTTTCTGTCCCTAGAAAAAATGTTTTTTTTAAGCACAATTTAGCACAAGGAGAATTCACTCACTGTCCTTCCAGGTCCCTGGAAACAAGGACTTTGACAGTGAAAGAAACTGACACACTCTCCCTACCTACAGTTTTCTGTCCCTAGAAAAAATGTTTTTTTTAAGCACAATTTAGCACAAGGAGAATTCACTCACTGTCCTTCCAGGTCCCTGGAAACAAGGACTTTGACAGTGAAAGAAACTGACACACTCTCCCTACCTACAGTTTTCTGTCCCTAGAAAAAAATGTTTTTTTTTAAGCACAATTTAGCACAAGGAGAATTCACTCACTGTCCTTCCAGGTCCCTGGAAACAAGGACTTTGACAGTGAAAGAAACTGACACACTCTCCCTACCTACAGTTTTCTGTCCCTAGAAAAAATGTTTTTTTTAAGCACAATTTAGCACAAGGAGAATTCACTCACTGTCCTTCCAGGTCCCTGGAAACAAGGACTTTGACAGTGAAAGAAACTGACACACTCTCCCTACCTACAGTTTTCTGTCCCTAGAAAAAATGTTTTTTTTAAGCACAATTTAGCACAAGGAGAATTCACTCACTGTCCTTCCAGGTCCCTGGAAACAAGGACTTTGACAGTGAAAGAAACTCACACACTCTCCCTACCTACAGTTTTCTGTCCCTAGAAAAAATGTTTTTTTTAAGCACAATTTAGCACAAGGAGAATTCACTCACTGTCCTTCCAGGTCCCTGGAAACAAGGACTTTGACAGTGAAAGAAACTGACACACTCTCCCTACCTACAGTTTTCTGTCCCTAGAAAAAATGTTTTTTTTAAGCACAATTTAGCACAAGGAGAATTAACTCACTGTCCTTCCAGGTCCCTGGAAACAAGGACTTTGACAGTGAAAGAAACTGACACACTCTCCCTACCTACAGTTTTCTGTCCCTAGAAAAAATGTTTTTTTTAAGCACAATTTAGCACAAGGAGAATTCACTCACTGTCCTTCCAGGTCCCTGGAAACAAGGACTTTGACAGTGAAAGAAACTGACACACTCTCCCTACCTACAGTTTTCTGTCCCTAGAAAAAATGTTTTTTTTAAGCACAATTTAGCACAAGGAGAATTCACTCACTGTCCTTCCAGGTCCCTGGAAACAAGGACTTTGACAGTGAAAGAAACTGACACACTCTCCCTACCTACAGTTTTCTGTCCCTAGAAAAAATGTTTTTTTTAAGCACAATATAGCACAAGCACAAAACACACTGACACTCTCCCTACCTATCCTTCTCTTTCCCTAAACTAAAGGAATCCAGGTTAAGCAAGAAAGAAATAAAAGTCACTGTCCCTGCCTATGCTGCTCTATCCCTGCTCCGGAACACACTACACTAGGCCGCCGTGCTGGCGGCCTTTTATAGTGTGGGGCGTGTACTAAACACCCTCAGCAATAATTGGCCACAGGCATCCTGCCTGTGGCCAATCATTGCTCTCCTCGCTGCCGGCGCTGTGATTGGCCAAGCATGCGGGGTCACAGTGCATGCTTGGCCAATCACAGCGCCTGGATGACACTGCGATGGCGTAGTGCATTGTGGGCCGTTCGCGTCACTCGAATTTGGCGCGAACGGCCCAAATCGTTCGATCTTCGTCGAACGATCGAACAGCCGATGTTCGAGTCGAACGTATGTTCGACTCGAACACGAAGCTCATCCCTAGTGGTGACGTAGCAAATCCTATAAGTGCAGTTCAAGAGGCTGCAGTGGCTAGCACATATATAGTGGCCTGCAGCCAATAAGAAGACAAACACAGGCCCATAGAGTCCATAGTGCCCTTCCCACTGCATATGCCAATCCTAATTGGGAGCCCACCACTTCTGCAGCACCTGTATTTCCCCCATTCACTGACCAACCCGGAATTCAGGTGGAAACAGTTGTTTTTACATCACTTGATTTTTATTCCGTTTTTCATGGAAGATCTCTATAGATCTATTGTGGACCAAAGCAATTTATATGCTGGTCAATTCATCATCGCTAATCCCCTGTTACGGTTTCCGAATTTAAGACCTTTCTGGGCCTATTCCTCCTCATGGGCATAACTAAAAAAAAGTGAGTTGCGGTCATATTGGTCCACTGACCCAATTTACCATATGCCTGTGTTCTCTGCTTCCATGACCAGGACGCGATATGAGCAGATCTTGCGGTTCATGCATTTTAATGTCAATGAACTTTGTCATACTCGGGGAGGCCCTGGATTTTATCGGCTCCACAAAGAACACCATACGCACTGTGAAGCATGGGGGTGGCAACATCATGCTTTGGGGCTGTTTCTCTGCAAAGGGAACAGGACGACTGATCCGTGTACATGAAAGAATGACTGGGGCCATGTATCGTGAGATTTTGAGTGCAAACCTCCTCCCATCAGCAAGGGCATTGAATATGATATGTGGCTGGGTCTTTCAGCATCACAATGATCCCAAACACACTGCCCAGGCAACAAAGGAGTGGCTTCGTAAGAAGCATTTCAAGGTCCTGGAGTGGCATAGCCAGTCTCCAGATCTCAACCCCATAGAAAACCTTTGGAGGGAGTTGAAAGTCCGTGTTGCCCAGCGACAGCCCCAAAACATCACTGCTCTAGAGGCGATCTGCATGGAGGAATGGGCCAACATACCAGCAACAGTGTGTGACAACCTTGTGAATACTTACAGAAAACGTTTGACCTCTGTCATTGCTAACAAAGGATATATAACAAAGTATTGAGATGAACTTTTGATATTGACCAAATACTTATTTTCCACCATAATTTGCAAAAAAAAATCTTTCCAAATCAGACAATGTGATTGTCTGGATTTGTTTCCACATTTTGTCTCTCGTAGTTGAGGTATACCTATGATGACAATTACAGGCCTCTCTCATCTTTTTAAGTGGGAGAACTTGCACAATTGGTGGTTGACTAAATACTTATTTGCCCCACTAGTATATATATATATATATATATATATATTAGGGCAGTGATGGAGAACCTTGGCACCACAGATGTTTTGGAACTATATTTCCCATGATGCTCATGCACTCTGCAGGGTAGTGGAGCATCATGGGAAATGTAGTTCAAAAACATCTGGGGTGCCAAGGTTCGCCATCACTGTATTAGGGTGTTTCATTTTCTAAGGCAAAAAATAAATTATAACATTTTTGCAGACTTTGCTTACGCCCCGAGATGTGGATGCCGGGGATAACCAGAGAAAGGTATTTGAGCCTGAAGAGCCTATTGTGAAAGGTAAAGCTGATGTCAGTGAGTTGAAAGGAAGAATCAGGGAAAGCAGAGTTCCCCCAAGAAAAGTGAATAAGCCCAGGGACCCCAAAAGAAGAGGGAGAAGGCTGAGTAAAGGAAAATATAGGACCCTGTTAAGATCCAGGGTGGGACGTACCTGGAAGCACACCCAAAAAAGGGTTGGGCCTACGTGGCTGACAGCCAGCACAGAGGTGTCCCAACCATGATGACGGGTGCTGGTGTTCCTCCCTCCGGATTGAAAAAAAGGGGGGAATATGTAATGGTGAGAGTCCCTGTCTCTGGGAAAATGGGGTTAATAAGGAAACAGAGTTTGCATGTCAGGTGAATGCAGGGCTACAGAGCAATTATTTTGAGAGGAGAAATCTTCTCTGGCAGCTTTCTCCGGATTTTATTATATTCAGATGGGGCTCTGTAGTTTGGAGATTCCTCAGAGTCTTGGGTAGGATGAAATCTCCAACCCTGTGTCCAGGTCTTATGGATAGCCAGCAGGTTGTGTGCCCAGGTGCACACAGCCCATATAACGAGGGGCTGCTGAGAGCAGAGGGTGAAGGATGGTGGAGAGTGAACAGCTTGTTACTGCTGTGTGAAGACAGACCTGTGTCTGAAAAGTGGTCGGCCCTGTTACCCTGCATTCCATGTAAAGGGGGATTCTTTGCCCAGGGACTGGTAAAGGCTGGCCAGCCTTGAGAGTCGGGGAGACTGAGGAAGCCAGTGAGTCTAGGGGGCTGGAAAGAATCATTTCTATTGAAAGCAAGCAGAGGAACTGCTGACAAGAGAGCCAGGTGGCTTGGTATGTTTTTTATTTTATGTGCTGAACGAAGTTTGAACCCCTGCGTGGGAATCCTGAATGGACATTTTGCTTTTGTTTTTCCGTTTTAATAAATATGGGCTACCAGGCACTTAACTATAATGCCTGTCTGATGTGGACTCACTGCACTAAAAGAGCATCTATCCACTTGAGCTAAACATCCCAATGTCGCAATTTTATATATATATATATGTAGCGGCCACCCCCTCACCCCGTCCTCTTTAGCCTAGGGGTATGTCACGCGACAGGGGTGAGGTGCGCTACGGCCCATGTCCTATCCCACTACTTGCGGGCGAGGTGAAGGCCAATACCTACTGTTTCCTCGGGCCGGTGTCCTGAACATGTACCGAGTCTGTCATGCAGAAACCACCAAACCACCCTTTGCTCCCATTAACAGAGTCCATACACCGATCACAGTCCAACAGTTAGATTTATTTCGTATCTTCAGTTACAGAGCAATGCGATGGCATGATACGGTGGAATGAGCAGGTCGAGGCACTATACTGATCTGGGTCCCTACACCCCCTATGCTATGACCAAGGGTTGTAGGAATCTTGGCATGAATACCTCCGTTGCGCTGCGGGCCTCTATCAGGGAAAGATGTCCTCCAAGGGAGTTACTGTAGGCCCATCCGTCACCGGGTTGACACTACACCGGGTCTTCGAACGAGTGACCTCCCCAGCCTCCTCACCTCAGATGCGGGTCCCCTCGCAAGGGGCGCCCTGGAGCAACTCCACCCTCGCGGGACCCAGTCGGAGTCACCGGGTCCCAGGCCTCCTCAATAGTACCTCACCCCAGGCTGAAGGTGCCTGGGATGGACTCCATCTTCGTCCCGGCCAGGCCTAGGGCGCCTGGGCCGGAACCTTGAACCGCCCGCACCCAGGCTGAAGGTGCCTGGGTGCGTGAAGAGATGATCCCCGAAGAAGACCTCGTGGCGAGGGCGTCTCCCCCTTTTATCTCCTCCCGTCGACACCACGGCGGGTTCCCCGCCCCGGCCGTACCATCTCCAGGAAGCGACAAAGAAGGGTAGCACTGCAGTAGTGATTCTACCCCGAGCCAGTAGGTACACTGACACCTACTGGTCGAAGAGAATATTACACCACCCAATCCTCCACGAATAAGAAAAAGGGGTCTGAACTCTAACATAATTACACACTTGGGTCACACTACTCCCCAAGTGTACCCCACTAAATTGAGGACCCCGCTACACACTCCCCCCTGTGATTTGACGCTGGTCCCCAGCGTCAGGTGCACACCCATGTCTCCCAAAGAGTGGTGACATGAAGTGGGCCTCAGAGGCTATCCCTCAAATTTCTGGATACTAAATGTGCCAAGACCTGCTCAAAAGGAAAAGGGGAAATATAAAACGATAAACATTTGTATAAAACATCTGTTCTGTGCACATGTACAATCCCTCCCATCGCTGTCTAAGAACCACCCCACTCTCAGTAGTCTTGACCGATGAATCTCCTGCAGAAGGGAAACAACAAAAAGAAAACACATCCTAACACTCTGTGTTAACTTGGCATGAATGGGTCCGTCAGCCGAGAGACCCGCTCACTCCAATAAGTAAGTAATGCATATGTAAAATTTTCAAACATTCGTTGCGCAACACTGCCACCTGGTGACAGAGCCGCGGTAATGACACTTGGTGAGATCTTCATTCTTCCTGCTTTCCTACTCTGACTCTACCCCAAAAGTCTCTGCCTTTGGCACATGAAGAAAAGGGAGAAAAAAAAAACACAACAGCTCCCAAGTCTCCAGTGAGTAAAAGAAAAGCCCAAATCAAAACAAAAGTAGGGCACAGTTCTAGGCGCCTGGGAATGTCTCATCCAGAAAGTTTCAACAGCAACAAGATAGGAGCTCACTCCTCCTATAAGTAGAACCTTGGATCCGGCAGAAACAGAGGCTTCAGGTGCCCGTCAAACACTTCCACTGAGTACTCGACATCCTCTCCTTCTTTCCTACAGATGAGCACCTTATCAGCATGAATATGGCGCCCAAGTCTCCAATCAGCTCTGCAGTCCTTGAACTTTTTAGACACAGGCGGCAAACATGACAGGTATCGCCTGGCATGGGGTACTTTAAGCTTTTCCCATACAAACTGGTCATACCACCTTGGTCGCAGGACCTCAACTTCATACAATAAGTCCCGGGGCAAGTAGGGGTACTCCCACCCATATTCACGGGCGAGTCTCTGGGAGAAAAGTCTCTGCAATCTGGCTAGAGGCGGCATCACATCTCGCTCACCTTCTCCTGGCTGTACGATGGCCTCCGGGTGCCGAGGTACCTTCACCATCTCAGGTTGCTTGGTCTTTGGTGCCCGCAACGAAGCACGCTACGTCCTCACCATCAAAGCGGATGATGTAGTTGAGTGAGGAAAGTTGGTCGAAGGGTTAGATTTCCTCTGGAACTCCGGGGTCTGCGCCCGGAGCGTATTATCTTCTATGGACATGGGGGAATCCTGTGGTTTACTCAGCACAGGTAGCGGGCGTCTGTCCCAGCCCTTCCGCTGAAACAGCTTGTCTATTTCCCCGTCATCCCCACAGTCTGACAACGACTCTAAGTCGGAGGTGTCATACATCTCGGCGGGAAGGTAGTCTCTAGTAGACGGAAGGCTACCCTCCCTTTCGGGCTCCACCGGCTGTGAACTCCCGACACCTCCAACCAACACCGCAGTCCCAGCCCCTAGCTCACCTGGACCTACTGAAGAACTGGGATGTCCGGGACTCTCTTCTCTACCGGCGCCATCCAGGCCAGGCAAGCGGCGGGGTGAAGCTCGACCACGACCACAGGAGGCCTGCACCAGGCCTATCTTCCTCTTCGGGGGTGGCAGCAGGGAGTCTGTGGTGACCGAAGCAGTGTCTTCGGATTTTTCTCTCTCAATCTCTGGTTGGGCAGTCACTTCGCCCTGGTCAGCGCGTACGGGGACCTCCGCAGAGGCCTGGATCTCTCCCTCCGGAGTGGCGGTTCCTGTGATGCAATTGAGGTGTAGGGCCCGGGGCCTTTCCGTGTATGGTTCAACCTCAAAAAGGAACTCCTTGCAGGCCTCACATCGCCCGAATGGCTTTAGTTGGACCACCAGCCCCGAGCATCCGGGACAGATCACACCGAGAGCCTCCGTGTCTCTGCATGAATACAGAGCCAACTGTCCTCGGGGCCTAAGTCTTATCCCCGTGTCTGTCAGGGGAGAAGCAAATGCAGTCATCTTCGTGGGGTAAGGTACCAGTATCCACGGGGAGCTTGAGGCCATCCTGACCACTTGCTGTTCCATCACGCGCTGACCACGCGCCGGAGTCTCCACGTGTATCTCCACACGTGGCCAGACTCCTCCCACAACTTGTACGTTTTCGCGGGCTTCCGCCAGCCTCCGCCCACGAATTGTACAGTCATGGGGTGCCTCGTGGCGCAGTGCATTAACAGTCCCCACATGTAGTACTTCACACGGCTGGACCTTTCCCTTTCTACGCTCCTCTGCGTGGGCCTTTCCCGACTTAGGGTCATGTCCACAACTCCGAGCAGGGATGCACTCTGGCCAATCACATGGCCGACCCGCTCGGAACTCCTCCGGGCAGCAAAGTTCAAACACAGACGCTCTCAGTTCCATCGCCAAGACACACGATATCCCGGACGACGAGCCCCCACGTGTAGCGGCCACCCCCTCACCCCGTCCTCTTTAGCCTAGGGGTATGTCACGCGACAGGGGTGAGGTGCGCTACGGCCCATGTCCTCCCCACTACTTGCGGGCGAGGTGAAGGCCAATACCTAATGTTTCCTCAGGCCGGTGTCCTGAACATGTACCGAGTCTGTCGTGCAGAAACCACCAAACCACCCTTTGCTCCCATTAACAGAGTCCATACACCGATCACAGTCCAACGGTTAGATTTATTTCGTATCTTCAGTTACAGAGCAATGCGATGGCATGATACGGTGGAATGAGCAGGTCGAGGCACTATACTGATCTGGGTCCCTACACCCCCTATGCTATGACCAAGGGTTGTAGGAGTCTTGGCATGAATACCTCTGTTGCGCTGCGGGCCTCTATCAGGGGAAGATGTCCTCCAAGGGAGTTACTGTAGGCCCATCTGTCACCGGGTTGACACTACACCGGGTCTTCGAACGAGTGACCTCCCCAGCCTCCTCACCTCAGATGCGGGTCCACTCGCAAGGGGCGCCCTGGAGCAACTCCACCCTCGCGGAACCCAGTCGGAGTCACCGGGTCCCAGGCCTCCTCAATAGTACCTCACCCCAGGCTGAAGGTGCCTGGGATGGACTCCATCTTCGTCCCGGCCAGGCCTAGGGCGCCTGGGCCGGAACCTTGAACCGCCCGCACCCAGGCTGAAGGTGCCTGGGTGCGTGAAGAGATGATCCCCGAAGAAGACCTCGTGGCGAGGGCGTCTCCCCCTTTTATCTCCTCCCATCGACACCACGGCGGGTTCCCCGCCCCGGCCGTACCATCTCCAGGAAGCGACAAAGAAGGGTAGCACTGCGGTAGTGATTCTACCCCGAGCCAGTAGGTACACTGACACCTACTGGTCGAAGAGAATATTACACCACCCAATCCTCCACGAATAAGAAAAAGGGGTCTGAACCCTAACATAATTACACACTTGGGTCACACTACTCCCCAAGTGTACCCCACTAAATTGAGGACCCCGCTACATATATATATATATATATATATATATATATATATATATGTGTGTATAAGCCGAGGAACTAATTTTACCACAAAAAACTGGGAAAATTTATTGACTCGAGTATAAGCCGAGGGTGAGAATGCAGCAGCTACTGTAAGCAGAAAAGAGGGTCAACAATGCCCATATGCAACCTCACTGTGCCATACCTCACTCTGTGCCATACCTCACTGTGCCCATTGCAACCTCACTGTGCGATACCTCGCTGTGCCCATTGCAGTCTCACTGTGCCCGAGTACCTGAATTCTTGACAGGTGTCCATTTTTTGAAAAGTCGCGGCTTCCTCCTGGCGTTCCGTTCCATGATAGGCATTTGACACTCACACAATCACGGACATTCTTTCATCCTCAGTAGGGATGAGCCGAACACCCCCCTTGTTGGGTTCGCACCAGAACCCGCGAACGGACCGAAAGTTCGCACGAACGTTAGAACCCTATTAAATACAATGGATGCGAACGTTCGAAATCTAAAGTGCTAATTATAACGACTAATATGCATGTTATTGTCCTAAAAAGGGTTTGGGAACCCGGGTTCTGCATCAGGGGACATGTATCAATGCAAAAATAAGTTTTAAAAACGGCCGTTTTTCGGGAGCATTCATTTTAATGATGCATGAAGTGAAAAAAAAAAAGTCAAATATTCCTTTAAATACCATACCTGAGGGGTGTCTAAACTATGCCTGTGAAGTGCCACGTGTTTCCCGTGTTTAGAACTGTCCCTGCACAAAATTACATTTCTAAAGGAAAAAAAACCATTTAAAACTGCTTGCGGCTTTAATGTAATGTCTGGTCCCAGTAATATGGATGAAAATCTTTGATAAAAATGGCATAGCTACCCCATCACCCCCCCCCCCCATCCCATTACCAGCCCCTTTGGGTCTTGTATGGATATTAAAGGGAACCCCGCACACAAAATAAAAAAGGCCCTATATACTCTCAACAGCAGTATACAGGCGGTGCAAACAAGACAGGGACTGTAGGTTTGTTCTTAAGAAGAATATGTTTTTTTAATTTTGAACAGGTACATTGTTTAATTGTAGCTCCAGCCAAAACATATATTTTTAAGCTTTTTGGAAAACATAGGGAAGGGTTATCGCCCCTGTAACATTTGTTTTGCTGTCTGTGCCCCTGTTCAGAACATTTCACCTCACTTTCCGTCCCAATGACAACTGTTTTTGAAAACTGGGGTTTTTATTGAAACAAGGATTGGTGATAAAGCATCAGAAGAGAGGAGACACCTTTTTCCCATATATTCTCAGGAGAGAATTTGCCTTCCTAGGGGTAGATTTCCTCTCACTTCCTGTTGTCTCCTTCCGTTTGCAAGTAGGAGTCGTTTGTAAGTTGGATGTTTGAAAGTAGGGGCCTGCCGTATATACTCTGCTGAAATTTGCCCCTTACATGTTGGTGTTGCCACAACACTGTGAGCCCTCACAGTTACTCTTGGTGGACGCTGGAACGCCCTGCTGTGAACTATTATAGCAGGAATTATATTTACATGCCATTGTTGAACAATGGTAGGAAAAATTGGGCCTTTGGTGGTGGTGCTGGTGCCACAACACTGTAAACCCTCACAGTTACTCTTGGTGGGCGCATGAATGGGCCCTGCTGTGAATTATTAGATCAAGAATTGTAATTGCATGCCCCTGTTGAACAGGGGCTGAAAAATTGGGCCTTTGGTGGTGGTGGTGGTGTTGCCACAACACTGTAAGCCCTCACAGTTACTCTTGGTGAGCGCAGGAATGGGCCCTGTTGCAAAGTATTGCATAAAAAATTGTAATTACTCGCCCCTGTTAAACAGGGGCTGAAAAATTCGGCCTTAGCCACTGGTGCCACAACACTGCAACCCCTCACAGATACTGTACTTGGAGCACAGCAATGAGCCCTGTTGCAAAGTATTGCATCAAAAATTTTAATTATACGCCCCTGTTAAACAGGGGCTGAAAAATTGGGCCTTAGCCACTGGTGCCACAACACTGCAACCCCTCACAGATACTGTACTTGGAGCACAGCAATGAGCCCTGTTGCAAAGTATTGCATCAAAAATTGTAATTACACGCCCCTGTTAAACAGGGGCTGAAAAATTAGGCCTTAGCCACTGGTGGCGGCACCCAGAAACAAAAATGTTTTTCCAAGATATCATCATGAATCGGATCATTGAGGAGGAGGAGGATAGTCAGTCAACATAACAGGACAGTCACTCAGTCAGCATCAGCATCAGTCTTGAAGGGATGTGACATTTGAAAATAAATTATTCTGTTATATCAGCTTCAGGTGCTTGGTAGCTGGTGGTGATCCAAGACTGGTTCATCTTTATGAAGGTCAGTCGATCAACCGAATCGGTGGACAGGCACACCCTGTGATCCGTGACAAATCCTCCAGCAGCACTGAATGTGCGTTCCGAAAGAACGCTGGATGCAGGACAGGCCAGTAGCTCAATTGCATACTGTGCAAGCTCTGGCCAGTGATCCATCCTTAAGACCCAGTAAGCCAGAGGATTTTTGGTGGGAAAGGTGTCCAAATCTGACCTTGCCCCTAGGTATTCCTGCACCATGTATATCAGACGCTGGCGATGGTTGCTGGAACCGATCATACCTTGGGGCTGCGGACTAAAGAATTGTCTGAACGCATCGGTCAGACGGCCACCTTCCCCACCGCTCCTTCTTTGACTGACCGAAGCCTCAGCAACTCGTTGTCCCAGACCAGGAGTTTGTAACCTCCCAGTCTCTGGGAACGCATTGTACAGACCTTTCTGCAAGGCCTCCCGGAGTTGTCTCATCCTCTGCGACGGTAAGATAAGGTCCGCAACCTTAGCCTTGTACCGTGGATCAAGGAGAGTGGCCAGCCAGTAATGGTCCCTCTCCTTGATCCGAAGAATACGAGGATCCTTCCGCAGACTTTGCAGGATCAGGGAGGCCATGCAGCGTAGGTTAGCTGAGGCATTAGGTCCGGAGTCCTCTGGGTCACTAAGGACGACATGATCCGCAGCCACCTCCTCCCAGCCACGTACAAGTCCACGGGTTTCTTGGGACTATAAATCATCCCTAAAAGACTGCTGCTGTTGATGCTGCTGAGTGCCAGGCTCCACCTCCAGGCTGACACAATCCTCCTCCTCCTCGTCCTCTTCCTGTGCGATGGGTGGGACAGAAGGAACACTGTCTGGGTAAAGGGGGCCTTGAGAGGCAAGGAAGTCCTCCTCTTCCTGCCTCTGTTCTGCCTCAAGTGCCCTGTCCATTATTCCATGCAGCGTGTGCTCCAACAGGTGGACAAGAGGTACAGTGTCACTGATGCATGCACTGTCACTGCTCACCATCCTCGTGGCCTCCTCAAATTGTGCCAGGACAGTGCATTCATCCCTGATCATGCCCCACTGGCGTGGTGAAAAAAACCCGAGCTCCCCTGACCCTGTCCTGGTGCCGTAGTCGCACATGTACTCATTGATGGCCCTCTGCTGTGTGTGCAGCCGCTGCAGCATGGCCAACGTTGAGTTCCACCTGGTGGGCATGTCACATATAAGGCGGTTCTTGGGCAGGTTCAACTCCTTTTGCAGCTCAGCCAGGCGAGCACTGGCATTATAAGATCTGCGGAAATGCACACAGACTTTCCTGGCCTGCCTCAGGACATCCTGTAAGCCCGGGTACCTGCCGAAGAACCGCTATACCACCAGGTTAAGAACGTGAGCCACACAGGGCACATGGGTCAGTTGTCCCTGTCGGAGGGCGGAGAGGAGGTTGGTGCCATTGTCGAAAACCACCATTCCTGCCTTAAGCTGGCGTGGCGTAAACCACCTCTCGGCCTGCCCCTGGAGAGAAGACAGAACCTCTGCCCCAGTGTGGCTTCTGTCCCCCAAACACACCAGTGCAAGCACGGCATGGCATCTTTTTGTCTGCGTACTTGCGTAGCCCCTTGAACGCCTACGGAGCACCGCTGGTTCTGAGGACAAAGCACAGGAAGAGGCCATGGAGGAAGAAGAAGAGGAGGGTGTGGAGGAGAGAGGTGTGTCACAACCAGTAGTAGCATTTTGAAGGCGTGGCGGCGGAACAACCTCCAACACTACTGCACCTTGTCCTGCATCCTTTGCAGCTGCCAAAAGAGTGACCCAATGGGCTGTGAAAGAAAGGTAATGTCCCTGTCCATGCCTGCTGGACCATGAGTCAGCGGTAATATGCACCTTACCGCTGACCGCCCTGTCTAGCGAGGCCAAGACATTGCCTTCCACATGCCGGTAGAAAGCCGGAATCGCCTTCCGTGAGAAAAAGTGGCGTTTGGGAACCTGCCACTGAGGAACCGCACATTGCACAAACTCACGGAAGGGGGCCAAGTCTACCAACTGAAAAGGCAGCAGTTGAAGCGCTAGCAATTTAGCCAAGCTAGCATTCAACCGCTGGGCATGTGGATGGCTGGGAGTGAACTTCTTTCAATGGTCCAGCAGCTGGGGCAGAGAAATTTGCCTGCTAGAATCGGACGTCGGTGTACTGCTAGCAGAGTGCCCGCAAGTACTTGGCTGTGACACACCTAATTCTACACCTTCACTCCTCTCAGTGCAGGTTTTAGAGAGGACTGAAGGTATAGTGGGGTTGGAGATCCCAGCTGATGAGGTGCAAGGAGAGGTCCGCTTTGTTCTTTGGTGTGGGTCTTTAAGGTAGGCTTGCCAACGATCTGCATGGCAGGTCAACATATGTCTGGTCAAGCATGTGGTGCCCAAGCGGCTGATGTTTTGGCCATGCGATATACGCTTGAGACATATGTTGCAAACAACAGCTGTGCGATCTGATGCACTCAACTCAAAAAAGGCCCACACCAAATAACTTTTTGAATAACGGGCAGAGGCAGCGCCCTGCACAGGCGGAGCTCTGCGGTGTGATTCAGTCGGTGTGCTGCCCTTACGCTGGCCCCCCGAGGGCATCCTGCCTCGTTGGAGATGTGCCTCCTCATCCTCCTCCTCTCTCCTATTAGGCACCCACGTGGAGTCAGTGACCTCATCATCCCCTCCCTCCTCATCACTGGAGCCAATTTGGCAGTATGCTGCAGCTGTTGGAACATGACTGCCAGATTGGTGTCCTTCTTGAGCATCCCCTCTCTCTGCTCTCACGCTACTGCCTTCCTCTAGCTGGGTATCATCATCAGACCCTTCGAAACGCTGGGCATCCTCCTGGAGCATGTACCCAACACTGTGCTCAAACAGTTCGGGGGACTCCTCAGGAGGACATGGTGGGTCTAGGGAAGGAGTGACTGATGATGACATTGATACCAGGGAAGAGGACGCTTTGGCAGCTGCTTTGCCAGTACCCTGAGCCTGGGTGAGAGAGGATGAGGAGGATGAGGAGGGCTTGGTCATCCACTCTACCAAGTCTTCGGCACGATGCGGCTAGGGTGACCACACTTCCAAACTGCCATTCAGGGACACCCCCCCCGAAAAGATGATTTTTGACATCTTTTATTGCCGATTTTTGGGGCAGGGGCGTATCATGAAATCAGCAGGCCCGTGTGCAAGATCAAAAGTGGGTCCTAGGCATCAAGAAGAACAAAAATATGGTGCGCAAAGCAGTGAACAGTGGACATAGGGTTGCCACCTCATCCCTTTAAAACCGAACACATATCAATTAAACAGGTTCTGTGGCTGATTAAGTTGGTAATTAAACTCACTTGGTGCCTTATCTGCATTCAATTAGCCTCAGAACCTGTATAAGTCATATGTGTTCGGTTTTAAAGGGATGAGGTGGCAACCCTAAGTGGACATGTCTTAAATTGCGCTAAATATTGGCTTAAAGGGGGTGTTGTTAAAGAGAGTCTGAGATGACTTATATAGTGCAGAATGTGGTAATGTTAAATAGGGAATGCAGGGTGTATGGTGGTGAGTAGTATGTACAGGAGAGGAGTGCGGAGTGTATGGAGGTGGGTAATATGTACAAGAGAGGAGTGCGGAGTGTATGGAGGTGGGTAATATGTACAGGAGAGGAGTGCGGAGTGTATGGTGGGGGTAATATGTACAGGAGAGGAGTGCAGAGTGTATAGAGGTGGGTAATATGTAAAGGAGAGGAGTGTGGAGTGTATGGTGGGGGTAATATGTACAGGAGAGGAGTGTGGAGTGTATGGTGGGGGTAATATGTACAGGAGAGGAGTGCGGAGTGTATGGAGGTGGGTAATATGTACAGGAGAGGAGTGCAGAGTGTATGGAGGTGGGTAATATGTACAGGAGAGGAGTGTGGAGTATATGGTGGGGGTAATATGTACAGGAGAGGAGTGCGGAGTGTATGGAGGTGGGTAATATGTACAGGAGAGGAGTGCGGCATGTATGGAGGTGGGTAATATGTACAGGAGAGGAGTGTGGCGTGTATGGCGGGGGGTAATATGTACAGGAGAGGAGTGCGGAGTGTATGGTGGGGGTAATATGTACAGGAGAGGAGTGCGGCGTGTATGGCGGGGGGTAATATGTACAGGAGAGGAGTGCGGAGTGTATGGCGGGGGTAGTTAGTGGAGAGAGGAGGAAGAGGAGTGCAATACCACCTCCTGATAGTCTGTCAGCCACTACTATACCACCTTGGTGGTGGGGCACTCCGAAGGATGTAAGGGGGCACTCTGGAGGAAGTAAAGAGACACTCTGGAGGCACTAAGGGGGCATCCTGGAGGTTGTAAGGGAGGATGAAAGGGGGCACTCTGGCGGTACTAACTTAGTCAGAGCCCCCCTACATCCTCCGGGGTGCCCCCTTAGTGCCTCCTTACATCCTCTGTAGTGACCCCTTACATCCTCTTCCAGAGTGCCCCCTTACATCCTCTTCCAGAGTGCCCCTTAGTACTACTGTACTAAGGGGCACTCTGGAGAAAGTAAAGGGGCACTCTGGAGAAAGTAAGGGGAGGGAGTAAGGGAGCACTCTGGAGAAAGTAAGGGGCACTCTGGAGGCAGACAGATAGTACCTCCAGAGTGCCCCCTGCAGAGAGTCCTGAGGAGTGATGGCCATTAATCCATGCCAGATGAATGTTATGGAAAAGCAGAGCACACCACCCACCTCATGGCTGCCCTATTCCACTACTGCTTGCTCTCTCCCTGCCACAGCCCTGACATAAGCCCGGTCCAGCCTGTGGTGTATGTCCCCTTTTTATCTGTACCTGAATTACTGCAGTTCCTCTGGGGGATGCTGCACCCACTGCTGCTCAGGTCAGGGCGGTGAGGTCTTATCCCACTCCCTCCTGGGCTGGGATGAGCTGTGTACAGAGTGCAGTGTTCTGGGATGAGCTGTGTACAGAGTGCAGGGTTCTGGAATGAGCTGTGTACAGAGTGCAGGGTTTCTAGGATGAGCTGTGTACAGAGGGCAGGATTCTGGGATGAGCTATGTACAGAGTGTAGGGTTTTGGGATGAGCTATATAAAGGGTCCACGGTTCTGAGATGAGCTATATACAGGGTTCTGGGATGAGCTATATACAGGGTGCAGGGTTCTGAGGTGAGCTTTATAAAGGGCGCAGGGTACTGGGATGAGCTATATACAGGATGCAGCAGAGGCGTAATTAGAACCTTCAGGGCCCTGGTGCAAGAAACCATGAAGGGCCCCCAACCTCCGGCCTGGGCCATTCCTTCCGAGCCCAGAGGGGGGCAGTATAATGTAAAATGGGAGGGGTGGCAGTGGAGGGCAGTATAATGGAAGGGGGGCAGTATTATGGGAGGGAGTGGTAGCGGAGGGCAGTATGATGGGAGGAGGGGCAGTGGAGGGCAGTATAATGGGAGGGGGCAGTAGAGGGCATGTGAGAGGGGGGTTAGTGGAGGGAAGTATGATGGGAGGGGGGTAGTGGAGGGCAGTATAATGGGAGAGGCTGGGGTAGTAGAGGGCAGTATGGGGGTACTGTACAGCATGACTGGAGGAGGGCAGTGTATGGGAGGTAGCAGAGTATAATGGGGGGGGTAGTGGAGGGCAGTATAATGTAAATGGGAGGGATGGCAGTGGAGGGCAGTATAATGGGAGGGGGTAGTGGAGGGCAGTATAATGTAAATGGGAGGGGTGGCAGTGGAGAGCAGTATAATGGGAGGGGGCAGTATGATGGGAGGGGGTGGTAGTGGAGGGCAGTATAATGGGGGGGTTAGTGGAGGGCAGTATAATAGGAGGGGTGGCAGTGGAGGGCAGTATAATAGGAGGGGTGGCAGTGGAGGGCAGTATAATGGGAGGGGGCAGTATGATGGGAGGGGGTGGTACTGGAGGACAGTATAACGGGGGGTTAGTGGAGGCCAGTATAATAGGAGGGGTGGCAGTGGAGGGCATTATAATAGGAGGGGTGGCAGTGGAGGACAGTAAAATGGGAGGGGTGGCAGTGGAGGGCAGTAAAACGGGAGGGGGTGGTAGTGGAGGGCAGTATAATGGGGGGGTTAGTGGAGGGCAGTATAATGGGAGGGGTGGCAGTGGAGGGCAGTATGATAGGAGGGGTGGCAGTGGAGGACAGTAAAATGGGAGGGGGCAGTGAAGGGAAGTATAATGGGAGGGGGGCAGTATGATGGGAGGGAGTGGTAGTGGAGGGCAGTATAATGGGGGGCAGTATAATGTAAATGGGATGGGTGGCAGTGGAGAGCAGTATAATGGGAGGGGGTAGTGGAGGGCAGTATAATGTAAATGGGAGGGGTGGCAGTGGAGGGCAGTATAATGGGAGGGGGCAGTATAATGTAAAATTGGAGGGGTGGCAGTGGAGGGCAGTATAATAGTAGGGGGGCAGTATTATGGGAGGGGGTGGTAGCGGAGGGCAGTATGATGGGGGGGGCAGTGGAGGGCAGTATAATGGGAGGGGGGTTAGTGGAGGACAGAATGATAAGAGGGGTGGTAGTGGAGGGCAGTATAATGGGAGGGGGGTAGTGGAGGACAGTATGATGGGAGGGGTAGTAGTGGAGGGCAGTATGATGGGAGGGAGGGCAGTATGTTGGGAGGGGTGGTAGTGGAGGGCAGTATAATGGGAGGGGGGTTAGTGGAGGGCAGTATGATGTAAGGGGTGGTAGTAAAGGGCAGTATGATAGGAGGGGTGGTAGTGGAGGGCAGTATGATGGGAGGGGTGGTAGTGGAGGGCAGTATGATAGGAGGGGTGGTAGTGGAGGGCAGTATGATGGGAGGGGTGGTAGTGGAGGGCAGTATGATGGGAGGGGTGGTAGTGGAGGGCAGTATGATGGGGCGGGGGTTAGTGGAGGGCAGTATAATAGGAGGGGTGGCAGTAGAGGGCGGTATAATGGCAGGGGGGCAGTATGATGGGAGGGGGTGGTAGTGGAGGGCAGTATTATGCGGGGAGTTATTGGTGGGCAGTATAATAGGAGGGGTGGCGGTGGAGGGCACTATAATAGGAGGGGTGGCAGTGGAGGGCAGTATGTTGGGAGGGGGTGGTAGTGGTAGTGGAGAGCAGTATAATGTACAGCATGACTGGAGTCTGGAGGGGGGCAGTGTATAGGAGGGAGCAGAGTTACCATGGGCTACTCAGAGTTAGGGCAGTGCAGGGAGCATTTTGCCTACCTTTCTTCCAGTGCAGGAACAGCCATCAGTTAAGAGCGGATTCGGGGGGCGGAGCTTAGGCGCGAGGACGCCGAGGAGGAATCCTCCTCCGGCTCGCTCGGAATCCTGGGGCTCCACTCTCCTCCTTGTCATGACGTCACTGGTTGTTAGACGCTAGTCGGGCCATGCCTAGCAACCAGTTGTTTTGGCAGTGAGCCAGGCAGCGTCTGGGGGTGAAATGAAGCGGTCTCAGACAGAACTAGCACAGCGGGCAGTGAGGGACAGCGGCAATGCGGTGGAAATTTTTTGGGGGCATCAGATCGGCCAAGAGGGCAATTGAGGGACACTTTATTGTCCCGGAATGAAGGTGCCCGGGACCAGGGACAAGGATGTCAATTACGGGATAATCCCGGGCAATCCGGGACACGTGGGCACCCTAGATGCGGCTCAACACGTCCAGCTGCCGAAAAGAAGGACAAGCGTGTCCCATGGCCACGTGCTGATGACGATGCACCGCGTCCACGACCAGCACTGTTGTCTCTAGACACAGAGCCTGCTTGCCCTCTTTTATTGGCTCCTGACTGTCTGTCTCTCCTTGTTTGCCTTCCAGACATTCTAATGGCCTGCAGGGAGATGGGAAAACACAGCAATAAGGCCTAGCTTCAGGAGTATATTTAGCAGGAAGCACACTACGCCCGCTGTAAGTGCTGCAAATGCCTGTTAGTGTAACACACCAGGAAAACACAGCAATAAGGCCTAGCTTCAGGAGTATATTTAGCAGGAAGCACACTACGCCCGCTGTAAGTGCTGCAAATGCCTGTTAGTGTAACACACTAGGAAAACACAGCAATAAGGCCTAGCTTCAGGAGTATATTTAGCAGGAAGCACACTACGCACGCTGTAAGTGCTGCAAATGCCTGTTAGTGTAACACACCAGGAAAACACAGCAATACGGGCTAGCTTCCGGAGTATATTTAGCAGGAAGCACACTATGGCCGCTGTAAGTGCTGCAAATGCCTGTTAGTGTAACACACCAGGAAAACACAGCAATACGGGCTAGCTTCAGGTGTATATTTTGCAGGAATCACACTACGCCTGCTTTAAGTGCTGCAGATGCCTGCCTGTGTTACGCAACAGGAAAACACAGCAATAAGGGCTAGCTTTGGTTGTATACTGTGCAGGAGGCTTAGCAAAAATATCACTGACACTGTCCCTACCTATCCTTCTATCTCCCTGCACACAAGGTTTAGCAGAATATCACTGACACTGTCCCTACCTATCCTTCTCTCTCCCTTCACACAATATCACTGACACTGTCCCTACCTATCCTTCTCTCTCCCCACACACAATATCACTGACACTGTCCCTACCTATCCTTCTCTCTCCCTACACACAATTTCTCTAACACTGTCCCTGCCTATGTACGACTTTCCCTGCGCCGGAACACACTACACAAGGCCGCCGCGCTGGCGGCCTTTTATAGTGTGGGGCGTGTACTAAACCCCCCATAGCTATAATTGGCCACAGGCATCCTGCCTGTGGCCAATTATGGCTCTCCTCGCTGCCAGCGCTGTGATTGGCCAAGCATGCGGGGTCACAGTGCATGCTTGGCCAATCACAGCGCCGGGATTTTGGGCCGTTCGTGTCACTCGAATTTGGCGCGAACGACCCAAAACGTTCGATCTTCGTCGAACGCTCGAACACACGATGTTCGAGTCGAATGTATGTTCGACTCGAACGCGGAGCTCATCCCTAATCCTCAGACAAGAGGACGTCCGTGATTGGCGGAACACTGAACACAGTGTCTGCTGGGAAACTGTCCGAGAATGAGAGGATCTCCGTGATAGGCGGAACACAGTGTCAAATGCCTATCACGGAACGGAACGCCAGGAGGAAGCCGCGACTTTTCAAAAAATGGACGCCTGTCAAGAATTCAGGTACAAAAAACACTGACGCGAGTATAAGCCGAGGGGGGTATTTTCAGCCCTAAAAAAAGGGCTGAAAAACTCTGCTTATACTCGAGTATATACGGGTATGTAAAAATAAAAAAGCCAAGAATAGTTGTAATTTTCTTGTTCTTCTCTCTCTATTGTTCTCTCTTTATTGTTCTCTCTCTATTGTTCTGCTCTGTTTTACTGTATTTTATGCCTACCTGCAATGTTTGATCATGTTTGCCTTTCAGTTATGTCATTCTTTTATACTTTACTGTTTACTATGTTTTATTGTTAACCAATATTTTCTTGTCAGTTAAGCCATTCAGCTGCAGCACTGATTTATCTTGCCATCAACAGCGTTTGCTCTCACGATACGTAAATCAGCGGCTCCAGAGCTGTAGGAGGTGATTTCAACACCGCAGTTTTCAAAAAAGAGCATATATCCTGAAGCATGGGGGCAGGGGTGGAGAGCCGATTTGCCCCTACATAGGGGGTGGATTGCCCTCATGCTTCAGCATATATTTTTTAGGCACAGATTGCAATAAAAAAAAGTTGTTTTATTGTTACCATTGTTTGCTTTTCACGTACGCCATTCAGCTGCAGCACGGATTTATTTATTTTGACAGCAACATGGTTTGCTTTCACGATACGTAAATCAGCGACTCCAGCGTTTTAAGAGGTTATTTCACCACCACAGTTAAAAAAAACGGTGCATGTATGCCCATCATTAGAAGTGGGTGGATGCAGGGCGGTATTCTTATGGTGGGCATACCCACCGATCCCTTTTTTTCATTCATCCCACAGTCTGCCTGGAAAAAAAAGAACAATTTATGCCCAACAAGGACCAGCGACGTATGTTGCTGGAATTCGAATGGTTATATCAGCATGATACCTTCAGGCTTAGGTATCATCCGGCGGTCGACTTTCATGTAAAAGCAATCCTAGTAGCTAATTAGCCGCTAGACTGCTTTTACAAGCAGCGGGAGGTCATGTCCCCCCCCTCTCCCACTGTCTTCCATGGTTTTCTCGGGCTCTCCTGTCCTATCAGGGAACCCGAGAATGCAGCCGGTGGTTCCACAAGCTGACCATAGAGCTGATCGGAGACCAGAATGGCTCCAATGATCTGTAAGCTTCTCCGTAGCCGGTCCACATATCCCTTGTGGGAAGCAGCCGATGTGTGGTCTATCGAGGTACCAAAGGCCAGATCTACAGGTAGTCTTGCTTCTCTGCCAAACATTAATCTGTAATGGGAGTACCCAGTGACATCACTAGTTGTGCTGTTATAGGCATGCACGATGGCAGCTAAATGCTTGCTCCAATGCTGCTTTTCCTTACTGCTCAGGGTTACCAGCATATTCATCAAAGTCCTGTTAAACCTTCCCGGTTGGGCATCTCCTTGTGGATGATAGGGGGTTGTGCGGGTCTTCTTTATCCCTAGGGAATCCAGTAATTTCTGGATTAGTCGACTTTCAAAGTCCCTCCCTTGATCCGAATGGAGGCGTTGAGATAATCCGTAGTGTACAAAGTACTTCTCTACAAGTATCTTGGCCACAGTGGAAGCCTTCTGGTCTTTGGTGGGAAAGGCCTGAGCGTAACGGGTGAAATGGTCGGTTATCACCAGAACATTTCCATGTCCCCCCAAGTCAGGTTCCAGACAAAGATAATCAATGCATACCAAGTCCAAAGGTCCTTGGCTTTGCAGGTGGCCCATTGGGGCAGCTTGATGATGCAATGTTTTCCTTTGTATGCAGCGAGCACATGAGTGACAGTATTCCTCCACTTCAGGCCGCATACAAGGCCAATAGAATCTGCTCCTTATGAGCTGAAAGGTTCTTTCGGCTCCAAGGTGGCCATGGTTGTCATGTAGGGCATTCATAACAGTCTTCCGGTGTTTTTCTGGCAGGAATAGTTGCCACTTGTCTTCCAGATCATCAGAGTTGAAGTACCCCAGTTGAAGTCTGTTTGAGACGAAACTGGTCGGGTCTATACGCCAGCTCCAGCTGCCCTTACCACGCTTTTTTTACTCTTATTTGTATTCGATTTTTATGGATGTTCATTTGCTTGAACTTTTTATGGATTTATAAATAAATCTTTCGGATTTACGCTATGTGGAGGACCTCTCTTCTTTTTATTTTTTATGATTACTACATACTGAGGGGTCATCTTAGGATACCAGTATCCCCTTGTTCCTGAGCTTTCATACACGGACGATCGGTGCTGTCAGCACAAGAGTGGAGGTGTGTTGCAGATCCTTATTGCTCCCTGGGTCCATAGAGTGGACAAAGCTTTATCGACTCACTGCTATATGGTGAGCTGGGTCCACTCTGTCTGGTAAGAGTATTCATTTCTCCCCCATTGGCCCAAGGTGAAGGCACTCCCGGGTGTTGTTATATATCTCACATATCTGCACAGATCTTCAGACACATCCACCTTTCCGTGTTTATCCATTGTTGATGCAAGCTCTATGTTGGATATCGCCTTATGAACTTTATGTATGATTCATGTTTGCTTAAGACTTGATACTCACCTGTGAAGTCCTATAAGCACTGTTTTTCACTCATATATCTACATTGGACTCTATGCTGAAATATCTTTTGGGTCACGATTAGTTTATTTTGTTTTTTGTTTTTGTTTTAGTGCACTTCAAGATACACAGACTTCATTGCTGTTGTGTTTTCTTAGGTTATCACTGTTTCATCACATCTTTTGTTGATACAGATATAATATCAATAATTTTCAAGATTTTTTGATACTATTCACGTTTATTCATTATATCACTATTACATGGTATATATAAAGTGGGACTCTCCACTTTTCTCACAGCGCCACACTGTATTTATTTATGTAAATTTTATATCCTGTCTGATTTTGTGTTTGGCTGCTCCTTTTTTCACCACACAGGGTTGGCGCAGTATTATTATATATAGTCTATACAGAGTCTCAGCGACCCATTCTTCTTTCTGACCACTACAATAGGGGAGGCATATGGGCTCCTGGATTCCCGGAAAACACCAGTTCTCTTGAGCTCTGCAAGTTGCTCACGTAAGTCCTCCAGGTCAGCCAGTGGGACTCGCCGGACTCTTTCTCGGAAGGGCTTGTCTTCCTGTAGGCGAATCTTGTGGGTGGCACTTCTCGCACACCCCACATCGAACTCATCCTTGGAGAAGATCTTCCGCCACTTCATCAACTGGGCCCTAGCCCTCTTCTTCCATGCCAGTGGTAGGGCAGGGTTCTCCAAGTGGGGTTCCTCTTCCTCCTCCTTCAAGTCGGACACAGCAACCGTGTTCACTTGGCCCAACAGCATTCGGCCTGGAATCTTCACAGGTGAGTAGGGATGAGCTTGGTGTTCGAGTCAAACATACGTTCGACTCGAACATCGGCTTTTTCGATTGTTCGACGAAGATCGAACGTTTTGGGCCGTTCACACCAAAATCGAGTGACGCGAACGGCCCACAATACACCGCAGTGCAATCCCGGCGCTGTGATTGGCCAAGCATGCACTGTGACCCCGCATGCTTGGCCAATCCCAGCGCCGGCAGCGAGGAGAGCCATAATTGGCCACAGGCAGGATGCAGGGACAGGCAGGGACAGGGACAGTGTTAGTGATATTTGTTCATTTACCTTGTGTGTAGGGAGAGAGAAGGATAGGCAGGGACAGTGTCAGTGATATTCTGCTAAACCTTGTGTGCAGGGAGAGAGAAGGATAGGCAGGGACAGTGTCAGTGATATTCTGCTAAACCTTGTGTGCAGGGAGAGAGAAGGATAGGCAGGGACAGTGTCAGTGATATACTGCTAAACCTTGTGTGCAGGGAGAGAAAAGGATAGGCAGGGGACAATGTCAGTGATATTTTTGCTAAGCCTCCTGCACAGTATACACCTGAAGCTAGCCCTTATTGCTGTGTTTTCCTGTTGTGTAACACAGGCAGGCATCTGCAGCAGTTATAGCAGGCGTAGTGTGCTTCCTGCAAAATATACACCTGAAGCTAGCCCTTATTGCTGTTTTTTTCCTGTTGTGTAACACAGGCAGGCATCTGCAGCACTTACAGCAGGCGTAGTGTGCCTCCTGCAAAATATACACCTGGAGCTAGGCCTTATTGCTGTGTTTTCCTGTTGTGTAACACAGGCAGGCATCTGCAGCACTTACAGCGGGCGTAGTGTGCTTCTTGCAAAATATACACCAGAAGCTAGCCCTTATTGCTGTGTTTTCCTGTTGTGTAACACAGGCAAGCATCTGCAGCAGTTATAGCAGGCGTAGTGTGCTTCCTGCAAAATATACACCTGAAGCTAGCCCGTATTGCTGTTTTTTCCTGTTGTGTAACACAGGCAGGCATCTGCAGCAGTTATAGCAGGTGTAGTGTGCTTCCTGCAAAATATACACCTGAAGCTAGCCCTTATTGCTGTTTTTTCCTGTTGTGCAACACAGGCAGGCATCTGCAGCACTTATGCCGCATACACACGATCATTTTTCCCGTCGGGAAAAATGACATTTTTTTTTTCGCCGAGAAAAACGATCGTCTGTGGGCTTTATGTCGTTTTTCTCGTTGAGAAAAACGGCAGAAAAAACGACGAGAAAAATTAGAACATGTTCTAAATTTTCTCATCGTTTTTTCCATCATTTTTTTCCGCGGCAGTTTTCCCATAGGGAGACACTGCCGCGGAGCCCACAGACGGTCGTTTTTCTCGTCAAAGAAAAAAATGACGGGAAAAACGGTCGTGTGTGGGGGAACATGCCGTTCCCTCGTTTTTCATTTTTTTTCATGCCGTGATTCACGGCGGTGTTTTCACCGCCGTGAATCACGATCGTGTGTACGCGGCATTACAGCAGGCGTAGTGTGCCTCCTGCAAAATATACATCTGAAGCTAGGCCTTATTGCTGTGTTTTCCGGTTGTGTGACACAGGCAGGCATCTGCAGCACTTACAGCAGGCGTAGTGTGCCTCCTGCAAAATATACACCTGAAGCTAGGCCTCATTGCTGTGTTTTCCTGTTGTGTAACACAGGCATGCATCTGCAGCACTTACAGCGGGCGTAGTGTGTCTCCTGCACATTATACACCTGAAGCTACCCCTTATTGCTCGCCATAGTTTTTTTTTCTTTTGTGTTACACTAACAGGCATCTGCAGCACTTACAGCGGGCGTAGTGTGCTTCTTGCAAAATATACACCAGAAGCTAGCCCTTATTGCTGTGTTTTCCTGTTGTGTAACACAGGCAGGCATTTGCAGCAGTTATAGCAGGCGTAGTGTGCTTCCTGCAAAATATACACCTGAAGCTAGCCCTTATTGCTGTTTTTTCCTGTTGTGTAACACAGGCACGCATCTGCAGCACTTACAGCAGGCGTAGTGTGCCTCCTGCAAAATATACACCTGAAGCTAGGCCTTATTGCTGTGCTTTCCTGTTGTGTAACACAGGCAGGCATCTGCAGCACTTACAGCAGGCGTAGTGTGCCTCCTGCAAAATATACACCTGGAGCTAGGCCTTATTGCTGTGTTTTCCTGTTGTGTAACACAGGCAGGCATCTGCAGCAGTTATAGCAGGCGTAGTGTGCTTCCTGCAAAATATACCCCTGAAGCTAGCCCTTATTGCTGTTTTTTCCTGTTGTGTAACACAGGCAGGCATCTGCAGCACTTACAGCAGGCGTAGTGTGCTTCTTGCAAAATATACACCTGAAGCTACTCCTTATTGCTGGTTTTCCCATCTCCCTGCAGGCCTTTAGAATGTCTGGAAGGCAAACAAGGAGAGGCAGACAGTCAGGAGCCAATAAAAGAGGGCAAGTAGGCTCTGTGTCTAGAGACAACAGTGCTGGTCATGGACGCGGTGCATCGTCATCAGCACGTGGCCATGGGACACGCTTGTCCGTCTTTTCGGCAGCTGGACGTGTTGAGCCACATCATGCCGAAGACTTGGTAGAGTGGATGACCAAGCCCTCCTCATCCTCCTCATCCTCTCTCACCCAGGCTCAGGGTACTGGCAAAGCAGCTGCCAAAGCGTCCTCAATGTCATCATCAGTCACTCCTTCCCTAGACCCACCGTGTGGGGTCCCCCGAACTGTTTGAGCACAGTGTTGGGTACATGATAGGAGAGAGGAGGAGGAGGAGGAGGATCAGGAGGAGGCACATCTCCAACGAGGCAGGATGCCCTCCGGGGGCCAGCGTAAGGGCAGTACACCGACTGAATCACACCGCAGAGCTCCGCCTGTGCAGGGCGCTGCCTCTGCCCGTTATTCCAAAAGTTCTTTGGTGTGGGCCTTTTTTGAGTCGAGTGCATCAGATCGCACCGCTGCTGTTTGCAACATATGTCTCAAGCGTATCTCACGTGGCCAAAACATCAGCCGCTTGGGCATCACATGCTTGACCAGACATATGTTGACCTGCCATGCAGCTCGTTGGCAAGCCTACCTTAAAGACCCACACCAAAGAACAAAGCGGACCTCTCCTTGCTCCGCATCAGCTGGGATCTCCAACACCACTATACCTTCAGTCCTCTCTGAAACCCGCACTGAGAGGAATGAAGGTGTAGAATTCGGTGTGTCACAGCCAAATACTTGCAGACAATCTGTAATCAGTACACCGACGTCCGATTGTACCAGGCAAATTTCCCTGCCCCAGCTGCTGCACCGCCGAAAGAAGTTCGCTCCCAGCCATCCACATGCCCAGCGGTTGAATGCTAGCTTGGCTAAATTGCTAGCACTTCAACTGCTGCCTTTTCAGTTGGTAGACTCGGCCCCCTTCCGTGAGTTTGTGCAATGTGCGGTTCCTCAGTGGCAGGTTCCCAAACGCCACTTTTTCTCATGGAAGGCGATTCTGGCTCTATACCGGCATGTGGAAGGCAATGTCCATGCCTCGCTGGACAGGCCGGTCAGCGGTAAGGTGCATATTACTGCTGATTAATGGTCCAGCAGGCATGGACAGGGACGTTACCTTTCTTTCACGGCCCATTGGGTCACTCTTTTGGCAGCTGGGAAGGATGCAGGACAAGGTGCAGTAGTGTTGGAGTTTGTTCCGCCGCCACGCCTCCAAAATGCTACTACTGGTTGTGACACACCTCTCTCCTCCACCCCCTCCTCTTCTTCTTCCTCCATGGCCTCTTCCTGTGCTTTGTACTTGGAACCAGCGGTGCTCCGTAGGCGTTCAAGGGGCTACGCAAGTACGCAGGCAAAAAGATGCCATGCCGTGCTTGCGCTGGTGTGTTTGGGGGACAACTGACCCATGTGCCCTGTGTGGCTCACGTCCTTAACCTGGTGGTATAGTGGTACTTGGGCAGGTACCCAGGCTTACAGGATGACCTGAGGCAGGCCAGGAAAGTCTGTGTGCATTTCCGCAGATCATATAATGCCAGTGCTCGGCTGGCTGAGCTGCAAAAGGAGTTGAACCTGCCCAAGAACCGCCTTATATGTGACATGCCCACCAGGTGGAACTCAAAGTTGGCCATGCTGCAGCGGCTGCACACGCAGCAGAGGGCCATCAATGAGTACCTGTGCGACTACGGCACCAGGACAGGGTCAGGGGAGCTCGGGTTTTTTTCACCACGCCAGTGGGGCATGATCAGGGATGCATGCACTGTCCTGGCACCATTTTAGGAGGCCACGAGGATGGTGAGCAGTGACAGTGCATGCATCAGTGACACTGTACCTCTTGTCCACCTGTTGAAGCATACGCTGCGTGGAATAATGGACAGGGCACTTGAGGCAGAACAGAGGCAGGAAGAGGAGGACTTCCTTGCCTCTCAAGGCCCCCTTTACCCAGACAGTGTTCCTTCTGTCCCACCCATCCCACAGGAAGAGGACGAGGAGGAGGAGGAGGAGGAGGATTGTGTCAGCATGGAAGTGGAGCCTGGCACTCAGCATGAACAGCAGCAGTCTTTTAGGGATGATTTACAGTCCCAAGAAACACGTGGACTTGTACGTGGCTGGGAGGAGGTGGCTGCGGATCATGTCGTCCTTAGTGACCCAGAGGACTCCGGACCGAATGCCTCAGCTAACCTACGCTGCATGGCCTCCCTGATCCTGCAAAGTCTGCGGAAGGATCCTCGTATTCTTCGGATCAAGGAGAGGGACCATTACTGGTTGGCCACTCTCCTTGATCCACGGTACAAGGGTAAGGTTGCGGACCTTATCTTACCGTCGCAGAGGGAGCAGAGGATGAGACAACTCCGGGAGGCCTTGCAGAAAAGTCTGTGCAACGCGTTCCCAGAGACTGGGAGGTTACAAACTCCTGGTCCTGGTCAGTCAAAGAAGGAAC
The DNA here is from genome assembly GCA_029206835.1 of Rana muscosa. Classification (NCBI taxonomy): domain Eukaryota; kingdom Metazoa; phylum Chordata; class Amphibia; order Anura; family Ranidae; genus Rana; species Rana muscosa. The sequence continues at coordinate 1,217,529,075 of CM055122.1, forward strand.
GGTGGGGAAGGTGGCCGTTTGACCGATGCGTTCAGACAATTCTTTAGTCCGCAGCCCCAAGGTATGATCGGTTCCAGCAACCATCGCCAGCGTCTGATATACATGGTGCAGGAATACCTAGGGGCAAGGTCAGACTTGGACACCTTTCCCACCGAAAATCCTCTGGCTTACTGGGTCTTGAGGATGGATCACTGGCCAGAGCTTGCACAGTATGCAATTGAGCTACTGGCCTGTCCTGCATCCAGCGTTCTTTCGGAACGCACAATCAGTGCTGCTGGATGTTTTGTCACGGATCACAGGGTGTGCCTGTCCACCGACTCGGTTGATCGACTGACCTTCATAAAGATGAACCAGTCTTGGATCACCACCAGCTACCAAGCACCTGAAGCTGATATAACAGAAGAATTTATTTTCAAATGTCACATCCCTTCAAGACTGATGCTGATGCTAAATGACTGTCCTGTTATGTTGACTGACTATCCTCCTCCTCCTCAATGATCCGATTCATGATGATAGCTTGGAAGAACATTTTTGTTTCTGGGTGCCGCCACCAGTGGCTAAGGCCCAATTTTTCAGCCCCTGTTTAACAGGGGCACGTAGTTACAATTTTTTATGCAATGCTTTACAGCAGGGCTCATTCCTGCACTCCAACTAGAGTATCTGGGAGAGGTTGCAGTGTCGTGGCACCAGCACCAGTGCCTAAGGCCCAATTTTTCTGCCCCTGTTTAACAGGGGCATGTAAATACAATTTTTGATGCAATACTTTGATGGGGTTGCTATGCCATTTTTCTCAAAGATTTTCATCCATATTACTGTGTGGAGCAAGGAGTAAGGATGGTTGTGTGACCGCCGCCCCGATCTGCTCCCTTGTTCTCCCCCCCCCCCCGCCCAGACAACCGCAATGTAAGGGAGCAGTGCTGCTGGACACAGGCATAGAGGATTTTGTCGTACCTTTGTTATCTGGGATGAGCCGGGCAGTGTGAGCGGGAACCCAGTGATGCGCTCTGTGCACTAACGGCTGTGAGGCTGCCCTGCCCTCCGTGACTGTCCTTCGTAATCCCGCGGCACCTTGCAAGATCCCGCGAGATCGAGAACTGAACGGCGGGAGTTGTGAACCGAGGAGGAGAGGAGGAGGAGAGGAGAGGAGAGGAGGAGGAGAGGAGACTAACACGCCAGGAACAGCGGCTACCTGCGCAAGGGAGGCAGCGGGGATCCTGAGAACCACCTCACACTGGTATGTGCACCCTGTTTAGACACGTGGAGAGAGTCTGTGGCTGAAAGTACAGCAGTGGCAGTTTGCATACCGGTAAAACTGCTGGAGGATTGTTGGGGGGAGCGGTGGTGGAGGTTATATATACATACCAATGCAACTAGACAGTTGACACGCTCCCAGGATCTGGATGGTCTATGTAACAGGGCAGCAGGCTGCATACCACACCACGAACTGAGCATTCTGTGCACTTCGAATAATTAACTGAGTTGGTAAAGCAGACCTAGAACCGATCCCCCTGCCATTAACCGGGACTAGATTAATTAATAAACAGCTGAGGACTTTACCGTAGTACACTGAAGTACATTGAATCGTACTGTGAACCAACAGCAAATTAAAACTTATCTTACTTCTATTTACTCTCAGCCTGGGCCCCCATCTTTCTTTCACCCAAATCGCCTATTAAAACAGTGGTCAACAGTACTTGGCCAGGGTATAGAGCATAGGATGGCATCAAAAAAAGAACAGCCTAATCAAGAAAGTGGGGGGTCTCAAACAACGCGAGCGGCAAAAGAAAAAGAGAGAGCAATGCAGGCAGCGGCGGCAGCTACCGCAGCTAAATTGGAGAGGTTCGCCCATATCTCGGCAATCTCACCAGGTAAAGGGACTCAACATCAACAAACACAGGGGGGGAGAAATCAAACAGGCACTGCGGCAGATAGAAAAAGAGACAGAAAGGGGGGATAAATTGGCACAAATTCATAAATGTCACACTTCAAGCACAGAAGAAAGGGAAGCAGGAGATAAAGGAAATATGGGGAAACTTACACTTTAGGAAGAACACATATATAATGCCCCGTACACACGATCGTTTTTAATGTCATTTTTTAAACCGACGTTTTTCTCCTCGTTTTTTTTCATGTTTCCTCTCAAGCCTGCCTTGCGTACACACCATCATTAAAAAAAACGATCAAGCAAAGCGCAGTGACGTTCAACACGTACGACGGCACTATAAAGGGGAAGTTCCGTTCGAATGACGCCACCCTTTGGGACGCTTTTGCTAATTCCGTGTTTCCGCGTGTTAGTAAAAGTTTGGTGAGAGACGATTCGCGCTTTTCAGTCTTCGTGCTTTGAAGATCGTTTTCGGGAGTTCAGTTTGCGCCTGTGGGTTCGTATCTGTTTAGCACTGCTTGTAGTCAGTTTGTATCTGTTTATTCAGTGCGGCCTGCTCTGCACGTTCGTGTTTTCAGCTTGTTCTTCATAGGCCTTGCTGTTCTTCCGTGCGTTCTTCTAGTTCGTTCTGTTCAGCCGACCGTTATCTAGCCATGTTGCGGCTACGTACTCGTCGTAGAGTTCGTGCTGTAGTTGGTGCAGGGGTTCATGCTGTATCCCGACTCCATGCCATGAGCAGGGTCAGGAGGAGTTCATGGACCAAGAATTGGTTGCTCCAGCGGCACCAATTCTGTCACATGCCTTTGTTGCGGGAGATAAGGGAGAATAATCCTGATGATTTCAGGAATTTCCTCAGGATGTCTGACCCCGTATTTCAGCAGCTGTTGGCTTTGGTGTCCCCCTATATTACCAGGCAGGACACCGTTATGCGGGAAGCCATCAGTGCTGAGCAGAGGCTCATCGCCACGTTGCGATACCTGGCTACTGGGAGAAGCCTGCAGGACCTTAAGTTCTCCACAGGCATATCCCCCCAGGCTCTGGGGATCATTATACCAGAGACTTGTTCTGCCATCCTTCAAGTTTTGCAGGAGGACTATATTAAGGTAAGTGTTCTTCTTCAAAAATTCACATTGTATGGTTTTTATTTTTGGATATTTTTAATTTGCTTTATTTGCAGTCCCTAATTCACATGATTCTTAGCTGCAGGGAATGTCCCCTTTCTCCCCATGTTTTATTATTTTAAGTTTGGGGTTTGAGGATTACCTGTAAATTTGGCTTACCTAACCTCTCCAGCATGCTACCCTGGGGCCATACCTACCTTGCCTAGTCATTTCCATGTTTTTTATTATATGTTCCATCGTAGTGCTTTACCCAAAACGCACCCTAAATTTGGCCTAGGAATGTTTCATTTTTGTTAACTTCAATACAGAGTGCTACAGCCTTCATGTGTGATATTCCCAACTCATCTTCAACCCCCCCCCCCATAATGTTTTTAATTTTTATTTTTTCTAGCTTCCAAATTTTTATGTATTGAACAGTTTCTACCAATGTTGGCCATGAATGTGTGTATGAAATCAGCTTTCAATGTTTCTGGCTCCAAGTATTAATTTGTTATTTCTTTAATTCCACAGTTCCCTTCTTCGCCACATGAATGGCAGAATGTGGCTTCCGAGTTTGCCCAGCGATGGAACTTTCCGAACTGTGGAGGAGCCATCGACGGCAAACATGTTCGGGTCGTCCCACCACCCCATTCGGGATCCTTTTATTATAATTATAAGGGGTTCCACAGCGTCGTGATGATGGCAGTGGTGTCGGCCACCTACGAGTTCCTCTATGTGGACGTTGGCAAGAATGGCAGTATGTCTGATGGAGGAGTTTTTGCCCAGACGGAGTTTGGAGAACGGCTCCTTTTGGATCTGCTGGCCTTGCCACCAGCGGAGCAGAATGTGGAGGGACTACCTTTTGTGTTTGTGGCGGATGAGGCGTTTGGCCTGGGACCCCATTTGATGAGGCCATTCCCGCAACGCACCCTCACCCCTGAGAGGAGGGTTTTCAATTATCGGCTGGCCAGAGCCAGAAGGGTGGTGGAAAATGTGTTTGGGATCATGGCCAGCCGATTTCGCCTCTTCCTTACCTCCATCCACCTTGCCCCATACAAATGGAACCATGTGGTTATGACGTGCTGTGTGCTGCATAATTTCCTAAGGGTGCATTCAACGAGTTATATATCTTTGAGTGGGCCTGAGGCCTCTTTAATCAATGCAGAAACTTTGGTGGCCCTGGAACCTGGCCGTCCTGGCTTGGCCCCCCCAACCGGACGTGAGGTCCGTAACCAATATGTGGAATATTTTATGGGTAGGGGGGCCATTGAAATGCCAGACAATCTATAATAATTTTAGACCAAAAAAATAAAACTTTTTCTTGAGTAAAGATTGGTTTGTCATTTTTATTGTATAATGTTTGATGTTTCTGGTAGGTTTACCTAGTGCACTTGTTTTGCCATGTGGATTAAAAAATCTTTTAATTAGCCTTCATTGTCAGTGTAAACACCAAACATTGATTAGTTCACTCAGCACCACATTTACATAATGAAGCCACAATGATTTGTTATGTAAAAATACCTTTATTTTTTTTGTTTAGGTGGGCAACTTCCTTAGAAATGTGGATGTTCCCTTAATTTCAGGTGTATTAAAACGCATGACCAGCCATGCATAAACAAACTATATTTCTCAAAATTTTGAAAAAGCTAAACATGTGCTAGTCATTAAAGGGTAAAATAACAAAAAAAAATAGAAATCTCTGCAAGTAAAACGTTATTTGGTGTAAAAACATTAGACACGCCCAAGCACAGCCATGATATTTTGGAGCCTTTCCTCCACCCGCTTTGTATTTGCCCTGATCTCTAGCAAATCTCCCTTAATTTTTTCGAGGTCACGACAGCAGACCATCAGGTATTGGATCAGGATCTGGGCACTGTGATGTGTTAACTTATTGGGGTCTTCGGCCAGAACTGCACCTAAATGTAAAAAGAAATATGTAGGATAGAATATGTAGGCCTACATCTATTTAACATGCATGTGTCTGGTTTCACTCTGACCTGTGGTGGTGCCACTTTCCACTTCCACAACATCACATTCCTCTCCATCCTGGGGTTCTGGGGGTATTGTTGTAGGTATTGCAATTCTCGTCTCATCTGAGGTAGCTTTTCGAATCCCTAGGGAGATTGAAATAAAAGGAATAGTTTCATTAGTAGCGACTCAATTTTGCTAAAATAAGAAACATGAAAAAAAACTTGGTAATCATTCTTTTGAAGCATGCTCCATTTTAATTTTTACCCCCTGTGCCAACCGGGACAAATGATTGGATACATAGCCCAAAACAGAGCATATACATTTTATAAACAAATTTGAAACATTGTAACACCCCAAAGTATCTACACTGGATCACCTGTGTGTGACTCCCTCAAGCTTTTTGGCTTTAGGCCCACACTTGTACTACTGCGTTCAGATGTTTCATCAGCTGCTGAGCATTCACTCCCTTTAACATTACCATGCCTATCGTTTTTTCAAATGAACAAATGTCCTTTGGATTAGCACACCAAAAATAAGTGTGGCCCAAATTTACTCCCCCAAATAAACCAAAAAACATGGGTGTTCACACTGGATGATCCTAAAACATCGTTTGAGGAACTGTACGGAGAAAGAGGTTTAATACGTCCGTTTACTATGCGGACGAACCTGAAAGATGGTATCTTTCAGTGTACTATATGAAAGTTAAAAATACACGACAGAATACAAGAAAATAATATGTACCATGGAAACTCAAAAAAAACAACTTACTTTTTAATATAACTTTCTTGATTCTTTTATTTTGGTCGGCCTCCCGCAACTTCAGATCTGACCATCGTTTTCTGAGCTGTTCCTTCGTTCTGCACACCCCGAATTTTTGGTGGAGACTTTTGACCACTTTGCCCATAATTCTGGACTTGACCAGATTAGGACTTTTATACGGACCATGCTTGGCATCATAATCCTCCTTCTTTAAAATGGCGACCATCTCCACCATTTCCTCGAATGACATGTTGGATGCCTTATATCTCCTGGGTCTTGATTTGGGCTCCTCTGTAATTTCATCCTCTGTAGAGGTAATCTCAGCCACCTGTGTCTCCGCCATGTTTTGTTCAGCACTACGAGCGAGAAGGGGCGGGGAAAGTACAATATCGAACGTCAGGGGCGGGGAAAGCGTGCGGAGTTTCACGCATGCGCTGTGTATATAAAGTGAAGATCCATGTCTGGGAAATACGTTCATTTTTCGGGAGAGGGAGTTAGCAACGAACGTCGTGACCAAGGTACCTAACAATTTTACTTTTTGAGGTTCATCAGACGAGGAGATTTGTGTGCTCAAAATATGTAGACAATGCACAGTTGAGGAATGTTGCCTGAAATATATATTTTTTTTGGTTTCTCGCTTTTACAGATATCATGAATACTTTTAAAAACCCAGACTTCATGGGGGAGTTCATTGACAAATGGCAAGAGCTCCCTATATTATGGCAAACAAAAAGTGGCGGTAATAAAAATAAAGACGCCAGGAAAGCAGCACTGGAGAGCCTGCTTGCATTTGTGCAAACAAAGATACCCACAACAACTCTCCAAGATGTCAAAAACAAAATTGCGACCATCAGAGGGACATACAGGACCCAGAGGACTATGGTCCTGAGGTCCCAGAGGTCAGGTGCACCAGCAGATAAGGTTTATAAACCCAGTCTGTGGTACTACAGTAAGCTTGCTTTTCTGGATGACCAGCTGGAAGTGCGGGAATCTCTCTCCACCCTTCCCCCCAGAGGTCAATCCAGCCTTCCTTGTACCCAACCCTCCAGCCTTCCCTGCAGCCAGTCCTCCAGCCTTCCTGTCAACCCTGCTCTGGCTTCCTCTGAGGATCAATATCAGGGCCTTGAGGAGGCAGATTTGGAGATATGGAGCCAGGTAACGTTTTGCTATCTATATTTCTATCGTACAAAATTGTAGAATTTAAATAGATGTTAGTATTGTTAAAGGTATGTACACTTCTACCAATAAAGTTTGTGAAGAGCAAGATACAGTAGTGGCCTAATTTTATGTGCCCAAGACAACAAAACCAGGATGCGTAATCAATGAAAATGACATAACTTTTGGCATTGATTTCAACAATGTCTAGAGGTGAACAATGTCTGTGAATGATGATGTGGCAAAATAAATAATGTCCCTTTCTTTTTTTACAGCCAGAGCAGAGCCAGGAAGAGGGTAATGTTGGGGATCAGGAGGAGGCAGGGCCCAGTGGCACCCAGGAGGAGGCAGGGCCCAGTGGCACCCAGGAGGAGGCTTGGCCCAGCACAAGAGCCCAGATGCCTCCCCTGGTAGTTAAACCACGAGGGCCAAGGAGAGGTAGGCAGGTGGAGGAGGAAACCAGGGCCTTCCTCAGAGAGGCAACAGCGGCCCTCAGAGAGGCACCCTCTGTTGATGAGGGATTTGCCGCAGTCCTCGCCCACAAACTAGGGCAAATGGAGTTGCAGCAAAAAAAATTCAGTGAGACCCTGCTATTGAAAGTCATCAATAAGGGCGTGCTGGGTGAACTCACTAGGTACACGGACATAACGGAGGTTGTCCCTACTCCTCCACCTCCTCCTCCTCCTCCTTCCTACTACTCCTCCTGCCACAACCTCTCCTCCTGATCCCCAGCCTCCAAGGAAGAAACCAACCAAGGCTGCAGAGAAGGCTGGAGAGAAGGCTACAAAGAAGAGGAGAAAATAATGCCTGCTGTAGTACCACAGACTGGGGACATATAGGACTTATCTGCTGTGGCTCCTGACCTCTGGGAGCTCAAGACAAGATTGGGCTCATTTTTTGGGGGGATCTAATCTCTATTTTGGTTTGGACATCTTGTATGGTTGTTGTGGGGTGAAAGGGATGCACAAATGCAAGCAGGCTCTCCAGTGCTGCCTTCCACTTTAATTTGTTAATGTTCTGAAATAAAAAAAAATTGAGTGCCCTTTAAATACTTGACTATGTGATTTGTATTTCAAAAGAGAGCTTGCTAGGAAGCAGGCAGGGACATCTCAAATTATATTATTGTTATTATCAGGGGACACAAACCTCCCTGAGGCCAAATGAGACACATTTGGAAGGTTGTTGTGGTAACTTTACACAAGAATAATTTAAGCCAAAATACTAAAAAAAAGGCCAAAAAAAAAACAAACCAAAAAAAAATATAAAATTTAAAGAAAAAAGGAGAATTACATTATTTTATTATTATTAGTATTATTTAGGAGGGAGGTGCGGCTTATAAATAATATTTTATAATCATTAGAGCAATTTGGAATTACTTTAGAAACAAGTTTGGCATAACTCTCAATGTCATTATCAAAAGAGGGTAATTTTAAAGCATTATCAAAAGAAGAACGGAATGCGCAGCATTAAAACGATGCTATTAATTCCACCGTGACGAATGTGCCATCTCCATTTCCAACATTAGCTTTACCAAAACGAGCGCTCCCGTCTCATAGTTGCTTCGGAGCATGCGCGGTTTTTTTCACGTCGTGAAAGCATACACACTATCGTTTTTAACGTCGTTAAAAAAAACGACATGAAAAACGACGTGAAAAAAGAGAGCATGTCCGGAATTTTTAATGCCTGTTTTTCACCTCATTAAAAATGCTCTGGAGCCTACACACGATCATTTTTAATGGCCATTTTTTAAAATGGCATTTTTAACGGCATGAAAAACGATCGTGTGTACGGGGCATAAAAGAGGAGAGGAGAGGGGAAGGAAAGAGAAGGATTTTTATCTTTTTTCTTTTTTGTTTTTTTCCCCCCTCTCTCTTTTCTTTTCTTGCTTTTGCACTATTGATGGAAAAAAGGAAAATGTTATTTTCCTCTTTACTTATTTTTTCTATTCATTTTTCACCCAACTTTTTTTATTTTTTTAGGAAGTAAAGCTTCCCTGCTTGATTCACAGAAACACGACACTAAGATATCACAGTTTAAATTAAAAGATGAGATTTTCAGTTTTTTTTTTTACATTTAAAAAAAGCAATCTAGCAACACTTCAAGGACAAAGATGGAATAGTAGAGTAATTGTTTTTTTTTTTGTATTTGTTTATCTTTTTTCTTTTTGATCATGTGTATTAAGGAATTTTTTTGCAGGTTATGCGTGTTTAGTATCTTCTGCTCAAGGTTGAATATCTTGGGACCCAGTTGGGTCTCTTGTTTTTATATGCTTTCCGTTTGCTATTATGCTGTTGTATAGATATGCGGCCTAAAACATTTAATATAGGCTCCTGGAATGTCCGGGGGTTGGGTGACCCGATAAAAAGGGCCGCAGTATTCTCTACACTTGAACGGTATAGGGTGGAATTAATTTGCATTCAGGAGACGCATTTAACAAAAGAAACAAAGGGAAAACTATCCAATAGGAAATACCAGTGCCAGTATCACTCAGTCCATTCTTCTTACTCTAGGGGGGTGAGCATACTGGTGAAAAGGGGGTTGTCGTTCGTTTGTAAAGAGGTTAGGATAGACGAACTGGGTCGTTTTATCTTTTTGCACTGTCTGATAGAAGATGAACCATATGTACTAGTAAATATTTATGTTCCACCACCCTTTAATATGGAGATCCTGTATAAAGTCGTGGAATTTGCGTTAAATAAGGAAGAATGCCCCATAATAGTAGTAGGGGACTTTAACACAGTATTGGACAGGACAATAGATACATTTCCACCAGGGACATGGACAGGTGGGAGGGGAGAGGGACGTTTAACTCAGTTTTTAGAAGAGGTTGGATGGTGTGATATCTGGAGAATGGGAAACCCAGATGAGAGGCAGTACTCCTGTTTCTCAAGCTCATACTCTACATTATCTAGAATAGATATGGCCCTAGGAAACGAAATTAGCCTGCAGCGGATCGGCAAAATTGTTTATTATCCAAGAGGGGTGTCGGACCACTCACCACTGGTGCTGACCATAAATACAGGTAAAAAGTGCCCTCCAAGTAATTGGAAAGTGAGCCCCTTCTGGTTAGAACTAATGGGAAAACCAGAAGAGATAAATATAAAATTAACTGAGATGGTGGGCTTTAATGAAGGGACAGCGCCGGTGGGAGTGATTTGGGACACCCTAAAGGCCTTTCTTAGGGGAATATTGATCCAACAAATAGCCGAGATTAAAAAAAATTCTAGGGTATGGGAAGAGAAGATTAGGAAAGAGGTGAAAGAGGCAGAAGAACAATATGTGAAGGACCCAACCCCGATGAAACAAAGAGAATGGCTTGAGAAACAACAGGAGTACAAAATGGCAGTTGTGAGGAAAGAAGAGAACAAGCGCCTATTTCAAAAACAGAGTACCTTTGCAGAAGGGGAGAGTGTAGGGCATACATTGGCCCTATTGGCTAAAACTAACTCAGTTCCTTCAAGTATTCCCGCAATAAGGAAGATGGGGGGAGAGATATCCTCTCAGTCATTTGAAATACTGAAGACGTTTGAGACCTATTTTCAGGACTTATATAAATCAAAGAGGGGAGATGAGACGTTAAAAATGGAGGAATTTATGGGGGGGATAGAGACACCGGCTTTATCTGTGGAGGATAGAAGAGCTATAGAGTCACCGATAACCCTAGAGGAAATCCAATCAGCAGTAGCGGAAATGGCTAATCAGAAGTCCCCTGGGCCAGATGGCCTACCGGTGGAAATCTACAAACAATATGGGGAGGTGCTCCTCCCTGAATTGTTAAAGGTACTAAACTGGGCGGTAGAAGAGGGGAAACTGCCGGCCTCAATGTTAGAGGCCACCATAATAGTACTCCATAAAGAGGGAAAAAGATCAACTAGATACATCATCTTATAGACCAATCTCACTGCTGTGCTCAGATGTCGAGATATTGGCTAAAGTGCTGGCAGCCAGAATGAATAGATATATTCAGAAATTAATACATCCGGATCAATCCGGATTCATTCCTAATAGAGCTACCAACACCAATATCAGAAGACTGTATCTGAATTTACAGACGCCAACTGAGAACAGTAGTGGCAGAGCTATCTTATCCCTGGATGCTGTCAAGGCCTTTGATAGCCTAGAGTGGGATTACCTCTGGCACGTGTTGGAGAAATTTGGATTTGGCTCCGTCTTTATTAAATGGGTAAAAACGCTTTATGACTCCCCAAGCGCAAAAATAAAAATGAATAATGAATATTCAAAGAGCTTTAGGCTGGAGAGGGGGACAAGGCAGGGCTGCCCTCTGTCCCCCCTCCTTTTTGCGTTAGCAATAGAGCCATTAGCAATAGCAATTAGATCTAAAAAGGCGATACAGGGATTTCAGAGGAAAGTGGGGGAGGAGAGAATTGCACTTAACGCAGATGACATCCTGCTTTTTTTGGGGGATTCCTCAACGTCATTAAAAAAGGCGATGCAGACGGTGGGGGTATTTGGTCGTTTCTCGGGACTAGCGATAAATTGGGAGAAGTCTGCACTTCTACCAGTGGATCCTGTAGATAACGCCCTCTGTGAAGGTATCCCTCTATTAAAACTAGTGGAAAAAATGAATTATTTGGGGATAGTGGTGACACGAGATCCAGAACAATATATTGATAATAACTTAAGACCACTCTTAGCTAAGCTTAACCACTTAAGCCCCGGACCATTTGGTAGCTAGAGAGCCAGAGGTGAATTCAGAATTTTGCACTGCGCTGCTTTAACTGTAAATTGTGCGGACATGCAATGTTGTACCCAAATGAAATTTGCATCCTTTTCTTCCCACAAATAGAGCTTTCTTTTAATGGTATTTGATTGCCTCTGCGATTTTTATTTTTTGCGATATAAATGTAAAAAGACCGAAAATTTTGAAAAAAAATGATATTTTCTACTTTTTGTTATAAGAAAAATCGAATAAACTCAATTGTAGTCATACATTTAGGCCAAAATGTATTCAGCCACATGTTTTTAGTAAAAAAAATGTCAATAAGCGTATATTTATTGGTTTGCGCAAAAGTTATAGAGTTTACAAACTAGGGTACATTTTCTGAAATTTACACAGCTTTAAATTTATGACTGCCTATCTCATTTCTTGAGGTGCTAAAATGACAGGACAGTACAAAACCCCCCCAAATGACCCCATTTTGGAAAGTAGACACCCCAAGGAAATTGCTGAGAGGCATGTTGAGCCCATTGAATTTTTTATTTTTTTGTCCCAAGTGATTGAATAATGACTAAAAAAAAATAAATTACAAAAAGTTGTCACTAAATGATATATTGCTCACACATGCCATGGTTATATGTGGAATTTCACCCCAAAATACATTTTGCTGCTTCTCCTGAGTACGGGGATACCACATGTGTGGGACTTTTTGGGAGCCTAGCCGCGTACGGGACCCCGGAAACCAAGCACCGCCTTCAGGATTTCTAAGGGCGCAAATTTTTGATTTCACTCCTCACTACCTATCACAGTTTCGAAGGCCATAAAATGCCAAAATAGCACAAAACCCCCCCAAATGACCCCATTTTAGAAAGTAGACACCCCAAGGAAATTGCTGAGAGGCCTGTTGAGCCCATTGAATATAATTTTTTTTGTCCCAAGTGATTGAATAATGACAAAAAAAAAAAAATTACAAAAAGTTGTCACTAAATGATATATTGCTCACACATGCCATGGTTATATGTGGAATTACACCCCAAAATAAATTTTTCTGCTTCTCCTGAGTACGGGGATACCACATGTGTGGGACTTTTTAGGAGCCTAGCTGCGTACGGGACCCCGAAAACCAAGCACCGCCTTCAGGATTTCTAGGCACAAATTTTTGATTTGACTCCTCACTACCTATCACAGTTTCGAAGGCCATAAAATGCCAAAATCGCACAAAACCCCCCCAAATTACCCAATTTTGGAATATAGACACCCCAAGCTATTTGCTGAGAGGAATGGCGAGTATTTTACAGCTCTCATTTGTTTTTGAAAATGAAGAAAGAAAATATATATATATATATATTTTTTTTTTTTTCAATTTTCAAAACTTTGTGACAAAAAGCGAGATCTGCAAAATACTCACAATACCTCTCAGCAAATAGCTTGGGGTGTCTACTTTCCAAAATGGGGTCATTTGGGGGGGTTTTGTGCTATCTGGGCATTCCATGGCCTCCGAAACTGTGATAGGCAGTGAGAAGTGAAATCAAAAATTTACACCCTTAGAAAGCCTGAAGGCGGTGCTTGGTTTTTGGGGTCCCGTACATGGCTAGGCTCCCAAAAAGTCTCACACATGTGGTATCCCCGTACTCAGGAGAAGCAACAGAATGTATTTTGGGGTGTAATTCCACATATGCCCATGGCATGTTTGAGCAATATATCATTTAGTGACAACTTTGTGCAAAAAAAAAAAAAAAAAACAATTGACGTTTTTCCGCAACTTGTGTCAACATATAAAATATTCCATGGACTCGACATGCCTCTCAGTATATAGCTTGGGGTGTCTACTTTCCAAAATGGGGTCATTTGGAGGGGGTTTTGAACTGTTCTGGCATTTTATACACAACATTAGGAAGCTTACATCCACTCTTCTAACCACTTGAAGACAAAGCCCTTTTTGACACTTTTTGTTTACATGAAAATTTTTTTTTTTTGCAAGAAAATTATGTTGAACCCCCAAACATTATATATATATATTTTTAAAGCAAAGGCCCTACAGATTAAAATGGTGGGTGTTGCATTTTTTTTTCCTACACAGTATTTGCGCAGCGATTTTTCAAACGCATTTTTTGGGTTAAAAAATACACTTTTTTAAGTTTAATGCACTAAAACACACTATATTGCCCAAATGTTTGATGAAATAAAAAAGATGATCTTAGGCCGAGTACATAGATACCAAACACGACATGCTTTAAAATTTCGCACAAACGCGCATTGGCGACAAACTACATACATTTTTAAAAGCCTTTAAAAGCCTTTACAGGTTACCCCAGTAGATTTACAGAGGAGGTCTACTGCTAAAATGATTGCCCTCGATCTGACCTTCGCGGTGATACCTCACATGCATGGTGCAATTGCTGTTTACATATGACGCCAGACCGACGCTTGCGTTCACCATTGGGCAAGAGCAGGGCAGGACAGGGGTGCTTTTTTTTTTTTTTTTTTATTATTAATTTTGCTTTTTTATTTTATTTTTAAATTGTTCCTTCCAAGTATTTTTTTTTTTTTATCATTTTTATTGTTATCTCAGGGAATGTAAATATCCCCTATGATAGCAATAGGTAGTGACAGGTACTCTTTTTTTGAAAAAACTGGGGTCTTCTAGACCCTAGATTTTTCCTCTGCCCTCAAAGCATCTGACCACACCAAGATCGGTGTGATAAAATGCTTTCCCAATTTCCCAATGGCGCTTTTTATATCCGGGGGGGGGCATTCCCTCCCACTGCTTGTAAAAGCAGTCCAGAGGCTAATTAGCCGCTAGGATTGCTTTTACATGAAAGCCGGCCGCAGGCTGAAAAGAATGATACCAAGATGATACCTAAACCCGCAGGCATCATTCTGGTATAAACATTCAAAGTCCAGCAACATACCAGTACGTTGCTGGTCCTTGTTGGACATGTATTGTAATCTTTTTATTTCATGCAGCCAGTTGGCTGAACGAAAAAAGAGATTGATTGGTGGGTATGCCCACCATTAGAATACCGCCCTTCATCCACCCACTTCCAATGATGGGCATACACGCACCATTTATATATGCCGAAGCATGGGGGCATCCTCCCGCAAAAAAGTTATGCCACACACACATGGTCGGACTTTTCCACGGGCAAGCCTCCGTCGGAATTTCGACCGTATGTACGCGGCATTAGGAGCAAAATCGCTCCTCCGCCCCTGCTGCCCCAATGCTTCGGCATATTTGCTTTTTTTTTTAAACTGTGGTGGTGAAATCACCTCCTACAGCACTGGAGTCGCAGTGATCAGGCCTGTCTCTGCGAACGCTGCAGTTATGTGTGTTTTTGTTTTGTAAGTGACAGTGATCGATCGATACTGCACTTGGGTGGCCTGGGCTGGACGGAGGGGCAAAACGCAGGTGCCAGCAGGTAACTGGGCTGATCCCGCTAACACTGCATTTTTGGGAACCCTAAACTGCTGGGGATGCTAGTATAGATCTGATCAGATCAGATATTGATCTGTTCAGATACTATACCACTAAGGGGGGTGTATGCTTCACGCGTGGGTGTTAGCGTTACTGGCACTAACCTGACGCTGCCTGGGGTGTGACTCAGACCCTCTCTTACGCTAAAACCTAATTGATATCACCCGCCGGGCGATCAGGGGGTTAAACCTTTATTGGGTTATATACACGGCGGGTGCCCTGACACTATAAAAAGCAAACTAACTAACCAGCGTCACCCGTAACACTTATATGGTGATCTCTGGTGAAAGGGTTAACTAGGGGCAATCAGGGGGTTAAAACCTTTATTAGATAATATATGGGGGTACCTGACGCTATAAAAACCTGCGGCGAACCTAAAAAAAATTACCAGCTACCGATCTGCATCACCGACACTAAGACAGCGTTTAGAAAAACGATTGCTTAGCGACAGTGGTGATGGGGGTGAAAGGGTTACCTGGGGGGGCGATCAAGGGGGTTAAACCTTTATTAGATAATATATTGGGGTACCTGACGCTATAAAAACATGCGGCGAACCTAAAAAAAAATACTGGCTACGATCTGCATCACCGACACTAAGACAGCGTTTAGAAAAACAATTGCTTAGCGACAGTGGTGATAGGGGGTGAAAGGGTTACCTGGGGGCGATCAAGGGGGTTAAACCTTTATTAGATAATATATTGGGGTACCTGACGCTATAAAAACCTGCGGCGAACCTAAAAAAAATTACCGGCTACCGATCTGCATCACAGACACTAAGACAGCGTTTAGAAAAACGATCGCTTAGTGACAGTGGTGATAGGGGGTGAAAGGGTTACCTGGGGGGCGATCAAGGGGGTTAAACCTTTATTAGATAATATATTGGGGTACCTGACGCTATAAAAACATGCGGCGAACCTAAAAAAAATTACTGGCTACGATCTGCATCACCGACACTAAGACAGCGTTTAGAAAAACAATTGCTTAGCGACAGTGGTGATAGGGGGTGAAAGGGTTACCTGGGGGGCGATCAAGGGGGTTAAACCTTTATTAGATAATATATTGGGGTACCTGACGCTATAAAAACCTGCGGCGAACCTAAAAAAAATTACCGGCTACCGATCTGCATCACAGACACTAAGACAGCGTTTAGAAAAACGATCGCTTAGTGATAGTGGTGATAGGGGGTGAAAGGGTTACCTGGGGGGCGATCAAGGGGGTTAAACCTTTATTAGATAATATATTGGGGTACCTGACGCTATAAAAACCTGCGGCGAACGTAAAAAAAATTACTGGCTGCCGATCGGCATCACTGACGCTAAGACAGCGATCAGAAAAATGATCGCTAAGCGACAGTGGTGATAGGGGGTGAAAGGGTTATCTGGGGGGTGATCAGGGGGTTAAACCTTTATTAGGGGGGGTTAGGGGGCTACACTGGACCTAAGACTAAACTTTGGTGACACTTTTAGGCCTCATGCCCACGGGCGTTTTTTCAGCCGCGTTTTTGAGCGTTTTTTACAGCTTAAAAACGCCTGTCCATGTTAGTCTATAGCTTCATGCCCACTTAGGCGTTTTTGAGCTGTAAAGAGCATAGGCGTTTGTAAGCTGTAAAAAAAACCCAGGGCCAGTGCGTTCCTCAGCGTCAGAATTAGGCAGAAAAAAACGCGAGCGTCAAAAAACGCGCAAAAACGCGCACTAACGCGCACTAACGCGCAAAAAACGCGCACTAACGCGCGGTCGCGTTTTTAGCTCCGACGTTTTTTTTTTTTGTTTTGTTTTGTTTTTTAAAAAAAAAAAAAAAAAAAAAAAATATTTACAATAACATGGACAGGCGTTTTTAAGCTGCAAAAAACGCAGCTGTAAAAACGCCAGTGGGCATGAGGCCTTACAGTCACAAATGTCACTGATTGCAGTGATCACTAAATAAATGGTCACTGCAATCAGTGACACTGTGACTGGGGGCTGGGGGGGTGATCTGGGGGGTGATCTGGGGTGTCTGGGGGGGCCTGGGGGGGCGATTTATGTCCCTATGTGTCCTGGTGTCAGTGTAGTGTTGTGTGCACTGACCTGATATCTTCTCTTGTACGGCGCTCGGTATATGTGAGCGCCGCACCAGAGATGACATCACTTCCTCCTGCTCCCTCTGTCTGACACAGACAGAGGGGGCATTTCTATTCGCCGGGAGCGATCGCGAGGGGGTGGCCAGAAACGAATGGCTGCCCCCTCATCCCGGAACGCTCCCGGACACTTAGCCACCGCTCACTGTATAGAAGGGGGGTCCGATTGGACCCCCCAACTGTACAAAGGCAATCATGTACACTCTACGTGATTGTGCCTGTCAGTGCCATTCTGCCGACGTATATATACAGTGAGCGGTCGTTAAGTGGTTAAACAAAAGGCAGATATTTGGGAACATCTTCCTCTATCAGTAGCTGGACGAAGCAATCTTACGAATAAAATAGTTTTTAGTAAATAACATTAGAGAATGGTAGAGTGTACTTCTCGGTTTATCCTTTTGTTTTTTGAGTGTGCAAAAGGACTAATGCCGCGTACACACGATCGATTTTCTTGCCATTTTTTTTCTTGCCGTTTTTCACGTTGTTTTTTTTTTCATGTTTCCTCTCAAGCCTGTCTTGCGTACACACGATCATTTAAAAAAATTATGAAGCAAAGCTCAGTGACGTACAACACGTACGACGGCACTATAAAGGGGAAGTTCCGTTCTAATGACGCCACCCTTTGGGACGCTTTTGCTAATTCCGTGTTACCACGTGTTAGTAAAAGTTTGGTGAGAGACGATTCGCGCTTTTCAGTCTTCGTGCTTTGAAGATCGTTTTGTGGAGTTCAGTTTGTGCCTGTGGGTTCGTATCTGTTTGGCAGTGCGTGTAGTCAGTTCGTATCTGTTTATTCAGTGCGGCCTGCTCTGCTCGTTCCTGTTTTTCAGCTTGTTCTTCATTGGCCTTGCTGTTCTTCCGTGTGTTCTTCTAGTTTGTTCTGTTCAGCCGACCGTTATCTAGCCATGTTGCGGCTACGTACTCGTCGTAGAGTTCATGCTGTAGTTGGTGCAGGGGTTCATGCTGTATCCCGACTCCATGCCATGAGCAGGGTCAGGAGGAGTTCATGGACCAAGAATTGGTTGCTCCAGCGGCACCAATTCTGTCACATGCCTTTGTTGCGGGAGATCAGGGAGAATAATCCTGATGATTTCAGGAATTTTCTCAGGATGTCTGACCCCGTATTTCAGCATCTGTTGGCTTTGGTGTCCCCCTACATTACCAGGCAGGACACCGTTATGCGTGAAGCCATCAGTGCTGAGCAGAGGCTCATTGCCACGTTGCGATACCTGGCGACTGGGAGAAGCCTGCAGGACCTTAAGTTCTCCACAGGCATATCCCCCCAGGCTCTGGGTATCATTATACCAGAGACTTGTTCTGCCATCCTTCAAGTTTTGCAGGAGGACTATATTAAGGTAAGTGTTCTTCTTAAAAACTTCACATTGTATGTATTTTTGTTTTGGATACTTTTTATTTTGCGTTATTAGCAGTCCCTAATTCACATGATTCTTAGCTGCAGGGAATGTCCCCTTTCTCCCCATGTTTTAATAGTAAAAGTTTGGGTTTTGAGGCCTACCTGTAAATTTGGCTTGCCTAACCTCTCCAGCATGCTATCCTGGGGCCATACCTACCTTGCCTAGTCATTTCCATGTATTTTATTCTATGTTCCATCCTAGTGCTTTACCCAAAACGCAACCTAAAGATTGCCTAGGAATGTTCCTTTTTTTTAACTTCATACAGAGTGCTACAGCCTTCATTTGTGATATTCCCAACTCATCTTCAAACCCCCCCCCCCCAATTTTTATTTATTGTTTTTTTTAGGTTTGTTGTTGCTTACTAATCTTTTTTTTTTTACAGTTTCTACCAATGTTGGACATGAATGTTTTTATGAAATCAGCTTTCAATGTTTCTGGCTCAAAGTATTAATTTATTCTTTCTTTAATTCCACAGTTCCCTTCTTCGCCACATGAATGGCAGAATGTGGCTTCCGAGTTTGCCCAGCGATGGAACTTTCCGAACTGTGGAGGAGCTATCGACGGCAAACATGTTCGGGTCGTCCCACCACCCCATTCGGGATCCTTTTATTATAACTATAAGGGGTTCCACAGCATCGTGATGATGGCAGTGGTGTCGGCCACCTACGAGTTCCTCTATGTGGACGTTGGCAAGAATGGCAGGATGTCTGATGGAGGAGTATTTGCCCAGACGGAGTTTGGGGAACGGCTCCTTTTGGATCTGCTGGCCTTGCCACCAGCATAGCAGAATGTGGAGGGACTACCTTTTGTGTTTGTTGCGGATGAGGCGTTTGGCCTGGGACCCCATTTGATGAGGCCATTCCCGCAACGCACCCTCACCCCTGAGAGGAGGGTGTTCAATTATCGGCTCTTCCTGACTTCCATCCACCTTGCCCCATACAAATGGAACCATGTGGTAATGACTTGCTGTGTGCTTCATAATTTCCTACGGGTGCATTCCACCAGTTATATAGCTTTGAGTGGGCCTGAGGCCTCTTTACTCAATCAAGAAACTTTAGTGGCCCTGGAACCTGGCCGTCCTGGCTTGGCCCCCCCAACCGGACGTGAGGTCCGTAACCAATATGTGGAATATTTTATGGGTAGGGGGGCCATTGAAATGCCAGAAAATGTTTAAAATTTTGTTTTCAAATAAATACATTATTTTATGGAGTAAAGATTGGTTTGGTGTTTTCATTTTATAATGTTTTATGTTTCATGTAGGTTTACCTAGTGCACTTGTTTTGCCATGTGTATTTATCATTCCTAATTAGCCTTCATTGTCAGTGTAAACACAAAACATTGATTAGTTCACTCAGCACCACATTTACATAATGAAGCCACAATTATTTGGAATGTAAAAATATCTTTATTTCTTTTTTTGGTGGTAAACTTCCTTTGAAATGTGGATGTTCCCTTAATTTTTGGGGTATTAAAACGCATGACCAACCATGCGTAAACAAACTATATTCTAAAAAATTGTGAAAAAGCTAAACATGTGCTAGTCATTAAAGGGTAAAACAACAAAAAATCTTCCAAAACTCAGCAATTTAAACGTTCTTTGGTGTAAAAACATTAGACACGCCCCAAGCACAGCCATGATATTTTGGAGCCTTTCCTCCACCCGCTTGGTATTTGCCCTGATCTCTATCAAGTCTCCCTTAATTTTTTCGAGGTCACGACAGCAGACCATGAGGTATTGGATCAGGATCTGGGCACTGTGATGTGTCAACTTTTTGGGGTCTTCGGCCAGAACTGCACCTAAATGTAAAAAGAAAAATGTAGGATAGGATATGTAGGCCTACATCTATTTAACATGCATGTGTCTGGTTTCTCTCTGACCTGTTGTGGTGCCACTTTCCACTTCCACAACATCACGTTCCTCTCCATCCTGGAGTTCTGGGGGTATTGTTGTAGGTGTTGCAATTATCGGCTCATCTGAGGTAGCTATTGGAATCCCTAGGGAGATTGAAATAAAAGGTATAGTTTCATTAGTAGCGACTCAATTTTTCAAAAAAACTAAACATGATAAAATACTTTGTAAACATTCATTTGAAGCCTGCTCCATTTTAAAATGGACCCCCAGTGCCAACCGGAACACATGATTGGATACATAGCCAAAACCATAGCATATACTTTTTAAACACAAATTTGACACATTGTAACACCCCAAAGTATCTACACAGGATCACCTGTGTGTGACACCCTCAAGCTTTTTGGCTTTAGGCCCACACTTGTACTACTGCGTTCAGATGTTTCATCAGCTGCTGAGCATCCCTTAACATTAACATTCACTCCCTTAACATTACCATGCATATCCTTTTTTCAAACGAACAAATGTCCTTTGGATTAGCACCTAAAAAATAAGTGATTACAAAATTTGCTCCCCCAAATAAAATAAAATACATGGGTGTTCACACTGAATGATCCTAAAACATTGTTTGAGGAACTGTACGGAGAAAGAGGTTTAATACGTCCGTTTACTGTGCGGACGAACCTGAAAGATGGTATCTTTCACTGTACTATATCAAAGTAAAAAATACACGACAGAATACAAGTAAATAATATGTACCACGGAAAATAATAAAAAATAACTTACTTTTTCCTAAAACTTTCTTGATTCTTTTGTATTGGTCGGGCTCCCGCAACTTCAGATCAGACCAACGTTTTCTGAGCTGTTCCTTCGTTCTGCACACCCCGAATTTTTTGCGAAGACTTTTGCCCACTTTGCCCATAATTTTTGCCTTGACCAGATTAGGCCTTTTATACGGCCCATGCTTGGCATCATAATCCTCCCTCTTCAAAATGGCGACCATCTCCACCATTTCCTCGAATGACATGTTGGATGCCTTATATCTCCTGGATCTGGATTTGGGCTCCTCTGGAATTTCCTCCTCTGTAGAGGTAATCTCAGCCACCTGTGTCTCCGCCATGTTTTGTTAAGCACTACGACGAGCGAGAAGGGGCGGGGAAAGCGTGCAGAGTTTCACGCATGCGCAGTGTATATCAAGTGAAGATCCATGTCTCGAAAATACGTTCATTTGGCGGGAGAGGGAGTTAGCAACGAACGTCTTGACGAAGGTACCTAACAATTTAAGCATTTCAGGTTCATCAGACGAGGAGATTTGTGCGTAAAAAATATGTAGAAAATGCACATTTGAGGAATGTTGCCTGAAAAATATATATTTTGTTGTTTCTCGCTTTTACAGATATCATGAATACTTTCAAAAACCTGGAATTCATGGGGGAGTTCATAGACAAATGGCAAGAGCTACCAATACTATGGCAAACCAAAAGTGGTGCGAATAAAAATAAAGACGCCAGGAAAGCAGCACTGGAGAGCCTGCTTGCATTTGTGCAAACCAAGATACCCACAACAACTCTCCAAGATGTGAAAACCAAAATAGCGACCATCAGAGGGACATACAGGACCCAGAGGACTATGGTCCTGAGGTCCCAGAGGTCAGGTGCTCCAGCAGATAAGGTTTATAAACCCAGTCTGTGGTACTACAGCAAGTTATCTTTCCTGGATGACCAGCTGGAAGTGAGGGAATCTCTGTCCACCCTTCCCCCCAGAGGTCAATCCAGCCTTCCTTGTAGCCAACCCTCCAGCCTTCCCTGCAGCCAGTCCTCCAGCCTTCCTGGCAACCCTGCTCTGGCTTCCTCTGAGGATCAAGATGAGGTCCTTGAGGAGGCAGATTTGGATATATGGAGCCAGGTAAAGTATTGATATCTATATTTATATCTTACAAAATTGTAGAATTTAAATAGATGTTAGTATTGTTAGGTATGTAAACTTCTACCAATAAAGTTTTTTAAGAGCAAGATACAGTAGTGGCCTAATTTTATGTGGACAAGGCAACAAAACCAGAATGCGGAATCAATGAAAATGACATAACTTTTGACATTGATTTCAACAATGTCTAGAGGTGAACAATGTCTGTGAATGATGGTGGGCCAAAATAAATAATGTCCGTTTCTTTTTTTACAGCCAGAGCAGAGCCAGGAATGATGTGATGTTGGGGTGATGTTGGAGATCAGGAGGAGGCAGGGCCCAGTGGCACCCAGGAGGAGGCTGGGCCCAGCACAAGAGCCCAGATGCCTCCCCTGGTAGTTAAACCATGAGGGCCAAGGAGAGGTAGGCAGGTGGAGGAGGAAACCAGGGCCTTCATCAGAGAGGCAACAGCGGCCCTCAGAGAGGCACCCTCTGTTGATGAGGGATTTGCCGCAGTCCTCGCCCACAAACTAGGGCAAATGGACTTACGGCAAAAGGTGTATAGTGAGACCCTGCTTTTAAAAGTGATCAATAAGGGCTTGCTGGGTGAACTCACCATGTACAGCGATATAACGGAGGTTGTCCCTACTCCTCCACCTCCTCCTCCTCCTCCTACTACTCCTCCTGCCACAACCTCTCCTCCTGATCCCCAGCCTCCAAGGAAGAAACCAACCAAGGCTGCAGAGAAGGCTGGAGAGAAGGCTACAAGGAAGAGGAGAAAGTAATGCCTGCTGTAGTACCACAGACTGGGGACATATAGGACTTATCTGCTGTGGCTCCTGACCTCTGGGAGCTCAAGAAAAGATTGGGCTCCTTTTTTTTGGGGATCTAATCTCTATTTTGGTTTTCACATCTTGGATGGTTGTTGTGGGGTCAAAAGGATGCACAAATGCAAGCAGGCTCTCCAGTGCTGCCTTTCCCTTTAATTTGTTATGTTCCGAAATAAAGTTGTTGTTTTTTTTGCCTTAAAAAACTTGACTATGTGATTTGTATTTCAAAAGAGAGCTTGCTAGGGAGCAGGCAGGGACATCTCAAATAATATTATTGTTATTATCAAGGGACACAAACCTCCCTGAGGCCAAATGAGACACATTTTGAAGGTTGGTGTGGTAACTTTATACAAGAATAATTTAAGCCAAAGAATAAAAAACAAGGCCCCAAAAATTATAAATACAATAGTAAAATATAATTTAAAAAAAAGGATATTTACATTATTTTATTATTATTAATATTATTTAGGAGGGAGGTGCGGCTTAGAAATAATATTTTACAATCATTAGAGCAATTTGGAATTACTTTAGAAACAAGTTTGGCATAACTCTCAATGTCATTAGCAAAAGAAGGTAATTTTTAAGCATTATCAAAAGAAGAACGGAATGCGCAGCATTAAAACAATGCTATTAATTCCACCGTGACAAATGTGCCATCTCAATTTCCAACATTAGCTTTACCAAAACGAGCGCTCCCGTCTCATAGTTGCTTCTGAGCATGCGCATTTTTTTTCACCTCGTGAAAGCATACACACTATCGTTTTTCACGTCGTTAAAAAAAACGACATGAAAAACGACGTGAAAAAAGAGAGCATGTCCGAAATTTTTAATGGCCGTTTTTCACGTCGTTAAAAATGCTTTGGAGCATACACACGATCATTTTTCAGGGCCATTTTTAAAAATGGCAGTTTTAACGGCATGAAAAACGATCGTGTGTATGGGGCATGAGGGAGGGAGGGGGGGGGGAGCGGTCAATTATAGAAAACAATATTAAAATATTTTTTGTGAAATAAGGATGAGATAAATGTATGTAATTTTATAAAATGCTATGTAACATGAAAAATAATAAAGAATATAAAGTAAAAAAAAAAAAAAGCCGCAAGCAGTTTTAAATGGCTTTTTTTCCTTTAGAAATGTCATTTTGTGCAGGGACAGTTCTAAACACGGGAAACACATGCCACTTCACAGGCATACTTTAGACACCCCCCAGGTACGATATTTAAAGGAATATTTGACTTTTTTTTTTTCACTTTATGCATCATTAAAATGACTGCTCCCGAAAAACGGCCGTTTTTAAAACTTTGTTTTGCATTGATACATGTTCCCTGGGGCAGAACCTGGGTCCCCAAACCCTTTTTAGGACAATAACATGCATATTAGTCGTTATAATTAGCACTTTAGATTTCGAACGTTCGCGTCCATTGTATTTAATATTGTTCTAACGTTCGCACGAACTTTCGGTCCGTTCGAAGGTTCTGGTGCGAACCGAACGGGGGGTGTTCGGCTCATCCCTACAGGTGAGTCAGTGGTGTTCCTGACGCTCACTGGCACCCTGCCATTTGCTTTCCTCAGGACACTCAACGGAACCACTTCTGGGATAACTTCCAGTCCTGAGCATGCATTCAGGGGGTCTGGTTCCAGGACTACAAAGGGGCCAGATTGTTCCCAGGTGAGCTTGACAGTGGCTCTCAAGCAGGCCACTTCACCAGGCTGCAGCACTCTCTCTCTCCTTTCTAGCCTCCAAACTTTCCCCACCCCCTCTTCCGGGGCCTTCTCCTCCAACATCAATCGCTGATAGGCCAACTGCAACATGGGGTGAATTCTGGCTGTCGAGGCGTCCTGCTCCTGCACTAGAGGGGCCAGTAGCCTTCTG
Source organism: Rana muscosa (assembly GCA_029206835.1). NCBI lineage: Eukaryota > Metazoa > Chordata > Amphibia > Anura > Ranidae > Rana > Rana muscosa. The sequence continues at coordinate 1,217,554,075 of CM055122.1, forward strand.
ACCAGGTCAGTGTTGGTTCCTATTATCAGGGAACTTTTGTTGGCCCCTGGTGGGCGGGGGCAGACCACTGCCAATGTGTCAAAGACCTCTGCTTCTCCTGCCACCGAGGGGTCGAAAGCCAATCTGATCGGAAGGTAACCGTCATAAGGAAAGCTCTGGGTGCCAATTCCCCATATTTCCAAGTCTTCCAACTTTTGTAAGGACAAATGTCTCAGGTGTTTTTGGTAAAAGTCTCTATACAGGAGAGTTACTTGAGCCCCTGTGTCCAGAATGGCTTTCGTGTAGACTCCCTCCACATGAATGGGGACTACTGGGGAGGGCCCCACTAGCTTGGCTGCAAATTTCTTTGGAGAGGCCTCTTTCCTCGGACTCATGGGTTTGGCCTTTTGTGTTTTTTTCTTTTTCCACTGTTTCCTGGATCTTACTCCCTGTTGGGCCTGGTATGCATTGATTTCTCATGACTTTTGGGGTTTTTCCTCCAAAGGAGGGGTATTGTGTGCTTTTGATGGAGAATTATTCCCCTCACCTCTTGGTTTCTCTTGCTTTCTGATTCTAATGGAGTTTGCTGGAGATGATGGGCACCCGGTTGACTCCTTCACCGGGGCCCTCTGGAGTTTTCCGCCGGCTGGCGGTAGTTGCCTCGGGTCTTCCTAGGACTGGGGCACACTCACCCAAAATGGCCAATTCCTCCACAGTTGCAGCAAACAGCTTCCCCTCTATCCCGCGGGGAGACTGGTGTTGAAACACTCTGGTACAGCTCTTTCTTTTTCTCCAACTCCTGAGTTTTTGGCCATTAAAGAGGTCAGCATTTCCAGTACTTGAGTCATTTGTGACTTTAAGACCTCCACTTCTGAGTCCCGGTCAGTGGCCATTGCAGATCTGACCCCAACTGAGGGGGGAGTAATGGGCTTCTTGGTCACCTGTTGGTCTTTCAGCAAAACCTCTTCATCCCTTATTATTCGCACAAGGTCCTGGTAATTCAAGGACATGACTCCACTAGTGGTTTTCAGATGGAGCCAGACTGGATCAGAACGCAGTGCTCCCCTTAAAATATGCTTTATCCTGGCCGCATCTATGGCTTGTGGCAGCATCCCCTTCTTAAGGACAATTTGGCACAACATCTTATTTAGTCTGCGCACATATTCAGACAGTCTTTCTCCTGGAAGTTGAAGGGTGTGCTCAAACTGGTAGACTAAACCGCCCACTTTCTCCAATTGCCCAAACTCTTCCTGTAACATAGTTAAATAGTCAAAGGCAGTACAAGTAGCATTACTGAACCTGAGGTTCTTCACAGCTTCAGAAGCAGCCCCCTTTAAACTTTCTCTTATGCGCTGCTTCTTTTGGGCCTCCGGTATTTCCCATCCTTCCACTGCTTGCATCGCCTGCTCCATCCAAGCGTCGAAATCCTCTTCTCCGAGTGGTACAGGTTGTTTTCCTGAGAAAATCCTGAGCTTCCGGTACCCAGCTTCTACATGTACCGTATTACTCTTCTGACACTTTGTAACTAAGTCTCCTAATGCGTTTAGAAGCTCAGGACCTATAGTGGTTAGAGGTGTCCCTGAAGCTGTCATGTCTTTGGAACTTCTGGGAATTGTGGGTGACTGCGGAGGTTCCTTCTTTATAGCCTTCGCCGGCGCCAAGTTGTATATCTTTCCAACTATGGCTTGCACAATCTGCCCTCTGAAACTCTCTGGTATCTCCTCTCTCCATTCTACCAGTGCATAGGTAAAAGAGATCTGTCCATCTGGTTTGAGATCAACTAACCATGCCTTCTGGCTCAGGGACAACAACTCCATGAGCCCCTCTACATCGCTTCCGGACCAGTCCTCCCCTGGAAGCTCAATGACCACAGCCCTCTCTGGTGTTGCTCCGAATGATGCGCACCACCGGGTCACTCCTAAACAATCCATGCCGGTACTTCTGGCAGGCTTGATTGTGGTGTACAGGAATCCCGGACTCTGAGCCCCCACATGTAGCGATACCCCCAGCTAATAGGGCCGCTGGTTTGATTTGTTTCGGGCCCTGTAACACTCACTGTCAACCCCCGGCAATTGGCTCTACCCTTCCCTGGCACAGTCAGTAGGGGATGATGGGATTGTGTAACCTGTGATTCTTGGCAGCACAATCCCACAATAAAAGCACACAACAGTAATGGTGTAACTATCACTAACCGGTTCTCCTGCACAGTAAATGACACCAACAACTGATATACTTAACCCTGGTACTTTACTGAAAATATTGGTTAAGCAGGCAAACAATATACATAGACGTGTGCAGAGCCCTGCAATGAAAAAGTGTTTTAGCACACAGACAGATGTACAATTTTATAACGAGAAGCTAACGGACCCTCTTCTCCCTCGTGGGCAAGATGGCGCCCAGCAATGTCACTACTACTACTACTAAGTCAGGCCTGACTGTACTATGTGAAAGTTCTGCAGAGAAAGATCTTCGCTAGCAAGCAGTGGTGCACTTCGGGAATAATTTGTAATCCAAGAATAAAGGAAAGTGATAACTTGGTGACCCAGAACAAATCTACTAGTGTTATTAAATGCACTGTCCCTCCGGTGTGCAACTGCAAACACTAACATTAGTTCCGAACAACAGTTACTGGGTCTGGCGATCCTATATTGTCCTCACGAGCAAGTGCTCTCTCAACCCAACCGGAACAGTCCATGTCCGTATCTTCCGTTGCTGTGTCTTGGTACACAGATCCCACGACACCTGGGTCTTCGGTCCTCCTGAGAGCAACAGAACAGCAGCAGTATGTGACGTCCCTCAGGCTCCTCGGTGGGTATGGAAGGCTCTTTGGAATAATACAGGCCTAGGCTTTAGGCCCTGTATTATCAGCAGACTCAGCACAGAGGTCCAATTGCTGGCCGTGCAGTGTCCAAAGAGAGAGTTCTCCGGCCAGCCCCCCCCCCTGGTTAAATACCCTGTCCCAGCAGTCCTTAAGTGGGGAAATGCATCCTGGGTATGGTAGTCTATGGGCCTCAAAGCAAACACCCGCTACATATATATATATATATATATATATATATATATATATATATATAAAAATTACACAAAGTTGTCATTAAATGATATATTGCTCACACATGGCATGGGTATATGTGTAATTAGACCCTAAATAACATCCTGCTGCTTCTTCTGTGTATAGAGATACCGCATTGTGTGAGACTTTTTGGAATTTAAATCTGCATATTGGAACTCACTTATTGGTTCACCGTATTTCGTTATATATTGATTTCTGATTAATGCAGTTTAGGTCTTGTGTTGGCATATATGAGACTGCAGCACTCACATACCATTAGCACTGGCACAGTTTACCCTTTCCAAAAGTGCAGAACATTTTTCTTATTTTGGTAGTTCACCTTTAAAGAAAAAAATGTAAGGTTAAATTGACACAGTACACCCTGTCAACCTCCGCCCAAGTCCCCACTGTGCTTAACTCTGAGGATACTGAGATGCCAGTGCCCATGCAGCCAGTCCAACGGTCTGGGGATTTGAAATCCCTGCTTTTCCCCATCTTTTTTATGCACCACTTCCAGAATGGTTTAGAGCAATGCTCTGATGGTGCCGACCAATCAGTATGGTCCATCCTGGAAGCATTGCACAGATAAGAGGGAATAGAACAGGGATTTAAAAACCTTGGCATGCTGGGCTAGCTGTGTGGGCACTGACAGCTCAGCATCCCCAGAGATAACTACAGCATGGACTATGGGGTTGGCAGGGTGTATGGTGTTAGTTTACCTTTAAAATTGTAGGGGTAGAAAATGGGCATTAGGGAAAGAGACAACTGACAAAAACACTCTCTGTTGGAATTGGAAAGCTCCTCTCAATTCCATTCTGGCGAAACATGTACAGCAGTAAAACCTTAAAGGAGTTGAAAGCCCTAGCAATTACATCCAAGCATAAAAAATAAACAATAGAACTTGAGGTACATTTAAAACAGAAAACACTAAGCAAGAACAGTGGCGGTGCGTCCATAGAGGGCGCCGGAGCGCCGCCCCCTCTCGCTCTGAATGAATCTGTGTATTTTCACCTCCTGGTGAGCGCCGGCCATATGAATTAGAGCGGTGGCCGGCGGTGGGTGTGACTTGGAAGTGTCTATCAGAGCCAGCGGCTCTGATAGGCTTTCCGAATACAGCTCTCAGGCTGTAATTGGCTTCCAAAAACTCCTCCTAGGTACGCACGGGGGTGCGTTCCTTGGAGTACAGTCACAGGCGGTTCAGCCAATCAGGTTCACCGGATCTGGTTACCGGTAACCTGATTGGCTGAAGCGACATCGAGGGTGGGAGAACACATCGAGGACGGCGCGGACCGAGGAAGGTAAGTGCAGGGCTGGGGGTAACTGGCTGCATTTGGGGGGAACTGGCTATATATATATGGGGACACACTGGCTGTATATGGGGGACAAACTGGTTGTATATGGGGGCACACTGGCTGTATATGGGGACAAACTGGCTATATATGGGGGCAAACTGGCTGTATATGGGGGCACACTGGCTGTATATGGGGGCACACTGGCTGTATATGGGGACACACTGGCTGTATTTGGGGGACAAACTGGCTATATATGGGGGCAAACTGGCTGTATATGGGGACAAACTGGCTATATATGGGGGCAAACTGGCTGTATATGGGGGCACACTGGCTGTATATGGGGGCACACTGGCTGTATATGGGGATACACTGGCTGTATTTGGGGGACAAACTGGCTATATATGGGGGCAAACTGGCTGTATATGGGGACACACTGGCTGTATATGGGGGCACACTGGCTGTATATGGGAGCACACTGGCTATATATATGGGGGCACACTGGTTGCATATGGGAGCACACTGGCTTTATGTGGGGGCACACTGGCTATATATATGGGGGCACACTGGCTGTATATGGGGGCATACTGGCTATACATATATGGGGGCACACTGGCTGTATATGGGGGCAAACTGGCTGTATATGGGGGCACACTGGCTATATATATGGGGACAAACTGGTTGTATATGGGAGCACACTGGCTGTATATGGGAGCACACTGGCTGTATATGGGAGCACACTGGCTGTATATGGGAGCACACTGGCTGTATATGGGGGCACACTGGCTGTATATGGGGGCACACTGGCTGTATATGGGGGCACACTGGCTGTATATATGGGGGCACACTGGTTGTATATATATGGGGGCACACTGGCTGTATATGGGGGCACACTGGCTGTATATGGGGACAAACTGGCTGTATATGGAAACAAACTGGCTGTATTTGAGGGGGCAAACTGGTGGTGTTTGGGCACAGTGGCTGCGTTTAATGGGCACAGTGGCGGCAATTGATTTTTTTTTTTTTTAGTTTGTTTGCGCCCCCCCAAAAATGTTGAGCACCAGCCGCCACTGAGCAAGAAGCTGACCTTTTCATACAGCTTGAAGGTATACATTTTTATAGCACAAATCCTTACAATAATGTATTAAAAATGAACATGCTATTACAAAATAGTACAATGTAGTTTGATGAAAGTGACAAAAACATGATTAGGTTGCTACGTATTTGCAAGTTACACACTTGTACAAGCATGCAGGTTGGGTAGTCAGGAAAACAGAGCAAAATAAATCCCCCCCCCCCACTCCATCTCTGTAGTCATCCTTTGGTGTTATCTTTGCAGGGGACACACCTAAGCCTCTTACCCAGGGGTAGGCAATCTTTGAGAGATGAAGATCTACCTGGACAACATTGAAGAGATCAAAGATCACTGGGGTGCAGCTTCCTCTTATTTTTAAAAAGAAATTAACTAGCAAGCCCTCGTTAATAAGTAAAGACAGCATGAAAAAACCTATGGAAACTAATGTCACTGTAAAAATATAAACATAGCCTACCTTAAACGCTAGCTTCAGTGAGAAACTCTGCGTTCACTTTCGTTCAAAGTTTTTTCAGACATTTTTTTTTCAGAACATCTGGTACTGCAGGCTGATTTTCTCTGATTTCTGGACAGTGTAAGTAATATGTAGGACAGTGTCCAGGGCTCAGTAGTATGTAGGGCAGTGTACAGAGGTCGGTAGTATATAGAGCAGTTTACAGAGGTCAATAGTAGGTTGGGCAGTATACAGAGGTCAGTATTAGGTAGGGCAGCGTCCAGGGTTCTGATCCCTGCCAGCAAACCTCTCTCACCTTCCCACAGGGTATCTTTGGATCGGGGAGGATGGCCTGTAGCAATGAGCATGCAATATCCATAGGAAACGCTCGGGCGTGTTCGGAGAACAGCCTGAACCCGCCTGAGCTATTCTGGAGGCTTTCCCCAACCCGTAGGCTGGGTGAGCGTGCACATGCTGCTCTGGAGCAAAGGCCAGATCAGCATCAGTGGGACGTCTTCACGGTCTACCCATCGGCCGACGATGGGTAGCCCGTGATTGGCGAGATGCCGACCCTCCTGCTCTAACCCATATCCACAATGTGGAGAGAACCATTCGCAGATTCTGGAAAACCACACTGGAATAAGGGAGCATACTCATCTCTGCAACAGCCCCCCTTCCCAAAATAAGGTATTAAAAATGACATAAGGACCACTTCTCAAGCCCTGTACACACAATCGGATTTCCTATGGATTCTAATCCAATGGATTTTTCCATCGGAAATCCGATGAAGCTGACTTCCATCAGTCTTGCCTACACACCATCAGTCAAAAAACCGACCATCTCAAAGGCCGTGACGTACAACACGTATGACGGCACTATAAAGAGGAAGTTAAAATCCAATGGTGCCACCCTTTGGGCTGCTTTTGCTGATTTCGTGTTACCGCATGTTAGTAAAAGTTTGGTGAGAGCGGATTCGCGCTTTTCAGTCTCCGTGCTTTTCAGATAGTTTTCTGCGTTTCAGTTTGTGCTTGTGGGTTCGTATCTGTTTTGCAGTGTGTTCTTGTCCTCTCGTTACTGTTTTTCAGGTCGTTCTTCACAGGCCTTGCTGTTCCTCGGTGCATTCTGTTTAAGTTCGTTCTGACCAGCCGACCGTTTTAAAGCCATGTTGGAAGTACGTTCTCATCGTAGAGCTTGTACTGCGTATGCGCTTGGTGTTGCGGTTAATACTTTGATCCAAGCTCAGTCCATGAACAGGGCGAGGAGGAGTTCACGGACCAAGAATTGGTTGCTCCAGCGGGACCAATTCTCTCATATGCCTCTGCTGCGAGAAATCCAGGAGAATAATCCTGATGACTTCAGGAATTATCTCCGGATGACGGACCCGGTTTTTCACCGTCTGTTGGATTTGCTGTCCCCCTATATCACGAGGCAGGACATTGTGATGCGCCAGGCCATCACTGCCGAGCAGAGGCTTATTGCCACGTTGAGATACCTGGCGACTGGGAGAAGCCTGCAAGACCTCAAGTTCACGACAGGCATCTCCCCCCAGGCTCTGGGGGTCATTATCCCTGAAACGTGTTCTGCCATCATACAAGTCATGCAGAAGGACTATATTAAGGTAAATTTTCTCCTTTAACATCACATTCTATGTATTTAATGTTTGCTAATGTTTTGTATTTCTTTCATCCTTCCCTAATTACCGTGATTGTAATATGCTGTGAATGTCCCCTTTGTCCCAATGCATGCTGTAAGTTTAAAATGCTCCTTTTTTGGCCTACATACATATTTCCCTTCACTAATCTCTCCAGCATGCTATCCTGGGCCCAAACAATGTGTCCAAATGTTTTATTTCACATTCTATTTCAGTAGAGTGGTAGAGGCTTTATTTGCGTGCCCCAGGACGACGTCAGTTGTGACGAAACCTCGTAGGGAGGAGCGACGTGCTGACGTCACCGACATCCAAAACAAGTCCCGGAGCGAGAGGGCTTGTACAGCCGGCCGGCTTAATTTTACCACACGCCTTATATTTGTGATACACATGTAAGTGCACTCTTTTATTCATTGAATAAGTTATATCGGATTTACGCTATGGTGGCTTTGTTTCCTTTTACATCCTGATCTATGGTGGTATTTGGAGAGAAGTGGCGTGGAATCCAGAGGAGGGGAAGTAATCATCATTAAAGAGACCCTGGCAGGGAATTAGCCATCTGTTGATATTGATCTGTGCACAGATCCTTTGCTCTGGTAAGCGGCAGCGATTACTAGTGGTGGTGGAATCTCTGTCTATCGAATACCAGGCACTATTCTAAGGGTGTTTTTAGAGTTTGAAGTCACCAGTGGTGGAGTGAGAAGACCCCTGTTTGCTGTCCTTTGCTTACACGATCTTTATACTCTATTGATTGCAATAATTATCCACAGGACTGAACTTTCTTCTTCTCTCTTTTTTTCAGCATTTTTCAGCATTTTCGATTAGTTATCAATCAATTTTATTGGTTGTGATTTTTTATTGGTTGGGATTTGTTATTTTATTCAATTCACCATCATTGGTGGTTGAAACATTTTTGTATAGGAGTTATTTTTGGTCACACCTTATGTTTATGTAAGTTTGGTGTTTAATTTAAACGTTGCGCAGCTTCATCATTTTTATTTTTTTATTTGGGGGGCCCAAAATCAGCTAGAACCCCCTCCCCCCCTTTTTTTCAATGGGCCATCAGAGGGGGTGAGTCATCTGATAAGTGGGCCTTCTATTTTTGTCTTTAAATACTCCTTCAAATAAATGTTATACTGACGTTGGCCAAGAATGTATTTGTGTAATCTGCTTGCAATGTTATGTGCAAAAGTACTAATTATTTTTTCTTGTTTGACTCCACAGTTTCCTTTATCGCCACAGAAATGGCAGACTGTGGCCGCCCATTTTGCCGAGTGGTGGGACTTCCCCAACTGCGGAGGGGCAATTGATGGGAAACACGTCCGCATAGTGCCGCCACCCCGTTCGGTGTCATACTATTTTAACTACAAGGGTTTTAATAGTATCGTGTTAATGGCGGTGGTGTCGGCACACTGAGTTTTTGTATGTGGACGTGGGGAAGAATGGCCGGATGTCCGATGGCGGAGTCTTCGCACAGACAAAGTCTTCGCACATACGGAGTTTGCCCACCGTCTGCAGACTGGTGGCCTGGCACTACCACCTGTTGCAGATAATGTGGTGGGACTTCCATTTGTGTTTCTTGCGGATGAAGCTTTCAGACTGGGACCCCACCTGATGCAGCCGTTTCCCCAGAGGACCCTCACCCCGGAGAGGAGGGTTTTTAATTACCGGCTGGCAAGAGCCCGGAGGGTTGTTGAGAATGCCTTCGGGATAATGGCCAGCCGGTTCCGCCTGTTTCTGACAGCATTCCATATGGCGGACTACAAACTCCACCATATCATCTTCAGTTGAAAATGAACCTAAAAATATTATCTTTGAAAAACTTGTTTTGTCATTATTGCTTGTGTTTCTTTTATTTATGTGTCTCCCAGGTTCTCATAGTACACTTGTAGTGCCAAGTGGATTTGTCTTTAGTAAATAACCACAATTGTCACGGTAAACAAGAACTTCCATATTTTAGAACAGCTATTGAGCATAGAAAGAAGAAGCCACACATTGTTGAGTCTAAAAAACAAAATTACTCTGTGCACAACATGTGTGTTATTTTTTTTGGTAAAAAAATTATTCACATTTTGGTGTCCAATTTTTTTTTGGTTTGCATAAACATGCATGGTTCAAACAAGAAAACATATCAAAACAATGGAAATTACAATGTTCAACTTTAGAAAAACATGAGATGGGGTGATGTCGCCCCTGAACCAGCCAAAATTTGAAGATGTGCACAGTTTGTATGGCAAAATGGGTATTTTCATCCTGATCCCATGCCTAAAGTCAACATGTGCTATCTGCCATCATGGGGGATCAATGGTCGTGTTTTGGGGGTGCAAACCCTTACTCTCACCTACTTGAGTAGCGAGGAAGGGGTTGCACCCACAAAACAGGGACATAGATGTCCTTTGACGGCAAATAGCACATGTTGACACACTGTGTGCATCTTCAAATTTTGGCTTGTGGAAAATCAAGTGCAAAATTTGGGACAAAAACAAAAAATAAAATAAGGGGGGGGGGGGTCAGACTATTCATCCCAAAAGATCAATGATGTTTTTATATTTTTGCTCAATCACCTTCATCATCCTATTCCTCATAATGTCCATTTCACTACTACATTATATTATGTCTTGAATTATGATTTGTGCACTAGCACTTGAGAAAGGAGTAGTAGGAGTTTTGGCCACACCACCATGTTCATCCCCTAAAAAAAAAAAAGTTTAATAAATATGCAGGCCTACATCTCTTTACCTGAAGCTGTGGTGACAGACACTGACCTGTTGTGGTGATAAGCTCCACCTCTGCTTCCTCCACCTCTGCTTCCTCCACATGCTGAGCTTGGGGTTCTTTCTGTGGTCTGTGCTTCCTAGTCTCCTCAGATTGGTGTCCTCCCAGTCTTCTCTCCCCTATGAGAAAGAAACCAAAGATATCCTCAACACACAGATATTTGAGGGCATAAATTGGAAACATTGCTTGGAAGTGGGGTACAATTGTTTGTTTTGGCATAGTTCCAAGATGAACACATGGGATTTTTGGATTTCAACAGAGCAGGAATACTTTCATTTGTTTGTCCAATCTAACACACATGGAGACACCCCAAAGTATCCACTGGAGCACCTGTGTGGGACACCCTAAAAAGGTTGTTCTGGTGGCCCACACTATAGTGCTCCTGAGTCCAGATGTGTAACCAGCTGCTGAGTGTCCTCTCCTTTACACTGAATAAGGTTTGCATTTCACATTCTACTTACAAACACATCATCTAGACAACAATGTTTATAAACGTTGTTTTAAGACAAATAGGCATGACCACATGTGGTTAACGTGTATCTGTGCAAAACATGGGATTTAGACGATCGCAGTATACTAAGAACCATTATAAACTTTGGCCACTAGCATAAAAGTGGGCATTTTACAATGTGAAACCAGTCAATCCAAGCACATGGAGCAAAACATGCAAGAATAATATTAAAAATTGAAATAACACAGGAAAAATACTTACTTTTTTCCAGGATTTTTTTTATCTTCCTATACTGCTCCAGCTCCCTCAGCTTCAGGTCAGAACACCTTTTACGGAGCTGCTCCTTGGATCTCCTGACCCCAAATTTATTATAGAGACGCCTTGCTACTTTGTCCATTATTTTTGACTTCCTGAGATTAGGGGTGTCATATGACCCATGCTTCCCATCGTAATCTTTCCTCTGCAGGATGTCCACCATCTCCGCCATCTCAGCAAATGACATATTAGTCGCCTTGTATCTTTTATTACTCCTGGATCGGGACGTTCACGCCTCCGGGCTTTCCTCGTCGGTACTTAGTATAACACGCACCTGTGTCACCACCATGTCATCGTCTCCCACTGTGCGCCGAACAGGAAGGGGCAGGGAAAATCCGAAAAAGACCGTCATGGGCGGGCGACGCGGGCAGAGTTTCACGCATGCGCAGGGTATATAAATGCTAAACGACAAAACTACGTTGTCTGTGCGGAGTAAGGATGACCGGAAATGCCGAACGCCTCCAACGAAGGTTAGAATTAAACTTGGGGCATCAGTGACCTATACTGATTCATGATAGTGAAGACCTATATTGGGATAAGATTAGGACAATTTTAGCTGACCTACTGTTTTTGTATTGTGTTTTATCTTGCATAAATTATGCATAAATTAAGGGAGCCTGATATAATGCTTGCTTTCATTGATAAATACCGCAAAATGAGAAACTTGTGGGAGGTGAAAAATAGTGTATACCACAACAGTGTGGTATGAAGGGCAACAATTGAAAAATTAGCTGCATATATGAAGACCTGGATCCCAGAGGCAGACTATACGATGATCAACAATAAAGTTAACATGAGGAATTCCTACAAAAAGCGGTACAAAGAGGTTCGCACTGCAAAGAGATCAGGAGCAGCAGCAGACCAAGTACCTGAGTCCAAGCTGTGGTACTACAAACATCTTCAATTTCTGGATGACCAGATAGAAGCCAGGGAATCTCTTTCCAGCCTTCCTTCCACCCTTCCCTCCAGCGTTGCTTCCACCCTTCCCTCCACTCCTGCAGAGGGGGAAGAGGAGCAACCTGAGCTTGAAGAGCCGGATCGGCGCATCTTTAGCCTGGTATAGTATTTTAAAACATATTTATTGGCCTAGAATTATTATTGTGAACTAGATGTTATTATTCACAAATGAAATAATAATAAAATAAAATAAATAGTGGCCAGAAATGATTGGGACAGTATTGAAAAATGCTGGGGTCAGAATGAGAGTCTTTTATATTTATTTAACATTCAAATTGCAACAGTCATGAGCTGAAAAATGTGTGTGATTGATGAACCAAAAACTAAAACAATGTCCCTTTTTTATACACAGGATAAACTCAGCCAGGAGGAGGCAGGGGTGAGTGGCAGACAGGAGGAGGCCGGGCCAAGTGGCAGGCAGCAGGTGCCCAGGCCACGTCAGAGCCAAAAAATCTCGGAGGATGACACAGGTGGAGGAGGAGTCACTTAAAATCATCAGGGACGCTGCTGCCATAATGAGGGCCCCCCTCAACCCAGCAGAGTCTTATGGGTGTTATGTGGCCTATAAACTCAATAAAGTGGAGGAGGGCCAACGTGCCCTCTGTGAGGAGCTTATTTCTACGGCCCTTCACAGGGTGGGGAGGGGCCAGCTGACAGAGGCCACACATCTTTGCGATCTGGCCCATCCTTCTCCTCCTGCCACATTCCCACCAACAGAGCCACAGCCTGCAAGGGGGCGTGGAGTGAGCCGTGGAAGGAATGCTGCAGGGAAGCGTGGAGGGAAGGCTACAAGGAAGACCAGAAGGTGATTCCCTGGCTTCAAGCTGCTCCACCAGAGGATGCAGTTTGTTGGAGTACCACAGCTTGGGGACATGTATGTCTTTGGCTGCTGCTCCTGATTTCCTCATGTTGTTAATTTTATTTTCCATCCAATTCAGGTCTGCCTTTGGGGTCCAAAGTCTGCATAAATGCAAATCATTTTTCAATTGTTGCCCTTCCTGTTTATTTTGTTTATTCAGAATAAATGGATTTTTGATTTAAGTTAAATACTTGCCTATGTGTTTTTATTGTGAGTAGACATAACATGTCAGAAATACAATGTGTAATTAACAAGGGACACCCACATCCTTGAGGGTTAAAAAATTCTTAAAAAATGTTGTGATAACTTGATCCAAAAAAAAAGGTCACAAGAAAAAAAATTTGCAAAATAAAAAATTAGGTAGATCTGGCTTTAACAAAAAAATAAAATAAAGAAAGAAATAAGTTTGTCAGAATATCAGGAGCCAAAAAATGGAAAATTGTATACTCACCTTTCCGTAATTTTCCTTTCCTGTCGCATCTTCATGGCAGCATACACCTTTGGGGTTGTGGCTCCGCCCTTACAACCTGATAGGACCGTTTAACTATTAAGCCCATAGAGGACCCCCGCCCAGGTATTCTAGTATATATATACACCTCACCTCAGACGGGTGGGCATCTGTATGCTGCCATGAAGATGCGACAGGAAAGGAAAATTACGGAAAGGTGAGTATACAATTTTCCATTTTCCTGTCGCATCATGGCAGCATACACCTTTGGGTGAATAACTCGCAGACTGGGTGGGTCTGAGCACAAAGATATTTATTTACATGGAATAGAGGTGTTGGACTGAATAATTGCTCGTCCAAACTCTGCCGTGGATAATCTGGCAGAGTCCACCTTGTAATGAGAAATAAAGGTATTCCTTGAGGACCAGGTCGCTGCTCGGCAAATAGTTTCCGAGGACACTCTGCAGTAGGCCGCCCAGGAGGTCGCCATTGCCCTTGTAGAGTGTGCCTTTAAGCCCTCGGATATCTGCGTTTGACTCAGAGAATAAGCCTTTTTGATGATCTTCACCAGCCATGCTGCGATGGTGCGAGAGGTTGCTGCTTGACCTCTTCTAAAGCCGTGTGGGATAACCAGGAGGTTTTCCAACTTCCTAAGGTCGTTTGTTGTTGACAGGTAGGTTAGGATGTTAGTTCTTACATCCAGCGGATGTGGATCCCCTTGTTCTGTGGAGAGAGCAGGAAGGTTAATCTCCTGATTGAAGTGGAAGGAGGATGACACCTTCGGAATAAACCGATCGGATGGTCTTAGGACTACTTTGTCCGGGTAGACAATCAAGTATGGGTCTTTCGCCAATAAAGCTTGCATCTCTGAGACTCTTTTGGCTGATGTTATTGCGATTAAGAAAGTGACTTTGAGTGTTAAGTCCCACAAGGAGATGTTTTCTAATGGAAAAAATGGTTCTTGTGATAGAGCTTCTAGTACGACCGAAAGATCCCAAGTTGGGAAGGAAGGTTTTCTGAGAGGCTTTAACTTTAGGCATGCCCTCTGGAACTGAATGACTAGTGGCTCTTGTGCCCACTTGACTCCTGTCATAGCTGATAATGCTGACACGTGAACTTTTAAAGTGCTTGACCCAAGGCCTTTCTCTAGGCCTAACTGGAGAAACTCAAGGATTTGAGCAACTGTTGGAGAAGATGGGTTCCAGTTTTGTTGCTGTGCTACTGAGAGAAACTTATCCCAGATCCTCTTATAGGTATTGTTGGTGGTGTATCTTCTGGCTTGAAGAAGAGTATCTACCACTTTTTGGGAGCAGCCTTAGTTTAAGAACCTAGCCCTTTCAATCTCCAGGCTGTCAGGTGCATGAAGAAGTTGTCCCTGGGAGAGTAGGTCCGCTGCTGGTGGAAGCGGTAAAGGTTTTGCTGTATTCAGCTGAAGGAGAGTGGTGAACCATGGTCGTCTCGGCCAAAATGGAAGGATTGTTATCACTGTGGAAGATGACCTCTTGAGCCTGAGAAGGAATCTCGGTATGAGAGGTGTCGGGGGGAAGATGTAACCCAGATGGAAGTTCCACTCGTATTGTAGACAGTCTGTCCCCTCCGCTGAAGGGCAGGGGGTTCTTGTCAGGTACCTCCGGCACTTCGCATTGTCTGGAGTTGCTGCCAGGTCTATATCTGGCATGCCCCAAGTTCTTGCTATGAGGGAAAAAGCTTGGTGACTCAGAGCCCATTCGTTGTTGGAAACAAAGCTTCTGCTTAGCGTGTTGGCCAGCTGGTTCTGCGTTCCTGGGACATATAACGCTGTTAACCCCAACAGGTTCGCTTGCGCCCATTCGAGGACTGTGCAGACTTCCTGCATCATGGATCGGCTTTTGGTGCCGCCTTGCCTGTTGATATAGGCAACTGCCACCCTGTTGTCCATCCTCAACAGGACTTCTTTCCCTTTCAGGAGAGGACTGAAGGCTAGTAGCGCTTGGAAAGCTGCTTTCATCTCCAGGATGTTCGATACTACGTCCTGTGTCTCGAAAGACCAACGGCCTTGAACTGCGAGTTGCTGGTAGTGTGCTCCCCAGCCTTCCCTGCTGGCGTCTGAAGTAATCACCTCCTGGGGAGGGGTGACTATGTGTTTGTACCTTTTTAGGTTGTGCAACCGGGTCCACCACCATAGTGATTGTTTGACCTTGTTTTGGATGGTGATTCGTTGGTACATCGATACCCCGTTCCACTGTGTCAGAAATGACATTTGGAGAGGTCTTGTGTTCCACTGGGCCCATTGGACCATAGGAATGGTTGCTGATAGCGACCCCATGATGCTGAGACATTCTCTGGCTGGGAGTGTGTTGGATAAGAGTAATCTCTTTGCCCTCTGGATTATGATGGGAATTTTCTCTCGGGGGAGTTCTATGGTGTTGAGTTTGGTATCCAGTTCTGCCCCCAGGAAGACCATTCTCTGAGAGGGTTGGAGATTGCTTTTTTTCCAATTTATTAGCTGGGAGTGTGTTGGATAAGAGTAATCTCTTTGCCCTCTGGATTATGATGGGAATTTTCTCTCGGGGGAGTTCTATGGTGTTGAGTTTGGTATCCAGTTCTGCCCCCAGGAAGACCATTCTCTGAGAGGGTTGGAGATTGCTTTTTTTCCAATTTATTAGCCACCCAAATTTTTGCAAGGTGGTTGTTAAAGTGTCTCGGTGGAGTAGAAGAGACTCTTGGTTGTCTGCCAGCAGTAGGATGTCGTCCAGATAGTGGTGGACTCTTAATCCTTGCTCCCTTAGTAGAGCTATCACTGGTAGCAGGACCTTGGTAAATGTTCTGGGAGTGGTAGAGATCCCGAACGGGAGACTTTGGAACTGAAAATGTTGGTGATTTACCGAAAAGTGGAGACATTTTTGGAATGATGCGTGAATGGGAACATGCAGGTAAACGTCCTTTAAATCCACAGAGAGCATCCAATCGCCTACATTTATGGCATAGAGGATTGATTGTAGACATTCCATATTGAAAGTCTCCACCAGGATTGAGCGATTGAGACTTTTTAGGTCTAGGACGGGACGCAGATCCCCAGTCTTTTTCTTTACCAAGAACAGAGAGAAGTAGAAACCTTTTCCTCTTTGTGGAGGTGGGACTTCCACTATGGCCTGTTTTTGGATTAGATCCTGGACTTATTCTGCCAATATGAGTTTCCTTTCTCGGGATGTTGGAATTCTGGTTCTGATGAATTGGTCTCTGGGAGGTCGATTCTTGAACCTCCATTTGTGTCCGTCTTGGACAGTAGCCACTGTCCATGGGTCTCTTATTATCTCCGCCCAAACCTGCTTGAAGTCCTTTAGTCTGGCTCCTACTACGGCTGGTTGGGCGGACGTATCTTCAAAAAGACTTCTGTTCCCCCGGGGTAGGGGTCTTAGACTTTTGGATTTTTAGGAAGGAAGATTGTGGATTCTTCCAATTTTTCTGTACTCCCTGCCAGGCTTGTAGGACTTTGCTTCCCTGTATCTATCTGGCAGGTTCCGTCTGAATGTGGGTGCCCTTTGTTGTTTAGGCCTTCTGTCTGAAGGAATGAGTCCAGACTTCCCGCCGGTGACTTTTAAAATGGCCGAGTCCAGGTTTTCTCCGAAGAGGTTTGTGCCGTCAAATGGGATTTTACACCAGTTGGATTTTGAGGAGGGGTCTGCTGACCATGGTTTTAGCCAGAGTGCCCTCCTGGCCATCACTGAGCTTAACATTGCTCTGGATGTTGACTTAATCATGTCTACCGAGGCTTCTGCGACAAAGTCGCCTGCAAGGCTGAGTTCCTGGAGAGCTGAGATTACTCGCTCTTGTTCTACTCCTTCTGCTACCAACTTCTCGGCATTGGAGGACCAACTTGAGATAGCCCTTCCCACTGCTGCTAATGTTATTGCGGGTCTGCAGGCACCACCTGCGGATAGGAAGGCTCTCTTAAGATCCAGATCGATCTTTCTGTCCAATACGTACTTGAATGTAGTCGCATCTTCTATTGGAAGAGTTACGTGCCAGGCTAGGCGCATCAGGGAGGAGTCTACCACTGGTGGAGTTACTAGTGGATTGGCACTAGATTCCTTTAATGGGTATAGCTTGGCAAGTCTATTGCTGAGACTGGTCTTCTTCTCAGGTTTTTGCCATTCGTCTTTAATTAATTCCTCCAGTTCTTCTATAAATGGGAAGGTTTCTGGTTCTTTTTTGAGATTCGGAAAATATTTATTCGCTTTTTACGGAGTTTCTTTTTCCTCTTCCCATTCTATGGCTTCCTTCACTGACTTTATGAAGGGTTCTATAAGTGCGAAGTCAAACCCAGTGGATACCTCCAAGTCCTCATTGTCAGATAGGGGGTCTGACTTTTTAGATGTGGAGGGAGTCGCAGGTGAAGTGCCTTGCACTGATCTGCTTGTTTCTGACTCTGCGATTTGCAGGGATGTAAATATAGCCGGTTCTCTGCTTGGCTCTCTCTCTCTAGTTGCTTCGTCCAAGCATGTGCGACAGGCCAGCTTATCCGGAAGTGCTATGGCACCGCAAACCCAGCATGAACTCCCTGATGGACGGGAATGCTGAGGGGGAGGAGAGCGTCTGCGTGAAGGAGACCTCCTGTAGGAGTGTCTGTGCCGTGAATAGGATTTTGAACGGCTCCTTCTGCGACTTGAGCGAATTCGTCTTGTGCGCGAGCGACTACTACCGCGATCTGAGTGGCTTTGTCTATGGCTTGGGCTCCTTCTAGATGGCTCTTGTCGTCTTGAATCCGACGATCTGGCCGACCTGATAGGGCTGTCCAATTTAGACAGCATTAGTGACAGGCTCTCTTTTTTAATCTTCACTACTTACCAATCTTCCCCCCCCTTACCTATTAGGCTGGTGATGGTCTACCGGGGCAGCGACCTCCATGAGGAGTGATATAGTCTAACCTCTTGAGTCCCCTACAACAGATAGTGGTATGAGTGTGCAGGTAGTAGGAAAAGGTGAGACCCAGTAAGGAAATAGATTTTAAGAAGCTTACCTTAAGGAAGAGACAGCAGTGCAATCTATCCCACCGAAAAACGCTGTTGACAGGTGCAGTGTTCAAGAGAAAAAGCAGCAGAAAGGATTTGGTTTTTAAAACTGCCGCCGCCGTCGCCCAGTGATGACGTCATGAGCGCGCATGCGCCGTAGCGTCACGAGTGAGCCGGCGCCATCTTGGAAACTGGAATTACACAGGAATTACCATTGTGGATACCTTTCTCTGTCTGCACATGCGCGGAAGTAGCTGGACGCTCAGCGCTATGCCTGCTGTGGGACTACAGGTCGCTGAAAGCCCGTTTTTTACCAGGAGAGCTGGGGGCCGCTATAGAGACCTAGTTAAGGTCTGTGAGGAGCTGGCATACATCGGACTAGGATGCTTGAGGAACTACAAGGCTCAGGTTAGTGAAAGGGTGCACAGAGGGACTGGAGGTCGCTGCCAAGAAAAAAACCTAATTAAGGTTTGTAATAGAAAGCTGGTACATACCCCTGAGACCATCAGAGTGGGGTTCCTTCCATATAGCTCATTTAGAGGCTGTACAGGATAGAACTTCCACCCAGGAGAGGCTGAACCTGGCTGGGGCGAAGCAGTAAGGGGGTTCTTCATCTTTGCTGTCCTTGTCAGGTCTTAGGTGAGGAAAAAAAAGAGAATACCTGGGCGGGGGCCCTCTCTGGGCTTAATAGTTAAACGGTCCTATCAGGTTGTGAGGGCGGAGCCACAACCCCAAAGGTGTATGCTGCCATGATGCGACAGGAAAAAAGTTTTTCTAGCATTAGAAAGAAGAAAACAATGCACTGCATTAAACGAGGCAATAATTTGCAGAATGACGAATGTGCTCTCTCCATTACGAACGCGTTTTACCAGAACGAGCGCTCCCGTCTCCTAATTCAGTCTGAGCATGCGTTGTTTTTTTCGTTTGAGTTCCACACAGACGATCGGAATTTGCTATTGTTTTTTTTCCCATCGGATCAATTTAAAACATGTTCTATTTTTTCTCACCGATGGAAAAAAGACCAATTGGGCCCATACACGATCGGTTTGTTCGATGAGAAAAGTCCATCGGACTGTTTTCTTCGGTAAAACCGATCGTGTGTACACAGCATAATTCTTTCAAAGAAGTTAAATTAACCACTTAAAGCGGAGCTCCACCCTAAAGTGGAACTTCCGCTGATCAGAACCCTCCCCCCCTCCGGTGTCACAATTGACACCTTTCAGGGGGGAGGGGGGTGCAGATACCTGTCTAAGACAGGTATTTGCACCCACTTCCGGGAGTCCTCTGTGCGGGAAATCTGCGGGAAGCACGTCACTTCCCGGAGATTCCCCGCTGTGTTCTGGGAGACACTCGGCTCCCAGAACACAAGGGACCATTCAGAACGGCGCAGCGCGGCTCGCGCATGCGCCGTAGGGAACCGGGCATGAAGCCGCAGGATGGCGGTGGGGGCAGCAGAGTGACGAGCGATTGCTCGTCCTCTGCTGCAGACGTCGCTGGACTCCAGGACAGGTAAGTGTCCATATATTAAAAGTCAGTAGCTGTTGAATTTGCAGCTGCTGGCTTTTAATATTTTTTTTCCCGCGGCACCTCCGCTTTAACGCCCGGCCTATAGACAAATGAGGGCTGGGCGGTGGTTTTGTTATACTGAGTGGATGTCATATAACATCCTCTCAGGAAGCGCCGATTGTGCAGCGATGCAATCTGTCACCGTCCGTGTCCACGGGACACAACCGATGACTGATCACAGTACCAGCTTTCTGCCGATACCATGTGACTGCAGTGATAAATCATAGCAGGTCACAAGACAGTTGTACACAATGAATGGCTTTCTTGCATGGCATCCAATGTGTACAACTGTGTTGCTAGCTGTGATTTGTCAATTTGATCACATGGTACAGACAAAGCCAATTACAGCCCATCTGTACCATGTGATTAGCTTTGACCAATCACAACTCATCACAACAAAACAGACTGAATGAATCAGTTTCATTCAGTAAAATGCTTGCATTATATTGCTCTGGTCACAGTGTTTAAAAATAGTCGTCCAATTTAAAAAAATAAAATAAAAATAATACATTTTTAAAGAGGAAGTAAACCCTGATGGGTTTTACTTGCTCTTTGTTTCCCTGCAAAGGTAAAGCATAATGGGCTAGTATGCATCGCATACTAGCCATTATGTGTCACTTACCTGAAACCGAAGCCTGCGATGTCCCTGATTTCCTTGCAGTCTGGAAGCGTCCATCTTCCTTCCGGGGTCGCGGACTTCGGCTCTGTGACTGGCCGGAGTCGCGTAACGTCACGCATGCACGCGGGAGCCGCCAGTCAGGGCATGACCTTTACTGGAAACGGCAGTGATCCTTCTAAAGTGCGCATGCATCGAATACATTGGCGCATGCGCAGAAGAAATCATTGTACAGGGAATTGTAAATATCTCCTAAACCGTGTAGGTTTAGGAGATATTTACAGCACCTACAGGTAAGCCTTAATATAGGCTTGCCTATAGGTGAAAGTGTGTTGTAAGGGTTTACAACCACTTTAAAATTAACCACTTGCTGACCAGCTCCTGTACATTTACGTTAGCAGAATGGCACAGCTGCGCAAAGTGACGTATATATGTCACTTTGAATTTCGCGTCATGCGGACGCGCCTCTGCCGCAAGCTCCGTGACCGTGCCCGTGGGACCCGCGGACTCGGTCAGCCGGTGTCCCGCGATCGGGTCACAGAGCTGCAGAACGGAGAGAGGCCAGTGTAAACAAGGTTTAACGGGAAGGCCCAGGGAACCCAGAATCTCTTAGACAGTATGAGATACCTTTGCTTCAGCTTCCCCAATGCCTCTTATGTGTAAACCACCCTGTGTCTCACTAAGGGGCACAGGGTGAATGAGAACCCCACCATGATCTGTGATAGCCATATCCAATACGGTATATACAGGGCATATATTGGATGTATACTGTGTGTGGGGGTTGTGTAATCATTGCTGTGATGAGGTGGGAGGTGATTTACATTCTACTGTCTAGTGTGGCTTGTGGTAATTAAGTCTGTAATTATAGGTTGTGGAACTAGCAGACAGAAAGGCTACAGATCCTTTCATTGTAAGATGTGTATTGAAAATTTGTTATGCAAATATTGTGTGAAGTCTTTTGATAAATGGGAGACAGTAAGGCTAGTCTAAAGGTCATGGGTCTGAGACAGCAGCTGTAGCTAATTGACTCATGTAAATTGGGTCTGGTCAGATGGGTATTGGGAGACAAAAGCTAACCTGTTGTCTTCTAGGAGGTGTCAAAATAATGTGTATTGGGCCTTGTTATGTTGTGGGTGGAGTTGAACAATTGTTCATGTAGATTAATGCAGGATTCGTTGAGTGTATAAAAAGACCTGTGTTTTCTCTTAATAAAGCAGTTCATTTTGAAAAGATACAGAGTGTGTCTCGTTCTTTTGGAAGGATTAATTCCTATGGGAAGTGGTCGTCTGACTGTGGAGGATCGACAGTGAATTTGTGTCCAGGAGAGGGAAGGTCTTAGACGGCGTTAACCCCTTTCATATTTGGGGGTGTCGTTACATTGGTTGGCAGCAGCGGGATTTTCCCTCCAGTTCCTGGGACACTCCAAACCACCACAGTGAATGACCAGCTATGCAGCCGGCAGGAAAGCCACACTGAAAGACCTACTTGAGAGCCGTGGAGGGACCAGTGGGACAAAGAACAAGGCCACCTTGATCAGGGAGCTAGCCGAGATGGACCAGAAGGATGGTGATGCAAGACCCCGGTCAATTGAAGATTTGTTTCAGCAACGAGTTCGAGAGCGGTTGGCATTATATGGTGCTAACACATCAGAGACCGCCATACAGGAAGCCATTAAAAGCATCCAGCTGCAGGATGCGCGACGAGAGAGAGAACGACAGCGACAAAAGAGAGAACTAGAGCGACAAAAGAGAGAACTAGAGCGACAACATGAGCGGAGAATGGCGGAAATACGGCAATCGGAGATCGCCTACAGACAGCTGCTAGAATCTGCTCAGCAACAGGGTGGTGCGACCTGTGCCTGGGACTATCAGGAAATACCAGTGGACAACTCTGGAATCCTGGCTGAAGAATCGGCAGTGGAAAATCTGAAGATTGCCATCCCTAAAGCCGAAGTGGATGATATGGAGTTCCAGGGAGCTAGCCTGGCTGAAGAATCGGCAGTGGAAAATCTGAAGATTGCCATCCCTAAAGCCAAAGTGGATGATATGGAGTTCCAGGGAGCTAGCCTGGCTGAAGAATCGGCAGTGGAAAATCTGAAGATTGCCATCCCTAAAGCCGAAGAGGATGTTATGGATTATGCATCGCCTGCTCAAGTACTGGCAGCAGGACAGAGTACTGCAGACCCCTGCTCTACACCCGTGGCAGTTTTGGAGGCCCGAGGTGAGAAGGTGATGGGTCCTCTTTCCTAGGGGATTTCAGAGTTGCAGGGAGGAGAAGCAGTCTTTCCCCCCCCCAACAGTTAGCCAGAGCAGATGGTGTGGAGTCCCCAGCAGAAGTGCTGGCAACAGGGCAGAGTGCTACCAGCCTCTGCCCAGCACCGGAAACAACTGTGGAGTTTCAGGGAGCCGGGGCAGTTGGCCCCTCTCTCCAGCAACAAGCTGAGGTGGTAAAGCTTTTACCCCCAGCTGAATCACTGGCAGCAGGGCAGAATGCTACTGGCCGCTGCACACAACTGCCACTTGAGCTGACATCGGTGGATGGGACTGCGGTCTCCACTCACAGCAACCCAGCAGAAGAGCTGGCAACAGAGCAGAGTGCCACGGGACTCTGCTCTCAACTAACAGAAGAGGGAGTTCCTGTGGTACTGGATGGGACTTCGGTCTTCACTGACACAACCCCAGAAAATGGTGTGACACTGAGACAGGAGGATGTCAAACTTGCTTTGCAAGCACTGGGGGATTTTCACCTACCACAAGTGGATGGGACTTCAGTCTTCACTTGTACACTCCAGGGATGCTGGGCAGTCGGCCCAGATCCCCAACAGCATGACGAACTGAGCCCAGTCACCCTGTCTTCTCCCCAGCGGCGGGTATGTTCTCTGAGAGAGGCAGAGGTTGGCTGGGTAAGTAATGCTCTGTTTGGAGCAATTTATTTAGGGTACTGTGTGGATACCAGCATTAGAGGAATGGACCTATGGACTAACTTCGGAGTCAACCCGTCTGGGGTCGCCTCCTGTGTTAGTCTCCTGCCGAAAGGAGAGAGATGTAACGGGA
This sequence comes from Rana muscosa, assembly GCA_029206835.1. Classification (NCBI taxonomy): domain Eukaryota; kingdom Metazoa; phylum Chordata; class Amphibia; order Anura; family Ranidae; genus Rana; species Rana muscosa. Next base: position 1,217,577,600 of record CM055122.1, read on the forward strand.
AGGCCCGGGGAACCCAGAATCTCTTAGACAGTATGAGATACCTTTGCTTCAGCTTCCTCAATGCCTCTTATGTGTAAACCACCCTGTGTCTCACTTAGGGGCACAGGGTGAATGAGAACCCCACCATGATCTGTGATAGTCATATCCAATACGGTATATACAGGGCATATATTGGATGTATACTGTGTGTGGGGGTTGTGTAATCATTGCTGTGATACTTTGGGGGGTGATTTACATTCTACTGTCTAGTGTGGCTTGTGGTAATTAAGTCTGTAATTATAGGTTGTGGAACTAGCAGACAGAAAGGCTACAGATCCTTTCATTGTAAGATGTGTATTGAAAATTCGTTATGCAAATATTGTGTGAAGTCTTTTGATAAATGGGAGACAGTAAGGCTAGTCAAAAGTAGGGATGGACGAACATCTCCCGGGACGGTTCGCGAACGCGATCGTGGGTAAATGTTCGCGAACCGCGGGTTCGCGGCGGGCCCCATTCATTTCAATGGGAGGCGAACATTAAAAACCTCCAGGTCATATATGCAGCCACAAAATAATTACTAGCTGTGCACACATAGTCCCACAACATGGACAATGACATAACAGAAGTATTAAGCAAATTTGTGATCGACAACGACAAGCATTCTTTTCTTATCTGAAAAATGTTGTCAATTCAGGAGCGCATGAAGGCCATGGAAGAGACGCAAGGCCAGGCTATGAAGGGGGTGCAGGAGATGATCCTGCTATTGGAAAAGTTGCCATAAATGTTTTTTTTTTTTAGAAGTTATATAAATAGTTTATACAGTTATAACGTTTATTTCGTTTTTTTTAATATTGCTCGGTTTTATTGTAATAGCTCGGCCTAAATCAGCCAGAACTGACAGCAGCCGGTAAATACATGTCAAATACATATAGGGTCCATTCACACGTCTGTAAAATGGGTCCGCATCCGTTCCACAATTTAGCGGAATTGATTTTCAATTCCAGTCTGAAAAATCAGGCATTCACAGCCTGGAGAAAGAAGTAAGTGTCGGCTAGTACAGGCCCCAAAAATTATCCAACAGGCATTCATCTGACAGCAAAGAACTTTGTATTCTGTGGCTGGAGGTACATTAGGCATTCACAGGATAAATACGTTTCGGGCACTACAGGCCCCAAAAATTAGGCATTCAACGGACATAAAAGGCCTTTTATGCCGCTGTATTTACCCAAGAAGACAGGGACCATGAATAATTGTTATAGGTGGTGGTGGATATTTGTGGCCTGTCATGAGGAATTTAAATGAAACATGGTCTACTGGTCACATGTGTTGAATTCCTCAGAGATCCATGCCTCATTAATTTTTATAAATGTGAGGTAGTCAACACTGTCGTGAGCTAGGCGAGTGGGCTTATCGGTCACGATCCCCCCTGCTGCGCTGAACGTCCTTTCGGACAGGACACTGGACGAGGGGCAAGCCAACAGTTCAATTGCAAATTGTGCAAGCTCTGGCCAGAGCTCAAGCCTGCCCACCCAGTAGTCCAGGGGTTCATCACTTCTCAGAGCGTCCACATCGGCCGTTAATCCGATGTAATCGGACACCTGTTGGTCTAGGTGTTCCCTGATGCTGGATCCGGATGAGACCTGTCGATGGGTCGGCTGAAAGAATGATCTCATATCAGAAGTGACCAAGACATCTAAAAACCGCCCTCTTCTTGCAGGTGCTGTTGGATTGGTATCCACAACTGTTCCTCTGGGAGTGGAAATTCCTCTGCCAGCGCACGCAAAAGCAGAATGCAGCATTTCTCGAAGCAAGGCCTGGAAGTGCTCCATTCTGACAGCCCTCTGTGATGGTGGTAACATTTCTGCCATTTTTTGTTTATACCGGGGGTCCAAGTACGTTGCAACCCAGTAATGGTCCTTGCCCTTTATGCTTTTTATACGGGGGTCCCTCTTAAAACACTGGAGCATGAAGGCCCCCATTTGCACTAAACTGGAAGCAGTGTGGTGGCCTGGCTCCTGCTCGTCATCATCCAGGATAATGTCATCCTCGATCTCCTCCCCCCATCCACGAACAACAACAGCAGGGATCCCAGAAAGGTTTAAAGCATGCTCTTCTTGCTCCTCCTCATCCGCCCCGGCACCATCCTCCTCTGACTCCTCTTCAGACTCCTGTTATTGACTTGTCTCAGATAGAGTAGCCCCCCCTGGGAATTCATCCAGCATTGCGACTTCCTCATCTTCCTGCCCCTGCTCCTCGACGGCTTGATCAATGACACGACGCAATGCACGCTCCATAAAGAAGGCATAAGGTATGATGTCACTGATGGCGCCATGGCTGCAACTGACCAGTTTGGTGATCTCATCAAATGGCCGCAAAAGTCTGCATGCGTCGCGCATGAGCAGCCACTGACGCTGTGAAAAAAAAAACAAGATCCCCAGAACCTGTTCTGGCGCAGAGTTCGTACAGGTAGTCGTTAACTGCACGTTTCTGCTGGAGCAGCCTATCAAGCATATACAAGGTTGAGTTCCATCGCGTCGGGCAGTCACAAATTAGACGTCTGACCGGCAGATTGTGTCGCCGATGAATGTCAGCAAGTAGAGCCATGGCCGTGTAAGATCTTCTGAAATGGGCCGAGATTTTCCTTGCCTGCCGCAAGACGTCCTGGACCCCAGGGTATTTGACAACAAATCACTGCACGACCAAGTTCAAGACGTGTGCCATGCATGGCACGTGTGTAATTTTGCCCTGTTTCAACGCACTAAGCAGATTGGCACCGTTGTCGCACACCACTTTACCAACTGTAAAATTGAGCGGTGTTAGTCACTGATCTGCCTGTGAACGCAAAGCTGAAAGGAGTGCAGGGCCAGTGTGGCTCTTGGCTTCCAGGCACAACAGACGCAGCACAGCATGGCAACGTCTCACCTGGCATGTCGAATAGATTCTGGGGATCTTGGGCGGCGCAGCGGAAGAGACGGTAGCAGCGGAAGAGAAGGAGTCAGCTGAGGAGGAGAGGGAGGATGGAGTAGGAGGAGGAGGAGAAGAAGAGGCAGGCCTGCATGCAATCCGTGGCGGTAAAACCAAATCTACACGGGTGCCACGGGTTACATGCTTGACGGCCGTCAGAAGGTTCACCCAGTGGGCAGTAAAAGTAATATACCTTCCCTGCCCGTGTTTGCTAGACCACGTGTCTGTGGTCAGATGTATCTTGGCACCGACACTGTGTGCCAGAGATACATTCACTTGCCGCTGAACATGGCCATATAGCTCTGGGATGCCCTTATGGGAGAAATATTTCCTTCCTGGGACCTTCCATTGTGGTGTTCCAATGGCCACAAATTTTCGAAAGGCCTCCGAGTCCACCAGTTTATATGGCAGTAGTTGGCGGGCTAGGAGTTCTGACAAGCCAGCGGTCAACCGTTGGGCAAGAGGGTTATCCGGCATCATCAATCTTTTACGCTCAAACATTTGGCCCACGGAAGCCTGCCTTTTTCCAGATAAACTTGGGGACGGGATGATGGAAGGTGGAGTGGAGGACAACTGTGAAGAGAGAGGAGAAGTAGTAGAAGAGGCTGGACGGTGAGAGCCTGGAGTTTGGCTTTGTGGGTTCTGATGGCGTTGCTCCCACTGGGCTCGGTGATGGGAGTTCATGTGCCTTCTTAAGGCGGTCGTCCCTAGGTGAGTGTTGGGCTTACCGCGACTTATGCGTTGACTGCAAAGGCTGCAGATGGCAACACTATTGTCAGCAGCGGACACGTTAAAAAAAGCCCACACTGCGGAGCCATGTGCCGGCGTCCTGGGAGCGCCAGATGTGACCGTACATGGTTGATGGCTCGCTCTGAGTCCTGATACATTAGCAGTCTGGTTTGTCCCTCCTGTGCAATGTAAGTTCCGCCTTCCTCTCCTCCCTATCTGCTGGTCCATCTCTCCCTCTGAACTTCCCTCCTGGTCCTCTCTTGGGGGCACCCACGTGACGTCCATAGACACATCATCATCTAGGTCACCTTCCCCACCACTAACATTAGAGATCTCGGAGTAGGCAGCAACAGCGGGGACCAACATCCTTGGGCTGATCTGGGTACTGTCGTCAGACTGCTGAGTGGCGGTTGTTGCTACCTCCTCTTCCTGATCCAATGTCAAGAATGCCTGCGCATCGGAGAAGTCTTGTGATGGATCGGAAAATAATTCCTGTGACTCAAGCGGAGGGTATATGGTGGCGGTGGTGTTGGTGGTAGTGTCTTTGGGGGTGCACATAGCAGAGAGTGAAGAGGGTGCAGATAGAGGACGAGGAGGGTGCAGAAGAGTAAGGCTGTGTGAGCCACTCAACCAAGTCTGGTGCGTCCTTTGAAGTAATCGAACGCACCTTCTGCAACTTCCCACTTTGGCTCCGGCCTGGTGCTCCTGCCCTACCCCTACCACCCCTGCGGAAGGGCCTGCCTCTTCCTCTGCCTGTCATCTTTTTAAATGACCCTGTGACAAAAGGCTGTAGAGAAGGGCAGTATATGTGGAAGAAGGTATATAACACCCCGCTTCAAACTGTCGTTTTCGGGGGCCACTGGTCTATCACAGCAGTTATAATACTTTTTTCTAATTGCGTTTGTCACTCTTTGTAGTATCGCTGCAGAACCTCTCAGCAGTCACAATGCTGCACAGTAGAAATGCACTATACTATTCTTCCTATATGTGAAAGTATTTTATGCATGTAGTACACCCCTATTTACTGCACACAAAATAGTACACCTATACCAGTCCTTAAAATAACTTTTGTGGAGCTTTATTGGTTAGCGATTTTAGTCGCTAGTCTGTGCCTGCGACACACAGCGGCAACTTCTATCTAAACCGAGAAAAGAGATGCAGCAGAACCGCTCAGAAGCTGCACAGTAGAAATGCTGCACAGTTGAAATGCACTATATATTATATAGTATAGTATATAGTATATATTATATAGTATGTTTGAAAGTTTTTTATGCGTGTATTAGACCCCTATATACTGCACACCAAATAGTACACCTATACCAGTCCTTAAAATGAACTTTTGTGGAGCTTTATTGGTTAGCGATTTTAGTCGCTAGTCTGTGCCTGCGACACACAGCAGCAACTTCTCCCTAAACCCGAGAAAAGAGCTGCAGCAGAACCGCTCAGAAGCTGCACAGTAGAAATGCTGCACAGTTGAAATGCACTATATATTATATAGTATAGTATATAGTATATATTATATAGTATCTTTGAAAGTTTTTTATGCGTGTATTAGACCCCTATATACTGCACACCAAATAGTACACCTATACCAGTCCTTAAAAGAACTTTTGTGGAGCTTTATTGGTTAGCGATTTTAGTCGCTAGTCTGTGCCTGCGACACACAGCGGCAACTTCTACCTAAACCGAGAAAAGAGCTGCAGCAGAACCGCTCAGAAGCTGCACAGTAGAAATGCTGCACAGTTCAAATGCGCTATGTATTATATAGTATAGTACTGTATATAGTATATATTATATAGTATGTTTGAAAGTTTTTTATGCGTGTATTAGACCCCTATATACTGCACACCAAATAGTACACCTATACCAGTCCTTAAAATTAACTTTTGTGGAGCTTTATTGGTTAGCGATTTTAGTCGCTAGTCTGTGCCTGCGACACACAGCGGCAACTTCTACCTAAACTGAGAAAAGAGCTGCAGAACCGCTCAGAAGCTGCACAGTAGAAATGCACTACTGTATACTATTCTTCCTATATGTGAAAGTATTTTATGCGTGTAGTACACCCCTTTTGTTTTAGTAGAGTCTGTCCCTGCTAGTACACACACAGCAACCTTCCTAAACTGACTAAAGACAGCTGCTGAACCGCTCAGAAGCTGCACAGTAGAAATACTATACTATTCTTCCTAGAGTATTTTATGCGTGTAGTACACCCCTATTTACTGCACACAAAACAATTGTACACCTATACCAGTCCTTAAAAGGACTTTTGTGGACCTAATAGCTAGGATTACAGTCTGTCCCTGCTCCACACAGCAACCTGTCCCTACGCTGACAAATAACAGAATGTAAAATGGCAGCCAGATCATGTCTATTTATAAGGTGTTTATTTATCTTTTGGATAGTCATCCAGTTTACTGTATTCACTAAGGGTTGATTCACAGCGCACCAATATTGTTAATAATTTACACATATGTTTGAGTTTCAGATCATTTTGATTGAGTGCAGCTAAAATCATTTAGGTATCCTTCGTTGATTGTTTTACCACAATTTAAGCACCATTGTTTGCACCATTTTTGCGCTTTAGTATTTTATATAAGCTGTAGCTAATTGACTCATGTAAATTGGGTCTGGTCAGATGGGTATTGGGAGACAAAAGCTAACCTGTATGTCCATCTGCTGAAATGTCTCAATTGGCTTTCCTGTACCACATGATGGATGTGTCATAGGTCAAAGTTCCACAATGTAAAAGAATATGGCGGCCGCGAACCGGCCGCGAATAGCGCCATATGTCCGCCGGTTTCGCGAACCGCGAATGCGCAAAATTTGCCGCAAACTGACCGCGGGGCGAACCGCAAGGCCATCTCTAGTCTAAAGGTCATGGGTCTGAGACAGCAGCTGTAGCTAATTAATAACAATATTGGTGCGCTGTGAATCAACCCTTAGTGAATACAGTAAACTGGATGACTATCCAAAAGATACACAAATAAAACAAATGTGACTAATAAAACATAAGTGATATCCACAGTGCAAAAACCAGTGCAAAAAAGCAATACTCAAACTTGAAATACTGTGTCCATAAGACTCCCAATACCAGTGCTGAGCAGCCTCTAAACCTGGATGGCTATCTAAAAACAGCCAGGAGAATCCCACACCTGCACTTCTCAGACCTAACAGCAACCAGCTGGAGAATCCCTCAATATGTCTCTCCTTCTCAGCTGTACATAGGTCCAAAACAGCTATCAGGTTAATTGCTTGAGCAGTACGATGGGTAGTTTAGACAGAACAAACGAATGTGACCATAGACAAAGTATGCGCACAGTAGCCACTATCCAGCTCAGTTGGAGCGATTTCCTTCACTTGCTGCGGCTTCAGTCCCTCCGAACACCGCTAGCGTGATTAGGCTCCTCCCCCTACGCGTTACGTCACTCGTCACGTGACTTAGTCTGAGAAGGAGAGACATATTGAGGGATTCTCCAGCTGGTTGGACACAGTATTTCAAGTTTGAGTATTGCTTTTTTGCACTGGTTTTTGCACTGTGGATATCACTTATGTTTTATTAGTCACATTTGTTTTAATTGTGTATCTTTTGGATAGTCATCCAGTTTACTGTATTCACTAAGGGTTGATTCACAGCGCACCAATATTGTTATTAATTTACACATATGTTTGAGTTTCAGATCATTTTGATTGAGTGCAGCTAAAATCATTTAGGTATCCTTCGTTGATTGTTTTACCACAATTTAAGCACCATTGTTTGCACCATTTTTGCGCTTTAGTATTTTATATAAGCTGTAGCTAATTGACTCATGTAAATTGGGTCTGGTCAGATGGGTATTGGGAGACAAAAGCTAACCTGTTGTCTTCTAGGAGGTGTCAAAATAATGTGTATTGGGCCTTGTTATGTTGTGGGTGGAGTTGGACAATTGTTCATGTAGATTAATGCAGGATTCGTTGAGTGTATAAAAAGACCTGTGTTTTCTCTTAATAAAGCAGTTCATTTTGAAAAGATACAGAGTGCGTCTCGTTCTTTTGGAAGGATTAATTCCTATGGGAAGAGGTCGTCTGACTGTGGAGGATCGACAGTAAATTTGTGTCCAGGAGAAGGAAGGTCTTAGACGGCATTAACCCCTTTCATATTTGGGGGTGTCGTTACACAAGGCATCTCCCCGTTCTGCCTAGTGACAGGACACTGATCGTCTGCTCCCTCTCATCGGGAGCATCAATCAGTGTTGTGTCACAGTAAGCCACGCCCCCTACAGTTAGAATCACTCCCTAGGACACACTTGACTTCTTCCTAGCACCCTAGTGGTTAACCCCTTCACCGCCAGTCACATTTATACAGTAATCAGTGCATTTTTATAGCACTGATCACTGTATAAATGTGAATGGTCCCAAAATAGCGTCAAAAGTGTCCAATGTGTCCGCCATAATGTCGCAGTAACGATAAAAATCGCTGATCGCCGACATTACTAGTAAAAAAAGATATTAATAAAAATGCCTTAAAACTATCCCCTATTTTGTAGACGCTATAACTTTTGTGCCAATATACGCTTATTGCTTTTTTTCACCAAAAATATGTAGAAGAATACGTATCGGCCTAAACCTGAGGAAATTTTTTTTTTTTTTAATAGATTTTCTGGGGATATTTATTATAGCAAAAGGTAAAAAATATTGCATTTTTTTCAAAATTGTCGCTCTATTTTTGTTTATAGCGCAAAAAATAAAAACCGCAGAGGTGATCAAATACCATCAAAAGAAAGCTCTATTTGTGGGGAAAAAAGGACGTCAATTTTGTTTGAGAGCCACGTCGCACGACCGCGCAATTGTCAGTTAAAGCAACGCAGTGCCGAATCGCAAAAAGTGGCCCGGTCATTTGGCAGCCAAATGGTCCGGGGCTGAAGTGGTTAAAAAAAAAAAAACATAACTTTTTTTCTTTGTGTACTGTCACTAGTCAGTGTCCCTGATCACCGCCACACCAGTTGTATGATGATAAATATAGCAGTAGATATTCCCGCGCTACCTGAGATGAACAATATTGGTATTGGTTGCAGCAAACACCACCCAAAAACTAGAATTCAAATAAACCAATATATGGTGCTGCGCTCCAAATAATAAAGTACTAGCGTGACAAATAAAGTGCTAAATATAAAAATAGAAATAAATGTGCAAATGATCATGAATTCATCAAGATAACTTCATAAATAATGATTGCAAAAAGTCCATGTGTAAAAGAAATGTATACAATTCATACAGTATACTTCATTCTATGAATCTACACATAATAAAGTTCAAAGGTGAATGGTGTCTTCAGAGAAAGTGCTTGTGATTTGAAAGTGCTGAATTTCAACTATCAAAATGTGACACTGTGACTTCAGGCGTAGTGGCTCCTTACCTTACCGCTGTAAGGTAAACAGCATAGAGATAGCTGTGGATGGTCAGATTATCGTATCCTTCAACGATCCTCCCTAACGGTTCCAATCTGTATGTGGCCTAATGATTGCTTCCTCTATGTTTTCTTTCCTTGGATAATTTAAGCCACAAACTTTCTCTCAGGACAGAGTGTCAGGCAAAACAGAGAAAGGTGGAGAAAAAAGTAGTTCTTTTACAGACTGGCTGGTATACTTGTAGTTCCACGGATGTGAATCTACTTCTTCACAGACCTCACACACCAGGCGCTTGGGGCCTATTTTTCCCCATTGCACTCTACAGTCAGTACTGTAATCAACTTCTTAATACAATTAAAGAGGAACATACATGTGATACTACTTCTTCAGACAAAGCACCAATTAGTCCATCTTGATCTTATTTCTTTTTGTGTCTCCTCCTTACTTTGGATTACAAATTACACTGTAGTATAAACCAGTGTTTCTCAACTGCAGTCCTCAAGGCGCCCCAACAGGTCATGTTTTCAGGATTTCCCTCAGATGAAACGGCTGTAGTAATTACTAAGGCAGTGAAACTGATCAAATCACCTGTGCAAAATAATGGAAGGGTGGAAAACATGACCTGTTGGGGCGCCTTCAGGACTGGAGTTGAGAAACATTGGTATAAACAACAGGCTAGCTGAAGATATCTGGAATTGAAGGAACATTTATAATTTCCTCTGTTATTCGCCACTGCTTTGCACCCTATTGCTAAATTATTGAACTACAACCTAGGGGGAGCCAATCTGTAGGATATTGCCCAATTTACATTGTGGTTATTGTATGCATATGTCTGTCACTGTTTGCTGCCTGGTCTGTGTGCTGAGACCTCAGAGGAAAGGTATCCAATACATGTGTTAAGGGTGTTGGATATTTGTTTCTCTGTATACTGTAACTGTTCACATAGGTCTTGTAGAGGATTTATGTTAAGCAACGTTGTATATCAGTTATGAGAAATCTTTCTGTCAAAGCTAAGCTGTGTTTTACTCATGCCATTCTTTGTGTTTATTTTTATCTCAGTAAACGTATCTGAGTGTTTCAACGATTCTGTGTGAGTTTCTCATTACTAACACAACATTGCAGGATGGAACCCAAGGTGTCAGAGGTAAATTAGGATTTGCAGAGTCGAGGTAACCAGTGGGGTATAGAGTCTATTAGCAGCCCCCACAGGGGTACCGCTACAATTGGTATGTGTTCACTGTAAATAAATATCACTTTAATGATAAATACATTATTTGGTCTCAGTTCCCTTGTGTAGCTACATGTCTGGTCTCCTTAGCCGCTGATTCCTGACACATATCAGCCTGGATGTCACACCACTTCCTCAATCTATCTAATCCAAGCTCATAACATTTCCTCCCCCATGTGCCCCTTCCCCTGACTTCTCTGTCAAATTCAACAGCTCAATTATCAACCCGTCCCCGCACACCAAGGTTCCAGATGTAATCCTGGACTTTCCTTTCGGCCCCACATCCTATCACTGTCCAAAGCTTGCCAGCTCAACACCTTCAAGATATGCCCCTTCCTAACCAATGACACCACAAAGCTTCTAATTCACTCCCTGTTCAGCCCCCGCCTCCACTACTGCAACTCCCTTCTCATTGGCTTACCTTTACATAGGCTATCCCCCTTCAGTCCGTCATGAATGCTGCTATCAGGCTAATGCACATTACCAACCACTCAGAGTCTGCTACCCCTCTCTGCCAATCCCCCCACTGGTTTCTGCACTCCCAACAAATTAAATTCAAGATACTAACAAAAACTTACAAAGCCATCCACAACTCTGCCCTCAGCTACATCACTAACATAGTCTCAAAATACCAACCAAATCGTTCTCTTTGTTCCTTCCAAGACCTCCTGCTCTCTAGCTCCCTCATCACCTCCTCCCATGCTCATCTCCAGGACTTCTCCAGAGTCTTTCCCATCCTCTGGAACTCCCTACCCAAATCTGTCCGACTATCTCCTACTCTATCCACTTTCAAGTGATCCCTGAAAACCTATCTGGCCCCCACCTAACAACTGTACATATATTTTCTCTATAAGCCCATCTCCTAGAGTTATTACCTTTTTGTATTTCTTAACCTCCCTCTTAGATTGTAAGCTCTAACAAGCAGGGCCCTCTGATTCCTACAGTATTATAATTGTACTGACTGCCCTTATGTTGTAAAGCGCTGTGTAAACTGCCCACGTTACAAAAATTCTGTAATAATAATAATAATAATTTAAACATAAGCAGGTAAATAAATATAAGGTTAACTAAGAAATATTGAGGGGAGATATACAACACAGGTACCTCACATTTATCTAGCTCAGTGGTTCTCAACCTTTCTAGTGCCGTGACTCCTTGATAAAATTTCCCAAGTAGTGGGGACCCCTAACAATAAAATTATCTTTGTAGCGTGGGTTGTCAGCACCCAAGGCAAGACAAGTAATTTGCGTCACTAACCCACGGATATTTAGCGCTCCCTGAGCCCCTTCCGCTCGTACAGTATTAAACCCCTTATGGTACATTTTAGGATGTACCATTCTTTCTCTTTTTTTCTCTCTTTCCCTTTTATCTCTCTCTATCCTATTTTTTTTTTCCTCCCCATCCCTCTCTCCGTCTGTTTTTCTTGTTCTTTTTCTTATTCTTTCTCTCCCTTTTTCTTGTTTCCTCCCCCTCTTTTCATCTCCCTTCCATGTATTCTCTATTTTTATTCCTTCTCTTACTCCTTGGTGGGGGGGGTGGGAATGGGATGAGTGGCAGTGCTGGCGGGAGTTGGGATGAGTGGCAGTGCTGGTGGGGGGTGGGATCAGTGGCAATGCTGGGGGGAGTTCTGATCAGCCAACTTAGGTGCTCTTGGTCAAGGTCTTCTGCTGATCTGAGAACTGTAGTGGGGACTTTTAATAGCAACTATAATCACAGGCAGTGTTACTCACTGTGTCTCCAGCTCTGTGGTGTCTTGCAGCAGTGATACCTATGCTGAAATCAGGAGATAGGGTCTCCTTCAGCCCCTCCCACTTCACATTCCTCACCAGTCAGCTGACCTCTAGTCTCTGCCCCCTCCCATGCCGTGAACTGAATGGGTGGCTGCAAAGAGGCTGAGTGGGTGGCCACAGGCTCCAGGAACAGCCCAGCTAGGTGGCAACAGGCTCCAGGGACTGCCCTGCTGGGTGGCCACGAAAAGGCTGGGAGAGCAGTGTGGGCTTCAGAAATAGCCCAGGATTCAGTGACCCCTGGCACATCATCATTCGACCCCCGAGGGGGTCCCGACCCCAGGTTGAGAACCACTGATCTAGCTGCTTAAGTGCAATACTCAATACATTACAAGCACATTTTAGTGAACCCCTTTATATATGTTTTTTGGCTAATTTACTATCAATGCCTCATTATATTTTTATGCATCTAACAGCAAGCAAAAAAGTCCAACATTAGGCAAATCATTTTTAGATTTGGATAGAATGGGAAATGGCAATCGCTTGTCAGGTGTTTCTTGCCGTCTGAGTGCCTTTTTGGGAGATTTCCCCTTATTTCTTTTTATTTCAAAAGTTTTTATTTTAAATTATAACATGCATATACAGACTTAACATTGGTACAACAAAAGAGGTATTTGGTCTTACACTTCAGGATAAAGTCCAGGGGGATTAGCAATTACTCGGAGAACTGAGTCAATGAGCTGTTTGATGACTTATGCCGCGTACAGACGATAGGACATTCCGACAACAAAACCGTGGATTTTTTTTTGACGGATGTTGGCTCAAACTTGTCTTGTATACACACGGTCACACAAATGTTGTCGGAAATTGCGAACGTCAAGAACGTGGTGACGTACGACAAACCGAGCGAAATGAAGTTCAATAGCCAGTGCGGCTCTTCTGCTTGATTCCGAGCATGCGTGGAGTTTTGTGCGTCGGAATTGTGTACACACGCTCGGAATTTCCGACAACAACTTTTGTTGTCGGAAAATTTGAGAACCAGCTCTCAAATTTTTGTTGTTGGAAATTCCGACAGCAAATGTCCAATGGAGCCTACACACAGTCGGAATTTTTCGACAACAAGCTCCCATCGAACATTTGTTGTTGGAAATTCCGAGCATGTGTACGAGTAATTAGACAAAAAATTGAAGAGCCCTAGAGTTGTTATCCTTGCCCAAAGCATTAACCAGATACATCCTATAGGGAATGTTGAGCGACAGGAAAGTTACAACTTGCTCTGGCAAGAGCAGGGCCATCCCAGGGGGGCCCCTTTAGCACCCGGCACCCCCAAGGGGACCTTGCTGTGCCAGGTGTGGGTCTCCTTGCTTCCCCTTATTTCTTATGAGGGCAGGGGGTAATTAAACATCTTTCCAGAGGGAGCACAGGCAAAAACCCATTTTCGTAGATTGATGAAAATATTCCAATAATGTTTTTCTTGTAGTCCATTCCTGTCTGCCCCCCCCCCCCCCCCACTGCAATGTGGGTAATAGTTAAAAGGGTTTTGGATAGAACTAACTCTGTCTCTAGCTTTAACTGTTACTAAAGCAAAACAAAATGTAAGGTATAAATTCTACACCAATTTATTGGTAACATGCAGTAACTGCAATAATTTATATTCGCATAAATATTAACAGGCAATACGTTTTCCCTTGGCAATCATTTCTAGCATCTTTTAGTCAGGTTATTTTTCAACACCCACACAGTACCTTCTTCCATGAAATAATCTTCCAAAAAAAGCAAGTAGGAACAAAGATTAATTTTGCTTTGTGCTATCCAAGCGTTGCAAAATTTGGTATAAGAAATTCTATGAATTCCTTCTGTGGTACACCACAGACAGAAACAAAACACAATAGGTGCTTTTAGTGTATTTAATAAAAAATGCAATTCATTACTTTAAGTGATCTTATTTTGATCAACTACTGTATGTCACTTACGTAAGAAGAGCAGGGGATTTGTCCCTCCATTTTTTTCTCCTATTAGTATGTCCAAACTATTATTTTAGCAATGTATTATTACAACATATTATCATGCAGGTCCAAAACTAGGAAATTACATTTGTAAAACACTTTCTAGTGTCTTTTCAAAATTCTGTATATAATAAAGTAAGCACAGGTTTTATTGTCAAAATATTTTCTATTTTGTAGACATGTGCAGAATGGAAAAATGTGTTTTATTTCACTTTGCATAGATTCGTTGTTGTTACTAATTTATTTTGTTGTTGAATTCATATAGTTTGGTTTCAGAATTTGTTTAGTTTCATTTTGTTTTTTTGATTAATTTCATTTCATTTTTTCTAACGAATTCCAACATTTCAGAACGATTAGAATTCAGATCTGTCGAGAAACGATCAACCAATTCAAATTCTGTGTGAGAATAGCTGGTTGTTAACCAGTCCATACCAGGCCCTTCAGGTCTGATATGGATTTTAAGGGGAACCCCACACCATTTTTTTTTTTTTAAAGAAAAAGCATGCCCCCCCATAATCCATAACAGATCCTTATCTGAGCATGTGAAATATGTGTGTTACCGGCGCTAAGATACTTCTACTAAATTAGCAGTCTGCTGCAATCTGTTGTCATACACCCATATAGGTTAAATGAAGAAAATACTGTAAAAAGGTGGATTGCGCTGACTAAAATCACTACACCTGTGATAATCTAAACAATATGTGAACTTGGTGCGCTAAACAATAATTACAATTACTATACCAATCTATTTAAATTATGCATGCCATAAATAGCAGGAATACCTGCTGTGATTTTAAAGTGCATATGCAACAAAGTTATCTGAGCATGCAGCTTGACAAATCAGGAAAGGGGGGGACGAGTGAGCGCCTCCCCTGTTGAACCATACCAGGTCACATGTCCTCAACATGGGGAGGTGGGTGCTTTGGGGCAGGGGGGGCTCTGCCATACCCCTGCCCCAAAGCACCCCCCCCCCATGTTGGGGGCATATGGCTTATGGTTCAGGAGGGAGGGTGCTCGCTTGCCCCCCCTCCTTTCCTGAACTGCTGGGCTGCATGCTCGGATAAGGGTCTGTTATAGATTCTGGGCGGGACCCCACGTGTTTAAAAACAAAAAAAATTGGGTTGGCCCGAAGGGCCTGGTGTGGACCGGAGGGGAACCCCACACCGTTTTTTCTTCACATTTTTCTATTGCTGGCAATGGTATTATTTTGCTGGCATTTTAAATGTTTTTTTTTTTCTTTATAAATGTAATTTTTGCTGCAGCATGTTCTATATATGCTACAGATGCACCACTTTACAGGCAGACTAAGGGGATCCCCAGGCGTTATAGTCTGCCTGTAAAGTGGCGCATCTGTACAGTGTATAGAACATGCTGCAGCAAAAATGGCATATATGGAAAAAAATGCATGAAATTACATTTAAATTGACTCACGGTTGCAATTTCTGGCCCAGCTATTTAACCACTTCAGCCCCGGAAGATTTTACCCCCTTCCTGACCAGAGCACATTTGGTACTGTGTCGCTTTAACTGACAATTGCGTGGTCATGCGACGCTGTACCCAAACAAATTTTGCATCCTTTTTTTTCCCACAAATAGAGCTTTCTTTTGGTGGTATTTGACCACCTCTGTGTTTTTATTTTTTGCGCTATAAACAGCAAAAGAGCGACGATTTTGAAAAAAAAAACCTATATTTTTTTACTTTTTGCTATAATAAAAATCTATTTTTTTTTTAAAAACAAATTTCTTCATCAGTTTAGGCCGATATGTATTCTTCTACATATTTTTGTTAAAAAAAATCGCAATAAGCATATATTTATTGGTTTTGCGCAAAAGTTATAGCATCTACAAACTATGGGAAAGATTTATGGCGTTTTTATTATTATTATTTTTTTTACTAGTAATGGCGGTGATCTGCGATTTTTAGCCACATTGCGTCGTACAGATCGGACACTTTTGACACATTTTTGGGACCATTGACATTTATACAGCGATCAGTGCTATAAATATGCACTGATTACTGTATACATTTCACTGACAGGGAAGGGGTTAACACTAGGGGCGGTCAAGGGGTTAAATGTGTCTTCCCTCAGTGTGTTCCAACTGTATGGGGATAGGACTGACTTGGGGAGGAGACATATCATTGTTCCTACTTAGTAGGAATAAACAACATGTCTCCTCTCCCCTGGCAGAACAGGGATTTTATGTGTTTACACACACAAATCCCTGTGCTGCCTCTCGTGCACGCGATCGCGTGTGGCCGGCGGCGACCGTGACCACCGGCCACGTGCATCGGTCCACGGCTGTGCAGCGGGCGCACGCCCTCAGGCGGCTCTTAAAGGGAACCACGTACCTTTACGGGGTTTTGCGCAGGGGTGCCATTCTACCCCCATAAAAAGACGCGAGACGTTCAGGAACCGGATAAAAATAAAAAGATAGCAAAAAAACAGCGTGGGGTCTCCCCCAGTCCATACCAGGTGCTTAAGGTCTGATATGGATTTTAAGGGGAACCCCAGACCAAAATTTAAAAAAAAAGGCATAGGGCCATAATCCATAGCATATCCCAATCTGAGCATGCAGCCTGGCAGGTCAGGAAAGGGGGGGGTGCGAGCGTGCGTCCCCCCTTCTGAACTATACCAGGTGTGGACTGGGGCGGAGGGGCCATGTCGTGTTTTTTTCCTTTTTTCTATTGCCCTTTCATGCATTTATTTTTCTTTATAAATGTCATTTTTGCTGCAGCATGTTCTATATATGCTACAGATGTGCCACTTTACAGGAAGACTAAGGGGATCCCCCAGGCATTATAGTCTGCCTGTAAAGTGACGCATCTGTACAGTATGTATAAAACATGCTGCAGCAAAATTGAAATTTATAAAAAAAAAAAAAAAAAAAATGCATGAAATTACATTTAAATTTGCTCACAGTTGCAATTGGCGGCCCAGCTATTTTAGAAAAAAGCGGCATGGAGTTCCCCCCAAAACCCATATCAGACGCTTATCCAAGCATGCAGCCCAGCAGGTCAGGAAAGGAGGGACGAGCGAGCTTCCCCTCCTTAACCATACCAGGCCACATGCCCTCAACATGGGGGGGGTGCTTTGAGGCAAGGGGACAATGCGCATCATTTCCACAAACCTGGCCTGTGGTTGTGAGAGCCTTATGGCAGGTGGCTTATTAGAATCTGACAGATTTAACAAGGGGCTCCCATGTAGATGAGTTTGGGGTACAGAGTAATAAAAGCACAGAGACAGTTTTTGACAATTAATTGGGTCTCCCGATGTAAATCCATCGTCAATCACGCTGCCCGCCGCACCCGAAAAAGAACCAAAAAAATATCGCTCCCGCCGACATGGAGGCCATCTGCCTACTGCAGGCTCCTCCGTTTGATAGTTCTTTTATAGAGAATAACGGGACCACCTGGCGCCATCACTGGTGGCACTGCCCCTTGTGATGTCGCCGACCCAGCATGCACCTGTCTGTGACATCGCAAGGGGTGGGGCGATGCCACCAGGTGGCATAAGGGTCTGTTATGGATTTTGGGGGGGTCCCTACATCATTTATTTTTTATTTTTGTCGACATTCTGTTCTTTATATTCATCTGTTGGTGGGGAAGCCCGCTGACAGATGATGAGTCATCGGTTGTTAAAGATGTGGCTTCCCACATCCTTAGGCTATTCTTCACACAGAATTTGAATTGGTCAATGGTTTTTTGACCGATCCGAATTCTAATCATTCTGAAAAGTTGGAATTTGTTGGAAAATAAATAAACAAAACAAATTTTAACGGATTTCAACTAAAATCCTTACTATTAGTTACTATTTCATTTGGAGATTCAGATACAAATATTCCTCCAAACTTGTATTCGGACCAAAACGAATTGCACATGTCTACTAATTTGTACCTAACATGAATTTATGATAAGAGAGTATAAAAAGAGGTCTACATCTCCGCACAGTCATTCCAAATCAGTGAAATTAAATCATGAATGCACCAATTCAATAAAAAATAAGCCATTACCTACAAGGATGTTCTGACCTACATTTTGCAAACCAATTTATATAGTATATGAAAGCTTGGAAATGACTGTGAAGAAAGTTTGTTGGAACCGTTTGGCACCCTGATTTGGTGCTTCCTTCCGCTAACCAGCGCCTCCTATCCTCCAAACCGTTCCGAGCAAACTGAGAGCTAATACCAGCCCTTTTTACCCCAGACATCGTACACAGACAAAATATGAGGTAAAACCCAAAGGAATGCATGTTTATTGAAACTCAGACACGTTAGAAGGCTGGACCGCAGGTCAGCCTGAATTTGTAGGAGGAGTTGGGAGGTATTTAAACCCGCCCTCTCTCCTCCTTGCCTGTCGACGTTGCTCTTGTGTTGACGTGCGTCATTTCCGGGGCGATCTTTGTGACGTCACTTCCGCATTTTTGTTTCTACTAGGTGGACGTGCGGCTGCAGAAGGCTCCGCTTCTCCCCGCTCTCACGGGCGGAGTTCAGGTTTTTCCTTCAGAGGGGCAATGGCGGCTTATCTGTTTGCCGCAGGCCTTGTGTTGGACGCTGGGGGAGCCGGGGGGCAGAGCCAGGCAGTGACGTGTGGCATCCGCTCAACATGACCCCCCCAGTTTGACCGCTCCTCGGTATCCCAAATTTTTTCTGCTCCTCTGTATCCCCAGTGGTTCCGCTCCTCTGTATCTCTGGAGCGCCGCTCCTGAGACTCAGAGGGGAGGGGGTGGTTGGGCGTGTAACTGCATGGTGGGGAGGTGGTAACAGGGTGTGTGTGTCATTCACGGTGCTGGCCACGTGTGTTGGCATCGGGGGGCCGGCTCCACCCTCCCCCCCTCAGGTCAGTAGCAGGTATAGGTGTGAGAGTGCATCTTTCTTTCACCAGGTTTGGGTGCTGGCAGTGTTCTTCCTACCGCCCATCTCCCTGCTGTATGCAGGTTCAAACGCTTATCACACCGCACTCACATCGTTTCCTTCAGCTGTGCAGTGATTGGCTGAAGCAGCATTTTCCTAAGTACGGCCTGTCTCCTGTCTCCTCCCCTATGGTATGATGTGTCTCAGTGATAGCTTGTGTATGCTGAGGTGATGTGGGGGGGTTGTTAGAGGGGCTCTTGGGGCTCCTCTCAGGCTGGGGGCAGTGTTTAAGTCAGCGGCCTTATTTTGGTGTTGGATGGGGGAGTGGGGAGTCACGCGTTCAGCCTCTACGTTCGATCTCCCCCTGTGTCAGGATTCTGGTTGGAGCATGTATGTGGTCAGTGTTTTAGTTAGTGTGCTCAGTGAGTGTATGTTTCAGTCCGATACGGTATGCTATTCAATTTACGTTTCTATGTTTACGTTTCTCATGTTTTTTACGTTTCTCGTTTTTTTTACGTTTCTCATGTCTTGCATTTCTCATGTTTTGCGTTTCTCATGTTTGCTTTTCTCATGATTTACGTTTCTCATGTTTTACGTTTCTCATGTTTTACGTTTCTCATGTTTTTTCGTTTCTCATTCGATTGTCCCATGTGTTGCGTTTCTCATGCTAATGTTCTCATGCGATTACGTTTCTCATGCGATTACATTTCATGCATTTACGTTTCTCATGCGATTACGTTCCTCAGGCTAGTCATATTCTCATACATTGTGTTACATTTCTCATGCTAGGTATGTTCTCATGCGTTACATTTTTCATGAAATTACGTTCTCATGCAATTACGTTTCTCATGCGATTTACGTTTCACATGCTAGTTATGTTTCTCTTGTGTTGCGTTTCTCATGCTAGGTATGTTTCTCATGCGATTACGTTTCTCATGCGATTAAGTTTCTCATGCAATTACGTTTCTCATGCTAGTTAGGTTTCATGCGGTTAAGTTTCTCATGCGGTTACGTTTCTCATGCGATTACGTCTCTCATGCTAGTTATGTTCCCATGTGTTATGTTTCCCATGCGATTATGTTTCTCATGCTAGTTATGTTTCTCTTGTGTTGCGTTTCTCATGCTAGGTATGTTTCTCATGCGATTACGTTTCTCATGCAATTACGTTTCTCATGCTAGTTAGGTTTCATGCGGTTACGTTTCTCATGCGGTTACGTTTCTCATGCGGTCATGTTTTTTCATTCTAGTTATGTTCTCACGTGTTATGTTTCTCATGCGGTCACGTTTCTCATGCGATCACGTTTCTCATGCTAGTTATGTTCTCATGTGTTACGTTTCTCGTGCTAGTTATGTTCCCATGCGTTTACGTTTCTCATGCGTTTACGTCTCTCATGCTAGTTACGTTCTCATGCTAGTTACGTTCTCATGCTAGTCACGTTCTCATGCTAGTTATGTTCTCACGTGTTACGTTTCTCACACTGGTTGTGTTTCTCGTGCGATCGCGTTTCTCATGCGACCACGTTTCTCTTGTTAGTCATGTTCTCATGCGATTATGTTTCTCATGCAATTACGTTTCTCATGCCTTTACGTTTCTCATGCGATCACGTTTCTCTTGTTAGTCATGTTCTCATGCGGTCACGTTTCTCATGCGGTCACGTTTCTCATGCGATTACGTTTCTCGTGCAATTGCGTTTCTCGTGTGATTGCGTTTCTCACCGATCACGTTTCTCATGCGATCACATTTCTCATGCGATCACGCTCCTCATACGTTACATTTCTCATGCTAATTATGTTCACATATGTTTGAGTTCTCATGTGTTTATGTTTTCTCATGCAATTTTTTATGGTCCTTATGTTTTTCATGCAATTTTACGTTTCTCATGAAGGTTCAGTCATGATGTTTTCCTAGATGGTAGTGCTGGTATGTTCATGTTAGAGTCATGGCGTTTCACTGCTGGGGGGGGGGGTCACCCATCGCGTTTATGGGTGCTTACGGATTGAGATGAGCGTTTCTAATTGGCTTGTACGGTGGCAAGTCTCCTCATCCATTTCTCATACGTTTCACATACATTTCATGCATCTGGGCATTTCATTTCATGCATCTAGGCATTTCTTTTCTCATTTAAAGGCCGGACACGTCTTCAGGTTCATCAGGCCTGAGTGTACGTTTTTAATTCGCCTGCTACGCCTCAGGTTGCTCGGCAAGTGCAAATTCTTGGGATTGTCACATTTTCAGTCCTGCTCATACTTTGTATTGTCAGTACATTGGTTCATTCTTCACATTGTAGGTTTTACTATGTCACACCACGGCAGTATTCCTATCTCGTTACTCCCGAGACTGTCACCGTAAGTCCTGCACTTACCTACATTTCATTGTCTTGTATACATGTCAGGGTCATATCTTCACGGTTAGGTCTTAAGGCTATACTCGATGCTACTGTGTCTTTTAATCACGGTCACCTGCATAAGTAGCGGTAAGGGTAGGAAGGGTTTTTTTCCTGTTTCTTAGGGTTTGTTGTTTTTTTTTTTTTTTTTTAACGGTGTTGTTCTTGTTCGCAGAGGTCATGTCACGGGCAGTAGATGTCGAAGACTTTGCCACCATCTGTCCTTCTCCGGTTAGGGTTCTGTACATGGTAGCTCGCCCTCCTTGTAACCTCCCGTTTCGGCCGTCTCTCTGGCAGTGGCATAGGGTTAGGTGGAAGGGTCTTAGTCCTAAGGCAGACATTGGATAACTACGCACTGGCACTCGGCTGGATGCTCTCCCATGTAGTAGGCTGTTAGGTAGTCGTCCAATGTCGGGACGGTTTCTTCCTCGTTGTAGTGTCCAAACGGGGTCCTGCTGATCTACGGAAACGGACGTTGCTGAAGCTTGATCAACAAATCATTTTCAATTTTAGCCTAGGAAGCTCATGACACGGTCTGGGATACCTTCCAGGCTTTTCCATCTTGGTATCCTGGTTTCTTTTGTCACAAACATTCAATGTCTACTTGCTTTCGTTGTCTTTTCGTTTTATTTTTGGCACTTTCAGCTCAAGCGATCCTACAAGCTGGTGCTCGGTCACAGTCTTGGGTCGTCTCGTGATGGCGTCTGTGGACGTGCCCAGGGATGGGCCAATTGCCTTTCCCTGGTGCGCCCTTTTTCGCTAGCTCGGTGCATGACACGTTGCTGTTCCCTGCTGCCTAAACCAGGGTTGCACCTTATGCTCACGCCGGCCGTGCTTTCAGTTTAGGTGCGGTGTCTGCTGCTTCTCGCCAGGGGGTCCGTATTCATGTTGTTGAGAAGTTAGGTTGGTGGGGTTCAGCATTTATTTCCGGACATGTTCCAGATCCACATGTCAAGTTATCACAAGCTTTCTTGCATTGGCTGCTCGAGGTTGCATACGGTTACTTTCATTTCACTCTCTTTGCGAGCTCATCCTACTGTCTTATTTTTGCCCCCTTTTAGGCACACCCCAGGTCACTTTCCCTGTTTTCCCCTCAGTCATTTCCAGCATGAATACCTGAGACTCTGAGTACAAATACTTACCCCACAGGAGGATATTTCCCTCCTGATCATATTACCCTGAAGCCCTGTACACATGATCGGTTTTACAGATGAAAACAGTCCGATGGACTTTTTTCATTGGACAAACCGATCGTGTATGGGACCCATCGGTCTTTTTTCCATCGGTTTTAAAAAATAGACATTACCCTCCCACCTGCAGCTAGCAGCCTCAGTTGTTTCTGCCTAGCAGTAGGGGAAGACGTGGTTCTCTCAGGAGCCAGTCTCCTGGAAGATTTTACTTAAATTGTATTCCTTTGGGAATTTTATTATTTTATTTTTGAGACCTTCAATCAACTGTCGGCTGGGCAACAGGTTGGGTACACTGGTATCTTCGTTGTCTTCCCTGTCAGACCATCGAGCGTGCTGATCCTCGCCTTGTGTGCGTGAGACTCAGTTCATGACATGCCCCATGACTCCAGGGGTGGCCGGGTTGCTTTTAGCTCCCGCGGTCCTCTCAAGATTGAACAGTACCTGACTGACTGTATCTCTCTCGGTGGACCGGGCCGACAGCTACGCAGTACTGCTCTGTGATAGGTCTGTCTGAAACAAGCCAGTGCGTCCCTGAAAGGGACGGGTAAGTAGTCTTTCCTACTGCA
The DNA here is from genome assembly GCA_029206835.1 of Rana muscosa. Lineage (NCBI taxonomy): Eukaryota > Metazoa > Chordata > Amphibia > Anura > Ranidae > Rana > Rana muscosa. The sequence goes on from CM055122.1 coordinate 1,217,600,607, forward strand.
GGTGAGTACATGCTGGCTGTGTTTCTTTATATGGGGGGTTTCTCCCTGTCTCCCCCCTGTTATGCTGCTCTCTGCACCCTGTACTGGTGCTGTGCTGTGGGGGTGCTTGGGGGTCACTCTGGCCTGGCTGGGCGCTCATGTCTGTAGTGGGCTCTGGGGTGAAGGTCAGTTTTCCTGGTGTGTGAGGTGATTATTGCGTGCGCCATTAGCGCGCACATTAGCGCTGTTTGCCTTTGAATTTCACGCTCGGCGGCCATCTTGGCGTGGTTCAATGGCGCAGTTATAGCTGCGGCCGGAGGCCATTTTCTTGTAGCCGCCGCACATTTACTTTCGGTTTCGGCCTCTAGTGGCGGCGCTGCGGCGCGAATCTCCTCACAATCTCCTCACAGATTCTTCACTCTCCTCAGGCTCACAGCGCCGTTTCTTCAGCAGGACTGAGTGGTCCTTAAGGGTTGGTGAGTCCTCCGGGTATCCCCTCCTCAGCCTCAGTGTAGCCAGTGGGTGGACTGTAAATTCACTGTAGTAGTGTATAAGGTCTCAGAGGGTGGCGATATGGAGTCTGATACACCTGCTTCTCCACACTTGCCTGGGGCAACTGGCAATGCTGCACAGTTAAACATGTTCATATGTTTCCTGCACCTGCGGTCCTTATGGACCAGTTATCGGCAGTCCTGGAATCATTCCTTGTCAGAATGGAAGTGGTGTGCGAGCGAAGGGAGACGCTGTACACAAATCAGTGCTGTGCCATACAGGAAAGAAAGTGAGAGGAGAACTGTAGTATAACTGGCTGTTTTGGACAGAGATTCAAGAAAGAGAGAGAAAGTGTGTAGCGAGCAGGCAGCCATTTTGAGAAGGAGTTTGTTCTGAGGACTGTGTGCAGAGAATCCTACAACATCCAGGTGTGTAAACAGAACTGCAGCTGAGTGAAGTTACTTGTGTCTAAGATCCTGATCCTGTCCAGAGGAACGAGGAATTGCTTGCAGAAAGACGGATGAGACCTGAGGAACAAAACAATATACACTGCAGGACCATATACTTGTTAGAGAGACATTTTGTTCCGGTCAGAGTCACCAGCGGATGCAGAGCAGACCCGGGTCGGTAAGATCGTGCACGCACCCCATTACTTTGTTGGCGCCTAGAGACTGAGACCAGGCCTGTAGATAGTTAGTAGGGTCTCTGTTTGTGTCAGGCCACAAGTGTTGCTATTGTTCACTACAGGGACTCCATAACCTAAAGTGACACTTCACAATTGGAGAGCTGATGAACTTTCTACAAACTCAAGATAGACTGGCGTTGTGCTCAGGAGGAACACGCAGACGCATGATACAACACCAGTTAAGGGGGGGGGGAAATACGGTAGAGCTTTGTAAGTTTGTAAACTGTTGTGCTGCACCACAGGCTAGCCTGCACCACACACCCATACAGTTATTCTTGTGTTGTTTTTAGGGTATTAACAGGTAAGGTGTGGCGGTTTGGTTGTGCCCACCAGTAGGCAAATTACTCCTGCATCCTACGTAGGGCGCCGCGCTGTGCAGCATAAGGGTCTCAGCCTTCGGGCTGGGTGTCTGTAAATATATTGTATGTTCCCAGAATTGGCGGTTGGGTTCAATACCCCGTCTAAGTAAAATTCAGTTTTAACAAGAGCTGGTGGTGGAGTGGTTTTCCTTGTTCGTGACTTCGCTGTATCCTGGGGAGCCCACCCCGGTACACGTTCTACATCATACGCCCCCTCTCCCCACAAAAATCTTTAGTGAAGGAGTGCTCTGATTCAGATATGGGCCTAGCTACTGTGCTCAGGACCCTAGCTCTGAATATTTTAATGTTTATGAACAGGACATTCCCTTGTGAGGAAGACTCCAGTTCTGTGTCAGTGAATGACAAGGCACTTGTAAGTGAACTCATTAATGATGTGAGGAACACTCTCAAGCTGGGTGCTGTGGCTGTGGTACTTCAGGTGGACGCTGTTTCCCTTGGTTCCTTCAGGCCTTTCTTTTACACAGCTTCCTCACTGTTTTCCTCACACGCTGCGTCGAGAGCAGCATGGATTATACAGTTGTACACAGTGTTTCCCTCCCCCTGGTCGGTGCAGCATGGTGGGGGGGGACTTTATTCATTTATGTCTCTAGTCCCTGTGAGCCTTCTGTGTGAGGTCCTGAGGCAACAACAGGGTCTCTGCACCTGTGATTTCCCACCATTTCCTGGGGAACGCTCTGAGCTCCGACAGACACACGGTCTGAGGATCAGAGGTTACCTGTTACCTGCATGCTGCATCGGCAGCACAGTCAAGCAGGTTGGAATGATACAGAGAAGATTATGCGCCTCTGCGCCATAATTTAAACTCATCCTATACCTCTACACTGCATACATTCACAGTGTATGTATGTGTTATTGGTCTCTGTGTCTGCGTGGGTGTCCCCCCACGTTCCAATGCTGTGTTTCAGTGCCATACATGATATAAACGTACAAAATATGTTTATGCACGACTCTAGATACATTCACAGTATATGTATGTATTATACTCTCTGGGTCGGCGCGGGTTTCCGCCGGGGGCTCCGGTTTCCTCCCGCGCTCTCATGGTATGTGCGCTTCGGCTATCTGCACAGTATAGACATATTCAATATGTTTATTGCACATACTATACATATTTACAGTATGGGTATACTGTTTGTGTGGGGTTCCTCTGGGTACTCCGGTTTCCCCCCACGCTCCAATGGAAATGCACAGCATAAACATGTGCAATATGTTTATTCACATGCTATCATTCCTACACGGTATCTGTGTGCTGTTTGCGTGGGGTTCTTCTGGGTGTTCCGGTTTCCTCCCTGTTGTGGAGATTTTTATGGAAATGTATTAATGTATGTTGTCAGATGTCCCCCCAGTGTCAGTTTTGCTGTAATGCGCTCATCTGAGCGTATTTGCACATACAGACGTTGGTGGAAGATCGGTGGCGGGAAAATCTTCCTATGGAAACAGCGATGTTTGCTGCATTTAGAGATGTTGTTTTGCGCCCCGTTGGGGGAACTGGCCAGCCGCTGGCGGGGGGCGTTGAATGACTCCGAGCGCACATATCTGTGTCCACAGGAACAGTAGCATAACTATAAAATAATTGTGGTCCATTTGAGGCATAATTGTTATGTAGTTTCCGTCATTTGGTAACAGTGTATGTCACTGTTAGTCAATTTGAATGAACATTGTATCTGTTTGGAAGGATGTCCTTGTATGGTCATTCTCCTGTGGAAGGAACATCCTGTGACATCCTGCTGCAACCAATCACCTCCTGTCTTGAGATCTTTTGAGTTTAATAAAAGCCTATGATTAGGCGTCGGCTGAACAGTCTATGCTGGGATGGCCTGACGATAAGGTCTATGTGTGAGCCTTGCTTCTTGGATGAATGATGGAATGAACGGTGAGTGGATTTTAGCAAACTTAAAGATAGCATTATTGCAAAAAGATGAATCTAAAGTGTGTGCTTATAGAGCACAGGAAATATGGGCTGTGTGCTCTGCAAACAACCCATATTTCCACAACAGTTTATAGCGGGCCAGGATTTTTGGGAATAGATGGAGTCCCTTTGGACATCGGATCGAGATGGGGGGAAGAGTGGATCTACGTTCCGATGTGGGGGGCTCTACTCTTTAAAAGAACATTTTTTTGTCTTTTTGAAATAATGCTTTAAACTTGCAGCGAGTGTATGTCTGCGAATCGTATGTGTGTTTGTGATTTTGTCATGGATCGTATGCCTGTGAATTTGATTGTGTGTGGGTATGCCTGCATGTGCCTGTGTGATTAGATTGTTTGTGTGATGTAGGACATGTGTACCCATGAGTGTGATTGAAATTGTGTAACTAAGCGAGAAATATATAGACTGTTTGTGCGATGTATTGAGCAGTTTGCAGCCAGCCATGGCTGCTGCATTGTTCTGGTCCCTGTGTGAGAGAAGCTGAAAATGGCTGCCCCCATGAGGTTTAGTGGGGGAAGGGGCAGGCAGCATTTCAGTTACAAGGGTGAAAGTTGGTGACTTTCTGTAAATAGCATGCAGGAGTTTTGTCGTGGAAGGGCCCTGAGAGATGATCTGATATTACAAGCAACAATATACTGTATGTGTGTGGTGTTTGTGATTTCTATGAAAAATAGAAATGGTTAGATTGTGATTTTTGCCTTTATAGGGGACAAAGACACATGTCCCCATAAGTGTAAAAATATTTTAACGAAAGTGTTTGGTTTTTGAGTTGAAAGTTCCCACCGCATATCCAAGTGGCCAGGCATTGCTAGAAGGCAGACATAGTATGTCTCTGCAATGGCTTGTTATGGAAGCTGAGGCCACTGTGTGTGAACTTTAGGTAGAGAAAAGTGGTGAATATCTCAGAGTATATGGACTTAGAGAAATGAACATGTTTTTAATATTGTTCATGTAACTAACATTTATTGAATGTGCTGTTTAGTTGGCAAAAGGGAGGCTAAGTTTGTAAGTGTACATGTGGTCCTTGTAGAGTGTAGCTGACACCTTTTTCAGTGGATTTTGATGATAATTTAGAAAAGTTTCAATTGTGTAGTCAGTCTTTGTGGAGAAAAGCATTTTTGGTTCTCTAGTGAAGAGATCCTGGTTTTGGCGGGAAAAAGTAATGGCACCATTCTTGGCTTTTGTTAGCCTTGCAGGTTTGTCTGCCATTTTGAGGCACAGTTTTTCCTTAGCCTGTGGGTATCCTATAAGGGAAGGTGCAGCCACCTTTCTTTTGGGCACTATACCATGTGGCATTCGTCTGCTATTTCGCTGGTGGAATTTCTCAGCCTTTGGCGCAGATTTTGATGTTTGGTGCGAATATAGTGCGATCTTTTCTGCGTTGGAACCTGTTAGAGGCAATTTGTGTTTTTCTTTGTGTAGGGGAACCAATGTGGTGTTCATTGTGACGTCCCATGCTGGTTTTGGCGGGAAAAATTGCATGCGTCAATGGCGCAATTTTTGTTGTCCATGAGGTGCTGTGGTGGGTCATCCACCATTTTGTAGTCCTGGCTTGTCGGCCATTTTGAGAGACGTTTACAGTTTGAGATAGGAAGTTCCAGTTTAGCAAACATGGCCCCTGAATATGCTGTATTGGCATTTGTTGATTGGCGCAGTTTTGTCTCTGGTTTAAATTGCTTTTCTAAGCATCACCTTTTGAGGTGAGTTGAGAGGTATCTTAAAATAGCGCGGTTTTACCCCGAGGGGCCACAACGTGCTTGCGGACACACGTACATGCTGGGGCCTATTTATGGATGGGATCTGGCTGACCTACCAGCAGTTGGAGTGTGGGAGGAGGCCAACGCAGACACAGGGAGGACATGCAAACTCCATGCACATGATTTAGGTTGGGGATTTCTCTGTTTTCATTTGGGTGAGTTTGGGCTATTGCAGGATCGGCTGACTTAGCAGTATATGAGCAGGGGTTTGGGGTTTTGGATTTTGGTTTTAAGAAAAAACTTCACTTTACACTGAATTTTGATAGATTGTAAGACTAACAGAGTTTTTGTACAATGATGTGTTTTTATGTTTAAATATTTGGGAGTTTCCCAGAGGGCAATTCATTTTTTGGATCTTGTACTGTATAGCCATCTTTTGGCAGGAGTTTGTATTTTGAGTCCCAACTTATGGTTTGACTTCCAGGGAATGTGGGTCAGGGGGGATTCCCTCCCATTTGCAAAGGGGGGTTTACTCCATCATTTCATTGACAAGGTTTTAAATGGTTGAAATATATAATGTGTAGCCATGGATTTTTTGGAGTCTTGATAGACAAGGCGATTATGGCTAACGCCTCCCCTCCCCCTCCCTCTTCCTGAACAATTGATATGTAAATAAACCAGTTTGGTTTTTTAAGAGCTAAGCATAACCGGAAGTTTCTTTTCAGCATTTATATATCAGCAGAAAGTTAGTGGGAGGAGCTTGGGGTTTTTAAAGGTGAGCAATGAGATTTGTGTCTGGAAGGAAAATGGAAAGCATTTTTGCGTTAAGTCTTTTATATTTTGTTCCAGTTTTGTGAAGTTTTGTACTGTAATACAGTTTTGGGTAGAGAGAAAAACAGGGGGTATCACCATTATTTTATCATCTAGATACAGAGAGAAGCCACATTGTTCTGCAGGTGGTAAACTGGCGTAAGTGTTCTGTGTGGTTTAGTCTGACAACGCAGTGTATGGGTGTATAGCGGAAAACGCTTGTGTATGCATGCACTGTGAGGGGTAGAGGCCTAATTCGGGGGTTGATCTGTGGTTGTTCTGTAGTTCCAAAAGTGTTGGGACAACAAGCCATAGAGTTGACGCCTCGGTTAGGGTTTCTAGTTGGAGGACTTGACCATATAGTGGTTGTAGTTCTGCAATTCACCGTATAAGAAGACACCGGGCGGTGATCTCCGAAAATGGGTGCAACGGTTTAACCTGGACGCAGGTTTAAGACGATAAGCCGATTCGAATCGCCATGGACACAAGGAGGTCTGTGCAAAGGAAAGGAATGGAGGCTTCCCATAGTCAGACGGTCACACAGTGCACGAAGCCTAGTTTTGGGGCAAAGGCCTTTGAACCCCAAAAAGATTAACATAGGTGGTCCAAGGATACTATTTTGGGTATCCCTCTGGAAAGGATGTAGTTAAGCTGCGGCTTCAGAAATCTGTAATGATGAGTGTTGATGGAGGTGTAGTCTCATGCCCGTTTGTTTGAACTTTGTATGGCTGGTCCATGCAAGGTTCTCGAGTTGCTCTCATATTCCCATTGTATTTTTTTCTATTGCTGAAAGAGTGAAGGGAGAATTCTGGCTGTTTGTTTTTTTTAATTTTTGGTTTTGGAAACTATGAAGTATCTCCCCCACGTTTGTATCTGAGTGTTTATATGTAGTAACGTGAATATGTTCGAACTTACCGCGGCGATCCTTCGATGCGTCGCGGCTGTTGTATTTTTGTAGGAACGGGAAAAGTAAGGGTTACAGAGGGTTTTGTTTGAATCAGTTTTGAAAGAATGTCATTGACAATTTACCAATGTACAGGAATGTCATTATTATTTTCCATTCTTTGCAGGTTAAATATGAAGGATAGAGTAATGATTTTGCTTATAAGTATTTTTCAGGTCCAAGGAGTTTGTACACAGAGAACAGGTGTATGTAGACAGCTGTACATATGGATAAATATGAGTCTAAGGGAGGTAAAAGTATCATAGGCTATTTCATTGTTTCTTTTTTCCTGCACCACGCATTTCTTCCTTCAGTCTGTAATGAGGAAGAAAAGGGGGGAGAAGTGATAAATGTAAGAGTGACAGTTTTTTTTCAAACTAATAATAACCTCTGTAATTCTAACCAAGTTTGTGCCAAGACTGTCTTTCTTTGATAGAATTTGAATCGGCAAGCAACAGTCTGGTGAATTAGGTTCCCATCCCAGAGGCTAAGAACCTTTTGTCAGTGGTTCCAGGTATTGTAAGCCACGCACAGGTTATGCAGTGACCACAGTCCCGATGTCTGGGTTATTGTCATATGAGGGTTGTTTGGAGGTCAATCAAAATCAGGGTCGTACTCTCCTCATTAGCTGTCACTTATATTCTCGGCTGATGGGGGAGGTGCGATCGTTGTGACATGAACTTCAAAATGTCCACCAAAAGGTTTTCACGAGTCCCTCCTGGACCCTGACTCAGTAATCAGTTTACATTCTTTCCAACCAGGTGACTGGGTCGTTGTAAAGAAGCTTGAGGGATGAGACAACGCCAGCCACTGCAAGAAGCGGCGCAACCACACCAAAGAATGAGGAGTATCTTTGTTTATTTATATTTTTGTTGTTTAGTAAATTTTAGCGAGGGTAACGGTGAAAAGCATCCCAAGTTATTATTTAAAGTGTATGTCCTGACTAGCTCAGAAAGCGAACAGGACCGATGGTCTGTTCTGAGTCTTCACCGAGTTTTAGTCCCCAGCGATGACAGCGGTACATGCCATTTATGATGTTATTATGGGTATGAGGAGTTTTGACAAACTAGTGAAGACTCCAGACAGACACTTGTCAATGGAACCTAACGATGTATTTTTAGAGGGTAAAATTGGTTATAGTTTTAATAGCTCTGCCTCTTGTCGGTTTGGGTATCTAGGCAGCCCACAAGTGTGTTTGAACTTTAGTTTGGTGTTTATGCGGATCTGCAGCTTATAAAGGTAATTCCCCCAAAGCAAGAGGTTCATGCGTGATGGTGAAGCTGTCCCAACATTTTAGGTCGTGGCCGATCGCGAGGATCTGATGGCGCAGGAAATTAAGAATGGCAGGGACAGCTAGAAGGGATTTGTTCACCAACCCAGACCAGGTCTGGGCATGGGGTCCTGGATGTACAAGGTGGGGGGGGGCTCGGGCTTGGGATACGATTGAACAATTCTCATCCGTTAAGGATAGGGTTCTTCATGTAATTGTTGAAGCCAGAGCTGTAGCTAAGTGAAGGTTGGGAGTCTATTTTAAGGGTCTGGGAATCTTTGGGGATCTAATTTTTATTTTACAGCGGATCGTGGTTAAAGGAAGTGGGAATATATATACTCATGTCGTTTTATTTCTATTCTTTCTATGTCGTGACGAGGTGCTCCTGTTGCCTGATTTGACGCGTGACCAGAGTTTCCTTGATGAGACGCCCCGAAGCCGGACCCACATACAAGACACAGAGGATCACAGACGGATCAGCGGTTACTACAGCTCACCATGTCGTGTCCTCCTTTATAAGTCATGCCCCTGAAGAGTAGAGTCTACATGTCAAGCCGTGTTTTCCTTTTTATGGACTAAGGACTGATTCATTTCCAGGTGTAAGAAGCAGATCAACTCTCATCGATGGACACATGGGGTGCATATGACAAAAAAGGGAGGACTGTTGTGGAGATTTTTATGGAAATGTATTAATGTATGTTGTCAGATGTCCCCCCAGTGTCAGTTTTGCTGTAATGCGCTCATCTGAGCGTATTTGCACATACAGACGTTGGTGGAAGATCGGTGGCGGGAAAATCTTCCTATGGAAACAGCGATGTTTGCTGCATTTAGAGATGTTGTTTTGCGCCCCGTTGGGGGAACTGGCCAGCCCCTGGCGGGGGGCGTTGAATGACTCAGAGCGCACATATCTGTGTCCACAGGAACAGTAGCATAACTATAAAATAATTGTGGTCCATTTGAGGCATAATTGTTATGTAGTTTCCGTCATTTGGTAACAGTGTATGTCACTGTTAGTCAATTTGAATGAACATTGTATCTGTTTGGAAGAATGTCCTTGTATGGTCATTCTCCTGTGGAAGGAACATCCTGTGATGTCCCCGCCCATGGGGGGAGGTGACTGGTTGCTGCAACCAATCACCTCCTGTCTTAAGATCTTTTGAGTTTAATAAAAGCCTATGATTAGGCGTCGGCTGAACAGTCTATGCTGGGATGGCCTGACGATAAGGTCTATGTGTGAGCCTTGGGATGAATGATGGAATGAACGGTGAGTGGATTTTAGCAAACTTAAAGATAGCATTATTGCAAAAAGATGAATCTAAAGTGTGTGCTTATAGAGCACAGGAAATATGGGCTGTGTGCTCTGCAAACAACCCATATTTCCACAACACTCCCACGCGCTGACGGTATGTGCGCCTTTGGCCCTCTGCACAGTTAAACATGTTCAATGATTATCACGCATGCTATAATACCTACACGGTATGTGTATGCAGTCTGTGTGGGTTTCCTCCGGGTACTCCGGTTCCCTCCCACACTCCATTGGTATGGGCGCTTCGACGCTATGCACAGCCTAAATTTGTGCGATTTGATATCCACATATTAACATACCTACCCGGTATGTCTGTGCAGTCTGCGTGGGTTTCCTCAGGGTTTCCGCCCACGCTACATGACATGCGTTGGGGGTAATTTACTATAGCGCCACGGCGCTAATTAGCGCAAATTGCCGTGAATTTGCGCTAATTAGTGCAAATTGCCGCGAATTTGCGCTAATTAGCGCAAATCGCGGCAATTTGCGCTAATTAGCGCGAAAACGGTATTCACTATACCGCTGGAGAAAAAATACTTACCAAATTCGAATTTACTATAGCTCCCAGAATCCAAATAGCGCCCAAATCCTTACTCTACTAAAAGCTGGAGTTGTGCACATGGAAATAATGTTTGGAGCATGATATAATTGCCTAAATGGTACTGAAATATGCGGTATATTATTTTAAGATAATCTGCTTTTAAACTGTGTGAAAAAGTCATTTCTACACTGAAATATCTTTAAAAGTCTGAGAAGTAAAAAAATGCTCGTTTTTGGACAACTATTTGCAAACGAAACTGAGCATGCCCAGAGCTAAAATAACTCAAATTTTAACTCAAGTGACTTTTTTCACAAGAGTTATAGTAAATACCGAAATGAGAGCTAATTAAACAGCATGTTTTGGAAGTGAAAATCTGAGCTATTTTAGTCCAATGCAAGTTTTAGCCATTGATTCTAATGATACAATTGTAACTTTCACAAATAAATTCTTTTAATGTTGAGATAAAATGTATCTTTCTCTGAAATAAATTTTCCTTTGCAACAATGTTGCTTCTAATTAAATTTTTTTGTTTTTAAAGAAAGCTAGAATGTGGAATGTTTTGATAAAATATTTTTTTCTCTGTCACTTTCACTTGTTACTCTCCATCTCACACCAATTTTTACCCAAATCACACAGATGTCTTTACAAACCCCAATCAATACTATTGCTGATGCAAATTTAAAATTAGTCACTTTTTTTGTGCTTTTTATTATTTCTAAATAATCATAATTTGAGCCCCAAAAATTTGATATGTGTTCCAACATCAGAAATCAAAATGTAATTCCCCAAAATTTGAGGGTAATATCACTATTCTAAACTCACCCCCCAAAAAAACACCAAATATCACAGAATAAATCAAGAATAACTCTTGAGTAATGTAATTCCATCACCTGTATGTCCAAAGAAATGCAGTATTTATGTGTGTTTATCCGTGGCTTAGAGGTTAGAACTTCTGCTTAGCATCCCTCAGTGTCTGAGTTCAAATCCCAAGCATGCTGCTTCATGTAGAGAAGTTGTCTCATCTCCCAGGTCCTAAAACTATGTCTAAATGTTGTATTTATGTGTAGGTGGATTCCACCACCATTGTAAATCTTGCCAGATACACAATTTAGCCCAAAGTATTGGGACGCTTGCCTTTACACACACATGAACTTTAATGGCAGCCCAGTCTTAGTCCGTAGGGTTAAAATTTGATTTGGCCCACCCTTTGCAACTTGAACAGCTTCTGGGAAGGCTGTCCACAAGGGTGTGTCTATGGGAATGTTTGATCATTCTTCCAGAAGTGCATTTGTGAGGCCAGGCACTGATGTTGGATGAGAAGGCCTGGCTCGCAGTCTCTGCTCTAATTCAGCCAAAGGGAGTTCTATCGGGTTGAGGTCAGGACTCTGTGCAGGCCAGTCAAGTTTCTCCACCCCAAACTCCCTCATCCATGTCTTTATGGACCTTGCTTTATGCACTGGTGTGCAGTCATGTTGAAACAGGAAGGGGCCATCCCAAACTGTTCCCACAAAGTTGGGAGCATGAAATTGTCCAAAATGTCTCAGTATGCTGATGCCTTAAGAGTTCCCTTCACTGGAACTAAGGGGCCAAGCCCAACCCCTGAAAAACAACCCCACACCATAATCCCCCTCCACCAAATGATTTGACCAGTGCACAAAGCAAGGTCCATAAAGACATAGATGAGTGGGTTCGGGGTGGAGGAACTTGACTGGCCAGGACAGAGTCCTGACCTCAACACAACAGAACACCTTGGGGATGAATTAGAGCGGAGACTGCAGGCCAGGCCTTCTCGTCCAACATCAGTGCCTGACCTCACAAATGCACTTGGAAGAATGGTCAAACATTCCCATAGACACCCTCCTAAACCTTGTGGACAGCCTTCCCAGAAGAGTTGAAGCTGTTATAGCTGCAAAGGGTGGGCCAACCCAATATTGAACCCTACGGACTAAGACTGGGATGCGATTACAGTTCATGTGTGTTTAAAGGCAGGCGTCCCAATACTTAGGCCAATATATTGTATATTGCCTGGAGACACGGAACATGGCTCTGGACTTAGGGCTGGTTCACACCACAGAGATGCAGACAACATGTGTGAGGCTGCCTGGTGGCTAAGTGGGCAGCAATTCCGTCTAGCAGCACTGGGGTTGCTGGTTCAATTCCCCAACATGCTAATGCTTATGTTGAAGTTTATTTGTTTTCCCTGTGTGGGTTTCTCACCACAATCCTAAGACATGCTGGCATTTTATTTGTCTCCTGTCAAAATAGTCTCTAATGTAAAAAAGTTTATTTTGGACTTTAGATTGGAAGCTGATTGGAGCCAGGGCCCGATGTTAATGTTTGTTAGCACTAATCATACCCAGGGACTTGGACATTTAAAATTGTAGGGTTTACACTGCACAGGTACATATGCTTAGAAAACTGTTGCTTTGTTTATGTGCATGCAAATGGACTTGGATCTTTGGCCTGTAGTTGGAGATTTGATGCACATAGCCAAGGGCTAACACAGTTGTAAATAGTATTATGTGTTCCTGCCCATCAGGTGAAATAACTTTAGACATACACAAAGGGACAAATTGAAAGATACTGGTGGGCGTGTACTTCTATTGGGCGTGTACTTATATTGGGCGTGTGTCAGTTTGCTAACAATACAACCTCTCTTATATAAAGGCCTGCAGTATCAGGGATCATTTGGTCTGAGAAGGCCAGGTTTTTTGCTGTGATTTCTGGGGGGGAGAGAAGGAATGATATTGTGCAGATTGACAAACCTCTAACTAGTGTTATTTGCTGAAATTCTTGTGCATTTTTTCAATCAAAAATTGTGAGTGTATTGTTTCTGTCTGACCATGCAAAATTGTTTGGAAGCATCTGCTGACCTTCTACTCTTGGATCTCATTGCTTAATCGTGTACACAGAAATGCAGCTTCCAGCAGAACATGGTCACCAATTTACGTATATGTGGATTGTGGGGTGGGGGTGGGTGTTTTGAACATGTCTTTTTTATTGTGTTGGAATGCTTTGTAAGAATAATGACTTGAGTATGTTTCTATATTCTTGCAGATAAAAATGTGATGTTTCCCGTTATACACTAAAAGTAAAGCTGTGTGCACTCTAAGGTTTTGACAAATTTTAGATTGTAAGCTCGTATGAGCAGGGCCCTTAAAATCCAATTGCTAAATTGAGTACCGTGTATCCTGTCCCAATTTTTTTTGAAGCTAGTAAATGAATGGACCTAATTTTGTTTCTGCTGGCAAAATAAAAGTGGGTGTGTGGTGGGGGCAAAGTGCAAAAATCCTTAATTTTATTTTTGTATGGATTTGTGTATCAAAAAATGAATCTCTTTGCCCTTGTTCACATTGATGCTACTTTGAAATCGCGCTACTTCACTTAAGCTAGCGCGATTTTAGGTACTTCATAGACATCTGTGTGGCTTCATACACAAATGTCTATTGAAGTCGCACCTGAAATCGGCAAAAGTAGTGCAGGAACTACTTTTGCAAATAGGTGCGGTGCCACAAAATTGGGGTTGCATCGATTGGAACAGTGCCATTGCCACCAATAGTCATGCGATTTGATTTCTGAAATTGCATGATAAATCGCCCCACTGTAAACCTAGGCTTCAGCACACCTGCAAGTAAATGATAAAGGTGGAATCTTCATATATAACAGCTGTGGAGAATTGCAGCTAATGAATTCAGCTGGAGGATAGACAGTGTTGTATGTGTCAGCTCTGGTTCACATTGGTGCGATTTGACATGTCAGATCGGTGGCAATTGCGCTGTTCGAATTGGTGTGATTTGTATTGATATAAGTGCAGAAACCTGCACTGATGTTCCCCCCCCCCCCCTGCAGTCGGGACTGACATGCGGGAATGAAAATCGTATGAGTTCAGCTGAACGATTTCCTCCCGCTGTCAGGGTGAAGCAGAGCTCAAACCGGGCCTTTTGCCTTTGTAATTCCCCTGCTGCTATGGCAGAGACCCCATTCCTTTTCAAACTCCCTTTAAGTTTACCTTCAAATATCATATGTAGAAATACAGATTTGCATATCTGCAAATAATAAATTCTAAGTGTGATTGAGATCAAATATTCGCAGCTGCAATCAACAGAGCGTGGTTTCACCTCCTGACCCGGAAATGAGTCATTGTAATCACCCGGAAGTTCCTGTGCTGGTCAGGATCTTCATCTAGGTGGACATGGCGAGCTCCCTCTTTAGCAAAGAGGAGGTGCTGCTGATTTCCCGGGTAAGTGTAGGATATGTACTTGTGCTTACTCAAGGTGGGGGTGGATTTGGTGTGGGTGGGCTTCATTGATTTGTTTGGTATCACTACACATTTGCTTCTGGCCCATGTGCACACATCACTACTTCCTGCATTTGTTCTGCTGATGTAAATCAGTAAGGACTATGCAAGTATAAATGAGAGCTCCTTTCTATTAAAATATATATGACTTGATTCACAGTTGGGTGACTTTTCATGATTCTCAATGATAACCATTCATGTCTGTGCTACTTTAAGTCAGACCAACTTCAAAATAGTCCTTGTACTACTTTGGTGTGACTTTCAGGCTCGGTTTCCACTAGTGCGACTTGTCATGCAACTTGGGACTGCAAAGTCGCATGACATGTCAAACCCTATGATTTCCAATGAGTATGGTTCATATCTGTGTGACATCAAGTCGCAGCGACTTCAAAGTAGTCCCTGAACTACTTTGGACCCACTTTGATACAACTTGAGGTCCATAGACCTCAAGAATATACAGGCATTGCTCCAAGTCGCATAAAAATCGTGGCAAAATCATGCGAATTTAGGGTTGCAATAGTGGAAACAGAGCCTCATGTGACTTGAGGTACATAGGGCGCAATATTACACAGGCATTCCCAGAAGTTGGGGCCAAGTTGCAGCGACAAAGTGGCAGCAAATTAGGGTGAGTTTCAGGTCGCAGCAGTGTGAAAGAGATTCAAGGATATCTTTGAATTTGGCCCTATTGTCACTTGCGCATCCTGAAAGTGGGGAAAATTCATCCCTGCACTACCTTGGTTTGACTTTGATGCGATTTGAGGTCCATACACCACAAGATAACACAGACATTGCTTCAAGTCATGGCAAAGCTGTGCAATTTTAAGGTCGCACAAGTGCAAATGGGGCTTTATTCAAAGGTGTTATTTAATCTCATTAGGTTACTTTCACACTTATGTGACTTTTCATGCAGCTTTGGACCTCAGAGTCGCATTAAAAGTATTCCCCCCCCCCCTCTTATGAGTTCCATTCATATCTATGCAACTTCACCCATGTTCACATAGCTCTGAATTGACATGTCAAATTGCAGGCCAAATCGGCGCCTATTGGCGGCAATAGAACTGTCCGAATTGGTGCGACACCACACAGATTCCCAAAAGTAGTTCCTACACTACTTTGGGCGACTTCAGGAGGCGATTTCTTACCTCCCAACTTTTTGAGATTTGTATAAGGGACAACTATTAGCAAAAGTATGTAGGCATAGGACACACCTCCTAAAACACCTTCTTAAAGGAGAATTATAAAAAAAAAAAAATAGTAGTTAAACCCCCAAGTGCTTTTTTTTTTTTTTTTAACAATAATAAACCTTTAGATTGGCTTTGGGAATTTACAAACAAAGCAATTTAGAAATTAGATGAAAGGTTTAGCGATGGGAAACACTTTTTGAAAGATAAAAATTGCATTTAATATCGAACTATACAGATCCGAACAAAATGAGGGACAAATGAGGAGGAAAGAGGGACAGAGGGACTTAGGTCTCAACTGTCCCTGATTTGGAACAATGATTTCACTAGACATCTGTGCAGGAAAGTGCACTGATGTCTCTGAAATCGCTCACAAAGTCGGGCTGAGGCCCCTTTCACACTTGAGCGACTTTTCCTGCGACTTTGGTCATCAGAGTTGCATGACAAGTCATACCCCATGATTTTCAATGTGTACCATTTATATCTGTGAAACTTCAAGTCACACCGACTTCAAAGTAGTCTCTGTACTACTTTGGTCCGACTTTGATACGAGTTGAGGTTCATAGACCTTAAGTTTACACAGGCATTCCCTGGGATCGCCGAAAAAATGCAGACGGAAGTTTGCGCGCCTTTCCCTGCGACTCCTGCGTCCATAGACCTCAAGATTACACAGGCATTGCTTAAAGTCACATCAAAATCACACAACTTTCAGGTCGCACAAGTGTGAAAGGGGCCTTAGTCACTGTGCTGAGTACTATTATACCTAGAATATAAAGTAGTCCCACCATCAAACACTCAGCAGCATATGCTGAAAAGAGGCGAATGCCTATTAGCCAATGCCACATCAGCATGAGCATGGTTGTTACTATAATATTAAAGTGGTTGTAAACCCACTTAGACAACTTGCATCTACAGGTAAGCCTAGATTAAGGCTTACCTGTAGGTGCAAAAAATATCTCCTTAATCTACACACACTAGTAGATGTTTGTGCTATGCTCAATAGTCTAGTCTAGTGGTCAGCACTTCTACCTTGAAAAACTCAGGCTTCGAAGCACTCGTGGGTTCAAATCCCACAGAGAGATACTAAAAGATTGTATTGGTGAAAAAAGGCAAATGCCAATTAGCCAAAGTAGCATATGCTGAAAATAGGTGAATGCCAATTAGCCAATGCACTTTTATTCAATAATATTATGGTGTGGACTTCCAAACATCACACACTAGCTAACGGGCAGTTTACATTTCTTTGTTTGTTTATTTTAATTTGCTTGTGCAAATAATAAACATAGCTGTTGGATGGTAGGTTGGCTGGTATTTGAACTTGTAACATGAGAGCTGTGGAGACATGGGAGCATATCACTAAGCCATTGTGCTAAGTACAAGACCTGCATAATAGTCAAGTATGATTAAAGAATGAACATAAATAATTACCGCTTTATAGCCACCTAAATGAAAAAATAAAAACATGAAAAAAACAACATACAACAAATAGGTAACCTAAATGTTTAATACATGTAATTTTACATAATAGCAGACATTACTATGTAATAATCCTTCATAACTGCATTCGTTAGCAAAAGAAGGAAAAAAACTAGGAATACTAATTGCAATATACAGCAATAGATAGAGCACATCTCATATAAAAATGTTTCTTTCACATACATGGATCATGGTTACAGTGCAGTGCTATATAAAAACTCAGTGGAAATTGGCATTTGCACGTACGCGGATTCGCTAATTAGCGCTGATTTCACATTTACTAACACTTGTTTGCTGCTAATAGCGCTCTTTTTCATTCGCAAATTCGCGCATGGAATTTTTAATTGTCAAAAATTGGAGCTATTTTTTGCGATGTGCTCAGTACTTCCTGGAGTTATAGTAAATCAGCCCCATTATGTTTATACACAACACTAAATACATTCACAGTAGTTGTATTGCATTCTCTGGGTATGCGTGGGGTACTTCGGTTCCTCCCATGCGCCTTCGGTGTTATGCACACATAGGCTTGTGCAAAATGTTTAGCACACATACTATAATACCTACACGGTATGCGTATGCAGTCTGCGTGGGTTTCATCCGGGTGCTCCGGTTTCTCCCCCGCGCTCCAATGGTGTGCGCATTTTCAGCGCTATGCACAGTATAAACATGTGCAATTTGTTTATTCGCAGGCTAACATACCTACACGGTTGTGTACAAAATCTGCGTGGCTGGTTTACGTCCAAGCCCCGATGATGTGCGCGCCTTCGTCGCTGGCACAGTATAAACGTGTTTAATAGGTTTATCCACACATACTAAACTACATAAGCCGTATGTGGTTGTATTATGCTCTTTGTGGCTGGGTGGGTTTCCTCCCACACTCTATTTGCGCGTTTGACGCAATACATAGTATAAACTATATGTTTGTACAATCAGCACTTATCTATGGGTAGCTGCTGGATGGAGCATTGTCATAAGGATCCCTGGTTTCAGGGGTACCACTTTCCACCTGCTTTCAGTGGTGATCAGAAACGCTGGCTTGGACTGTGTTCGCCAGACTGAGGTTAGCGTTACGCCCATTAGTGGCTGCGACTCTGGCGTTTCTGTAGCTCAATGACTGGGCAAAAGCCTCTGCTTCATCTATCAGTCGACTAGCAGGTGCACTGCAACTGCTTTAGCCTTCAGGGTCTCTGTGCCCAGGGTGGGTTTGCGCCACCTGTGGAGGCTGAGGTACTGGTCCTCTGACCGAGTTTCTAGGGAAGCTCTGTCAAGTTGCCTTTATTGGCCAACAGTTGAGGCACCCTGTACACCGGGGCCTCTCTTCTCCGATACATTGCGGAGTCTCTTTGGGATTTTCATACATCTCGCTGCAAGACGGTCCTGTCGGCCGTGTGCATTGCAGGGGAAGGGTCCTTGCATCCGGAGGTGTTCCACCTCCTTTACCGGAGGTGGGGCACCGGATGTGGACCTTATGGCCTCTCGACTCACTCGCAAGGTGGTAAGATCGTGGCCAGGTCCAGGGACCCCTGGGCAGATGCGTCAGACGCATTGGAAGCCCATGGGGGCAGTATCGCCTGATATATGCTTACCCTCCGCTACTGTTGTTGCCTTGCCTGCTTCGCAGAGTAGGGGCTGAGGCCATTCCGGTGATCCTCATTGCTCCGAAACGGCAACATTGGTACGCCGATATACTTCGGCTAGTCGCAGACGTTCCTTGGCGACTGCCTATTGGGGTGGACCTTCTGTCTCATGATCCCATACTTCATCCTGCTTTACAGTCCTTGGCTTAATGGCATGGCTGTTTAAAGCCAGGTGCTGAAGGACCGAGTTCTCTCGGATTCGGTCATCTCTTCTATGTTGTTGGCACGGGAATCTTCCTCCAGAAAGATATATCACTGTACCTGGAAGGCTTACATCGCTATGTGCGAGGTACTTGAGTGGCGTCCTCGGACGTATTCCGTTCCCAGGATTTTGCTGTTCTTACAGCGTGGTGTGACCCAAAAGCTGGCCTTACATACCTTTTGAGGGTCGGATTTCGGCCGGGGCTGTCTTTTTCAACGACCACTACCGGGCCATTCCTTGATTAGCACCTTTTGTACAGGGGGTTTGCCATGTGATCCCCCCTGTCAAGCCTCCTCTTCCTACTTGGGATCTGAATTTGATGCATCTCGGTTCTCCAAGAATATTCCTTGAGAATATCAGAGAGATTCCTCTCTTGACCTTGTCCCAGAAGGTGGCCTTCTTAGTGGCCATTACTTCGGTTAGACGGGTGTCTGAGTTGGCGGCCTTGTCCTGCAAGTCGCCTTACTTGGTCCTCCATAAGGATAAGGCGGTGTTGTGCCCACGACCGTCCTTCTTTTCAAAATATGGTCTCGGCCTTTCCCCTTACGGAGGACATTGTTCTTCCGTCCTTGTGTCCTCACCCATCGCATCCCTGAGAGTTTGCGCTTCATACATTAAGATGGGTACAAGCCTTACGGGTGTACCTGTCGGCTACTGTTTCCATTCGGAAGTCTGACTCACTGTTTGTGTCTGTCTCTGGTCCAAAACAGGGCCGAGCGGTGTCATCTGCCACCGTCTCTAGGTGGATCAGGCAGACCGTCATACAGGCCTATACCCCTAAGGGGCGGGCGCCTGGGGGGCGTGGCCGCGATGTGAGTGAGGAAGGGCGTGTTCAGCTCAGGCTCCCGCCATCCGTCCAGCTAATCCGCCTGAATCCTGCTGTTTCCCCTGCCATCCTGCTTAGTAAATACCGGGCTGTGGTCTGGGGGGACACTCCGGTCCTCCCCATGACTGGGAGATGCAAATCGGCTAAAAAAGCAGCAGCGAAACACTCTCAGTTCTCGCCGCCAGTCACTCGTGCGGCGGCCATCTTGCCTGCCATCTCCCTGTCTCTGACTTCTATCGCAGTGCAGACGGACCCAGGGATGGCGGCTCTCGGGACATCTGCTGTGGAGGGAGCCTCGGCGACATCTCGGGAGGATCCAGAGCCCTTGGGGGAGCAGTCCACCGCGGCGATCCTGGCGGCCATCGCAGACAGTAAGGCCTCTGTGGAGGGTAAGATTGACACCCTGACCATAGAATGTGGGCTTATTAGGCAGGACATGGACAAGTTCAGGGGCCGCCTTACTGAAGCAGGACACCACATTTCTGCTGTAGAAGATACCACTGCCTCCACATTGCAATCTGTATCTGAATTGCAGCAGCAGGTCAAAATTCTTATGGCGCGTTCTGACGACGCCGAGAATCGCCTCAGGTGCAATAATGTGCGGGTGGTGGGGCTCCCTGAGGGTGCAGAGGTCTTTGCGGAGGCCTTTTTTAAGCAACTCCTTGGCCTGCAACACTTGTCACCAGTGTATGTTGTGGAACGTGCCCACAGAGTGCCCACTGGTCGGAGGCCTGTCGGCGCATGGCCGCATGCATTTCTGGTCCGCCTGCTCAACTTCAGAGATAGGGATCTGATCCTGGCAGAGGCTCGCAAGCATCAGGAATTGAAACATGACAATGCTATTATACATCTCTACCCTGACTTTTCTCCGGATTTACAGAGAAAGAGGCGCTCTTTCACGGATGTCCGCAAGCGCTTGAGGGAAAAGAACCTGGTCTACAGTATGCTGTATCCGAGTCGTCTGAAGGTTATACATCATGGCTCTTCAAAGTTTTTTGATTCTCCTGTGGAAGCGGCAGAATGGCTGGACTCCATTGCCTAGGGATGTGTGCAAATGGCATGTTTGTTGTGACTGGCACCTACGATTTCTGACTATGGGACTACGTGTCCCCTTGCTGGGACATGTGGTTCTTGTTGCCCAAATAAGCATCCGATGCTGCGCTGTCATTTAGCTGCACCTGCCTTTTCGGGGGTGGGATCTGTGTTTACTACCTGGGGTCTTTGGTCCTTTCATCATCGGGAGCCCTGCTGGATGGTACTACGTGTACACTGGCGTGACCCCCCGCTGAGTGAATGAACTCTCTGAACGGTCCACTACTGTTTTTTTGGTTTTTGGGAACAAAGTTTCTCCGGCTTGTTTTTGGTTTGGTTCGCCTAGAGCAAACAGGGCGTTGGGATCTTGAACTGTTAATTTTTTGGACTATTTTGCTGTTTTTCTTTTTCTTTTTTCTTTCTTTATGTTTGGGGGTTCTTTTTTACCCCGTTTGCACCTAGCTTCACAGGCTGGTGCAGACGGGTGGTTACCTTGCCTAGTATAATTCCTATTGTGTAACTGCTGTCATGTGGTGGTCTGTGGCTCTCTGTGTTCAGGTTCTCCCCCCTCCGGCCTTCCCAGTCTGGTGCTTTTCTCCTTCCCTCATGTTATATTCTCTCCAACGTGATGAGCGACCTTACACTTATCTCATGGAATGTCCGTGGGTTGAACTCTAAATTTAAACGCTCACTGGTCCTGCAATATCTTAAATCCCTTGGTCCCCACATTATCCTTTTACAAGAGACCCACCTTATGGGCTCTAAGATACTGTCCCTTAACAGGAACTGGATACAGAGGGCCATACACTCTACCTACTCCTCCTATGCAAGAGGGGTGGCTATTTTAATCCATAAGAAGCTGGTATGTGCTATTGAACATGTGGTGACTGATCCTGGTGGCCGTTACGTCATTGTGGTCATGACTGTTGAATCTCAGTTAATTGCAATTGTAAATGTTTATGTCCCCCCTCCCTTTAAAAATGAGGTGCTCTATCAGGTCCTGGACAAGGTTGCCACATTTGGCCCCCTGAGGCTATTTGTGGCTGGGGATTTTAATAATATCAATGATTACTCATTGGACTCCTCAAACCCGAATAGGGTGCGGAACCTTGACTTGGGGCTTTGGGTAGACTCTGCGGCTTTGGAGGAGGTCTGGCGGTGGAAACACCCTGGTGAGAGAGGTTACTCCTATCTGAGGAGTTGCAGGCCCATGAAATTCTGCGCGCACAGGCACATGCTGATGCGCCTTCCCCCGCTTCTCTGATTGAGCTGCAAATGGCCAGAAGGGACTTGACCCACTGCACTCGCAAGAGTAGGGCTGAGGAATTGTTTGAGAAGGGCGATAAGAATGGGAAGCTGTTGGCATACCACTCTGCAGACACTAGGGCACATGCAGCTATCCTATGCATCTCTTCCCCAGATGGTGCTGTAGTAAGGGATAGAGTGGGCATAATGCAGGCCTTTGTATCCTACTATTCAGAACTTTACTCGGCTATCCCACCGTATGACCACCGGGACCTGACTGACCTGCTGGGTCCCCTTCAGATCCCGGAGTTGTAGCCAGTCTTGAGGCCCCTTTCACGGACAAAGAATTGGCGTCTGCTATTGCCTCTTTCCCTAATGCTAAGTCGCCAGGCCCAGATGGACTCCCAGCAGAGTGGTATAAACAGTATCTAGATATTTTATCCCCCAGACTTTTAAGACTTTATAGTGACTATTTTGACAAATAAAGCCTTCCGGCATCTTTTTATGAGGCACATGTTGTGTTACTCCCCAAACCCGATAAGGACCCACTCTGCTGTTCTTCCTATAGGCCCATAGCACTTTTAAATATGGATCTAAAAATCCTCACCAAGATGATTGCTAATAGACTGATGAGAATTGTACACCACTTGGTATCGTCTGACCAGACCGGGTTCATGCCCAAAAAAGCCACTGATATAAACCTGAGACGGGTGTTTACTCACACGCAGTTGGGAGTCGGGGTGTCCTCCGGGGGGGCTTTGGTGTTCTTTGACCTGGAGAAGGCCTGTGATTCTATTGATTGGGGTTATATGACCTATGTCCTCCAGCCCATGGGGTTTGGCCCCAGGTTCCTTAAATGGATTTTCGCTCTTGTATGACCACCCGGTTGCGGCCCTCCGCTTTAATGGAGGAGTGTCTGAGACTTTTTCAGTGTCCAGGGGCACCAGGCAGGGGTGTCCCCTTTCACCTGGCCTGTTTGCTCTCGTCATGGAATCTTTGGCGATTGCGCTACGTTCCTCCCCCGAAATTCAGGGTATTTGCGTAGGCACCCTAATTGAAACTACAGCACTTTATGCGGATGACTTGGTACTGTTTATCAGGGATACTGGACCTTCGCTGTGCGCTGCGTTGTCACTTTTGGAAAAAATTGCTACAATCTCTGGGCTCCGGGTTAACTGGACTAAGTCTAAGATACTTCCCTTGTGTTCCCACCCCATCCCTGACCAGGCCGATCCTGCCATTCCCTTACTGTGGGTCTCCCAAATTAAGTACTTAGGGCTTCAGATCACAAATTCTGTGACGGACTTTGTTAATCTCAATATCTCCCCGCTACTTATTACAATATCTAAAACATTTCAGGCTTGGAAAAATCTCCCCTTGTCTCTCATAGGAAAGATCAATCTGATTAAGATGAAAATTCTGCCATTATTACTATATAACCTTAGAAACTCTCCAGTGTGGATTCCCAAGTCCCTTTTTAAATCCATTGATACCATGATTTCCTCCTTTTTGTGGCAGGGAGGCGTTCCTCGCCTCAAATTGGCGATCTTATAGCAGCCGTGGGGGGAGGGAGGACTTGCAGTTCCTAACTTTCACAAATATTTTCTGGCTGGACAGTTGACAGTGGCCCACCGCTGGTTAACTGCTCCTCCGGATGATACATCTGTATCCCTGGAGGCTGCCTGTGTGGGTTCTTATGAGGCATTGTCCCATTTGGTCTACAGGGGCCTGAAAGCTCCCTATCCCTTGACGTACTCCATGCGTTCAGTGATGAGGGCCTGGGCTGTGGTCCAGGTATTGCGGTCACCTAGCTCTCCTGGATTATCGCCTAGTTTACCCTTGTGGAGGAACCCCAACTTATCACATTTTTTCTGTTACCCGGACCCAGTAGTTTGGACAGGGTATGGAATTAAGCTTTTGGCCCATATTGTGTCCAACGGTACCCTATTGTCCTTTGATGACCTAAAACAGAAATACGATCTACCTAACTCCCACTTTTTCAGGTATTTGCAGCTAAGGCATGCCTTTCACTCGCAGTTTGGTGGGGGGACCCTTAGCCTGGAGCCCAGTGATCTTGAGCTATTGGCGCGCAGTGAGTCCCTACCTAAACCAGTCTCCAGTTTTTACAAAGACCTGTTCCCGGAGACGACTCTCCTACTCAGACCTTGCAGAGGGGCTTGGGAGGCTGTGGCCCCGGGGTTGGACAGGGATGATTGGGATGACATGTGGGGGACTGCTTTTCAATATTTGGTCTCGAGTAGGGACAGACTGATCCTTTATAAGTTTCTGCACAGAGTTTATCTTACTCCGGCAAGACTGGCAAGGATGTATGGGACGCAGAGCTCTCTTTGCTGGAGATGCTCTGCACCCTCAGCTTCCTTTATGCAAATTTTTTGGGAGTGTCCTCCAATCAAACACTACTGGCAGGCCATTGCTGATTGTATTAGGTTGGTCACCTCCATATCTATTCCCATGTCTGTTGAGGTATGTCTACTACATCTGGTTGAACCCCTGGCCACTACCAGGGCTATACGAACCTTGCTCACACTTTTGTTGTACTACGCTAAAAAGTGCATCATCCTATCATGGAGGAGTTCAGCAGCTCCTACTGTCGACACTTGGAAAGCGTTGGTCAATAAAGCAATACCCTTTTATAAGGCCACTTATTTGAGTAGGGGGGCACTGACTAAATTTGACAAGGCTTGGGGGGGTTGGATGGCCACTATAGATACGGCATCTGACTGAACACAGCAAAGCATAATGTAAGAACCCCCCTTTCTCCTAGGAACTCTATTATCGGACGGTGAGAATGTTCGGGATGTCAGGACCTTGAGGGATTATTGTGCACTTATGTATTAAACATGTAAAGATGGGGTAGTGTCTCCTTTCCTGTAGTCCTATGTCTGGGTGGGGGGGTTTGGGGGCGAAGGGGAACTGATTGCATGTGCTATGTCCAATTTGACTCTGCAGAGAGCTACCAGACTGTACTTCTGAATCATGGCGGGCCGCCTCTGGTAGGACATTTGTGTTCCTATCTAGGCAGGGGGGGGGTTTACTTTGTTGGTTTTGTGGGGGGGAGGGGGGGTGGGGGTAGGGGGCTGGGAGTATCACAGGTTTAATGTGATAATTGTGTTTTAGTGTTTTGTTTTATGACTGTATGCACCTGCGAATGTTGTGGCCGGCTTTCTCCACGTTGTGTGGAGTGTTGTTTTCTGTACTGTGTAAAAACCAATAAAAACATAATTTACAAAGGGGCGGGCGCCTCCCTTTCCGGTTGCGGCGCATTCCACCAAGGCAATTGGTGCTTCCTGGGCTTTCCGACATCAAGCGTCGGTTGCACAAGTGTGCAAGGCGGCGACCTGGTCGTCCGTTCATACCTTTTCAAAATTTTATAAGGTTGATGTGGCTGTATCTTCGAATGCTTCCTTCGGCCGCAAAGCATTGCAGGCCACTGTTTAATGTTGCAACTCCTCCGTTGAGGAGCTCTGCTTGTTTGGAGAGAAGTTTTGGTTGTTCCTTTACTACTGCTCCCACCCTTCTGATACCGCTTTGGGACGCCCCACACGTTTACAGTATCCAGCTGTGTCAGTCCATGGACGATAAGAGAAAATAGGATTTTTGTACTCACCGTAAAATCTGTTTCTCTGACGTCCATGGACTGACACAGCACCCATCCTTCCTTTTAAGGTTTGTACTGCTTTGTTACGAACTGAGGCTGCTATCTGCAGGTGGGAGGGTAATGTCCGGAGGGACGTCCCCCCTGGGCGGGGCTGTTCAGCTCTGGTTTGTTCTAGAATGTATGTTTCTAACATCTAACATTCTGCCTAGATCTTCTCCTGCGAGCAGGGACATATACCCACAAGTTTACAGTATCCAGCTGTGTCAGTCCATGGACGTCAGAGAAACGGATTTTACGGTGAGTACAAAAATCCTATTTTTTCTCGGCTCTTCGGAGTGTTTTACGTCACCGCGTTTGGAACGGTCGGTTTTTTGACTGATGGTGTGTAGATAAGACTGATGGAAGTCAGCTTCATTGGATTTCAGATGGACTAAAACCTTCGGATTAGAATCCATAGGATATCTGATCGTGTGTACGAGGCTTAACAATACAAACTGTAAACAGGAATATAATTAACATAAGCTAAACAACAGCCAACATATACTATAAACATTAAGTTAATTAAACAACTGGCCACCTGGGTAACTCAGTGACCACCCAGACTATTCGGCTCCAAGCCCACCCCCCTGGATACAAGTACATTGCATATTATCATAAGCATAAACATCCCACAATTGTTCGATAACATGATACAGTGGTCACAATATCAATGATCTCTGCAAGAGATGATTGGACAGACAGAAGCAATAAGTGATTTAAATAATGCAATTAACAATAGGAGAAAGACACCTAGGAGGCACATTATGGAAGAGACCTACTTACAACACATTATAGTCAGAGACCCCAGACAGGTTGCTTTGAGCTGATGAAATTAGCTGCTATGAGTCTCACAGTGTGAAGCAGTCATTGCTGGTTTGGGCCTAGATACTGAAAATATGTATATGGGTCCTCCAATTCCCAGAGTCTGTGTGTTTTGGGGAGACATGGACTTGCATCCAAAGTAGAATTGCTCCAAGGTTCCCCCAGGTACACACCTCCCAAAGTTTATAGCTTCCTTAAAAGCCAGGGCCTATAATCAGTAGGCAAGAAGCTAGCCTACAGTCCTCTATAAAAGCCTCTGTCCCGGTTTCGTCTGTCACAGTAAGCAATTCATATTCTATTTTAGGATGAGCTAATGTTCCCAGGTTCGGTTTCTAGGAGATTAGTTGAATCATGTGTGAAGTCTGAAATTTCTCAAAATCAAACCTATGAAGGGTAAATCTTGAAAATGTATTCTGGCCTTTTTTAGGGCTAATATGCAGAAGATTTTAAAAAAATGGCATGCACAGCTGGGCACCGCCATCAGTTACATTTATTTTGTAGTTCTGATAATGTGCCATTTCCCTCCTCTTCAA
The DNA here is from genome assembly GCA_029206835.1 of Rana muscosa. Taxonomy (NCBI): domain Eukaryota; kingdom Metazoa; phylum Chordata; class Amphibia; order Anura; family Ranidae; genus Rana; species Rana muscosa. Next base: position 1,217,627,540 of record CM055122.1, read on the forward strand.
AAGGGCAAAGCAGTAATTTTTTTGAGAATTGCTAATGTGCCCTTTTCCTTTTTTAACTCCTTCTAAAAAGCCACAGATGAGTCAATTTCTTTTAGAGTGTTGTAATGCACCTTTTTCTCTTCCTTCACAGGGGTGCAGTACAGTCACTTTACTTAAACAGAGCTGCTCATGCACATTTTTTCCTCCTCCTTCTCAAGGATGCATAGCAAACACTTTTTACAGTTACTCGTGTGCTCTTTTTCTTTCCTCTCTGCCAAAAGACATCACAGCTATCTCAACAGACGTCTGCACAGAGCCAGATCTAACCTGTCTGATCTGTAGGGAGGGGGCAGTAAAAAAAAATCAGGGGGTATTCTGTCAACATACCTTTTTGTTTTAGCTGTTTTTGTAGCTATCCTGATAGAACAGAACCCTGTGGCACTCCCTAATGTAATGGAAGTGAAGATGCTGAGTAGGGATGAGCCGAACACCCCCCGGTTCGGTTCGCACCAGAACATGCGAACAGGCAAAAAATTTGTTCGAAGACGCGAACACCATTGGACACGAACATGAAAAATCAAAAGTGCTAATTTTAAAGGTTAATATGCAAGTTGTTTTTATAAAAAGTGTTTGGGGACCCAGATCCTGCCCCAGGGGACATGTATCAATGCAAAAAAAAGTTTTAAAAACGCCCGTTTTTTCGGGAGCAGTGATTTTAATAATGCTTAAAGTGAAACAATAAAAGTGAAATATTCCTTTGAATTTCGTACCTGGGGGTTGTGTATAGTATGCCTGTAAAGTAGCGCAGGTTTCCCGTGCTAAGAAACTGTCCCTGCACAAAATGTCATTTCTGAAGGAAAAAAAGTCATTTAAAACTACTCGCTATAATGAATTGTCAGGTCCCGGCAATACAGATCAAAGTCATTGAAAAAAATGGCAGGGGTCCCCCCCACAGTCCATTACCAGACACTTTGGGTCTGGTATGAATATTAAGGGGAGCCCCGAATTAAAAAAAAAAGCATGGGGTCCCCCCAAATTCAATATCAGGCCCTTCAAAAAAAAATTGTGTGGGGTCCCCCCCAAAAAACCATACCAGACCCTGGAATGGATTTTAAGGGGAACCCCGCACCAAAATGTAGAAAAAAAAGGCGTGGGTCCCCCCAAAGATCCATACCAGACCCTTATCCGAGCATGCAACCTGGCAGGCCGCAGGAAAAGAGGGGGGCAAGAGAGCGCCCCCCGTCCTGAACCGTACCAGGCCACATGCCCTCAACATGGGGGGGGATGTCCCCATGTTGATGGGGACAAGGGCCTCATCCCCACAACCCTTGCCCGGTGGTTGTGGGGGATCTACGGGCAAGGGGGTTATCGGAATCTGGAAGCCCCCTTTAACAAAGGGGACCCCCAGATTCCGCCCCCCCAATGTGAATTGGAAATGGGGTACATTGTACCCCTACCATTTCACAAAAGAAAGTGTCAAAAATTTTAAAAACCACACAGACACAGTTGTGAAAAGTTCTGACTAAGCCCATTTCTGACATTTGGTGTTTACAAGTTAAAATGCATATTTTTGCTAGAAAATTACTTAGAAACCCCAAACATTATATATATTTTTTTAGCAGAGAATCTAGAGAATAAAATGGCGATTGTTGCAATATTTTATGTCACACTGTATTTGTGCAGCAGTGTTTTAAATGCAACTTTTTGGGGGAAAATTAACTTTCATGAATTAAAAAAAAAAAATGTAGTAAATTTTTTACTTTAACCACTTAAGCCCCGGACCATTTCGGGCCATTAGGACCAAGCCTGTTTTTGGGATTCGGCACTGCGCTGCTTTAACTGCAAATTGTGCGGACATGCAATGTTGTACCCAAATGAAATTTGCGTCCTTTTCTTCCCACAAATAGAGCTTTCTTTTAATGGTATTTGATTGCCTCTGCGATTTTTATTTTTTGCGATATAAACAGAAAAAGACCGAAAATTTTGAAAAAAAATGATATTTTCTACTTTTTGTTATAAGAAAAATCGAATAAACTCAATTTTAGTCATACATTTAGGCCAAAATGTATTCAGCCACATGTCTTTAGTAAAAAAAATGTCAATAAGCGTATATTTATTGGTTTGCGCAAAAGTTATAGCGTTTACAAACTAGGGTACATTTTCTGAAATTTACACAGCTTTAAATTTATGACTGCCTATCTCATTTCTTGAGGTGCTAAAATGGCAGGGCAGTACAAAACCCCCCAAATGACCCCATTTTGGAAAGTAGACACCCCAAGGAAATTGCTGAGAGGCATGTTGAGCCCATTGAATATTTTTTTTTTCGTCCCAAGTGATTGAATAATGACAAAAAAAAAAAAAAAATTACAAAAAGTTGTCACTAAATGATATATTGCTCACACATGCCATGGTTATATGTGGAATTGCACCCCAAAATACATTCTGCTGCTTCTCCTGAGTACGGGGATACCACATGTGTGGGACTTTTTAGGAGCCTAGCCACGTACGGGACCCCGGAAACCAAGCACCGCCTTCAGGATTTCTAAGGGCGCAAATTTTTGATTTCACTCCTCACTACCTATCACAGTTTTGAAGGCCATAAAATGCCAAAATAGCACAAAACCCCCCCAAATGACCCCATTTTGGAAAGTAGACACCCCAAGCTATTTACTGAGAGGCATGTTCAGTCCATGGAATATTTTATATTTTGCCACAAGTTGCGGGAATATGACAAACTTTTTTTTTTTTGCACAAAGTTGTCACTAAATGATATATTGCTCACACATGCCATGGGCATATGTGAAATTACACCCCAAAATACATTCTGCTGCTTCTCCTGAGTACGGGGATACCACATGTGTGGGACTTTTTGGGAGCCTAGCCGCGTACGGGACCCCAAAAACCAAGCACCGCCTTCAAGGTTTCTAAGGGCATAAATTTTTGATTTCACTCCTCACTACCTATCACAGTTTTGAAGGCCATAAAATGCCAAGATGGCACAAAACCCCCCCAAATGACCCCATTTTGGAAAGTAGACACCCCAAGCTATTTGCTGAGAGGCATGTTGACCCCATTGAATATTTTTTTTTTTGTCCCAAATGATTGAATAATGACAAAAAGAAAAAAAAAAATGTACAAAAAGTTGTCACTAAATGATATATTGCTCACACATGCCATGGTTATATGTGGAATTGCACCCCAAAATACATTCTGCTGCTTTTCCTGAGTACGGGGATACCACATGTGTGGGACTTTTTGGGAGCCTAGCCGCGTACAGGGCCCGAAAAACCAAGCACCGCCTTCAGGATTTCTAAGGGCGTAAATTTTTGATTTCACTCCTCACTACCTATCACAGTTTTGAAGGCCATAAAATGCCAAAATAGCACAAAACCCCCCCAAATTACCCCATTTTGGAAAGTAGACACCCCAAGCTATTTGCTGAGAGGCATGTTGAGTCCATGGAATATTTTATATTTTGCCACAGGTTGCGGGAATATGACAAACTGTTTTTTTTTTGCACAAAGTTGTCACTAAATGATATATTGCTCACACATGCCATGGGCATATGTGAAATTACACCCCAAAATACATTCTGCTGCTTCTCCTGAGTATGGGGATACCACATGTGTGGGACTTTTTGGGAGCCTAGCCGCGTACGGGACCCCAAAAACCAAGCACCGCCTTCAAGGTTTCTAAGGGCATCAATTTTTGATTTCGCTCCTCACTACCTATCACAGTTTTGAAGGCCATAAAATGCCAAGATGGCACAAAACCCCCCCAAATGACCCCATTTTGGAAAGTAGACACCCCAAGCTATTTGCTGAGAGGCATGTTGAGCCCATTGAATATTTTTTTTTTTTTGTCCCAAATGATTGAATAATGACAAAAAAAAAAAAAAAAAATGTACAAAAAGTTGTCACTAAATGATATATTGCTCACACATGCCATTGTTATATGTGAAATTACACCCCAAAATACATTCTGCTGCTTCTCCTGAGTACGGGGATACCACATGTGTGGGACTTTTTGGGAGCCTAGCCGCGTACGGGACCCCAAAAACCAAGCACCGCCTTCAAGGTTTCTAAGGGCATAAATTTTTGATTTCACTCCTCACTACCTATCACAGTTTTGAAGGCCATAAAATGTCAAAATAGCCCAAAACCCCCACAAATGACCCCATTTTGGAAAGTAGACACCCCAAGCTATTTGCTGAGAGGCATGGTGAGTATTTTACAGCTCTCATTTGTTTTTGAAAATTAAGAAAGACATTTTTTTTTCTTTTTTTTTTTCTTTTTTTACATTTTCAAAACTTTGTGACAAAAAGCGAGATCTGCAAAATACTCAACATACCTCTCAGCAAATAGCTTGGGGTGTCTACTTTCCAAAATGGGGTCATTTGGGGGGGTTTTGTGCCATCTGGGCATTCCATGGCCTCCGAAACTGTGATAGGCAGTGAGGAGTGAAATCAAAAATTTACACCCATAGAAATCCTGAAGGCGGTGCTTGGTTTTTGGGGTCCCGTACGCGACTAGGCTCCCAAAAAGTCCCACACATGTGGTATCCCCGTACTCAGGAGAAGCAACAGAATGTATTTTGGGGTGTAATTCCACATATGCCCATGGCATGTTTGAGCAATATATAATTTAGTGACAACTTTTTGTACATTTTTTTTTTTTTGGTCATTATTCAATCACTTGGGACAAAAAAAAAAAATATTCAATGGGCTCAACATGCCTCTCAGCAAATAGCTTGGGGTGTCTACTTTCCAAAATGGGGTCATTTGGGGGGGTTTTGAACTGTCCTGGCATTTTATGCACAACATTAGGAAGCTTATGTCACACATCATCCACTCTTCTAACCACTTGAAGACAAAGCCCTTTCTGACACTTTTTGTTTACATGAAAGAAAATTTTTTTTTGCAAGAAAATTATGTTGAACCCCCAAACATTATATATTTTTTTAAAGCAAAGGCCCTACAGATTAAAATAGTGGGTGTTGCATTTTTTTTTTCCACACAGTATTTGCGCAGCGATTTTTCAAACGCATTTTTTGGGGGAAAAACACACTTTTTTTATTTTTAATGCACTAAAAAACACTATATTGCCCAAATGTTTGATGAAATAAAAAAGATGATCATAGGCCGAGTACATGGATACCAAACACGACATGCTTTAAAATTGCGCACAAACGCGCAGCGGCGACAAAACTACATTCATTTTTAAAAGCATTTAAAAGCCTTTACAGGTTACCACGTTAGATTTACAGAGGAGGTCTACTGCTAAAATGACTGCCCTCGATCTGACCTTCGCCGTGATACCTCACATGCATGATGCAATTGCTGTTTACATATGACGCTAGACCGACGCTTGCGTTCGCCTTTGCGCAATAGCAGGGGGGGACAGCGGTGCTTTTTTTTTTTTATTATTTATTTGGCTTTTTTATTTTATTTTTAAACTGTGCCTTCCATATTTTATTTTTTTACCATTTTTATCGTTATCTCAGGGAATGTAAATATCCCCTATGATAGCAATAGGTAGTGACAGGTACTCTTTTTTTGAAAAAAATTGGGGGGTTAGACCCTAGATCTTTCCTCTGCCCTCAAAGCATCTGACCACACCAAGATCGGTGTGATAAAATACTTTCCCAATTTCCCAATGGCGCTTTTTATATCCGGGGGGGACATTCCCTCCCACTGCTTGTAAAAGCAGTCTAGAGGCTAATTATCTGCTAGAATTGCTTTTACATGAAAGCCGGCTGCTGGCTGAAAAGAATGATACCAAGATGATACCTAAACCCGCAGGCATCATTCTGGTATAAACATTCAAAGTCCAGCAACATACCAGTACGTTGCTGGTCCTTGTTGGACATGTATTGTAATCTTTTTTTTCATACAGCCTATTGGCTGAACGAAAAAAAGAGATTGATTGGTGGGTATGCCCACCATTAGAATACCTCCCTTCATCCACCCACTTCTAATGATGGGCATATATGCCGAAGCATGGGGGCATCCTCCCGCAAAAAAGTTATGCCGCGTACACACGGTCAAGCCTTCGTCGGAATTTCGACCGTATGTACGCGGCATAAAAGGTTATGCCGCGTACACACGGTCGGACTTTTCCACGGACAAGCCTCCGTTGGAATTTCGACCGTATATACGCAGCATTAGGAGCAAAATCGCTCATCCGCCCCTGCTGCCCCCATGCTTCGGCATATATGCTCTTTTTTTTAACTGTGGTGGTGAAATCACCTCCTACAGCGTTGGAGTCACGGCTTTATGTATCGTGGGAGCAAACGCTGTTGCTGTCAAGATAAATAGATCCGCGCTGCAACTGAATGGCGTACCTGCTAAGCAAATGGTGGTTAACATTAAAACAAAGTAACATTACAGTACAACAGTAAGACCTTACCATGCCATACCTGCAAAGCAAATACCAAAACAAAACCTAGTAAAAAATAAAAAAATGTTTTAACGCAACCTGTGCCTAAAATATATATATGCCGAAGCATGGGGGCATCCTCCCGCAAAAAAGTTATGCCGCGTACACACGGTCGGAATTTCGACCGTATGTACGCGGCATTAGGAGCAAAATCGCTCCTCCGCCCCTGCTGCCCCCATGCTTCGGCATATATGCTCTTTTTTTTAACTGTGGTGGTGAAATCACCTCCTACAGCGTTGGAGTCACGGCTTTATGTATCGTGGGAGCAAACGCTGTTGCTGTCAAGATAAATAGATCCGCGCTGCAACTGAATGGCGTACCTGCTAAGCAAATGGTGGTTAACATTAAAACAAAGTAACATTACAGTACAACAGTAAGACCTTACCATGCCATACCTGCAAAGCAAATACCAAAACAAAACCTAGTAAAAAATAAAAAAATGTTTTAACGCAACCTGTGCCTAAAATATATATATGCCGAAGCATGGGGGCATCCTCCCGCAAAAAAGTTATGCCGCGTACACACGGTCGGAATTTCGACCGTATGTACGCGGCATTAGGAGCAAAATCGCTCCTCCGCCCCTGCTGCCCCCATGCTTCGGCATATATGCTCTTTTTTTTAACTGTGGTGGTGAAATCACCTCCTACAGCACTGGAGTCACGGCTTTATGTATCGTGGGAGCAAACGCTGTTGCTGTCAAGATAAATAATTCCGCGCTGCAGTTGAATGGCGCACCTGAAAACAAAAAATTACATACCTGAAAAGCAAGCATGATAAAACATTGCAGAATAGAATACAGTAAAAAAAGAGCAGAACAATAGAGAGAAAATAGAGAGAGAGAGAACAATAAAACGACAACTATTTTTGTTTTTTTTATTTTATATATTTTTTGTGTTTTGTTTTTTACGTTTTTTTTTTTCTTTCTTACACTTTTTTTTGTAACTTTACAACTGTAATGGTTCGGGTCTCTCAAAATGTAATGGCATCTTGGGAGACCCTGTGTAAGTGTGTCCTAGTCTGTGAAATGCTGTACCCTACGCTAAAACTTCACTTTTGAGTGGTAGCGTTCAAAACATTCACCTTGGCAAAGACCAGGCTTGTCAGGACAGAGTGGACAAAAACTACGGGTGTCACGCCTAAATCCGCGCTTGCTACAGACACGACATCTTTTTTGGGGGTGGCTTTGGGTAGGGGTACTCGGGAGGACATACGAATAATGCCTCTCATGCAGCCGGCTTACTGCATTTGGTTGGGGATGGTGAGGTGCAGAACCGCCTGGATACAGGAGTTCTGTGACTATCTCATTCTGGAATTTTAGAAGAGATAACGTCCCGCCTGAAGCTCTGTATAGCACATGAGCGTTCAGCAAAGCCAATTGGAATAATGATAGAGACACTTTTTTGTACCAGCGTCTCGCCTTACGGTCAATTAGATACGGCGCCATCAACTGGTCGTTGAGGTCCACCCCTCCCATATTTTGGTTATATTCGTGGACACAGAGGGGTTTCTCCACAACACCAGTCGCCGTACGAATTTGGACTGTCGTGTCTGCATGAAGGGAGGTAAGAAGGAAAACATTCTTATTGTCCCTCCACTTCATAGCGAGCAAGTTATTACACTTCAAGCAGGCTCTCTCCCCCAGCCTAAGACGGGCATCTACAAGCCGCTGGGGAAAGCCCCGGCGATTAGGTCGCACGGTGCCACATGCTCCAATCTTATGATCAAACAAGTGACTAAACAGTGGCACGCTCGTGTAATAATTGTCCACATACAAGTGGTACCCCTTTCCGAATAAGGGTGACACCAAGTTCCACACTATCTTGCCAGCGCTCCCTATGTAATCCGGGCAGTTGACCGACTCAATCTGACTGTCTTTTCCCTCATAAACCGTAAAGTTCACTACATAGCCTGTTGCCCTGTCACAGAACTTGTAGAGCTTGACCCCGTATCTGGCACGCTTGCTGGGAAGGTACTGCTTGAAAGACAAGCGGCCAGAAAATTTAATCAGGGACTCATCAACGCAGACAACTTGATCGGGAGTAAACAAGGCTGCAAAACGTTCGTTGAAGTGGTTTATGAGGGGCCGAATTTTATAGAGCCGGTCGTATTCAGGGTCCCCACGTGGACGACAAAGTTCATTGTCGTTGAAGTGCATGAACCGCAAAATCTGCTCGTATCGTGCCCTGGACATGGAGGCAGAGAACACGGGCATGTGGTCAATTGGGTGCGTGGACCAATAAGCACGCAATGACGGAAATTTATGTGTGCCCATGTTGAGGGAAAGGCCCAGAAAGGTCTTAAATTCGGAAACCGTAATTGGTTTCCAATTTCTGGCAATTTTAGGCAACTGGGGGTTAGCGGCGATAAATTGACCAGCATACAAATTACTCTGGTCCACAATAGATCTATAGAGATCTTCCGTGAAAAACAGCGAATAAAAATCGATTGGCATAAAATCAGCTGTTTCCACCTGAATACCGGGTTGGGCAGTGAATGGGGGAAGTACGGGTTCTGCAGAAGTGGTGGGGACCCAATCAGGATAGGCGAATTCTGCAGGAAGGGCAGTATGGGCACGACGGGCCTGCCTTTGTCTTCTTGGTGGCAGCGGGACACTACTTGTGCTTGCCACCTCGCCAGCTTGAACTGCACTTATGGGACTCGCCACGTCACCAAGTGTTACTGCAGTGCTGGATGTACGTCCAGGCTGTACTAGGCCGCTGGTGCTTGCCAGTTCACCAGAAGGAATAGCGGCGCTAGTACTACTCTGCTCCATGATACGAGAGACCTGCGGTTCTTGCTCCTCAACAACCTCAGAAGATCGGGATCGGGTACGCCTGACCTTAGCAGGGACCTCAACTTCGTCGTCAGAGCTATCTGACGTGGGGCCGCTGACGTCACTGTCTTCTACGGGAAGATATTCTGAGCCTGAATCTGACAGATACGTGACCTCCTCTTCACTATCTGTCATGCTCAGAATCTCGTAGGCCTCTTTACTAGTGTACCTTCGACTTGCCATTTTGGGCTCTAAATTTAGGGGTACACTAGTAAGATTCACAGGAAAAAAAGCACCTGACTGTCGTCAGCAAATATATCAAACGCTACAAAAAAACTGTTAGCGATCGCAGGGATCAGGCCTGTCTCTGCGAACGCTGCAGTTATGTGTGTTGTGTTTGGTAAGTGACAGTGATCGATCGATACTGCACTTGGGTGGGCTGGGCTGGGCTGGGCGGAGGGGCTAAACGCAGGTACTAGCAGGTATCTGGGCTGATCCCGCTAACACTGCGTTTTTGGGAACCCTAAACCGCTGGGGATGCTAGTATAGATCTGATCAGATACTATACCACTAAGGGGGGTGTATGCTTTGCGCGTGGGTGTTAGCGTTACTGGCACTAACCTAACACTGCCTGGGGCGACGCAGACCCTCTCTGGCGCTAAAACCTAATTGATCTCACCCGCCGGGCGATCAGGGGGTTAAACCTTTATTGAGTTATATACGGCGGGTGCCCTGATGCTATAAAAAGCAAACTAATCAACCAGCGTCACCCGTAACCTTTATATGGTGATCACTGGTGAAAGGGTTAACTAGGGGCAATCAGGGGGTTAAAACCTTTATTAGGTTAAATATGGGGGTACCTGACACCAATAAAAACCTGCGGCGAACCTAAAAAAAAAATAACTGCCTATCTAAAACACCAGCGACACGAATACAGCGATCGGAAAAACAATCGCTTAGTGACGCTGAAGTTAGGGGGTGAAAGGGTTACCTGGGGGGTGATCAAGGGGTTAAACCTTTATTAGGGGGGGTTAGGGGGCTACCCTGGACCTAAAGGGGCCTAATCCTAACTGCCTTGCAACTTTTTACAATCACAGATGACACTAAATGCAGTGATCAGTAAAATAAATGATCACTGCAATCAGTGACACTGTGATTGGGGGCTTTGGGGTGACCTGGGGGGTGATCTGGGGGTGACTGGGGGGTGATTTGTGTGCCTATGTGTACCTACGTGTCAGTGGACTGTTGGAGCACTAACCTCTGTCTTCACTCCTCGGCGCCGGGAACGAAAAGACCGCGGCGAGGGAGATGACATCACTTCCTCCAGCCTGTGTTTACATCACATGGCGGAGGAAGCAATTTCATTGGCCGGGAGCGATCTCGAGGGGGGGGGGCGGAATCGAGCGGCCGCCCCCTCATGCCTGATCGCTCCCGAACACTTAACGGCCGCTCACTGCAGTGAAGGGGGGTCCGGATGGACCCCCAACTGCACAAAGGCGATCACGTAGATCTACGTGATTCTGCCTGTCCGTGCCATTCTGCCGACGTAAATCGGCGGTGGGCGGTCGTTAAGTGGTTAAAAAGTAAAGTTAGCCCAATTTTTTTGTATAATGTGAAATATGATGTTACGCCGAGTAAATAGATACCAAACATGTCCCCTCCCGCTCCGACGGGATAACAACCGAGCGGCTTTTAGCCACATCGGTTGTTATCCCTGGAAAGCCAATCGCCGGCTCTAAAAAAATGATACCGGGATGATGCCTATAACCCCCGAAAGCCGAGGACGCATATCTGCGTCCGCTCGGCGGGAAAGGGTTAAAAAAAAAAAGAAGCCATTCCAGCGTTGTAATGTAATCTGTCCAGCAATGATCCATGAATCTCCAGCGATGCGAGTCTCAAGCGAGGAACGACGCACATCTTCCCTGCACCAGGAGCCTCCTGGCTAATGACGCGCAACCAGTGTTTGACAGTTCTTTTATAACCGAGGTCGGGGCCACCCATGACGCGACGGGTAACCCCACCCCCTCTAATGCGTCACTGGGTTTCCCATTAGCCGGGAGGCTCCGGTGCAGGCAAGATGTGCATCGTTCCTCGCTGGAGACTCGCAATGGATCATTGCTTGCATAGAAAGGAAGCTGCATGCAGAGATTTTTTTTTACCGTACTGCATAAAATGCAGAAAGGTAAAAAAAAAAACTTCTACATGCAGCCTCCCCTGCAGCTCCCCAAATACATATGTAACACTACCCCCATAGGAGCTGCTGGTTATATTTTTGGGTCTTGCCGTTACCTGTCTGTTCCACCGTATCCGTCATAGGGGTTCCATTGAAGAGTTTTCACAGATGTCAGCACCAACACATAGGGGGCGATTTACTAACAACAGTGCGCTGCGCCGGTTCATACATTAATTGGTGATAAATCCTTAATTGGGCGCAAGACGATCCGACTTGCGGGGCGACTCGTGTGCTGGTTGACACAGGGGCAGCACAACTTTGCGAGGCAACTTGGACACGACTTGAGCATGAAGCAGACGCTCAAGTCATGTCCTGGAGGCGACTTGAATACCTGCCAGAGAATGTTCTCGGCAACAAGGTACTGCAAGCCTCGCGCTCGCTGTCCCCTGTGTTTGATATGAATCATGAAGGGGAACTCCAGGCCAAATTTTAAATAAAAAACCGGCATGGGTCCTTATGATGTTAACTAACTAAACGCTTATAGACGCAAATGCAGTAAAACGCTGCATGCAAACGCGACAAAACGCGCGTTTAGAAATGCCGCTTTCAACCTTAGTTCTGAAGACTTTGCACCAGCGTCCCGTGTACATTGGGCCTAAAAACGGCTGTGCCATTTACAGCTCAAAAATGCCATGGTGGCCATGAGGTCATAGGCTAACAGAGAGCCGTTTTTAAAGTGGTTGTAAACCCACTTTATAAACAAAGACCTACAGGTAAGCCTAGATTAAGGCTTACCTGTAGGTGCATGAAATATCTCCTTAACCTACACGGTTAAGGAGATATTTGCATTTAAATGCGGCGACGCTGACGTCACGCGCATGTGCATGGGGTTAACCCCATTCACAAATTCGGCTAGGTTGCAACATTCAACGACGTAGCCGAATTCGACGGCTCACGCGCGCTTGCGCGGAGTGACGTCTTCGCCGCTCCGGCCAATCACAGCGCCGGAGCGGCGCTGTGACTGGCTGGAGCGGCGATACCCGGAAGTAACCTTCCGGCTATCGCCGCAGCAATGGATGCGGCTGAAGAGGGAGACGAGGACGGCTTCAGGGGCCCCGATCTAAGGTAAGTGATGCATAATGAGCTATTATGCTAGTCATATTAGCTCATTATGGCTTTCTCTTACAGCTAGTTAAAAAAATAAAATAAATTTAGGAGGGTTTACAACCACTTTAAGCTGCAAAAAACGCTCAAACAAGCGGCTGAAAAAACGTACGTGTGCATGTAGCCTTATATTAACCACTTGCTTACTGGCCACTTAAACCCCCTTCCTGCCCAGACCAATTTTCAACTTTCAGCGCTGATGCAATTTGAATGACAATTGCGTGCTCATACAACACTGTAACCCAATGAAAATGTAATCATTTTTTTGCACACAAATAGAGCTTTCTTTTGGTGCTATTTGATCACCTCTGCGTTTTTTTTTTTTTACTATAAATACAAAAGACTGACTAAAAAAAAAAAAAAAATAGGATATTTTAATAATTAGTTCGAAAATGTTTCTCCTTCATTGATGTACACTGATTAGGCTGCACTGATGGGCACCGATAAGGTGGCAAGGGTGGGCACTGAGGTGGCATTGCTAGTTGGCACTGGTGGGCATTGAGAAGTGGCACTGCTAGGTGGCACTGATTGGCACCAGTGGTGGGCATTGATAGGTGACACTGGCAGGGGCTACTGATTGTCACAGATGATGCAGAATTGCCTCTTCCTCTTCGGGCCCGATTTCCCTTGCACATAAGCCGGTGATTGCCTTTTTTTATGCTCACGCTGAAAGCACAACGAGAAAACAAAAACCATTACCAAGATTTTGTTTACATCATGTGATCAGCTGTCATTGGCTGACAGCTGATCACGTGGTAACGGCAGGGATCGGCCCCTTACTCGGATCTGTCATCACCCGAGTCTCAGTGACTCGGTGACCACAGCGCGCGCGGCAATTGAGGACCGTGCTGTGGCCGTCCATCAGCTATAGCGCTGATCTCAAGTGATTAAAGAGGGTCTAAATGGGCCATTGACATGCATCACAATTCAACTTAGGAATGTGTCTTTGCAAAGTTAAACTAAATGAAATCCTCTCTTATTTTTGCTTGGGGATAGAGTGCAGAGGGATTACAAGTCTAGACAGTTTTTGGGGATGTCTGCACCCCTGATAGGGTGAAGACAACTCCCAAATTTGGCCACTTTATCCTTCCAAATAATTCACTTCCTGTCACATAGCCACACAGGAAGTGAGGGTAAATCAGGTCAATCTAAATACTTTCCCCATTATGTACATTGCACTCCAGCATTTTGCTGGGTACACCCCAAATTATTAGGGACTTTGGGGTTTATTTACTAAAGGCAAATCCACTTTGCACTACAAGTGCACTTGCTGGTAGGGATGAGCCGAACACCCCCCTGTTCGGTTCGCACCAGAACCTGCGAACAGACAAAATGTTCGTGTGAACTTTAGAACCCTATTAAATACAATGGACTCGAACGTTCGAAATCTAAAGTGCTAATTATAAAGGCTTATATGCAAGTTATTGTCCTAAAAAGTGTTTGGGGACCCGGGTCCTGCCCCAGGGGACATGTATCAATGCAAAAAGAAGTTTTAAAAACTGCCGTTTTTTCGGGAGCAGTGATTTTAACCTCCCTGGCGGTATGATTCTGTCTGGAATTATGTACCAAAAGCGGTACAATTATTTTGCATGGAAATTTGGTGTTATGTATTGTAGGCCTGCGATTCTTAGTAATTACTTACTTAAACCTGACCAAACAAGAGTCTAGTAGACATCCCGGGTATGATAAAGTTTGAAACACAAAATAATAAATTATAATATAATAAATAACTATAAATAATTATAACAAATAGTAATGTAATTATAATAAAAATTATTCAATAATGTAATCAAATCAAAAACACTGAAATTTGCTCAGTTGCAGAATTGTCGCTGTCATTAGATTTTTTGTTTGATGATGAATTTCCCCACAAATCTCTATCGCTCAATTCTGCGAGTGATTGTAATTTATTATCGCTGTTTTTTAGCTGGTCTAAAACCACTTTTGACATAAAGGGACACTTTTTGGTTGCTATGGACAATCTTCAGTTTCCAGGCAGAAAGAAAAGTTTTTATTATATAAAAGTGCATGCAGGACACTGGGCAGACCACTAGGGACAATGGGGGTGTGTAATTATTACATACAGTACTGTAATCTGTAAGATTACAGTATACTGTATGTATACTATGTGTTTACTTTTTTGAATTTGGCGCCGAACTCCGTCCCCGTGCGTCGCAACGTCGCAGGGAATGGAGCTCGGCACTCGGCAGTGAGGATCGAGCGAGACACGGCTCGCAGACACTGCGGGAGGACATCGCAGGATCCAGGGAACAAGGTAAGTTACTTCCCCTGGATACTGCGATGCAGCCCCGAGTCTGGCTCGGGGTTACCGCTCTTAGCATTGAAAACTCACCCAGAGCCAGACTCGGGATTACCGCTAAGGAGGTTAATAATGCATAAAGTGAAAAATAAAAAGTGAAATATTCCTTTAAATTTCATACCTGGGGGGGTTGTATAGTATGCCTGTAAAGCAGCACTTGTTTCCCATGCTTAGAACTGTCCCTGCACAAAATGTAATTTCTGAAGGAAAAAAAAGCCATTTAAAACCACTTGCGGCTATAATGAATTGTCGGCTCCCGGCAATACAGAGAAAAGTCATTAATAAAAAATAAAAATGCGCGGGGGTCCCCCGAAATTCACTTACCAGGCCCTTCAGGTCTAGTATGGATATTAAGGAAAACCCTGCATCAAATAAAATAAAAATGACGTAGGGTTCCCCCCAAATATCCATACTAGACCCTTCAGGTCTGGTATGGATTTTAAGGGGAACTCCACCCCAAATTTAAAAGAAAAATGGCGTGGAGTTCCCCCAATAATCCATACCAGACCCTTTATCCGAGCACACAACCTGGCAGGCCGCAGGAAAAGAGGGGGGGACAAGAGAGCGCCCCCCCTCCTGAACCGTGCCAGGCCACATGACCTCAACATGGGGAGGATGTCCCCATGTTGATGGGGACAAGGGCCTCATCCCCACAACCCTTACCCAGTGGTTGTGGGGGTCTGTGGGCAGGGGGCTTATCGGAATCTGGAAGACCCCTTTAACAAAGGGGACCCCCAGATCCCGGCCCCCCCCTATGTGAATTGGTAAGGGGTACATTGTACCCTTACCATTTCACGAAGAAAGTGTAAAAAAAACACACAGACACCTTGGAAAAGTCCTTTATTAAAAATAAAAAATAAAAACACATTCCAGCGATGTAATCCAATGTCCCGTGGCGATCCGATGTCCAGCGCTGCAGTCTCCACTCGAAACGTCATTGGCTGAGCGGACATACACTGCGGAGGAAGTTCCCCATCAGGTCCACTCAGCCAATGACGTAGGCGGGGTCTGAGGTACGAGGGGGCGGGGGCGCCCTTGTATCTCAGACCCCGCCTTCATCATTGGCTAAGCGGACCTGATGGGGAACTTCCTCTTCAGTGTAAAAAAATGAATAGACCCGCCCCTTCTCACGTTCCCCATCAGGAGTGGACCTGATGGGGAACGTGAGAAGGGGCGTGCCTATTCATTTTTTTACACTGAAGAGGAAGTTCCCCATCAGGTCCGCTCAGCCAAGACGTAGGCGGGGTCTGAGATACGAGGACGCCCCGCCCTCTCGTACCTCAGACCCCGCCTATGTCATTGGCTGAGCGGACCTGATGGGGAACTTCCTCCGCAGTGTAGGTCCGCTCAGCCAATGACGTTTCGAGTGGAAACTGCAGCGCCGGACATCGGATTGCCGCAGGACATTGGATTACATCGCTGGAATGTGTTTTTTAATTTTAATAAAGGACTTTTCCAAGGTGTCTGTGTGTTTTTTTTACATTTTTTTTTACACATTCTTCGTGAAATGGTAGGGGTACAATGTACCCCTTACCAATTCACATAGGGGGGCGGGATATGGGGGTCCCCTTTGTAAAAGGGGTCTTCCAGATTCCGATAAGCCCCCTGCCCGCAGACCCCCACATCCACCGGGCAAGGGTTGTGGGGATGAGGCCCTTGTCCCCATCAACATGGGGACATCCTCCCAATGTTGAGGGCATGTGGCCTGGTATGGTTCAGGAGGGGGGGGCGCTCTCTCGTCCCCCCTCTTTTCCTGCGGCCTGCCAGGTTGCGTGCTCGGATAAAGGGTCTGGTATGGATTTTTGGGGGAACTCCATGCCATTTTTTTTTCAATTTGGGGTGGAGTTCCCCTTAAAATCCATACCAGACCTGAAGGGCCTGGTATGGATATTTGGGGGGAACCCCATGCATTTTTTTTTAAATTTGCAGCAGGGTTCCCCTTAATATCCATACCAGACCTGAAGGGCCTGGTAATTGAATTTGGGGGGACCCCCAGGAATTTTTTTTTTTTTTAGCAATGACTTTTCTATGTATTGCTGGGAGCCGACAATTCATTATAGCCGCGAGTGAGTTTTAAATGACTTTTTTTCCTTCAGAAATGACACTTTGTGCAGGGACGGGAAGCACGGGAAACAAGCGTGACTTTACAGGCATACTATACACACACCCTAGTTACGAAATTTAAAGGAATATTTCACTTTTATTGTTTCACTTTGAGCATTATTAAAATCACTGCTCCCGAAAAAACTGCCTTTTTTAAAACGTTTTTTTGCATTGATACATGTCCCCAGGGGCAGGACCCGGGTCCCCAAACACTTTTTATGACAATAACTTGCATATAAGTATTAAAATTAGCACTTTAGATTTCTCCCATAGACTTTTACAGGGTGTTCCGCGGCTTTTCGAATTTGCAATTGTTCGCTGTTCGGTGAACATGCGAACAGGCAATGTTCGAGTCGAACATGAGTTTGACTCGAACTCGAAGCTCTTCCCTACTTGCTGGATATCCGAGGGGGACATGCAAGGAAACAAAAAAACACCATGTTTGCTTTTACATAATTGGATGTTACAATCACCAGTGATTCCCCTCAGATGTTCAGCAACTACACTTGTACTGCAGAGTGGATTTGCCTTTACTAAACCCCAAACTACCCAATGATTTGGGGTGTACACAACAAAGTGCTAGAGTGCAATTCGCTTAATGGGGACACTAGTTAGATTGATCTGTGTGTCCCCAAGAAAAGACATTGGTAGGGTTTTACCTTCACTTCCTGTTTAGCTGTGTGACAGGAAGTGAAGCCAATTTTACTAAAAGGGACACAAAGACCAACCTAAAAAAAACAAAAAACAACAAGCAGGGGTTCTAACACTAAAGCCCTGTACACACGATCGGATTTCCTATGGTTTCTTAACCGATGGATTTTTCCATCGGAAATCCGATGAAGCTGACTTTCATCAGTCTTGCCTACACACCATCAGTCAAAAAACCGACCATTCCAAACGCGGTGACGTAAAACACTCCGATGAGCCGAGAAAAATTAAGTTCAATGCTTCTGAGCATGCGTGGGTTTTTTATCCGATGGAGTTCCCCACAGACGATAGTAATTTGCTATCGGTTTTTTAACCATCGAATAAATTTAAAACATGTTCTATTTTTAAACACTGATGGAAAAAAGACCGATGGGGCCCATACACGATCGGTTTGTCCGATGAAAAAAGTCCATCGGACTGTTTTTATCGGTTAAACCTATCGTGTGTACAGGGCTTTACTTGGTTTCCCTCAAAATGCCCACAATTAGAATCGTATTTCCTTGAGCTATTTTTAAGTGCAGTGCTCTAAATCAGTGCTTCTCAAGTACCCCCAACAGGCCATGTTTGCAGGTTTTCCTTCATCTTGCACATGTGCTTTTAATCACAGTCAATGGTTTGGTGTTTTGGACAGCAATTCTCAATAAGATAAATTCACAAAACATGTCCTGTGGGGGTACTTGAGGACTGAGGTTGAGAACCACTGCAGTAAAAAGGAAAATTGAATACTTACCGCTCTGTATTTTTTATTTTTTATGTCCATGGCAGCACACAATACATGCATATGCTACCATGAAGGCACCAGGGTAGACAAATCACACCTGTTTTGTTTTGACATGCCAATAAGCATAGTTAAGCTACAGCTGTCACATTTGTTGCATAGAAAACAAAAAAAACAAACATCAAACTTTGCATCAAATTTTATTGGTCAACAAAACAGGACTTGGAAAAAAACAAAAGGGATGCAAAAAAATAAATAAATAAAAAAGACATGAAAGTAAATTTGAAACATTAGTCACATCTTGAGAAAGATTTAGCAAAATAATGCAGCACAGACAATTAAATCAAAGTGAACAAACAACAAACATTAACAACATCAAAAATATTTCAGGGGAACATATCCCCCACACAAAAAAAAAACAATGAACAAAAGTAAAACAAACATCTGTTTTGCAAAGACATAACAAATAAAATGCATGCGTTATAAACTCGATAAGGACACCAAAATGTACATTTTGCCGGCCGGCACCACACACAATCTTGCCTCTTTTCAGGGCAAGGGATAGAATGCTATCTGCAAGCTTTATATAACATAGGTTTGTGTGCTAATGAGGCAATTGAAAACACATGCACAGTCCATGAAACACCCAAAATGCAAGTTCACCCAATGTAGAGACGGAACTTCAAAGTGGGTACACCTGTTAAGGATGTCCTTCAATTACTAACCCAAAAAACACACTCTCTCTGAGCATGCC
The DNA here is from genome assembly GCA_029206835.1 of Rana muscosa. NCBI lineage: Eukaryota > Metazoa > Chordata > Amphibia > Anura > Ranidae > Rana > Rana muscosa. The sequence continues at coordinate 1,217,646,669 of CM055122.1, forward strand.
CAGAAATATCCAGGTGCTGTTCACACACAAAAATCACCAAAAAAAAAAACCTAAGTCCCTGGGCATGCTCAGACCAACACAAATGCAGCTAGCAGAAAATACCCCCCCCAACCCCTGTCCAAAATTAAGCACATCATCCAGCATGCTACAAAATTAGAGACGGGACAATCACCCCCCAGTCCGGGGGGCAAACAAAGAGCCTAACATGGGCAAAAGTTATACAACAAATACCATTGCAGTCTATGGGAACTGACTTGTTAATTTTGCTAGTCCCCACTTGGCTGGCTTTTCTTCTAGTTATTGACTTTAAAATGGGGGCCCAGGTCCCACCCTAAGGGACATATATCAATGTCACCAATTTGGACAACACCAAAAACAAAACAAGAAGTACCTTTAAATATGCCAAATTGCTTAAGGGCCATTTCACACCACATGCAGTGCATTGCGTTTTTTATGCATCAAAAATGCATGGAAAGTTGGTTATATGGTTCTAAATGGCAGTGTTTGTTCCAGTGTGTTCCAGTTCCACAAAAAAAGTAGAACATGCTGCATTTTACCTGCACTGGACTGTAATGGAACGCTGCAAAACGCATCAAAAACGCACTAGAACGCACCGGAACACACCTAAATTCACAAAAAATGCACTGGAACACACTTGTCCTTATCTATGGTTAATAAAAAGGAGGGGTGAAAAAAAAGCACTGGACTGCATCAAAAACATACCAAAAATGCACTGGAACGCATCAAAAACGTGCATGCAAAAAAGCACCTGGAACGCATCCGGATTGCGTTTCTATGGTGTGAACTGGCCAGTTCACACCATAGAAACGCAGTCTGGATGTGTTCCAGGTGCTTTTCTGCATGCACGTTTTTGACGCGTTCCAGTGCATTTTTTACGCGTTTTTGGTGCGTTTTTGATGCAGTCCAGTGCTTTTTTCCCCCTCTTTTCACTTAGGACAAGTGTGTTGCAGTGCGTCTTTGGTGCATTTAGGTGCGTTCCGGTGCGTTCCAGTGCATTTTTGGTACGTTCCGTAGCGTTTTTTATGTGTTTTACTGTGGTCCAGTACAGTTCTGTACATAAAAAATGCAGCATGACCAATTTTTTTTCCTTTCTGAAACGCACTGGAACGGACTGCAGTGGTGTGAACTATGCCATTGGCATTAATGTGATCAACTTTCTTTTCATTTTTCATGCATCAAAAAAACGCACTGTACTGCATCCGGTGTGAACTGGCCCTAAATATCATACATGGGGGTGTCTATAGTATGCCTGTAAAGTAGCGCATGTTTTCCATGTTTATAACAGTTCGAGAGCAAAATTTAATTTCTAAAGTAAAATAATAGTCATTTAAAAGTGTAATGAATTGCTGGTTCCCGTCAATACAGATAAAAGTCATTGAAAGTCTTTGAAAAAAATAAAAATGCGTGGGGGTTCCCCCAAATTCCATTACCAGGCCCTTCAGGTCTGGTATGGATATTAAGGGGAACTTTGCGCCAAATACAAAAAATGGCATGGAGTCCCCCTAAAAATCCACACCAGATCCTTTATCCGAGTACGCAACCTGGCAGGCCGCAGGAAAAGAGGGGGGGACGAGAGAGCGCCCCCCCTCCCTCCTGAACCGTACCAGGCCACATGCTCTCAACATGGGGAGGATGTCCCCATGTTGATGGGTACAAGGGCCCTATCCCCACAACCCTTGCCCGGTGGTTGTGGGGGTCTGTGGGCAGGGGGCTTATCGGAATCTGGAAGCCCCCTTTAACAAAGGGGACCCCCAGATCCTGCCCCCCCCTGTGTGAAATGGTGTAGGGGTACGAATGTACCCCTACCATTTCACAAAAAAAAGTGTCCAAAATTTTAAAAATGACGGTTTTTGACAATTCCCTTATTAATGTCTTCTCCTTTCTTCCATCTTCTTCCTTCTTCTTCTTCCACCTTCTTCTTCCATTTTCTTCTTTTCTCCATTCGGGTTTCTTCCTCCATCTTGTTCTTCATCTTCATCTTCCTTCTTTCTTCAGTGTTCTCGTCCGCATCTTGCTCTGGCTTCTTGTTCCCTTCTTCTTTCTCCGGCCGTTCCGGTTGAATTTGAGGTTCCCGTTGTGTGACGCTTCAGTTCATCAGTTCTCCTATGGGTCCGCCGCCACCCGGTGACCCCGCCCCCCTCTGACGCACATGGATTTCACAGGGACTTTCCCCGTGGTGTCAGAGGGGGGCGGGGTCACCGATACTCATGGCGCAAACATTTCGTAAATCAGCCCCAGTGTGTGATAAAGTCTTGGATCTCTTCCAGATTGAGTAACAACGTGTGGGGCATGCGAGTCTAAAACCTCTTGCCTGTCACCATTATAATTTTGTTGTGGTTGTCTGTTACATTTTGCTGTTCCATATTTTCAATCCTTGAGTTGAGGGACAGAGAGGTACAGTGAGTGAAACTGACAGTGTGCTATTCTGTTCTAAACCAATTTTGCTGTTCCATATTTTCAATCCTTGAGTTGAGGGACAGAGAGGTACAGTGAGTGAAACTGACAGTGTGCTATTCTGTTCTAAACCAATTTTGCTGTTCCATATTTTCAATCCTTGAGTTTAGGGACAGAGAAGGACACTCGTAGAAATTATCAGTGTGCTATTCTGTGCTAAATCTTGTTTGTAGGGAGGGACAGAGTAGGACAGTGAGGGAAAGTGTCAGTGTGCTATTCTGTTCTAAAACTATTTTGCTGAACCATATTTTCAATCCTTGAGTTGAGGGACAGAGAGGTACAGTGAGTGAAACTGACAGTGTGCTATTCTGTTCTAAACCAATTTTGCTGTTCCATATTTTCAATCCTTGAGTTGAGGGACAGAGAGGTACAGTGAGTGAAACTGACAGTGTGCTATTCTGTTCTAAACCAATTTTGCTGTTCCATATTTTCAGTCCTTGAGTTGAGGGACAGAGAGGTACAGTGAGTGAAACTGACAGTGTGCTATTCTGTTCTAAACCAATTTTGCTGTTCCATATTTTCAATCCTTGAGTTTAGGGACAGAGAAGGACACTCGTAGAAATTATCAGTGTGCTATTTTGTGCTAAATCTTGTTTGTAGGGAGGGACAGAGTAGGACAGTGAGGGAAAGTGTCAGTGTGCTATTCTGTTCTAAAACTTTTTTGCTGAACCATATTTTCAATCCTTGATTTGAGGGACAGAGAGGTACAGTGAGTGAAACTGACAGTGTGCTATTCTGTTCTAAACCAATTTTGCTGTTCCATATTTTCAATCCTTGAGTTTAGGGACAGAGAAGGACACTCGTAGAAATTATCAGTGTGCTATTCTGTGCTAAATCTTGTTTGTAGGGAGGGACAGAGTAGGACAGCGAGGGAAAGTGTCAGTGTGCTATTCTGTTCTAAAACTATTTTGCTAAACCATATTTTCAATCCTTGAGTTGAGGGACAGAGAGGTACAGTGAGTGAAACTGACAGTGTGCTATTCTGTTCTAAACCAATTTTGCTGTTCCATATTTTCAATCCTTGAGTTGAGGGACAGAGAGGTAAAGTGAGTGAAACTGACAGTGTGCTATTCTGTTCTAAACCAATTTTGCTGTTCCATATTTTCAATCCTTGAGTTGAGGGACAGAGAGGTACAGTGAGTGAAACTGACAGTGTGCTATTCTGTTCTAAACCAATTTTGCTGTTCCATATTTTCAATCCTTGAGTTGAGGGACAGAGAGGTACAGTGAGTGAAACTGACAGTGTGCTATTCTGTTCTAAACCAATTTTGCTGTTCCATATTTTCAATCCTTGAGTTGAGGGACAGAGAGGTACAGTGAGTGAAACTGACAGTGTGCTATTCTGTTCTAAACCAATTTTGCTGTTCCATATTTTCAATCCTTGAGTTTAGGGACAGAGAAGGACACTCGTAGAAATTATCAGTGTGCTATTCTGTGCTAAATCTTGTTTGTAGGGAGGGACAGAGTAGGACAGTGAGGGAAAGTGTCAGTGTGCTATTCTGTTCTAAAACTATTTTGCTGAACCATATTTTCAATCCTTGAGTTGAGGGACAGAGAGGTACAGTGAGTGAAACTGACAGTGTGCTATTCTGTTCTAAACCAATTTTGCTGTTCCATATTTTCAATCCTTGAGTTTAGGGACAGAGAAGGACACTCGTAGAAATTATCAGTGTGCTATTCTGTGCTAAATCTTGTTTGTAGGGAGGGACAGAGTAGGACAGTGAGGGAAAGTGTCAGTGTGCTATTCTGTTCTAAAACTTTTTTGCTGAACCATATTTTCAATCCTTGTGTTTAGGGACAGAGAGGGATAGGCAGGGGACAGTGTCAGTGTCATTGTTGCTAAGCCTCCTGCACAATATACACCTGAAGGTAGCCCTTATTGCTGTTTTTCCCATCTCCCTGCAGGCCATCCATTAAAATGTCTGGAAGGCAACCAAGGAGAGGCAGACAGTCAGGAGGCAGAAAAAGAGGGCAAGCAGGCTCTGTGTCTGTGGGCAACAGTGCTGGTCGTGTACGCGGTGCATTGTCATCAGCACATGGCCATGGGACACGCTTGTCCTTGTTTTCGGCAGCTGGACATGTTGAGCCACATCATGCCGAAGACTTGGTAAAATGGATGACCAAGCCCACCTCATCCTCCTCATCCTCTCTCACCCAGGCTCAGGGTACTGGCAAAGCAGCTGCCAAAGCGTCCTCTTCTCTGGTATCATTATCTTCATTAGTCAATCCTTCCCTAGACCCACCATGCCCTCCTCCTGAGGAGTCCCCCGAACTGTTTGAGCACAGTGTTGGGTACATGCTCCAGGAGGATGTCCAGCGTTTGGAAGGATCTGATGATGATACCCAGCTAGAGGAAGGCAGCAGCGTGAGAGCAGAGAGAGGGGATGCTCAAGAAGGACACCAATCTGGCAGTCATGCTCCAGCAGCTGCAGCATACTGCCAGATTGGCTCCAGTGATGAGGAGGGAGGGGATGATGAGGTCACTGACTCCACGTGGGTGCCTAATAGGAGAGAGGAGGAGGAGGAGGAGGATGAGGAGGAGGCACATCTCCAACGAGGCAGGATGCCCTTGAGTGGCCAGCGTATGGGCAGCACACCGACGGAATCACACCGCAGAGCTCCGCCTGTGCAGGGCGCTGGCTCTGCCCGTCATTCAAAAAGTTCTTTGGTGTGGGCCTTTTTTGAGGCGAGTGCATCAGATCGCACAGCTGCTGTTTGCAACATATGTCTCAAGCGTATATCGCGTGGCCAAAACATCAGCCGCTTGGGCACCACATGCTTGATCAGACATATGTTGACCTGCCATGCAGCTCATTGGCAAGCCTACCTTAAAGACCCACACCAAAGAACAAAGCTGACCTCTTCTTGCACCGCATCAGCTGGGATCTCCAACCCCAGTATACCTTCAGTCCTCTCTGAAACCTGCTCTGAGAGGAATGAAGGTGTAGAATTAGGTGTGTCACAGCCAAGTACTTGCGGGCACTCTGCTAGCAGTACACCGACGTCTGATTCTAGCAGGCAAATTTCCCTGCCCCAGCTGCTGGACCGTCGAAAGAAGTTCACTCCCAGCCATCCACATGCCCAGCGGTTGAATGCTAGCTTGGCTAAATTGCTAGCGCTTCAACTGCTGCCTTTTCAGTTGGTAGACTCGGCCCCCTTCCGTGAGTTTGTGCAATGTGCGGTTCCTCAGTGGCAGGTTCCCAAACGCCACTTTTTCGCACGGAAGGCTATTCCGGCTCTCTACAGGCATGTGGAAGGCAATGTCTTGGCCTCGCTGGACAGGGCGGTCAGCGGTAAGGTGCATATTACCGCTGACTCATGGTCCAGCAGGCATGGACAGGGACGTTACCTTTCTTTCACGGCCCATTGGGTCACTCTTTTGGCAGCTGGGAAGGATGCAGGACAAGGTGCAGTAGTGTTGGAGGTTGTTCCACCGCCACGCCTCCAAAATGCTACTACTGGTTGTGACACACCTCTCTCCTCCACCCCCTCCTCTTCTTCTTCCTCCATGGCCTCTTCCTGTGGTTTGTCCTCGGAACCAGCGGTGCTCCGTAGGCGTTCAAGGGGCTACGCAAGTACGCAGGCAAAAAGATGCCATGCCGTGCTTGCGCTGGTGTGTTTGGGGGACAGGAGCCACACTGGGGCAGAGGTCCTGTCTGCTCTGCAGGGGCAGGCCGAGAGGTGGTTGACGCCACGTCAGCTTAAGCCAGGAATGGTGGTTTGCGACAATGGCACCAACCTCCTCTCCGCCCTCCGACAGGGACAACTGACCCATGTGCCCTGTATGGCTCACGTCCTTAACCTGGTGGTGCAGCGGTTCTTGGGCAGGTACCCGGGCTTACAGGATGTCCTGAGGCAGGCCAGGAAAGTCTGTGTGCATTTCCGCAGATCTTATAATGCCAGTGCTCGCCTGGCTGAGCTTCAAAAGGAGTTGAACCTGTCCAAGAACCGCCTTATATGTGACATGCCCACCAGGTGGAACTCAACGTTGGCCATGTTGCAGCGGCTGCACACGCAGCAGAGGGCCATCAATGAGTACCTGTGCGACTACGGCACCAGGACAGGGTCAGGGGAGCTCGGGTTTTTTTCACCACGCCAGTGGGGCATGATCAGGGATGCATGCACTGTCCTGGCACCATTTGAGGAGGCCACGAGGATGGTGAGCAGTGACAGTGCATGCATCAGTGACACTGTACCTCTTGTCCACCTGTTGGAGCACACGCTGCATGGAATAATGGACAGGGCACTTGAGGCAGAACAGAGGCAGGAAGAGGAGGACTTCCTTGCCTCTCAAGGCCCCCTTTACCCAGACAGTGTTCCTTCTGTCCCACCTATCGCACAGGAAGAGGAGGAGGAGGAGGAGGAGGAGGAGGAGGAGGATTGTGTCAGCATGGAGGTGGAGGCTGGCACTCAGCATCATCAGCAGCAGTCTTTTAGGGATGATTTACAGTCCCAAGAAACCAGTGGACTTGTACGTGGCTGGGAGGAGGTGGCTGCGGATCATGTCGTCCTTAGTGACCCAGAGGACTCCGGACTGAATGCCTCAGCTAACCTACGCTGCATGGCCTCCCTGATCCTGCAAAGTCTGCGGAAGGATCCTCGTATTCTTTGGATCAAGGAGAGGGACCATTACTGGCTGGCCACTCTCCTTGATCCACGGTACAAGGGTAAGGTTGCGGACCTTATCGTACCGTCGCAGAGGGAGCAGAGGATGAGACAACTCCGGGAGGCCTTGCAGAAAGGTCTGTGCAACGCGTTCCCAGAGACTGGGAGGTTACAAACTCCTGGTCCTGGACAACGAGTTGCTGAGGCTTCGGGCAGTCAAAGAAGGAGCGGTGGGGAAGGTGGCCGTCTGACCGATGCGTTCAGACAATTCTTTAGTCCGCAGCCCCAAAGTATGATCGGTTCCAGCAACCATCGCCAGCGTCTGTTATACATGGTCCAGGAATACCTAGGGGCAAGGTCAGACTTGGACACCTTCCCCACCGAAAATCCTCTGGCTTACTGGGTCTTGAGGATGGATCACTGGCCAGAGCTTGCACAGTATGCAATTGAGCTACTGGCCTGTCCTGCTTCCAGCGTTCTTTCAGAACGCACATTCAGTGCTGCTGGAGGATTTGTCACGGATCACAGGGTGCGCCTGTCCACCGACTCGGTTGATCGACTGACTTTCATCAAGATGAACCAGTCTTGGATCACCACCAGCTACCACACACCAGATGCTGATATAACAGACTAATTGATTTTAAAATGTCACATCCCTTCAAGACTGATGCTGATGCTGAGTGCCTGTGCTGTTATGTTGACTGGCTATCCTCCTCCTCCTCCTCAATGATACGATTAACGATGATAGCTTGGAAGATCATTTTGGTTTATGGGTGACGCCACCAGTGGCTAAGGCCCAATTTTTCAGCCCCTGTTTAACAGGGGCGTGTAATTAAAATTTTTGATGCAATACTTTGCAACAGGCCTCATTGCTGTGCTCCAAGTACAGTATTTGTGAGGGGTTGCAGTGTTGTGCCACCAGTGCCTAAGGCCCAATTTTTCAGCCCCTGTTCAACAGGGGCATGCAATTATAATTATTGATCTAATAATTCACAGCAGGGCCCATTGCTGCGCCCACCAAGAGTAACTGTCAGGCCTTACAGTGTTGTGGCACCAGCACCACCATCACCACCACCACCAAAGGCCCAATTTTTCAGCCCCTGTTCAACAGGGGCATGCAATTATAATTATTGATCTAATTATTCACAGCAGGGACCATTGCTGCGCCCACCAAGAGTAACTGTCAGGCCTTACAGTGTTGTGGCACCAGCACCACCATCACCACCACCACCACCACCAAAGGCCCAATTTTTCAGCCCCTGTTCAACAGGGGCATGCAATTATAATTATTGATCTAATAATTCACAGCAGGGACCATTGCTGCGCCCACCAAGAGTAACTGTCAGGCCTTACAGTGTTGTGGCACCAGCAACACCATCACCACCACCACCACCACCAAAGGCCCAATTTTTCAGCCCCTGTTCAACAGGGGCATGCAATTATAATTATTAATCTAATAATTCACAGCAGGGACCATTGCTGCGCCCACCAAGAGTAACTGTCAGGCCTTACAGTGTTGTGGCACCAGCACCACCATCACCACCACCACCACCACCAAAGGCCCAATTTTTCAGCCCCTGTTCAACAGGGGCATGCAATTATAATTATTGATCTAATAATTCACAGCAGGGACCATTGCTGCGCCCACCAAGAGTAACTGTCAGGCCTTACAGTGTTGTGGCACCAGCACCACCATCACCACCACCACCACCACCAAAGGCCCAATTTTTCAGCCCCTGTTCAACAGGGGCATGCAATTATAATTATTGATCTAATAATTCACAGCAGGGACCATTGCTGCGCCCACCAAGAGTAACTGTCAGGCCTTACAGTGTTGTGGCACCAGCACCACCATCACCACCACCACCACCACCAAAGGCCCAATTTTTCAGCCCCTGTTCAACAGGGGCATGCAATTATAATTATTGATCTAATAATTCACAGCAGGGACCATTGCTGCGCCCACCAAGAGTAACTGTCAGGCCTTACAGTGTTGTGGCACCAGCACCACCATCACCACCACCACCACCACCACCAAAGGCCCAATTTTTCAGCCCCTGTTCAACAGGGGCATGCAATTATAATTATTGATCTAATAATTCACAGCAGGGACCATTGCTGCGCCCACCAAGAGTAACTGTCAGGCCTTACAGTGTTGTGGCACCAGCACCACCATCACCACCACCACAACCACCAAAGGCCCAATTTTTCAGCCCCTGTTCAACAGGGGCATGCAATTATAATTATTGATCTAATAATTCACAGCAGGGACCATTGCTGCGCCCACCAAGAGTAACTGTCAGGCCTTACAGTGTTGTGGCACCAGCACCACCATCACCACCACCACCACCACCAAAGGCCCAATTTTTCAGCCCCTGTTCAACAGGGGCATGCAATTATAATTATTGATCTAATAATTCACAGCAGGGACCATTGCTGCGCCCACCAAGAGTAACTGTCAGGCCTTACAGTGTTGTGGCACCAGCACCACCATCACCACCACCACCATCACCAAAGGCCCAATTTTTCAGCCCCTGTTCAACAGGGGCATGCAATTATAATTATTGATCTAATAATTCACAGCAGGGACCATTGCTGCGCCCACCAAGAGTAACTGTCAGGCCTTACAGTGTTGTGGCACCAGCACCACCATCAAAGGCCCAATTTTTACTACCACTGATCAACAATTATATGTTATTACAATTCCTGATATTATACTTGACAGCAGGGCGTTCCAGCACCCACCAAGAATAACTGTGAGTGCTTTCAGTGTTGTGCCAACACCAACACCTAAGGGGCCAATTTCTGCAGAGTATATACGGAAGGTCCCTACTTTCAAACATCCAACTTACAAACTACTACTACTTGCAAACGGAAGAAGACAACAGGAAGTGAGAGGAAATCTACCCCTTGGAAGGAAAATTCTCTCCTGTAAGAATTAATATGGGAGAAAGGTGTCTCCTCTCTACTGATGCTTTATCACCAATCCTTGTTTCAATAAAAACACCACATTTCAAAAACAGTTGTCATTGGGACGCAAAGTGAGGTGAAATGTTCTGAACAGGGGCACAGACAGCAAAAAAAATGTGACAGGGGTGATAACCGTTCCCTATGTTTTACAAAAAGCTAAAAAAAAGGAATTTGCCATGGAGCTCCACTTAAACAATGCAGCTGTTCAAAATTATAAACAGATTCTACATAAGAACAAACCTACAGTCCCTGTCTTGTATGCACCGCCTGTATACGGCTGTTCAGAGTATATAGGTCCTTTTTTATTTTGTGTGCGGGGTTCCCCTTAATATCCATACACGACCCAAAAGGGCTGGTAATGGGCTGGGGTAGGGGGGGGGGTTGATGGGGTAGCTATGCCATTTTTCCTAAAGATTTTCATCCATATTACCGGGACCAGACATTGCATTAAAGCCGCAAGCAGTTTTAAATGACTTTTTTCCCTTTAGAAATGTTATTTTGTGCAGGGACAGTTCTAAACACGGGAAACACGTGGCACTTCACAGGCATACTTTAGACACCCCCCAGGTACAATATTTAAAGGAATATTTGACTTTTTTTTTTTCACTTTATGCATCATTAAAATGACTGCTCCTGGAAAACGTCCGTTTTTAAAACTTCTTTTTGCATTGATACATGTCCCCTGGTGCAGAAGCCGGGTTCCCAAACTCTGTTTCGGACAATAACATGGATAATAGTCGTTATAATTAGCACTTTAGAATCCGAACGTTCGCATCCATTGTATTTAATAGGGTTCTAATGTTCATGCGAACTTTCGGTCCGTTCGCGGGTTCTGGTGCGAACCGAACCCGGGGGTGTTCGGCTCATCACTAGCAGCCAGTTTCTCCCCCATAATGCAGCCAGTTTCTCCCCCAATATACAGCCAGTTTCTCCCCCATAATGCAGCCAGTTTCTCCCCCATATGCAGCCAGTTTCTCCCCTATAATGCAGCCAGTTTCTCCCCTATAATGCAGCCAGTTTCTCCCCTATATGCAGCCAGTTTCTCCCCCAATATACAGCCAGTTTCTCCCCCATAATGCAGCCAGTTTCTCCCCTATATGCAGCCAGTTTCTACCGCAATACACAGCCAGTTTCTCCCCCATATGCAGCCAGTTTCTCCCCCAATATACAGCCAGTTTCTCCCCTATATGCAGCCAGTTTCTACCCCATATGCAGACAGTTTCTACCCCAATATACAGCCAGTTTGTCCCCAATATGCAGCCAGTTTCTACCCCATAATTCAGCCAGTTTCTCCCCCATAATACAGCCAGTTTGTCCTCATAATACAGCCAGTTTCTCCCCCATAATTCAGCCAGTTTCTCCCCCATAATGCAGCCAGTTTGACCTCATAATACAGCCAGTTTCTCCCCCCCCAGCCCTGCACTTACCTTCCTCGAGTCAGCGCCGTCCTTCTTCCGTCCTCGATATCTTCTCCCGCCCTCGATGTCCCTTCAGCCAATCAGGTTACCGGTAACCAGACCCGGTGAACCTGATTGGCCAGGGAACGCACCCCTGTGCGTCCTCTCATTAGGTATGTAGAAGCCGATTACAGCCCTCAGGCTGTAGTTGGGAAGCCTATCAGAGCCTGCTGGCTCTGATAGGCACTTCTAAAGGCCAATCAGACGCTGTGACTCAGATGGCCGGCGCTCAAGGGGCCGGCCATCTGAATAGTGGGCGGCAGCAATACATAGGTTCATGCAATGCATGAACCTATGTATTGTTGTGGTGAGTGACGGCCGGGCGCAGAAGCGAGCGGTAGCGGCGCTTCTGTGCCCACTATGGTTGCGCCGCCATGTGTAAAAAAAAAAGACATTAAAAAAAAAAAAAATCTTAAAGGGCCCGTTTTTTTTTTTTTTTTTTGTGACCACAGGAGGGGGGGGGGGGGGCGGCGCCGCCACTGCTACCTACATTAAATACCCCTTTTTATACAGTATCACACTATGTGCCTTTTCTTTCCTTCTAATTTTTGCAATTCATTCGGCATCACTACCTGATCCTAATCGGGCACTGCATACAAGTCTCATTGTTATCTGGATATGAGAGATACTTTTTTCTATCTTTTGGACTGGATTGAAGTTTGATGTCCCCCATTTGAATCGCAGTTGGAGATTTGCTGTCTACAGCGGCTTACCTATGCTTGGTTGACCCTCTGAACGTAGGTTTTTGGGGTCCACTCTTTCTGGTAAGCCTTTTCTACAACCAATTGGTGGCGGTCACTTTAAGTGCACTCTCTTCACGTCAAGTTTATTTAGGAGCACCATATTTTGATTGTCACTCACCTTTCATCAATATATATATTCCATTTGTTCTTATTATGAACTCAATATTTCTGGTGTTTATTGTGTTATATAATTTGCATCACTGAGGACTTTTTGAACACTTTATTTATTCAGTTTGTCCGGTAAAGATGTCATAGCATTGAGGACTTTTTGAATATTTCCTTTATTCAGTTTGTTTAGTAGAGATGTTACATTGTTTATTTAATTATATATCACTGTTATATACTGCACTTTATTTGTGTGCTGTTCTCATTCATTTTTAGCGCTACACTTTTTTGTTTCGTTTGTTTTCCACCATTTTTCAATTGGTTGTGTGAGCGGCTATTTAATCAGGCAGCGCGGAATTCTTTTTGTATATGTACCTGTAGCGGGCATGCACTTTCCCAGTGTATTTAAAACTGGCAGAGACACCAGTAATGTGCAGTTCCCTGCAGCCCAGCAGGTGGCGCTGTCGCCTTGGGCTGGGGTTGAACCATTGCTGTGTGCCGTACCCCTTTTTGTCCTCTCTCAGCGGTTGTATGGTGGGGCGGGGAACCCACCGTGCTTGCTGGGAGAGGGTATAAAGGGGCTGGCCATCTTTGTCACGGGGTCGAGTCCCAGGCACCTTCAGCCTGAGGGCGGTGGTTCGTGTCGGGAGTCTAGGCGGCCTAGGCCTAGAGGACGTTCGGAGGTCGTGTTCCATCCCAGGCACCTTTAGCCTGGGGTGAGGTGCTCGGATGGAGGTCTGGGGCCCAGTGTCCTTCACTGAGTTCCGCGAGGGATGGTTTTCCTAGGGGGACCCCCGGAGTGGGCTCCCCGAATCCAGTGGCGTAAGGGACCGGAGGGGGTACTCGCCTGAAGACCTGGTGCAGCATATTGCCAGTGACGGGTGAGCCTCCGGAGACCGCCCGGAGGGATATCTCCCTCGCCAAGGGACTGCAATACACTTTTAGAAGGAGAGAAGAAGAGTTCATTGTGTCTGGGCCTACTCGTATCCACACCCCCTGTCTGTTTTACTCGTTGAGGGAGTCCAATTGACTGTGTTTTACTCTGATATTGGAAGAATAAAGGAGTGTTGGACTTTAATGGTGAGGGGCTCATTTTCTGGCAGACACTGTGCAAAAGGAGGAGGAGGCTCTGATGCAGAACACCGACCCGAAGGTAAAGAGGATCTTCTCACACCACACACACATCTGTGGTGGGAACTTGGCGTGGTGACCCCGCACTCTCTCAACCAAGGTACCCCTAGACAAAAGCCAGAGACAGATGATGTGATATCAGGGAGAGAGAGTGGAGGCCGCTACATACCTGTAGAAGGTGATGGCAGTTCCTTACATATGTTTCGTACCATTAGAATGGACAACATAGCTGTTTGGTTGGCAGGCCTTTCCATGAACCGTGGCCAGTTTGTCAAACCCATGGGTTGTCTCCATCCTCACCACCTGCCCAGGCTCCAGAGGAGAAAGGAGTCTGGCCAATTTGTCATGGCTTATGTTTCCTTTTTGCCTGAGTGTAAATAAGGCAGCCTGAACATCAGTCTTAACTCTTAGCAAGAGCCAGGATGGGACCTTGGGAATCAGAGTCCTGGTTCATTCTGATAGTAAACGTTGTGCCGGAGAAGGCAGGCCATCCCTAGATGTGTTGCGGAGGTTGAGTAGGGCTGCATAAACGTCAGAACCATCACGTGCACATTTCTCTAGGAAATGCTTGGCTGAACGTAGACTACACTCTGCAAGACCATTGGATCCAGGGTAATTGGGACTGCTAGTGACGTGCTGAAAATCCTATTGGTGAGCAAAGTTTTTAATTTCTCTACTGGAAAATTATGTTACATTGTCAGTCATCAATTGATAGGGAATTCCATGTGTAGAGAATATCCGCTTTATTGTCCTGATCACTGTGTTACTGGAAGTGTTTGGGAGGACATCAAATACCTACCAGCCAGAGTATGAATCTACCAAGACCAGGTAATCCTGGTTTGACCACTCAAATATGTCAGCTGCTGTGATAGACCATGGTCTGTCAGGTATTTGGTGAAGAGTTAAAGATTCTCTCATCTGGTCCTGTCATAGAGCATTGCATGGGACACATCTGGAAACTTATCTTTCAATGTCGGTGTATATAGTGAGCCAAAACATGGTTTCACGTGCCCTTCGCTTAGTGGAATGAATGCCAGGATGACTTTGATGAAGCTGTGTCAAGTAGTATTTCTGGAGAGAGTGAGGGATTAAATATCTCTGACCATGCAGGATTAATCCATCATCCACTGTCAATTCATCCCTCATAGAGTAGAATGGTCAGATGTCATGTGGGATTTCCTTAAAGGAGCCAGGCCACCTATTGAGAATGATGTCAATTAGGCGCTGACAGGTAGCATCTGCATGTATCTCTTGCTTAAGTTCTTGAATCCTTCTGGATGACAACACCCCATCCAGAGCCAACACATCATAATCCTCAATAGCTCCAGAGTTATCAGAAGTGGGAAGGTGTGCACATGAAAGAGCATCCGCAACAAATAGTTCACGGCATTGTTTATAAAATACATTGAGATGGTAGCGTTGAAGCTTTAGCATCATTCGCTGGATGCGCGCAGATGTCTTGTGCAGGGGTTTTCTCAGTATGGTTATGAGTGGCTGATGATATAATCATGGAATTTTACACGGGCAAATACCAGTCCCAATAATTCCTTCTCATTTGTGCATAGCGTGCTTCATTCTCAGTGAGGACTAGTGATGAGCCAAACACCCCCGATTTCGGTTCGCACCAGAACCCGCGAACGGACCGAAAGTTCGCACGAACGTTAGAACCCTATTAAATACAATGGATGCGAACGTTCGAAATCTAAAGTGCTAATTATAACGACTATTATGCATGTTATTGTCCTAAAAAGGGTTTGGGAACCCGGGTTCTGCACCAGGGGACATGTATCAATGCAAAAAGAAGTTTTAAAAACTGCAGTTTTTCGGGAGCAGTCATTTTAATGATGCATAAAGTGAAAAAAAAAAAGTCAAATATTCCTTTAAATATCGTACCTGGGGGGTGTCTAAAGTATGCCTGTGAAGTGCCACGTGTTTCCCGTGTTTAGAACTGTCCCTGCACAAAATTACATTTCTAAAGGAAAAAAAGCCATTTAAAACTGCTTGCGGCTTTAATGTAATGTCTGGTCCCTGTAATATGGATGAAAATCTTTAAGAAAAATGGTATAGCTACCCCATCACACCCCCCCCCCTACCCCAGCCCATTACCAGCCCATTTGGGTCTTGTATGGATATTAAGGGGAACCCCGCACACAAAATAAAAAAGGCCCTATATACTCTAAACAGCCGTATACAGGCGGTGCATACAAGACAGAGACTGTAGGTTTGTTCTTATGTAGAATCTGTTTGTAATTTTGAACAGGTACATTGTTTAAGTGTAGCTCCAGCCAAAAAATCTATTTTTAAGCTTTTTGGAAAACATAGGGAAGGGTTATCACCCCTATAACATTTGTTTTGCTGTCTGTGCAGTGTGCACCTGTTCAGAACAGTTCACCTCACTTTCTGTCCTAATGACAAATGTTTTTTGAAAATTTGGGGTTTTTATTGAAACAAGAATTGGTGATAAAGCATCAGTGGAGAGGAGACACTTTTTTTCCCATATTAACTCTTACAGGAGAGAATTTGCCTTCCTAGGGTTAGATTTCCTCTCACTTCCTGTTGTATCCTTCCGTTTGCAAGGAGGAGTCGTTTGTAAGTTGGATGTTTGAAAGTAGGGGCCTGCCGTATATACTCTGCTGAAATTTGCCCCTTACATGTTGGTGTTGCCACAACACTGTGAGCCCTCACAGTTACTCTTGGTGGGCGCATGAATGGGCCCTGCTGTGAATTATTAGATCAAGAATTGTTATTGCATGCCCCTGTTGAACAGGGGGTGAAAAATTGGGCCTTTGGTGGTGGTGGTGGTGGTGTTGACACAACACTGTAAGGCCTCACAGTTACTCTTGGTGGGCGCAGGAATGGGCCCTGCTGTGAATTATTAGATCAAGAATTGTAATTACATGCCCCTGTTAAACAGGGGCAGAAAAATTGGGCCTTAGGCACTGGTGCCACAACACTGCAACCCCTCACAGATACTGTACTTGGAGCACAGCAATGAGCCCTGTTGCAAAGTATTGCATCAAAAATTGTAATTACACGCCCCTGTTAAACAGGGGCTGAAAAATTGGGCCTTAGGCACTGGTGCTGGTGCCACGACACTGCAACCTCTCCCAGATACTCTAGTTGGAGTGCAGGAATGAGCCCTGCTGCAAAGCATTGCATAAAAAATTGTAATTACATGCCCCTGTTAAACAGGGGCTGAAAAATTGGGCCTTAGCCACTGGTGGCAGCACCCAGAAACAAAAATGTTCTTCCAAGCTATCATCATCAATCGGATCATTGAGGAGGAGGAGGATAGTCAGTCAACATAACAGGACAGTCTCTCAGCATCAGCATCAGTCTTGAAGGGATGTGACATTTGAAAATAAATTAGTCTGTTATATCAGCTTCAGGTGTTTGGTAGCTGGTGGTGATCCAAGACTGGTTCATCTTTATGAAGGTCAGTCGATCAACCGAGTCGGTGGACAGGCGCACCCTGTGATCCGTGACAAATCCTCCAGCAGCACTGAATGTGCGTTCTGAAAGAACGCTGGATGCAGGACAGGCCAGTAGCTCAATTGCATACTGTGCAAGCTCTGGCCAGTGATCCATCCTCAAGACCCAGTAAGCCAGAGGATTTTCGGTGGGGAAGGTGTCCAAGTGTGACCTTGCCCCTAGGTATTCCTGCACCATGTATATCAGACGCTGGCGATGGTTGCTGGAACCGATCATACCTTGGGGCTGCGGACTAAAGAATTGTCTGAACGCATTGGTCAGACGGCCACCTTCCCCACCGCTCCTTCTTTGACTGACCGAAGCCTCAGCAACTCGTTGTCCAGGACCAGGAGTTTGTAACCTCCCAGTCTCTGGGAACGCGTTGCACAGACCTTTCTGCAAGGCCTCCCGGAGTTGTCTCATCCTCTGCTCCCTCTGCAACGGTAAGATAAGGTCCGCAACCTTACCCTTGTACCGTGGATCAAGGAGAGTGGCCAGCCAGTAATGGTCCCTCTCCTTGATCCGAAGAATACGAGGATCCTTCCGCAGACTTTGCAGGATCAGGGAGGCCATGCAGCGTAGGTTAGCTGAGGCATTCGGTCCGGAGTCCTCTGGGTCACTAAGGACGACATGATCCGCAGCCACCTCCTCCCAGCCACGTACAAGTCCACGGGTTTCTTGGGACTGTAAATCACCCCTAAAAGACTGCTGCTGATGATGCTGAGTGCCAGGCTCCACCTCCATGCTGACACAATCCTCCTCCTCCTCTTCCTGTGCGATGGGTGGGACAGAAGGAACACTGTCTGGGTAAAGGGGGCCTTGAGAGGCAAGGAAGTCCTCCTCTTCCTGCCTCTGTTCTGCCTCAAGTGCCCTGTCCATTATTCCACGCAGCGTATGTTCCAACAGGTGGACAAGAGGTACAGTGTCACTGATGCATGCACTGTCACTGCTCACCATCCTCGTGGCCTCCTCAAATGGTGCCAGGACAGTGCATGCATCCCTGATCATGCCCCACTGGCGTGGTGAAAAAAAAACGAGCTCCCCTGACCCTGTCCTGGTGCCGTAGTCGCACAGGTACTCATTGATGGCCCTCTGCTGCATGTGCAGCCGCTGCAGCATGGCCAACGTTGAGTTCCACCTGGTGGGCATGTCACATAAAAGGTGGTTCTTGGGCAGGTTTAACTCCTTTTGCAGCTCAGCCAGGCGAGCACTGGCATGAAATGCACACAGCCTTTCCTGGCCTGCCTCAGGACATCCTGTAAGCCCGGGTACCTGCCCAAGAACCGCTGCACCACCAGGTTAAGGACGTGAGCCACACAGGGCACATGGGTCAGTTGTCCCTGTCGGAGGGCGGAGAGGAGGTTGGTGCCATTGCCGCAAACCACCATTCCTGGCTTAAGCTGGCGTGTCATCAACCACCTCTCGGCCTGCCCCTGCAGAGCAGACAGAACCTCTGCCCCAGTGTGGCTCCTGTTCAACCAAACACATCAGCACAAGCACGGCATGGCATCTTTTTGCCTGCGTACTTACGTAGCCCCTTGAACGCCTACGGAGCACCGCTGGTTCTGAGGACAAAGCACAGGAAGAGGCCATGGAGGAAGAAGAAGAGGAGGGGGTGGAGGAGAGAGGTGTGTCACAACCAGTAGTAGCATTTTGGAGGCGTGGTGGCGGAACAACCTCCAACACTACTGCACCTTGTCCTGCATCCTTCCCAGCTGCCAAAAGAGTGACCCAATGGGCCGTGAAAGAAAGGTAACGTCCCTGTCCATGCCTGCTGGACCATGAGTCAGCGGTAATATGCACCTTACCGCTGACCGCCCTGTCCAGCGAGGCCAAGACATTGCCTTCCACATGCCGGTAGAGAGCCGGAATCGCCTTCCGTGAGAAAAAGTGGTGTTTGGGAACTTGCCACTGAGGAACCGCACATGCACAAACTCACGAGAAGGGGGCCGAGTCTACCAACTGAAAAGGCAGCAGTTGAAGCGCTAGCAATTTAGCCAAGCTAGCATTCAACCGCTGGGCATGTGGATGGCTGGGAGTGAACTTCTTTCGACAGTCCAGCAGCTGGGAAATTTGCCTGCTAGTATCGGACGTCGGTGTACTGCTAGCAAAGTGCCCGCAAGTACTTGGCTGTGACACACCTAAATCTACACCTTCATTCCTCTCAGTGCAGGTTTCAGAGAGGACTGAAGGTATAGTGGGGTTGGAGATCCCAGCTGATGCGGTGCAAGGAGAGGTCCGCTTTGTTCTTTGGTGCGGGTCTTTAAGGTAGGCTTGCCAACGAGCTGCATGGCAGGTCAACATATGTCTGGTCAAGCATGTGGTGTCCAAGCGGGTGATGTTTTGGCCACTCGATATACGCTTGGGACATATGTTGCAAACAGCAGCTGTGCGATCTGATGCACTCGACTCAAAAAAGGCCCACACCAAAGAACTTTTTGAATAACGGGCAGACGCAGCGCCCTGCACAGGCGGAGCTCTGCAGTGTGATTCCGTCAGTGTGCTGCCCTTACGCTGGCCCCCCGAGGGCATCCTGCCTCGTTGGAGATGTGCCTCCTCCTCATCCTCCTCCTCCTCCTCCTCTCTCCTATTAGGCACCAACGTGGAGTCAGTGACCTCATCATCCCCTCCCTCCTCATCACTGGAGCCAATCTGGCAGTATGCTGCAGCTGCTGGAACATGACTGCCAGATTGGTGTCCTTCTTGAGCATCCCCTCTCTCTGCTCTCACGCTACTGCCTTCCTCTAGCTGGGTATCATCATCAGACCCTTCGAAACGCTGGGCATCCTCCTGGAGCATGTACCCAACACTGTGCTCAAACAGTTTGGGGGACTCCTCAGGAGGACATGGTTGGTCTAGGGAAGGAGTGACTGATGATGACATTGATACCAGGGAGGAGGACGCTTTGGCAGCTGCTTTGCCAGTACCCTGAGCCTGGGTGAGAGAGGATGAGGAGGATGAGGAGGGCTTGGTCATCCACTCTACCAAGTCTTCGGCATGATGCGGCTCAACATGTCCAGCTGCCGAAAAGAAGGACAAGTGTGTCCCATGGCCACGTGCTGATGGCGATGCACCGCGTCCACGACCAGCACTGTTGTCTCTAGACACAGAGCCTGCTTGCCCTCTTTTATTGGCTCCTGACTGTCTGCCTCTCCTTGTTTGCCTTCCAGACATTCTAATGGCCTGCAGGGAGATGGGAAAACCAGCAATAAGGCCTAGCTTCAGGAGTATATTTTGCAGGAATCACACTACGCCTGCTGTAAGTGCTGCAAATGCCTGTTGGTGTAACACACCAGGAAAACACAGCAATACGGGCTAACTTCAGGTGTATAATGTGCAGGAGGCACACTCCGCCCGCTGTAAGTGCTGCAAATGCCTGTTAGTGTAACACACCAGGAAAACACGGCAATACGGGCTAACTTCAGATGTATAATGTGCAGGAGGCACACTCCGCCCGCTGTAAGTGCTGCAAATGCCTGTTGGTGTAACACACCAGGAAAACACAGCAAACGGGCTAACTTCAGGTGTATAATGTGCAGGAGGCACACTCCGCCCGCTGTAAGTGCTGCAAATGCCTGTTGGTGTAACACACTAGGAAAACACAGCAATAAGGCCTAGCTTCAGGAGTATATTTTGCAGGAATTACACTACGCCTGCTGTAAGTGCTGCAAATGGCTGTTGGTGTAACACACTAGGAAAACACAGCAATACGGGCTAACTTCAGGTGTATAATGTGCAGGAGGCACACTCCGCCCGCTGTAAGTGCTGCAAATGCATGTTGGTGTAACACACCAGGAAAACACAGCAATACGGGCTAACTTCAGGTGTATAATGTGCAGGAGGCACACTCCGCCCGCTGTAAGTGCTGCAAATGCCTGTTAGTGTAACACACCAGGAAAACACAGCAATATGGGCTAACTTCAGGTGTATAATGTGCAGGAGGCACACTCCGCCCGCTGTAAGTGCTGCAAATGCCTGTTGGTGTAACACACCAGGAAAACACAGCGAACGGGCTAACTTCAGGTGTATAATGTGCAGGAGGCACACTCCGCCCGCTGTAAGTGCTGCAAATGCCTGTTGGTGTAACACACTAGGAAAACACAGCAATAAGGCCTAGCTTCAGGAGTATATTTTGCAGGAATCACACTACGCCTGCTGTAAGTGCTGCAAATGCCTGTTGGTGTAACACACCAGGAAAACACAGCAATACGGGCTAACTTCAGGTGTATAATGTGCAGGAGGCACACTCCGCCCGCTGTAAGTGCTGCAAATGCCTGTTGGTGTAACACACCAGGAAAACACAGCAATACGGGCTAACTTCAGGTGTATAATGTGCAGGAGGCACACTCCGCCCGCTGTAAGTGCTGCAAATGCCTGTTAGTGTAACACACCAGGAAAACACAGCAATACGGGCTAACTTCAGGTGTATAATGTGCAGGAGGCACACTCCGCCCACTGTAAGTGCTGCAAATGCCTGTTGGTGTAATACACCAGGAAAACATAGCAATACGGGCTAACTTCAGGTGTATAATGTGCAGGAGGCACACTCCGCCCGCTGTAAGTGCTGCAAATGCCTGTTGGTGTAACACACTAGGAAAACACAGCAATAAGGCCTAGCTTCAGGAGTATATTTTGCAGGAATCACACTACGCCTGCTGTAAGTGCTGCAAATGCCTGTTGGTGTAACACACTAGGAAAACACAGCAATACGGGCTAACTTCAGGTGTATAATGTGCAGGAGGCACACTCCGCCCGCTGTAAGTGCTGCAAATGCCTGTTAGTGTAACACACCAGGAAAACACAGCAATACGGGCTAACTTCAGGTGTATAATGTGCAGGAGGCACACTCCACCCGCTGTAAGTGCTGCAAATGCCTGTTGGTGTAACACACCAGGAAAACACAGCAAACGGGCTAACTTCAGGTGTATAATGTGCAGGAGGCACACTCCCCCCGCTGTAAGTGCTGCAAATGCCTGTTAGTGTAACACACCAGGAAAACACAGCAATAAGGGCTAGCTTCAGGTGTATACTGTGCAGGAGGCTTAGCAACAATGACACTGACACTGTCCCCTGCCTATCCTTCTCTCTCCCTGCACACAAGGTTTATCAAAGAATATGACACTGACACTCTCCCTGCCTATCCTTCTCTCTCCCTGCACACAAGGTTTAGTAAAGAATATGACACTGACACTGTCCCCTGCCTATCCTTCTCTCTCCCTGCACACAAGGTTTATCAAAGAATATGACACTGAAGCCTCGTACACACGGCCGAGATTCTCGTCGAAAAAAACATGTCGTTTTTTTCGACGAGATTCTTGGACAAGAAACTTGTCCCGGCCGAGTGTACAGACGCTCGATTCAAAGAACCCGCGGTTCTTTGAATGGAGCGTACGCGGTGACGTCATCGACTACGGCGAGCATGCGCTCATCACATTCGATGCCATCGCCGCCATCTTGGTATACCCTACGTATGCCTAGGAAGCTACCGCGCATGCGTCAAATTCATTTCGAACATGCGCGGGCTTCCGGGAGGACAGGTAAGTGTACACACACTCACTTTTCTCATCGAGAAACATGCCGACGAGAATCTCAACGAGAAAATAGAGAGCAGGATCTCTATTTTCTCGTCGAGATACTTGTCGCTTTTCTTGACGAGAAACCATACACACGAACTAATTTCTCGGCAAAAAATCTCTGCCAGCAAGTTTCTTGCTGGTTTTTGCCGAGAAACTCGTTCGTGTGTACGAGGCTTGACACTCTCCCTGCCTATCCTTCTCTCTCCTTGCACACAAGGTTTAGCGAAAAATATGACACTGACACTGTCCCCTGCCTATCCTTCTCTCTCCCTGCACACAAGGTTTAGCAAAGAATATGACACTGACACTCTCCCTGCCTATCCTTCTCTCTCCCTGCACACAAGGTTTAGCAAAGAATATGACACTGACACTGTCCCCTGCCTATCCTTCTCTCTCCCTGCACACAAGGTTTAGCAAAGAATATTACACCCCAGATGATGCATTAGGATGCGAAACGCATCGGGAGACCTTACTGTTGCCATTTTTGACTATTTGACAAGCGCTGTTATACTCTTTTAAATGTAAGTGTTCCTACCTACATTAAATTACCCTTTTATACAGTATCACGCTATGTGCCTTTTCTTTCCTTTACTTTTTTGCAACTCATCTGGTAACACTACCTGGTCCCAATCGGACACTGTCCGTAAGTTTCATCGCACATTCGGACAGGAGCGATTACTTTTTTCCATCCTGGATTGAAGCTTGTGGTTCCCGTTTGAATTGTTGCTGAGGATTTGCTGTTCACAGTGGCTTACCCTTGCCTGGTTGACCCTTTGAACGTATGTTTTTGGGGTCCACTCTCTCCGGTAAGCCTTTTCTACAATCGATTGGTGGTGGTCACGTCACGTCAAGTTTTTTTGGGAGCACTATTATTTTGATTGTCATTCACCATTTAATATTAATTTATTATATTGTCATTTAATGTATGTAATGTATGTGACAGTATTTTTTTGATGATTTTCAATGTTATATAATTCTCATCACGGTGGATTGTTTGATTTAATTTTCATCACGGTGGATTATCTGAACATTTTCACATATCTGTGTTAGATGTCATGTTGATTGTTTAATCACATATCACTGTTTATACTGCACTTGATCAAAGTGCAGTCCTCATTTAGTTTAGCGCTACACTTTTTTGTTTTTGTTTGTTCTCACCATTTTCAACTGGTTGTGTGAGCTGCTATTCCACTAGGCGGCGCGGAATTTTTTTGTATTTGGTTTTTTAGCAGAGAATATGACACTGACACTCTCCCTGCCTATCCTTCTCTCTCCCTGCACACAAGAATAGCACAAAGAATATCAACACTGTCCCTGCCTATCCTTCTCTTTCCCTGCGCCGGAACACACTACACAAGGCCGCCGCGCTGGCGGCCTTTTATAGTGTGGGGCGTGTGCTAAACCCCCTGAGCTATAATTGGCCACAGGCAACCTGCCTGTGGCCAATTATGGCTCTCCTAGCAGCCGGTGCTGTGATTGGCCAAGCATGCGGGGTCACAGTGCATGCTTGGCCAATCACAGCGCTGGGATTGCACTGCGATGGCGCAGTGTATTGTGGGCTGTCCGCGTCACTCGAATTTGGCGCGAACGGCCTAAATCGTTCGATGTTCGCCGAACGGTCGAACAGCCGATGTTCGAGTCGAACGTATGCACGCAACCTGGCCGGCCGCAGGGGAAAAGGGGGGGACCAGAGCGCCCCCCCCTCCCTCCTGAACCGTACCAGGCCACATGCCCTCAACATGGGGAGGATGTCCCCATGTTGATGTGGACAAGGGCCTCATCCCCACAACCCTTGCCCGGTGGTTGTGGGGGTCTGCGGGCGGGGGGCTTATCGGAATCTGGAAGACCCCTTTAACAAAGGGGACCCCCAGATCCCGGCCCCCCTATGTGAATTGGTAAGGGGTACATTGTACCCCTACCATTTCACGAAGAAAGCGTAAAAAAATGTCAAAAAAACACACAAACACCTTGAAAAAGTCCTTTATTAAAAAAAATAAAAAATAAAAAAAAAACATTCCAGCGGTGAAATCCAGTGTCCCGCGGCGATCCAATGTCCAGCGCTGTCCGTCACTGGTTTTGCCTGAGCGGACCTGATGGGGAACTAAATTTAAATTACACAGTAAAGGAAGTTCCCCGCTCAGGCCAATGACGTAGGCGGGTCCGACATACCGAGGGGGCGGACCTGATGGGGAACTTCTCTCACTGTGGTAATACATGTATAGACCCGCCCCTTGTCATGTTCCGCATCTGGTCCGCTGAGCGGACCTGATGGGGAACTTTAGAAGGGGCGGGGTCTATACATTTAAAACACTGAGGAGGAAGTTCCCCATCAGGTCCGCTCAGGCAAAACCAGTGACGGACAGCGCTGGACATCAGATCGCCGCGGGACATTGGATTTCACCGCTGGAATGTTTTTTTTATTATTATTTTTTTTTTAATAAAGGACTTTTTCAAGGTGTTTGTGTGTTTTTTTGTCAATTTTTTACGCTTTCTTCGTGAAATGGTAGGGGTACAATGTACCCCTTACCAATTCACATAGGGGGGGGGCCGGGATCTGGGGGTCCCCTTTGTTAAAGGGGTCTTCCAGATTCCGATAAGTCCCCCGCCCGCAGACCCCCACAACCACCGGCAAGGGTTGTGGGGATGAGGCCCTTGTCCCCATCAACATGGGGACATCCTCCCCATGTTGAGGGCATGTGGCCTGGTACGGTTCAGTAGGGAGGGGGGGCCGCTCTCTCGTCCCCCCCTCTTCCCCTGCGGCCGGCCAGGTTGTGTGCTCGGATAAGGGTCTGGTATGGATTTTTGGGGGGACTCCACGCCATTTTTTTTTTCAATTTGCGGTGGAGTTCCCCTTAAAATCCATGCCAGATCTGAAGGGCCTGGTATGGATATTTGGGGGAACCCCACGCCATTTTTTTTTAAATTTGCGGCGGGGTTCCCCTTAATATCCATTCCAGACCTAAAGGGCCTGGTAATTGAATTCTGGGGGACCCCCACGCTTTTTTTTAATTTTTTATCAATGACTTTTGTATGTATTGATAAAAGCCGACAATTCATTAATAGCCGCGAGTGAGTTTTAAATGACTTTTTTTCCTTCAAAAATGACACTTTGTGCAGGGACAGTTCTAAGCACGGGAAACATGCGCCACTTTACATGCATATCATACACACCCCCCAGGTACGAAATTTAGAGGAATATTTCACTTTTATTTTTTTAATTTTAAGCATTATTAAAATCACTGCTCCCTAAAAAACGGCAGTTTTTAAAACTTCTTTTTGCATTGATACATGTCCCCTGGGGCAGGACCCGGGTCCCCAAACACTTTTTAGGACAATAACTTGCATATAAGCCTTTATAATTAGCACTTTAGATTTCTCCCATAGACTTTTTGAATTTGCCACGAACACCCCAATTTGTTTGCTGTTCGGCGAACGGGCGAACAGGCAATGTTCGAGTCGAACATGAGTTCTACTCAAACTCGAAGCTCATCCCTACTGCCCACTAAACTCCACTACACTGCCCACCCCACTACACTGCCCACTAAACTCCACTACACTGCCCACCCCACTACACTGCCCACTAAACTCCACTACACTGCCCACCCCACTACACTGCCCACTAAACTCCACCCCACTACACTGCCCAATAAACTCCACTACACTGCCCACCCCACTACACTGTCCACTAAACTCCACTACACTGCCCACCCCACTACACTACACTATACTGCCATTACACTACACTGCCCACTAAACTCCACTACACTGCCTACCCCACTACACTACACTACGCTGCCTACCCCACTACACTGTCCACTAAACTTCACTACTCTACACTGCCCACCCCACTTACACTACAATACCCACCCCACTTACACTACAATGCCTACCCCACTTACACTACAATGCCCACCCCACTACACTACACTGCCCACCCCACTACACTACAATGCCCACCCCACTACACTGTCCACTAAACTTCACTACTCTACACTGCCCACCCCACTACACTACACTGCCCACCCCACTACACTGCCTACCCCACTACAATGCCCACCCCACTACACTACAATGCCCACCCCACCACACTACAATGCCTACCCCACTACACTGTCCACTAAACTTCACTACTCTACACTGCCCACCCCACTACACTGCCCACCCCACTACACTGCCTACCCCACTACAATGCCCACCTCACTACACTACAATGCCCACCCCACTTACACTACAATGCCCACCCCACTACAATGCCCACCCCACTACACTACAATGCCCACCCCACTACACTACAATACCCACCCCACTACACTACAATACCTGCCCCACTACACTACAATGCCCACCCCACACCCACTTACACTACAATGCCCACCCCACTTACACTACACTGCTCACCCCACTTACACTGCCTACCCCACTACAATGCCCACCCCACTAAACTACAATGCCCACTACACTACAATGCCCACCCCACTACACTGCCTACCCCACTACACTACAATGCCCCCCCAATACACTGCCTACTACTCTACACTACAATGCCCACCCCACACCCCGCTTACACTACACTGCCCACCCCACTTACACTACACTGCCCACCCCATACATTACATAGCAGGATTAATTTAACCACTTAACCCCTTACATGCTGAAAGCCCTGGGGATACACCATGAAGCTCAGTAAATTATTACTCTGATTCCTGCAGCAGGAGGGGGGGGCTTGGAGGGGGCTTTTGGCATCATGTAACTGTCTGTACTGTGTGTGCTTGCTGGCTGGCAATGGCAGTGCACTAACAAGTGGCATGGCGCGGGCGGCGTGACTAACTAACTGGCTGCTTCTGCTGACCGGCGGCTGCTCCCATGATCTGAGCTGGCTCCCGGCTTCCCTCGCAGGCTCTCTCGTGACTCACCTCCTTTTTCTGTTGTCCATCGGTATGCCACACTGCCGAGTGCCAGATGAAGTCCACTGCATACTTCCAGATCCGGCGCGGTTAAAAGGAAGGGTGGAGGAGAAGATTACAGAAGTTCAAGGACTGGCCAGCTCCGCCGCAGCACATGACCACATTCGCCCAATCACAGGGCGCCAGCTGCCGCAACATGGCGGCCGGGACACAGTGACACAGGGACCGGGGACACAGAATTGAGAAGTGACAGAAACTAACTGGTGCGGGATTTCGCGCCCCCCCCCCCAATGTTGCGCCCGGTGCCACGGCCCCCCTGCCCCCCCCACGCCTCTGCTCAGTAGTGTGTTCACTACCACAGTTGCTGCATTGCCTTTTGTTCTGTTGCACCACAAACACTTCTGCCTCTCTTTTTAGTTCCTTAGTGGCCCTTTCAGAATGTTTCAACAACATACATATTCTGATGGCTGATTCCAGCGTCAATTTTTTCTCCCTTAACAACTCAGCACTAGTGTTGAGCGAACCCGAACTGTAAAGTTCGGGTCCGTACCGAACTTTAGCTTTTTCCCGAACCCGAACCCAAACCCGGACTTTGCGCAAAAGTCCGGGTTCGGGTTCGGCAATCTAATTACGCAGTTAGAAATGCTTCAGGGGCCAGCCAATCACCCTTTGATTAGCTGGTGTGCCCTTAGAAGCCATCATAGCCATGCCTACTAATGGCATGGCTGTGATTGGTCAGTGCAACATGTGACCCAGCTTCTATATAAGCTAGAGGCACACAGCACACACGTCACTCTGCTTCAGAATAGATAGGGAGAGGATCTTGGCTGCTGCTGTTGCTAATAGGGAGAGATTGTAAAATACATGAGGTAGTCCTGATTCTGCAATCTGAGGGAAAAGATAGAGAGATAGTGTAGTGTAGGGCCAGGTTCCTGTTGGTGCTTTCAGGGAGAGAGATATATTATATAGGAGTCCAGATTCAGAGATTAAAATCAGCGATCTGCATAGGTTTACCTGTTTGTGTTGCAGTGCACAGTCTTTTTACACTGCCATGAGCCCAGTGTCAGAGAAAATCTACCTTTTATCTGCAAGCTCAGTGCACCAGCACTGCATATATTACGTTGAGAGATACACCGTTTCCATACTGTGGGTGTATTCTGCTCTTTGAAAAAGATCCATTTAGGGGAAAAAAAAGGCACTTTATTGTGCTCTTTTCCAAAAGACCCATAGGGCAAAAAAAAAAAAAATTGCATTTTATTTTGCTCGTGCAAAAAAATACCCGTTTAGGGCAAAAAAAAAAAAAAAAAAAAATTTGCACTTTAATGTACGCTTGCAAAAAGAGCCATTCAGGGCCACAAAAAATAGTTTGCAGTGTGTTATACATATGTGGAGGTGTGTGAAATAAACAATTTCTATATAGTTTTCTCCTACTGTGCTATACTAAAAAAACAACATTTGTTTTTGAATAGCATTTTCTGCAGTTCTGTAGCTGTGCGATTCAGCGGTTACGTACTGTGGGTGTGTTCTGCTCTTCCAAAAAACGCCGTTTAGGGGCACAAAAAATAGTTTGCAGTGTGTTATACATATGTGGAGGTGTGTGAAATAAACAATTTCTATATAGTTTTCTCCTACTGTGCTATACTAAAAAAACAACATTTTTTTTGAATAGCATTCTCTGCAGTTCTGTAGCTGTGCGATTCAGCGGTTACGTACTGTGGGTGTGTTCTGCTCTTCCAAAAAACGCCGTTTAGGGGCACAAAAAATAGTTTGCAGTGTGTTATACATATGTGGAGGTGTGTGAAATAAACAATTTCTATATAGTTTTCTCCTACTGTGCTATACTAAAAAAACAAATTTTTTTTGGAATAGCATTTTCTGCAGTTCTGTAGCTGTGCGATTCAGCGGTTACGTACTGTGGGTGTGTTCTGCTCTTCCAAAAAACGCCGTTTAGGGGCACAAAAAATAGTTTGCAGTGTGTTATACATATGTGGAGGTGTGTGAAATAAACAATTTCTATATAGTTTTCTCCTACTGTGCTATACTTAAAAAAAATAAAAAATTTTGAATAGCATTTTCTGCAGTTCTGTAGCTGTGCGATTCAGCGGTTACGTACTGTGGGTGTGTTCTGCTCTTCCAAAAAACACCGTTTAGGGGCACAAAAAATTGTTTGCAGTGTGTTATACATATGTGGAGGTGTGTGAAATAAACAATTTCTATATACCGTATTTTTCGCACCATAAGACGCACCTGACCATAAGACGCACCTAGGTTTTAGAGGAGGAAAACAAGAAAAAAAATATTCTGAACCAAATTGTGTACTAAAATATTTTCCAGTGCCCATTAAATGCAGCCTGACCATTGCCATAGTAAACACAGAGGGACCATGCCATAGTAAACGCAGAGGGACCATGCCATAGTAAACGCAGAGGGACCATGCCACAGTAAACGCAGAGTGACAATGCCACAGTAAATGCAGAGAGACAATGCCACAGTAAACGCAGAGTGACCATGCCATCAGTGGTGTATTTAGGTTTTGTGCTGCCCTAGGCCTGACTAAACTTGCGCACCCCCTAATTTAAATATGACCCACCCCTTCCTGTCAAGGCCCGCTCTGTCATCTTCATGGGAAGAGGACAGAGGGGACGCTGTGGGAAGAGGACAGAGGGTTGCCGTGGGTGAAGGACAAAGGGACACCCTGGGAAGAGGACAGAGTAATGCCCTGGGAGATGGACGCCGTGGGAAGAGGACAGGAAGGACGCCGTGGGAAGAGGACAGAGGGGACGCAGTGGGAAGAGGACAGAGGGGACGCCGTAGGAAGAGGACAGAGAGGGACATTGTGGCGGTCAATAAGGCCTAGAGGATATCAGGTTAGGCACTTCCTAATGGCTCAGTCCCTGGGAACAGTAATGAATAATGGCCAACAGGCCCTCTTACCAGACCCAGCGAAATCGCAACAGCGTGGCTCTCTGGCGGTGCAGGTACAGCGTGGCTCTCTGGCGGTGCGGGTACAGCGTGGCTCTCTGGCGGTGTGGGTACAGCGTGGCTCTCTGGCGGTGTGGGTACAACGTGGCTCCCTGGTGGTGCAGGGTACAGCGTGGCTCCCTGGTGGTGCGGGGTACAGCGTGGCTCCCTGGTGGTGCAGGGTACAGCGTGGCTCCCTGGTGGTGCGGGGTACAGCGTGGCTCTCTGGTGGTGCGGGGTACAGCGTGGCTCTCTGGTGGTGCGGGGTACAGCGTGGCTCTCTGGTGGTGCGGGGTACAGCGTGGCTCCCTGGTGGTGCAGGGTACAGCGTGGCTCTCTGGTGGTGCGGGGTACAGCGTGGCTCTCTGGTGGTGCGGGGTACAGCGTGGCTCTCTGGTGGTGCGGGGTACAGCATGGCTCCCTGGTGGTGCAGGGTACAGCGTGGCTCTCTGGTGGTGCGGGGTACAGCATGGCTCCCTGGTGGTGCAGGGTACAGCGTGGCTCTCTGGTGGTGCGGGGTACAGCGTGGCTCTCTGGTGGTGCGGGGTACAGCGTGGCTCTCTGGTGGTGCGGGGTACAGCGTGGCTCTCTGGTGGTGCGGGGTACAGCGTGGCTCTCTGGTGGTGCGGGGTACAGCGTGGCTCTCTGGTGGTGCGGGGTACAGCGTGGCTCTCTGGTGGTGCGGGGTACAGCGTGGCTCTCTGGTGGTGTCCCCCAGCAGAGTATTCTCTTTTGCTCCTCTTCAAGTTCTAACACCCCCTCCCTCCCCTCCAGCAGAGTGCTTGCATGCTGGGGGAACTGGTGCCATAAACTCTGCAGGGACTTCATTTCCCATGATGCCCCCAGTGTCTTCTGATTGGCCCTCTGCTGTGGCCAATCATGGGGGGGAAACAGTGGGCAGGAAGCTGGGTGGCGACCCAGCAAATCCAATTAGAGCCGCTCTCTCTTTCTCTTCTCCTTACAGAAAGGGAAGGGGGGCGGCGGGGGAGATACAGACAGCCCGCAGCTCTCCTCTCCCTGTCACAGCGCCGCTGCTCTATTTGCCAGAGAACTCGGCAGCGGCGCTGTGACAGGGAGAGGAGAGCTGCGGATATCCCCCGCCGCCCCCCTCCCTTTCTGTAAGCAAAAGAGAAAGAGAGAGCGGCTCTAATTCGATTCGCAAAGCCCCTGACACTGCGGCGGGGGGGGCGGAGCCAGTAGCGGCGGTCGGGGGATTCCAGAGGCTGTGAGCGGATGGCAGGGGCGGTGCCAGCGACAGCGGGGGGCGGGGCCCCTGTTATGTATTCGGACCATAAGACGCAGGGACATTTTCCCCCATATTTCTGGGGGAAAAAAGTGCGTCTTATAGTCCGAAAAATACGGTAGTTTTCTCCTACTGTGCTATACTAAAAAAACAACATTTTGTTTGAATAGCATTTTCTGCAGTTCTGTAGCTGTGCGATTCAGCGGTTACGTACTGTGGGTGTGTTCTGCTCTTCCAAAAAACGCCATTTAGGGGCACAAAAAATAGTTTGCAGTGTGTTATACATATGTGGAGGTGTGTGAAATAAACAATTTCTATATAGTTTTCTCCTACTGTGCTATACTAAAAAAACAACATTTTTTTAGAATAGCATTTTCTGCAGTTCTGTAGCTGTGCGATTCAGCGGTTACGTACTGTGGGTGTGTTCTGCTCTTCCAAAAAACGCCATTTAGGGGCACAAAAAATAGTTTGCCGTGTGTTATACATATGTGGAGGTGTGTGAAATAAACAATTTCTATATAGTTTTCTCCTACTGTGCTATACTAAAAAAACAAAAATTTTTTTGAATAGCATTTTCTGCAGTCCTGTAGCTGTGCGATTCAGCGGTTACGTACTGTGGGTGTGTTCTGCTCTTCCAAAAAACGCCATTTAGGGGCACAAAAAATTGTTTGCAGTGAGTTATACATATGTGGAGGTGTGTGAAATAAACAATTTCTATATAGTTTTCTCCTACTGTGCTATACTAAAAAAACAAAAATTTTTTTGAATAGCATTTTCTGCAGTTCTGTAGCTGTGCGATTCAGCGGTTACGTACTGTGGGTGTGTTCTGCTCTTCCAAAAACACCCATTTAGGGCAAGATCCTAAATTTGGAAAATATGAGGAGAAGGTCAAAGGGACGTGGTGGCCCCGGTCGTGGTGCTGCTGGTGGAGCTCCTGTTGCAGGGAGAGGACGTGGTGGATCTGTGCCAGATACACGCACAAGTGACACACCTTCCTCAGGTGTGAGTAGGCGACCGAGCCTGCGGCGGTTTTTTTGTCGCACCTAATGAGGCTGTACGAATGTTTAGGCCAGAACAAGTACAGGCGATAGTAGATTGGGTTGCTGACAGTGCCTCGGGTTCCTTCACATTGTCTCCCACCCACTCTTCTGATGAAAGATCAGAGTTTGCACCTGAAACCCATGTCCTTCAGTCTTTCACCTCACCCCCTTGCAAATCAGCCAAGCAGTCTGAGCCCCAAATCATGCAGCAGTCTCTTCTGCTTTTCGATGACTCTGTTAGCAGGGTTTCCCAGGGCCATCCACCTAGCCCTGCCCCAGAAGTGGAAGAGATTGAGTGCACCGATGCCCAACCACTTATGTTTCATGATGAGTACATGGGAGGACCATCGCAGTACGTCTCGGATGATGACGAAACACAGGTGCCAACTGCTGCTGCTTTCGCAATTGTGCAGACAGACAAGGAGGGCAGGGGTGAAGACTGGGTGGAAGATGATGTGGAGGACGATGAGGTCCTCGACCCCACATGGAATCAACGTTATGCAGGTGACCAGTGTAGTTTGGAGGAAGAGGTGGTGGTCTCACAGAGCCACCAGCACAGCAGAAGAGGGAGCAGGGTGCAAAAGCGGAGCGTCCGTCCCCTAGACAGTATGTCTGCTACTGCCCAACGCAGCAAGGGACCGAGCACACCAAAGCCAGGTCCAAGGAGTTCCCTAGCGTGGCAGTTCTTCACACAATGTGCTGATGACAAGACACGAGTGGTTTGCACGCTGTGCAATCAGAGCCTGAAGCGAGGCATAAACGTTCTCAACCTGAGCACAACCTGCATGACCAGGCATCTAAGTGCAAAGCACGAGCTGCAGTGGAGTAGACACCTCAAAAACCAAGAAAGGTCTCTGGCTCCTCCTGCTTCCTCTTCTGCTGCAGTCTCGGCCTCTTCATCCACCTCTGTAGTGACAGTGGCACCTGCTACCCCGCAAACAGAGGATCTGCCAGCAACACTACCACCTGGGTCACCAACCATCTCCACAATGTCCCATGGAAGCGTTCAGCTCTCTATCTCCCAAACATTGGAGCGGAAGAGGAAGTACCCTCCTAGCCACCCGCGATCCCTGGCCCTGAATGCCAGCATTTCAAAACTCCTGGCCTTTGAAATGCTGTCATTCCGTCTGGTGGAGACGCAGAGTTTTAAAAGCCTGATGGCATTGGCTGTCCCACAGTACGTCGTGCCCAGCCGCCACTACTTTTCCAGACGAGCCATCCCTTCCCTGCACAACCAAGTGGGGGACAAAATCAGGTGTGCACTGCGCAACGCCATCTGTGGCAAGGTCCACCTAACTACGGATGCGTGGACCAGTAAGCACGGTCAGGGACGTTATATCTCCCTAACAGCACACTGGGTAAATGCAGTGGAGGCTGGGCCTGAGGCAGATAGCAGTTTGGCGCATGTCCTTCCACCACAGAGGATTGCAGGGCACTTCAGTTTGCCTCCTGTTGCTAACTCCTCCTACTCCGCTTCCTCATCCTCTACCGCCTCCTCATCCGGTCAGCGTAACACCTTCACCACCAACTTCAGCACAGCCAGGGGTAAACGACAGCAGGCAGTTTTAAAACTTTCCTGTTTGGGGGAAAAACCCCACACCGCGCAGGAGTTGTGGAGGGACATGGAACAACAGACCAATGAGTGGTTGCTGTCAGTGAGCCTCAAGCCCGGCCTGGTGGTGTGCGATAATGGGCGAAATCTCGTAGCAGCTCTGGGCCTAGCCGGTTTGACGCACATCCCTTGCCTGGCGCATGTGCTGAACTTGGTGGTCCAGAGGTTCCTTAAAAATTACCCCAATATGCCAGAGCTGCTGCAGAAAGTGCCGGCTGTGTGTGCGCACTTTCGGCGTTCTCACCCTGCTGCTGCTCGCCTGTCAGCGCTGCAGCGTAACTTCGGGCTTCCCGCTCACCGCCTCATATGTGACGTGCCCATAAGGTGGAACTCCACCTTGCACATGCTGGCCAGACTGTGCGAGCAGCAGCAGGCGATAGTGGAGTTTCAGCTGCAGCAATCACGCGTGAGTCGCTCTGCGGAACAGCACCACTTCACCACCAATAACTGGGCCTCCATGCGAGACCTGTGTGCCTTGTTGCGCTGTTTCGAGTACTCCACCAACATGTCCAGTGCCAATGACGGCGTTCTCAGCGTTACTATCCCAGTTCTATGCCTCCTTGAAAAAACGCTTCGGGCGATGATGGAAGAGGATGTGGCACAGGAGGAGGAGGAGGAAGCGGGATCATTTCAAAGGCTTTCAGGGCAGTCTTTCACAAGTGGCTACGAGGGTGGGTTCCTGCACCAACAAACGGCAGGTACACAATTGTCCGGCAGAAAGGGCACAGTTCTGGAGGATGACGAGGTGGCGGAGGAGATGGAGGAGGAGGAGGAGCCATTTTCACAGCAGGGTGGCACCCAGACCAGCTCGTGGCCATCACTGGTGCGTGGCTGGGGGGATACAGAGGACACAGACGATACACCTCCCACAGAGGACAGCTTTTCTTTGCCTCTGGGCAGCCTGGCACACATGAGCGATTACATGCTGCAGTGTTTCCGCAATGACCGCCGAGTTGCCCACATTTTAACTGGTGCTGATTACTGGGTGGCCACCCTGCTGGATCCCCGTTACAAGGACAACGTACCGTCCTTAATTCCCTCACTGGAGCGGGATCGTAAGATGCGTGAGTACAAGCGCACGCTGGTAGACGCGCTGCTGGTGGCATTCCCACCTGACAGCGGGCGTACGGTGGAAGCACAAGGTGAAGGCAGAGGAGGAGGAAGAGGTCGCCAACACAGCCGGGGCACCGGCAGCACCTCAGAAGGCAGGGTTAGCATGGCTGAAATGTGGAAAAGCTTTGTCAGCACGCCACAACAACCAGCACCACCAGCTGAGATGGAACGTCTTAGCAGGAGGCAGCATTTCACCAACATGGTTGAGCAGTATGTGTCCACAGGCCTACACGTACTGGATGACGGGTCTGCCCCCTTTAACTTCTGGGTCTCCAAATTGGGCACATGGCCTGAGCTTGCCCTTTATGCCTTGGAGGTGCTGGCCTGCCCTACAGCCAGTGTATTATCTGAACGTGTATTTAGCACGGCAGGGGGCGTTATAACAGACAAGCGCAGCCGCCTGTCCAGAGCCAATGTGGACAAGCTCACGTTCATTAAAATGAACCAGGCATGGATCCCACAGGACTTGTCCGTACCTTGTGCAGAATAGACATGTATACCGGTGTTGTGACAAAAACTGTCCGGCCATCGGATTGTGTCCGGCCCATACTGCGAAGGCGCAGCGCTTGCGCAGTACAGAGGACAAGGAGATTCACAAAATCTCCGAAGATGAACGGCGCCTGCGCCGTGAGTGCAGGTTCAAGCCCCACCATCCAAGTGGACATAGGGTAGCACATAGTAACAGAGCCCCTCACGGGCTCGGTTCGATCGCCACGCTTCGGGCACGGCCTCACTTGGCTCGGCTTGAACCACGGATGGTGTGGCCTTCACCTGAACTCACCACGCAGGCGCCGTTCGTCTTGGGAGATTTTCAAAATCCCCTTGTCCTACATACTGAGCAAGCGCAGTACAGGGTGGACACTATTTGACGGGGGACAGAATTCGACACATCACCGGCCTTACCCAGCCATTGTTGTATTTTTGAACCAGTGTTGGCTACCTCGTCCTCCTCCACCGCCGCTTCCACCTACACAGCCACATCCACCGCCACCTCAACCTCCTACTCCATATGGACCTCGTCCTCCTAGGTCAAGATTATAATTTTTATTTTATTTTTTGTAGCGCACAGATTCTTTCCCCCTTACCTGCCTTTATGTTGTTGGCTCCTCGCAGGAGGGAGAAAGGCACACCGCACTACCAGCCTGTACCCTCCTATATAAAGAGGTTGAGCGATGTACTTGACGGGCCGTGTCCACAGCCGGAGTCAAAACTCCTCCAGAGGATGATTCTCACCTCTACTGTAGGTAGAGGCAAGTCCTTTAATTCCCAGTAAAGTCAATGTCCACACCAGCTGAAATTACAATTCTTATTCTCTCATGGCAAAATAAACTCTACTCGGATAGAAAAGGTTAGAGCAAAGAAACAGGACAGCTTAAGGTGTGGAGGAGGTCCAGGCACAAACGTAGCACATTCACTTCACTGCTTAGGTTTCTCAAACTGTTTTAGGTGCACAGTCTCTGCCACAGACCTTGAGGTTGGTCTCTGCCACAGACCGGGTGTAGAAGGCCCCTGCCACGGACCTGGAGAACTTTGGTCTCTGCCACAGACCAGGGTGTATAAGGCCCCTGCCACGGGCCGGGTGAATAAGGCCTCTGATACAGTCAAGATGACCTTGAGCTTCTCCTTCTATGAACCTAGCCCATATCAAGGGGAAGACATCTCTCCAGGGAGTCAACAGACCCTTCCTTCACCGTGACTCCCGCATCGGTCCATCAGAATGATCCTCCCTTCCCTGGAACATGGTCCCCTACACGAGGCGGCACCCTAAGACTCCTCGACCCTTAGCGGACTCCAGACGAAGGCTCTGGACTCCAGGCTTTACTCCCGCACCTAGGCCTCCATACCCAGGGCAGCAGGAACTCCAGGATAGTACCTCACCCCG
This sequence comes from Rana muscosa, assembly GCA_029206835.1. Taxonomy (NCBI): domain Eukaryota; kingdom Metazoa; phylum Chordata; class Amphibia; order Anura; family Ranidae; genus Rana; species Rana muscosa. Next base: position 1,217,683,957 of record CM055122.1, read on the forward strand.
GGCTAAAGGTACCCGAGATGGAACAGGAACACATGCACCCAGGCCGAAGGCACCTGGGCGTGGACCCCACTGGACATCAGCCCCCAGGCCAAAGGTCTGCCCCTTTTATATGCTCTCCCGGCATGCACAGCAGGTTCACCGCCCCGCTGTCCTACTGCCAAGAGGGGACACAAAAGGCACAGCACTGTATCGGCGGTTCAACCCTAGCCTACCATGGCAGCGCCACCTGTAGGCCGCAGGGAACTGCACACCAATACTGTCCCCCGAGGACAAAATGGTCCATGAATCCTACAGAATCAGGGTGTTTGAGCCTATTTACCACTCAAACACTTCCCTTAAATTTAGCACCCCACTACATTTTTATTTCAAAGTATTTTATTTTCCCACTAGCTTAACCATTAAATTGAATAATTTATTCCAGAAAGGGCGTATTCTGGGGCATTCCCACCATATGTGTGGCATCATGCCGTTGAGTTTCTGAGGTTCTTAATGATTTCCCGTACCTCTTCTGCTGAAAAGGGGGCCTCCAGCATATTTTTTTAATGTTATTTTAAGTTATTTCCCTATCCACATTTGTTTGCAGAGCACTTGCCATGCTCTTAACAACATTTTGCTACCATTTGCAGCCCTCTAGCCCTTTCCATTACTTTTTTAGAGCCTTTTTAGTCCTTAGAAGTCCGGGTCCCCATTGACTTCAATGGGGTTCGGGTTCGGGTTAAAGTTCGGTCCCGAACCCGAACTTTTTTCCGAAGTTCGGCCGAACCCGTCGAACCCGAACATCCAGGTGTCCGCTCAACTCTACTCAGCACAAATTGCATCATGGTAGATACCACATACAATCCTGTCACGTATCAGTTCATCTGTTAGTGCACCAAAATCAAATTTTGTAGCCAGCAATCTCAGTGTGGCTACATAGGATTGTATTCCTTCATCAGGTTTCGGAGCCATCATGTTAAATGCATGTCTGTCTATTCATCACATTACTTTGTGGTAAGCATATCTAATCAAATTTCTTGATTAAAACACCAGGGTCCTCTTAGTCCTCATTGTCTTAAAAATTAAATGACTCATATTTATCTAGTGCATCTGAACCAGCAAAAATTTAGAAAAGTGTAAGCTTGTTCTTTATTTTACTTGTCTGAGTGTCCTGCTGTCACGAGGATGCTATACACAGACATCCAATACAGGTGGTCAGATCATTGGGCTGCACATTAAGGAATCAGGAACAGAGTAAGTGAAAAATATAAATATTTATTAAAGATAAAGACACACGTGTAAACAAAACCACAGCAAACCAGAAGCAAGAAACGAATACAAAAGAACACAACAAACCCCAAAAACAACCTAATCTAGCTAGCTAACTAATATGTACAAAAGGGAACACACATACATGAACAAGGCAGGGATGAGAGACAAGGGGAGCAGAAGGCCAGGTACTGGGAGCAGTCAGCAAGGGGGAGCTGGAAGCTGGTATCAGGGGACAGGTATCAGGTCTCAGGGGACAGGGTACAAGGATCAGAGTCCAGGACAAGGCAGGGAACAGATCAGGATCAGGTTCAGGATCAGGTAACGGATCAGGTTCAGGTTCAAGCAGGGACCAGGCTTACAGAAGGAATTCTGGAGCACTGAGCTTTGTTAAGGGCGGGTTTATATAGTCCAGCAGACCCAGATCAGGTGTGCTTGATGGCTGGTGGAAAGTCTTGGTGAGGAGACACCCGCTGGTGGCCACCAAAACTACACCCACTGGTGCTGAAAGCAACAGTGCCATCAGCAGGTGAGCCCAGTAATGACACCATTCCTGACAGTCCCCCCCCCCTTAAGGAGTGGCCTCCGGACACTCCATTCAGCTCTTGGTTTGGCAGTCCGAGTGGATGCGGAAACATCCTAAAAGGCTTCCATACTGAGTCTGCGGACTTCTTCGTATTTTCTAGGGCTGAGTCCTTTAGTCCACTGGGGGACGTGCCACTAGAGTCTGAAAATAGGACACGCATCCCACCACCAGGGTCAGGAAGTTTAGATTCGGAAATAAAAATTAGCAGGGCAACGGGCAAGAACCCATCGGAGGCAGACCACGCAGGGGCATCCATCAGGAAGACATCAGCGGCCAGCTGGGTATCAGGAACAGGTTTTAGCAGGGACCATATCCTCAGGCTGGGCAGCGGGCTCCGAGCCATCAGGCTGGGCAGTGGTAAAGGAACCACCAGGCAGAGTATCAGGAATGGGACCATCAGGAACTGGATCGTGAGGCTGGATACCAGGTACAAGGTCACCAAGCAAGACAGTAGGCTCTGGGACATCAGACTGGTCAGCGGGCACCGGAGCAGCAGACAGGAACCTCTCAGGCTAGGCAGCAGACGGGCACATCTCGGGCTGGGCAGCAGACGGGCACATCTCAGGCTGGGCAGCAGACGGGCACATCTCAGGCTGGGCAGCAGACGGGCACATCTCAGGCTGGGCAGCAGACGGGATCATCCCAGGCTGGGCAGCAGACGGGATCATCCCAGGCTGGGCAGCAGACGGGATCATCCCAGGCTGGGCAGCAGACGGGATCATCTCAGGCTGGGCAGCAGACGGGCACATCTCAGGCTGGGCAGCAGACGGGATCATCTCAGGCTGGGCAGCAGACGGGATCATCTCAGGCTGGGCAGCAGACGGATCATCTCAGGCTGGGCAGCAGACGGGATAATCTCAGGCTGGGCAGCAGATGGGATCATCTCAGGCTGGGCAGCAGACGGGATCATCTCAGGCTGGGCAGCAGACGGGATCAACTCAGGCTGGGCAGCAGACGGGATCATCTCAGGCTGGGCAGCAGACGGGATCATCTCAGGCTGGGCAGCAGACGGGATCATCTCAGGCTGGGCAGCAGACGGGAACATGTCAGGCTGGGTAGTAGGCTCCACAGATTGAGAAACGGGCATCATACCCTCAACCCTGGAAACGGGCACCACAACCTCAAGCCGGGAAACGGGCACCACAACCTCAAGCCGGGAAACGGGCACCGCAGCGGGCACCACAACCTCGGGCCGGGAAACGGGCACCACTACCACAGGCCGGGAAACGGGCACCACTACCACAGGCCGGGAAACGGGCACCGGATCTTCCGACTGGGACACCGGATCTTCCGACTGGGACACCGTCATCAGGACTTCTGTTTGGAAGGCAGCCACATGAACTTCAAGTTGGCAGACTGGCACGAGAACCTCAGGCTGGCAGGCTGGTACAGGGTTCTTAGACTGGCAGGCTGGTACAGGGTCTTCAGGCTGGCAGGCTGGTACGGGAACTTCAGGCTGGCAGGCTGGCACGGGAACTTCAGGCTGGCAGGCTGGCACGGGAACTTCAGGCTGGCAGGCTGGCATGGGAACTTCAGGCTGGCAGGCTGGCACGGGAACTTCAGGCTGGCAGGCTGGTACGGGGTCTTCAGGCTGGTACAGGGTCTTCAGGCTGGCAGGCTGGCACGGGAACTTCAGGCTGGCAGGCTGGCACGGGAACTTCAGGCTGGTACGGGAACTTCAGGCTGGCAGGCTGGCACGGGGTCTTCAGGCTGGAGCAGATTGGTTGGGATACCGGTAAGATGGTGTGGGTTGGAAAGTACTTCCGCTTCTTTTTGGGCTTAGTCACTGCAGGTTTGCAAGTAACGGGGGGAATATATGAAAAGGTTGGGATTGGGCAAATGGAAGAAAATGACAGAGGTGCAGGGACAGTGGCTGGAGGAGGTTCTTGTGGATTGGCTACGGATAGGAGGGAAGAAGCAGGTGGATTGAAGGCAGGGTAGGTGCAACAGGTAGAGACGGGGTAGTAGTATTTGGGGGGCTGAACACACTGGACGGTAGCTGGGGTTGCCATAGGTGACGGGCGGATACATTCTTCGGAAGGCAGGTGATTAATGGCAGGGTTGAGTTGTTGTGGTTTAGCTAGATACAGGAGATCAGACCAGGCCTGAAGCACAGGCTTAACAAAACGGAAAATTGTATACTTACCTTTCCGTAATTTTCCTTTCCTGGTGCCTACCATGGCAGCATACTAAGGGTTAATGGCTCCGCCCCAATTAACTCACAGGACCACGTAACTCTATAAAAGAAAGAGTTACTCCCCCCTCAGGTATTCTTGTAACTAGTCTTCAGAACTTTAAGGATTATAGAAGGGAGGGTGTATGCTGCCATGGTAGGCACCAGGAAAGGAAAATTACGGAAAGGTAAGTATACAATTTTCCGTTTTCCTGGTGCCTTCATGGCAGCATACTAAGGGTACCTAACTCGCTTACAGGGAGGGTACTGCAATAATACAATTAACTGAGTTTACAGAACTGATAGTTCCAAGAGACCTCCTCCCAAATCTCAGGAGATAAGGATTGCTGCGCCTAGGGTATAGTGCGACATGAAGGTGATGAAGGATGACTAACTAGCCGTCCTGCAAATTGTCTCCGGAGAGACCCTAGCCCAAACGTTGTCGAGGCAGAGGACCTTCCCCGTGATGAGTGCGCATTCGGCGCACTTCGGACTGGGAGACCACTAGCTCGATACATCCTTGGACTAGTTTGGAGGGCGTCATTGCTTTCTTTGCGCCCTTGGCAATAACAAATGAACATTGATCTTTGTGAAACTGTTGTGTTAGTTCTAAGTAACGCCTTAGGGATCTGGCTATATCCAAACCGTGTAGTTTGAGGAGATTGATCTTCTCCGAAAGTCAGGAGAAGCCATACCCGGCTGAGAATGTAGAGTGCAGACACTTTAGAGACATGCTGGTGAATAGGCTGTAGGGCTACCCTGCCTGGGAAAAAAGGTGACGTAGGGTTCCTGTGCCCCTAGAGGTTGTGTTTCTGATGCCTTACGACCTGATATGATGGCAATCAGCAAGGTAGGTTCCCAATGTAATGCCTCCCAACGCACACTCTTTAGTGGGTGCAAAGGAAGGGTCTGCTAAGACATCTGTCAGATACCCATATGGGGTATCAGTCTTCCCGGGAGGACATGGACTTGACTGTTTTCAGGAAACGTTCTACAAGAAGATTCAGTGCCCAGCGTGCGCCCGTCAAAGCTGACAAGGCTACAGGCTGAACCTTCAGAGTGCTTTAGACTTCAGCCTAAGTCCAGACCAGTTAGTAGAAAGAGTAGAATCTTTGGAGCCCAGGGTCTAGTGGATTGAAATGGTTGGATTCTGCCAGTTCTGTGAATCCCCTTCGAAATCTAATATAAGATGGTATAGGTGGAGGACTCTCTTGGTTGTAATAATGTTTGGGTGACACCATGCGAGCACCCTAGGTCACCCAGCCTGCTCTGCTCAGCTTTCAGGGCTTCAAGTCCAGGATCCCCGGACGTGGGAGAAAGAAGTCGTCTTGATAAGGGAGGTTGACCGTGTGTGGAAGCTGTACTGAGCTATTTGACTAATAGTGGAAACCGTGTGTGGAATCGGAAGTGGGCTGCACCGAGCCATTTTGACTGAGAGTGGAAACCATTGTCCCCTTTCCCAGTATGGCATGGTTGCCAGGATAGTGACCTTCTCCGACAATAGAAGCTGGAAGAAACTCAGTATCAGAGTAATCTTGAGGGAATCTCATAAAAAGCAAAGGAGTTTCGCTTTTGAGTGGGAAGCTCAAAGCTCTCAATGGGGAGTACCCCGCTGTTGGTATATCCACCGGACAATCCACGGGCCTAGTGACTATTCGTTGTTGCTGTTGAAAGACCTTGAAAGGCGATCGGTTAGCTGATTCTCAGGGGCTGGGATGTAGGCCGCCTGAAGATTGACCAAATTGTCCTCCGCCCATGAACTAATTGGGGTCACGTCGCTGGACAGAGATCTGCTGTGCATCCCGTCTAGGCTTTGAACATAGGCCACTGCCGCCTTGTCTGTCTGAACAAGTATGGACTTGCTCCCAAGAAGAGGGACTAGATGCGCCGTCCATGCCACTCTTAGCTCTAGGATATCGGAAATCATACTCTCCGAGTTGAAACACCATCTTCCTCGTACTAACTGGTTCTTTTGGTGATGTGTCACCCCCCAGTCCAGTTGACTTGCTTCAGATGCAAGAATGAGTCAAGGGAGCGGTGAACTAGGAGGTTGGGAGGCCGTGCCCACCCCCAAGGCTGGTTTCCACCGATAACTCTCATTTGTCTTCGGTGCCTCTTTCTTCGTTGTGCCAGAAAGTCCAAACAGAGATTGTAAACACCAACTGTTCACTTCCTCCACCTTCTGTACCAATTCAGGGATCCTCTGATGGAAGTGACACCGTCTTCACTGGGATGTTGACTAAAGTTTGCAGCTGCACCCGTAGGCGTCAATTGACTGAGCAGATAAGTCACTTGAATTGGAAGAAGTGCAGGACCCTGACCTCCTTTCCCAGAAGGAAGCCAAGGTGGTTGCTAAGACCTTGGTGAAGGTTTTTGGGGATTGATGAAATCCCTAAGGGAAGATATTGGAAGTGGAGGCGCAGATCGCCTACTTTCAACCCGGGAAAAAGATTGGAAAGATGGATGAGAATGTGAAGGGAAGAAATCCTGGAGACTTATAGAGAACATCCAAATATCTGTCTGTACTGACAGAATTACGGTGTCTAGGGATACCGAATGACATGTTCTACCCGAACGTATCCGTCAACCTCTCTGGATCCAACACGAGTCTCCAGCCCCTGATTTCCTGGGAACTAAAAGAAAGGACTGGGGAGTAGAGCCCCGGTGTTTCTCCAAGTTTGGTACTGGCAATACTGCCTGTTGGTGTAGAAGTATTTGAATACACTGAAAGAGGGCTTCCTTCTCGCCCTTGGAGATCAGAATTTGGTGGGTCGGAGAGAAGGGGGGTGGAGGATGGATTGAACTTCCAAAAAAGAATAAGCCCTTAAAGGATCATGGAGGCTGCATGGACCATTGCAGTTTTCCCACTCAAACCTAGACGAAAGGCCTGATGTTACTGCCAGACCTGTGGATCAGGGGGGTCAGAAGGACTTCTGGCTCTCAACCGACGAAGACGCGGTCTTAAGAATTGTCCAATTTGGGAAAGGTGGCTCGTGAGCCTTACCGGCCTCTTCTCTCTTGATCTTTGTTTGGTAACTGACCGTGAGGCAAAATCTCTTCTCCTATCTTAGGGAAAAAATATCTATATTTTTTTTTTATATCGCCGAATTGGGCCTTCCATCATATGCGACATCAGGATTGCATTGCAGATGGGTCCACTCACCATGGCTTTAGCCAAAATGCCCTTCTGGTCATGATGAAGTATAGCATGGCTCTGGGGGAGCACCCCAGGACATCGATGGCTGCATTCTTGGCTAGCCTCATGACCGACGCACTCAAAGTCGGATCTGAATCAAGGAGCTGCGCATCTGCTTCTGAGACATTGATTGTAGGCGATGTGCTTTCGCCCCTCGTTCTCCTGACCTCGTAAAGGTAACGGTCGAAGCTTTGTCAGGTGAGGGAAAAAACAATATATACTCCCGTTTGGACAGAGGATACCGGATCTTCCTCCCATAAATCGCATCTTTAAATGCAATAACATGATAACAATGTGATGCGATTTTACTAAACTGACATCAAAATGTTGATATGTTCTTTTTGGCTGCAATCGACTCGCCTTCTGAATCAGCTTCTGAACCAATCTGGAGAGAAAATAGCGCGTTTTAATGCTCTTTCCTCCTTAGGCGGACCTTGGCCATACGCCCATTTTCCCAGTAGGGCTTGTTCCCACAAACTCAGGCTTTTCCCCTGGACATGCAAAATTGCGCTGGGAGTCATGCCTGGTTGGGGTATGCTGGGGTGACCTCCGTCACTGCGGGAGGTATTTCCCTCGAGAGAACCCTTGCGGGTGGCTCTCGGTGCGGGCTTGCGGAAATAAACAGAGAAAATTTCCATATGCCCTGTGCTCTTTGAATGAAGGAACTTACCTGTTAGTTGCAGCCCTTACCTAGCGATATGTTGAGGATCTTTATTGATGCGGCATTGTAATATCAGAGCGGCTAGGGCTAAGATTAAATCTAAATATGTAAAGGTATAGGAAGGGGATACTAATTAATACTACTATTAATTATTTACCAATATACCGATGTACCTACACATCGATATACGCATATACATGTGCGCATGCGCATGCACATACACACACATATACATACACATGTACCATTAATACTACTGGTCAGGCTATATGAAAATGTAATGGAGGGAGCAGAGAATAGGAGATGTCTTATTTTTACTTTGGCGGGCTTTAAATTAGCCAAAAAAAAAATCATACAACCTACAGGGTGTACCAAGATGGCCGCTGCTCGGCCTCAGAAGGCTACTGCGCATGCGCTGTGACGTTCCGCTGTGACTCCACCCCTGAGATAATGAGACTGTGCAAGGAGACGCGCGCGAAGCGCCCGCACCCACAGGGGGGGAGGAATGGCGGCGCACCCGGCGGTATTATCAGGCCACTCACGGCTCCCACCAATGGAAGGAATCTTCAGGAGAGGACCGCACCTGGAGGCAGCGCCTATGAGTATAGCGTCTAGCGTCACAGCACCGTGTACACCCAGGTACATATGGGAGGCAATGTTAGGCCAGAAATTCATGAGTGCAGAATTAGGTGCACATGGAGGCATCACCAAGTACACATGGACTCAGTTTTAGGTGCACATGGAGGCATCACCAGGTGCACATATATGCAGTGTGAGGTTCACTAGGTACAAATAGATGCAGTGTTGGGTGCACATGGAAGCATCGGCAGGTGCACAAGTATGCAATGTTAGGTGCACATGAAGGCATCACCAGATACACATGGACTCGGTGTTAGGTGCACATGGAGGCATCACCAGGTGCACATGGAGGCATCACCAGGTGCACATGGAGGCATCACCAGGTGCACATGTATGCAGTGTGAGGTGCACATGGAGGCAGCACTAGGTACACATAGATGCAGTGTTAGGTGCACATGGAAGCATCGGCAGGTGCACAAGTATGCAATGTTAGGTGCACATAGAGGCAGCGCTAGGTACACATGGCTGCAGTGTTTAGGTGCACATGGAGACAGTTGCACATGAATGCAGTGTCAGGTACACATGAGGAAAAAATAAGAACGCCACTGAAGTGCTCTAAAGGGTACCTTGTGCTGTCTTGCCCTGGAATAGTCAGCCAAAAGCCACAGAGGAGAAGGAGGTGCTCCTGGATGTTTTAGACAGGCCCCAAAAAGATCCACAGAAAAACAGGCTCCCATACTTATGTGATGCATTTAGCAATCCAAGTGATGGGACTCCATCCTGCAGGAGAGCATGAACCTGCAATGGTTACACCATATGACGGTGAGGTAGGGCTGATCTGTGATCCTGCAGTTTTGGATGAGGACAGGAAAAAGAATACCTGAGGGGGGAGTAACTCTTTCTTTTATAGAGTTACGTGGTCCTGTGAGTTAATTGGGGCGGAGCCATTAACCCTTAGTATGCTGCCATGAAGGCACCAGGAAAATAAGGTTTGCACACTGCTTGTCTGACCAGAGACTGCACTGAATCAATGCATGCTGCAAGCACCTGTTGAGGACAAGCAGAGTAGTGCTCATGGAAAAAGGCTCAGGCCTCGTACACACGGCCGAGATTCTCGTCGAAAAAAACATGTCGTTTTTTTCGACGAGATTCTTGGACAAGAAACTTGTCCCGGCCGAGTGTACACACGCTCGATTCAAAGAACCCGCGGTTCTTTGAATGGAGCGTACGCGGTGACGTCATCGACTACGACGAGCATGCGCTCGTCACATTCGATGCCGTCGCCGCCATCTTGGTATACCCTATCTATGCCTAGGAAGCTACCGCGCATGCGTCAAAGTCATTTCGAGCATGCGCGGGCTTCCCGGCGAAAAGGTAAGTGTACACACACACACACACAATTTTCTCGTCGAGAAACAGGCTGACGAGAATCTCGACGAGAAAATAGAGAGCAGGATCTCTATTTTCTCGTCGAGATTCTTGTTGCTTTTCTTGACGAGAAACCATACACACGAACGAATTTCTCGGCAAAAAAACTCTGCCAGCAAGTTTCTTGCTGGTTTTTGCCGAGAAACTCGTTCGTGTGTACGAGGCTTGAGTCATTTTCCAACAGCCACACCAAAGATTCTACTTGAGCTGCATCAAAAGGAGGTGTATAATCATCTGTTCCACTAGAGGCATCAGACAGGGCTAACTCTGTACAGATACAGATCAAAGCTTGCACATCCTCAAACAAAAAATAGCCCTGATCCACAAAAACGTGAGTTATGCGGATGTATTCCAATAACTGCTCTCTAGTGTATTCTTTTAGTGTCTGATAACAGAAGTCTCTGTCATCTGTCGCCAGGAGCGAAAAATAAAGAATATCGTCCACCTGCATCTTGGTAATTTTAACAAGTGCTCAGACCCAATTCCCAGGTGCAGCCGATCTGATTGTATGGCTCCAGAATTCCGTCACGAGGATGCTATACACAGACATCCAATACAGGTGGTCAGATCATTGGGCTGCACATTAAAGTGGTTGTAAACCCTTTTAAAAAAAAATTTTTTAAACGACCTGTAAGAGAAAGGCATAATGAGCTAATATGACTAGCATAATAGCTCATTATGCATCACTTACCTTAGATCGGGGCCCCCGAAGCCGTCCTCGTCTCCCTCTTCAACCGCAGCCATCTCTGCGGCGATAGCCGGAAGGTTACTTCCGGCTATCGCCGCTCCAGCCAATCACAGCACCGCTCCGGCGCTGTGATTGGCCGGAGTGGTGGAGACGTCACTCTGCGCATGCGCGCGGGAGCCGTCACATTTGGCTACGCCCAGCGATTGCTGGGAAGTAGCCAAATTTGTGAATGGGATTAACCCCATGAATGCGCCGTTGTCTACGGCGCGCATGCGCCATAGACAGCAGCGCCTGTCATTTAACTAAATATCTCCTAAACCGTGTAGGTTTAGGAGATATTTCTTGCACCTACAGGTAAGCCTTAATCTAGGCTTACCTGTAGGTGCTAGTTGAAAAAGTGGGTTTACAACCACTTTAAGGAATCAGGAACAGAGTAAGTGAAAAATATAAATATTTATTAAAGATAAAGACACACGTGTAAACAAAACCACAGCAAACCATAAGCAAGAAACGAATACAATAGAACACAACAAACCCCAAAAACAACCTAATCTAACTAGCTAACTAATATGTACAAAAGGGAACACACATACATGAACAAGGCAGGGATGAGAGACAAGGCGAGCAGAAGGCCAGGTACTGGGAGCAGTCAGCAAGGGGGAGCTGGAAGCTGGTATCAGGGGACAGGTCTCGGGGGACAGGTCTCGGGGGACAGGGTACAAGGATCAGAGTCCAGGACAAGGCAGGTAACGGATCAGGTTCAGGCAGGGACCAGGCTTACTGAAGGAATTCTGGAGCACTGAGCTTTGTTAAGGGCGGGTTTATATAGTCCAGCAGACCCAGATCAGGTGTGCTTGATGGCTGGTGGAAAGTCTTGGTGAGGAGACACCCGCTGGTGGCCACCAGAACTACACCCACTGGTGCTGAAAGCAACAGTGCCACCAGCAGGTGAGCCCAGTAATGACACCATTCCTGACACCTGCTTTGCTATACACTTCCCATTCTCTTTTGAATTTCAGCCAGTTATTAGCAATGTCATTATCGAAGATTAGGGGTGGTATGCCATGTAGATTCTGAGACATAATTTTTCAGTGATATCACTTCAGTCACCATGTAGATTTTTTGGAAGAAATGATGAATCGTCAGATGAATCTTGTAAAGAACTTGTTTATTTTCCAGCCAACAGTGAGATGCATTCCTGTTCCCACCCCAAGTCCTCAGACCTCTATGTAAATCTGCAGCACATTAATATTCTACAAAATTAAGCTAGATTTTTATTTTATTATTATTATACAGGATTTATAAAGCGGCAACAGTTTGCTCAGTGCTTAACAAAATGAAGGCAGACGTTACAGTTTAAATATAATTTGGTACAAGAGGAATCGGAGGGCCCTGCTCATTAGTGCTTACACTCTGATGCCCCATACACACGATCGTTTTTCTTGCCATTTTTTTTCTTGCCGTTTTTCACGTCGTTTTTTTTCATGTTTCCTCTCAAGCCTGTCTTGCGTACACACGATCATTTAAAAAAACAATCAAGCAAAGCGCAGTGACGTACAACACGTACGGCGGCACTATAAAGGGGAAGTTCCGTTCGAATGGCGCCACCCTTCATGTTAGTAAAGTTTGTTGAGCGACGATTCGCTCTTTTTAGTCTCGTGCTTTTCAGTCCGTGACTGCGTGACGAATGTGCTATCTCCATTACGAACGCTAGTTTTACCAGAACGAGCGCTCCTGTCTCATACTTGATTCTGAGCATGCGCGTTTTTTTTCACGTCGTTAAAGCATACACACTATCGTTTTTCACGTCGTTAAAAAAAACGACATGAAAAACGACGTGAAAAAAGAGAGCATGTTCGAAATTTTTAATGGCCGTTTTTCACATCGTTAAAAATGCTCTGGAGCCTACACACGATCATTTTTAATGGCCATTTTTTTTAATGGCATTTTTAACGGCATGAAAAACGATCGTGTGTATGGGGCATAAGAGGGAGGGTCAATTGATACAAAATGTAATAGCTGTGGGGGATGAGCTAATGGAGAAAGTAAAACATTAGTTTATTATTTTTGTGTATTCGTTAGAAGCATGATAGGCTTCTTTAAAGATAAGGGTTTTCAGGGATCATCTAAAGATAGATAGATTAGGAGACAGTCGGACAGATTGGGTTAGGGAGTTGGGATGACCAAAGAGAGCGGCTTGGTTGAGATCAGGTTAGTGATATAGCTGGCGGCAGAGTTGTGGATGGCTTTGTAAATTATTGTTAGTACTCTGAATTTTATTTGTTGGGTGAGTGGAAGCCAATGGAGGGATTGGCAGAGAGGGGTGGAGGACACTGAACGGTTGGTAAGATGAGTCATGCAGCAGAATTCATTATGGATTGAAGGGGGATAGTCTATGTAAAGGTAATCCACGGAGATGGGAGTTGCAATAGTCGAGGCGAGAGCTAACCAGGAAGTGAATTAGAAGCTTGGTGGTGTCATTGGTTAAAAAGGGGCGTATTCTAGAGATGTTGCGGCGGTTAAGGCGGCATGATTTGGGCAGGGATTGGATGTGGGCCTGAGAGGACAGTTCAGAGTCCAGGGTTACCCCTAGCAGCCTGGCATGTGGGGACAGACTGATAGCTGTGCCATTGATCTTGACAAAGAAGTTAGATAGATTAAATTTGAGAAAGTGGTGTGACATGTAGGTTGATATGTCTGTTATTAAATCAGTGATGCGTGAGGAGACTAATAGGGTGAGCTGAGGGGTAGAGAGATAGATTTGGGTGTCATCAGCATAGAAATGGTAGTGGAAGCCATGGGAGGCTATCAGCTGACTCAGGGAGGATGTGTATATCGAGAATAGTAGAGGTCCAAGGACAGAACCTTGGGAGGACCCCAGTGGTAAGAGAAGTTGGAGAGGAGGAAGTTAAGTTGTAAGTGACACTGAAGGTGCAGTGAGATAGGTAGGACTCGAACCAATGAAGAGCGCAGCCACGTAGACCAAGCAAATTGAGTTTTTTGAAGAGTAGGGGGTGGTCAACTGTATCAAAGGCAGCGGAGAGGTCCAAGAGTAAAAGTACAGAATAGTAACTATTGGTTTTAGCTGATAGTAAGTGAGTTTTAGGAGAGTAGCTTCTGTGGAGTGCTGCGGGCGAAATCCAGACTGAAGGGGATCAAAAAGGTGATTCTCAATGGGGTGGTCACTCAGTCGGTTGTAGACTAGGCGTTCAAGAAGTTTGGAAGCAAAAGGAAGTAAGGAGATGAGTCTTAGGTTTTTTAGAGGGTTGGGGAAGATGCCAGTAGAGAGGGAGGGGTTGAAGATATAAGTTAAAAGTGTTACCAAACCCACAACAGTAAAATATGTCTGTATATGCAGAATAGCTTGCTTACGCCACAGATCCTCTTGAGCGTGGCTATGTTTTTTAAGGCTTTTTGGTATTGTCTGTCTGCCGGGGTTGTAGTGGTCGGCACCTGATTCTGTGTGTAGTGAGGGGGGCCAAGGTATCCAGGGTGGATAAAAGTTAACAGTTAGAGACAGAAGTGGCCAGGTTGGTGCAGGACAGGGATGAGACAATCTGTAGAAGAAAAAAGAAGAGAAGGGTTAAGATGGCGAAAGTTTCTATGGGTAATTGTTTGCTAGTTGGAAGGCAAGGAGGAGGAAGACAAGGAAAGAGTGAAACTAATAAGGTGGTGATCAGAAAGCGGAAAAGGAATGTTGGAGAGGTTGCGAGCAGAGCATAGGTAGGAGAATATGAGGTCAAGGCAGTTGCCATCAGAGCGAGTAGAAGCACGTGTCCATTGTTTTAGTTCAAAAGAGGAGGTTAGGCTCAGAAGTTTAGAAGTAGAGGGAGTGTTTAGATTACCAGGGATGTTGAAGCCACTACAAATGATCGAGGGAATTTCAGAAGAGAGAAAGCAGGGTAGCCAGGCAGAAAAGTAATCAAGGAAGCCTGATACTGGTCCAGGAGGCCGATAGATCACAGCAATTCGAAACAGGAGAAAATAGAGGAATACAGTAAGCTTCAAATGAGGAAAGGGACAGAGAGGGGGGTGGATGAAGACCCTTAAAAGTGCTTTGAGGAGATAGGAGGATTCCAACACCACCTCCTTTCCGTCCACAAGGCCTGAGAGAGTGAGTCCACAGGAGGCCAGCATAGGAGAGGGAAGCAGGAGAAGAAAAGCCAGATTCTTGAAGCTAGGTCTCAGTAATTGCTAGTAGGTTGAAGGAGTTTGTGATAAATAAGTAATGGACAGAGGTGAGCTTGTTACAAACAGAGCGGGCATTCCAAAGGGCACAGGAGAAGGGGAGGCTGGTTCTAGGCAGAGGAGGAATAGAAACCAGATTGTGTGGATTGCGGCTGCTGTGAGAGGCTAGGGGGTTGCTGGGTATGTTGGCCAAAGGTAAATGATGGCGGTTTAGGATTTGGGGAAATATCTCCAGAAGTTAAGAGAAGCAGAAGAGTGAGAGAGGTGATATGGGAGTGTGATTTATGTGGGGGGACACACGTCCCCCCGTGTGTTCAGAATTAGCAGGAGTTGATGAGTGCAGTAATAGGGTGAAGACAGGAGTGAGGGTGATATATAAGCTGGGGGGTGTAAAAGAGGGGTGAAGGATAGAGAGTATAAGGAGAGAGAACGCAACTGTGAGAAGAAGTTAAGAGTGCATAATATAGAGTGGTGAGATTGTGAAATTAAATTTATATCATTTTTTTCACACAAATAGAGCTTTCTTTTGGTGATATTTGATCACCACTGAATTTTTAATTTTTTTATTATATAAACAAAAAATACAGATTTATTTTTATTTCTGCTATAAAACATATCCAATAAAAAGATCTAAACATTTTTTTATTTCTTCACAAATTTTGGCCAAAATGTATTTTGCTACATGACTTAAAAAAATCCCAATAGGTGTATATTGATTGGTTTGTGTGAAAGTTATAGCGTCTATAAATTATGGTACAGTATATATATTCAAATTTTGGTTTACCCTTTTATACTAGTAATAGCAGTGATCAGCGACTTGCTGACACTGACAATACCATTGACACTAATACATCAATCGGTGACAATACTGTATACACTGTCACTGTACTAATGACACTGGCTGGGAAGGGATTAACATCTAGGGTCATCAAGGGGTTAAATGTGTACCTAACTATGTGTAATGCGTGCTACTTTTTACTAAAGATCTCTTTGTTTCTTATCCTTGCTTTGCTCTGGGCTGTTTAGCAGGTCCCAGCCATGAATCATTGGTAGGACCCGCTGACAGACTCCCATTGTGTATAATCACAGCAGGTGTCAGTGGGGATGGTGTGCATGTGCTGGCCCTAAACCTGAAAACATGCAGCCATGTACCAGTACATTGCTTTGCTTGTAAGGGCTGCCCATCTGCAGTACATTGCAAATAATGTCAGTCCTCCATAAGATGACTGGAACCTCAGACCTTGTCAACATCCACCCCACCTCCAGAAGAAAGGGTCTCTGCTAATCATCCACTGGCCTAGAGTCTGAACACAAGTTTTTCTGGGACTGCAACTCTTATGACACCTGCTAGTTTAAAAGCCCCCTTCTAATAATTATTGCCTTGCACAGCCCTATAGTGTCAGGCAATTGTACATCCTCCCTTTAAAATGTGTCAAAACTATGCAATATGAGGGTCCATGTAAACAATTCAATATATTTGTAGGGATGAGCTTTGAGTTCGAGTCAAACTCATGTTCGACTCGAATATTGCCTGTTTGCCCGTTCGGCGAACAGCGAACAATTTGGGAGAAATCTAAATTGCTAATTTTAAAGGCTTATATACAAGTTATTGTCATAAAAAGTGTTTGGGGACCCGGGTCCTGCCCCAGGGGACATGTATCAATGCAAAAAAAAGTTTTAAAAACGGCTGTTTTTTCGGGATCAGTGATTTTAATAATGCTTAAAGTGAAACAATAAAAGTGAAATATTCATTTAAATTTCGTACCTAGGGTGTGTGTTTTGTATGCCTGTAAGTAAAGTAGCGCTTGTTTCCCATGCTTAGAACTGTCCCTGCACAAAGTGTAATTTCTGAAGGAAAAAAAGTAATTTAAAAGCACTCGCGGCTATAATGAATTGTCGGCTCCCAGCAATACAGAGAAAAGTAATCAAAGGGATGAGAGAGCGCCCCCCCCCCTCCTGAACCATACCAGGCCACATGCCCTCAACATGGGGAGGATGCTTTGGGGGTCTGTGACCCCTCAAAGCACCATGTCCCCATGTTGATGGGGACAAGGGCCTCATCCCCACAACCCTTGCCGGTGGTTGTGGGGGTCTGTGGGTGGGGGGCTTATCAGAATCTGGAAGACCCCTTTAATAAAGGGGACCCCCAGATCCCGGCCCCCCCTATGTGAATTGGTAAGGGGTACATTGTACCCCTACCATTTCACAAAGAAAGTGTAAAAAATTGTAATAAAACACACAGACACCGTTGGGAAAAGTCCTTTATTAAAAATAAAAATAAAAAGATTCCAGCGGTGGTAATCCACTCTCGGTATCCTGCGATGGATGCTCTCCTCTCCGGGGTCCAGCGGTGGATGATCTCCTCTCCATGCAGGTCCAGGCTCCAGTGCAGCCTGCAATGGAAACCTGCGTTACATCAGAGGGGGGCGGAGTCACCCGCACGTCACTGGGGAAGCCAGGGTTTCCCCTTGCGTCAAAGGGGGACGGGGTCACGTGACGGGTGGCCCCGCTCTCAGCTACAGAAAAGACCTGTCAGGCTGCCGGGATTCCGGGGTGTCTCCGGTGGAGACAGGATGCGCTGCGCTGGACATCTCATCGCTGGAGCCTGGACCTAGATGGAGAGGAAATCATCCACCGCTGGACCCCGGCGAGGAGAGCATCCATCGCAGGATACCGAGAGTGGATTACCACCGCAGGAATCTTTTCTTTTTTTTCTAATAAAGGACTTTTCCCAACGTTGTCTGTGTGTTTATATGTACATATCATTATAGCCACGAGTGCTTTTAAATGACTTTTTTTCCTTCAGAAATGACACTTTGTGCAGGGACAATTCTAAGCACGGGAAACAAGCGCTACTTTACAGGCATACTATACACACTCCTTAGGTACGAAATTTAAAGGAATATTTCACTTTTATTGTTTCACTTTAAGCATTATTAAAATCACTGCTCCCTAAAAAACTGCCATTTTTAAAACTTTTTTTAAAATTGATACATGTCCCCTGGGGCAGGACCCAGGTCCCCAAACACTTTTTATGACAATAACTTGCATATAAGCCTTTAAAATTAGCACTTTAGATTTTTCATGTTCGAGTCCCATAGACTTTAACGGTGTTCAGATGTTCGAACAAATGTATTGCCTGTTCGCAAGTTCTGGTGCGAACCGAACTGGGGGGTGTTCGGCTGATCCCTATATATTTGTATCCAATCAGACCCTCAGACAGTTTCTTACTTCAGTTTCATAAATTAATCTATGATATAGCATGCATAAACCATTGAGGTTCTCTATGAGACCCATATACGAGTGATAATTCTTCATGCTGCTATGCTTCATAAATAGCAGTTAGAAGGAAAGCTGAGGAAAAAAGATATACATAAAAAAAAGATACAAAATCTAGTTATCAACATATGGTTGAATCAAATAGATTTAGGGTAAATCTAGATTAGGGTGACTGTGCTTATTTTTAGAGACATATAATGGTAGAGGGAAATAATATGTAAAGTTTATCGCAAAGTTAATAAAATATAGGTAAACAAAGTCATGATCAAGAACACTTATGTAAAATAAAGGCGTTAATTAAAAAAAAAAAAAACTATAACAAAGTGTTCACTCTTATACAGAAATAGCCCATTTTAATAACAAGGTATAAACAAAGATATATATTCACTTCTCCCCACAATGATGCACTGTAATATTGTTGAATGTATACTGTGCTTACTGTTCTCTTAAAAAACATGATTTGAATTAGTTTTAACAGTATGTCAACACAAAGATATACTATAAGCCAAGACAATAGGTTTATTGTTTATGGATAACAGTCAATAACCCACACACTTCCTCTTTCAAAATATGCTCTTTGCCAAATAATACAACAAAAGGAAACTTACAATAGTTTCACATGCTTTTCTTCACAGACTGCATATGACTACTATGTAATTAAAATTATCACTAATGCATCTCCTAGCAAAGAAAAACTGTTTGCATCGTTATTAAGAAGGTGTTCTGTTAACAGAACAAGAGATTGTTGCAAGACTGTGTTGTAATTAACTAATTATATCTTATATGAATAGACAATACAAGTTTTTTTTTTTTTTTTATGTGTTTCTTCACGATTACTATTTTTCCATGCTGCTTAAAGTGGAGTTCCACCCTGAAAAAAAAAATACACAAAAATGCTGCAAAAAAATTGAAAAAATAAATAAAAATGTACTCACCCGAAATAGCGGTTGCTATGCGAAAGTCCCTAATCTGCCTCTTCCTTATCCGCGGTGGGTCTTCTTACGCATCATTTGAAAATTTACTAAAGCGCTAACTAAAATAAAATAGTAGATAAAAACCTGGAAAAATCCACTGATGTCAGCTGCAACCATTCAAAAATAAATCAGTGTTCTTAAAGTGAATATGAAAGTTTAAATAATGGTGCGCTAGAAACCAACCCTAGTAAAACACAGTGTAAAACAATGATTCGTGATAATCTGATCCGTGATAAAAAATTTATCGTGATAAACTAATCTGTGATACAAATAAATTAATAATAATGCATCTTCGTAAGTAAAACATCAAAAAATAAAAAAACTCAGTGTAAGTATATAAAAGCTGCGTGCAATATTAAAAATTAATAAGATCAAATATAAATTAATATTGCCGTGCTAATCCTAAAAATTAAATAAATATATATAGTACTGAAAAATCAATCTCAATAATACTGGCAGCTGAGGTACACTTAAATAACCAGCTTCAAAAGTGCTCCAGTGCTCTTGTGCAAACAATAAATAAGTGGATTCCAACCACACCAAGTCCTGTATAAAACTTAATGGATGCTACTTCTCTGTCTCATTACAATTTTCTTCCACCAGAGGCAAGACATCCAGCGCTATTACTTGCAGAGATGGTTTTCATAAAAAAGAAAAACAACAATCATTGCGCAATACCTCTATACAGAGTGCGTGTAGCTCTATCTAATTCTACTCACATACAGCCCGGAATATGAGGCGCTTGCATAGCTCAGTTAATGCGATCTCATCACGCTGCTTGTATCAACAGCTGATGGCGTAACTATGCTCCTCCCCCCTACGCGTTACGTTAATGCCACTCGACTTAATCATGGGTACGTAAATGCTGGGAGCAGCCGAGATTTAAATAGTACTGATCGTGTCTTGTTGTTATATTAGGTGTTCTATTGTAGTATGTGGTGATACCAATTAATAATCTAGTGGTGTAGGTGTAATAATGGATTATATTTATATGGTATATTACAAACCTGCTACTATTCTGATGGGTAGTACCCATATTTGACCACTGGGTGGCTTTGGGAACCACATACGAGATTTTAATTAAGTGATGGTTTGTTACTGTTATATTATTCAGATACTATCTATTGTAAGTAACTTATTATGTTGTGTAAACCATACTATGTAAGTTTTACCCAGCAAACTATTGCACTATTAAAATGGAAGTGTGTGTGAGTTATCGCTCCATTAAGAGCGCGCATTAGCGATGATGTCAGTAAAGTCCCTCCTTGTTGTTATAACAACAAGACGCGATCAGTACTATTTAAATCTCGGCTGCTCCCGGCATTTACGTACCCATGATTAAGTCGAGTGGCATTGACGTAACGCGTAGGGGGGAGGAGCATAGTTACGCCATCAGCTGTTGATACAAGCAGAGTGATGAGATCGCATTAACTGAGCTATGCAAGCGCCTCATATTCCGGGCTGTATGTGAGTAGAATCAGATAGAGCTACACGCACTCTGTATAGAGGTATTGCGCAATGATTGTTCTTTTTCTTTTTTATAAAAACCATCTCTGCAAGTAATAGCACTGGATGTCTTGCCTCTGGTGGATGAAAATTGGAATGAGACAGAGAAGTAGCATTCATTACGTTTTATACAGGACTTGGTGTGGTTGGAATCCACTTATTTATTGTTTGCACAAGAGCACTGGAGCACTTTTGAAGCTGGTTATTTAAGTGTACCTCAGCTGCCAGTATTATTGAGATAGATTTTTCAGTACTATATATATTTATTTAATTTTTAGGATTAGCACGGCAATATTAATTTATATTTGATCTTATTAATTTTTAATATTGCACGCAGCTTTTATATACTTACACTGAGTTTTTTTATTTTTTGATGTTTTACTTACGAAGATGCATTATTATTAATTTATTTGTATCACGGATTCGTTTATCACGATAAATTTTTTATCACGGATCAGATTATCACGAATCATTGTTTTACACTGTGTTTTACTAGGGTTGGTTTCTAGCGCACCATTATTTAAACTTTCATCTTCTTACGCATCCTCCTCGCGTTGTCTTCTGGTGAATGGGGTGCGCTGCCTTCTGGGAACTCTATGTAATCCCAGAGAGCAGCCACCCATTCACAAATCGGCGCGAGACTCACGCATGCGCAGTAGGAAACGGGCAGTGAAGCCGCAAGGCTTCACTGCCTGTTTCCCTTAGTGAGGATGGCGACGCGGGACTTGCAATGATCGAGGGATCGGCATCGGGAGGGCCATCATCGCGGGCGCCTAGGACAGGTAAGTGTCCTTATTAAAAGTCAGCAGCTACAGTGTTTGTAGCTGCTGACTTTTAAAAAAAAAATGCGGGTGGAATCATGCTTTAAATATAAGGAGGAGTTAGTTGATTTGTAGTCAAATCAGAAGTGAGCCACCTAGGGTAAAATCACTGCAGATACAGCACAGTAAGTGAGCATTGTCACCCTAGGACAGAGCATATGTTACTTGCAGAAATATTAGCTGAACATAAAGGAAAGAGAATCTGAAATAAAGAACATGGACTATTGATATGCAATATCTCAATACATCAGTAATATTCATGAATTGCACAGGGTTCTGGATGACCTTGCATTTTGCTTGATACAAATCATGTAACATCTTGCACAATATAACCATTTTTATTCCCAATCATGTTGCAAGAATCAGTTTGTTCATAACAGAGAGACAGTACAATGTTTTTGTAAGTTTGTACTTTATTATGTTCAGCACTAAAAATATATTTTTTTTTAACCACTCGCCACCCAAGCCAATTCTGGCATTTCTCTCCTACATGTAAAAATCATAATTTTTTATATTTCAATATTTTTATTGAGATTTTACAAGAAAAGAAAGGAAACATGAGCAAGAATCATGAGGTAACAATGAAACTGTCTGCAATACAATGACATCTTTCACATATGAATGTGTACATCACCGAGTGTGTAGAGAATAGTGTAGGTTTTGTGGTATTTATCTTACCATCTGAATCTTGTCTCTCTCGCCCAGACATCCCTATTGGGAGCAGAATGTGTCGAGGTGAGGGAGGCATTGCTACCAAGGATTGAAGAGCATATAACAATAAACAGAGGGTATATAGACTTATAATTGTTACCTATGTAGCTTACCCCCAAAATTGGGGTCGCTATGCTTTAAATTTAAGGGTAGCCTGAGCAATAGTTAAGATCAGGTTCTTCAATGTTGCTTAGTATGGACTATGCTCTGCTGTAATGTTGCCTGGAGTGTAGTTCCACTTGACCTGCGGGTGGCGCTGTTGCCCAGGTCTTGGGAAGAACCACAGGTGGTGTTGCGGTGTGATTGGGTGTCCTCTCTCGGCTACCGTGCGGTGGGCGGGTTTTGCCTGATGTGCATGCTGGGAGAGGGTACATAAGGGGCAGATGCCATGATCTGGGGTGGTGTGCCGGGGGGATTCCAAGGAGGACCCCTGGTGGCGAAGTCGCGCCCTTTGGCCCTGCTGGCCCGGGGGTGCGTGAACTGGTCAAGGAGTATCGGGCACCTTTAGCCCAAGGATACAGAGTTCTAGGTAGGCCCAGTACCTTCAACTGGGTCTACAAAACCAACCACTGGAGTTCCAGGGAACCCAAGGGAGGGTGGCCCGCTCTGAAACAGAGGAAACCAGGGGAGGACCTGTCTGATGGATCAGTGAAGGAAGTCACGGTCTCGGGGAGGCCTGGTTACCTATCAGAGGGAAGGACTCGTGAGTTGCAAGATAGCTCCTGTAGTGTGCCCCATTGGCACCTATGGTCTCTAATAATCTACAGGCGTTAGGAAGTTCTAAATTCAGGAACCAAAGGATTCTGTGGCAGAGGATCTCCTGAACTTGTCCGTGAAGGGGACTTAAACTAAGTGTCATGTTCGTGCTTCACTCAGGCTGCTAGAACTGTGAGAGGGATCTATCCGGATGAGCAATACCCACCCAGGCTTGAGTGGAGAATAGGGTGACTGGGTGCCGCGTGCCTGAACCTAATTCCCTACTAGATTCTATTGCTGTCTTTAACCTTTCTCCCAAAGTTATTTCAAGCAAAAGAAATTAAACTCATTTGTTGGAGTTTAATTATTGTCTGGACATTGGCCTTCTTTTGGGGAAGAATAGACTTTTTCCTACATTCTAGGGACGAGAACCAACGGAGTGAGGTAACTCGCTGCAGGACCCAAAATTGCAAGAACACCGCTCAACCTCTTATACCAGGAGGATACGGGCATGTGGCATGGTGTGCCTTTTTTGCTCCTGCAAGTGAAGGTAGGCAGGAAAAAAGGGTCTGTGTGCTACACCTATATAAACCCCGTAATATGGAACTTCTCAGTAAGTATCGGGGTACAGAAAATGAAGAAGAGAGTATGGTGTTTGACACTGATGAACATAACTTCTGTGTGTGTTGGCCTCACGATCCAAGGTCCAAATTTAGCTTGAACTACGTTTGTTATAGCGTCTGTAATAGGCTATCCCCTGGTGTTTGTATACTAAACCATGTAAGTGGATTACCAGGGTATACAGAGAAAAGTAGAGAAGGGGGAAGGAGAAAGAAAAGAGTGAGAATGAGAGGGTATAAATGCATCAGGGAGGACTAGATTTGTTGTATTCTGCTATAGGGGCTGTGAGGGTTTTTGTATATAGGCCATCCAAGGTTCCCATACCATGTCATTTTTATCTGTAGTAGACTGAAGGATACTGACAGTCTTTTCCTGAACCATTACCCATGATATTTTCTTTTTAACAGCCGCAAAAGACACTGTAGGCCGTTTCCATGCTCGGGCTATCGAGATTTCAGTGCCCTTCAATATGAAATGTATGAGGTTCTGGAGAGACTTAGAACATCCCACTGAGCGTCCGTTCAGTAAGGCAATCTCAGGTTTTTTTGACACTGCGCAGCAAAGAAAATATGCTGTTCCAGAGGCCCCGAATACGAGGACATTCCACCATATGTGGAATAGAGGTCCTGTCATCCGACATCCACTAAAACATAATGGGGATGTGCCTGGAAAAAACGTGGCCATACGTAAAGGTACATTATACCATTGTGTGAGTATTTTGGTGTTTGCCTCTATAAGAGAGACATTAGCTATGCCCTTAAATTACTTCTGGCAGTTTGAATACCATGTGCTTGCATTCCAAGTGACATTAAGATCCTGTTCCCAGCTCAGTGCGTAAGGTGGTTTCTCTGTATTCTCCGTAAGTGAGGCATAAATCATAGATATTCCTCCCCTCTGATCCATGCATCCAGAGGACCATTTTCCCTATGCCGTTATATATTCGGGGGTTCAGGTTTTGAGGTCCACAAAGATTAAATAAAGTGTCAGATTTGATGCAGATGGAATCTTTCAGATGATGGCATGTCCAGTTTGCTAGTGCAATGGCTTGCCGTGAGTGGACCCATAGAGGAGAGAAAGTGACCAATTCGAAATGAGCCCTTGTTTGTCCACCACTGAAACACCCTAATATCTTGGCCTGGGGGAAAGCTGGGGTTGTGGAAGATGTGTGCTAAGGAGTGAAGCTCAGAAATTAAGTGGGGATTTATATAGTAGGTCACATAGGGCCATTGAGTGTGATAAGGTGGGAGCCATTATGGGGGTCTATTTTTAGGGGGGATCCAAGCTAGGTAATATATTGTATGCATTGGGATAGCTTGTCTCTTCAGTTTTACCCAGTCCGGTCTACTAGCCTGTGAGTATATGATCGAGAACTGGGTTAGTTGAGCTGCTTGGTTGTACCTCCATAGGTCTGGCAGACCTAGTCAACCTTGGGTACTTCTTCTAAGAAGCACGCTTTTAGGGCAACAATATCCCTTACTACTCCAGATGAATCGTATTATCTGGGACTGGAATTTTTGCAGAGGTGATCTCAGAATCGGGATGGATGGGGATCGGAATAAGTATAAAATTCTAGGTAAGAGGGTAATTTTTACGGATTTACCCTGCCCAACTAGGATAGATTGCCTCGTCCCCAACTAGATAGATCTTCCGTTAGTTTTTTTATACATGGGAGGGTAATTGGCATTATATTATTGGTCAACACTAGCTGTCAATTTGACGCCCAAATAAGGGATCGAGAAAGGGTCCCAGGCAAATGCGAAGTGGTTTTTGAGACGCTCCACCAAAGGTATTGGGACGGTAATATTTAAAGCCACAGATTTTTGCCATGTTAACTCTCAACCCTGAGACCTTGCCAAATTCCTGAAGGAGTTTAAAAATATTGGGAGTAGATAGAAGGGGGGTAGTAATGAAAAGCAGCAGGTCATCTGCAAATAAAGCACATTTATGAACACAGGGGCCGCAGGTAACACCATGTATATCTGTATGGTTTCTTATTGTGGTGGCTAGGGTTTCAATTGCAATGGCGAAAATAATAGGGGAAAGGGTGCATCCTTGTCTAGTGCCTCTGTGTATCGAGAAAGGGTTTGAGTAGCTGCCCTGGAGTTTTACCTGGGTGCTCGGGTTGGAGTACAAATTCCGTAATAGCTGTATAAAATGAGGTTCACTTCAAACAGGTAAGGCCAATCAACTGTATCAAACGCTTTTTGTAGATCCATAGATAATAGGAATCCTTCTTGGTTGGGGCCCCCATCCCATTATGATTTCAACAGGGAGATGACATCTACTGCTTTGCGGATCTGATCAGGACCCTGTCTCCCTGGAATAAAGCTTACCTGGTCTTTGTGAATGTAGCCCCCTATGAATTCTGAGAGTCTATTGGCCATAATTTTGGTTAATATTTTGAGATCATTATTGATAAATGAAATGGGTCTATAGTTGCCCACTTCAGAGCTATCTTTGCCCGGTTTAGGGATGACAGACACGTAAGCAAGGTTAGCGGTGCTGTCCAGTGTAGAACTTTCAATGTAGGGAGGGGGGTTTCATCTAAAAAGGTGAGGTTTCGGGGTCTAGGAGTCTCCCTTGATTTGTATAAGTCTACATAGTAGTCATGAAATGCTGTCATAATCCGTTTCGGGTAGCCATATCGCGGACCCCCTCAAGACCCTTAAAAGAGGATCAGTGTTGGGCACTTCCCCTTTTATCATGTGTTAACCAAGGCATCCGCCTTAGAGGATGATCAACTACCACCTCCGCGTGGGGAACCGGCCTACATGCGGGGGTAGAGGGAGGCGCACTACGTCCACTCCGGCCCCGCCGACCACCCATTATAACTTAGTAGAAGGATGGGGGCCCATCATTGTAATACAATGTTTTTCATGGCAAGAATGAAGTCCCCCTCCCCAGTGAGTGCTCCGCACCAAGAAAAGCCCATAAGGCAAGACCCGTCACTGATAGGGGCAACGTCTGCCTCCCGAGCCCTCCAGACACAGAGCATCCAAGAATTGAAAAAACAAATTTGAGCTCAATTAGTACTCTAAGTAAAACATGAGCTATTAACTATTTCAACAGGAACTACTTAAAGCAGATAGGTATATTAAATGTAAGGAACTGCATACTGTGAGTAAATAAAGACCGGGACGGTCAGGAGGGGGGCACGGCAGAGGTCTCTTCCCCCCTGCCCCACCTCCCGACCCTCTCTGGTCCAGGTAACCAAGGACCCATAAGCTCAGCCACAACCCCTATAGAGGGGGGTACCTTAATGGATACCTTAACGACCTTGAAAAAGTAATTGTCTGTGTTTACTAGGAAGAGGAATAGGGTCCCTCAATGGACAGTCAGGCACAAGTCAAGGGAGCTGTGTCCCTTATCGGAAGGAATTCACATGGTGTGTATGCCCAAGATGTCCCAGGGAAAACATCCTAAGTAAACAGAAAATATAAGTGAAAATTAGGGTCCCCTAAAGATCACGATGGGTGAGATTCTTTTGATCGCTTGGATTGCTGCTTTCTCCAAAGTGGAACTATTGGGCTCTGCGGTGATGGGCGTTTAGCTGATCCGATGTTCTTTTGGCTCGTATTGGATGAAGAATCCAGGGATATGAGTCCCAGATGAACCATCAGGCGTTCCCCTTCGTGGATAGAGGTGAATCCGTGTGTCTTGTCCTTGTAGGAAAATGACAGGCGGAAGGGGAAGGACCACCAGTATTTGATAATTTTTTGTGACAAGACTTGCAGCAGTGGTTTTAGGGCTCTCCTGTATTGAATATTGAGAGGGGAGAGGTCTGCAAATATTTGGACTGGGTGACCCTGAATGCACAGTTGCTCTGCGTTTCTGGCCAAGCGCATGACCTCTTCTTTGACCCTATAGTAGTGTGGTTTGACCACCACATCCCTAGGCAGTCCATCCGAGCGAGGGGGGTGAAAATCTCTGTGAGCCCTGTCTAGCTCCAAACGATGGTCCTGGATGTTCGGGAAAATATCCTTAACAGTTTCTGGGAGACCTCTAATGCGGAAATTATACCGCCTGGAGCGGTTCTCAAGGTCGTCAATTTTAGAGATGGCAGTGTCCAGTTGATCTTGTAAATCCTGGATGCAGGCTGTATTCTAGTTTGCTCTAGAGATAGTTTGTTCCACTTTTTGTTTCGTGGCCTCAATTCTAGAGCCTAAATTTTGCCGGTCAGCCTGTATGGTAGAAGTTATTTGGGATGCCGTTTGTGCCAGGCCCCTGGACAGCATCTTAGAGAAGGTGTCCATCAGTGTAGTAAAATCCAGAGGGCCTGCAGGGGGCAGTGGGCTGAGTATGGCCGACATAGCTGGGCTGGCCGTATGGTCCCTCACCGGGGTGACGATGAGCTCATCAAGTGTTCTTTCTAATAAAGATTCAGTGGAAGCAGGGGATAAAATGTTGGGGAAGAGGTTACTCATTGAATCAGACTCAGGGTTCTGCAGAGGAGCTGCTAGTGTTCCTGAGTCTGTGGCTGCGTCCATTGCATCTCCCCCCTCATCCTCTGTGTGCTGTGCTCCGGCGCTATCTTAGAATTCTCCTCAGCTGAGAGACCGAAGCTGGGTTGATGGGAGAGGTCCCTCCTCACAGTTCCCGAGGACATGGGTGTATTCCCGGGCTGTTCCAGTGTCGAGTGAGCCTTGGGAGAGGTGCAGGGGCTCCGGCTGTTAGATGGTGTGTGGCCGGAGAGACCGGAGCGGGACGGAGCTCCGAGTCTAGGCGTCCATCTCGGAGGCTCCGTGAATGCGCACTCAAATCATGATTTTTTTGCTAGAAAATTACTCAGAACCCCCAAACATCATATATATTTTTTAGCAGAGACCCTAGGGAATGAAATTGCGGTTGTTGCAATTTTTTATGTCACACGGTATTTATGCAGGAATTTTTCGAACACAATTTTAATGCAAAAGAACAGATAAACAAATTTTTTGGGAAAATATAAATGATGATTTTACACCGCGTACATAGATACCAAACATACGTTACTTAAATATCTCCATAGATGACACTGTTTACAGGTTACTAGTTTAGAGTTACAGAGGAGGTATGGCACAAAAAATATTGCTCTCGCTCTAACCTCACATGAATGCTGTTTACACATGTGGGTACGACCTACGTGTGTGTTCGCTTCTGCATGCAAGCACGAGGGGACGGGGGCGCTTTAAAATTAATTTGATTACATTTTTTTACACTTTCCCTTTCATTTAAATTTTTTTGATCACTTTTATTCCTATTACAAGGAATGTAAACATCCCTTGTAATAGGAATAGGGCATGACAGGTCCTCTTTACGGAGAGATCTGGGGTCTATACATCCCCACATCTCTCCTCTATGCTGGAAAGCCTGAGATAAAAAAAAAATCGATCTCTGGCTTATAGAAAAAAAAAATATAGCAGTGTTTACATCTACCAGAGCTGGAAGTAACATTATGAGGTCGCTTCCGGCCTCTGAGGGTCATAGAGATGGCGGGGGCCATCTGGTCCCCAGGCAGATCTATGGTAAACTGTCACAGCCGCCGGATCCATTCTCCTGCTTCCCTATTGCATGGGAGAGCCCGGAAAAGCACTGGAGGGCGTGGGAGGGGAGGCGGAGGGCCCCTCCCGCCTCCTTTAAAAGCAATCAAGCTAAATAGCGACTAAGATCGCTTTTACACTGTAGGGAATGGCTGGCTGAAAAAAATATATAACTGGATGATGCCTGTAGCTGCAGGCATCATTCAGATATCTGCACCCAAAGTCAATGACATCATATGAAGTCCACCTGGGGGAAGTGGTTAAGTTTTCTTTTTTACATTTGCATGTTGTGTCAGAAAGTGAAACGGCAGGCTCCTTTTTAAGATTTTCCAGGTTTTTTCTAATTGCCCTGATCTAAAAAGCCTGTTTTATGTTTTAAAAAACAGAATGGAATAAAGCAACATTTATGTGGCTAGGGTGGATAATTGTAATTCAAATAGATTTTTACTCCACCTGCTGTTTGCTTTACAAACATGATGCTAATCCAAATACCTGGACGATTTGTGTTCTGTGCCACCTGGACGGCTGTCTGGGTGGACGTGTGTTGTATTGCCTGAGTTTCTAGGCTGGAGATGGGGCCTATCCCAGGCACATCTGGCTGCTAGGCTGTCTGAGAGCCTATCCAGAAGCAAGAGAGCAGCGCAGGGTTGTGACCGCTTGCAGTCCAACCAAAAGTGACGGTTCTGTCAGCCAGCGAACCTGTCGCCAGTAAGGGACTATCTGCCTTATTACCAGGGACCACAGTGAGTAACTAAAGCAAGTAATGGAGCAGCATTCTCACCAACCGGGGACGGTGAAGATTTAAGATACTTCAGTGGGAATCAAGCCAGGGACCCAGCCAGCTGAGGTGACGCTTTCAGAGCAGCCTTGTGTGTCACGCCAGGGACCGAGCAGGCCAGCGGGGGTAAAGCTTGAGAGGTATCTGGAGTGCCACGCTAGGGACCCAGCAGAGAAGCAGGGGGTGATGCTTGAGGAAGATACCACCGTGAAGATTGGAGGAGCTCAAGGGATTCAGTGGCAGTGAATCAATGGGTCTAGTGAGAGACCGGGACCTCAGGGTATTGAAGAACTACAAGGAGTGATTGTAATGAAAGTGAAGGAACTGTTAAGCCTTGTGTTTGGAAAGACTGTTGCCATAGGAGACAGCACTCCTACACATGCAGATGTGGCATCTTGCTGAATGCCTTTCCCCGCATGGCTGTCCTCCTATTGAAGTCTCGGAGTCTGTCAATTAATCTTGCAACTACCTAAGGGTGTCCTGGCCCTAACTCTCTCTCCCCTAAAAATAAACTTTCTTTTGCATCCAAGAAGTGTCTGGCGCCCAATAACTTTAACAACTATACACCCACCATGCCTCACAACACACAACATACAGAAGGATGTCAGCTATCCCTGGCCCTGGAGGTTCTCATTAGTTTAAAGGAGGCCTGGGATCTTGCTATATTTTGCACCCAATGTGGGACTAAGGCGTTATCTCTTAACAACCTTCCTCAGCTTCATCGGGATTTTGTCTGGCTCTGTGGGAAAGTAGTAAGTAACCTTTACACTTCTAATGGACCGTGTTGCCATGTGTACTACCAATGTGGGGAAGAACCATCAAGTCTAACTGCTCAGGGGAGAGGATCAGCCTGGTCTTTTGACACTTCCTGCGAGCGCTGTGAGGGTTAATACAAACTCCAAAATGGACTCCAGTACAGTTTTGGCGAGCCGCAGAATGAAGAAGGCGGGCGCCACAGCTATCCTCAAATATAGTAATGAAACATGAGGTCACTGTTCTCAAAAAAGGTCTTAGTTTCTGTCCCAATGAAAATTTAAATAAATTTGAACTCACCAAGGACCTCCAGCTATTTGCCCGAAAACGAATCCTAAAAAGTTTATATCAAAAACAAAGGGAGGAAACTAACCCCTCCTCAAATGAAGTAAAGGCATTAGATCAACTCATCTCTCTATTGGAAGAAAGTGACCAATCTGATCTTATAGATCAGGTGGACCTTACCAAACTTTTGGCCCTCACTTACAAGTATACTTGCTCTGAGAAGGATGCACTGGATAGGTCCCAATTAAAAAAGAAATCAGATAAATTTCCAGCTCCCAGCCTAAACTCTAATGTTGTGGCATTTCTGAAGCTAGTGAACAAAGACCTAAGTGGTTTACGTACACAGTCTCTACCTAACACTAATTTAAGCGATGACGAAACACAGGCCCTCAGACAGCTTTCTGATAATAAATTGATTACCATTATGCCAGCAGACAAGGGGGGCAACATTGTCTTTTTGGACAATGTGCAATACATCGCCATGTGCAATAAGATTTTAAAGAATCGAGACTTGTATCGTCGAATTACAATCAGCATAGTGGAAAAATACTGTAATGAATACTATGCACTGGTGGATACGGTCTACTCCAATGGCATTATCACCAAAACCTGGGACTTTGCTAGAACAAGCTTTCCTACAGTCCCCACCTTCTATGCTCTTCCTAAGATCCACAAGGACATCTCTAACCCCCTGGCAAAGCCCATTATTTTGGGACTGGGGGCTATCAGCGAAAATGCGAGTAGAGTGATTGATATAACATGTCTACAATCATATGTTAGGGACACCATCCATTTTCTCCAGATTATAGATAATCTAAGTATCGCAGATTCAAACACTACAATCCTGCACTCATGGACCATACATATTAACACATAAAAACTCTGAATTGGGATGAAAAAACTTAGTTCATTTATTTTAAAAATAGAGAATCCGATCCCAAATAGGTGAAAAATAGAGGTGATTCTAAGTCTAATCACAGATTACAGCAGTCTTGCGATTGTATCCATAGAGCAAGGAGGGGTTAAAATGTTACAGAATAACTCAATAGTCCTATAGCATGACAGCAGTGTGGGCACAGTACCTTAGTGTGGTCAGAACCTGCAGACCGACATGTGGAGGGCCCTCCAACACGAGGGATGCAAAAACCGGAATCCTAGCACTGCTGGGACCGGAGAACTCACACTTTCCGTTCCTGGGGAAGAAGGAGGGAGGGTAGCCTTGACTTACCCTTTATTTCTCTCACTGAAGTGGATATTCTTCCCCATCTCCACTAGAGGGCAGCAACAGCCTATTAAAATTCTTAGTGGAGGAGTGCATTGAACGACATCACTTGCTCCACAAACACTGCCTGAATCCTGAGATACAAGCCAGCGTCGCAGCTGTGTGACGTCTTCAACCTGGAGGAACGGAAAGTGTGAGTTCCCACTAGAACCCGCGAACGGACCGAAAGTTTGCGCGAACTTTAGAACCCTATTAAACGCGAACGTTCAAAATCAAAAGTGCTAAATATAACGGCTAATATGCAAGTTATTGTCCTAAAAAGGGTTTGGGGACCCGGGTCCTGCCCCAGGGGACATGTATCAATGCAAAAATAAGTTTTAAAAACAACCCTTTTTTCGGGAGCAGTGATTTTAATGATGCATAAAGTGAAAAAAAAAAAAAGTGAAATATTCCTTTAAATATTGTACCTGGGGGGTGTCTAAAGTATGCCTGTGAAGTGGCAAGGGTTTCCCGTGTTTAGAACTGTCCCTGCACAAAATGACATTTCTAAAGGAAAAAAAGGCATTTAAAACTGCTTGCGGATGGGGGCGTGGCCAACGACCGGGATGTGAGGACGTGCTTAGCCTGAGCTCCGTCCATGCCGCTTACATCCTGACTGAATCCTGCTGATCTGTTCGCCATCTGAGGATCCGGTTTGTCCCCACAGCATCCAGGGAACCTTGTGCCCACTGGGAGATGGTCAAATACGGCCCACCGATGGAGGAAGCCTCAGTATCCGGCCCGCAGGCCCCGTCATGCAAACAGAGGCAAGATGGCACAGGACACATGCAGCCAGCCATCCTCATGCTCCTCAGCGCTGACAAAGAAGCCTGCAGGGAAGGGTGAGTCACACTCCCCCCCCCCTGTTCTAAGCCTGGAAGATCATTTCCTGTTCTCTCCAGCTGAGGACATTGCCCCTGATACTCCCAGCAAGGACACTGCTGATGCAGGTCCTGCAGAGCCATCCCTGTCCCAGATCATGGAGGCCATCCAGCACAGCCATGCTTCCCTGACCACCCAAATGGACTCCATTAAAACAGACTTATCCTTCCTAAAACAGGATGTCCATAGCCTCCGCCACAGGGTGTCTAATGCTGAGCAGCGCATTAGCACGCTGGAGGATGAGACCCGTCCATTACAGGGCTCTGTTAGGGAGCTACGCCAGGCCCAGGATTACACAGCAGATAAGCTCACTGAAATGGAGGACCGTTTACGGAGGAGCAGTTTAGGCTTCCTGGGGTTCCCAGAGGGGGGTGAGGGTAGAACCTCGGAGGTCTTTATGGAAAGATGGCTAATCACCACATTCGGCGCTTCAACCTTTTCACCGTTATTCGCCATTGAACGGGCACATAGGGTTCTCATGCGCCCCCTCCCACCTGGGGCTCAGCCACGTGCCATGATCATCAAACTCCTGCACTTCAGGGACAGGGAGGCAATTCTTGGTGCTGCCAGAGAAAAGGGAAGGGTGTCCTTTAATGGGAGTGGAATTACTATTTTCCCTGACTTCTCTGTAGCTACACAAAAGCAGAGGGCCACTTTCCTGGCTATTAAATGCAGGCTCCGTGATCATCATCTCCCCTATGGCATGCTATATCCTGCTCAATTGAGGATTGTCTACCAGGGCAAGGCCTACTTCTTCACGGATCCTAAGGAGGCATCTCACTGGGTGGATACCCTGGGACATCCTGAATGCCGGAATCAGAATCAAAGATCCCCTTTGCTGACATCGCACCTAACCTGCATTTTTTGATAGCTACACCTTGTGCCTTATGTGGCCTACGTTACCCCTTTCCAGCAAAGGACAGCTGAGGGGGGGTAAGAGTGGGCCTGGAAATCCTTACGCCTGTGATCATCTCACTCCCCTCTTTACAGTTATATGAATGTGGCGAACTACATTCTACTAACTCTGTTTGTTTCCTACTTGTTTGATCTGGATGACATTTTTTCCTTCAGACTCAGGGTCAACTAGCATCCTTTTCCTGTGCGGACACGGACGGTAGCCCGCATCTAAGGGACTTTAACGTTCTTCAGGGTTGGTTAGTTTGGGGTCTGTGTCTTGACTCCCCTGCTTTGCAGTTTTGGGAACAAAGCTCTCATATGTTTGGGTTTGGGAGCCGGGAGGGTTAGGGTGGGTGGGGATGTTTGGGAATTTTTGTTTGAAGTTTTTATTTTTATGT
Organism: Rana muscosa; assembly: GCA_029206835.1. Taxonomy (NCBI): domain Eukaryota; kingdom Metazoa; phylum Chordata; class Amphibia; order Anura; family Ranidae; genus Rana; species Rana muscosa. The sequence goes on from CM055122.1 coordinate 1,217,718,079, forward strand.
GTTTTGTTCTGCAGTGCTGGTATCCATTTGTGCATGTCCATCTACAGGCTGGTATAACTGACCCTTATGTAATGCATCTGATCACTTTATTTCCTATGCTCTTGCCTTATCTTTTTGACCTGTTTTATACCTTGCGCGCTTCCCCTGGTTCGCGGGACTTCGGTCCTTGCTTGTCTCCGTCGGGCCATGGGAAGTGGGTACGGTTAACCATGTGCTTTACGCCTCCCTATGTCTAAGCTACGTTTGGTGTCTTGGAATGTACGGGGGCTGAATTCCAAGGTGAAAAAATCTCTGATGTTTGACTACTTGGCACGCCACAATCCGCATGTAATCCTACTTCAAGAAACCCACCTCCAGGGCTCTAGAGTCATGGCCCTCAAACGGGCAAAAATTGCCTATGCCCTCCATTCTACATACTCCACATATGCCAGGGGGACCTCCATCCTAATAGCCAAATCAGCCCCGGTTAGTATTAAGCATGTTAAACTGGACCCGCAAGGGTGTTTTGTAGTTGTCGTACTCGAACTTATGGGAAGACCATATACCGTGACTAGCTAAATATTAGATCAAGAATTGTAATTACATGACATTGTTGAACAGTGGTAGGAAAAATTGGGCCTTTGGTGGTGGTGGTGGTGCTGGTGCCACAACACTGTAAGCCCTCACAGTTACTCTTGGTGGCCGCAGGAATGGGCCCTGCTGTGAATTATTAGATCAAGAATTGTAATTACATGCCCCTGTTGAACAGGGGCATAAAAATTGTGCCTTAGGCACTGGTGCCACAACACTGCAACCCCTCACAGATACTGTACTTGGAGCGCAGGAATGAGCCCTGTTGCAAAGTATTGCATCAAAATTTTTAATTACACGCCCCTGTTAAACAGGGGCAGAAAAATTGGGCCTTAGGCACCAGGGATGAGCCGAACGCCCCCCTGTTCGGTTCGCACCAGAACCTGCGAACAGACAAAATGTTTGTGTGAACTTTAGAACCCTATTAAATACAATGGACTCGAACGTTCAAAATCTAAAGTGCTAATTATAAAGGCTAATATGCAAGTTATTGTCCTAAAAAGTGTTTGGGGACCCGGGTCCTGCCCCAGGGGACATGTATCAATGCAAAAAAAAGTTTTAAAAACGGCCGTTTTTTCGGGAGCAGTGATTTTAATAATGCTTAAAATGAAAAAATAAAAGTGAAATATTCCTTTAAATTTCGTACCTGGGGGGTGTGTATGATATGCATGTAAAGTGGCGCATGTTTCCCGTGCTTAGAACTGTCCCTGCAAAAAATGTCATTTTTGAAAGAAAAAAAGTCATTTAAAACTCACTCGCGGCTATTAATGAATTGTCGGCTCCCGGCAATACATACAAAAGTCATTGATAAAAAAAAAAAACAAAAGCGTGGGGGTTCCCCAGAATTCAATTACCAGGCCCTTCAGGTCTGGAATGGATATTAAGGGGAACCCCGCCGCAAATTAAAAAAAAATGACGTGGGGTTCCCCCAAATATCCATTCCAGGCCCTTCAGATCTGGCATGGATTTTAAGGGGAACTCCACCCCAAATTTAAAAAAAATGGCGTGGATTCCCCCTAAAAATCCATACCAGACCCCTTATCCAAGCACGCAACCTGGCCGGCTGCAGGGGAAGAGGGGGGGACGAGAGAGCGGCCCCCCCTCCCTCCTGAACCGTACCAGGCCACATGCCCTCAACATGGGGAGGATGTCCCCATGTTGATGGGGACAAGGGCCTCATCCCCACAACCCTTGACCGGTGGTTGTGGGGGTCTGCGGGCGGGGGGCTTATCGGAATCTGGAAGACCACTTTAACAAAGGGGACCCCCAGATCCCGGCCCCCCCCTATGTGAATTGGTAAGGGGTACATTGTAAAAAAAAACACACAAACACCTTGAAAAAGTCCTTTATTAAAAAAAAAAAAAAACATTCCAGCGGTGAAATCCAGTGTCCCGCAACGATCCCGATGTCCAGCGCTGTCCTTCATTGGTTGTGCCTGAGCGGACCTGATGGGGAACTCCCTCTCAGTGTTTTAAATGTATAGACCCGCCCCTTCTAAAGTTCCCCATCAGGTCCGCTCAGCGGACCAGATGCGGAACATGAGAAGGGGCGGGTCTATACATGTATTACCAAAGTGAGAGAAGTTCCCCATCAGGTCCGCCCCCTCGGTATGTCGGACCCGCCTACGTCATTGTCCTGAGTGGGGAACTTCCTTCACTGTGTAATTTAAATTTACACAGTGAAGGAAGTTTCCCCGCTCAGGCCAATGACGTAGGCGGGTCCGACATACCGAGGGGGCGGACCTGATGGGGAACTTCTCTCACTTTGGTAATACATGTATAGAACCGCCCCTTCTCATGTTCCGCATCTGGTCCGCTGAGCGGACCTGATGGGGAACTTTAGAAGGGGCGGGTCTATACATTTAAAACACTGAGAGGGAGTTCCCCATCAGGTCCGCTCAAGCACAACCAATGAAGGACAGCGCTGGACATCGGGATCGCCGCGGGACACTGGATTTCACCGCTGGAATGTTTTTTTATTTTTTTTTAATAAAGGACTTTTTCAAGGTGTTTGTGTGTTTTTTTAAACATTTTTTTACGCTTTCTTCGTGAAATGGTAGGGGTACAATGTACCCCTTACCAATTCACATAGGGAGGGGGTCGGGATCTGGGGGTCCCCTTTGTTAAAGGGGTCTTCCAGATTCCGATAAGCCCCCCGCCCGCAGACCCCCACAACCACCGGGCAAGGGTTGTGGGGATGAGGCCCTTGTCCCCATCAACATGGGAACATCCTCCCCATGTTGAGGGCATGTGGCCTGGTACGGTTAAGGAGGGAGGGGGGGCCGCTCTCTCGTCCTCCCCTCTTCCCCTGCGGCCGGCCAGGTTGCGTGCTCGGATAAGGGGTCTGGTATGGATTTTTAGGGGGACTCCACGCCATTTTTTTTTAAATTTGGGGTGGAGTTCCCCTTAAAATCCATGCCAGATCTGAAGGGCCTGGAATGGATATTTGGGGGAACCCCACGTCATTTTTTTTAAATTTGTGGCGGGGTTCCCCTTAATATCCATTCCAGACCTGAAGGGCCTGGTAATTGAATTCTGGGGAACCCCCACGCTTTTTTTTTTTTTTTTTTATCAATGACTTTTGTATGTATTGCCGGGAGCCGACAATTCATTAATAGCCGCGAGTGAGTTTTAAATGACTTTTTTTCTTTCAAAAATGACATTTTTTGCAGGGACAGTTCTAAGCACGGGAAACATGCGCCACTTTACATGCATATCTTACACACCCCCCAGGTACGAAATTTAAAGGAATATTTCACTTTTATTGTTTCACTTTAAGCATTATTAAAATCACTGCTCCCGAAAAAACTGCCGTTTTTAAAACTTTTTTTTGCATTGATACATGTCCCCTGGGGCAGGACCCGGGTCCCTAAACACTTTTTAGGACAATAACTTGCATATAAGCCTTTATAATTAGCACTTTAGATTTCTCCCATAGATTTTTCGAATTTGCCGCGAACACCCCAATTTGTTCGCTGTTCAGCGAACGGGCGAACAGGCAATGTTCGAGTCGAACATGAGTTCGACTCAAACTCAAAGCTCATCCCTACTAGACACTGGTGCTGGTGCCACAACACTGCAACCCCTCACAGATACTGATGTTGGAGCACAGCAATGAGCCCTGCTGCAAAGCATTGCATCATAAATTGTAAATACATGCCCCTGTTAAACAGGGGCTGAAAAATTAGGCCTTAGCCACTGGTGGCGGTGCCCAGAACCAAAAATGTTCTTTCAAGCTATCAGCATGATTATTGAGGAGGAAGAGGATAGTCACTCAGCATAACAGGATAGTCACTCAGCATCAGCATAGGCAGTCTTGAAGGGATCTGACATTTCCCAAAAAATTATTCGGTTTACATCAGCATCAGGTGGTTGGTAGCTGGTGGTGATCCAAGACTGATTCATTTTTATGAAGGTCAGTCGATCGACCGAGTCGGTGGACAGGCGCACCCCTGAGATCGGTTACAAAGCCTCCAGCAGCACTGAATGTGCGTTCTGAAAGAACACTGGGTGCAAGCTCTGGCGAGTGATCCATCCTCAAGACCCAGTAACCCAGAGAATTTTCGGTGGGAAAGGTGTCCAAGTCTGATCTTGCCCCTAGGTATTCCTGCACCATATAAACCAAACTCTGGCGATGGTTGCTGGAAGCGATCATACCTTGGGGCTGCGTACTAAAAAATTGTCTGAATGCATCGGTCAGACGGCCACCTTCTCCACCGGTCCTTCTTTGACTGACCAGAGCCTCAGCAACACGTTGTCCAGGACCAGGAATTTGTAACCTCCTAGTCTCTGGGAACGCGTTGCACAGACCTTTCTGCAAGGCCTCCCGAAGATGCTTTATCCTCTGCTCCCTCTGCAACGGCAAGATAAGGTCTGCAACCTTACCCTTGTAACGTGGATCAAGGAGGGTTGCCAGCCAGTAATGATCCCTCTCCTTGATCGCACGAATACGAGGGTCCTTGCGCAGGCTTTGCAGGATCAGGGAGGCCATGCAGCGTAGGTTTGCTGAGGCATGCGGTGCAGAGTCCTCTGGGTCACTGAGGATGACGTGATCCGCAGCCACCTCCTCCCAGCCACGTACAAGTCCGTGGGTGTCTTGGCACTGTAATTGATCGCTTGAAGACTGCTGCTGATGCTGAGTGCTAGGCTCCACCTCCATGCTGACACAATAATCCTCCTCCTCCTCCTCCTCCTCTTCCGGTGTGATAGCCGGGCTAGCAGAAACACTGTCTGGATAAAGGGGGCCTTGAGAGGTAAGGAAGTCCTCCTCTTCCTGCCTTTGTTCTGCCTCAAGTGCCCTGTCGATTATTCCACGCAGTGCGTGCTCCAACAGGTGGACAAGAGGGACAGTGTCACTGATGCATGCACTGTCACTGTTCACCATCCTCGTGGCCTCCTCAAATGGTGCCAGGACAGTGCATGCATCCCTGATCATGGTCCACTGGCGTGGGGAAAACAAATCCAAGCTCCCCTGATCCTGTCCTGGTGCCATATTGCAACAGATACTCATTGATGGCCCTCTGCTGCATGTGCAGCCGCTGCAGCATGGCCAACGTAGAGTTCAACCTGGTGGGCATGTCATGGATTAGGCGGTTCTTGGACAAGTTGTAATCCTTTTGCAGGTCAGCCAGCCGAGCACTGGCATTATATGACCAGCGGAAATGCCCACAGAGTTTCCTGGCCTGCTTCAGGACCTCCTGTAAGCCTGGGTACCTGCCCAAGAACCGCTGCACCACCAAGTTAAGGATGTGAGCCAAACAGGGCACATGGGTCAGTTTTCCCTGTCGGAGGGCGGAGAGGAGGTTGGTGCCATTGTCGGAAACCACCTTTCCTGGCTTAAGCTGGTCATGGCGTCAACCACCTCTGAGCCTGCCCCTGCAGAGCTGACAGAATCTCTGCCCCAGTGTGGCTCCTGTCCCCCAAGCACACCAGCTCAAGCACCGCATGGCATCTTTTTGCCTGCGTAATTGCGTAGCCCCTTGAATGCCTACGGAGCACCGCTGGTTCCGAGGACAAAGCACAGGTAGAGGCTGTGGAGGAGAGAGGTGTGTCAGAATCACCAGTAGTAACATTTTGGAGGCGTGGTGGTGGAACAACCTCCAACACTACTGCACCTTGTCCTGCATCCTTCCTAGCTGCCAGCAGAGTCACCCAATGCGCCGTGAAAGATAGGTAACGTTCCTGTCCATGCCTGCTGGACCATGAGTCAGCGGTAATATGCACCTTACCACTGACTGCCCTATCCAGCGAGGCCAAGACATTGCCTTCCACATGCCGGTAGAGAGCCGGAATCGCCTTCCGTGAGAAAAAGTGGCGTTTGGGAACCTGCCACTGAGGAACCGCACATTCAACAAACTCATGGAAGGGGGCAGAGTCTACCAACTGAAAAGGCAGCAGTTGAAGTGCTAGCAATTTAGCCAAGCTAGCATTCAACCGCTGGGCATGTGGATGGCTGGGAGCGAACTTCTTTCGGCAGGGCAGCAGCTGTGGCAGGGAAATTTGCCTGGTACAATCGGACGTCAGTGTACCGAAAGGAGATTGCCCGCAAGTACTTGGCTGTGACTGTGATACAGCTAATTCTACAACTTCATTCCTCTCAGTGCAGGTTATAGAGAGGACTGAAGGTATAGTGGGGTTGGAGATCCCAGCTGATGAGGAGCAAGGAGATGTCCGCTTTGTTCTTTGGTGTGTGTCTTTTAGGTACGCCTGCCAATGGACTGCATGGCAGGTCGACATATGTCTGGTCAAGCATGTGGTGCCCAAGCGGCTGATGTTTTGGCCACGTGAGATACGCTTCAGACATATTTTGCTGCATAAGTCTAAAAAAAGGCCCACACCAAGGAACTTTTGGAATAACGCACAGAGACAGCAGTGCCCTGCATATGCGGAGCTCTGCGGTGTGATGCAGTCGGTGTGCTGCCCTTAAGCTGGCACCTGGAGGGCATCCTGCCTCGTTGGAGATGTGCCTCCTCCTCCTCCTCTCTCCTATCAGGAACCCATGTGGAGTCAGTGACCTCATCATCCCCTCCCTCCTCATCACTGGAGCAAATCTGGCAGTATGCTGCAGCTGGGGGAACATGACTGCCAGAAAACTGTCCTTGTTGGGCACCCCCTCTCTCTGGGCTCACGTTACTACCCCCTCTCTCTGGGCTCACATTACTGCCTACCTCTAGCTGGGTTCCATCATCGGACCCTTCAAAACGCTGGGCATCCTCCTGCTGCATGTACCCAACACTGTGGTCAAACAGTTCGGGGGACTCCTCAGGAGGACATGGTGTGGCTAGGGAAGAAGTGACTGATGCCATTGAGCCAAGGGAAGAGGCCGCTTTGGCAGCTGCTTTGCCAGACAAAGTACCCTGAGCCTGGGTGAGAGAAGATGAGGACGGCTTGGTCATCCACTCTACCAAATCATGGGCATGTTGCGGCTCAACATGGCCAGCTGCCGAAAAGGACAAGCGTGTCCCACAGCTACGTGCTGATGAGGATGCACCGTGCCTCTAGACACAGAGCCTGCTTGCCCTCCTTTATTGCCTCGTGACTGTCTGCCTCTCTTTGTTTGCCTTCCAGACATACTAATGGCCTGCAGTGAGATGTAGCTGCACAAAGGTGGGATGTATATATATATATATATATATATATATATATAATGCAGCTATCAGACTCCACTGCCTGCTGTGGTATTAGTATGAGAAAAGCAGCAAAGGTCTTCAGTTAGTTTTAGGTGAACACTGTGCAGAGGACACAGTACACTAACTGAAAATACTAGCAGCTCTCTGCCTGTGGTTTTATTATGAGAACACCACTAATTTTATTCAGGTTCCTTTAAGTGAATGCTCTGTAAAGGACAGAAGTACTGCAGTACACTACATGAAATGAATGCAGCACTCTGCCTGTGGTTTTATTATGAGAACACCACTAACTGTATTCAGGTAAGCTTTAGGTGAACACTATGCAAAGCACACAGTACACTAAGTGAAACTCTGCTGCAGCTAGCACAATCACCTGCCTGCCTGTCACAGTATAGAGAACAGCAGTAACGGATCTAGCTAAACTAAATACAGTGTATAAATATATATACAACACATAGGATGCATATATATCCTCTATACACTGTAACAGCAGCTAACTGACTCCCCTGCCTGCTCTATCTAACTCAATATAAATGACACTGTCTCTCTTTCAGTAACTCTCTCTTTCACAAACGCCAACACACTACACAAGTATAGTGTGGGACGTGTACCTACTCCTCTGAGCCATGATTGGCCAAAGCCACCCTGGCTTTGGCCAATTATGGCTCTCCGTTATTACCGCGCTGTGATTGGCCAAAGCATGTGGGTCATAGTGCATGCTTGGCCAATCATCAGCCAGCAATGCACTGCGATGCCGCAGTGAATTTTGGGCCGTGACGCGCGACTCGAATTTGGCACGAACGGCCCATAATGTTCGATCTTCGTTGAACAATCGAACAGCCGATGTTTGAGTCGAACATGGGTTCGACTCGAACACAAAGCTCATCCCTATAGGTCAATGTGCATAAAATTAACATAATGTATATGTACTGAAGGAAAGAATCATACACAGTATATGGCATCCCAAAGAGGTAGACAGACCTGAACAATGGGAATAATAATAATAATAGAACCAATAACAGTGAGCAGTTGTATTGTAAAAACAATACAAACTGCATATATATATATATATATATATATATATATATATATATATATATACACATGTATATATATATATATGTATATATATATATATATATATATATATATATATATATATATATATATATATATACACATATGCACCAGGACCTAGACATACAGCATTGAAAACTGACATGAATATATATGAGACGGTATATGAAAATTCTATACATTATAAAAGATTATAAAAATTATAAAAAATAATAATTAATTAATTAATTAATTAATTAACCCATTGATTACAAAAAGCTAATTACCGTATTTATCGGCGTATAACACGTACAGGCGTATAAGAGGGAAGTTTAGGGAAAAAAACTTTCCACAGCCCCCTGCGTATAACACGCAGGCACAGTTTACCCTCTATTTTCAGGGTAAAAAAGTGAGTATTATACGCCAATAAATACAGTAATTAATGGAAATAGTAAATTTTAAAATTATTGTTGATTTTATTATATACATATATATAAATTATGATATCTAGCCAATTATTGATAATAGGTTAAAGAAGCAGTAGTGGATAATCATGGGTTGTATTGAAGATTCTATATGTAGAGACAATTATATCAGTGCGTATTACTATATCATATGTAGCCAAAGAGAAGGACTAGGGTGAGGGGGAGCGGAAATAAAAAAATTATTGTAAATAAATATATATATATGGGAGGGGAAGATGAAAAGGAGGGGGCAGGGGGAGGGCGAGATGAGGGGCTATATCTTTCATTTAAAAATGTGTGTATATATATATATATATATATATACGCCATACATGCATGTGTACATAGTTGCATGGGCACAAATACATGTACACATATGCATACATGTACAGATATGCATACAAGTACACACATGCATATATACATGCATGCATATATACATGAATGCACACGTAAATGGTAGGCCCAGCAGACATGATAGAGCAGAGATTTTTATGATCAGTAAAGGGGTAGATAAATTAATTAAATGGGATAACAGACTGGGTCTAAATACTATGTTACCAGATACTCACAAGAGCATGGAGCCCGCCACCCCCATAGAAAGTGGAGAAGAAAAGGACTCGTATAGTAATAATAAGACAATTGTGAGTCAAGGTAAAACATGGCATCATATAGACGGGCACTAATGGAACTAGAGCACAGTGGCAATTTCAATTCCCTCCTCCAAACCTCCTGGCAAGACAACATCAAAATAGTAAATCTAGAAAGTTTCTCTGGCTCATAGTTTTTTGAAACGTTCAGAGAGAAGTCTGGACAGGTTTTACCCTTAGTGCACAAAGTGACAAGTTTTGCACAGAGCTTTTCGGCACTGATACATACCTACAAGTGTAATAAGGATCATAGAGCTGGGGCTGGTGTCAGTGGGTTTAAGTTTGCTAGGAGAAATCGTATTTTTGAGATTGGGAGCTGTAGGTGATTCTAGGATGTTTAGGGAGGATGGTCTTAAGGTGGGGGTCTTGTTGCAGTATGTTCCAGTGGTTAGCAAGAATTTTTTTAATTTTTTTATATTAAAAGTAGAAAGTAGTGATGAATCTGGTAGAGTGATCTCCAGATTCCCGGACAGTTTTGGGGGGTTTACCTTTAGAATATAATTCACAAGCTTTGTCAAGCAATTCTTCTGGATATTGCTTATCTAGAAATTTCAATTTGAGAGGTACGCTCTGTTGAGTATAATCGGTATCTTGTGTGCAGTTTTGTCGTAAATGACAAAACTGCCCTTTTGGGATATTTTGTATCCATTTGGTATAATGACAGCTTTTATGGCGAAGAAAGGAATTTCATGCAGTGTGTTTGGTATAGTTTTTGGCAAAGATGATATCTCTTATATGGCCCAATTCTAAGTTCAGAAAGGCCAAATTATTGAGATATGTGAATGACAAATCAAAGGGGTTTGTATTGCAAAGGTTAACAAAGGAAGTAACTAGGTCAACTGATCCATCCCAGATGATAATGATATAATCAATATATCGTCCGAAAAGGGGTTCTGTTGCCAGATGCAGTTATTTTCCCAATATCCCATGACCAAATTGGCATAGGATGGAGCAAAATTGCCCCCTATGGCTGTTCCCTGCAATTGCAAGTAGAAGTCACCATCAAAATTAAAATAATTGTGAGTAAGACAAAAATTGGTTGCTTCCAAAATAAAAGCCGCCTGTCTGGTGTTGATTAATGGCAAGAAAAAAATCTAAAGCTAGTAAACCAAACTAATGAAGAATAAGATGAGAGAGTTCAGATCTAGGGAGGGCCACACATAGGACGATTCCCATTTGTATAGAGAAAGAAGTTCTAGGAGATGTGAGCCATCTCTAATGTGTGATTGTAACTGGTGGACCAGTGGCTGTAGATATTGGTCAATATATTGACTGAATCCAGTAGTCACACTGTCCATTGTAGCTACTATTGGTCTACCTGGAGGGGATTGTTGATTTTTATGAATCTTTGGCAAGTGATAAAAGTAAGGAATTTGATAGATATCCTTACGAAAGAAGGAGGCCTCTATTTTGTGAATGATTCCATCTTTAAAGGCTGATTTTACCAAGATGTGAACTTCATGCGCAAAATCAGTGGTTGGGTCTTTCCTAAGTTTAGTATATGTGGCATTATCAGAAAGAAGTCTGTTGGCTTCTGTTATATAGTCCACTCTGTTTTGTAAAACTATCCCTCCTCCTTTGTCGGCAGATTTGATAATAATATCTGCTGTATGCATCAAGGAGTCTAAGGCTTTGGTTTCAGATGAGGAGAGATTGTGATTATTGGGGGAGACAGTGGAGGATGACCGGCATAGCTTAAGAAAGTCAGCATATACAACCCTATAAAAACTCTCAAGATAGGGTCCTTTGGCGTAAGCAGGGTAAAAAAATGATTTGGGCTTGAGAGACGAGTGGATTATAGGAGAATAGGTGGCAAGATGCTGTGTAAAGAAGTTGAGTGAACCATCCTCTATAGACAACAGCTTCAATGTATCCATGATATAAGTGTCAAAATCAAAAAGACTAGAAGATGGAATTGGGGATTGGGGGTCAGTGGGATTTACATCAGGAGCAGCAAGCCCAAGCAACCACCAGCCAGCAAGCTGTGGCCGCCCTGGCTCAGGTAACTGGGGCTCAAGTGGCTGCCTAGGCTCAGGCAGCCGAAAAAGACCAACAGGTCTTAGCTGAAGTACTGCAGCGGATTCCAGCCCAGACTCCAAATGTCACCACAGGGTCCCTTGTAGGGATGAGCCGAACACCCCCCGGTTTGGTTCGCACCAGAACCTGCGAACAGACCGAAAGTTTGCGCAAACTTTAGAACCCTATTAAATACAATGGACGCGAACGTTCGAAATCAAAAGTGCTAATTATAACGATGTAGAATATGATGTAATATTATATCTAGTAACCTATAATATATGTCTATCGCATAAATGTATTAATGTGTATAGTCTCTTATTTGCTAGTCTAGCCTATCAGAGAATGCTAGGCCTAATGCTCTAATATTACCCACAAAGACCAGCACAGTTGCTCAGTAAATCATGTTACATTTATTCCTTTAAAAATAGGAAACACATCTTTAGCAACAGATATCAGATACAATCTACATCAACAAATAATAATATGAAATATACTTAACACTCCTCTCGGTAATCATCCATGGCTGGGCTCAGATGTAACAGAGAACTAGGCCTCTTTAGGTCTTTGTAGGCTTCTGCAGGCCACATGTCTTATGCCGCGTACACACGGCCATTTTTCTCGTTGAGAAAAACGACATTTTTCCCATTCAACGAGAAAAACGATCGTCTGTGGGCTTTCTGTCGTTTTTTTCGACGAGAAAAACGGCATTAAAAACGACGAGAAAAATTAGAACATGTTCTAATTTTTCTCGTCGTTTTTTTCGACATGTTTTCCGCGGCAGTGTTTCCCATAGGGAAACACTGCCGCGGAGCCCACACACGGTCGTTTTTTTCGACCAAAAAAAAATGACATTTAAAACGGCCGTGTGTGGGGGGAACAAGCTGTTCCTCGTTTTTAACGTTGATTTTCTCGACGTTGTTTTCACCGTCGAAAAAATCGATCGTGTGTACACGGCATTAGGCCCAAAAATGGCCATCAGAGCAAGGTCCCAGCCAGATAACAGAGGTCCTTGCAGTCAAAAAGGGAATAGACCGAGCTCTGTGTTATGAATCCTTTTTATAAAACTCACTCATTACTCATTCGAGCTCCTTCCCCTTGCCGTCTATCTCTCGACCAATCGTTGCACTTTCATGATTCTTGTCTTGTTACTGATTGTCCTGCCATACCTGGCCTCTGGGGGCGATACTGCACATTCATGCTTAGTCCATTGTCATCAACCTCTTTGAAGCTTCTCGCACAGCAGGTGGGCTGGAGATAAGCCCTTTCCTGCTATACTACTATGCAGACTCTGTCTGAGGACATCAAGTGTCATTTCGCTGTAAAAATAGATGTGTGGACCAGGTTGCCCCCAACATATGCCGCTTTGCGCCTAAAGGAAGCATATCACCCTTCTTCAGACATGGCTCCCATTGAACAGTCCATATGGTCCAAACAGCCCTTAACTGTCTTCATGTGTTGCGTTTTCAACATGCACCTCAGAAACAGCCCCTGTGGAACAGTCCATAATTATCTTCCAACATGTGCTTCAGAACCAGTACCTCTGGAACAGTCCATAATGGTTTTACCGAGTTGCGCCTCTTAACATAGGCTTCAGAACCAGCTCCTATAGAACAGTCCATAACGGTCTTAACGTGCTGTGTTTCCCCACACGTGCCGCTTTGCTACTGGGTGACACACCAATATCAATTTTCCGTGACAGCTTCCCTATACCATGACATAAATCAACCCATTATCATAATATACGCATATATATATTATCCATCCAATTACGCCTTCCTCTCCCAACCTCCTATACAGGTCGGGATTGGGCAGGCTTGCTCACAGCGGTCTTTCTTACCGCAACTTGGCCTGTCTGCGATACCTCAGGGATCTAAATTGGCAGAAAAGTCTCTAATTTTGTATGAAGAGACCCTACCTTCAATTTGCCCCCCAACTTGCATAGATAAGCGGGAGAGCTTCCTATATAAGTTTTGAGTCTAACAACACATATGAAATCTCAAACAATAACAAAACCCACAAAATTTCATCTGTGTATCTGGATTTCAGTGACCATGCCCAGGGCATCTCATGCACCCCTACCTACTGTTAGGTTCAAGAAATACCCTAGTTCCATGACTAATGCTACATTGGTATCCTCTAGGACAAAGAAACAAACTCGTCTATGTCCTAAATAATACCCAGGTGCTTCCTTCCCAGCAATGATCTCTCCATTCAGAACACAGAGTACCGTGTATTGACCTGGTATGCAAAGGACATCGTGGTCATGCTTCCGACAGAGGGAAATATCAACCTGCCCCCAGCTTTCATATTCTCTGATCACCTGTGGGTCACTTAGCCACAAATGCAACAAGATAGAATCCCCAGTCAGTAAGCTCATTGATGCCACAAAATATACAGACCGAGTCTGAACTTCTGTATATGGGATCATACAGTACAAAACCTTTCACAATCCAAACCAGTACAGCCTATCCAGGCATTCCACCACCACTTTGGATTAGTGTAAGCGCCGTGTTTTGGCAAAGTCTTACTGAGCGGTGATGCTAACTCATCAGACCACTGCCCCTCATGTAGAGATACTGTCGATCAGCTTGATGCTTGTTGATAACTCCGCCTGCCCCTGTGTGCATGCCAAAGCCAATGACATATATCTGTCCCATACCCTCTCACACTCTCTACCAACTCTCACCATGGTTGACAAAATCTTGAGCCACTTTACACTGGATATTTCTGTGACTCTGTTGAATGTTATCAAAGGGGGGCACCGATCTCTCTGAGTAACAAAGCCCCGCCTGCTGTCTGAAGCTATGGATGAGAGTTTGTTCCCTAGGAGATCGATGTCCACCCCACTAACAACACCCATTCCAGCTCCTATTCCCCCAATATAGTGCCGAATACCTCCCTCCTCTTTCAGGTTACTCCTCAGAAATAAGCGTTCCGCATATCTCTGGGAGCAAGCCACTGATATATTGACCGCACTTGATTCAGAGTATATTCAGCACATATTTATCAACCACTATGAGATGCTGAAGCGCCATGTGGTGAAGGTATACTGTACCCTGGTAGCCAGTGTTTATTCCCTTTGTTCAACGGAGCATGCTCCTGTGTGTAGTCACTGACATTACCTGTGCAGGGTTTCAACCCTCTCAGGTGAGACATCAATTAGGTGTATCTCCCACATGTCCGGTTCTGGTGTCGCACATGTCCACTAACCGAGAGCTTCTCTAAAGGACTGCTAAGATTGAGACACTACCCCTACGAGGAAGTTTTCACCCCATTGATGTGTCACCTGGTACCAGACACCTTTATGCATAAGTGTCAACCTCCTAGGTACCTGCACCATATTAATTCAGTTACGTCAATACATGTCACACATTGATAACATTTCCTTCTTTCAATTTCTCCTCCCATAATAGAAAAGAAAAAAACATATATTACATCTCTTGTTCTGAAGGATTGGATAGGTTATATTCCTTTCCCAACCTCCAACCCCAAAAGCATTCATAAATGACAGGAGAGACTTTGGAAAAATGTTTCACAAGTCTTGTTGCTGGGCAAAGTCCTTCAGATTCAGTATCAGCGCAAAAATTGCCCATAAGAAAAAGAAACCTTATATTTCAAGTATTAATCTGAATCTTTTCTCTCCTGAACGTTTATAAGAACAAATTTTCAGTGTAGTATGGCACAGACGAACAGCCAACCAGATGAACATCCTTCATCTCTGTTCCAGAATCCTCTCCAATCTCGCTCCACCAAGATTCTGGAAGTTAAAAACAAGAGCAGAATCAAATTCTTATCCATAATCAATGGCGTCCCTAGGGGGGGACCAGAGGGGGCCCTGCCCCCCCAACATTATGCTGTGCCCCACCATGTGCCCCCCCAAAAAAAAAAACATTTTTTTTTTTTTCATTTTTTTTTCTCGCTCGGGCTGCTGCTGGGGTAACATAGTCTCTCCTGAGAGGGAGAGCGTCCCCAGTCAGCTCCTGTGGGGGATTCCTCCCCCCTCCCTCTGCTCGCTGACACTGCATAATGCGAGCGCTCACACAACCACAGACGCCCGATCCGCCCCTTTCCCTGCATCCTCATTGGCACGGAGAAGAGCGAGTTGCAGGAAGGACTCCACGAGCACTGTGGGAGGGGGGCCCAAGCCTTCATCTCAGTTACTGAAAAAACTGACTGATTTCTCCCGTCCTTAGGACAGGAGAACCAGCCTGTAAATTCTGAGAATGGTGACTGCAAGCTGAGCCGAGTGTCAGTCTATGACACTCTTTCACAGCCCAGCGAGTCCAGCCACCCCCCTCACTCTCCTCACATACGAGCAGGGAGGAATACAGTTCCTCCTCCTCCTTCCAGTCCCGCCCACACTATCCCGGCATGCTGTATCTGAAGAGAGGGGATGTGTGGGCGGGAAATATGAAAATCAGCAGCATTCCTGGCTGTGTGTGAATGATGCCTGAGATTCTAGCCTGGACCTGTGGGTGTGTGCACTGCAGACTAGGGTGACCAGACATCCCCGGTTTCTGGAGACAGTCCCCGGACTGAGGACACTGTCCCCGGACCAAGTCTGTCCCCGGTTTTGTCCCCGGATTGGATTTGAACAGGGGCTGGGGCAATTTCAAAGACAGTCAGTGCAGAATTAAAAAAAAAAATTCTGAATTACACCCCCCCGCTCTGCTGCTCCTATTAGCTTAGGGGGGTGTATTTTTTTTCCATTATCTGTGCCCCTTTCTGATGATCATGTGCTGGTCGGAGCAGAGTAAATATTTCTTCAGTTTCGGGCGCATGTCCATTCAGATCTGCTCGCATGTTCTTCTGCCTTGGCGCTAGTCCCGGCCAGCCGCCTGCCTGCTTATCTTCTTGCCTTCCCTGGTGGAGTGATCTTCCTCCGCTCCCCACCAAGTAGTAGCTGGGGCCCGGAGAGTAAGACTTGACAGGCTGTGAGGCGGGCGGCAACAACGGGCAGAGAGTCGCTGATTGCCGCCATTACTAGTAAAAAATAAAAAATATGTCCCCGGTTTTTATTTTAAAAATCTGGTCACCTTACTGCAGACTGCAGTACACTGTAATCACTGAACTGCATTATCTCCATCCCTTCTCTCCCCCATCTGTCTCCCTCCCCCTCTCCTGTTCTTTCAAGACATTCACAATTTACTTTCACTTTCAGTTAGGCAGGTAATGGACGGTGCACATTTCTTTCCTGCATCCACAGGTTGCAGGAAAGAAACTTGCATAATTCCCCCATCAACACAGACAGTGCTGACAGGGGAATACCCCTCCTGCCCAGCAATTGTATTCTCCAGACAAACAGTGATTATCACTAGTGGCTATAGCAATCACTAGTGATAATCATAAGAGAATCTGGTCATTAATGGTTCGAATCTCAGCCAGTTCCTTCTGAACCAGCTGAGATTTGAACTGTCTATGGCTGGTCTTAGCTCTTAGGCCCCTTTCACACTGACAAGTTTTTCAGGCGGTTTAGCGCTAATAATAGCGCTGCTATACCGCCTGAAAAAATCGTGCCCTGCAGTCTTCAGTGTGAAAGCCCAAAGGCTTTCACACTGAAGCGGTGCGATAGCAATGGGAGACCGCGGTAATACCGCCCGCAATGCGCCTCTGCAGAGGCGCATTGCGGGCGGTATTAACCCCTTTTTCGGCCGCTAGCGGGGTTAAATTCACCCCGCTAACGGCCGCATACCACGGTAAAAACAAAGGTATAGCGGCGCTAAAAATACCGCCGCTATACCCACAGCGCACCTCCCGCCCCAGTGTGAAAGGGGCCTTAGGCAGCCCATACATTGATCACTTTTTTTCATTCAACTATTAGGTTGAATGAAAAAAAAAGGAAATGATCCAATTCCCCCATCTACACATTATAGGTGGATGGGGGAATGTTCCCAGTGTGGACCAGTGCTGGAACAACCAGAATTGCTGTCCTGTCCCGGCTATTTACAGCACTGGTCTCTGTCTCCATGGTAGCGGCGGCAGCACATTGGAACCCAGTGCTGGTTACTTTATGGGGCTGATGTACAGGAGGGCCAGCACAATTTGTTGTTAAAGATTGGCTGGGCATGTTCAAAATTCCACATGCCAGAGCCTGCCAGGAAGCCCACACTGCACAGCGCTAATCACAGGCAATGAGACATTTCCCGGTCCGCAGCTCCACAGATCAGGAAATGTCTCACTGGCTGTGATTAGCATTGTGGAGTGTCGGCTTCCTGGCGGGATCGGGCATGTGGGATTTCAAACACACCCGAGCCCATCTCTATTGGTTGTGGACAGTTGAGCTCCCTGCAGGTTGCTTAGCAGCAGTGGAGCCTTCTCTGACATGCTGATCGTGATGCAATCCAGATGATGCTCCTAGTCAAATCCTAGTGTTAAATATCAGTGATTTTATTGATCAAAGCCCACACTTTACAGGCATAGAGCCCACATGGCTGCTGAACATACAGTTGATTATATATATGTGGTTGTACTCTTGATGCTAATAAATACTGTGTTTATTAGATCTGACTGGGAGCATCACCTGGATCACATCCCGATCAGCATGTCAACAGAGAAGGTTATAGAGCATTACTGCTGCTAGGTGACCAGCTGGGGGCTCGGCTCTCTATAACCAATAGTGCCAGCCTTCCCCTACATGCACGCATAATGTCACCAGCACAAAGTCCTAATAGACTGCCACCGGTGCCAAGGAGACAGATGCCAGACCAGCGCTGTCAATAACAGGGACAGGACAGCTGGGGAACCCCACAGTGGCAGAACACCAGGGCCCGGTGGCAAGACAACCTTTGCAACCCTGATAGTTCTCCCACGGCTTTGGACCCTTATATTTTCTTGGTGTGCTGGTGACATATATCTCTTGTTTTCTGCCACCCTGGTGGGGCCCCAGTATAGTAGGAAGGGAGCTCACTGCAGAACATGTGAAAGGGCCCATTGTGGGATCGTAGTAAAGGGCCCCAGGATATATATATATATATATATATATATATAATTGCATTTTATAGTTGGCCCCCCTACTTTTGTCCCTGTCCCCCCATGTGCCCCCCCCTAAATATGAAAGCTGGAGACGCTACTGTCCATAATATCTACTAACACAGGGATTTAGTATTCCTGACTTCTGAACTAGGGATGAGCCGAACACCCCCGGGTTCGGTTCGCACCAGAACCCGCGAACGGACCGAAAGTTCGCACGAACATTTGAACCCTATTAAATACAATGGATGCTAACGTTCGAAATCTAAAGTGCTAATTATAACGACTAATATGCAAGTTATTGTCTTAAAAATGGTTTGGGAACCCAGGTTCTGCACCAGGGGACATGTATCAATGCAAAAAGAAGTTTTAAAAACGTCCGTTTTTCAGGAGCAGTCATTTTAACCACTTAACGACCGCCCACTGTAAAAATACGTCGGCAGAATGGCACCGACAGGCAGAATCACGTATATCTACGTGATCGCCTTTGTATAGTTGGGGGGTCCGATCGGACCCCCCTTCTGTACAGTGAGCAGTGGTTAAGTGTTCGGGAGCGATCCGGGATGAGGGGACGGCCGTTCGATTCCGGCCACCCCCTCGCGATTGCTCCCGGCGAATGAGAGAGCTTCCCTGCCTGTGTAATGTTTACACACGCAGAGGAAGTGATGTCATCTCTCCTGCGGCGCTCACATATACCGAGCGCCGCACAGGAGAAGATGCAGGTTAGTGCACAAAACACTACACTGACACCAGGACACATAGGCACATAAATCGCCCCACCAGGCCCCCCCAGATCACCCCCCAGATCACCCCCCAGCCCCCAGTCACAGTGTCACTGATTGCGGTGACCATTTATTTACTGATCACTGCAATCAGTGACATTTGTGACTGTAAAAGTGTCACTAAAGTTAGTTTTAGGTCCAGTGTAGCCCCCTAACCCCCCCTAATAAAGGTTTAACCCCCTGATCGCCCCCAGATAACCCTTTCACCCCCTATCACCACTGTCGCTAAGCGATCATTTTTCTGATCGCTGTCTTAGCGTCGGTGATGCCGATCGGTAGCCAGTTATTTTTTTTAGGTTCGCCGCAGGTTTTTATAGCGTCGGGTACCCCCATATATTACCTAATAAAGGTTTAACCCCCTTGATCGCCCCCCAGATAACCCTTTCACCCCCTATCACCACTGTCGCTAAGCGATCATTTTTCTGATCGCTGTCTTAGCGTCGGTGATGCCGATAGGTAGCCAGTTATTTTTTTTAGGTTCGCCGCAGGTTTTTATATAGCGTCAGGTACCCCCATATATTACCTAATAAAGGTTTAACCCCCTTGATCGCCCCCCAGGTAACCCTTTCACCCCCTATCACCACTGTCGCTAAGCGATCGTTTTTCTGATCGCTGTCTTAGCGTCGGTGATGCCGATCGGTAGCCAGTAATTTTTTTTAGGTTCGCCGCAGGTTTTTATAGCGTCGGGTACCCCCATATATTACCTAATAAAGGTTTAACCCCCTTGATCGCCCCCCAGGTAACCCTTTCACCCCCTATCACCACTGTCGCTAAGCGATCGTTTTTCTGATCGCTGTCTTAGTGTCGGTGATGCCGATAGGTAGCCAGTAATTTTTTTTAGGTTCGCCGTCAGGTTTTTATATAGCGTCAGGTACCCCCATATATTACCTAATAAAGGTTTTAACCCCCTAATTGCCCCTAGTTAACCCTTTCACCAGAGATCACCATATAAGTGTTACGGGTGACGCTGGTTAGTTAGTTTGCTTTTTATAGTGTCAGGGCACCCGCCGTATATAACCCAATAAAGGTTTAACCCCCTGATCGCCCGGCGGGTGATATCAATTAGGTTTTAGCGTCAGAGAGGGTCTGCGTCACACCCCAGGCAGCGTCAGGTTAGTGCCAGTAACGCTAACACCCACGCGTGAAGCATACTCCTCCCTTAGTGGTATAGTATCTGAACAGATCAATATCTGATCTGATCAGATTTATACTAGCGTCCCCAGCAGTTTAGGGTTCCCAAAAACGCAGCGTTAGTGGGATAAGCCCAGATACCTGCTAGCACCTGCGTTTTGCCCCTCCGTCCAGCCCAGGCCACCCAAGTGCAGTATCGATCGATCACTGTCACTTACAAAACACAACACACATAACTGCAGCGTTCGCAGAGACAGGCCTGATCCCTGCGACTCCAGTGCTGTAGGAGGTGATTTCACCACCACAGTTAAAAAAAAAAAGCATATATGCCGAAGCATTGGGGCAGCAGGGGTGGAGGAGCGGAGGAGCGATTTTGCTCCTAATGCCGCGTACATACGGTCGAAATTCCGACGGAGGCTTGCCCGTGGAAAAGTCAGACCGTGTGTACGTGGCATAACTTTTGCGGGAAGATGCCCCCATGCTTCGGCATATATAAATGGTGCATGTATGCCCATCATTAGAAGTGGGTGGATGAAGGGCAGTATTCTAATGGTGGGCATACCCACCGATCAATCTTTTTTTTTCGTTCAGCCAACAGGCTGCATGAAAAAAAAGATTACATATTACAATACATGTCCAACAAGGACCAGCAACGTACTGGTATGTTGCTGGACTTTGAATGTTTATACCAGAATGATGCCTGCGGGTTTAGGTATCATCTTGGTATCATTCTTTTCAGCCAGCGGCCGGCTTTCATGTAAAAGCAATCCTAGTGGCTAATTAGCCTCTGGACTGCTTTTACAAGCAGTGGGAGGGAATGCCCCCCCCCCGGATATAAAAAGCGCCATTGGGAAATTGGGAAAGCATTTTATCACACCGATCTTGGTGTGGTCAGATGCTTTGAGGGCAGAGGAAAGATCTAGGGTCCAATAGACCCCAGTTTTTTCAAAAAAAGAGTACCTGTCACTACCTATTGCTATCATAGGGGATATTTACATTCCCTGAGATAACAATAAAAATTATAAAAAATAAATAAATATGGAAGCAACAGTTTAAAAATAAAATAAAAAAGCAAAATTAATAATAAAAAAAAAAAAAAAAACCCTGTCCTGCCCTGCTCTTGCCCAATGGCGAACGCAAGCGTCGGTCTGGCGTCATATGTAAACAGCAATTGCACCATGCATGTGAGGTATCACCGCGAAGGTCAGATCGATGGCAGTAATTTTAGCAGTAGACCTCCTCTGTAAATCTAACGGCGTAACCTGTAAAGGCTTTTAAAGGCTTTTAAAAATGTATGTAGTTTGTCACCAATGCGCGTTTGTGCGAAATTTTAAAGCATGTCGTGTTTGGTATCTATGTACTCGGCCTAAGATCATCTTTTTTATTTCATCAAACATTTGGGCAACTTGTGTCAACATATAAAATATTCCATGGACTCGACATGCCTCTCAGCAAATAGCTTGGGGTGTCTACTTTACAAAATGGGGTCATTTGGGGGGGTTTTGTGCTATTTTGGCATTTTATGGCCTTCAAAACTGTGATAGGTAGTGAGGAGTGAAATCAAAAATTTGTGCCTAGAAATCCTGAAGGCGGTGCTTGGTTTTCGGGGTCCCGTACGCGGCTAGGCTCCTAAAAAGTCCCACACATGTGGTATCCCCGTACTCAGGAGAAGCAACAAAATTTATTTTGGGGTGTAATTCCACATATAACCATGGCATGTGTGAGCAATATATCATTTAGTGACAACTTTTTGTAATTTTTTTTATTTTTTGTCATTATTCAATCACTTGGGACAAAAAAAAAAAAATATTCAATGGGCTCAACAGGCCTCTCAGCAATTTCCTTGGGATGTCTACTTTCTAAAATGGGGTCATTTGGGGGGTTTTGTGCTATTTTGGCATTTTATGGCCTTCAAAACTGTGATAAGTAGTGAGGAGTGAAATCAAAAATTTGCGCCCTTAGAAATCCTGAAGGCGGTGCTTGGTTTCCGGAGGCCCGTACGCGGCGAGGCTCCTAAAAAGTCCCACACATGTGGTAGCACCTCAAGAAATGAGATAGGCAGTCATAAACTAAAAGCTGTGTAAATTCCAGAAAATGTACCCTAGTTTGTAGACGCTATAACTTTTGCGCAAACCAATAAATATACGCTTATTGACATTTTTTTTACTAAAGACATGTGGCTGAATACATTTTGGCCTAAATGTATGACTAAAATTGAGTTTATTCGATTTTTCTTATAACAAAAAGTAGAAAATATAATTTTTTTTCAAAATTTTCTGTCTTTTTCCGTTTATATCGCAAAAAATAAAAATCGCAGAGGCAATCAAATACCATTAAAATAAAGCTCTATTTGTGGGAAGAAAAGGACGCAAATTTGGTTTGGGTAAAACATTGCATGTCCGCACAATTTACAGTTAAAACAGCGCAGTGCAAAATCCTGAAATCACCTCTGGTCCTTTAGCTACCAAATGGTCCGGGGCTTAAGTGTTTAATGGTGCATAAAGTGAAAAAAAAAAGTCAAATATTCCTTTAAATATCGTACCTGGGGGGTGTCTAAAGTATGCCTGTGAAGTGGCACGTGTTTCCCGTGTTTAAAACTGTCCCTGCACAAAATGACATTTCTAAAGGAAAAAAAAGCCATTTAAAACTGCTTGCGGCTTTAATGTAATGTCTGGTCCCAGTAATATGGATGAAAATCTTTGAGAAAAATGGCATAGCTACCCCATCACCCCCCCACCCTCTACCCCAGCCCATTACCAGCCCCTTTGGGTCTTGTATGGATATTAAGGGGAACCCCGCACACAAAATATAAAAGGCCCTATATACTCTGAACAGCCGTATACAGGCGGTACATACAAGACAGGGACTGTAGGTTTGTTCTTATGTAGAATCTGTTTGTAATTTTGAACAGGTACATTGTTTAAGTGTAGCTCCAGCCAAAAAATCTATTTTTAAGCTTTTTGGAAAACATAGGAAAGGGTTATCACCCCTGTAACATTTGTTTTGCTGTCTGTGCCCCTGTTCAGAACATTTCACCTCACTTTCCGTCCCAATGACAAATGTTTTTGAAAAGTGGGGTTTTTATTGAAACAAGGATTGGTGATAAAGCATCAGTAGAGAGGAGACACCCTTTTCCCATATTAACTCTTACAGGAGAGAATTTCCCTTCCTAGGGGTAGATTTCCTCTCACTTCCTGTTGTCTCCTTTCGTTTGAAAGTAGGAGTCGTTTGTAAGTTGGATGTTTGAAAGTAGGGGCCTGCCGTATATACTCTGCTGAAATTTGCCCCTTACATGTTGGTGTTGCCACAACACTGTAAGCCCTCACAGTTTCTCTTGGTGGGCGCATGAATGGGCCCTGCTGTGAATTATTAGATCAAGCATTGAAATTGCATGCCCCTGTTGAACAGGGGCTGAAAAATTGGGCCTTTGGTGGTGGTGATGGTGGTGTTGACACAACACTGTAAGCCCTCACAGTTTCTCTTGGTGGGCGCATGAATGGGCCCTGCTGTGAATTATTAGATCAAGAATTGTAATTACATGCCCCTGTTAAACAGGGGCAGAAAAATTGGGCCTTAGGCACTGGTGCCACAACACTGCAACCCCTCACAGATACTGTACTTGGAGCACAGCAATGAGCCCTGTTGCAAAGTATTGCATCAAAAATTGTAATTACATGCCCCTGTTAAACAGGGGCTGAAAAATTGGGCCTTATGCACTGGTGCTGGTGCCACGACACTGCAACCTCTCCCAGATACTCTAGTTGGAGTGCAGGAATGAGCCCTGCTGCAAAGCATTGCATAAAAAATTGTAATTACATGCCCCTGTTAAACAGGGGCTAAAAAATTGGGCCTTAGGCACTGGTACTGGTGCCACGACACTGCAACCTCTCCCAGATACTCTAGTTGGAGTGCAGGAATGAGCCCTGCTGCAAAGCATTGCATAAAAAAATTGTAATTACATACCCCTGTTAAACAGGGGCTGAAAAATTGGGCCTTAGCCACTGGTGGCGGCACCCAGAAACAAAAATGTTCTTCCAAGCTATCATCATCAATCGGATCATTGAGGAGGAGGAGGATAGTCAGTCAACATAACAGGACAGTCACCCAGCATCAGCATCAGTCTTGAAGGGATGTGACATTTGAAAATAAATTAGTCTGTTATATCAGCTTCAGGTGTTTGGTAGCTGGTGGTGATCCAAGACTGGTTCATCGTTATGAAGGTCAGTCGATCAACCGAGTCGGTGGACAGGCGCACCCTGTGATCCGTGACAAATCCTCCAGCAGCACTGAATGTGCGTTCTGAAAGAACGCTGGATGCAGGACAGGCCAGTAGCTCAATTGCATACTGTGCAAGCTCTGGCCAGTGATCCATCCTCAAGACCGAGTAAGCCAGAGGATTTTTGGTGGGGAAGGTGTCCAAGTCTGACCTTGACCCTAGGTATTCCTGCACCATGTATATCAGACGCTGGCGATGGTTGCTGGAACCGATCATACCTTGGGGCTGCAGACTAAAGAATTGTCTGAACGCATCGGTCAGACGGCCACCTTCCCCACCGCTCCTTCTTTGACTGACCGAAGCCTCAGCAACTCGTTGCCCAGGACCAGGAGTTTGTAACCTCCCAGTCTCTGGGAACGCGTTGCACAGACCTTTCTGCAAGGCCTCCCGGAGTTTTCTCATCCTCTGCTCCCTCTGCGATGGTAAGATAAGGTCCGCAACCTTACCCTTGTACCGTGGATCAAGGAGAGTGGCCAGCCAGTAATGGTCCCTCTCCTTGATCTGAAGAATATGAGGATCCTTCCGCAGACTTTGCAGGATAAGGGAGGCCATGCAGCGTAGGTTAGCTGAGGCATTCGGTCCGGAGTCCTCTGGGTCACTAAGGACGACATGATCCGCAGCCACCTCCTCCCAGCCACGTACAAGTCCACGGGTTTCTTGGGACTGTAAATCATCCCAAAAAGACTGCTGCTGATGATGCTGAGTGCCAGGCTCCACCTCCATGCTGACACAATCCTCCTCCTCCTTCTCCTCCTCCTCCTCTTCCTGTGCGATGGGTGGGACAGAAGGAACACTGTCTGGGTAAAGGGGGCCTTGAGAGGCAAGGAAGTCCTCCTCTTCCTGCCTATGTTCTGCCTCAAGTGCCCTGTCCATTATTCCACGCAGCGTATGTTCCAACAGGTGGACAAGAGGTACAGTGTCACTGATGCATGCACTGTCACTGCTCACCATCCTCGTGGCCTCCTCAAATGGTGCCAGGACAGTGCATGCATCCCTGATCATGCCCCACTGGCGTGGTGAAAAAAAACAGAGCTCCCCTGACCCTGTCCTGGTGTCGTAGTCGCACAGGTACTCATTGATGGCCCTCTGCTGCGTGTGCAGCCACTGCAGCATGGCCAACGTTGAGTTCCACCTGGTGGGCATGTCACATATAAGGCGGTTCTTGGGCAGGTTCAACTCCTTTTGCAGCTTAGCCAGGCGAGCACTGGCATTATAAGATCTGCGGAAATGCACACAGACTTTCCTGGCCTGCCTCAGGACATCCTGTAAGCCCGGGTACCTGCCCAAGAACCGCTGCACCACCAGGTTAAGGACGTGAGCCACACAGGGCACATGGGTCAGTTGTCCCTGTCAGAGGGCGGAGAGGAGGTTGGTGCCATTGTCGCAAACCACCATTCCTGGCTTAAGCTGGCGTGTCATCAACCACCTCTCGGCCTGCCCCTGCAGAGCAGACAGAACCTCTGCCCCAGTGTGGCTCCTGCCCCCAAACACACCAGCGCAAGCACGGCATGGCATCTTTTTGCCTGCGTACTTGCGTAGCCCCTTGAACGCCTACGGAGCACCGCTGGTTCTGAGGACAAAGCACAGGAAGAGGCCATGGAGGAAGAAGAAGAGGAGGGGGTGGAGGAGAGAGGTGTGTCACAACCAGTAGTAGCATTTTGGAGGCGTGGCGGCGGAACAACCTCCAACACTACTGCACCTTGTCCTGCATCCTTCCCAGCTGCCAAAAGAGTGACCGAATGGGCCGTGAAAGAAAGGTAACATCCCTGTCCATGCCTGCTGGACCATGAGTCAGTGGTAATATGCACCTTACCGCTGACCGCCCTGTCCAGAGAGGCCAAGACATTGCCTTCCACATGCCGGTAGAGAGCCGGAGTTGCCTTCCGTGAGAAAAAGTGGCGTTTGGGAACCTGCCACTGAGGAACCGCACATTGCACAAACTCACGGAAGGGGGCCGAGTCTACCAACTGAAAAGGCAGCAGTTGAAGCGCTAGCAATTTAGCCAAGCTAGCATTCAACCGCTGGGCATGTGGATGGCTGGGAGTGAACTTCTTTCGACGGTCCAGCAGCTGGGGCAGAGAAATTTGCCTGCTAGAATCGGATGTCGGTGTACTGCTAGCAGAGTGCCCGCAAGTACTTGGCTGTGACACACCTAATTCTACACCTTCATTCCTCTCAGTGCAGGTTTCAGAGAGGACTGAAGGTATAGTGGGGTTGGAGATCCCAGCTGATGCGGTGCAAGGAGAGGTCCGCTTTGTTCTTTGGTGTGGGTCTTTAAGGTAGGCTTGCCAACGAGCTGCATGGCAGGTCAACATATGTCTGGTCAAGCATGTGGTGCCCAAGTGGCTGATGTTTTGGCCACGCGATATACACTTGAGACATATGTTGCAAACAGCAGCTGTGCGATCTGATGCACTCGACTCAAAAAAGGCCCACACCAAAGAACTTTTTGAATAACGGGCAGAGGCAGCGCCCTGCACAGGCGGAGCTCTGCGGTGTGATTCAGACGGTGTGCTGCCCTTACGCTGGCCCCCCGAGGGAATCCTGCCTCGTTGGAGATGTGCCTCCTCCTCATCCTCCTCCTCCTCCTCTCTCCTATTAGGCACCCACGTGGAGTCAGTGACCTCATCATCCCCTCCCTCCTCATCACTGGAGCCAATCTGGCAGTATGCTGCAGCTGCTGGAACATGACTGCCAGATTGGTGTCCTTCTTGAGCATCCCCTCTCTCTGCTCTCACACTACTGCCTTCCTCTAGCTGGGTATCATCATCAGACCCTTTCGAAACGCTGGGCATCCTCCTGGAGCATGTACCCAACACTGTGCTCAAACAGTTCAGGGGACTCCTCAGGAGGACATGGAAGGAGCGAATGATGATGACATTGATACCAGGGAAGAGGACGCTTTGGCAGCTGCTTTGCCAGTACCCTGAGCCTGGGTGAGAGAGGATGAGGAGGATGAGGAGGGCTTGGTCATCCACTCTACCAAGTCTTCAGCATAATGCGGCTCAACATGTCCAGCTGCCGAAAAGAAGGACAAGCGTGTCCCATGGCCACGTGCTGATGGCGATGCACCGCGTTCACGACCAGCACTGTTATCTCTAGACACAGAGCCTGCTTGCCCTCTTTTATTGGCTCCTGACTGTCTGCCTCTCCTTGTTTGCCTTCTAGACATTCTAATGGCCTGCAGGGAGATGGGAAAACCAGCAATAAGGGGTAGCTTCAGGTGTATATTTTGCAGGAAGCACACTACGCCCACTGTAAGTGCTGCAGATGACTGCCTGTGTTACACAACAGGAAAAAACAGCAATAAGGGCTAGCTTCAGGTGTTTATTTTGCATGAAGCACACTCCGCCCGCTGTAAGTGCTGCAAATGCCTATTAGTGTAACACAAAAGAAAAAAGCTCCAGCAATAAGGGCTAGCTTCAGGTGTATAATGTGCAGAAGGCACACTCCGCCCGCTGTAAGTGCTGCAAATGCCTGTTAGTGTAACACACCAGGAAAACACAGCAATACGGGCTAGCTTCAGGTGTATATTTAGCAGGAAGCACACTCCGCCCGCTGTAAGTGCTGCAAATGCCTGTTAGTGTAACACACCAGGAAAACACAGCAATACGGGCTAGCTTCAGGTGTATATTTAGCAGGAAGCACACTACGCCCGCTGTAAGTGCTGCAGATGACTGCCTGTGTTACACAACAGGAAAAAACAGCAATAAGGGCTAGCTTCAGGTGTTTATTTTGCAGGAAGCACACTCCGCCCGCTGTAAGTGCTGCAAATGCCTGTTAGTGTAACACAAAAGAAAAAAAGCTCCAGCAATAAGGGCTAGCTTCAGGTGTATAATGTGCAGGAGGCACACTCCGCCCGCTGTAAGTGCTGCAAATGCCTGTTAGTGTAACACACCAGGAAAACACAGCAATACGGGCTAGCTTCAGGTGTATATTTAGCAGGAAGCACACTCCGCCCGCTGTAAGTGCTGCAAATGCCTGTTAGTGTAACACACTAGGAAAACACAGCAATACAGGCTAGCTTCAGGTGTATATTTAGCAGGAAGCACACTACACCCGCTGTAAGTGCTGCAGATGACTGCCTGTGTTACACAACAGGAAAAAACAGCAATAAGGGCTAGCTTCAGGTGTTTATTTTGCAGGAAGCACACTCTGCCCGCTGTAAGTGCTGCAAATGCCTGTTAGTTTAACACAAAAGAAAAAAAGCTCCAGCAAAAAGGGCTAGCTTCAGGTGTATAATGTGCAGGAGGCACACTCCGCCCGCTGTAAGTGCTGCAAATGCCTGTTAGTGTAACACAACAGGAAAACACAGCAATACGGGCTAGCTTCAGGTGTATATTTAGCAGGAAGCACACTCCGCCCGCTGTAAGTGCTGCAAATGCCTGGATTTGTCCATCGGAAATCCGATGAAACTATTTTTCATCAGTCTTGGCCACACACCATCAGTCAAAAAACCGACCGTTTCAAACGCGGTGACGTAAAACACTCCGATGAGCCGAGAAAAATGAAGTTTAATGCTTCTGAGCATGCGTCGACTTGATTCTAAGCATGCGTGGGTTTTTTAACCGATGGACTTGCCCATAGACGATCGGAAATTCCCATCGGTTTTTTATCCATCGGAAAATTTTAAAACAAGTTCTATTTTTTACAACCGATGGAAAAAAGACCGATGGGTACCATACACAATCGGTTGGTCTGATGAAAACCATCCATCGGACGGTTTTCATCAGTCAAACCGATCGTGTGTATGGGGCTTTAGTGTAACACACCAGGAAAACACAGCAATACGGGCTAGCTTCAGGTGTATAATGTGCAGGAGGCACACTCCGCCTGCTGTAAGTGCTGCAAATGCCTGTTAGTGTAACACACCAGGAAAGCACAGCAATACGGGCTAGCTTCAGGTGTATATTTGGCAGGAAGCACACTCCACCCACTGTAAGTGCTGCAAATGCCTGTTAGTGTAACACACCAGGAAAACACAGCAATACGGGCTAGCTTCAGGTGTATACTGTGCAGGAGGCTTAGCAACAATGACACTGACACTGTCCCCTGCCTATCCTTCTCTCTTCCTGCACACAAGGTTTATCAAAGAATATGACACTGACACTCTCCCTGCCTATCCTTCTCTCTCCCTGCACACAAGGTTTAGCAAAGAATTTGACACTGACACTCTCCCTGCCTATCCTTCTCTCTCCCTGCACACAAGGTTTAGCAAAGAATATGACACTGACACTGTCCCCTGCCTGTCCTTCTCTCTCCCTGCACACAAGGTTTAGCAAAGAATATGACACTGACACTGTCCCCTGCCTATCCTTCTCTCTCCCTGCACACAAGGTTTAGCAAAGAATATGACACTGACACTCTCCCTGCCTATCCTTCTCTCTCCCTGCACACAAGGTTTAGCAAAGAATATGACACTGACACTCTCTCTGCCTATCCTTCTCTCTCCCTGCACACAAGAATAGCACAAAGAATATCACACTGTCCCTGCCTATCCTTCTCTTTCCCTGCGCCGGAACACACTACACAAGGCTGCCGCGCTGGCGGCCTTTTATAGTGTGGGGCGTGTGCTAAACCCCCATAGCTATAATTGGCCACAGGCAACCTGCCTGTGGCCAATTATGGCTCTCCTACCTGTCGGCGCTGTGATTGGCCAAGCATGCAGGGTCACAGTGCATGCTTGGCCAATCACAGTGCCGGCCAATCACTTCTGCTTGCAAGTGTTGATTTATATGTATTTTTTGTCCTTTATTTGATACGTTTATCAGTTTTAAAAATACTCCCCCCCCCCCTTTCTCTGACACTTTTTAAACAGCTTTTTTTTTCCTTTCTGCTAATTAAGGGGAGTGGTTAATTGTTCACAGGTGAGTATATAAGTGTCTGTACAAACTCCCTTTGGAGCTGGCTCCCTGCTGATGGTGGCTTGCATGTAGATTTTGTGAACATCAGTGGAATTTTGAACTACAGTGGAGAGTTAAAAACCAGGAGTTTAAAACAGGAGTTAAGACAGGAGTCTTCTAAACTGTGAGTAACATTATAAACTTCCTACAAGTAATTATATTGTAACTGGGAAATGAGTGCTAGCAGGGTTGAAGGTTTTGCTCAGTGCACAGTGTGCCACATGTATGCAAAATTGGTGCAACAGCTCCAGGATGGATACCGCTGTGACAGATGTGAGCAGGTTGCCCTTCTGGAAGCTCGCATTAGAGATCTGGAAGAGCAAGTTGCAACACTGGGCGGAAAGGACAACCTTGAAAGGGGTCCTCTGCTCGCTCAGAAGGTGGTCAGTAGGGCTGATGTGGAGGGTGGAGTGGCAAGTCAGGATTATCAGATAGGAAGATGGGTTAATGTAGTTAGAGGGAGTGGAAGGGGCTTGCAGAAAAGGAAGGCCAGTCCTGTAGTTGTGCATCAAAACAAATTTTCCACGTTGGGTGAAGATGTGGAGGTGGCAAACACAGAGGTGGCAGCCCTAGATGTCACTGCTACCCCTAACAGCCGGGAGAGCAACCCATCTAGTAGAGGTGGTGAGGGGAGTGCAGGTAGGCCAAGACAGTTGGTGGTTATAGGGGATTCTATAATCAGAAGGACTGATAGAATAATTTGTCGCCAGGATCGCCTCAACCGAATGGTTTGCTGTCTCCCTGGTGCCAGGGTTCGGCATGTGGTGGACCGGGTGGATAAATTACTGGGAGGGGCTGGGCATGACCCAGCTGTCTTGGTCCACGTTGGAACCAATGACAGTATACATGGAAGGTGGAGGCTCCTTAAGAATCAATTTAAAGAACTAGGCTGCAAGATGAAGGCAAGGACCTCCAAGGTGATATTCTCTGAAATATTGCCTGTGCCATGCGCAACACAGGAAAGGCAGGGGGAGATTAGAGAGCTGAATGCATGGCTAAAGACCTGGTGTAGGGAGGAGGGATTTGGGTTTCTAGAGCACTGGGCTGACTTTTCATTGGGGTGCAACCTATATGCTAAAGACGGTTTGCACTTGAATGGAAGGGGGTCTGCGGTGCTGGGGGAGAGGTTTAGGGGAAGGCTGGAGGAGTATTTAAACTAGGTTTGAGGGGGGAGGGTGAACTAGAATTACATCGGGCACACAGGTCAGTTAGTGGTCAGACATTAATGGAGAGTGGAATGGGGATAGATGGGGGGAGGGTTATGGCAGGTGACAAGAAAGTTCCCATGTTGCAAACAGCCATTGGAAACTATAGTGCCATTTGTACTACTAAAAATTATATGAAAAACACCAGAGAAAAATGTAATACATTAAAGTGTTTGTTCACCAATGCCAGAAGTCTGCCAAGCAAAATAGGTGAGTTGGAAGCTCTGGTGCATGAGGAGAGCTATGACGTAATCGGTATTGCTGAAACGTGGCTTCAATCCTCACATGACTGGATTATTAATATTCCTGGCTATGCACTCTTTCGGAGAGACAGGGCAAAAAGGAAAGGTGGCGGGGTCTGTCTCTATGTGAGAAGTGATCTCAAAGCGAGTGTGAAAGAGGACCTGGTTGATGGAGAGTGTGATGAGGCTGAAGCATTATGGGTGGAACTGCATACAGATGTGGGTAGTTCAAAGTTAATCATTGGAGTTTGTTATAGACCACCCAATGTTAATGAGGAGGTGGAGACTCAGCTCCTTGCACAGATGGAAAGGGCTGCAAGGGCTGGGACGGTGATAATAATGGGGGATTTTAACTACCCAGAAATTGACTGGAGTAATGGCACTGCTGGGACAGTTAAAGGGCAAAAATTTATAAGCCTATTGCAGGACAATTTTATGGTCCAGTTTATTGAGGCCCCAACTAGGAATGATGCTCTGTTGGACCTGGTAATCTCAAACCATGCAGAGCACATTACTAATGTTCAGATAAAGGAACACCTGGGTAGCAGTGACCATAACATGATTTCATTTGATGTTAGCTGTAAGCAAGAAATACATGCAGGAAGGATAAAAACACTTAATTTCAATAAAGCAAATTTTCCAAGGATGAGGGCTGCTCTCCAGGACTTAGACTGGGAGGGAAAATTGGCATCAATGGGCACAGAACAGAAATGGGAATTCTTCAAAAAGACTGTTTGTGAACTCACTGCAAAGTATATTCCCATGGGCAATAAGTTTAAAAGGCTAAAAATAAAACCTATGTGGCTCACAGTTAAAGTTAAAAAAGCTATAAACAATAAGAAAAGCGCTTTTAAAAAATATAAAAATGAAGGAACACTAGTGCCGTTTAAATGTTACAAAGAATATAACAGGATATGTAAAAAGGAAATCAAGGATGCAAAAATTCAAAATGAACGACAGATTGCAAAAGATAGTAGGACAAACCCCAAAAAATTCTTCAAATATATTAATAGTAAAAAGGTCAAGTCTGAGCATGTAGGCCCTTTACAAAATAATCTAGAGTGGGTGACTGGGGACAAAGAAAAGGCTAATTTATTAAATACTTTCTTCAGCTCTGTGTATACAATGGAGCATGGGGGAGTTCATGTCCATAATGGGGGTGGTAGTGACACAGCCCCAAATCCACAATGGCTCAAAAGTGATATGGTCCAGAAATATTTAGACAGAGTAAAGGTGGATAAAGCACCTGGACCAGATGGCATCCACCCACGGATCCTAAAAGAATTGAGCTCTGTAATTTCAAAGCCATTGTATCTAATTTTTAGGGACTCATTAATGACAGGAATAGTACCACTGGATTGGCGCAGGGCCAATGTGGTGCCTATATTTAAAAAGGGAACAAAGTCTTTACCAAGTAACTATAGACCTGTTAGTTTAACTTCCATAGTTGGGAAGATACTGGAGAGATTAATAAAAGACCACATAGATGAGTTCTTGCTGGAAAAAAACTATTTAAGCAACAGACAGCATGGATTCATGAAAGACAGAAGTTGTCAGACAAACCTGATTTCTTTTTATGAAGAGGTAAGTAAAACCTTGGACAGAGGCGTGGCTGTGGACGTGGTATACTTGGATTTTGCAAAAGCGTTTGATACAGTTCCCCACACACGGCTCATGTGTACGGTAACCTCTACAGGATTGGAAATATCAGTTTGTAAATGGATAGAAAACTGGCTAAAAGACAGAATTCAGAGAGTAGTAGTTAATGATTCTTACTCTGAATGGTCTAAGGTTATCAGTGGTGTACCCCAAGGTTCAGTGCTGGGACCCTTACTTTTTAATATCTTTATAAATGATATTGGGTCTGAGATCAAAAGTAACATTTCTGTCTTTGCAGATGACACCAAGCTATGCAGTGGAATGACGTCCTTGCAGGATGTCTCCAATTTACAAGCCGACCTCGATGCCATGTCTAATTGGGCGACTATGTGGCAGATGAGGTTTAATGTTGATAAATGTAAAGTTATGCACTTGGGGGCTAAGAATATGAATGCATCATACATACTAGGGGGAAAACAACTGGGGGGATCCGTAGTGGAAAAGGATCTGGGGGTTTTGGTAGATCATAAGCTCAATAATGGCATGCAATGCCAAGCTGTGGTTTCCAAAGCGAGCAAAGTCCTTTCTTGTATTAAGAGAGGTATGGACTCCAGAGAGAGAGACATCATTTTGCCCCTGTACAAATCATTAGTAAGGCCTCATCTGGAATACGCAGTTCAGTTTTGGGCACCAGTTCTCAAAAAGCATATCGGGGAACTGGAGAAAGTGCAGAGAAGGGCAACCAAACTGATAAGAGGCATGGAGGAGCTCAGCTATGAAGAAAGATTAGAGGAGCTGAATTTATTCACTCTTGAGAAGAGGAGAATAAGGGGGGATATGATTAACATGTACAAATATATAAGGGGTCCATATATTGATCTTGGTGATGAGTTATTCACTTTACGGTCAACACAGAGAACAAGGGGGCACTCTTTACGTCTAGAAGAAAAAAGATTTCATCTCCAAATGCGGAAAGGTTTCTTCACAGTAAGAGCTGTGAAAATGTGGAACAGACTCCCTGCAGAGGTGGTTCTGGCCAGCTCAGTAGATTGCTTTAAGAAAGGCCTGGATACTTTCCTAAATGTACATAATATAACTGAGTACTAACAGTTCTAGGTAAAGTTGATCCAGGGTAAATCCGATTGCCTCTCGGGGGATCAGGAAGGAATTTTTTCCCCTGCTGTAGCAAATTGGATCATGCTCTGCTGGGGTTTTTTGCCTTCCTCTGGATCAACTGTGGGTATAGAATTGGGTATATGGGATTGCACGATATTTTTTTTGTTTTTATGGTTGAACTGGATGGACTTTGTCTTTTTTCAACCTGACTAACTATGTAACTATGTATATGTGTATTGTGGGCCGTTCGCGTCACTCGAATTTGGCGCGAACGGCCCAAATAGTTCGATCTTCGTCGAACGATCGGACAGCCGATGTTCGAGTCGAACGTATGTTCGACTTGAACACCGAGCTCATCCCTATTCTGAACAAATTACCAAAACAACCATGATTCCTTTTGGATGAACCCACTCTAAAATGGATCCCCATGGTATGAGCAAAAATCTAAAATAATTTTTTTTAAATAAAAGATGAACGTGAATGTTGCTTCTCACAAATTCAAAATTTTAAGCATTCAAAAAGACCATGCATTATCTGTACTTTCTGATCTATGCACTACTCCGCCTTTCAGGTGGACAAATCCCAAACCTTTGGAACTTTTTCCACCTGAATGAAAAGAAAAACAAACGAAAAGAAAAAAAAACTTTCGTAGCCAAAATGGCTTCCTACCAGCTCTTGTCCTAGACAAAATGTAGTCAGCTGCTAATTGAGGACATAGTCAATGACCACCTAGTCAGTTGCTAATGACCCCCTTTTCAGGTGGATTAAACCTTACAATTTTTCCACCTGAACGAAACCAAAAATAAAGTAGATGAAACAATATTAAAAAACAATGAAAATAATAAAAAATTTAATAAAAAAATAAATGGAAAAAAAAATAATAAAAAAATTCCAAAATTAAAAATGATGAATAATAATAAAAAAAATCCTAAAAAAAAAATTACAAAGACAAAATGAAAGAAAATAAATGAGAAAAAAAATGTAAACTTAAAAAAAAAAAAATGTAATAAAAAAAAAAAATCTTTGAACAATGAAAATCAATAAAAATTTAACATTTTTCAATCTGCCCATCAACACACAACAACATGGCAAGACAACCATCATCAAACAATGACAAACACTCAACTTTAATTAAAGACATCCATGGACTTTTCTCATGAGAAGAGTAAGTGCTCATTTCGATCTGGAAGAGAATTAGTTAATGGAAAACAAAAACAAAACAACATCTGTACTTCATCACAACTTTTGTAACTTCATTTGTAACTCTTTACTCCAGTAATGTCTGACTATTGTTTAATTTTTTTCATTGTTTGCAAGCAATTACTAATTAATGAGCTCATGGTACCATGTGAAAATCGATTATGCATTTACAATAACCTAACCCCTGCTCTGCAAAATTTGCCCACTGTTGTTTACACTTTGAAGGATCTGCAAACAAAACACAAACATTAGTATCCAAACCAGTTTAACTTCTTCCCTGGTCTCTAGAAAAAAAGAAACACAAAGACGGTTATTACACACAATTATTATATCAATTGACTTTTTAAGTCCCCCAAGCATTTCCCCATTAATTGTAATGCTAGGGTAACATTTGTCATATTTTCCTATACTAAGCAGGCAGTATTGGAAAACTTTGCCCTATTACTCAGGAAAAAATGGCAATGCCACTTGCGTCCAACTACATACGAGCCAGAATGGTAGATTAGTCCAGGGGGCAAACATTGGAATGTTATTAAAAAAAAATTGAAACTAAGAGTATTTTAACCACTTGACAACTGGGCACTTAAACCCCCTTAATAACCAGACCAATTTTCAGCTTTCGGTGCTCTCACATTTTGAATGACAATTACTCAGTCATACAACACTGTACCCATATGAATTTTTTGTCCTTTTTTTCACACAAATATAGCTTTCTTTTGGTGGTATTTAATCACTGTTGGGTTTTTTATTTTTTGCGCTATAAGAGAAAAAAGACTGAAAATTTTGTAAAAAAATGATTTTTTTTTCGTTTCTGTTATAAAATTTTGCAAATTACTATTTTTCCTTCATAAATTTTGGCCAAAATTTATACTGCTACATATCTTTGGTAAAAATAAGTACAAATTGGTGCATATTATTTGGTCTTTGTGAAAGTTATAGAGTCCACAAGCTATGGTGCCAATATCTGAAAATTGATCACACCTGAAGTACTGACGGCCTATCTCAATTCTTGAGACCCTAGCATGCCAGAAAAGTACAAATACCCCCCAAATGACCCCTTTTTGGAAAGAAGACATTCCAAGGTATTCAGAAAGAGGCATTGTGAGTTTTTTGAAGTTGTCATTTTTTCCCACAATTCTTTGCAAAATCAAGATTTATTTTTTCTCTTTTTTTTTTTCACAAAATTGTCATATTAGCAGGTTATTTCTCACACACAGCATATGCATACCACAAATTACACCCCAAAACACATTCTGCTATTCCTCCCGAGTATGGCGATACCACATGTGTGAGACTTTTACACAGCGTGGCCACATACAGAGGCCCAACATCCAAGGAGCACCTTCAGGCCTTCTGGAGCACCCAGGCCAATTCTGACATTTCTCTCCTACATGTAAAAATCATCATTTGTTTGCTAGAAAATTACATAGAACCCCAAAACATTATATATGTTTTTTTAGCAAAGACCTTAGAGAATATAATGGTGGTTGTTGCAACTTTTTATCTCGCACGATATTTGCGCAGAAATTTTTTTAACGCGTTTTTTACGGAAAAAAAATGTTTTGTGCTTAAAAAAAAAAAAAAAACAGTAAAGTTAGCCCAATGTTTTTGCATAATGTGAAAGATGAAGTTACGCCGAGTAAATAGATACCTAACATGTCACCCTTAAAAATTGCACACACTCGTGGAATGGCGCCAAACTTCGCTACTTAAAAAATCCCCATAGGCAACGCTTTAAATATTTTTACTGGTTAAATGTTTTGAGTTACAGAGGAGGTCTAGGGCCAAAATGATTGCTCTCGCTCTAACGTTCGCAGAGATACCTCACATGTGTGGTTTGAAAACCGTTTTCATATGTGGGCGGGACTTACGTATGCGTTCGCTTCTGTATGCGAGCTCACGGGGACAGGGGCGCTTTAAAAAAAAAAAAAATTATTCTTCATTTTACTTTATTTATTTTAGTTTGACATGTTTTTCCGCACCAAACATTTTTTTGATCACTTTTATACCTATTACAAGGAACGTAAACATCCCTTGTAATAGGAATATGGCATGACAGGTCCTCTTTACAGTGAGATATGGGGGGGGGGGGGGGTGTCAATAAGACCCCACATCTCACCTCTAGGCTGGGAAGCCTGAAAAAAATACAAAAAAAAAAAACAACAATCCTGGCTTTGATCGTAGCGGTGAGTCGGTAGAAGCACCGGAGGGCGGCGGGGGGGGGGACATCCCCTCTCGCCTCCCATAAGAATAATCAAGCGGCGGAACAGCCACTATGATTGTTGTTATGGTGCAGGGAATCGCCGGCTGAAAAAGCTGATATCTGAATGATGCCTGTAGCTGCTCCCATCATTCAGATATCCCCGCACAAAGTCAAGGACGTCATATGACGGCCGGAGGGCGGGAAGTGGTTATTGCAGAGTATTGCCGGGCATTGCGGAGTATTGCCGGGCATTGCGGAGTATTGCCGGGCATTGCGGAGTATTGCCGGGCATTGCGGAGTATTGCGGACTATGGCAGGGTATTGCGGTGTATGGCAGGGTATTGCACGGGGTATTGCACAGGGTATTGTGGAGGGTATTGCAGAGTATTGTGGAGGGTATTGCAGAGTATTGTGGAGGGTATTGCAGAGTATTGTGGAGGGTATTGCAGAGTATTGTGCAGGGTATTGCAGAGTATTGTGCAGGGTATTGCAGAGTATTGTGCAGGGTATTGCGCAGGGTATTGCAGAGTATTGCGCAGGGTATTGCAGAGTATTGCGCAGGGTATTGCAGAGTATTGCGCAGGGTATTGCAGAGTATTGCACCAGAGTATTGCAGAGTATTGCACCAGGGTATTGCAGAGTATTTTGCAGGGTATTGCGCAGGGTATTGCAGAGTATTTTCGTCCTCTGGACCCGGCGGTCACGGAGTTTCCCGTGTGCGCGCCCCAGGGGGCGCGCAGGAGCGCGATTCTGGGAGGACGTTATATAACGTCCTCCCAGAGTTAAGCAACCACCTTGTCGACGTTATTT
The DNA here is from genome assembly GCA_029206835.1 of Rana muscosa. Taxonomy (NCBI): domain Eukaryota; kingdom Metazoa; phylum Chordata; class Amphibia; order Anura; family Ranidae; genus Rana; species Rana muscosa. The sequence goes on from CM055122.1 coordinate 1,217,756,902, forward strand.
GTCGGCAGGTGGTTGTTAAGTGGTTAAAAAGAAAACGATCCCGCGGCCTATCCTCGAAAATATATACATTTCAAGGTCCTCTATAATATTCCAAACCTGAAGGGCAAACCTCTGTAACTCGCATCTAATTCATAGCAAAGAAACATTAACCAGAAAATTCTCACCATCCCTGCAGCTCCCTAAGGGCTGCTACCATTGTTTCCCCCCATTGCTATATTTGAATGAACATGTGGCTCCCTCCATTTTTCATAATAATGCCTTTCCTGTCTTAATTGAGTATTATGGCCCCTATGCCTATTGCTACCCCATTTCACCGAATACACTTCATAACGCCTTGGGGTCGTTTTGGGGTGTTGAGATCTTTTTTTGATGTCATTATTTGCTGCCCAACAATATCTGGCGATGTGACCCCCCTTTTAAATAAAAAACATTTAAGGGTTGGTCTCCCTGCATTGGTCCTTCTCTGAGAATAAGCCGATGGAGACTCACATTGTTGCATTACATTTATCTAAACAGACTTTACACTTTCATCATCTGAGGAGTAATCACTAGTGATGGACTCATCAGACGTCTCCCCTGATTCGGCTACTCCTGAATCATTTTCCAACGCGGTTACCGCACTTCTATATAAATCTTCAACCTTGATTTCTATCATATCAATATTACTTGCATCAACCACCGCATATGGTTTTTCTGTATGCTGCTTGACCTCTATTTTTGCTGGGCACTGAACATGTGCAGAGGTTTCCTCCACCATTGCACATTCGGCTAATTCCTTCCTAAGCAGTATTATAATACGCTCATTCTCCGACTCTCTCTGCTTCAAAGAGACAATGCAACTTTCTTTCTGTTTACAAGTTTCCTCTAACATGTCAACTTTCTGTTCCAATACACATTTCTCAGTCACTAATTGTCATGATCAGTGTCATTGCCTGGGTCACCTGCTGGTGGTGCTATTGCTTTCAGCACCAAAGGGTGCAGTTCTGGTGGCCACCGGCGGGTGTCTCCCATTTGTCTGGAGCCGAAATCATCTCCTGCAATCAGGCGTCACCTGAGACTGATTGCAGGAGGTGTGTATAAATACCCAGCAGACACTAAAGCATTTGCTCTGGTATTGTCTTGGAACCCAGACCTGTATGCCTGAACCTGAACCTTGTGACCTGTTATCTGTTACCTTGTATCCTGTGTTCCTGAACCCTGCATCCATCCCTGGACCCCTGCCTCTGTACCTTGTATCCTGTGTTCCTGAACCCTGCATCCATCCCTGGACCCCTGCCTCTGTACCTTGTATCCTGTGTTCCTGAACCCTGCATCCATCCCTGGACCCCTGCCTCTGTACCTTGTATCCTGTGTTCCTGAACCCTGCATCCATCCCTGGACCCCTGTCTTGCAGACTCATCCCTTCCTCCTGTTGTCCCTTCCGGCTCCCTGTTCAATCGGACTGATCTCTCGTGTATGACCCTGGTTTGATTACATTTACGCTTTAATCTCTAAACTGTATTCACGTTGGTGTAGGGAGTTGTTTTGTGTGTCACTGTGGTTGTTTGCTGGTTGCCTTTATTGTTTTAGGAATTATCCTTTTAATAAACTCATATATATATATTTACTTACCTTGTGCCTAGTTCCTTTAGTGCAGCCCACTGATCTGCGTACCCTGTGCTGGATACCGTGTTAGGCATCCGTGACAGAATACCAGAGCCATTCAAGCAGATCGGCTGCACTTGGGAATTGGGTCTGGGCACTGCTATTGCTTTAAAAATGCAGCTTGACGATATTCTGTATTTTTTGCTACTAGCAACAGAGGACAGGGAGTTTTGTTCTCAAACATTAAGTGAACACACTAGAGAGCAGTTGTTGGAATGCATCCGCATAGCCCATGTTTTTGTGGATCTGGGCAGTTTTGTGTTTGAGGATGTGCAAGATCTGATCTGTATCTGTACAGAGTTGGCCCTGTCTGATGCCTCCAGTGGAGACGATGACTATACACCCCCTTTTAGTGCAGCTCAGGTAGAGTCCTTGGTGTGGCTGTTGGAAGATGACTCAGTCTTTTTCCTTGAGCAGTACTCAACTTGTCCTACACAGGTGCTTGCAGCATGTATTGAGTCAGTGCAGTCTCTGGTCAGACAAGCAGTATGCAAACCTAACTTTGTGCAATCATTACTACAGGCCTGGTCAAGTTTATTGTACTCAGCCCCTGTCGGTTCCCTGCCACCCATTCCTGTGTCTAGACACCAGCCTGCTGGGATGTCTGCGTCTCCTTTACTCCCAACTACCACAGTGGCCAACCAATACACCCTCCTACCAATGAAGTACCAGTACCCTGTTTCCCCCTGCTGCACTTACCCTGCCTTTAACCCTCCTGCTTCGTCTCGGCTGCCTCCATCAGTTCCCCTAAGACCCCCTTCAAAATCCGCACCCTCTGCTTCACCATCCTTCCGCTCTTCGCCTCTACCAGCTGCATCCACCACCTACAGCCCTGTATACATATACAAATCTTCGGTGGCTGAACCAAAGAAAAAACGGAAGTTCTTTCCAACTCACACGATCCTGCCAGTAACCCAGCCTGTTTCCACACCAGCCGACCTGTTGCAGCATGTCTCCGCACCAGCCGACCTGTTGCAGCCTGTCTCCGCACCAGCCGACCTGTTGCAGCCTGTCTCTGCACCAGCCGACCTGTTGCAGCCTGTCTCCGCACCAGCCGACCCGTTGCAGTCTGTCTTCGCACCAGCCGACCTGTTGCAGCCTGTCTCCGCACCAGCCGACCTGTTGCAGCCTGTCTCCGCACCAGCCGACCTGTTGCAGCCTGCAGCCTGTCTCCGCACCAGCCGACCTGTTGCAGCCTGTCTCCGCACCAGCCGACCTGTTGCAGCCTGTCTCCGCACCAGCCGACCTGTTGCAGCCTGTCTCCGCACCAGCCGACCTGTTGCAGCCTGTCTCTGCACCAGCCGACCTGTTGCAGCCTGTCTCCGCACCAGCCGACCTTTTGCAGCCTGTCTCCGCACCAGCCGACCTGTTGCAGCCTGTCTCCGCACCAGCCGACCTGTTGCAGCCTGTTTCCAAACCAAGCGACCTGTTGCAGCCTGTTTCCAAACCAAGCGACCTGTTGCAGCCTGTTTCCAAACCAAGCGACCTGTTGCAGCCTGTTTCCAAACCAAGCGACCTGTTCCAGCCTGTTTCCACACCAGCCGATCCGCTCCAGCCTGTTTCCACACCAGCCGATCCGCTCCAGCCTGCTTCTACACCAGCCGATCCGCTCCAGCCTGCTTCTACACCAGCCGATCCGCTCCAGCCTGCTTCTACACCAGCCGACCTGTTGCAGCCTGTCTTCGCACCAGCCGACCTGTTGCAGCCTGTCTCCGCACCAGCCGACCTGTTGCAGCCTGTCTCCGCACCAGCCGACCTGTTGCAGCCTGCAGCCTGTCTCCGCACCAGCCGACCTGTTGCAGCCTGTCTCCGCACCAGCCGACCTGTTGCAGCCTGTCTCCGCACCAGCCGACCTGTTGCAGCCTGTCTCCGCACCAGCCGACCTGTTGCAGCCTGTCTCTGCACCAGCCGACCTGTTGCAGCCTGTCTCCGCACCAGCCGACCTGTTGCAGCCTGTCTCCGCACCAGCCGACCTGTTGCAGCCTGTCTCCGCACCAGCCGACCTGTTGCAGCCTGTTTCCAAACCAAGCGACCTGTTGCAGCCTGTTTCCAAACCAAGCGACCTGTTGCAGCCTGTTTCCAAACCAAGCGACCTGTTGCAGCCTGTTTCCAAACCAAGCGACCTGTTCCAGCCTGTTTCCACACCAGCCGATCCGCTCCAGCCTGTTTCCACACCAGCCGATCCGCTCCAGCCTGCTTCTACACCAGCCGATCCGCTCCAGCCTGCTTCTACACCAGCCGATCCGCTCCAGCCTGCTTCTACACCAGCCGATCCGCTCCAGCCTGCTTCCACACCAGCCGATCCGCTCCAGCCTGCTTCCACACCAGCCGATTCGCTCCAGCCTGCTTCCACACCAGCCGATTTGCTCCAGCCTGTTTCCACACCAGCCAACCTGTTCCAGCCTGTTTCCACACCAGCCAACCTGTTCCAGCCTGTTTCCACACCAACCAACCTGTTCCAGCCTGTTTCCACACCAGCCAACCTGTTCCAGCCTGTTTCCACACCAGCCAACCTGTTCCAGCCTGTTTCCACACCAGCCAACCTGTTCCAGCCTGTTTCCACACCAGCCAACCTGTTCCAGCCTGTTTCCACACCAGCCAACCTGTTCCAGCCTGTTTCCACACCAGCCAACCTGTTCCAGCCTGTTTCCACACCAGCCAACCTGTTCCATCCTGTTTCCACACCAGCCAACCTGTTCCAGCCTGTTTCCACACCAGCCAACCTGTTCCAGCCTGGATTTTCGGTGCCCGTCACCCAGCCTGACGTTTTGGTGCCCGTCTTTCAGCCCGCTGAACCAGTGCCTGCCATCTGGCTTGCTGAACCTCTGCCCGGTGGCCAGTTTGAAGTGCCTCTGCCCGGTGGCCAGCTTGAAGACCCAGCGCCATTTGCCCAGCCCGCTGACATGGTGCCTGCTAAACCAGTTCTCGATGCCCGGCTTGCCGCTGATTTTGCCCTGCTTGATTCCCAGCCTGACTGTGATGCCCTTGTGTTGTTCGCCTCCGTTAGGTTCATGCACATTGCCCTGCCTGTTTTCATTTCCAGATCCCAACTTCCAGACCCTGGTGGTGGGGTGCGTGTTCCATTGCCGGACTCAGGTGCCACGCCTCCCAGTAAGTTTAAGGACTCTGGCCGGAGGAGCACAAGTAGTCCGCAGACACAGGGGAGACTTTTTGGGACCTTTCCGCACCTACCAGCACTGCCAGATCAAGGGCAGAATGGAGCGTCCGGAGGCCACTCCTTGGGAGGGGGAACTGTCATGATCAGTGTCATTGCCTGGGTCACCTGCTGGTGGTGCTATTGCTTTCAGCACCAAAGGGTGCAGTTCTGGTGGCCACCGGCGGGTGTCTCCCATTTGTCTGGAGCCGAAATCATCTCCTGCAAACAGGCGTCACCTGAGACTGATTGCAGGAGGTGTGTATAAATACCCAGCAGACACTAAAGCATTTGCTCTGGTATTGTCTTGGAACCCAGACCTGTATGCCTGAACCTGAACCTGAACCTGAACCTGAACCTTGTGACCTGTTATCTGTTACCTTGTATCCTGTGTTCCTGAACCCTGCATCCATCCCTGGACCCCTGCCTCTGTACCTTGTATCCTGTGTTCCTGAACCCTGCATCCATCCCTGGACCCCTGCCTCTGTACCTTGTATCCTGTGTTCCTGAACCCTGCATCCATCCCTGGACCCCTGCCTCTGTACCTTGTATCCTGTGTTCCTGAACCCTGCATCCATCCCTGGACCCCTGTCTTGCAGACTCATCCCTTCCTCCTGTTGTCCCTTCCGGCTCCCTGTTCAATCGGACTGATCTCTCGTGTGTGACCCTGGCTTGATTACATTTACGCTTTAATCTCTAAACTGTATTCACGTTGGTGTAGGGAGTTGTTTTGTGTGTCACTGTGGTTGTTTGCTGGTTGCCTTTATTGTTTTAGGAATTATTCTTTCAATAAACTCATATATATATTTACTTACCTTGTGCCTAGTTCCTTTAGTGCAGCCCACTGATCTGCGTACCCTGTGCTGGATGCCGTGTTAGGCATCCGTGACACTAATTGTTCAATACGATCACGAATATCTGCATCTGCCTTTTTAACCATACCTTTTATATACTCCAAGACGTCATTGAATTGTTGTCTTACAGCATTCCTTTGTATAGTATTAAAGTGAACAGTGCCATTCTTAAGGAATTTTTCAAGAAAATCCATTATTATGTTAACTCTGCAACTAGCTATCCTGAAAACACGTTTAATCTGTTTGAACAGTTGCTTCACAGACAAACAAACAGATCTAACGAAAAGGTTTTTTACGGTAACTTTTACCTGCCTTTACAACAGCTGCTTACAATCCACACACAGGAATCAAAAAAATAAAAACTGCTACAAAGCCATTTAAAATGTGTCACTTGTAGTCCTACAGAGCACACTTCATCAGTGCTCTCCTGTTACATTGCAGGCCACCTGGAACTACTATAGGAACAGCACGTGGGTAAAAAATTAAAAGCTTAAAAATATATATATATATATATGTATTGAAAAATTTATATAAAAATTAAAAAAAAAATATTTGAAAATGTTCATAAAAAAAACGTAAAAAAAAAATATTTCAAAAAATTTCATAATTTTTTTTCCTCAAAAAGTATTCAAAACAAAGTTCATAAAAAACGTAAAAAAAATTAAAGATTTAAAAAAAACAAAAAAACAATCTATATTTCCCCCACTTTTTCAGCAAAGATGTGTGGTTTATCCTGTCAATCTGCAGGCTATATCGGATACCCCGGGATGATCAATCCCTCACTCACTAGTACGATTGACTGGCTACAGGCCTAACACGCATTAACAATACAACGAACGCTTAACATATATCAGTGAAAGAAAGTAAAAATATTGCGCTGAGTGTTAAACCTAATAAGGGTACGAATAAAGCAAAAAGCTGCTACACACCAATGTGACAAAGATTGTGAACAAAATATTAATAAAAAATGTAGCGCTAAAAAATAAAAACAAAAACAAATGAATGTCTCTCTACATATATAGTGGAGAATAAAGTGAATATCACACCAAAAAAGGTGTGTGTGTGTTCACTACAAAATCCATGAAAATCAACATGTATAATCATAAGAAAAACAACACATATATAAAATGTCCATCAGAATAACCCGTGAAGGCACAGTGAAGAAGAGGACATGTAGACTGAAGGTCATCAAGGAGAACACAACTTCCGACTACTAGAGAAAATGGATGAAATACTCTTACCAGAGTCCGTGGATCTGCCTACCCATGGCAGCAGATCTTGTAAGCATGAAAGATTTGAAAGATTTGACCTCAGGAACGATCGGCTTGTCTGGTGACTCCTATGATGTTGACATCTGGACAGTTGAGATTGAACAATCCTCAAATCCAGACCTTGGATCGATATCCCGGATGGATGGAACGAATCTGGACTCCTAGGGTATCACCCTATTTCTTTTAAAAGAAATTCGACCACCAAGGACCCCAAGGCAGGATAACTGAATGATGTAGAGTGACTCCAGATAAGCTCTCTCCGAGTCACATGCAGAGAAAAAAAGAGACAGGGCTCCAATGGTGCAGATCAAAAAGGTAGTATAAGGTTTTATTGGAATAAAACCACAAACATTTTTGACATAAAAAGTGATCACATAAATAAAAATAAGAACAAAGCAATATGGGGAGTAGCGTACCAAGCCCTGGGCTTACAAGATCTGCTGCCATGGGTAGGCAGATCCATGGACTCTGGTAAGAGTATTTCATCCATTTTCTCTAGTAGTCGGAAGTTGTGTTTTCCTTGATGACCTTCAATCTACATGTCCTCTTCTTCACTGTGCCTTCACGGGTTATTCTGATGGACATTTTATATATGTGTTGTTTTTCTTATGATTATACATGTTGATTTTCATGGATTTTGTAGTGAACACACACACACCTTTTTTGGTGTGATATTCACTTTATTCTTCACTATATATGTAGAGAGACATTCATTTGTTTGTTTTTTTGATTTTTTAGCGCTACATTTTTTATTAATGCTTAACATATATACTCATATCAGCCAAAAATAATTCCACCAGGTTTTGCACGTCCGCTCACTTGATGAAATTTCAGTTCGGTTCTGGGTTATTTGAGGACTTCTTAGATTAACGGACTCAAACAAAAATACATTAGGGTTTGTGAATTCTGTGCAGGAATAAATCCCACAGTCCTATAGGGTGCTAAATGTAGAATACAATGTAATATTATATCTAGTAACCTCTAATATATGTCTATCGCATAAATGTATTAATGTGTATAGTCCCTTGTTTGTTAGTCTAGCCTATCAGAGAATGCTAGGCCTAATGCTCTAATATTACCCACAAAGACCAGCACAGTTGCTCAGTAAATCATGTTACATTTATTCCTTTAAAAATAGGAAACATATCTTAGCAACAGATATCAGATACAATCTACATCAACAAATAATAATATGAAATATACTTAACACTCCTCTCGGTAATCCTCCCTGGCTGGGCTCAGATGTAACAGAGAACTAGGCCTCTGTAGGCCTTTGTAGGCTTCTGCAGGCCACATGTCTTAGGCCCAACAATGGCCATCAGAGCAAGGTCCCAGCCAGATAACAGAGGTCCTTGCAGTCAAAAAGGGAATAGACCGAGCTCTGTGTTACGAATCCTTTTTACAAAACTCACTCATTACTCATTCGAGCTCCTTTCCCTTGCCTGCCCGTCTATCTTTAGACCAATCGTTGCACTTTCATGATTCTTGTCTTGTTACTGATTGTCCTGCCATTAGGGGTGCGGAATTTAATCGTTGCATCAGTGCATCGTGATTCGGGCGTCCCCGATGCGGCACCGATGCAGGGAAACCTATTAATCGATTATCCCCGATGTCTAGCCCCGCCCCTTCATTCCCGGGAGAGCCGTTTCCTCATTTGTTATTTTTTTCCTATGACGCGCTCATGTGACTGCCCGCCCGCCTCTCTGCTTTCACGTCTCAGGTACGCCAGGAGAGACGTGAAAGCAGAGAGGAGAGAGGGCAGTCACATGAGCGCGTCATATACACTCACTGTTCCCCCGCCGGATTCTGTTCCCCTGGCTCTTGGCTACTATCGGAACTCCGTCCCCCCCAGCCCTGTACATTGCCGCTCCCTCCTCCTACGAATGCTAATGCTCCTAATACCGCCCCGCCCCGCCTCTCCAGCCTTCGGCTACTGTTTAACGAATGCTAATGAGCAGAGGGCTGGAGAGGCGGGGCGGGGCGGTATTAGGAGCATTAGCATTCGTAGGAGGAGGGAGCGGCAATGTACAGGGCTGGGAGTGGGGGGGCGGAGTTCCGATAGGACCCGAGAGCCAGGGGAACAGAATCCGGCGGGGGGAACCATTCTCGGCACAACAGGAAAGTTCTTCTCACTACTGCAGAAAAGGTTAGTTTGGAATTAGGAATTAGGTTAGGGATTAGAATAGGGTAAAGAAGTGTGAAAAAAGTTCATTAAAGTGCCAGTATTATTTTTTCTTTAAAGTAAAACGGATATTATACTTACCTACTGATCTTCTGTAGCATGTCCGCAGTCACCAACCATCTCCTGTAGCATGTCCGCAGTCTCTCTGACCATCTCCTGTAGCATGTCCGCAGTCTCTCTGACCATCTCCTGTAGCATGTCCGCAGTCTCTCTGACCATCTCCTGTAGCATGTCCGCAGTTTCTCTGACCATCTCCTGTAGCATGTCCGCAGTCACTGACCATCTCCTGTAGCATGTCCGCAGTCTCTCTGACCATCTCCTGTAGCATGTCCGCAGTCTCTCTGACCATCTCCTGTAGCATGTCCGCAGTCTCTCTGACCATCTCCTGTAGCATGTCCGCAGTCTCTCTGACCATCTCTTGTAGCATGTCCGCAGTCAATGACCATCCCCTGTAGCATGTACGCAGTCACCGACCATCTCCTGTAGCATGTCCGCAGTCACCAACCATCTCCTGTACTATGTACAAGTTGTTGTCTGCTTTGTTTAGACTTTGCTACATGCAGGGAGTGTTGTCTTTTTTTAAAAAGAACAGATATAAATAAAAAAAATGGAGATCTCCTGACTGCTTGAATTTTTTTGATGAAAACCATGCGCACTTGTAATCGTGATGCATCGTGATGCATCGCGGAATCGAATCAAATCGAATCGTTGACCTGATAATCGTAATCGAATCGAATCATGAGGCCAGTGAAGATGCGCACCTCTACCTGCCATACCTGGCCTCTGGGGGCGATACTGCACATTCATGCACAGTCCATTGTCATCAACCTCTTTGAAGCTTCTCGCACAGCAGGTGGGCTGGAGATAAGCCCTTTCCTGCTATACTACTATGCAGACTCTGTCTGAGGACATCAAGTGTCATTTCGCAGTAAAAACAGATGTGTGGACCAGGTTACCCCCAACAAACGGCTAATATGCAAGTTATTGTCCTAAAAAGGGTTTGGGGACCCGGGTCCTGCCCCAGGGGTCATGTATCAATGCAAAAAGACGTTTTAAAAAAGGTCCTTTTTTTCGGGAGCAGTGATTTTAATGATGCATAAAGTGAAAAAAAAAGTGAAATATTCCTTTAAATATCGTACCTTGGGGGTGTCTAAAGTATGCCTGTGAAGTGGAACGTGTTTCCCGTGTTTAGAACTGTCCCTGCACAAAATGACATTTCTAAAGGCAAAAAAAGTAATTTAAAACTGCTTGCGGCTTTAATGTAATGTCTGGTCCCGGCAATATGGATGAAAATCATTGAGAAAAATGGCACGGGTAAACCCCCACCCCCCCTCCCAGCCCACTATCAGCCCCTTTGGGTCTTGTATGGATATTAAGGGGAACCCCACACCCAAATTAAAAAAAGGCCCTATATGCTCTGAACAGCAGTATACAGGCGGTACAAACCAGACAGGTTTGTTCTTAAGTAGAATCTGTTTGTAATTTGGAACAGGTAAATTTTTTAAGTGTAGCTCCAGCCAAAAAATCTATTTTTAAGCTTTTTGGAAAACATAGGGAAGGGTTATCACTCCTGTAACATTTGTTTTGCTGTCTGTGCACCTGTTCATAACATTTCACCTCACTTTCCGTCCCAATGACAAATGTTTTTTGAAAATTTGGGGTTTTTATTGAAACAAGGATTGGTGATAAAGCATCAGTGGAGAGGAGACACCTCTTTCCCATATTAACTCTGAAGCCTCGTACACACGACCGATTTTCTCGTCCAAAACCGTCAAGAAAAGTGCCGCGAGAGCTTTTTTGTCGAGAAAAACATTTGTGTGTATGGTTTTATGACGAGAAAATTGCCGAGAATCTCGACGAGAAAATAGAGAACCTGCTCTCTATTTTCTCGTCAGGATTCCAGATTTCCTCGTCGTATTTCTCGTCGGGCTGTTTTGTGACGAGAAAATGGTTCGTGTGTATGCTTTTACGACTCTTCCAAAAGCGCGCATGCTCACAAGCAACTATGAGATGGGAGCGCATCTTCTGGTAAAACAAGCCTTCGTAATGGAGAGAGCACATTCGTCACGCTCAAAAATATTGCATCGTTTAAATGTTCTGCATTGAAATCTTCGTTAGAATGTTACATTAATCAAAACGAGTGACCTTCTTTTGCTGCTGATATTCACACAGAGTTATGACTTTTTTTTAACCTTTTTCATGCTGCTCTTAAGAAGATTTATGTGTATTATATCGTGCAAGTTTTTAGGAATAATTTAAATGGTTATATTTTTAAAAATGATGTTAATTATAATTTCACAATGTTTTGATAGTGATCTCCCATTTAATTTTGGAATCTATATTAGTTAAATTTCCCCCCATGTTTTTTTGCAAATCAGATTTAGTTATTCTTTTGGGGGGTTGATATCTGTCCCTTTTTTTGTCAGTCAAGTGTATCTGCTTACTCCAAAGCTAGATTTTTAATTTTTACAAATACACATAGTCAAGTATGAACTTAAACAAAAATCACATTTATTCATGTTTCGAAATAAAATAAAGAGAAGGCAGCGCTGGAGAACCTGCTGCCATTTGTGCATCCCAGGGACCCCAGAGCACACAGCAACCCTGTGTGGACACTAAAATTGGGAGCTTGAGAAGGCCAACATTTCTGAACACAATCTGATGCTGGCCTCCCAGAGGTCAGGAACAGCAGCAGGTGATATATATGTCCCAAGTGTGTGGTACTACAACAGGCTGCCTTCTGTCCGACCACAATGAAGCAAGGCCATCACTTCCTCTTCTTCCTGGCAACCTTCCCTGCAACCTTCCCTGAAGCCTTCCCCGCAGCCTTCCTTCTTCGTTTGGCTGAAGGCTGGGCCACTAGAGGGGTACTCCTGTCAGGAGGAGGAGGAGATGTAGCAGAAGGGGGTGGGGCAGAAGAAGAAGGTGGAGGTGTAGCAGAAGGGGGTGGGGCAGAAGAAGAAGGTGGAGGTGTAGCAGAAGGGGGTGGGGCAGAAGAAGAAGGTGGAGGTGTAGCAGAAGGGGGTGGGGCAGAAGAAGAAGGTGGAGGTGTAGCAGAAGGGGGTGGGGCAGAAGAAGAAGTGGGAGGTGGAGGTTGAGGTTGGGTCAGTTGTGCCACCTCACATATGGCGGTATTGGGGGTAATTTTCTCCATCACCCCCTTGTTGAGCAAGGTGATGAGCAGGGGATCGCATAGGAGGCGTTGCTCCATGCTCATCACCTTGAACTTAGCCTCCACTAGGCCAGCAATGGCCTCTTCAGGGGATGTGGGCTCCTGGAGGGTGGCATGGGCCTCACGAATAAGGGCCATTGCTGCCTCACTCGTGCTCCTGTCCCTCCTTCCTCTTTTGGGAAGCCGGATGGGAGGCACCTGGGATCTGGTGCTTCTCCTTTGCCCTGCCACCTCCTGTCTGCCACTGGGCCCTGCCACCTCCTGTCTGCCACTGGGCCCTGCCACCTCCTGGCTGCCACTGGGCCCTGCCACCTCCTGGCTGCCACTGGGCCCTTCCTCCTCCTGCCTGACAGTTTCCAGACCCTCCTCCTGACTGATTTCATCCTGTGTATGAAAAAGGGACATAGTTTAATATGTTGGTTTAATCTTTGCATCAAACTTTGTAATCCTGATTGAAGCAATTAGAATGTAAATCCATAAATCCTTGCTTTAAATTTACCACTACATCAGATTGACTATTTAGCACCCAATTAAGTGCAGACTAATGTCTACAGATCTTGATTTCACTTGTGGAATCCAAAATATTTTATGTTTGTCATCTTGACATATTTGTCAAACATTAAGTTTATCCCAATACATTTTCAGTTAAGAGCCCATTCACACAGGGGCGTCTTTGGATCCGACTCCAAATCGCCCCAGGTCGCCCCTAGTCGCCTCAGGTCGCGCTGGCTGAAGAAATCAATGTGAGTTAATGGAGCCGTCCTTATGCACACTACTGCAGTCGCTCCGGCTTCAAAAAAGGTCCCTGTACTACTTCAATCCGACTCCTAGGTAACCATTCATTTCAATGGGAGTCGCCTCTCACTGTCTTAATAGGAGCGACTCTCCAGGAAGATAACATACATTTATCAGGCAAAGCTCTCCCTCCCCCTCCCTCCCACAGAGCTGATTCTTGTTTGATTGGCCACTGGAATGTCTCCTGTCCTGCAGGCAACTTGGAGTTGCCTTGTAAATAGCTCCAGGTCGCGCTGAGTTGCCTCATAAAATCGTGTCTGAGTTGCCTCATAAAATCGCGCTGGAAGTCGTGTTGCCCCAGTGTGAATGGGCTCCTGGCTCCAGATGGCCAAATCAGGATCATCCAGGATGGCTGCCTCCTCTTGCTCCAGAGAAGGCTCAGGTTGGCTGCAGGGAAGTCTGGGGGGAAGAGTGGAGAGTGATGGCTTTGTCTCAATGTGGTCATCCAGGAAGGACATCCTGTTGTAGTACCACAAAATCGGGACATAAACATCACCTGCTGCTGCTCCTGACCTCTGAGAAGCCAGCACCTTAGAGCGTTCAGTCCTGTAGGTACCTCTCAAGCTCCCAATTTTAGTGTCCACTTGTTTTGCTGTGGCTGTGGGCACCTTGGTATGCACAAATGGGAGCAGCTTCTCCAGCACTGCTTTTCTCACCCCTCTTTTTTTGTGTATGGGGTTTTTCGTCTCCCACAGAGCCGGCAGCTCCCTTACCCGGTCAATAAATTCTGCCAGGAAATCCTTGTCGCTTATAAAGACATTCATATTGTATCTGCAAGTTAAATAAATTATATATAACTAATGTGAGGCAAACAGTCTAACCTCCTTAACATCCTAGTCACCATATATATCCTCCAACATTCTCAAGACAGTATAGGCCAACAATTTGTACAAGTCACAAAATCACATACCTTCGTTCGCACGTCCGTCACTTGAACTCCTCTCTCCGCACACCGAACGTACTATAGTCACATGTGTGTTTGCTATATACAAACCACGCATGCGTCAAAATACGAACACGTCGCTCCGCACACGTTGCCCGCCCATGACGTTCTAACTAACATCTTTTCCCCGCCCCTTCTCTTTCGGCGCGCAGACAGATATGGCGGAGTTACAGCAGGTGTCTGATAATTCCGCAACTAACGAGGAGGAGACAAGCCCGGAGACCGAGGAAACGTCACGATCAAGGAGGAGATTCAAGGCATCGAATATGTCTTTGGCGGAGATGGTGGACATCTTGCTCAAGTCTGATTATGATGCAAAGCATGGGCCGTATAGCAAACCAAATAGAAGGAAGGCCAAAATCCTCACTAAAGTCGTGAAGAGTCTGAAGGCGAATTTCGGGGTGAAACGCTCAAATGAGCAGCTCAGAAAGAGGTGGTCAGACCTCAAACTGAGGGAGCCAGAGCAGTTGAGGAGCATAAAGAGAATGCTCGCTAAAAGTAAGTAAAATGTAGACTTTTCTGCTATTAATCTTTTTCTAAACTGACATGTTGCTCTTTATTTTGGTTTCTCATATTGGACTCCCTTCCAAAATGTAATATTTTAAACTTGGTTGGGCACAGTAATCGTTCGTTCCGTTACCGACACTTCGTTCGGCCACTATCCGCGGTTTTGGCTTATTTTAGAGCCACAAAAGTAATTAGACATCTGCCATTTTTGCTCAAATATTGTGGCGAAATTTTTAGTCTAGATGATGTGTTTGTAAAGAGAATGAAATGCAAACTTTTATCAGTGTAAAGGAGAGGACACTCAGCAGCTGCTTCCACATCTGTACTTTGGAGCGCTATAGTGTGGGCCACCAGACCCGCCTTTTTTGGGTGTCCCACACAGGTGCATCAGTGAATTTTTGTGGTGCCTCCATGTCAAATAAATGACATCCAAAGGTGAATACTAAACATATTCTTGGTCATAAATAATGCATTCTTCTTTAAATTCCGCCCAAACACACACTTGTACCACACTTCCAAGCAATTTAGCCTGTTTTTATTTTAACATTGAGATTTACAGTGTGATAAATAGACCTTTTGTTTGATTCTCATAGGGGAGAGAAGACTGGGAGGAGAACACTCCAGGGAGCACATGCACCCCACAACTTCCAAGCAACCCCAAACTCCCAAAGACCCACAACCGAAAGATGTGCAGGAAGTTGAGGTGGAGGAAGGAGAAGTGCAGGAAGGAGAGGTGGATGACGTTGTGGATCTGGTCACCACAACAGGTCAGTATCTGTCACCACAGCTTCAGGTAAGAGATGTAGGCCTGCAGAGTTATAATACCTTTTGTTTTTTGTTTTTAGGGGATATAAATGTTGTGAAGGATAGTACACGGTTCTCTGCTGACAGTGCCCTCCGCCTCATCCAGCAAGTGATGGAATGTAGCACGGAACTGGACCTAATTAAACAAAGAATCCATGTGATGGAACAAACATTTAAAGACATTCTCGATGTTTTGGGGAGAATTCAATAAGCCATCCAAACACATTTGTTTTTACATGTTTGTTTTTGCACATTTTCGAATATTTTTGACAATCAAACCAGCCAAAAATTGAATCTGCACACAGTGTGTCAACATGTGCTATCTGCCATCAGGGGATATCCATGTACGTCTTTTGGGGGTGCAACCCCTTCCTCGTATCTAAAGTCGGTGAACTGAGGAAGGGGTTGCACCCCGAAAACACGTCCATTGATCACCCCTGATGGCAGATAGCACATGTTGACAATAGGGATCAGGATTGTAAACTTCCTAGAGGAAAAAAATCCCAAATGTGTGCATATTCAATTTTTGGCTGGGCAAGGGGTGGCAGGACCCCATATTAGGACGGGCACATAGAGACATAGTTTGTGTAAGTGAATGTCTCAGATTGCTCAGAGGTATCCAATGTTGTAATTTTTGGAATGCAACTGTTATTTTTGTATTTTCATAAGCAAAAAATTGCCGGGTTGGGGCCAGGCCAACCCAAAAAACAAGAAAAAACTAAAAATGGTGAGAATGTGCACAGAGTAAAATATTTGACCACAAACAACGTGTAGCTTCTTTTTATAATACCCTCTAAGCTTATTTGGTTATTTTGTTAGGTTACATAGTGAAATGGTTGTTAGTTACTAAAGTAAAATACACTTGGCACTACAAATGCACTAAGACAAACTAGGAGACAGGAAAGAACAAATAATTAAAGGTTTAAACAAGCTTTTTATTTGGATCCTTAGACATAGGCTGGCATAGGAATTGCCCCCCTACCCGTGAAATACTCCATGTATTTGTCCCGAACCTCACGGGCATTTTGGGAGGGCAAGCCAGGACGGGCAGATTCCAGGCCCGGCAGGGGATTTGCAGGGGAAAGTCCAGCCTCTGGCAAAACTGAGGCCATATAGGAATTTGATTTTTGGCTCAGAAAGTTGTGTAGCACACAGCAGCATAATACGACATAGTTTATTTTGTAGTCCGCCAAGTGTATTGAAGTCATAAAAAGGCGGAACCGGCTGGCCATTATGCCAAAGGCATTTTCGACAACTCTTCGGCCCCTGGCCAGCCGGTAATTGAACACCCTCTTGTCTGGGGTCAGGGTCCTCTGTGGAAATGGCCTCATAAGATGCCGTCCGAGTCCGAAGGCTTCATCAGCCAAAAAAACAAAGGGGAGTCCTTCAATATTCCCTGCATCTGGTGGCAATGCAAGGTCGTCACTCTGGAGACGGAGGGCAAACTCCGTCTGGATGAAGGATCCCCCATCGGACATCCGGCCATTCTTCCCTACATCAACATAGAGGAATTCATACCATGCTGACACCACTGCCATCAGCACAATGCTATGAAACCCCTTGTAATTGTAGTAGTAGGACCCAGAACGGGGTGGCGGCACGATGCGGACGTGCTTCCCGTCTATGGCACCACCGCAGTTGGGGAAGTCCCACCGCGTGGCAAACTCTGATGCCACAGTCTGCCATTCCTGTGGCGTGGAAGGAAGCTGTGGAGTGAAACAAGATGAAATAATATTAGAATACAAAAGTCATACATTACAAGGAAATTCTCTGAAAAAACATTAGAGGCCAACATCAATCAAATTCTACGTTTATTAAGGTGTTTAAAATAAGTATAATGGAAGGCTCATTTATCATATTCATCACCCCCTCTGATGGGCCATTACTAAAATTTTTTTTGGGGGGGGGGATGTGTTTGGCCACAGGATAGCATTGCAGTGGCGGTGCGTCCAGAGTGGGCGCTGGAGCACTGCCCCCTCTCTCCTGTGCCCATCACTCAGAACAATACATAGGTTCATGCGTTGCATTAACCTATGTATTGTCTATGCCGCCCACTATTCAGGTGGATGGCCTCTTGTAAAGCGACTGACATATGAATAATTGCGGCATTTAGGGGGTTCAAATTGCATAGCAGAAACAGGTAGTAAAATAGTCTTGCACATTACAACCTGAGGGATGTAATTGGCTTCCTAAAAGTAAAATAGGGGACGCAGGGGGGGGGGGGCATTCCTTGGGGAAACACTGGCAGGCTGCTCTGCCAATCATGTTCACCAAGTCTGTTTAATGGTAACATGATTGGCTGATGCAACATCAAGGGAAGGAGAAGACATCAAGGACAGAAGAAGGATGGCGCTGACCACAAGAAGGTAAGTGCAGGGCTGGGGGGAAACTGGCTGCATTAGAGGGGACTAAATGGCTGCATTGGAGGGAACAAAACGGCTGCATTAGAGGGGACAACTGGGGGCATTTAATAGGCACCAGAGCAAAAAAGGAGGAAGTTTATTTCCTAAATTGGGGTTTGAACCCCCAAACATTTGGAGCAACAGGCGCCCCTGCTGGAAAAGTTAGTGAAGGGAAATATTTATGGAGGAGAAAAAAGGGGCAATCTAAAGCTTCCAGCATGCATGGGGACAAAGGGGACATTCTCAGCATATTACAATCATGGTAATTAGGGAAGGATGAAAGAAATACAATACATTAGCATACATGTAATACATAAAATGTGATGTTAAGGGAGAAAACTTACCCTAATATAGTCCTCCTGCAGGACTTGTATAATGGCAGAACAGGTGTCTGGGATTATGAGGCCCAGAGCCTGGGGGGAGATGCCTGTGGTGAACTTCAAGTCCTGAAGACTTCTCCCTGTCGCCAGATAACGTAAGGTGGCGATGAGCCTCTGCTCAGCACTGATGGCTTCCCGCATAACGGTGTCCTTCCTGGTAATATAGGGGGACACCAAAGCCAACAGTTCCTGAAAAACGGGGTCAGACATCCGCAGAAAATTCCTGTAGTCCTCAGGATTATTCTCGACGATCTCCCGCAGCAGAGGCATATGGCAGAATTGGTCCCGCTGGAGCAACCAATTCTTGGTCCATGAACTCCTCCTCACACCATTCATGGACTGGTCTTGGTCCAAAACAAGCAGACCAACACCAAGCGCACGCACAGCACGAACTCGACGACGAGAACGTCCAGGCGACATGGCTAAGAAACGGTCGTCTTATCAGAACGTACAGAACATAACGCACTTTAGAACAGCAAGGCCTATGAATAACGAACTGAAAATCAGAAACGAACAGGCAAGAACGCACTGTAAAACAGATACGACCTGCCTAGACGCCCTGAAAGTCAAGATACGAACCCACAAGCACAAACTGAACCGCAGAAAACGATCTGAAAAGTACGAAGACTGAAAAGCGCGAATCGTCTCTTCCCAAACTTTTACTTCACACGCGGTAACACGAGATCAGCAAAAGCAGCCCAAGGGGTGGCGCCAAGAAAAAAGATCTTCCCCTTTATAGTGCCGTCGTACGTGCTGGACGCGAGCGCGGAGAACAAAGACGAAATTGGAAATTGTCAGTGTGTACGCATGGAAAGCTTGACGAGAAAATCGACAAGCTTAACAAGAATCTCGTCGAAAAAAACGACGTGTTTTTTACGACGAGAAAATCGGTCGTGTGTACGAGGCCTCACAGGAGAGAATTTCCCTTCCTAGGGGTAGATTTCCTCTCACTTCCTGTTGTCTCCTTCTGTTTGCAAGTAGGAGTCGTTTCTAAGTTGGATGTTTGAAAGTAGGGGCCTGCCATATATACCGTATATAGAAATTTGGTCCTTAGGTGTTGGTGTTGCCACAACACTGTAAGCCCTCACAGTTACTCTTGGTGGGCGCTGGAATGCCCTGCTGTGAACTATTATATCAAGAATTGTAATTACATGACATTGTTGAACAGTGGTAGGAAAAATTAGGCCTTTGGTGGTGGTGGTGGTGCTGGTGCCACAACACTGTAAGTCCTCACAGTTACTCTTGGTGGGCGCAGGAATGGGCCCAGCTGTGAAATATTAGATCACATTTTTTAATTACATGCCCCTGTTAAACAGTGGCAGAAAAATTGGGCTTTTGGTGGTGGTGGTGGTGTTGCCACAACAAATTAAGTCCTCACAGTTACTCTTGGTGGGCGCAGGAATGGGCCCAGCTGTGAATTATTAGATCAAGAATTGTAATTACATGCCCCTGTTCAACAGGGGCAGAAAAATTGGGCCTTAGGCACTGGTGCCATAACACTGCAACCCCTCACAGATACTGTACTTAGAGCGCAGCAATGAGCCCTGTTGCAAAGTATTGCATTTTTTTTTTTTAATTACACACCCCTGTTAAACAGGGGCAGAAAAATTGGGCCTTAGGCACTGGTTCCGGTGCCACAACACTGCAATCCCTCACAGATACAGTACTTGGAGCGCAGCAATGAGCCCTGTTGCAAAGTATTGCATCAAAAATTGTAATTACACGCTCCTGTTAAACAGGGGCTGAAAAATTGGGCCTTAGGCACTGGTGCTGGTGCCACAACACTGCAACCCATCACAGATACAGTACTTGGAGTGCAGCAATGAGCCCCACTGCAAAGTATTGCATCAAAAATTGTATTTAAACGCCCCTGTTAAACAGGGCCTGAAAAATTGGGCCTTAAACACTGGTGCTGGTGCCACAACACTGCAACCCCTCACAGATACTGTAGTTGGAGCACAGCAATGAGCTCTGCTGCAAAGCATTGCATCAAAAAATTTAAATACATGCCCTAGTTTAACAGGGGCTGAAAAATTTGTCCTTAGCCACTGGTGGCAGTGCCCAGAACCAAAAATGTTCTTTCAAGCTATCAGCATGATTATTGAGGAGGAAGAGGATAGTCACTCAGCATAACAGGATAGTCACTCAGCATCAGCATAGGCAGTCTTGAAGGGATCTGACATTTCCAAAAAAATGATTCGGTTACATCAGCATCAGGTTCATTTTTACAAAGCCTCCAGCAGCACTGAATGTGCGTTCCGAAAGAATGCTGAATGCAGGACAGGCCAGTACCTCAATTGCATACTGTGCAAGCTTTGGCCAGTGATCCATCCTCAAGACCCAGTAAACCAGAGGATTTTCGGTGGGAAAGGTGTCCAAGTCTGATCTTGCCCCTAGGTATTCCTGCACCATGTAAACCAGACGCTGGCGATGGTTGCTGGAAGCGATCATACCTTGAGGCTGCGTACTAAAAAATTGTCTGAACGCATCGGTCAGACAGCCACCTTCTCCACCGCTCCTTCCTTGACTGACCGAAGCCTCAGCAACACGTTGTCCAGAACCAGGAATTTGTAACCTCCCAGTCTCTGGGAACGCATTTCACAGACCTTTCTGCAAGGCCTCCCAAAGATGCTCCATCCTTTGCTCCCTCTGCGACGGCAAGATAAGGTCCGCAACCTTACCCTTGTAACGTGGATCAAGGAGGGTTGCCAGCCAGTAATGATAATTCTCCTTGATCGCACGAATACTAGGATCCTTACACAGGCTTTGCAGTATCAGGGAGGCCATGCAGCGTTTGTTTGCTGAGGCATTCGGTGCGGTGTCCTCTGGGTCACTGAGGACGACATGATCCGCAGCCACTTCCTCCCAGCCACGTACAAGTCCATGAGTGTCTTGGGACTGTAATTGATCCCTTAAAGACTGCTGCTGATGCTGAGTGCTAGGCTCCACCTCCATGCTGACACAATAATCCTCAGACTCCTCCTCCTCTTCCTGTGTGATAGCCGGGCCAGCAGGAACACTGTCTGGATAAAGGGGGCCTTGAGAGGTAAGGAAGTCCTCCTCTTCCTGCATCTGTTCTGCCTCAAGTGCCCTGTCCATTATTCCACGCAGTGTGTGCTCCAACAGGTGGACAAGAGGGACAGTGTCACTGATGCATGCACTGTCACTGCTCACCATCCTCGTGGCCTCCTCAAATGGTGCCAGGACAGTGTATGCATCCCTGATCATGGCCCACTGGCGTGGGGAAAAAAATCCAAGCTCCCCTGACACTGTCCTGGTGCCATATTGCATTTATGGCCCTCTTCTGCGTGTGCAGCTGCTGCAGCATGGCCAACGTAGAGTTCCACCTGGTGGACATATCACAGATTAGGCGGTTCTTGGGCAGGTTGTAATCCTTTTGCAGTTCAGCCAGCCGAGCACTGGCATTATATGACCAGCGGAAATTCCCACAGAGTTTCCTGGCCTGCTTCAGGACCTCCTGTAAGCCCGGGTACCTGCCCAAGAACCGCTGCACCACCAAGTTAAGGACGTGAGCCAAACAGGGCACATGGGTCAGTTGTCCCTGTCGGAGCGCGGAGAGGAGGTTGGTGCCATTGTCGGAAACCACCTTTCCTGGCTTAAGCTGGTGTTAGGTCAACCACCTCTGAGCCTGCCCCTGCAGTGTGGCTCCTGTCCCCCAAGCACACCAGCTCAAGCACTGCATGGCATCTTTTTGCCTGCGTACTTGCATAGCCCCTTGAACGCCTACGGAGCACCGCTGGTTCCGAGGACAAAGCACAGGTAGAGGCCATAGAGGAAGAAGAAGAGGAGGGGGTGGAGGAGAGAGGTGTGTCAGAATCACCAGTAGTAACATTTTGGAGGCGTGGTGGAGGAACAAACTCCAACACTACTGCACCTTGTCCTGCATCCTTCCCAGCTGCCAAAAGAGTGACCCAATTGGCCGTGAAAGAAAGGTAACGTCCCTGTCCATGCCTGCTGGACCATGAGTCAGCAGTAATATGCACCTTACCACTGACCGCCCTGTCCAGCGAGGCCAAGACATTGCCTTCCACTTGTTGGTAGAGAACCGGAATCGCCTTCCGTGAGAAAAAGTTGCGTTTGGGAACCTGCCACAGAGGAAACGCACATTCAACAAACTCACGGAAGGGGGCAGAGTCTACCAACTGAAAAGGCAGCAGTTGAAGTGCTAGCAATTTAGCCAAGCTAGCATTCAACTGCTGGGCATGTGGATGGCTGGGAGCGAACTTCTTTCGGCGGTGCAGCAGCTGGGGCAGGGAAATTTGCCTGGTACAATTGGACGTCGGTGTACCGATTACAGATTGTCTGCAAGTATTTGGCTGTGACACACCGAATTCTACACCGTCATTCCTCTCAGTGCAGGTTTCAGAGAGGACTGAAGGTATAGTGGGGTTGGAGATCCCAGCTGAGGAGGAGCAAGGAGAGGTCCGCTTTGTTCTTTGGTGTGGGTCTTTTAGGTATGCTTGCCAGCGGAATGCATGGCAGGTTGACATATGTCTGGTCAAGCATGTGGTTCCCAAGTGGCTGATGTTTTGGCCACGCGAGATACACTTTAGACATATGTTGCAAATGGCAACGGTGTGATCTGCTGCACGCGTCTTAAAAAAAGCCCACACCAAAGAACTTTTGGAATAACGCACAGAGACAGCAGCGCCCTGCACATGCGGAGCTCTGCGGTGTGATGCGGTCGGTGTGCTGCCCTTAAGCTGGCCCCTGGTGGAGATGTGCCTCCTCCTCCTCTCTCCTATCAGGCACCCACGTGGTGTCAGCGACCTCATCATCCTCTCCCTCCTCATCACTGGATCCAATCTGGAGCCAATCTGGCAGTATGCTGCAGCTGGGGGAACATGACTACCAGATAGCTGTCCTTATTGGGCACCCCCTCTCTCTGGGCTCACGTTACTACCCCCTCTCTCTGAGCTCACCTTACTGGGTTCCATCATCGGAGCCTTCAAAATGATGTGCATCCTCCTCGAGTATGTACCCAACACTGTCGTCAAACAGTTTGGGGTACTCCTCAGGAGGACATGGTGGGGCTAGGTAAGGAGTGACTGATGCCATTGAGCCGAGGGAAGAGGCAGCTTTGGCAGCTGCTTTGCCAGACAAATTACCCTGAGACTGGGTGAGAGAGGACAAGGAGGAGGAAGACGGCTTGGTCATCCACTCTACCAAGTCTTGGGCATGTTGCGACTCAACATGGCCAGCTGCCGAAAAGAAGGACAAGTGTGTCCCATGGCCACGTGCTGATGAGGATGCACCATGTCCACGACCAGCAGTACTGTTGCCTCTAGACACAGAGCCTGCTTGCCCTATTTTATTGCCTCGTCAGCCACTCCTTGTTTTTACATGTCCCGCGGCACCCCTAGCCCCTCCCCCGCTCAACAACTTTCGTTAGCAGGGGAGAGGGGAGATCTGAATGTCCCGCGGTGGGACTTTTAAAAGTTGGGAGGTATGTGACTAGCTAAACTGAATACAGTGTATAAATATATATACAACACCTAGGATGCATATATATCCTCTACACCAGGGGTCTCAAACTCAAATTACCTGAGGGCCACAAGACAAGTTTTCATATCCCATGGGGGGCCGCATGCAAACATTCAAACTTCAAAAACAGCAGCACTGGTGTCAGCAGACGCACTATTAACCCCCAGCACTGGTGTCAGCAAACGCATTATTAGCCGAGCCGGCGGCCTTATATAGTGTGGGGCGTGTACTAAACCCCCTGAGCCATAATTGGCCAAAGCCACTCTGGCTTTGGCCAATTGCGGCTCTCTGTTCAGACAGCGCTGTGATTGGCCAAGCATGCGGGTCATAGTGCATGCTTGGCCAATCATCAGCCAGCAATGCACTGCGATGATGCAGTGAATTATGGGCCGTGACGCGGCACTCGAATTTGGCGCAAACGGGCCATAATGCTCGATCTTCATCGAACAGCCGATGTTCGAGTCGAACATGGGTTAGACTCAAACACGAAGCTCATCCCTAGTCCCTTGGTGACACCCTGCCAGGCACCAAAAGTCAGCTTCTTCTTCCCAGGATGATGTGGAGGCCTTCCTATGTACTTTTGAGAGAACTGCTGAGGCGCAGGTCTGGCTTAAAGACTGCTGGGCTGCACTTGTGGCTCCACTGTTAGCAGGGGACTCCCAAAAGGCATACTTTGATTTGTCCGCTGAGGATGCCTGAGATTATGACAAACTAAAAGCTGAGATTCTGCAGCGTCTGGGAGTCACCACAGCAGTGAGACCGCAGTGAGTACATAGCTGGAGTTTCAAGGCAGATGGATCCCTCCGCTCCCAAATGTATGACCTAATCAACCTGGTCAAACAGTGGCTGCAGCCTGAGATACTCACAGGGCCCCAAATAGTGGAGAGAGTTGCAATGGACGGGTTCCTGAGAGCTCTACCTCCTGAGTTGCAGAGATGGGTGAGGCAATCTGATCCAAATTCGAAGGATGTGCTGGTTAAGCTGGTGGAATGCTCCTTTGTGGCAGAGGATCTGGTTGCTGGGTCTGCAGTTTTAAGATCCCTAACGGTCAAAATACCCCCTCCTGTGGCCACCTGGTTAACCCCAGTCCCGAGAGGCCGGCGAGAGTGGTCGGAGGGTCACTCTCAGTTGAAAGACCCTGTCTGAAATGGCCCAGAGCAACCTGTGGTCATCCCCAGTGTTGGCAGTGCAGTAAGTGGGATAACATCGCTACAAAGTGTCCCTTGAACCCTGAGCCTATGGAGTGTGACGTAGTCCAACGCATGTCCCTGTTTGCTCGCCCATGCCTCGTCGCAGGTCCGGACATGCCAAGCTCTGTTGTAAGGATAAGGGGAAAAATTGTGCGTGCCCTCCTGAACTCTGGAAGCCTGGTTACCCTGGTCCATACCCGGCTAGTGGACCCCGAACAGCTGACTCAGCATCAGGTAGGAGTCATGGTGACTGTAAGAAGTGTGCATGGTGACTGTAAGAAGTACCCCACAGCGCTGGTGACCTTTGAAACCAGCTCAGGATCTGTTTGCAATGAAGTGGCTGTGTCCCCTATCCTATTGCACAGTGTAATACTGGGGAGAGACTTTCCACCGTTCCAGGAACTCTGCAGTGGGAAGGATAAGCCTGAGCCTTGACTTTTTAACAGGACTCCACGGGGAAACCCAACCTCTTTGAATAAAAGGTTGATCTCATTATCTCTCAGCAGCCTTCACTAAAAAGGATGATGGTACAGAGGGTTTCACAGGTCCTTGCAACACATCTGCCAGTAGCACACCACCAGCTGTAGGGTTTAGCAGGAAAATGTCTCTGCCTCAGCTGCTGCAGTGCAAAAAAAAAATACACTCCCTGCCACCCTCATGCCCAGCTTCTAAATTTCAGCTTGTCCAAATTGCTGGCTTTACAACTCCTGCCTTTCCGCCTGGCGGATTCTGCCCCCTTCAGTGAATTTGTAGAATGTGCTGTACCACAATAGCAGGTTTCCAGTCCCTATTTATTTTCATGTAAGGCCATTCCAGCTCTGTACCATCATGTGGAAGGCAATGTTTTGGCATCATTGGGCAAGGCAGTCAGTTGCAAGCATGCGCGTCCGCTCCATAGGGCAAGGGGGGTCAATTGCCCCCCCCTGGAATCATAAGAGTGTTGAAGTCAGAGTGAAGACACTTGCCCCCTGTGTTGCAATGGCCACCGCGGCCGCCTCTGCGGCAGCCGTGGACTTTTTTTTTTAAGTCTGCTGCTGGCCTGGGGGCTGGGGCTGCTCTCAGTCTTTTCTAACTACACATCCGTCCCTCCCTTCTCACCCCCGGCCCGAGCATCGGATTGGCTCTGCCGCTCAGGTCTATGCTTAACATCACTGTGACCCGGCTGTTCCATGATTGGCTGCTGCCTCAGCCTGCCTCTGCCTGCCTCTGCCTGTGTAAATGTATGTTGTGCCTATGCCGATCCGGCCGGCGGCGGCTCCTCCCACAGGTGCGTGGCGTGCAGTGGCCGAAACAAGAGAGAATACTCTGCCAGTGCCTGCCCTGGGCCTATCACTGAAGAACTACAGGTAACAGCAGTGCCTGTGCCATGACACCCCTGTGTACATATTTTTGTATTGCAATGTATTGCAATACATCTGTGTTGTGGGTGGCCATATTTTGATCTTGAAGAAAACAACCTATACAGTATAGGCTGTTTTCATAAAGATCAAAATATGGCCACAACAGATGTATTGCAATACGTTGCAATATAGAAAGATGTACATTCTCTAGGATATATTTATATGGACATGGAGTGAAGCTGAATTATCCTCAAGAGCTTTTTCACACTGCCAGCTGGCCGCGTTATCGGTAAAGCACTGCTAGTTTTAGCGGCGCTTTACCATCGTTTAATGGCGCTAATCAGCCGCTAGTGGGGTGCTTTTAACCCCAGCTAGCGGTCAAAGACAGGGTTAAATGCAACTGTGTATCGCCGCTGCTGAAGCGCTTTTCAGGCGCTTCGGCAGCGGTGCCCATTTATTTCAATGGGCAGGGACGGTGGAGGAGTGGTGTATACAGCGCTGATCCACTGCCCCAAAGATGCATGGATGACCTTAAAATGATGCCCCCCCTGAAAAAAGTTTAGCGGACGCCCATGGCTGCAAGGTCCACCTTACTGCTGACTCGTGGTCCAGCAAGCATTGTCAGGGATGATATATTTAGTTCACAGCACACTGGGTAACTCTGCTTGCAACTATGAAGTATGCAGGACAGGGCTGAGTGCTGGAGCTTGTTTTGCCACCACGTTTCCATACAGTTGGTGGTGATGATGCAAGATCGGTCAGCTCCACCCCCTCCTCCTCCTCCTCTATGCCCTCCTCTGCTGGATTGTCCTATGAACCACCATTAACCCCTAAGCATTCAAAGGGCCATTCAACGAGTCAGGCTAGAAGATTCCATGCAGTGCTTCATCTGATCTGTCTAAGGGACAAGAGCCACACCAGAGCAGAAATTCTTTCAACTCTGCAGGGGCAGGCCCAGAGGTGGTTCACACCATGGAAGCTTGAGCCAGGAATGGGGGTGTGCGATAATGGCACTAACATGACTGGCACATGTCCTCAATGTGGTGGTGCAGCGTTCTTAAACAGGTACACAGGTTTGCAAGATCTTCTAAAGCAGGCCAGAAGAGTCTGTAGCCATTTCAGGCGGTCATACAAAGCCAGTGTTCGGTTGGCTGAAATTCAGTGGAAATTGCAACTGCACGTAAACTGCCTGATTTGTGACATGACCACCAGGTGGAACTCAAGTTTGGCAATGCTGCAGCGGCTGCAAATGCAGCAGAGGGCTGTCAATGAGTACCTGTGTGGGTATGGCGCAAGGACAGGCTCAGGGCACCACGTATTTTTTCCCCACACCAATAGCTGCTGATAATAAAGGATGCATGCACTGTACTGTCGCTATTTGAAGAGGCAACAAGGATGGTGAGCCATAACAATGCATACATCAGTGACACAATCCCTCTTGTATGTCTGCTGGAACAGACTCTGCGTGGCATTATGGACAGGGCACTCAAGATAGAGTAGCGGGAGGTAGAGGAGGACTTCCTTTCCTCTCAAGGCCCACTTTATGCAGACACCATTCTTGAGACACCACAGAGCACACAAGAGGGAGGAGGAGTAGGAGGAGGATTATGGCAGTTGTGGAGGCATTAAAGCAGAGGAAGACATACTCAAACCCCAGAAACCTTGGAAGTAGTATGTGGCTGGGAGGAGGCAGTTCTAGATACTGTAATCCTCAGTGACTCAGAGGATGCGGCTTCTTATGCCTGCGCAAATTTTTGGTGCATCCTTCCTCCGAAAGGACCAGAGAATTTGTGGCATCAAGGATAAGGATCATTATCAGTTGGCAACCCTCCTTAACCATTGTTACAAGGGGAAAGTCTCAGAACTCATCCCGTCCCCACAGAGGGAGCAGAGGATGAAATATCTTGAGGACACCTTAAAGTGGAGTTTATGTAATGCCTTTCCAGACTCTGGTAGGTTACAGTCTAAATGGAAAAGCTAGTTTTGAGGCTTTTGTTGGCCAAAGGAGGATCGGTGGAGAAGGGGACCGTCTCAGTGATGCATTTCAAAATTTTTTTAGTCCTTGGTGCCCAGGGCTGTCAGCTTCAACATCCCATCGGCAGCGTCTGTATCAAATGGTGGAAGATTATCTAGGGGCGAAAACAGACATGAAGAGCTGTCCAGTAGATGATCCACTGGGTTTTTGGGTCATGAGAATAGACCACTAGCCAGAACTTGCCCAGTATGCAATTGAGCTGTTGGGCTGTCCTGCATCCATTGCTTTCAGAACGGGCATTTAGTGCTGTCAGAGGTTTTGTGACAGATAAAAAAGCGCGTCTGTCCACAGACTCAGTTGACCAGCTGACATTTGTAAAAATTCATCAGTCCTGGATTAGCAGCAGCTATCAAGCCCATGATGCCAATGTCCAGTGGCGGCTGGTGCTCAAATTTTTTTGGGGGGGGCGCAAACAAACTGAAAAAAAACAAACATCAATTGCCACCACTGTGCCCATTAAATGCAGCCACTGTGCCCAAACGCCACCAGTTTGTCCCCTCAAATGCAGCCAGTTTATCCCCAAATGCAGCCAGTTTGTCCCCAAATGCAGGCTGTTTGTTCCCATATACAGCCAGTTTGTTCCCATATACAGCCAGTGTGTCCCCCATATACAGCCAGTGTGTCCCCAAATGCAGCCAGTTTGTTCCCATATACAGCCAGTGTGTCCCCCAAATGCAGCCAGTTTGTTCCCATATACAGCCAGTTTGTTCCCATATACAGCCAGTTTGTTCCCATATACAGCCAGTGTGTCCCCCATATACAGCCAGTGTGTCCCCAAATGCAGCCAGTTTGTTCCCATATACAGCCAGTGTGTCCCCCAAATGCAGCCAGTTTGTTCCCATATACAGCCAGTGTGTCCCCCAAATGCAGCCAGTGTGTCCCCCAAATGCAGCCAGTGTGTCCCCCATATACGGCCAGTGTGTCCCCATATATAGCCAGTGTGTCCCCATATATAGCCAGTGTGTCCCCCAAATACAGCCAGTGTGTCCCCCAAATACAGCCAGTGTGTCCCCATATATAGCCAGTGTGTCCCCATATATAGCCAGTTTGTCCCCCAAATGCAGCCTGTTCCCCCCAGCCCTGCACTTACCTTCCTCTGTCCGCGCCGTCCTCGATGTCTTCTCCCGCCCTCTATGTCGCTTCAGCCAATCAGGTTACCGGTAACCAGATCCGGTGAACCTGATTGGCTGAAACCCCCACAGTCTTCTCCAAGGAACGCACCCCCGTGCGTACCTAGGAGGAGTTTTTGGAAGCCGAATACAGCGTGAGAGCTGTATTCGGAAAGCCTATCAGAGCCGCTGGCTCTGATAGACACTTCCAAGTCACACCCACCGCCGGCCGCCGCTCTAATTCATATGGCCGGCGCTCACCAGGAGGCCGGCCATATGAATAGTGGGCAGCGCGGCAGCGGTGACAATACACAGATTCATGCAATGCATGAATCTGTGTATTGTCTTTCAGTGGCGGTGCGGGAGCGAGAGGGGGCGGTGCTCCGGCGCCCTCTATGGACGCACCGCCACTGCCGATGTCACTGATTAAGTGTTATTGGGATCATGAATCTTTGCAAGACTATCAAGGCTGCCTAGCTTTGTGGGTGTTGATTTTATAGTAATGTAATGAAATGTTTTGGTATAGGTTTCATGGCCACAATTAACACCCAAGGGCCAATTTTTTCGCACCTATTTGACAGGTGCATCAAATAAATTTTTTTTACAGCAGGGCCAATTCTTGCTTTCATCAAGACTACCTCTAGAAGGTTACAGGGTGAGGGCACCAATAACACCCAAAGACCATTTTTTCCGCAAAGGTTTAACAAGGGCGTCAAATTATTATTTTTTACAGCAAGGTGAAGATGAAAGCAGGACTAAAAAATTCATGCTTTCATCCAGACTACCTCTAGAAGGTTACGCGGTGAAGGCAACAACAACACCCAAAGACTAATTTTTCCACAACTGCTTGACAGGGGTGTAATTTTTTTTTTTTTTTACAGCAAGGCTAGTTCTTGTTTTCATCAAGACATCAAGAATACAGAAGAGTATATTGATGGAGCATTATCTGGACATCTTGGAGACGTTCGAAAAAGGTGAAATAGTTTATTGTATATACGAAGAGTAGAAGAGGAGGAAGAAGATAGGAAGATGAGAGAATAAAGCAATTTTCAGATTTGTTTTGTAAATTTACTTCGAAACTTCTATTTTGAGGTTATTGTTGAACATTATTTTTCTTAACAAAACTTGCAAAAAAAAAAAAAAGTTTTTTTTCAAGAGTTCCTCTATAGGGTTATGAAGTGAAGGCACCACCAACACCCAAAGCCCAATTTTTCCGCACCTGCTACTTCTATTCAAAGTCTACAAAAAAGACACCAGACTTTATCCCCCCAAAAATTGTTAATCTTGGCCTGAGTATACTATAATTTGGCTTCTTCACATAAGGCTTGCTTATGGTTGTGCAAAACTGTTATTTCCTTTTTAAAGTCTGCCAAAGCGATACCAGTGTTTATCCAAAATTCTATAATCTTGTTCCGAGTGCAATAAAATGTGACCTCGTCATTCAGACTGGCTCCCCAAGCAATTGTTTACTAAATAAAGAAAGCTTGCAGGGAAAATCAATTTAAATGTAATTTTATGTCAGTTTTGCTTCAGCAGGTTCTATACATGGTACAGATGCACCACTTTACAGGCAGACCCCCCCCCCCCCCAAGCACTATATTTAAATAAATATTTAGTTTTCATTGTTTCACTGTAAGCATCATTAAAATCACTGCTCCTTTAAAAACTATCTTTTCTTAAAAAAATAAATAAATTCATTGGTGCATGTCCCCCAGTGCTGTACCTATACCCTTTTTATGGCCAATAACTTGCATTTAAGCCTTCAAAACGGGGACTTTTTTTCCTGTTCAGGTCCCATAGACTTCAATGGGGTTCGTCATTTTTGTCCGAACTTTTGCAATGTTCAAGAGTTGTGGCACGAACCGAACAGGGGATCGTTCGGCCCATCTCTACTGTAGACACATGAAAACAAATGCAATTTACTATTTATAACAAAGCGATATGTGCATTATACTTTGACCAACAGACCTTTTCTGAAACCTACAGGAAAAATATGTACAGTAGCACTTGAAAATGTATGCATTTTAGTAGTAAAACTACTTATTGATTTATGTAAAGCCTAATAAAGTAGTTTCAACCTTGATTACTTTATTGTTTGATGCAAAGTCTATTAAAACATCATCCTTTATAAGTCATCTGGTATTCTGTACAGTAAATTTCTTTAATATTTAAATATATTCAGAAGTACAATGCTGTTATATTAAACCAAAAATAAATGTTACCAATCTTTGAAAAAGCTATATACGGTAATTTCTTATAATCCAATTCAGCAAAAAAACAAAAACAACAAAAAAATGCTTCTTCTTGCATTCTTTTTGGAAGATTCTGCATAGAAATGGAACATTTTTTGTTAGGTTTAAACAAAGATGTCTCTTTTTTATGAAAATAATAATTGTTTTTTGCTTGCAGGCACAAACTACAGAACCATATCAAATCGATTATATGTGTCAAAGACCCAGCTGTCAGTGGCCCAGTATAGTAAATTTAATTTTCAGAGTTGATACAGAGCACAGCTGCATTAAGCATAGGATAATTCTGTCATATTATTAATTTTTACAGCTCTGAAAATTATTGTCTAGACAAGTTATACATTGAAACTGTATACATTGCCCATGCATAGAATAGGAGAGCAGATGTATGATGCTGTCTATAACATAATAAAGCGCTCACCCAAACTGGATTATAGTCATTAAAGTACTTAATTTTATTCTACAATAAATATGTAGCACACAGGGTGTTTAATACATATTAAAAGTGAAAAACCTGACATAGATTTGTTGTAAACACTGGCCATAGTCTTACATGATTTTAGTAGTTAGAGGAGATCTGTACTGAGAGAAATATGTAGGTTGCCAAAACTGACCTTACCTTCTGAAAATTCCAGTTGCTTGGCTTTAAAGAGGACGTAAACCGCAGGGTTATTTTTTTGTTTTTTCTGACCTGCAAAGAAAAGGCATAATCTGCTATTATGCACCAAATACTAGCACATTACGTAAAACGTACCCACAAACAAAGCCCTCCACCAATGCGTTGTCACCGCTGGAGGCCACATCCACCTTCACCCGTCTTCCTTCTGGAGACTCTGGCTGTGTGACTGGTCACGGCACAGGGCTATGAAGGAACGGAACAGGGCTCTGAAGGAATGGCACAGGTGGCCATTCCTTCCAGGCCCGTCTTAGAAGCATCATGGGCCCCTGGGCAAAGCAATGCTCTGGGGCCCCTACAATGGAGACAGCGCAGGTAAACAGACAGGGAGCTTTCCCTTTTGGGTGGAGCTCCGCATTAACTACATGAACAATCATTCTGTACAGAAAAGAAACAGTGGAAAAATACTACATACATAAAGTAACAAAGCTGTCCCGTGCATATAATATATCTGCTAGATTGATGCCTCCCCAGCACTCTGACCCCTCTACATCCCAGATATCCCCCCCCAGCACTCTGACCCCTCTACATCCCAGATATCCCTCCCAGCACTCTGACCCCTCTACACCCTAGATATCCCACCCCTGCACTGTTACCATATATCATAAGATACTCCTTGTATTGTGACCCCACTACATCCCTGATACCGCTTACACTGTGGCCTCTCTACATCCCTGATACCTCTAGCACTATAGCCACCCAAGCATTGCTACCCCCTATACACCCCAGATCCCCCCTCAGCATTGTTTTTTTCCCATACACCCTTGATATCCCCCAGCACCATTATTCCATCCATGTAGTACCCCCTTTTTCCAGTGGAGATACAGTGCATGTAAACATTTGGCTGTGCCCACCTCCAGCACTGGACTCACCTATACCAATCAAGCAGGCAGAAGGAGGGGCGGAGGAGGGAGCATCCCTCCAGGCATTCCAAGCCCTTCAGTGCAAACAGTGCTGGACAGCTGGGCTCACCATGACGGCATCCACAATGCCACTTCCGCAGGTGGGCTCTCAGTGCTGCCGACTCAGCAGCTCCCACTCCAGCTCCTACCCTGCAGCCTTCGAGTCCCGAGCATTCAAGCTGCATGGGGCGGGTCAGAGCATCACTGGCGCTCCGGCCCTGCCCCTCCGTTCTGGATGTGAAATAATAGGTATTGTTCTGCACAGCACGGCGCACCGCTGCCAGCCTGCCTCTCCTGTGTATCCATCACTCTCGGTGCCATCATGGGGCCCCCAATTTTGTGGCAGCATTGGCTCAAGGACCAGCTGCTTTGGGGAAAGTGCAGGGGCCCCCCATGCAGCTGGTGCCCCTGGGCATGCCCAGGTGTGTCCACTCATTAAGACAGCCCTGATGCGTTCACAGGGGACGCACCGTGCTGCACATACAGTAAATATCCCCTAATCTATGGGAGTTTACAACCATTTTAATACTTTGACTTATTGACTCAGAATAAGTATGCAGTTTTTACTTTTTCTCCAACTTTTCTGATCTGCTTAGATGTTCAGGTCAGGTAGTTTGGTGCCTTCTATAGCTCACAGTAATATGTAGACACCCTTTTAACTGCTACAACAGTAATATGAAAATACAACTAAAAATTGTAGGTTAATAGTACAATGTCTGTTCTACTGCATATGTATATACTGTATGACTGTGTCTTCA
This sequence comes from Rana muscosa, assembly GCA_029206835.1. Taxonomy (NCBI): domain Eukaryota; kingdom Metazoa; phylum Chordata; class Amphibia; order Anura; family Ranidae; genus Rana; species Rana muscosa. The sequence goes on from CM055122.1 coordinate 1,217,790,774, forward strand.
ACTGGACGGATCCAGTGGGTCAGCATACCAGATAGGCAGCTGAATTTTAGAAGGAAGTCAATGATGGCAGTCCTCATTCTTTTCTTGACAGTTTAACTTTAAAAAAAAAGATTGCTTACTATAATGTTGAAACGTACAAAATCTCTTAATTTGGCAATAAAATCAAATGTCTGCATAAAATTAGGCCAAAATGTATTCTGCTTACTCCATTCCTGTTGAATGCAGCGAAAGCATTAATTCCGAAATATTGGAAAACAAAGGAAATACCAATGATAAGGAACTGGTTTAGAGAGATACCGTATATACTCGAGTATAAGCCGAGTTTTTCAGCCCTTTTTTATGGTCTGAAAGTGACCCCCTCGGCTTATACTCGAGTCAGCGTACCTGAGTCCATTGCCGCCTGACCTCACCGTGCCCATTGCAGAATCCGATCTGTGTACCCGAGTCCATAACATATTCGGATGGCGGCCGTGCAGTGTTAAAAACTCGCGCTCCTCCTTGTGCTGTTCCGTGATAGGCGGAACACTCGGCTTCCCAGCAAACACTGTGTTCAGTGTTCCGCCTATCAGGGATGCCCTCTCGTCCGTGATAGACGAGAGGACAAGATGGTGTCCCTGAAAGGCGGAACACTGAACACAGTGTTTGCTGGAAAGCCGAGTGTTCCGCCTATCACGGAACAGCACAAGGAGGAGACGCAAGTTTTTAACACTGCACAGCATCCATCCGAATATGTTATGGACTCGGGTACACAGATCGGGTATTCTTCATTTTCACCTCTCCTCTGATGCTGGATTGTCCTCAATTGAATCAGCACTCGTCTCTGCATCATTGTGCTGTGAGTGCAGTGCTCTGCGGTGACACTTCCCAGGGTTCAGGCCCAGAACAAATTTACACTTAAAGAAATTGGACATCATTCAGCACAGACAAAGACTGGCAGTCGATCTTGGAGTGGTAAGTCTGTAAGGGACAGTGGCACAGAATACATTTTTACATTGGCCAAAGTTACTTTTTATTTGTATGAATTTTAGGAAAACTTGCACTAGTTAATTTTCAAGTTATGATGGTATTGGAATTTAAAGTATAGCTAAATCCAAAACGTTTTTGTTTGTTCTCGAAGAGCTGCAATGGGCACAGTGAGGTCAGGCTGCAAATGGGCACAGTGAATATGCAAATGGGCACAGTGAGGCGTGCAAATGGGCATTGTTGACCCTCTTTTCGGCTTACAGTAGCTGCTGCATTTCCCACCCTCGGCTTATACTTGAGTCATTAAGTTTTCCCAGTTTTTTGTGGTAAAATTAGGTCCTCGGCTTATACTCGGGTCGGCTTATACTCGAGTATATACGGTAGTTAGAATGAGGATAATGAAAGAATTAATATGTGTCCAAAGGGACGCAGAAACAAGATTTCAGGGTACCTGGAAGAAATGGTCAGAATTTAAACAGTCCCCAATTTATCTGGGAACCATGGGGAACGGAGGGAGTACATAGGGGGTTTGATCCCTGGTGCTCCCCTCCACGCCCCCCCCACCTCCTCATGAGAGAGAGGGGGATAGGGTCCCCTTTCCTTAATTCCCCCTCCCCCCCTTTTTTTTTTGGAGAAGCGGAGATAGGGAAGGGGACCTGCTCTTTCGCTATCCTTTTTCTCTTGTTTATTTAGATCCTAGGCCCAGGAGAACTAAGGGCACATGCTGTGGCATAGATTCTTTTTTCAAATGCATGTTAGAGGACAGATCCATTTATGTACCTATATGTATTTTTTATGTAGTTATGTGTATTTTGAGACTGTTTTGTATTTTTATGAATGAGTTGCAAATTGTTTTGCAAAGTATGTAAGATTTTTAATTGTAAAAAAAAATTCAATAAAAACTATTTAAAATTAAAATCAAAATGTATTCTGCTACATGTCTGTAGAACCCTCTAGTGTGCTACTAGTGTGAGAGTAGGCAAAACATAGTTTGGCTCATGGTTAACCACTTAAGGACCGAGCCTCTTTCTGAGATTTGTTGTTTATAAGTTAAAAATAGGTTGTTTTGCTAGAAAATTACATAGAACCCCTAAACATTATACATTTTTTTTCTAACACCCTAGAGAATAAAATGGCGGTTGTTGCAATACTTTCTGTCACACCGTATTTGTGCAGCGGTATTACAAGCGCACTTTTTTTGGAAAAAATACACTTTTTTTAATTAAAAAACAAGACAACAATAAAGTTAGCCGATTTTTTTTTATATTGTGAAAGATAATGTTACGCCGATTAAATTGATACCCAACATGTCACGCTTCAAAATTGCGCCTGCTCGTGGAATGGCAACAAATTTAACCCTTAAAAATCTCCATAGGCGATATTTAAAAAATTCTACAGGTTGCATTTTTTGAGTTACAGAGGAGGTCTAGGGCTAGAATTATTGCTCTTACTCTATCGGTTGTGGCGCTAACTCACATGTGTGGTTTGAACACCGTTTTCATATGCGGGCGCTGCTCACGTATGTGTTAGCTTCTGCACGTGAACTCAGCAGGATGGGGCGCGTTTAAAGAAAAAAAAATGTCTTATTTATTTGACCTTTTATTTTTTATTTTTACACTGTTCTTTAAAAAAAAAATTGTGTCACTTACAAACATGCCTTGTAATAGAAAAAAAGCATGACAGGACCTCTTAAATATGAGATCTGGGGTCAAAAAGACCTCAAATCTTGTAATTACACAAAAATGCCAAAATTGCAATTTAAAAAACAAAAATGGCCCTTTAAGAGCTATGGGCGGAAGTGACGTTTTGACGCCGCTTCCGCCCTGCGATGGTATGGAGACGGGTGGGGGCCATCTTCCCCTCACTCATCTCCATTCCAAGCACGAGAGCTGACCCGATCACCTCCGCCATTGCCGACGGCTCCGGTAAGCGACGGGAGGGGGCCCTCTCCCGCCGTCGATAAAAGTGATCTTGCGGCGAATCCACTACAGAGACCACTATTATCGGAAACCGGACTGCCCGCTGAAGAAGAGGATACCTGGGTTATGGCAGCTAGCTGCTACCATAACAAGGATATCCTTCTTCAAAGTGCCAACGTATATTGGCGTGCGGTGGTCCGGAAGTGATTAAGCATGAGTCATGGAATCTGGTTTAGGATTTATTTATGTTTAGGCTGGTTGATTCATGCAGGCAAGTCTCTGGTGCCTCCCCCTGTGTCTGGAAGTTTAGAGAAACTCCTAGAGGTTAGTGGGTGGAGACCAGGAGAAATGGATACTCAGAGGAGTTTGGCCAATCCCCAGGCAGTGGGCCTGGCAGGGTGGTTGAACTAGACCTTAAAGAGGAAGTAAACCCTAATGGCACACGTTGGGGAAGAAACGGCCAGAGGTCCGTTTCTTCACAGCGCATGCGTCGCACTACAAGTGAAATATCTCCTACACGGACCACGTTTAAGAGACATTTCCACTACCTATAGGTAATGCCCCATACACACAATCGTTTTTCATACCGTTAAAAATGCCATTTTTAAAAATGGCCATTAAAAATTATCGTGTGTATGCTCCAGAGCATTTTTAACGACGTGAAAAACGGGCATTAAAAATTTCGAACATGCTCTCTTTTTTTACGTCGTTTTTCATGTCGTTTTTTTTAACGACGTGAAAAACGATAGTGTGTATGCTTTAACGACGTGAAAAAAACGCGCATGCTCAGAATCAAGTATGAGACGGGAGCGCAGTAACGGACTGAAAAGCACGAGGCTGAAAAGTGCGAATCTTTGCTCAACAAACTTTACTAACATGAAGGGTGGCGCCATTCGAGCGGAACTTCCCCTTTATAGTGCCGTCGTACGTGGTATACGTCACTGCGCTTTGCTTGATCGTTTTTTTAAATGATCGTGTGTACGCAAGACAGGCTTGAGAGGAAACATGAAAAAAAACGACATGAAAAACGGCAAGAAAAAAAATGACAAGAAAAACGATTGTGTGTATGGGGCATTAGCCTTATTCTAGGCTTACCTATAGGTAGAAGTCACACAAAAGCCTTTTCAACCACTTTAAGTATAGAAGAGTCATGCTGGCAAGGGGAGTCGGGGAGTCAGGTGGAAGATGGAGTGCTGTGGAGACTGTTTGTGGCCTTTGAGGAGAACCCCTGCCAGGGGGGTTCTACCTTGGGCCAGGGCTCAGAAGGATCCTGACAACAGAAGCAGTTTGGAGGGGGTCTTTCCTGAGAGGCTTTTGGAGCAGGGAGGACAGTGTGAGTACTACAGCATGGTCATGGACTTACAAGTGGAGAGACTTCCGCACGTAGCAGGTCTCTCTTGAACAGTGTGTCTAAATCTTTCTTAGGCCTGTTTCACACCTATGCATTTTTAGTGCTTTTTGCATTTTGCAGATTTGCATTGCAGTCCATTTAACATGGTTTCCTATGGAACATGTTCTGTAGTGCAAATCTGCAAAATGCAAAAAGCACTAAAAATGCATAGGTGTGGGGGGCGTGGCCTGACGGTGAATGGAGTAGGACGCGAGTGAGACAAGCTCCAGCCATTAATCCTTATACCCACTAATCCTACTGCCCCGGGACTTCCAGATTGACCCCAGTCGGAGAGGACGAGATCGGGTACATATCTGGACATGTCTCCGCCGAAACCACAGAGCGCTGCGCTCGCTAAACTAAATCAATACTGCCTGCAAGACAAAGATGATGAAGGGCAAGATGGCGGCGCCACGAGGGCCATCAAGGCCGCGCCAGGAGGGGACACAGAAAAACTCCTGAAAGCCATCACATTCTGCCGCACCTCCCTCACGACCCAAATTGAGGAAGTCAAGGTCGATCTGTCTCTCATGCGGCAAGACTTTCAAAAGCTCCGGGAGCGGGTCACATCAGCTGAAACGCGCATTGGTGATGTTGAGGACGCCATTCCTCCGCTTCAGGCGAGCTCCGACCATATGCAGCAGCAGATCTCCCAGCTAATTGGCAAACAAGACGAAATGGAGAAAAGACTGAGGAGATGTAATCTCCGCTTTATTGGTTTGCCTGAGGGAACAGAGGGGAAGGATCCGACCACCTTCCTAGAACAACTCCTTGTTTCTACTTATGGGCGTGAGGCCTTTTCCCCGACCCTGGCTGTAGAGAGGGCTCATCACATCCCAGCCAGAGCTCCGCCACAGGGGGCTCCCCTCCGCACGTTTATTGCTAAGCTTTTGAATTTTAAAGATTGAGATGCGGCTCTGCGGATGGCTAGAGAGAAGGGGAACATTGAGCTTGGGAACTCCAGGGTTGCCATTTTCCGGGATTTCTCCGCAGATGTGCAGAGTCGTCGCCAGGGCTTTACTGAGGCAAAGCGGAGGATCAAGCACCTCAAGTACTCTATGCTCTTCCCGGCACGTCTCCGGGTGGAGAGAGATGGCCGGGCATTCTTCTTTGAAGATCCAGGAGAAGTCATTGCCTGGTTGGAACGTCCTGAGTCCTCTGGTAAAGCGGCTGAAAGATAGACCTTACTCACATGCTGATCTGGCTGCCCCTCTGTCCTAGCCGTGACGTCCAGACCGACCGAGGACCCGGTATGTTTGTTTCTGGGGGGAACATGTTCCCTCATATCCTTCTATAACTGTTGCCCCAGGTGCCTTGTTCCTGGCTTCCGGAGAGCCTCGGTCCCATAATAGGACCCCCCCTACTATATCCTCCTTACTGGCGGTTTTTATTGTTTCTCATTTAGATTCCTGTCACCCGGTTCTCTGTGACGCTGTTTTTTGTTCCCTTCATGCAGTCCATTGGGGTCATGATTAAGGAGCACACCCCGTCCTGTCTTCTACCTATTTTGTGCAGCGATTTTTCGCCCACCGAGCAACCAGGAACTTTGTTGTGCTTACTGGGCCCTGGACCAACTATGCCTACGTGTACCCCATGCCACATCTCTGGTTAATAGTGTGGCTGGGGCAGGACTTGTGTTCTTGGGCTGTGATTATCCTGGACATCAACTGGATGAGTACTGCTTTTGCTATCTCACTGCCTAATGATAAGTCCCACTATTGTGCTCATTTCCTGGTTGCTAATTCATGTTCTGTTTTGGGTCATGCCCGCATCAGTTGGGGAAGGTGCAGGGTGGGGTGGGGGGAGGGGTTGGTTGTAGTTCATTTGTTGAGAGGCAATACAAATTATTATCTACAGGCTTCTATTTCATCTAAAATATACGAGGTATACATGTTTATGCAATATATTCTAATGTATGTATGCTTGCATTGTGGTGAATTTGGTGCATTGAAAGGTATATGCTGGGGATTGCTGGGTTGGACAGACTCGGGTACATCACATATCTCCCTCCCTGTTAGATGGCCACACTAAAATTACTTACCTGGAATGTCCGTGGTTTGGGAGATGAGGTGAAGAGATCTGCGGTGTTTGCGTTTCTGAAAAAACAGAGGGCTGATGTGGTGATTTTGGTCGAGACACACGTGGACGGCCGTCTTTAGATGGCGCTTAAGCGACCGTGGATAGGGTGGGCGTACCATTCAACCCACTCTACCCAGGCTCGCGGGGTCTTGGTTCTTATTGCTAAGTCAGTGCATTTTGAACTATGTGATATGGTATCTGACCCACATGGTCGATATGTGTTTCTCTCAGCAAAGCTATATAGAAAGCTGTTTCTTATACTAGCATTTATGTACCCCCTCCATTTAATTCTGTTATTATCACTGAAGGTCTGGTGTTCATGGCTCATCACCCCTCGATCCAGGTGGTCTGGCTGGGGGATTTTAATACTACTCTAAACCCCAGCCTGGACAGGCCCCAGCCAGCACCGCCCTGCTGCCCGGTTCCGTTGCGGTCCCGGTTCTGCAGACTTATTTCAACATTTAATCTTATAGATACTTGGCGACACAAATTTCCCCTCTCTAGAGCTTACTCCTGCTTCTCGGCCTCCCACAATACAATGTCGCGTATTGATTTTATACTAATAACTAACGCCCTCACCCCGCGCTTCTTGGAGGCGGGGTTCTCCCCTAGGCTGCTCTCTGATCACAGTCCCTACTGGATTACGCTGTCCATTCCGATTGATAGGCCAAAGCCCACATGGCTGTCCTTATTGCCAGAGGATGACGAGCTCATGCATGATTGGACTGCCTTTTTTACACAAAATGCTGATTCTGCCTCCCCAGCTATAGTCTGGGAATCCTTCAAGATACATGCCCGCATGGTCCTGACCTCCCGAATTAATAGATTTAAAGCTGACTCTGCTTCTGCCCTGTATAGGGCTCTAGGAGTCCTGTTAAGCTCTGAACAGACCTATCTGACTGACCCTACTCCTGCGAATGCTGACCTGCTGAAACTGCATACTAGGGTGGTAAACAGGGATGAGCCGAACACCCCCCTGTTCGGTTCGCACCAGAACCTGCGAACAGACAAAATGTTCGTGTAAACTTTAGAACCCTATTAAATACAATGGACTCGAATGTTCGAAATCTAAAGTGTTAATTATAAAGGCTAATATGCAAGTTATTGTCCTAAAAAGTGTTTGGGGACCTGGGTCCTGCCCCAGGGGACATGTATCAATGCAAAAAGAAGTTTTAAAAACGGCCGTTTTTTCGGGAGCAGTGATTTTAATAATGCTTAAAATGAAAAAATAAAAGTGAAATATTCCTTTAAATTTCGTACCTGGGGGGTGTGTATGATATGCATGTGAAGTGGCGCATGTTTCCCGTACTTAGAACTGTCCCTGCAAAAAGTGTCATTTTTGAAAGAAAAAAAATGCATTTAAAACTGACTCGCGGCTATTAATGAATTGTTGGCTCCCGGCAATACATACAAAAGTCATTGAGAAAAAAAAAAAAAAAAAGCGTGGGGGTTCCCCAGAATTCAATTACCAGGCCCTTCAGATCTGGCATGGATTTTAAGGGGAACTCCACCCCAAGTTTAAAAAAAAAATGGCGTGGAGTCCCCCTAAAAATCCATACCAGACCCCTTATCCGAGCACGCAACCTGGCCGGCCGCAGGGGAAAAGGGGGGGACGAGAGAGCGGCCCCCCCTCCCTCCTGAACCGTACCAAGCCACATGCCCTCAACATGGGGAGGATGTCCCCATGTTGATGGGGACAAGGGCCTCATCCCCACAACCCTTGCCCGGTGGTTGTGGGGGTCTGCGGGCGGGGGGCTTATCGGAATCTGGAAGACCCCTTTAACAAAGGGGACCCCCAGATCCCGGCCCCCCCCTATGTGAATTGGTAACGGGTACATTGTACCCCTACCATTTCACGAAGAAAGCGTAAAAAAAAAGTTTAAAAAAACACACAAACACCTTGAAAAAGTCCTTTATTTAAAAAAATAAATAAATAAACATTCCAGCGGTGAAATCCAGTGTCCCGCGGCGATCCCGATGTCCAGCGCTGTCCTTCATTGGTTGTGCCTGAGCGGACCTGATGGGGAACTCCCTCTCAGTATTTTAAATGTATAGACCCGCCCCTTCTAAAGTTCCCCATCAGGTCCGCTCAGCGGACGAGATGCGGAACATGAGAAGGGGCGGGTCTATACATGTATTACCAAAGTGAGAGCAGTTCCCCATCAGGTCCGCCTCCTCGGTATGTCAGACCCGCCTACGTCATTGGCTTGAGCGGGGAACTTCCTTCACTATGTAAATTTAAATTTACATAGTGAAGGAAGTTCCCCGCTCAAGCCAATGACGTAGGCGGGTCTGACATACAGAGGGGGCGGACCTGATGGGGAACTGCTCTCACTTTGGTAATACATGTATAGACCCGCCCCTTCTCATGTTCCGCATCTCGTCCGCTGAGCGGACCTGATGGGGAACTTTAGAAGGGGCGGGTCTATACATTTAAAATACTGAGAGGGAGTTCCCCATCAGGTCCGCTCAGGCACAACCAATGAAGGACAGCGCTGGACATCGGGATCGCCTCGGGACACTGGATTTCACCGCTGGAATGTTTTGTTTTTGTTTTTTTAAATAAAGGACTTTTTCAAGGTGTTTGTGTGTTTTTTTAAACATTTTTTTACGCTTTCTTCGTGAAATGGTAGGGGTACAATGTACCCCTTACCAATTCACATAGGGGGGGGCCGGGATCTGGGGGTCCTCTTTGTTAAAGGGGTCTTCCAGATTCCGATAAGCCCCCCGCCCGCAGACCCCCACAACCACCGGGCAAGGGTTGTGGGGATGAGGCCCTTGTCCCCATCAACATGGGGACATCCTCCCCATGTTGAGGGCATGTGGCTTGGTACGGTTCAGGAGGGGGGGGGGCCGCTCTCTCGTCCCCCCCTTTTCCCCTGCGGCCGGCCAGGTTGCATGCTCGGATAAGGGGTCTGGTATGGATTTTTAGGGGGACTCCACGCCATTTTTTTTTAAATTTGGGGTGGAGTTCCCCTTAAAATCCATGCCAGATCTGAAGGGCCTGGAATGGATATTTGGGGGAACCCCACGTCAATTTTTTTTTTATTTGCGGCGGGGTTCCCCTTAATATCCATTCCAGACCTGAAGGGCCTGGTAATTGAATTCTGGGGAACCCCCACGCTTTTTTTTTTTTTTTTATCAATGACTTTTGTATGTATTGCCGGGAGCCGACAATTCATTAATAGCCGCGAGTCAGTTTTAAATGCATTTTTTTCTTTCAAAAATGACACTTTTTGCAGGGACAGTTCTAAGCACGGGAAACATGCGCCACTTTACATGCATATCATACACACCCCCAAGGTACGAAATTTAAAGGAATATTTCACTTTTATTTTTTCATTTTAAGCATTATTAAAATCACTGCTCCCGAAAAAACGGCCGTTTTTAAAACTTTTTTTTGCATTGATACATGTCCCCTGGGGCAGGACCCGGGTCCCCAAACACTTTTTAGGACAATAACTTGCATATAAGCCTTTATAATTAGCACTTTAGATTTCTCCCATAGATTTTTCGAATTTGCCGCGAACACCCCAATTTGTTCGCTGTTCGGCGAACGGGCGAACAGGCAATGTTCGAGTCGAACATGAGTTCGACTTGGAACTCGAAGCTCATCCCTAGTGGTAAACCAGATACAATATGAAGCAGCCAGACGTAAGCTATTCTTTACAAAACAAAAGTTCTTTGAACATAGGGAAAAGGCAGGCAAACTTCTTGCTTATCTAGTACACAGCGAGGACAGACCCCCGACTGTTATCTCTCTTACGGACCCTAATGGCGGCACAATTACAGAACCACAGGCGGTTACCGACCGATTTAGAGACTTTTTCGCCCAATTATATACCTCCCAGCAGGCCAGACCTGATGACCAGCTGACGAATCTACTTGCAGGTATTGATTTCCCGAAATTGACTGATGCTCAAGTTACCGCCTTGGAGGCACCCCTTACATCTGATGAAGTGTCTACAGCACTTGCTAGCTTTCATAAGGCTAAGCCCCAGGTTCTGACGGCCTGCCTATTGAATTTTATATGCAATACAGCGAAATACTATCTCCAAAACTGTTGGCACTCTACAATAATCTCTTTGACACTTTTACCCTACCTCCCTCTATGAGAGAGGCGACCATTGTCCTCATACCCAAACCAGGTAAAGACCCGGGCCTGCCGGAATTGTACAGACCCATATCGCTCTTGCAGGTTGATATAAAGATCCTTGCTAAAATCTTGGCACTTTGTCTAAATCAAGTGATATTGAGTCTGATACATGCTGACCAGGCAGGCTTTATGCCAGGACGCAACACCTCATTTAACCTTAGAAGACTCTATATCAACCTGCAAGCAGTTCCTGCCAATGTTGGGTCCCGGGTGGTGGTAGCCTTGGACACAGCCAAGGCATTCGACTCAGTCGAGTGGCGGTACCTATGGGGTTGCCTCAGGGGATTTGGTTTTGGCCCGAACTTCATTAAGTGGGTGCAGTTGTTATACCAGGCCCCGCGGGGTAGGGTTGTCGCTAATGGTTGGACCTCCCGATCCTTTGACCTTACCAGAGGCAGGCCTGTCCCCTGTCCCCTCTATTATATGCCCTGGCGGCCGAACCTCTTGCAATATCCATTAGGATCAACCCCATGATTCGTGGCCTCCGGGTGGGAGCACTAGTGGAGAAGATCAGCCTCTATGCAGATGACACGTTGCTCTACTTGGCGGACTCTGATATCTCCCTACAGACTGCGCTACAAACCATTGAAAACTTCGGATCATTTTCCGGTCTCAAAATCAATTGGGGTAAATCCCAAATTCTGCCAATTGATAGCTTCCCCTCCCCCAGACTCCAGGAGCATCTTCCTCTACAGAGGGTTAGCTCTATTAAATATCTAGGAGTCTTTGTATCCAGGTCTCTGGCCGATTACATCTCTCTAGACGTCGAACCCCTTTTTACACTGATCAAATCCAAGACTCAGATCTGGGCCAGATTGCCATTGGGAGTATAGGGTCGCGTCAACATCATAAAAATGATTTTGCTGCCTAAGATTTTGTACACACTTTGGCACGCGCCTGTATACATACCCCTAAAATACTTCAAAATAATCGATACTCTGCTGAGATCGTTTGTATGGGGCAACAACAGGCATAAATTGGCCTGGAATGCACTCAAAAATCCCACTGATTTGGGAGGGACAGCCTTTCCACATTTTAATTTATATTATTTAGCGTCCCAGTTATCCCAACTTTACCATATCGATAAAACTGATAGACTAATGCCGCGTACACACGACCGTTTTTAATGACGAGAAAATGAATTTTTTTAAAATGGTCATTAAAAACGACCGTGTGTGGGCTTCAGAGCATTTTTCACGACGTGAAAAACGGCCATGAAAAAATTGGAACATGTTCTATTTTTTCACGTCGTTTTTTACATCGTTGTTTTTCTCATCATGAAAAACGGCCGTGTGTGGGCTTTAACGATGTGAAAAAAGCGCGCATGCTCAGAAGCAAGTGATGAGACGGGAGTGCTCGTTCTGGTAAAACTAGCGTTCGGAATGGAGATAGCACATTTGTCATGCTGGAAATTATTGCATTGTTTAAAGCAGCACATTCTTTTCTTCGTTATAATGCTGCAATAATCCAATTCTTTTGCTGCTGATATTCTCAGTTATGACAACGTTTTTTCTTTATTATTTATTGTTTTTAACACTGCACGGCCGCCATCCGAATATGTTATGGACTCGGGTACACAGATCGGGTATTCTTCATTTTCACCTCTCCTCTGATGCTGGATTGTCCTCAATTGAATCAGCACTCGTCTCTGCATCATTGTGCTGTGAGTGCAGTGCTCTGCGGTGACACTTCCCAGGGGTCAGGCCCAGAACAAATTTACACTTAAAGAAATTGGACATCATTCAGCACAGACAAAGACTGGCAGTCGATCTTGGAGTGGTAAGTCTGTAAGGGACAGTGGCACAGAATACATTTTTACATTGGCCAAAGTTACTTTTTATTTGTATGAATTTTAGGAAAACTTGCACTAGTTAATTTTCAAGTTATGATGGTATTGGAATTTAAAGTATAGCTAAATCCAAAACGTTTTTGTTTGTTCTCGAAGAGCTGCAATGGGCACAGTGAGGTCAGGCTGCAAATGGGCACAGTGAATATGCAAATGGGTACAGTGAGGCGTGCAAATGGGCATTGTTGACCCTCTTTTCGGCTTACAGTAGCTGCTGCATTTCCCACCCTCGGCTTATACTTGAGTCATTAAGTTTTCCCAGTTTTTTGTGGTAAAATTAGGTCCTCGGCTTATATTCGGGTCGGCTTATACTCGAGTATATACGGTAGATAGAATGAGGATAATTAAAGAATTAATATGTGTCCAAAGGGACGCAGAAACAAGATTTCAGGGTACCTGGAAGAAATGGTCAGAATTTAAACAGTCCCCAATTTATCTGGGAACCATGGGGAACGGAGGGAGTACATAGGGGGTTTGATCCCTGGTGCTCCCCTCCACACCCCCCCACCTCCTCATGAGAGAGAGGGGATAAGGTCCCCTTTCCTTAATTCCCTATCCCCCCTTTTTTTTTTTTGGAGAAGCGGGGATGGGGAAGGGGACCTGCTCTTTCGCTATCCTTTTTCTCTTGTTTATTTAGATCCTAGGCCCAGGAGAACTAAGGGCACATGCTGTGGCATAGATTCTTTTTTCAAATGCATGTTAGAGGACGGATCCATTTATGTACCTATATGCATAGGCGTGCGCACAGGCACACCCTAATCACCCTGTGCAGTACAGATTCCCCCTACTGCCCTGGCTCCCCCCCCCCCACAGCGCTGCCGACTTCCCTCCTCTCCCGCCAGCTGTTGCTGAGGGTAGGTATTAGTGGGGGAAGGGGTAGTAAATGTATTATTTACCGGTCCCTTCCCTTTGTGAATGAACACTGTGAGTGATCGGTAGTGTATGTTTGAGCTTTGGGGTGCACACCCTAATGTAATAGGCTGTGCACACCTATGCCTATATGTATTTTTTATGTATTTTTTATGTAGTTATGTGTATTTTGAGACTGTTTTGTATTTTTATGAATGAGTTGCAAATTGTTTTGCAAAGCATGTAAGATTTTTAATTGTAAAAAAAATTCAATAAAAACAATTTAAAATTAAAATCAAAATGTATTCTGCTACATGTCTGTAGCACCCTCTAGTGTGCTACTAGTGTGAGAGTAGGCAAAACATAGTTTGGCTCATGGTTAACCACTTAAGGACCGAGCCTCTTTCTGAGATTTGTTACCATCTGTTACCATTTTAGTTACCATCTTGTATTGTAGATGTTATTTTTGCTTATTATTTGGATAATATTTTAAACTGCTTTCCATTATTTTTTGATATTTTTGAGTGTGTCAAGTTACAACAACAACATTATTATTTATTATAATTTACCCTCAAGGAGGTTAGTGTCCCTTGGTAATTTCAAAATGTTTTTTTTGCAATGTCCCTGCCTACTCACTAGCAAACTCTCTATTTAGAATAAAAACACATGTTCAATTTTTGGCATGAAACCAAAAAAACATTTATTCTGGCCTCAAAACAAATTAAAGGTTAAGGCAAAACAAAACCACAGGTAAAGGAAAACTAAAGAAGCCAGGAAGACAGCACTGGAGACCCTGCTTGAATTAGTGCAGACACAGATCACCACAGCAAACAAAAAAGGATGTGAAGAAGAAATTTGGGACCATCTGAAGGACATATCCTGGGCTTATTTCTTGCTCTTCTTTGTTGCCTTCACTGCAGGCTTCCCTGCAGCCTTCCTTGGAGGCTGCGTCCGTGGAGGAGATCTTGTGGCTGGAGGAGGGACTGAAGCAGGAGCAGGGACTGGGGCAGGAGCAGGGACTGGGGCAGGAGCAGGGACTGGGGCAGGAACATAACAAATATCAACAACGTCAGAAAAGTCATTGAGCTTTCCCATCATGCCCATGTTTACGACCTTCAAGATGAGGGTCTCACATTTTAGCCGCTGTCCCATTTCCATTTCTGGCAGTTTGTGCCCAGTAAGGGCAGCAAATCCCTCTGCAGCAGTGGGGGGCTCTCTGAGGGCCACAGTAGCCTCCCTAATTAGGGCCTGGGTCTCCTCCTCCATCTGCATAAGCCTCCTGGCCCTTTTTTGGGGAATACGCAGAGGAGGTATCTGGGGCCTGGTGTTCCGCTGTGTCCCACTGGGGCCTGCCTCCTCCTGGGTCCCACTGGGGCCTGCCTCCTCCTGGGTCAAGCTGGTGCCTGCCTCCTCCTGGGTCCCACTGGTGCCTGCCTCCTCATCCTGTATAAAAAAGGTACATATTTTAATTTTTGGCTTCATCTATCACACACATTTGTCACCTCATGACATTTGCAAAATGAATGCTAATAAATATTTAAGACAATCATTCTGACCCCAGCATTTTTCATTCTTGTCCCCATCATTTTTGGCCACTAATGTCTATTGATATGTTAAACACCTTTTGGTAAATGGTCAAATTTTTCACACAAGTTTAACATCTTTGACAACATTATACTTTTAGTACAATAAATCTTTAGGTAAATACTATACCTGGCTCCCAATGGTCAAATCAGGCTCCTCCTGGAGTTCAGCTTGTTCCTCCAAAGAAGCTTCAACTTGGCTGCAGGGAAGGCTGGAGGGAAGGCTGGAGGGTTGGCTGCAGGGAAAGCTGGAGAGTTGGCTGCAGGGAAGGCTGGAGCTCCTTCTGGGGGGAAGGCTGGAAAGGGATTCCCTTGATTCCAGGTGGTCATCCAGGAAGTTAAGATGATGATAGTACCACAGATTAGGCTTGTATATGTCCTCTGCAGCTGCTCCTGACCGCATTGATGTTAGGACTCTGTTCCGTTCAGTCCGATATGTGCCCCTAATGGTCCCAATTTTCTTCTTCACATCTTCTATTGTTGCTGTGGGGATCTGTGTTTGTACAAATTCCAGCATGGTCTCCAGTGCTATCTTCCTGGCGTCTTTATTTTTATTTTTGTTATTTTTGGTCTCCCATAAAACAGGTAGATTTTTCCACCTTTGCAGGAACTCTGCCATGAAATCTGGGTCTTTAAATACCTGCATGATTTCTGCAAGTCAAAAAACAGACAAAAATACTAATGTCAGTCAAGACTACTACTAATCTTTATCACCATATATAGGCCACAAACTCAGCAATTGATCAGTCATCATAGAGTTGAGCGGACACCTGGATGTTTGGGTTTGACGGTTTTGGCCAAACTTCGTAAAAAGTTAGAGTTCGGACCCAAACTTGACACCGAACCCGAACCCCATTGAAGTCAATGGGGACCCGAACTTCTGAGGACTAAAATGGCTCTAAAAAAGTAATGGAGTACCTAGAACTGTCCCTGCACAAAGTGTCATTTGTGAAGGAAAAAAATTCCTTTAAAAGTCACTCGAGGCTATAATGAATTGTTGGCTTCTGGCAAATGCAATACATAGAAAAGTAATTCTTAAATAATTTAAAAAAATGCATGAGGTTCCCCCCAAATATCCATACCAGGCCCTTCAGGTCTGGTATGGTTTTTAAGGGGAACTCCACCCCAAATTTGTTAAAAAAATGGCGTGGAGTTCCCCCAAAAATCCATACCAGACCCTTTATCCGAGCACGCAACCTGGCAGGCCGCAGTAAAAAAGGGGGGACGAGAGAGCGGCCCCCCTCCTGAACCGTACCAGGCCACATGCCCTCAACATGGGGAGGATGTCCCCATGTTGATGGGGACAAGGGCCTCGTCCCCACAACCCTTGCCCGGTGGTTGTGGGGGTCTGCGGGCAGGGGGCTTATTGGAATCTGGAAGACCCCCTTATGTGAATTGGTAATGGGGTACATTGTACCCCTACCATTTCACCAAGAAAGTTAAAAAAATTGAAAAATTAAAACAAAGACACCATTGGGAAAGTCCTTTATTAAAATATATATATATATATATATATATATATATATATATATATATATATAGCAATACCCTCAGCTTAAGAGGGCTGCTTGTTTGTTTGGGCCCCTGTAATGCACTGCTACCAACCCCTGGCAATCGGCTCTGACTTCTCTCGTGACACAGTTAGAAAAGAGGGAAAGTAGTGGTATAACTGTACTATCTCTATACATATATATATTACACAGTACAACCCCCTTTGTATACCAGCACAATAATGGACGCTCACAATCAAGTTACTTAACTATAACGGTTTACTGTAATCAACAATATAAAGAGTAATTTGAGTGCAATATCTTATGCAGATCCCTGCAATAAAGGTGTACACATTATATGCATATGACATTCAATTAGGCAATAGAACGGTATTAACCCCGCTGCAGCTATCCTCCCTCGTGAGCAAAGAAATGGCACCCAGCAATGTCCTAACTACCCAGTCAGGCCTGACTATAACTGTGGGTATAGTTTGGTGAGGAATCTTCGCTAGCAACTGTCGGTGGTGCACATAGAGAAACAAATTGTAATCCAAAAAGGGGGTTGGTGAATAACCTCTGACTTGGCAAATTGAAGAGACTGGCAACTCAGTTCAGGACAACAGTCTCTCCAAAGTACAACTATGTTCAATAGAAGGCCTAGGCAAAGTTATTGTTTTAAGGTTCCGAGCAGGCGCTCTCTCACCCTAACCGGACCGACTCCTGTCCAGTTCCTCCGCTACTGTGAGTGGCGTCACAGTGGTCCGCGATGCACCGAGTCTTTGGGTCCCTCAGAAGATGATGGCACCTCAGGTGGATCGGATGCTCTGCAGACTCCCCAGTGGAACGGCAGCTCTCTGGAACAAGAACGCGAGACCCAGGCTTCAGGCCTAGCCCGCGCAGCAGGTGAGTGCAGGAGATCCTCTTGCAAGGAGGACGGCATTCCAAGAGAAAAAGCGAGCCCCGCCCTTCACTTTTTAAAGTCCACCCCAGCAGTCCTTGCGCGGGGAATGGCACCCTGGGTGCCGCAAAGCATCCTGGGAAATGTAGTCCTGTAGGTAAAACGACACCCCGCTACACACTCCCCCCACTTGAAATCTTTGGTCCCTCAAAGACAGTATCAACAGTAGGAAAACACAAACTCATTAAGGGCTACTAAAGAAGTTGGCAGAGGAAACTCCCACCAGAATGGAGAAGGGAGTTTGTCCTGCCCACTGGTTACATCCAAGGGGTTGACCTGTCTAACTGTGCCAGAGAGAGAGCTGGGGTTGCCTTCCACAAAATGCACAGCAGAAGGATCAAGTGTTGGCAAAGTCCTTCTAGCATTGGTTACTGTATCCTCAGAACTTTTCCCCATCTGGGTGTAGGTTAATTTCCGAGGAGGACGAATAACTCTTTTGGCCCTTTGTTCTCTTGGGGTGAATGTTACATCCCTCACTGCGTCTTCCTCTAAAGTAGGCACACTGGGCTCCAATACTTCTGGTAGATCCAAGTCAGGTGTAGGCAGATGTGAGGAGTAATCTTGATGATCAGCAGAAGGTGACCATGTGGCATCTTCCCACTCTTCAACCAGATGACTAGACGGAACAAACTCAGTGGCTTCCACGTTCAATGTACTGTCCACAGTGCCTTCAGATGGTGGAAGATCTATAGACATAGGTTCTGGGGTCTGAGAAGGCCACAACCATCCAAGCTCTTCTTCCAAACTCTGATCCGAGGCATCCGCCTCTCTAGGCTGAGAGACCTGAGACCAAGTGTTTGGCCTAGGTGTCTCCAAACTTGAGGATGGTTCAGGGAAATCTTCTACAGAAGGTATCCGGATCGCTTCCGAAAGTGGGAGTAAATGGTTCCTGTGCCATGTCTTCAGTGGCCCGACCTTCCCTTTTGGTTTTAGCTGATACACCGGCAAATCTGGTAACTTCTTACAGATCACATAAGGTTCAGGTCTCCATCTGTCTGCTAATTTATGCTTCCCTGGAACTCCTAGGTTGCGCAGCAGCACTCGGTCCCCTGGCTGGAGGTCCTGGATTCGAACCTTGAGGTCAAAGTTCCTCTTGTTCCAGGCTCCTCTCTGTTCTGAGGCCACTTGAGCCTGTTCAAAAGCCAACTTCAAACTCCTCCTCAGTCTGTCAACGTAGCCCTTGTGTGAGGTGGCTGAAGTGCGATTCGTGGATATGCCGAATGCCAGATCCACAGGCAGTCTTGCTTCCCTGCCAAACATCAGGCGATATGGAGAGTACCCTGTGGCATCGCTAGTGGTACTATTGTAGGCATGCACGATGGCCGCTATATGCTTGCTCAGGTGCTGCTTCTGCTCACTACTCAGAGTCCCCAACATATTTAATAGAGTCCTGTTGAACCGCTCCGGCTGAGCGTCACCCTGAGGGTGATAAGGGGTGGTGCAGGTTTTCTTGATACCCAAAGAGTCTAACAGTTTCTTGATCAATCGACTCTCAAAGTCTCTCCCTTGGTCAGAGTGCAAGCGTTGTGGCAGTCCGTAGTGCACAAAGTATTTCTCCACTAAGATTTTAGCTACAGTGGAGGCCTTCTGGTCTTTGGCTGGAAAAGCTTGGGCATAAAGGGTGAAATGGTCGGTTATCACCAGAACATTTCTTTGTCCACTTAAGTCAGGTTCAAGACAGAGAAAGTCAATGCACACCAAGTCCAAGGGTCCTTGACTCTGCAGATGGTCCATTGGGGCAGCTTGACGTAGCAATGTCTTCCTCTGGATACAGCGTGCACAGGAGTGGCAGTATTCTTCCACTTCAGCCTGCATACAAGGCCAATAGAACCTATCCTTACAAGTTGAAATGTTCGTTCAGCCACCAAGTGGCCATGATCATCATGTAAGGCAGCTAAGACGGTTCTTCTGTACTTTTCCGGCAGAAATAGCTGCCACTTATCTTTCAGATCATCAGAGGGGCCCCTTCGGTAGACCACCCATTGATGAACCTGCAACTTGTCCCATTCCTTGTGGACCAACCGGGCCACCTTTGAAGGGTTCTTCAGAAGTCTTTCTGGATCCTGGTCTTCCCAGGTCTCCAGTGCTAATCTTCCCCAAGGGTCTTCCAGCTGGTCTCTCCTCAAGTCCTTCTTGGACAATTTGGGTAGGTCATCCTCTCCCACTTGGGTCACATTGCAGCAACACTTAGGCACCCCCACGGCAGAAACATCGATCTCTTCAGCCCTTGACCCACCACTAGCTTGAAGTTGTACTCCTTGACACAGGGCCCGTACCCCATCTGGGGTTACCTGGGTCCAATCTTCTGGATGGTGGGTGGGTGTATGGCCTCTTCTGGACAGTGCGTCCGCATCACGGTTTCCTGCTCCCGGCCTATACTTTAGGCTGAAGTTGAACCCGCTAGGGCGGCCAACCAACGGTGACCAGTGGCATCCAGCTTGGCCGTAGTGAGGAGATAGGTGAGTGGATTATTGTCCGTCCTTACTGTGAAGTCAGCTCCATACAGGTAATCTCTGAGTTTATCCACGACTGCCCACTTTAGGGCCAGGAACTCCAACTTGTGGGTGGGATAGTTCCTTTCAGTGGGTGCCAAACTTCTGCTAACATAGGCAACTGGGCGCAACTGCCCCTCATATTTTTGATATAGCACCCCTCCTAGGCCATCATGGCTGGCATCCACATGCAGTTCATAAGGCTTCTTTGGATCAGCATAGGCCAGGTCTGGTGCAGTGGTAAGACTCTTCTTTAACATCTGGAAGGCTTCTTCACACTCCCCTGTCCACTGGTCTTCCACAGTCTCTCCAGACTTCCTGGGACCAGTATCATCCTCTTCTCCTTCCGTCTTCAGTAACTCATTTAGGGGTCTGGCAATTTTTGCAAATCCTTCCACAAATCTACAGTAGTAGGAACAGAAACCTAAGAAGGACCTGAGTTCAGTCACTGTAGTTGGTCGAGGCCAGGAGGTGAATGCCTCCAGTTTATCAGGGTCTGTAGACACTCCTTCAGCATTTGTGGTGATAATCCGCGCTAATTGGACTCTGTTAGGCTGCTGCCCCCCCTTTTTTATGTAATCAGTCGCAGGACTGGTTACTGTTTTAAATGTGTAGGAGAGATTGGGGTAAATGGCGCTGCCTTGTAATCTGGAGAATTATATCTCCCTTCTGTAAAAAGGTGTGTTGGATATGTATTCCCTCCCCCGGTCCACCTTGTAGACCCCTCTGGGATATTGTGTGGTGGGGATAATGCTGTGTATGATTACGTGCTTATAATACCAGTTTCTGTACTGGTTTATTGTTATAATCCTTGATTTATAAATGATTCCTCACTTACTGGGTGTCCTGTGATGGATGTGGCTGGTGTGCTTGTGTGTTAATAGAGTGGTATTTCCTTATTACATTATCCTCTACTTCTACTGTACCAGTGTATATATTACTTAATTAGGTGTGTACTTTATCACATCTATTACACATAAACATACTGTGATTGAATGTTAAATCAAAATGTGACAGTATTACTGAGTGAAAAACCAAAATTGTGAATCCAGTGATTAATTAGTGAGTTATATCTGTTGCATGCAAAATACCTTTATCCTAATCCATAAAGTATGCCCCTGTTACTCAATATAAACCTTTTGCCAATGACATAAATAATCCACTTTAAAAACACAGTTAATTCCAGTTATAGTCCCTGGTCACTGCCCCAGGTGGGAGCTGCCAGATGTCCAAAGATCGCCAAAGATAGCCAAACAAAATGTATAGTTCACACTAGATAATGCACTGCATTCCAGTTATAGTTCCTGGTCACCAGGGATGAGCCGAACACCCCCCTGTTCGGTTCGCACCAGAACCTGTGAACAGACAAAATGTTCGCGTGAACTTTAGAACCCTATTAAATACAATGGACTTGAACGTTCGAAATCAAAAGTGCTAATTATAAAGGCTAATATGCAAGTTATTGTCCTAAAAAGTGTTTGGGGACCCGGGTCCTGCTCCAGGGGACATGTATCAATGCAAAAAGAAGTTTTAAAAACGGCTGTTTTTTCGGGAGCAGTGATTTTAATAATGCTTAAAATTAAAAAATAAAAGTGAAATATTCCTTTAAATTTCGTACCTGGGTGGTGTGTATGATATGCATGTAAAGTGGCGCATGTTTCCCGTGCTTAGAACTGTCCCTGCACAAAGTGTCATTTCTGAAGGAAAAAAAGTCATTTAAAACTCACTCGCGGCTAATAATGAATTGTCAACTTTTATCAATACATACAAAAGTCATTGATAAAAAAAAAAGCGTGGGGGTCCCCCAGAATTCAATTACCAGGCCCTTCAGGTCTGGCATGGATTTTAAGGGGAACTCCACCCCAAATGTAAAAAAAATGGCGTGGAGTCCCCCCAAAAATCCATACCAGGCACTTCAGATCTGGCATGGATTTTAAGGGGAACTCCACCCCAAATGTAAAAAAAATGGCGTGGAGTCCCCCCAAAAATCCATACCAGACCCTTATCCGAGCACGCAACCTGGCCGGCCGCAGGGGAAAAGGGGGGGACGAGAGCGGCCCCCCCTCCCTCCTGAACCGTACCAGGCCACATGCCCTCAACATGGGGAGGATGTCCCCATGTTGATGGGGACAAGGGCCTCATCCCCACAACCCTTGCCCGGTGGTTGTGGGGGTCTGCGGGCGGGGGGCTTATCGGAATCTGGAAGACCCCTTTAACAAAGGGGACCCCCAGATCCCGGCCCCCCCTATGTGAATTGGTAAGGGGTACATTGTACCCCTACCATTTCACGAAGAAAGCGTAAAAAAATGTAAAAAAAAACACACAAACACCTTGAAAAAGTCCTTTATTAAAAAAAAAACAAAAAAACATTCCAGCGGTGAAATCCAGTGTCCCGCGGCGATCCGATGTCCAGCGCTGTACGTCACTGGTTTTGCCTGAGCGGACCTGATGGGGAACTTCCTCCTCAGTGTTTTAAATGTATAGACCCGCCCCTTCTAAAGTTTCCCATCAGGTCCGCTCAGCGGACCAGATGCGGAACATGATAAGGGGCGGGTCTATACATGTATTACCACAGTGAGAGAAGTTCCCCATCAGGTCCGCCCCCTCGGTATATCGGACCCGACTACGTCATTGGCCTGAGCAGGGAACTTCCTTCACTGTGTAAATTTAAATTACACAGTGAATGAAGTTTCCCGCTCAGGCCAATGACGTAGGCGGGGTCCGACATACCACGCCATTTTTTTTTTATTTGGGGTGGAGTTACCCTTAAAATCCATGCCAGATCTGCAGGGCCTGGTATGGATATTTGGGGGAACCCCACGCCATTTTTTTTTAAATTTGCGGCGGGGTTCCCCTTAATATCCATTCCAGACCTGAAGGGCCTGGTAATTGAATTCTGGGGGACCCCCACGCTTTGTTTTATTTTTTATCAATGACTTTTGTATGTATTGATAAAAGCCGACAATTCATTATTAGCCGCGAGTGAGTTTTAAATGACTTTTTTTCCTTCAAAAATGACATTTTTTGCAGGGACAGTTCTAAGCACGGGAAACATGCGCCACCTTACATGCATATCATACACACCCCCTAGGTACGAAATTTAAAGGAATATTTCACTTTTATTGTTTCACTTTAAGCATTATTAAAATCACTGCTCCCGAAAAAACGGCAGTTTTTAAAAAAGAAAATTGCATTGATACATATCCCCTGGGGCAGGACCCGGGTCCCCAAACACTTTTTAGGACAATAACTTGCATATAAGCCTTTATAATTAGCACTTTAGATTTCTCCCATAGACTTTTCGAATTTGCCGCGAACACCCCAATTTGTTCGCTGTTCAGCGAATGGGCGAACAGGCAATGTTCGAGTCGAACATGAGTTTGACTCGAACTCAAAGCTCATACCTACTGGTCACAGTAAATTCCAGTTATAGTCCCTGGTCACTGCCCCAGGTAGGAGCTGCCAGATGTCCAAAGATCGCCAAAGATAGCCAAACAAATGTATAGTTCACACTAGATAATGCACTGCATTCCAGTTATAGTTCCTGGTCACCGCCCCAGGTGTGAGCTGCCAAACATCTAGTTAATTCCCTTGTAGGTTAACCCATTAACTCAACCACTGAAAGTGTACACAGTGGTCATATAATGGTCAGCCACTTTGATGGTAAGGATTAATACCCCTATATTTCCTCAGTCCAAGTGACTGTACAAAAATAAAGAGAAATGAAATAAGTGACACAGCTGAAATTCATGGAAAGTTCAAGTGTCCTTCGTGCGTTATTCAGTGACTTTGGTGATTATATATTGCCAAGAAGAATCCTACAAATTGCAGGTAGAGAAAGGGGTGACTTTTGGTGCTCCCCCTCATAAGGGTCCCCACTCACCAGATTGACGTACCCCTGCAGGGGTCACAGGCTCATCGGGTATCCCCAGCAATGTGTCCTCTGCTCCTTGTGTTACACGTCTGCTCACTCCTCCTCCACTTTTCAGATCCTCAGAAATGAATCACAAACATGGCTCCCACAGCGTAAAATCGCTTTTTATTAAAAAGTTAATGAAAAAATATACCATAAAAATAAACAAAAGATAGGTCCTATGAACCTTCCTATGTTCCCTCCCTTTTGGTTCAAAAACCGCCAGGTGTCAGGCTAGACTATCTGCAAACAGTGTACCAAGTACAGACAGGTCCCTTGGAAGTCACGTCAGCAGATACTATGTGCCCCAGATAATGGACCGAGGATTGATAGAACTGGCATTTTTCTCTGGAAAGTTTCAGTCCCTCCTCACTAAGTCGTTTCAGGACCTTTTCCAATCTTTCTTTCATGCTCTTCCAGAGTCTTCCCAAAGACAATGATGTCGTCTAGATACACCAGGACTTCAATCAGATTCATGTCCCCAACGGTCTTTTACAAGCAGTGGGAGGGAATGTCCCCCCCCCCCCCCCGGATATAAACAGCGCCATTGGGAAATTGGGAAAGCATTTTATCACACCAATCTTGGTGTGGTCAGATGCTTTGAGGGCAGAGGAAAGATCTAGGGTCTAACCCCCCAATTTTTTGCAAAAAAAGAGTACCTGTCACTACCTATTGCTATCATAGGGGATATTTACATTCCCTGAGATAACAATAAAAATGGTAAAAAAAAAAAAAATATGGAAGGAATAGTTTAAAAATAAAATAAAAAATCGAAATAAATAATTAAAAAAAAAAGCACCCCTGTCCCCCCCTGCTCTTGCGCAAAGGCGAACGCAAGCGTCGGTCTAGCGTCATATGTAAACAGCAATTGCACCATGCATGTGAGGTATCACCGCGAAGGTCAGATCGAGGGCAGTAATTTTTGCAGCAGACCTCCTCTGTAAATCTAATGTTGGGAAACCTGTAAAGGCTTTTAAAGGCTTTTAAAAATGTATGTAGTTTGTCACCGCTGCGCGTTTGTGCGCAATTTTAAAGCATGTCGTGTTTGGTATCCATGTACTCGGCCTAAGATCCTCTTTTTTAATTCATCAAACATTTGGGCAATATAGTGTGTTTTAGTGCATTAAAAATAAAAAAAGTGTTTTTTTCCCAAAAAAATGCGTTTGAAAAATCGCTGCGCAAATACTGTGTGAAAAAAAAAATGCAATACCCACTATTTTAATCTGTAGGGCATTTGCTTTAAAAAAATGTATAATGTTTGGGGGTTCAACGTAATTTTCTTGCAAAAAAAAAAAATGTTTTCATGTAAACAAAAAGTGTCAGAAAGGGCTTTGTCTTCAAGTGGTTAGAAGAGTGGATGATGTGTGACATAAGCTTCCTAATGTTGTGCATAAAATGTCAGGACAGTTCAAACCCCCCCCAAATGACCCCATTTTGGAAAGTAGACACCCCAAGCTATTTGCTGAGAGGCATGTTGAGCCCATTGGATATATTTTTTTTTTTTTGTTCCAAGTGATTGAATAATGACAAAAAGAAAAAAAAATGTACAAAAAGTTGTCACTAAATGATATATTGCTCAAACATGCCATGGTTATATGTGGAATTGCACCCCAAAATAAATTCTGTCGCTTCTCCTTAGTACGGGGATACCACATGTGTAAGACATTTTGGGAGCCTAGCCGCGTACAGGACCCCGAAAACCAAGCACCGCCTTCAGGCTTTCTAAGGGTGTAAATTTTTGATTTCACTCCTCACTGCCTATCACAGTTTCGGAGGCCATGGAATGCCCAGATGGCACAAACCCCCCCCCCCCAAATGACCCCATTTGCGTGGGGAATGGCACCCTGGGTGCCGCAAAGCATCCCGGGAAATGTAGTCCTGTAGGTAAAACGACACCCCGCTACATATAAAAAAAGGGAGGTTGCCATCCGGGGCCCTGGGGACCTCCGGGCCTCTGGGGACCTCTGGGCCCCTTACAAAAAAAAGATAATAAAACAAAAATAAATAACATAAATAAATAAAAAAAATTATAAAAAAAAAATTATAAAAAAAAAAAAAAGGGGGGGGGGGTTGACATTTGGGGCCCTGGGGAACTCCGGGTCCCTGGGGACCTTTGAGCTCCTTACAAAAAAAAAAAACCCTAGACTCATCAAGTAGGAAAAATGTTACGTACCCTCGATCAACACGTTCGTTGCTTCCGACCTTCTTCCACTCACTGAACGTCGTTTTCAACGATGCCTATTTCCGTTATATACAGTGCGCATGCGTGAAGCTCCGCACGCTTTCCCTGCCCCTGACGTTCGTTATACTACTTTCCCCGCCCCTTCTCGCTCGTCCTGATACACAACATGGCGGAGACTCTGCGATATGAGGAGGAAAGTGTGGAAGAACCCCAGACCACATCCAGGAGATATGGTGGAAATGGTGGCAATATTGAGGAGGGAGGATTACGATGCTAAACATGGCCCATACAAAAAGCCAAATCAGGTGAAGGCTAAAATCATGGACAAAGTGGTGAAAAGTCTTCACAGGAAATTTGGGGTCCGCAGATCCAAAGAACAGCTCCGCAAAAGATGGTCTGACATCAAGTTGAGGGAGCCGGAGCAATACAGGAAAATCAAAAAGGTGATCAGAAAAAGTAAGTAGATTTACAGTTACTCAGATTTTTACTACTAGCGTGGTGCTGCATGTGCTTTTTATTTAACCACTTAACGACCGCTCACTGTATATATACGTCGGCAGAATGGCACGGACAGGCACAATCACGTACCTGTACGTGCCTGCCTTTGTATAGTTGGGGGGTCCCATCGGACCCCCCCTCCGGGACAGTGAGCGGTGGTTCTCGTTCCGGGAGCGATCCGTGATAAGGGGACGGCCATTAGTTTCCGGCCACCCCCTCGCGATCGCTCCCGGCGAATGAGAATCTTCCTCTGCCTGTGTAATGTAAACACAGGCAGAGGAAGTGATGTCATCTCTCCATGCGGCGGTCTTTTCGTCCAGAGCGCCGTGGAGAGAAGACATCAGGTTAGTGCACCAACACTACACTAACACATAGGTACACATAGGCACACATTTCACCCCCCAGATCACCCCCAGATCACCCCCCAGGTCATCCCCTGCACCCCCAGTCACAGTGTCACTGATTGCAGTGATCATTTATTTACTGATTACTGCATTTAGTGTCATTTGTGACAGTAAAAAGTGTCAGGGCAGTTAGGTTTAGGCCCCTTTAGGTCCAGGGTAGCCCCCTAACCCCCCCCAATAAAGGTTTAACCCCTTGATCGCCCCCCCAGGTAACCCTTTCACCCCCTAACGCCAGCATCACTAAGCGATCGTATTTCCGATCGCTGTATTTAGTGCCGGTGGTGCCCTAGATAGCCAGTTATTTATTTTTAGGTTCGCCACAGGTTTTTATAGTGTCAGGTACCCCCATATATTATTTTAACCCCCTGATTGCCCCTAGAGTTAACCCTTCCACCAGTGATCACCGTATACATTTTACTGGTGACACTGGTTAGCCAGTTAGTTATTTAGTTATTTAGGTTATCCGTCAGGTTTTTATATAGCGTCAGGTACCCCCATATATAACCTAATAAAGGTTTTAACCCCCTGATTGCCCCTAGTTAACCCTTTCACCAGTGATCACCATATAAGTTTTACGGGTGATGCTGGTTGGTTAGTTTGCTTTTTATAGCATCAGGGCACCCGCCGTATATAACCCAATAAAGGTTTAACCCCCTGATCGCCCGGCGGCTGATATCAATTAGGTTTTAGCGCCAGAGAGGGTCTGCGTCGCCCCAGGCAGCGTCAGGTTAGTGCCAGTAACGCTAACACCCACGCGCAAAGCATACACCTCCCTTAGTATCTGAACAGATCAGTGTGGAACTTGGTGTCACCCTTATTTGGAAAGGGGTACCACTTGTATGTGGACAATTATTACACGAGCGTGCCACTGTTTAGTCACTTGTTTGATCATCAGATTGGAGCATGTGGCACCGTGCGACCTAATCGCCGGGGCTTTCCCCAGAGGCTTGTAGATTCCCATCTTAGGCTGGGGGAGAGAGCCTGCTTGAAGTGTAATAACTTGCTCGCTATGAAGTGGAGGGATAATAAGAATGTTTTCCTTCTTACCTCCCTTCCTGCAGACACGACAGTCCAAATTCGTACGGCGACTGGTGTTGTGGAGAAACCCCTCTGTGTCCACGAATATAACCAAAATATGGGATGGGTGGACCTCAACGACCAGTTGTTGGCGCTGTATCTAATTGACCGCAAGGCGAGACGCTGGTACAAAAAAGTGTCTCTATCCTTATTCCAATTGGCTTTGCTGAACGCTCATGTGCTATACAGAGCTTCAGGCGGGACGTTATCTCTCCTAAAATTCCAGGATGAGATAGTCACAGAACTCCTGTATCCAGGCGGTTCTGCACCTCACCATCCCCAACCAAATGCAGTAAGCCGGCTGCATGAAAGGCATTATCCGTATGTCCTCGAGAGTACCCCTACCTAACGAGCCCCCCAAAAAAGATGTTGTGTCTGTAGCAAGCGCGGATTTAGGCGTGACACCCTTTATTTTTGTCCACGCTGTCCTGACAATCCTGGTCTTTGCATTGGTAAATGTTTTGAACGTTTCCACTCAAAAGTGAAGTTTTAGCTTAGGATACAGCATTGCACAGAACAGGACACACTTACACAGGGTCTCCCAAGATGCCATCGCATTTTGAGAGACCTGAACCATTACAGTTGTTAAAGTTACAAAAAAAAGTGTAAAAAAAAAAACATAAAAACAAAAAACACAAAAAAAATATAAAATAAAAAAACCAAAAATAGTTGTCGTTTTATTGTTCTCTCTCTCTCTCTATTTTCTCTCTATTGTTCTGCTCTTTTTTACTGTATTCTATTCTGCAATGTTTTATCATGCTTGCTTTTCAGGTATGTAATTTTTTTGTTTTCAGGTGCGCCATTCAGCTGCAGCGCGGAATTGTTTATCTTGACAGCAACAGCGTTTGCTCCCACGATACATAAAGCCATGACTCCAATGCTGTAGGAGGTGATTTCACCACCACAGTTAAAAAAAAGAGCATATATGCCAAAGCATAGGGGCGGAGGAGCGATTTTGCTCCTAATGCCGCGTACATACGGTCAAAATTCTGACGGAGGCTTGCCCGTGGAAAAGTCCGACCGTGTGTACGCGACATAACTTTTTTGCCGGAGGACGCCCCCATGCTTCGGCATATATATATTTTAGGCACAGGTTGCGTTAAAAATTTTTTTTCTTTTTTACTAGGTTTTTTTTGTTGGTATTTGCTTTGCAGGTATGGTATGGTAAGGTCTTACTGTTATACTGTAATGTTACTTTGTTTTAATGTTAACCATCATTTGCTTAGCAGGTACGCCATTCAGTTGCAGCGCGGATCTATTTATCTTGACAGCAACAGCGTTTGCTCCCACGATACATAAAGCCGTGACTCCAGTGCTGTAGGAGGTGATTTCACCACCACGGTTAAAAAAAAGAGCATATATGCCGAAGCATGGGGGCAGCAGGGGCGGAGGAGCGATTTTGCTCCTAATGCCGCGTACATACGGTCGAAATTCCGACGGAGGCTTGCCCGTGGAAAAGTCTGACCGTGTGTACGCAGCATAACCTTTTATGCCGCGTACATACGGTCAAAATTCCGACGGAGGCTTGCACGTGGAAAAGTCCGACCGTGTGTACGCAGCATAACTTTTTTTGCGGGAGGATGCCCCCATGCTTCGGCATATATATATTTTAGGCACAGGTTGCGTTAAAAAAAATTTTTCTTTTTTTACTAGTTTTTTTTTGGTATTTGCTTTGCAGGTATGGTATGGTAAGGTCTTACTGTTATACTGTAATGTTACTTTGTTTTAATGTTAACCATCATTTGCTTAGCAGGTACGCCATTCAGTTGCAGCGAGGATCTATTTATCTTGACAGCAACAGCGTTTGCTCCCACGATACATAAAGCCGTGACTCCAACGCTGTAGGAGGTGATTTCACCACCACAGTTAAAAAAAAGAGCATATATGTCGAAGCATGGGGGCAGCAGGGGCGGAGGAGCGTTTTTGCTTCTAATGGCGCGTACATACAGTCAAAATTCCGACGGAGGCTTGCCCGTGGAAAAGTCTGACCGTGTGTACGCAGCATAACCTTTTATGCCGCATACATACGGTCGAAATTCCCACAGAGCCTTGCCCGTGGAAATGTCCGACCGTGTGTACGCGGCATAACTTTTTTGCGGGAGGATGCCCCCATGCTTCGGCATATATAAATGGTGCATGTATGCCCATCATTAGAAGTGGGTGGATGAAGGGAGGTATTCTAATGGTGGGCATACCCACCGATCAATCTATTTTTTTCGTTCAGCCAACAGGCTGCATGAAAAAAAAGATTACAATACATGTCCAACAAGGACCAGCAACGTACTGGTATGTTGCTGGATTTTAATGGTTATACCAGAATGATGCCTGCGGGTTAAGGTATCATCTTGGTATCATTCTTTTCAGCCAGCGGCCGGCTTTCATGTAAAAGCAATCCTAGTAGATAATTAGCCTCTAGACTGCTTTTACAAGCAGTGGGAGGGAATGTCCCCCCCCCCCGGATATAAACAGCACCATTGGGAAATTGGGAAAGCATTTTATCACACCAATCTTGGTGTGGTCAGATGCTTTGAGGGCAGAGGAAAGATCTAGGGTCTAACCCCCAATTTTTTTCAAAAAAGAGTACCTGTCACTACCTATTGCTATCATAGGGGATATTTACATTCCCTGAGATAACAATAAAAATGGTAAAAAAAAAAAAAAAAAAAAATATGGAAGGAACAGTTTAAAAATAAAATAAAAAATCAAAAAAAAAAGCACCCCTGTCCCCCCCTGCTCTTGCGCAAAGGCGAACGCAAGCGTCGGTCTAGCGTCATATGTAAACAGCAATTGCACCATGCATGTGAGGTATCACCGCGAAGGTCAGATCGAGGGCAGTAATTTTTGCAGCAGACCTCCTCTGTAAATCTAATGTTGGGAAACCTGTAAAGGCTTTTAAAGGCTTTTAAAAATGTATGTAGTTTGTCACCGCTGCGCGTTTGTGCGCAATTTTAAAGCATGTCGTGTTTGGTATCCATGTACTCGGCCTAAGATCCTCTTTTTTAATTCATCAAACATTTGGGCAATATAGTGTGTTTTAGTGCATTAAAAATAAAAAAAGTGTGTTTTTTCCCAAAAAAATGCGTTTGAAAAATCGCTGCGCAAATACTGTGTGAAAAAAAAAAATGCAATACCCACTATTTTAATCTGTAGGGCATTTGCTTTAAAAAAATGTATAATGTTTGGGGGTTCAACGTAATTTTCTTGCAAAAAAAAAAAATGTTTTCATGTAAACAAAAAGTGTCAGAAAGGGCTTTGTCTTCAAGTGGTTAGAAGAGTGGATGATGTGTGACATAAGCTTCCTAATGTTGTGCATAAAATGCCAGGACAGTTCAAACTCCCCCCAAATGACCCCATTTTGGAAAGTAGACACCCCAAGCTATTTGCTGAGAGGCATGTTGAGCCCATTGGATATTTATTTATTTTTTTTGTTCCAAGTGATTGAATAATGACAAAAAGAAAAAAAAATGTACAAAAAGTTGTCACTAAATGATATATTGCTCAAACATGCCATGGTTATATGTGGAATTGCACCCCAAAATAAATTCTGTCGCTTCTCCTTAGTACGGGGATACCACATGTGTGAGACATTTTGGGAGCCTAGCCGCGTACAGGACCCCGAAAACCAAGCACCGCCTTCAGGATTTCTAAGGGTGTAAATTTTTGATTTCACTCCTCACTGCCTATCACAGTTTCGGAGGCCATGGAATGCCCAGATGGCACAAAACCCCCCCCCCCAAATGACCCCATTTTGGAAAGTAGACACCCCAAGCTATTTGCTAAGAGGTATGTTGAGTATTTTGCAGATCTCGCTTTTTGTCACAAAGTTTTAAAAATTAAAAAAAAAAAAAATATGTTCTTTCTTAATTTTCAAAAACAAATGAGAGCTGTAAAATACTCACCATGCCTCTCAGCAAATAGCTTGGGGTGTCTAC
Organism: Rana muscosa; assembly: GCA_029206835.1. Taxonomy (NCBI): domain Eukaryota; kingdom Metazoa; phylum Chordata; class Amphibia; order Anura; family Ranidae; genus Rana; species Rana muscosa. The sequence continues at coordinate 1,217,822,505 of CM055122.1, forward strand.
TTTCCAAAATGGGGTCATTTGTGGGGGTTTTGTGCTATCTTGGCATTTTATGGCCTTCAAAATTGTAATAGGTAGTGAGGAGTGAAATCAAAAATTTACGCCCTTAGAAATCCTGAAGGCGGTGCTTGGTTTTCGGGGCCCCGTACGTGGCTAGGCTCTCAAAAAGTCCCACGCATGTCGTATCCCCGTACTCAGGAGAAGCAGCAAAATTGTTTGTGGGGTGCAATTCCACATATAACCATGGCATGTTTGAGCAATATATAATTTAGTAACAACTTTTTGTACATTTTTTTTTCTTTTTGTCATTTTTTAATCACTTGGGACAAAAAAAAATATTCAATGGGCTCAACATGCCTCTCAGCAAATAGCTTGGGGTGTCTACTTTCCAAAATGGGGTCATTTGGGGGGTTTTGTGCTATCTTGGCATTTTATGGCCTTCAAAACTGTGATAGGTAGTGATAGGTAGTGAGGAGTGAAATCAAAAATTTATGCCCTTAGAAATCTTGAAGGCGGTGCTTGGTTTTTGGGGTCCCGTACGCGGCTAGGCTCCCAAAAAGTCCCACACATGTGGTATCCCCGTACTCAGGAGAAGCAGCAGAATATATTTTGGGGTGTAATTTCACATATGCCCATGGCATGTGTGAGCAATATATCATTTAGTGACAACTTTGTGCAAAAAAAAAAGTTTGTCATATTCCCGCAACTTGTGGCAAAATATAAAATATTCCATGGACTCAACATGCATCTCAGTAAAAAGATTGGGGTGTCTACTTTACAAAATGGGGTCATTTGGGAGGGGTTTTGTGCTATTTTGGCATTTTATGGCCTTCGAAACTGTGATAGGTAGTGAGGAGTGAAATCAAAAATTTGCGCCCTTAGAAATCTTGAAGGAGGTGCTTGGTTTTTGGGGCCCCGTATGCGGCTAGACTCCTAAAAAATCCCACACATGTGGTATCCCCGTACTAAGGAGAAGCAGCAAAATGTATTTTGGGGTGCAATTCCACATATAACCATGGCATGTGTGAGCAATATATCATTTAGTGACAACTTTTTGTAATTTTTTTATTTTTTTTTGCCATTATTCAATCACTTGGAACAAAAAAAAAATATTCAATGGGCTCAACATGCCTCTCAGCAATTTCCTTGGGGTGTCTACTTTCCAAAATTGGGTCATTTGGGGGGGTTTTGTACTGCCCTGCCATTTTAGCACCTCAAGAAGTGAGATAGGCAGTCATAAATTAAAAGCTGTGTAAATTCCAGAAAATGTACCCTAGTTTGTAGACGCTATAACTTTTGCGCAAACCAATAAATATACGCTTATTGACATTTTTTTTACTAAAGACATGTGGCTGAATACATTTTGGCCTAAATGTATGACTAAAATTTTGTTTATTCGATTTTTCTTATAACAAAAAGTAGAAAATATCTTTTTCTTCCCAAATTTTCAGTCTTTTTCCGTTTATACGTTTATATCGCAAAAAAAATAATCTTAGAGGCAATCAAATACCATTAAAATAAATCTCTATTTGTGGGAAGAAAAGGACGCAAATTTCGTTTGGGTACAACATTGCATGTCCGTACAATTTCCAGTTAAAGCAGCGCAGTGCCAAATTCTGAAAACACCTCTGGTCTTTAAGCTGCATAATGGTCCGGGGCTTAAGTGGTTAATGTAGTACAGTTCAAGATGTCAAGTTTCATGTTCTTGGGCACAATAATCGATCGTAGAAATCTTCGTTCATTAGCAAGAATACGATGTTTTATTTATAATACAGTGTTAACTAAATTTGATCATGCCTATTTAGGAATGATCAAATGTAGTTAACACTGTATCAGACCAAAACATCGTCATTTAGTGAACGATTGAACGATGATTCCTACGACTGATTATTGTGCCCAAGAACATGAAACTTGACATCTTGAACTGTTTATGCGAGAATATTTTAGAAACATGGTTGTGTATATGTGTTGGTAACTATATTTAACGAATCTAACTGGATTCAGTGTACGGTTAGGAGAGTATGCTCAGCAGCATTACACATCTGGACTCATTATCATTAACACAAGTGTGGGCCACAAAGACAACCTTTTTATGGTGTCACACACAGGTGATCCAGTGGACACTTGGTGTGTTTCCATGTGTGAAACCTGACCAAAATAGATCAATCTACCAGCTTCGGAAATGGATACAATCATGTTTTCAGCTTAGAACTATTGACCAAAAAGACAATTGTACCACACTTCCAAAGAATGATTAACCACTTCTCTACTGTGCACGAAAACCCCCTTCCTGCCCAAGCCATTTTTCAGCTTTCAGCGCTGTCACACTTTGAATGACAATTGCGCGGTCGTGCGACGTGGCTCCCAAACAAAATTTGCGTCCTTTTTTTCCCACAAATAGAGCTTTCTTTTGGTGGTATTTGATCACCTCTGCGGTTTTTATTTTTTGCGCTATAAACAAAAGAAGAGCGTCCAGTTTGGGAAAAAAAACACTATTTTTTACTTTTTGCTATAATAAATACCCATTTTTTTTTAAAATAAAATTTTCCTCAGTGTAGGCCGATACGTATTCTTCTACATATTTTTGGTAAAAAAAAAAAAAAATTGCAATAAGCGAGTATTGATTGGTTTGCGCAAAAGTTATAGTGTCTACAAAATAGGGGATAGATTTATAGCATTTTTTTTTTTTTTTTATTAGTAATGGCGGCGATCTGCGATTTTTTATTGTGACTGCGATATTGCGGCGGACACATCGGATACTTTAGACACATTTTTGGGACCATTCACATTTATACAGCGATCCCTGCTATAAAAATGCATTGATTACTGTATAAATGTGATTGGCAGGGAAGGGGTTAACCACTAGGGGGTGGGAAGGGGTTAAATATGTTCCCTCAAAGTGTTCTTACTGTGGGGGGAGGGGACTGACTGGGGGAGGTGACCGATGGTTGTCCCTATGTACAAGGGACACACCATCGGTCCCCTCTCCCTCGCAGGACGTGGATCTCTGTGTTTACACACAGAGATCCACTTTCCTGCTCGTTTCCCGGGCAATCGCGGCCGCCGGGCACGCGCACCGGGGCCTTGTGAACGCGGCGGGCGCGCGCGCGCCTCCTAGCTCGTTTTAAAGGGAGGACGTCATATGACGTCCTCCCACAACGAGAGTATCCTCCGCCCGCCGTCTATTGACAGTGGGCGGGGGACAAGTGGTTAATATTCCTCTTTCATGCCTAAATATATTTATTTACTCAAGTCTACCTTTGGGTTCAATCTCATAGGGCTTCAAAGAGCTTCGAGACAGGAGGCTAGGAACCCCACACCACCGACCCAAGACCCACAACCGCAGGATGTGGAGGAAGAAGTGGAAAATGGCAACACAACAGGTCAGTGTCATACACCACAGCCTCAGGTAATAGATGTAGGCCTGCATATTTATAAGACATGTTTTTTTTCTAAATTTAAGGTGCTTTTCTGCCTGCGGCCCAAGCAACATTCAACAGTCACAGTGCCCAGATGTTGATCCAAGAACTTATGGTCTGCTCTCGTGACCTGGATCAAATGAACGAAAACTTGCTCCAGATCAGGCAAAAGAGCAAGCAGCTGGAGCAAAGAATCAAAAAAATAAGAGATGTTCTTGGGAGGGTTTAAATCTTTTATATGGGCTAAAATGTTATTTTGTTTTTTGTTTGTTTGGAGATTTAGTTTTGTAAGGTTTTAATTGTTTGAAGTACTATTGTACATGTTGAACTTTGTTACATATGGTTCATGCGTTTTAGCAAGAAAAATATGAAAAAATACGAAAAATATACTATTTTATATTTATATAAAAATAAACAAAAAATTGTGCTCCAATAAAAATTATTTTTGAATCAACAATGTGGGGCTTCTTATATCAATGTTGCCCCCCCCAAAAAAATGGGTGTGTTTACACTGACAATGATGGTAATATACTTCTGAAAAATAAATATGGCACTACAACTGCACTAGGATAACCAGTGATGGTGAACCTTGGCACCCAAGATGGTTTTGAACTACATTTCCCATGTTGCTCAGGCACTCTGCAGTGGAGTTGAGCAGCATGGGAAATGTAGTTGCAAAACATCTGGAGTGCCAAGGTTCACCATCATTGACCTAGGAGAAAGATCAAATCAACCAAAATAAAACCAAACAAGATGTTTTCATTATAAATTATATTTTTATTCCCAATAAATTTTCAAATGTTATCAGGCATTGCAGTGGCCCCCCTACAGATAAAATAGTCTACATAGCGTTGGCGCACATCACGTCCGCTTTGGGGGGCCAAGCCTGTAGGGCCAGCTACCTGGGCTGGCAATGGTACATCTGAGAACTGTGTGGCCTGAAGGGCAACTGAAGAAAGGTAATTATTTGAATGTCTTTTTAAAAAATTGTGGAGTATGCAACAACACATTATTATATGATTCCATTTGTACTCCGCCATGTTTAGAGAGGTCAGAAAAAGGCGGAAACGACTGGCCATGATGCCAAAGGCATTTTCTACCACCCTTCTCGCTCTGGCCAGCCTATAATTAAAGACCCTCCTCTCAAGGGTGAGAGTCCTTTGTGGAAAAGGCCTCATCAAATGGGGACCGAGCGCAAACGCCTCATCTGCGATGAAAACGAAGGGTAGTCCATCTTCATTCTCTGCCGCAGGTGGCAATGCCAGGTCCTTTGATTGAAGCCGGTCGGCGAATTCTGTCTGGGCAAAAACACCACCGTCAGACATCCGCCCATTTTTCCCAACGTCAACATAAAGGAACTCATAGTTGGCAGACACCACCGCCATCAGCACAATACTGTGGAACCCTTTATAATTAAAATAAAAGGATCCCGAATAGGGTGGTGGCACGATGCGGACATGCTTGCCATCAATGGCTCCTCCACAGTTGGGAAAGTTCCACCCCTGAGAAAACTCAGATGCCACATTCTGACATTCCTGTGGCGTCGAAGGGAACTGTGGAGTCAAACAAAAACAAAATTAATACTTTGATACCTAAACATTGCAAGCAGATTATCACAAAACCTTCTTGGCAAAACATCAGTATAACATTAATTTGGAAGGAGTATTTTAAAGCGGAGCTTCGCCGAAAAAACAAATATTAAAAGCCAGCAGCTACAGCTACAGCAGCTGCTGACTTTTAATATTTGGACACTTACCTGTCCTGGAGTCCTGTGACGTCTGCAGCAGAGGACGAGCGATCGCTCGTCACTCTGCTGCCCCCTCCGCCATCCTCGGTGAGGGAACCAGGAAGTGAAGCCTTGCGCCGTTCTGACTGGTCCTCCTGTGTTCGGGGAGCCGAGTGTCTCCCAGAACACTACGGGTATTCTGCGGGAAGTGACGTGTCTCCCGCAGATTTCCCGCAGAGAGGACTCCCGGATGTGGGTGAAAATACCTGTCTTAGACAGGTATCTTCACCCCCCTCCCCCCTGAAAGGTGTCAATTGTGACACCGGAGGGGGGGAGGGTTCCGATGAGTGGGAGTTCCACTTTAGGGTGGAGCTCCGCTTTAATAAGAGCTAAAAATGACCAAAAATCTGATTCATCACCCCCTCTGATAGACAAATGAAATTATTTTAGGGGGGGGGGGGGGTTGAGATGAGTTGGGGACATCATAAATAAAGGCTCTAGCACTATGTCAGAATTTTGTACAATTATATAAAATAAAAAAAATTTGGGGGGGGGGGTCAAGCTAAGCACTACAATGGAGCTGACAAAAAACATTGGGAAGTGACTAGGCTAGGTGTGTTTGGGCCCAGGATAGAATGCTGGAGAGGTTGGTTTTTGGAAATATGCATGTAGGCCCAAAAAATGGAGCATTAAAAGCTTACAACATGCATGGGGACAAAGGGGACATTCACAGCATATTACAATCATGGTAATTAGAGACTGTTTAAAAAAATACTAGACATTAGCAAGCATAAAATACATAGAATGCGATGTTAAAGGAGAAAAATTACCTTAATATAGTCCTCCTGCAGGACTTGGATTATGGCAGAACAGGGATCTGGGATAATGACGCCCAGAGCCTGGGGGGAGATGCCTGTCGAGAACTTGAGGTCCTGCAAGCTTCTCCCTGTTGCCAGGTAGCGCAATGTAGCAACTAGCCTCTGCTCAGCAGTGATGGCTTCCCACGTAACGGTGTCCTGCCTGGTGATATAGGGGGACACCAAAGCCAAGAGCTGCTGAAAAACGGGGTCAGACTTCCTAAGAAAATTCCTGTAGTCATCAGGGTTATTCTCCTGGATCTCCCGCAGCAGAGGCATGTGACAGAATTGGTCCCGCTGGAGCAACCAATTCTTGGTCCAAGAACTCATCACCCTGTTCATGGACCGGATCTGGGATATAGCAACAAGCCCAGAAGCAAGCACAGCACAATCTCGTCGACAAGAACGTACCCGCAACATGGCTACAAAACGGTCGTCTAATCAGAACGAACTAAAAGAACGCACTGAAGAACAGCAAGGCCTCTGAAGAACGACCTGAAAAACAGTAACGATCGGACAAGAACGCACTGCAAAAACAGATACGAACTTACTACAAGCACTGAAAGACAGATACGAACCCACAAGCACAAACTGAACTCCAGAAAACAATCTTTAAAGCACGAAGACTGAAAAGCGCAAATCGTCTCTTCCCAAACTTTTACTAACACGCAGTAACACAAAATCAGCAAAAGCAGCCAAAAGGGTGATGTCATCAGAATGAAACTTCCCCTTTATAGTGCCGTCGTACGTGTTTTACGTCACCGCACTTTGCTCGAGCATTTTTTTCCACGATAGTGTGTAGGCAAGGCAGGCTTGAGAAGAATCACGTCGAGAAAAACGTTGTCTTTTTCAATGACATTAAAAACGGTCGTGTGTACGCGGCATAAGATTCCTTACTCTCCTTTGCCCTCATTGGGCTCAATGCACTACAGATCCCTTGATGGCAGTGGTAGTGGGGCAGGGAGGCAACGAATCTGAAGGTAACCGTAAGTCACTTTTGTATCAATATAGGCGGATTTGGGACATAGCGGTTAGGATGCTTAAGATTCCCACATTTAATGACTACACTCCCCTATGGCACAACAAGTCTCTACCTGAATTTCGATTGCTCCCGGACACTGAGGTATGGAGCAGGAGAGGGTGTATTATCTGCACCACATACAATCTGACGGCTCCCTTAGAACATTTTCTGAGCTTCAGAATCAATACATGCTCCCCGGGTCTATGCATTTTAGATTTCTTCAACTGTACCATGCAATGCGCTCCCAGTTCTCTCCAGCCGTCCCACAGCCAGATTCTAATGCCCTTATTGCGGTGATCAAGGGATCGGACCCTCGTCGGTTGATCTCTGATTTCTACAATATGCTGCTCACTCCATCGGCCACCGTATTAGCGTATAACCTCAAACCGAGATGGGAAAGAGATGTGGGGCCACTGGAGGATGAGGATTGGAGTGAGGCTTTGGATGCTTGCAAAACTGTCTCCCCCTAACTTTCTGACAGATTGTCACAACTGTTTATCTTACATCAGACGTACCTTACTCCTTTTAGAATCGCCCGTTTTAAATCTGTCACCCCCACAGTCTGTCCAATGTGCACACGAGAACCGGGCGCCTGTTCTTCCACCTGCTTTGGTCATGCCCCATCCTTCAGGTGTTGTGGAAACAGGTTGTAGACTTCCTCCATGATGACATGGGCTCCCCTTTGTCTTTAAACCCTAAACAGTGCTTATTGGGCATCTTCCCTGACTCTGAGCTTGATAAGTTTACCAAAACATTTCTACTTGAGACACTCGGAAGATCATAGCCCGACATTGGATGAGGTCCACACCCCCCAGTGCCTCTGAGTGGAAAGCAGACATAAATGTTACCCTTCCGTACAAAAAATGTATATGTATTAAATGTGGCTGCCCTGATAAATATAACAAAATATGGGATAGATGACTTAACTCCTCTGACACCTGTACGGAGAGTCCCTGAGGGTTGTTGATGATAATATGTCTGAAAGGTTGCTCCTATCCTGAATTATTGTATCGTTCGCGGATCCAATGGGTCAATCCCTCCTCACCTAGTGATGCCTTTGTATTGCACTTAAAACTGTAAACCTACACCGTAATGAAGTTTGTCGATGCATATGTATACTGTTTCGCATGGAGTTCTCTGATACCTGTATTGCTATGTATCCTGTGATGTTATGTTTCATATGAACAATGTTCAATAAAACGTTTAATATATAAAAAAAAAAAAAAAGGTGTGAATCAGGCATCAGCCTTGCCCTGGGAAATCCTTGGAGCAATCAGGTGGGCTGGTGGAGAGACAGCCGGGTGGACTGGTGAAAAAGCAGTCATGTGGGCTGGCATTGTCTGCAGTAGTAGAGCTGGAACTGGTGTCTACAGAAGAGTTGGAGGTACACTTTGCTACTTTTTAAAGGACTGAGAGTTCCTAGTCTGTAAGGGACTTTTTCATCTTTAATTTATCAGAGACTGTCAGTGCTCCGAAGGGGGACAAGTTCTAAAGCGTGTACATAGGGAGAAAGTTGTCCCTGGTTTTGTGCTTCGCTTCCCATAATTCTTATCTCCATCCAAGTTATTACTCCTAATAAAATAACAAAACCAAGCTCAAAGGCCGTTCTTCGTGTCTGGAGAAAGTGTGGAAAAATTGCATGTTGCCTGGCTCTGCAGGAGTGGGGAACCTAGTTATCTGCAACCCCTATGGGGGCAGTGCTACATGTCTCAATAAATGTCTCAATAAAAAATCTCAATAAGTGTATATGAATTGGTTTGTGTGAAATTTATAGCGTCTACAAACTATGGTATATACCAGTGATGGCGAACCAACGTAATTTTTTCAAAGTGCCAACACATACAGAACTTGATGAGCATGCGCTGCGATGTCTGAGGGTGAACATAGGACACATCAGAAATCATTGGGCTGTGTCATGATGAGGAGCAGTGATCTGATTGTAGCTATGTATGTGTATAGCCGCTATGCTGTGTGTGTTTAAACAGTGGAACGCATTTGTATGGTGCCTGGGCCCTTGAGTGTGTTTTTTAGGGTGATAACATTGTCTATCCTTTTTATATGGGGTTTGGAGGATTGTCATAAAACTCCTGCAAACAGCATATAAAAAGGATATCAAGTGAATAAAATCAATCAGTGCAATCAGACCTAAATAATAACCTAAATAATAATAAAGTGTATTCTGCATAGTTGCTTACTAAAACACTAAACAGTGATTCCACCCACCATATGAAACAATTAAGCCTGGCTCACACCTATGCATTTTTTAGTGCGTTTTCAGTTTTGCAGAAACACACCACAGTCCATTTAACATGGTTTCCTATGGATGTAGTTCACATCTGTGCATTTTATGGAAAGGGTCAGGGTTTTTTTTTTCTGGTTTTTGGTTCCATAGACTTCAATGGTTTAAAGATGTGTATTGAAAAAATGCAAAATGCACCTGCAATATGCAAGTTGCAACCTGCACAAGTGTGAATAAGGTCTAAATCCAATAAAAATATAGCGTAGCACAACTCCTTACCAATACATACTCAAAATCAAGTGTCAAATTTTAAGAAATATATAATGCATCACATTAAAAAAAGTCCAATATTCAATGATCCACAGTCCAGTGTCTCTCTAATTTTTGCTCTATCCATGCTTCTGTGCTCATCCTTTACCAAGTGAAAAACCTGTTCACCTCTAGGAACAAGCAATACACATGTAATGTGTGTAACCCAGAATCTCAATAACCATAAATCAGCTCTTCAGTCCTCCTCCCCCCTGCTCTGGATTTCTCCTTCTTATCACTCCACCGTACAGCTCACACATCCATAACAGGGTTATATATAAATGAAGAGGCAGAGAAACATGGGGGCTGATTTACAAAACGTTTGCACCATGAATATCGGCGCATCTGCGTGCGCAACGGCAGTTTTGGTATTTACAAAACATTTGCGCCGGTAACGCAGCGCTATTCCCTTTTTACTATAGTGTTCTCGGCGCACGGGAGGAGGCGCTCAGTGCGCCACTATGGACATGGCGCACGGCATCTTCAAATTAAAATATAAAGAAGCTGGAAGTGCCAATATAATGGGGTGACGTGGGGTGATGTGAGGAAGCTTAGTGACAACTGCCCAAGTAACAAATATGCCCAAAATAGAATGAGAAAGTAACTTTTTCTGAACCAGCCTGCTGCGCCTGCAAGTACGTTTATAACTGCAAGTGATTTTTTTGTGCTCTGCGTGGCAATTTTACTCGTTCAAATGCGCCGGTTCACTGCGCCGGCAAAATCTTAGTAAATGTCAAGTCACGTAAATCAATTTGCATAAGTTGAACAGGCGCACCTCCTAAACTTGCCATTATATAACAGTCCGACATTTCTAAAGGGAAAAAAAAAGGCATTTAAAAGCACTCGCGGCTATATTGAATTGTTGGCTCCCGTCAATATAGAGAAAAGTCATTGAAAGTCTTTGAAAAAAAAATATGTGTAGGGGTCCCCAAAATTCCATTACCAGACCCTTCAGGTCTGGTATGGATATTAAGGGGAACTCCGCGCCAATTAAAAAAAAAAAGACGTGCGGGTCCCCCTCAAAATCTGTACCAGGCCCTTCAGGTCTGGTATGGATTTTAAGGGGAACCCCTGCGCCAAACTTAAAAAAAAATGGCGTGGGGTCCCCCTAAAAATCCACACTAGACCCTTATCCGAGCACGCAACATGGCAGGCCGCAGGAAAAGAGGGGGGGACGAGAGAACGCCCCCCCCCTCCTAAACCGTACTAGGCCACAAGCCCTCAACATGGGGAGGGTGCTTTGGGATCCCCCCCAAAGCACCATGTCCCCATGTTGATGGGAACGAGGGCCTCATCCCCACAACCCTTGCCGTGGTTGTGGGGGTCTGCGGGTGGGGGCTTATCGGAATCTGGAAGCCCCCTTTAACAAAGGGGACCCCCAGATCCCGGCACCCCCCCTATGTGAAATGGTAATGGGGTACAAATGTACCCCTACCATTTCACAAAGAAAGGGTCAAAAATTTTAAAAATTACAATAGTCGGTTTTTGACAATTCATTTATTAATGTCTTCTCCTTTCTTCCATCTTCTTCCTTTTTCTTCTTCCACCTTCTTCTTCCATCTTCCTATTTTCTCCATTCAGGTTTCTTCCTCCATCTTGTTCTTCATCTTCCTTCTTCCTTCGGTGTTCTCGTCCGCATCTTGCTCCGGCTTCTTGTTCCCCTCTTCTTTCTCCGACGATCCGCTTGAATTCGAGGTTCCCGCTGTTTGACGCTTCAGTTCATCAGTTCTCCTCTCGGTCCGCTGCCACCCGGTGACCCCACCCCTCTCTGACACCATGGGGAAAGTCCCCGTGAAATCCATGTGCGTCAGAGGGGGGCGGGGTCACTGGGTGGCAGCGGACCCAGAGGAGAACTGATGAACTGAAGCGTCACACAGCGGGAACCTCAAATTCAAGCGGATCGGCCGGAGAAAGAAGAGGGGAACAAGAAGCCGGAGCAAGATGCGGACGAGAACACCGAAGGAAGAAGGAAGATGAAGATGAAGAACAAGATGGAGGAAGAAATCCGAATGGAGAAAAGAAGAAAATGGAAGAAGAAGGTGGAAGAAGAAGAAGGAAGAAGATGGAAGAAAGGAGATTTTTTTAAGTTTGGCGCGGGGGTCCCCTTAAAATCCATACCAGACCTGAAGGGCCTGGTACGGATTTTGAGGGGAACCCCCACACCATTTTTTTTTATTTGGCGCAGATTTCCCCTTAGTATCCATAGCAGACCTAAAGGGCCTGGTAATAGAATTTGGGGGAACCCCCACGCATTTTTTTTTATCAAAGACTTTCAATGACCTTTATCTGAATTGACGGGAACCAGCAATTCATTACAGCCGCGAGTACTTTTAAATGACTATTATTTTACTTTAGAAATGTCATTTTGCTCTTGAACTGTTATAAACATGGAAAACATGCGCTACTTTACTGGCATACTATAGACACCCCCCAGGTATGATATTTAGGGCCAGTTCACACCGGATGCAGTGCAGTGCGTTTTTTTGATGTATGAAAAACGCAAAGAAAGTTGATCACATTAATGCCAATGGCATAGTTCACACCACTGCCAGTCCGTTCCAGTGCGTTTTACAAAGGAACTTATGTACAGAACTGTACTGGACTACAGAAAAACACATCAAAAACGCTACGAAACGTACCAAAAACGCACTGGAATGCACCGGAACGCACCTAAATGCACCAAAGACGCACTGCAACACACTTGTCCTAAGTGAAAAGAGAGGGCAAAAAGCACTGGACTGCATCAAAAACGCACCTGGAACGCATCAAAAATGCTCTGGAACACGTCAAAAACGTGCATGCAGAAAAGCACCTGGAACGCATCCAGACTGCGTTTCTATGGTGTGAACTGGCCCTAAGGGCCAGTTCACACCATAGAAACGCAATCCGGATGCGTTCCAGGTGCTTTTTTGCATGCGCATTTTTGATGCATTCCAGTGCATTTTTGGTACGTTTTTGATGCAATCCAGTGCTTTTTTTTCACCCCTCTTTTTTATTAACCATAGATAAGGACAAGTGTGTTCCAGTGCATTTTTGGTGTATTTAGGTGTGTTCCGGTGCGTTCCAGTGCGTTTTGATGCGTTTTGAAGTGTTCCAGTACAGTCCAGTGCAGGTAAAATGCAGCATGTTCTACTTTTTTTGTGGAACTGGAACGCACTGGCACAAACACTGCCATTTAGAACCATATAACCAACTTTCCATGCATTTTTGATGCATAAAAAACGCAATGCACTGCATGTGGTGTGAAATGGCCCTTAAGCAATTTGACATATTTAAAGGCACTTCTCCTTGTTTTGTTTTTGGTGTTGTCCAAATTTAAGGCCAATAACTAGAAGAAAAGCCAGCCAAGTGGGGACTAGCAAAATTAACAAGTCAGTTCCCATAGACTGCAATGGTATTTGTTGTATAACTTTTGCCCATGTTACGCCCTTTGTTTGTCCCTCGGACCGGGGGGTGTTTGTCTCATCTCTAATTTTGTAGCATGCTGGATGATGTGCTTAATTTTCGACGGGGGGGGGGGGGGGGTGCTATTTTCTGCTAGCTGCATTTGTGTTGGTCTGAGCATGCCCAGGGACTTAGGTTTTTTTTTTGGTGCTTTTTGTGTGTGAACAGCACCTGGATATTTCTGGGCATGCTCAGAGAGAGTGTGTTTTTTGGGTTAGTAATTGATGGAAATCCTTAACAGGTGTACCCACTTTGAAGTTCAGTCTCTACATTGGGTGAACTTGCATTTTGGGTGTTTCATGGACTGTGCATGTGTTTTCAATTGCCTCATTAGCACACAAACCTATGTTATATAAAGCTTGCAGATAGCATTCTCTCCCTTGCCCTGAAAAGAGGCAAGATTGTGTGTGTGGCGCCGGCCGGCAAAATGTACATTTTGGTGTCCTTATCGAGTTTGTAACACATGCATTTTATTTGTTATGTCTTTGCAAAACAGATGTTTGTTTTACTTTTGTTGATTGTTTTTTTTTTTGTGTGGGGGATATGTTCCCCTGAAATATTTTTGATGTTAATGTGTGTCGTTTGTTCACTTTGATTTAATTGTCTGTGCTGCATTATTTTGCTAAATCTTTCTCAAGATGTGACTAATGTTTCAAATTTACCTTCATGTCTTTTTTATTTATTTATTTTTTTGCTTCCCTTTGTGTTTTCCAAGTCCTGTTTTGTTGACCAATAAAATTTGATGGAAAGTTTGATGTTTTGTTTTTTTTGTTTTCTATGCAACATGTGACAGCTGTAGCTTAACTATGCTTATTGGCATGTCAAAACAAAACAGGTGTGATTTGTCTACTCTGTTGCCTTCATGGTAGCATGTGCATGTATTGTGTGCTGCCATGGATAGTCACCAGAAATAAAAAATACAGAGCGGTAAGTATTCAATTTTCCTTTTTACTGCAGTGGTTCTCAGCCTCAGTCCTCAAGTACCCCCACAGGACATGTTTTGTGAATTTATCTTATCGAGAATTGCTGTCCAAAATACCAAACCATTGACTGTGATTTAAAGCACATGTGCAAGATGAAGGAAAACCTGCAAACATGGCCTGTTGGGGGTACTTGAGAAGCACTGATTTAGAGCACTGCACTTAAAAATAGCTCAAGGCAATACTATTCTAATTGTGGGCATTTTGAGGGAAACCAAGTAAGTGTTAGAACCCTTGCTTTTTTTTTTGTCACACAGCTAAACAGGAAGTGAAGGTAAAACCCTTCCAATGTCTTTTCTTGGGGACACACAGATCAATCTAGCTAGTGTCCCCATTAAGCAAATTGCACTCTTGCACTTTGTTGTGTACACCCCAAATCATTGGGTACTTTGGGGTTTAGTAAAGGCAAATCCACTCTGCAGTACTAGTGTAGTTGCTAAAAATCTGAGGGGAAGCACTGGTGATTGTAACATCCAATCATGTAAAAGCAAAGATAGTGTTTTTTTTTTGTTTCCTTGCATTTCCCCCTCGGATATCCAGCAAGTGCACTTGCCTTTAGTAAATAAACCCCAAAGTACCTAATAATTTGGGGTGTACCCAGCAAAATGCTGGAGTGCAATGTACATAATGGGGAAAGTATTTAGATTGACCTGTGTGTCCCCAAGGAGAAAGACATTGGTAGGGATTTACCCTCAATTCCTGTTTGGCTATGTGACAGGAAGTGAATCATTTGGAAGGATAAAGTGGCCAAATTTGGGAGTTGTCTTCACCCTATCAGGGGTGCAGACATCCCCAAAAACTGTCTAGACTTCTAATCCCTCTGCACTCTATTCATGGGCGTCCGCTAAACTTTTTTCAGGTGGGGGCATCATTTTAACGTCATCCATGCATCTTTGGGGCAGTGGAGCAGTGCTGTATACACCACTCCTCCACCAAAATAAATGGGCACTGCTGCCAAAGCGCATACAAAGCGCTTCAGCAGCGGCGATACACAGTTGCATTTACCTTGTCTTTGACCGCTAGCTGGGGTTAAAAGCGCCCCACTAGCGGCTGAAAAGCACCACTAAAACGATGGTAAAGCGCAGCTAAAACTAGCGGCGCTTTAACCGATAAAGCGGCCAGCTGGCAGTGTGAAATAGCTCTTGAGGATAATTCAGCTTCACTCCATGTCCATATAAATATAGCCTAGAGAATGTACATCTTTCTATATTGCAATACATCTGTTGTGGCCATATTTTGATCTTTATGAAAACTGCCTATACTGTATAGATTGTTTTCATCAAGATCAAAATATGGCCGCCCACAACACAGATGTATTGCAGGCACTGCTGTTACCTGTAGTTCTTCAGCGATAGGCCCAGGGCAGGCACTGGCAGAGTATTCTCTCTTGTCTCGGCCACTGCACGCCACACACCTGTGGGAGGAGCCGGCATAGGCATAGGCACAACATACATTTACGCAGGCAGAGGCAGGCTGAGGCAGCAGCCAATCACGGAACAGCCGGGTCACAGTGATGGTAAGCAGAGGCCCAAGCGGCAGAGCCAATCCGATGCTTGGGCCGGGGGTGAGGAGGGAGGGATGGATGTGTAGTCGGAAAAGACTGAGAGCAGCCCCAGCCCCCAGGCCAAAAGCAGACTTAAAAAAAAAAGTCCACGCCTGTGGCAGAGGCGGCCGCGGCAGCCATTGCCACACAGGGGGCAAGTGTCTTCACTCTGACTTCAACATTCTTACGATTCCAGGGGAGGGGGGGCTATTGACCACCCTTGCCCTATGGAGCGGACGCCCATGACTCTATCCCCAAGCAAAAATAAGAAAGGATTTCATTTAGTTTAACTTTGCAAAGACACATTCCTAAGTTGAATTGTGATGCATGTCAATGGTCCATTTAGACCCTCTTTAATCAGGATTCATACCAAACACAGTGCCTGGTATTGGCGGGCATCCACGTCGGATCTCCGTCTATCGGCCTCAATGTCAGCAATGCGTGTCGCTCATTGCGAAAGGAAAAACACAATTTTTCCTTTCCCGATGATGAGACAGCTCGGCACTGGCTCTCGCAACGGGGCTCGTAGGGTGTCAATCTCGCCGCTAGAAGAGGCGAGATTGACACAAAATTGGCGGCACCTACTGTATCTGATCCATTAGACTACTTTGCTTGGTGTCTTGATTGCTGTTGAACCCTGAACCCCTTGCTCCTCCTATGAACTTCCTATATAAGCCTTGTCTCAGCACTTCCTCTTTGCCAGGTTATTGGGCCTTCCCTGCCAGTGCCTTGCTGTTGTCTTTCCTGCTGCCATCTGTACCTACAACCACTCGTGATTGACCCTTGGCTTGTTCCTGGACTTCTCTACTGCCTGATCCCAATCTGCAACCACCCGTGTTTGGCCCTCGGCCTGTTCTTTGACTTCTCTACTGCTTGATCCCAACCTGCAGCCACTCGTGATTGATCCCTTGGCTCATTTTCTGACCACGCTGCTGTTTCATCCTTGTCTGTTATCCGCTATTGGACCCTGGCTTGCTCACACCCTGGTGGGGCAAACTTGAGGACCGCAACCTGGTACTAGCTTGCAGCTAAATCCATCTCCACCATCTGGAGCTCTGGGGAAAAACAGCTAGTACTTAGACTCCGCACCTCAGGTGAGCCTGTGTCATCTGCCAGAAGTGACTGCCTGTATGCCTGTCCTGCCACTGCTATTGCAATTGGTCTTCAAGCCCAACACCTGATCGTGACAGAATAACCTGGCCATAAACATGAAGGCTGCTATAGCAGATGCTCTGGCTCCTGTCAGACAGCAAATCTCGGACCTGCAGCAAGAAGTTCTGTTACTGAAAGGTACAGTACGCCCAGATCCGGAACCAGCATGTACTGAGCCATTTGTTGTGAAGCCCGGGAGGTTTGACGGTAGCCGTGCATCTCTTTCATCCTTTAAGATGGATTGTGAGCTGTTGTTTGCTCTTAAGCCTAGGACCTATGCCACAGATTATATAAAGGTTCGCGCTACTATCAACCTGCTCACTGGACCAATCAAAACATGGGCTCATCAGGTATTACAGGAAAGGAGTCCAGTCTTGGACAGCTGGGAAGCTTTTATGTTAGCCCTGGACTCTCACTGTACAGTTTCCAAGAAAACCAGGGTTCCCAAGTCTGCTCCTAGCTCATGTGGCCTTCGGGGACCCAGGGACAGGAATACCCTGTACAGATATGACTTCGAGCCATCCCAGTACATGCCAAGCCATGAAGCCCTAACACCACAAAGCCTTGACATTCCTGTGGATACACACACACCTACCCTGGATAATGTGGAACCTATGGAGATTGGGGTCATCCAGACCACACTGTCTAAAGCTGAAAGAGAGCGGAGGAGAGGCTGTGGCCTTTGTTTCTATTGTGGAGAAAGAGGGCACTTATTCTCTCTCTGCCCAACTCGTCCACCATGGCCAAAGGATCTTCAAGTGGGTACTATTGGGACTCATCCTGCTATTGCTGCTGTTCGACCTGTGAACTGCCAAGGTTGCTGTAAGGCCTGTCCATGTTCAATGACACAAGTAGGTTCCCAGACTAAGGTGGTCAACGATACCAGTGCCCCTCTTGAACCCGCAACCAATACCCCTGTGAAACTCCTACCATCTGGCCTAGAGGCAACTATGCAACCTCCCAACAACAGACCAGTTCCAGTAGTCATCCCACGCTCCACAGTGGTAAATGCAGTAACATCACCCTGTCCTGCCAAAGAACCACCTCCTGCTCCAGAGACACCTTCTCTACATCCTAAGAAAACACCTGTTCTTGATACCGTCACCACTTCCGTAAAGTCTGGCTCCATCACTAATTTCTGTCCTGCCCAAAGAAGTTCTACCACCTGACTGTATGTATGCCTCGAATGGCACCCTTATCCATAAGCAGGAGCTGGAGATGTTTGAAAAAGCCTTGCAAGTGAGGAGAATCTCCCCGGTAGGGATGAGCTCGGTGTTCGAGTCGAACATACGTTCGACTCGAACATCGGCTGTTCGATCGTTCGACGAAGATCGAACGATTTGGGCCATTCGCGCCACATTCGAGTGACGCGAACGGCCCACAATACACTGCGCCATCGCAGTGCAATCCTGGCGCTGTGATTGGCCTAGCATGCACTGTGACCCCGCATGCTTGGCCAATCACAGCGCCGGCAGCGAGGAGAGCAATGATTGGCCACAGGCAGGATGCCTGTGGCCAATTATTGCTGAGGGGGTTTAGTACACGCCCCACACTATAAAAGGCCACCAGCGCGGCAGCCTCGTGTAGTGTGTTCCGGCGCAGGGAAAGAGAAGGATAGGCAGGGACAGTGTCATATTTTTTCTTTGCTAAACCTTGTGTGTAGGGACAGAGAAGGATAGGTAGGGAGAGGGTCAGTGTCATATTCTTTGCTAAACCTTGTTTGTAGGGACAGAGAAGGATAGGCAGGGAGAGTGTCAGTTTCATATTCTTTGCTAAACCTTATGTGCTGAACCATATTGCTAAACCTTGTGTGTCGGGACAGACAAGGATAGGTAGGGAGAGTGTCAGTGTCATATTCTTTGCTAAACCTTGTTTGTAGGGACAGAGAAGGATAGGCAGGGAGAGTGTCAGTGTCATATTCTTTGCTAAACCTTGTGTGCTGAACCATATTGCTAAACCTTGTGTGTAGGGACAGACAAGGATAGGCAGTCGAGAGTGTCAGTGTCATATTCTTTGCTAAACCTTGTTTGTAGGGACAGAGAAGGATAGGCAGGGAGAGTGTCAGTGTCATATTCTTTGCTAAACCTTGTGTGCTGAACCATATTGCTAAACCTTGTGTGTAGGGACAGACAAGGATAGGCAGTCGAGAGTGTCAGTGTCATAATCTTTGCTAAACCTAGTGCGCTGAACCATATTGCTAAACCTTGTGTGTAGGGACAGACAAGGATAGGCAGTCGAGAGTGTCGGTGTCATAATCTTTGCTAAACCTAGTGTGCTGAACCATATTGCTAAACCTTGTGTGTAGGGACAGACAAGGATAGGCAGTCGAGCGTGTCAGTGTCATAATCTTTGCTAAACCTAGTGCGCTGAACCATATTGCTAAACCTTGTGTGTAGGGACAGACAAGGATAGGCAGTCGAGAGTGTCAGTGTCATAATCTTTGCTAAACCTAGTGTGCTGAACCATATTGCTAAACCTTGTGTGTAGGGACAGACAAGGATAGGCAGTCGAGAGTGTCAGTGTCATAATCTTTGCTAAACCTAGTGTGCTGAACCATATTGCTAAACCTTGTGTGTAGGGACAGACAAGGATAGGCAGTCGAGAGTGTCAGTGTCATAATCTTTGCTAAACCTAGTGTGCTGAACCATATTGCTAAACCTTGTGTGTAGGGACAGACAAGAATAGGCAGTCGAGAGTGTCAGTGTCATAATCTTTGCTAAACCTAGTGTGCTGAACCATATTGCTAAACCTTGTGTGTAGGGACAGACAAGGATAGGCAGTCGAGAGTGTCAGTGTCATAAACATAAACCCAAGGTAAGTATAGTAGCAAGTCCTAGTTGCAATCTGGGAACACCCAAGAGGATAGTATGTGACCGGTCAAATAATATTAATGCATTAAAGTGTCTGTTCACCAACGCCAGAAGTCTGCCAAGCAAAATAGGTGAGTTGGAAGCTCTGGTGCATGAGGAGAGCTATGATGTAATCGGTATTGCTGAAACTTGGCTTCATTCCTCACATGACTGGGCTATTAATATTCCTGGCTATGCACTCTTTCGGAAAGACAGGGTAAAAAGGAAGGGTGGAGGGGTCTGTCTCTATGTGAGAAGTGATCTCAAAGCGAGTGTGAAAGAGGACCTGGTGGATGGAGAGTGTGATGAGTCTGAAGCATTATGGGTGGAACTGCATACAGATGTGCGTAGTTCAAAGCTAATCATTGGAGTTTGTTATAGACCACCCAATGTTAATGAGGAGTTAGAGACTCAGCTCCTTGCACAGATGGAAAGGGCTGCAAGGGCTGGGACGGTGATAATAATGGGGGATTTTAACTACCCAGAAATTGACTGGAGTAATGGAACTGCTGGGACAGTTAAAGGGCAAAAATTTATAAACCTATTGCAGGACAATTTTATGGTCCAGTTTATTGAGGCCCCAACTAGGAATGATGCTCTGTTGGACCTGGTAATCTCAAACCATGCAGAGCGTATTACTAATGTTCAGATAAAGGAACACCTGGGTAGCAGTGACCATAACATGATTTCATTTGATGTTAGTTGTAAGCAAAAATCACATACAGGAAAGATAAAAACACTTAATTTCAAGAGAGCAAATTTTCCAAGGATGAGTGCTGCTCTCCAGGACTTAGACTGGGAAGGAATATTGGCATCAATGGGCACAGAACAGAAATGGGAATTCTTCAAAAAGACTGTTTGTGAACTCACTGCAAAGTATATTCCCATGGGCAATAAGTTTAAAAGGCTAAAAATAAAACCTATGTGGCTCACTGCCAAAGTTAAAAAAGCTATAAACTATAAGAAAAGAGCTTTTAAAAAATATAAAAATGAGGGAACACTAGTGTCATTTAAATGTTACAAAGAATATAACAGGATATGTAAAAAGGAAATCAAGGATGCAAAAATTCAAAATGAACGACAGATTGCAAAAGATAGTAGGACAAACCCCAAAAAATTCTTCAAATATATTAATAGTAAAAAGGTCAAGTCTGAGCATGTAGGCCCTTTACAAAATAATCTAGAGTGGGTGACTGGGGACAAAGAGAAGGCTAATTTATTAAATACTTTCTTCAGTTCTGTGTATACAAAGGAGCATGGGGGAGCTCATGTCCAAAATGGGGGTGGTAGTGACACAGCCCCAAATCCACAATGGCTCAAAAGTGATATGGTCCAGAAATATTTAGATGGAATAAAGGTGGATAAAGCACCTGGACCAGATGGCATACACCCACGGATCCTAAAAGAATTGAGCTCTGTAATTTCAAAGCCATTGTATTTAATTTTTAGGGACTCATTAATGACAGGAATAGTACCACTGGATTGGCGCAGGGCCAATGTGGTGCCTATATTTAAAAAAGGAATTAAGTGATTACCAAGTAACTATAGACCTGTTAGTTTAACTTCTATAGTTGGGAAAATACTGGAGAGATTAATAAAAGACCACATAGATGAGTTCTTGCTGGAAAAAAACTATTTAAGCAACAGACAGCATGGATTCATGAAAGACAGAAGTTGTCAAACAAACCTGATTTCTTTTTATGAAGAGGTAAGTAAGACCTTGGACAGAGGGGTGGCAGTGGACGTGGTATACTTGGATTTTGCAAAAGCGTTCGATACAGTTCCCCACACACGGCTCACGTGTAAGGTAAAGTCTACAGGATTGGAAATATCAGTTTGTAAATGGATAGAAAACTGGCTAAAAGACAGAATTCAGAGAGTAGTGGTTAATGATTCTTACTCTGAATGGTCCAAGGTTATCAGTGGTGTACCCCAAGGTTCAGTGCTGGGACCCTTACTTTTTAATATGTTTATAAATGATATTGGGTCTGAGATCAAAAGTAACATTTCTGTCTTTGCAGAAACCCCAAAAAAGTGTTTGTTCACCAATGCCAGAAGTCTGCCAAGCAAAATAGGTGAGTTGGAAGCTCTGGTGCATGAGGAGAGCTATGACGTAATCGGTATTGCTGAAACGTGGCTTCAATCCTCACATGACTGGATTATTAATATTCCTGGCTATGCACTCTTTCGGAGAGACAGGGCAAAAAGGAAAGGTGGCGGGGTCTGTCTCTATGTGAGAAGTGATCTCAAAGCGAGTGTGAAAGAGGACCTGGTTGATGGAGAGTGTGATGAGGCTGAAGCATTATGGGTGGAACTGCATACAGATGTGCGTAGTTCAAAGTTAATCATTGGAGTTTGTTATAGACCACCCAATGTTAATGAGGAGGTGGAGACTCAGCTCCTTGCACAGATGGAAAGGGCTGCAAGGGCTGGGGCGGTGATAATAATGGGGGATTTTAACTACCCAGAAATTGACTGGAGTAATGGCACTGCTGGGACAGTTAAAGGGCAAAAATTTATAAGCCTATTGCAGGACAATTTTATGGTCCAGTTTATTGAGGCCCCAACTAGGAATGATGCTCTGTTGGACCTGGTAATCTCAAACCATGCAGAGCATATTACTAATGTTCAGATAAAGGAACACCTGGGTAGCAGTGACCATAACATGATTTCATTTGATGTTAGCTGTAAGCAAGAAATACATGCAGGAAGGATAAAAACACTTAATTTCAATAAAGCAAATTTTCCAAGGATGAGGGCTGCTCTCCAGGACTTAGACTGGGAGAGAATATTGGCATCAATGGGCACAGAACAGAAATGGGAATTCTTCAAAAAGACTGTTTGTGAACTCACTGCAAAGTATATCCCCATGGGCAATAAGTTTAAAAGGCTAAAAATAAAACCTATGTGGCTCACAGTTAAAGTTAAAGGAGCACTATACCTTTTTTTTTTTTTGCTTAAAAATAACAAACATGTTATACTTACCTCCACTGTGCAGCTCGTTTTGCACACAGTGGCCCCGATCCTGGTCTTCTGGGGTCCCTCGGCGGCTGTCTTGGCTCCTCCCCGCAAGGACTCCACACCTTAATGCGAGTGAGCTCGCATGGTGTGGAGTGATTGCGGGCGCGCTCCCGTGATACAGCGGCGGCCATAGCCGCCGACTGTATCACTCGGCCCCGCCCCCCGGCGTGCCGCGTCATTGGATGTGATTGACAGCAGCGCCAGCCAATGGCTGCGCTGCTTTCAATCTATCCAGTGTAGCCAATCGGCGGCCAGGCAGAAAAACTAAGAGGATGACGGGGACGAGCATGGGACTTTCGAGGGGCCAGGTAAGAAAAACGGGGGCTCGGGGGGGGCGGTATTGTCGAATGTTTTTTCACCTTAATGCATAGGATGCATTAAGGTGAAAAAACATGTAACTTTACTACTCCTTTAAAAAAGCTATAAACAATAAGAAAAGCGCTTTTAAAAAATATAAAAATGAAGGAACACTAGTGTCATTTAAATGTTACAAAGAATATAACAGGATATGTAAAAAGGAAATCAAGGATGTAAAAATTCAAAACGAACGACAGATTGCAAAAGATAGTAGGACAAACCCCAAAAAATTCTTCAAATATATTAATAGTAAAAAGGTCAAGTCTGAGCATGTAGGCCCTTTACAAAATAATCTAGAGTGGGTGACTGGGGACAAAGAGAAGGCTAATTTATTAAATACTTTCTTCAGCTCTGTGTATACAATGGAGCATGGGGGAGTTCATGTCCATAATGGGGGTGGTAGTGACACAGCCCCAAATCCACAATGGCTCAAAAGTGATATGGTCCAGAAATATTTAGACAGAATAAAGGTGGATAAAGCACCTGGACCAGATGGCATACACCCACGGATCCTAAAAGAATTGAGCTCTGTAATTTCAAAGCCATTGTATCTAACTTTTAGGGACTCATTAATGACAGGAATAGTACCACTGGATTGGCGCAGGGCCAATGTGGTGCCTATATTTAAAAAGGGAACAAAGTCTTTACCAAGTAACTACAGACCTGTTAGTTTAACTTCCATAGTTGGGAAGATACTGGAGAGATTAATAAAAGACCACATAGATGAGTTCTTGCTGGAAAAAAACTATTTAAGCAACAGACAGCATGGATTCATGAAAGACAGAAGTTGTCAGACAAACCTGATTTCTTTTTATGAAGAGGTAAGTAAAACCTTGGACAGAGGCGTGGCTGTGGACGTGGTATACTTGGATTTTGCAAAAGCGTTTGATACAGTTCCCCACACACGGCTCATGTGTAAGGTAAAGTCTACAGGATTGGAAATATCAGTTTGTAAATGGATAGAAAACTGGCTAAAAGACAGAATTCAGAGAGTAGTAGTTAATGATTCTTACTCTGAATGGTCTAAGGTTATCAGTGGTGTACCCCAAGGTTCAGTGCTGGGACCCTTACTTTTTAATATCTTTATAAATGATATTGGGTCTGAGATCAAAAGTAACATTTCTGTCTTTGCAGATGACACCAAGCTATGCAGTGGAATAACGTCCTTACAAGATGTCTCCAATTTACAAGCCGACCTCGATGCCCTGTCTAATTGGGCGACTATGTAGCAGATGAGGTTTAATGTTGATAAATGTAAAGTTATGCACTTGGGGGCTAAGAATATGAATGCATCATACATACTAGGGGGAATACAACTGGGGGGATCCGTAGTGGAGAAGGATCTGGGGGTTTTGGTAGATCATAAGCTCAATAATGGCATGCAATGCCAAGCTGTGGTTTCCAAAGCGAGCAAAGTCCTTTCTTGTATTAAGAGAGGTATGGACTCCAGAGAGAGAGACATCATTTTGCCCCTGTACAAATCATTAGTAAGGCCTCATCTGGAATACGCAGTTCAGTTTTGGGCACCAGTTCTCAAAAAGCATATCGGGGAACTGGAGAAAGTGCAGAGAAGGGCAACCAAACTGATAAGAGGCATGGAGGAGCTCAGCTATGAAGAAAGATTAGAGGAACTGAATTTATTCACTCTTGAGAAGAGGAGAATAAGGGGGGATATGATTAACATGTACAAATATATAAGGGGTCCATATAGTGAACTTGGTGATGAGTTATTCACTTTACGGTCAACACAGAGAACAAGGGGGCACTCTTTACGTCTAGAAGAAAAAAGATTTCATCTCCAAATGCGGAAAGGTTTCTTCACAGTAAGAGCTGTGAAAATGTGGAACAGACTCCCTGCAGAGGTGGTTCTGGCCAGCTCAGTAGATTGCTTTAAGAAAGGCCTGGATACTTTCCTAAATGTACATAATATAACTGAGTACTAACAGTTCTAGGTAAAGTTGATCCAGGGTAAATCCGATTGCCTCTCGGGGGATCAGGAAGGAATTTTTTCCCCTGCTGTAGCAAATTGGATCATGCTCTGCTGGGTTTTTTTTGCCTTCCTCTGGATCAACTATGGGTATAGAATTGGGTATATGGGATTGCACGATATTTTTTTATTTTATTTTAGTTATTTTTTTATGGTTGAACTGGATGGACTTTGTCTTTTTTCAACCTGACTAACTATGTAACTATGTAACTATGTAACTATGACACCAAGCTATGCAGTGGAATAACGTCCTTACAGGATGTCGCCAATTTACAAGCCGACCTCAATGCTCTGTCTAATTGGGCGACTATGTGGCAGATGAGGTTTAATGTTGATAAATGTAAAGTTATGCACTTGGGGGCTAATAATATGAATGCATCATACATACTAGGGGGAGTACAATTGGGGGGATCCGTAGTGGAGAAGGATCTGGGGGTTTTGGTAGATCATAAGCTCAATAATGGCATGCAATGCCAAGCTGCGGTTTCCAAAGCGAGCAAAGTCCTTTCTTGTATTAAGAGAGGTATGGTCTCCAGAGAGAGAGATATCATTTTGCCCCTGTTCAAATCATTAGTAAGACCTCATCTGGAATATGCAGTTCAGTTTTGGGCCCCAGTTCTCAAAAAGGATATTGGGGAACTGGAGAAAGTGCAGAGAAGGGCAACCAAACTGATAAGAGGCATGGAGTAGCTCAGCTATGAGGAGAGATTAGAGGAACTGAATTTATTCTCTCTTGAGAAGAGGAGATTAAGGGGGGATATGATCAACATGTACAAATATATAAGGGGTCCATATAGTGAACTTGGTGTTCAGTTATTCACTTTACGGTCAACACAAAGGACAAGGGGGCACTCTTTGCGTCTAGAGGAAAAGAGATTTCACCTCCAAATACGGAAAGGTTTTTTCACAGTAAGAGCTGTGAAAATGTGGAATAGACTCCCTGCAGAGGTGGTTCTGGCCAGCTCACTAGATTGCTTTAAGAAGGGCCTGGATTCTTTCTTAAATGTACATAATATAACTGGGTACTGACATTTATAGGTAAAGTTGATCCAGGGAATATCCGATTGCCTCTCGGGGGATCAGGAAGGAATTTTTTCCCCTGCTGTAGCAAATTGGATCATGCTCTTCTGTTTTTTTTTTGCCTTCCTCTGGATCAACTGTGGGTATAGAATTGGGTATATGGGATTGTACGATATATGTTTATTTTTTTTTTTTTTTTTTTTTTTTTTACGGTTGAACTGGATGGACTTGTGTCTTTTTTCAACCTGACTAACTATGTAAGTATGTAACTATATTCTTTGCTAAACCTAGTATGCTGAACCATATTGCTAAACCTTGTGTGTAGGGACAGACAAGGATAGGCAGTCGACAGTGTCAGTGTCCTATTCTTTGCTAAACCTTGTGTGCAGGGAGAGAGAAGGATAGGCAGGGGACAGTGTCAGTGTCATTGTTGCTAAGCCTCCTGCACAGTATACACCTGAAGCTAGCCCTTATTGCTGTTTTTTCCTGGTGTGTTACACTGACAGGCATTTGCAGCACTTACAGCGGGCGGAGTGTGCTTCCTGCAAAATAAGAACCTGAAGCTACCCCTTATTGCTGGTTTCCCCATCTCCCTGCAGGCCATTAGAATGTCTGGAAGGCAAACAAGGAGAGGCAGACAGTCAGGAGCCAATAAAAGAGGGCAAGCAGGCTCTGTGTCTAGAGACAACAGTGCTGGTCGTGGACGCGGTGCATTGCCATCAGCACGTGGCCATGGGACACACTTGTCCTTCTTTTCGACAGCTGGACGTGTTGAGCCGCATCATGCCGAAGACTTGGTAGAGTGGATGACCAAGCCCTCCTCATCCTCCTCATCCTCTCTCACCCAGGCTCAGGGTACTGGCAAAGCAGCTGCCAAAGCGTCCTCTTCCCTGGTATCAATGTCATCATCAGTCACTCCTTCCCTAGACCCACCATGTCCTCCTCCTGAGGAGTCCCCCGAAATGTTTGAGCACAGTGTTGGGTACATGCTCCAGGAGGATGCCCAGCATTTCGAAGGGTCTGATGATGATACCCAGCTAGAGGAAGGCAGTAGCGTGAGAGCAGAGAGAGGGGATGCTCAAGAAGGACACCAATCTGGCAGTCATGTTCCAGCAGCTGCAGCATACTGCCAGATTGGCTCCAGTGATGAGGAGGGAGGGGATGATGAGGTCACTGACTCCACGTGGGTGCCTAATAGGAGAGAGGAGGATGAGGAGGAGGCACATCTCCAACGAGGCAGGATGCCCTTGGGTGGCCAGCGTAAGGGCAGCACACCGACGGAATCACACCGCAGAGCTCCGCCTGTGCAGGGCGCTGCCTCTGCCCGTTATTCAAAAAGTTCTTTGGTGTGGGCCTTTTTTGAGGCGAGTGCATCAGATCGCACAGCTGCTGTTTGCAACATATGTCTCAAGCGTATATCGCGTGGCCAAAACATCAGCCGCTTGGGCACCACATGCTTGACCAGACATTTGTTGACCTGCCATGCAGCTCGTTGGCAAGCCTACCTTAAAGACCCACACCAAAGAACAAAGCAGACCTCTCCTTGCACCGCATCAGCTGGGATCTCCAACCCCACTATACCTTCAGTCCTCTCTGAAACCTGCACTGAGAGGAATGAAGGTGTAGAATTAGGTGTGTCACAGCC
Source organism: Rana muscosa (assembly GCA_029206835.1). NCBI lineage: Eukaryota > Metazoa > Chordata > Amphibia > Anura > Ranidae > Rana > Rana muscosa. The sequence continues at coordinate 1,217,850,071 of CM055122.1, forward strand.
AAGTACTTGCGGCCACTCTGCTAGCAGTACACCGACGTCCGATTCTAGCAGGCAAATTTCCCTGCCCCAGCTGCTGGACCATCGAAAGAAGTTCACTCCCAGCCATCCACATGCCCAGCGGTTGAATGCTAGCTTGGCTAAATTGCTAGCGCTTCAACTGCTGCCTTTTCAGTTGGTAGACTCGGCCCCCTTCCGTGAGTTTGTGCAATGTGCAGTTCCTCAGTGGCAGGTTCCCAAACGCCACTTTTTCTCACGGAAGGCGATTCCGGCTCTCTACCGGCATGTGGAAGGCAATGTCTTGGCCTCGCTGGACAGGGCGGTCAGCGGTAAGGTGCATATTACCGCTGACTCATGGTCCAGCAGGCATGGACATGGACGTTACCTTTCTTTCACGGCCCATTGGGTCACTCTTTTGGCAGCTGGGAAGGATGCAGGACAAGGTGCAGTAGTGTTGGATTTTGTTCCACCGCCACGCCTCCAAAATGCTACTACTGGTTGTGACACACCTCTGTCCTCCACCCCCTCCTCTTCTTCTTCCTCCGTGGCCTCTTCCTGTGCTTTGTCCTCGGAACCAGCGGTGCTCCGTAGGCGTTCAAGGGGCTACGCAAGTACGCAGGCAAAAAGATGCCATGCCGTGCTTGCGCTGGTGTGTTTGGGGGACAGGAGCCACACTGGGGCAGAGGTTCTGTCTGCTCTGCAGGGGCAGGCCGAGAGGTGGTTGACGCCACGCCAGCTTAAGCCAGGAATGGTAGTTTGCGACAATGGCACCAACCTTCTCTCCGCTCTCCGACAGGGACAACTGACCCATGTGCCCTGTGTGGCTCACGTCCTTAACCTGGTGGTGCAGCGGTTCTTGGGCAGGTACCCGGGCTTACAGGATGTCCTGAGGCAGGCCAGGAAAGTCTGTGTGCATTTTCGCAGATCTTATAATGCCAGTGCTCGCCTGGCTGAGCTGCAAAAGGAGTTGAACCTGCCCAAGAACCGCCTTATATGTGACATGCCCACCAGGTGGAACTCAACGTTGGCCATGCTGCAGCGGCTGCACACGCAGCAGAGGGCCATCAATGAGTACCTGTGCGACTACGGCACCAGGACAGGGTCAGGGGAGCTCAGGTTTTTTTCACCACGCCAGTGGGGCATGATCAGGGAGGCATGCACTGTCCTGGCACCATTTGAGGAGGCCACAAGGATGGTGAGCAGTGACAGTGCATGCATCAGTGACACTGTACCTCTTGTCCACCTGTTGGAACATACGCTGCATGGAATAATGGACAGGGCACTTGAGGCAGAACAGAGGCAGGAAGAGGAGGACTTCCTTGCCTCTCAAGGCCCCCTTTACCCAGACAGTGTTCCTTCTGTCCCACCCATCGCACAGGAAGAAGAGGAGGAGGAGGAGAAGGAGGAGGATTGTGTCAGCATGGAGGTGGAGCCTGACACTCAGCATCATCAGCAGCAGTCTTTTAGGGATGATTTACAGTCCCAAGAAACCAGTGGACTTGTACGTGGCTGGGAGGAGGTGGCTGCGGATCATGTCGTCCTTAGTGACCCAGAGGACTCCGGACTGAATGCCTCAGCTAACCTACGCTGCATGGCCTCCCTGATCCTGCAAAGTCTGCGGAAGGATCCTCGTATTCTTCGGATCAAGGAGAGGGACCATTACTGGCTGGCCACTCTCCTTGATCCACGGTACAAGGGTAAGGTTGCGGACCTTATCTTACCGTCGCAGAGGGAGCAGAGGATGAGACAACTCCAGGAGGCCTTGCAGAAAGGTCTGTGCAACGCGTTCCCAGAGACTGGGAGGTTACAAACTCCTGGTCTTGGACAGCGAGTTGCTGAGGCTTCGGTCAGTCAAAGAAGGAGCGGTGGGGAAGGTGGCCATCTGACCGAAGCGTTCAGACAATTCTTTAGTCCGCAGCCCCAAGGTATGATCGGTTCCAGCAACCATCGCCAGCGTCTGATATACATGGTGCAGGAATACCTAGGGGCAAGGTCAGACTTGGACACCTTCCCCACCGAAAATCCTCTGGCTTACTGGGTCTTGAGGATGGATCACTGGCCAGAGCTTGCACAGTATGCAATTGAGCTACTGGCCTGTCCTGCAATCTGCGTTCTTTCAGAACGCACATTCAGTGCTGCTGGAGGATTTGTCACGGATCACAGGGTGCGCCTGTCCACCGACTCTGTTGATCGACTGACCTTCATAAAGATGAACCAGTCTTGGATCACCACCAGCTACCAAACACCTGAAGCTGATATAACAGACTAATTTATTTTCAAATGTCACATCCCTTCAAGACTGATGCTGATGCTGAGAGTTTGTCCTGTTATGTTGACTGACTATCCTCCTCCTCCTCAATGATCCGATTGACGATGATAGCTTGGAAGAACATTTTTGTTTCTGTGTGCCACCACCAGGCATGTAATTACAATTCTTGATCTAATAATTCACAGCAGGGCCCATTCCTGAGCCCACCAAGACTAACTGTGAGGCCTTACAGTGTTGTGTCAACACCACCACCACCACCACCACCAAAGGCCCAATTTTTCAGCCCCTGTTCAACAGGGGCATGCAATTGCAATTCTTGATCTAATAATTCACAGCAGGGCCCATTCCTGCGCCCACCAAGACTAACTGTGAGGCCTTACAGTGTTGTCTCAACACCACCACCACCACCACCACCAAAGGCCCAATTTTTCAGCCCCTGTTCAACAGGGGCATGCAATTACAATTCTTGATCTAATAATTCACAGCAGGGCCCATTCTTGCGCCCACCAAGACTAACTGTGAGGCCTTACAGTGTTGTGTCAACACCACCACCACCACCACCACCAAAGGCCCAATTTTTCAGCCCCTGTTCAACAGGGGCATGCAATTACAATTCTTGATCTAATAATTCACAGCAGGGCCCATTCCTGCGCCCACCAAGACTAACTGTGAGGCCTTACAGTGTTGTGTCAACACCACCACCACCAAAGGCCCAATTTTTCAGCCCCTGTTCAACAGGGGCATGCAATTACAATTGTTGATCTAATAATTCACAGCAGGGCCCATTCATGCGCCCACCAAGAGTAACTGTGAGGGCTCACAGTGTTGTGGCAACACCAACATGTAAGGGGCAAATTTCAGCTGAGTATATACAGCAGGCCCCTATTTTCAAACATCCAACTTACAAACGACTCCTCCTTGCAAACGGAAGGATACAACAGGAAGTGAGAGGAAATCTACCCCTAGGAAGGCAAATTCTCTCCTGTAAGAGTTAATATGGGAAAAAAAGTGTCTCCTCTCCACTGATTCTTTATCACCAATTCTTGTTTCAATAAAAACCGCAAATTTTCAAAAAACATTTGTCATTAGGATGGAAAGTGAGGTGAACTGTTCTGAACAGGTGCACACTGCACAGACAGCAAAACAAATGTTACAGGGGTGATAACCCTTCCCTATATTTTCCAAAAAGCTTAAAAATATATTTTTTGGCTGGAGCTACACTTAAACAATGTACCTGTTCAAAATTACAAACAGATTCTACATAAGAACAAACCTACAGTCCCTGTCTTGTATGCACCGCCTGTATACGGCTGTTCAGAGTATATAGGGCCTTTTTTATTTTGTGTGCGGGGTTCCCCTTAATATCCATACAAGACCCAAAGGGGCTAGAAATGGGCTGGGGTAAGGGGGGGGGTGTGATGGGGTAGCTATGTCATTTTTCTTAAAGATTTTCATCCATATTACCGGGACCAGACATTACATTAAAGCCGCAAGCAGTTTTAAATGGCTTTTTTTCCTTTAGAAATGTAATTTTGTGCAGGGACAGTTCTAAACACGGGAAACACGTGGCACTTCACAGGCATACTTTAGACACCCCCCAGGTACGATATTTAAAGGAATATTTGACTTTTTTTTTTCACTTTATGCATCATTAAAATGACTGCTCCAGAAAAACGGCCGTTTTTAAAACTTCTTTTTGCATTGATACATGTCCCCTGGTGCAGAACCTGGGTTCCCAAACCCTTTTTAGGACAATAACATGCATAATAGTCGTTATAATTAGCACTTTAGATTTTGAACGTTCGCATCCATTGTATTTAATAGGGTTCTAAAGTTCGTGCGAACTTTCGGTCCGTTCGCGGGTTCTGGTGCGAACCGAACCCGGGGGTGTTCGGCTCATCACTACTCCCCGGCAGGAACTTTTAAAGCAAAAAATGCTCAAAAAGGGATAAGGTTCACTCCCCTAGATTAACAAGAGAATTCCACCAGAGGTTTCCTCACAAACCAAGCCCTAAGACGTCCAGAGAGAAGGGGAGTACTGTCAGGACCTGGGCTTGAACCTGAGACCTCGTCTATGTCTGGCATTTACTCTTCCCACGGAGCCATCTGGGATGCTGGACAGCTCCCTGCCTGATCTGCTGGACAAACCTATCTGATCCATTAGACTACTCTGCTTGGTGTCTTGATTGCTGTTGAACCCTGAACCCCTTGCTCCTCCCATGAACTTCCTATATAAGCATTGTCTCAGCACTTCCTCTTTGCCAGGTTATTGGGCCTTCCCTGCCAGTGCCTTGCTGTTGTCTTTCCTGCTGCCATCTGTACCTAAAACCACTCGTGGTTGACCCTTTACTTGATCCTGGACTTCTGTACTGCCTGATCCCAATCTGCAACCACCCGTGTTTGACCCTCGGCCTGTTCTTTGACTACTCTACTGCTTGATCCCAACCTGCAGCCACTCGTGATTGATCCCTTGGCTTGTTTTCTGACCACGCTGCTGTTTCATCCTTGTCTGTTATCCGCTTTTGGACCCCGGCTTGCTCACACCCTGGTGGGGCAAACTTGAGGACCGCGACCTGGTACTAGCTTGCATCTCCACCATCCGGAGCTCTGGGGAAAACCAGCTAGTACTTAGACTCCACACCTCAGGTGAGCCTGTGTCATCTGCCAGAAGTGACTGCCTGTATGCCTGTCATGCCACTGCTATTGCAATTGGTCTTCAAGCCCGATGCCTGATCATGACAGGTCCTGCAGGTTTCTCCCAGTCGCCAGGTATTGCAATGTGGTGATTAGGGATGAGCTTCGTGTTCGAGTCGAACCCATGTTCGACTTGAACATCGGATGTTCGCCGAATTGCAAACATTATGGGCCGTTTGCGCCAAATTCGAGTGGTGCTTTACGGCCCATAATTCACTGCGGCATCACAGTGCATTGCTGGCTGATGATTGACCAAGCATGCACTATGACCCGCATGCTTGGCCAATCACAGCGCGGAAAAAATTTAGAGCCGTAATTGGCCAAAGCCAGGGTGGCTTTGGCCAATTATGGCTCAGGGGGTTTAGTACACGCCCTGCACTATATAAGGACTGCCAGCTTGGCGGCCTTGTGTAGTGTGTTGGAGTTGTTAAAAGAGAGAGATATTAGAGAGAGACCGTGTCATTTATATTGAATTAGATAGAGCAGGCAGGCGAGTCAGTTAGCTGCAGTTACAGTGTGTAGAGGATATATATGCATCCTAGGTGTGTGTGTGTGTGTGTGTGTGTGTGTGTGTGTATATGTATGTGTATGTGTGTGTGTGTGTGTGTATATATATATATATATATATATATATATATATATATATATACCGTATTTATCGGCGTATAACATGCACTTTTTTCCCCTTAAAATCAGGGGAAAATCGTGGGTGCGTGCTATACGCCGATACTCCGTCGAATTCCCCTGCTGAAAACGAGCGAGAGGAGCGAGCGGAGCCGAAGCCGAAGTACAATCGGCTTTACTCGGCTCCTCTCGCAGTCCCGCCCATCTCTGACTGCGCCGCTGACATAGAGAAAGCCGAGTGTACTTCGGCTAGTCTCGGCTCCTCTCGCAGTCCAGCCTGTGACTGTGAGCAGAGCCGAGTCTAGCCGAAGTACACTCGGCTTTCTCCGTCAGCGGCGCAGTCAGTGGAGATGGGCGGGACTGCGAGAGGAGCCGAGTCTAGCCGAAGTACACTCGGCCCCGCTCGCTCCTCTCCACAGAAATCGGCGCCAAATTTTAAAAAACGCCGGGACTGACACGATCGCAAAGGCACTGGGCAAGGCTGCAGATGGACAGATGGACACTGGGCAAGGCTGCAGATGGACAGATGGACACTGGGCAAGGCTGCAGATGGACAGATGGACACTGGGCAAGGCTGCAGATGGACACTGGGCAAGGCTGCAGATGGACAGATGGACACTGGGCAAGGCTGCAGATGGACAGATGGACACTGGGCAAGGCTGCAGATGGACACTGGGCAAGGCTGCATGCTGCATTTAAATGTAAGTTTTTTTTTCCTTGAATTTCCCTCCTAAAAGTTTTTTTTTCCTTAAAATTCCCTCCTAAACTTGGGGTGCGTGTTATACGCCGGTGCGTGTTATACGCCGATAAATACGGTATATATATATATATATATATATATATATATATATATATATATATATATACTGTATTCAGTTTAGCTAGATCCGTTCCTGGTTTTCTCTATACTGTGACAGGCAGGCAGGTGATTGTGCTAGCTGCAGTCAGTGTTTCACTTAGTGTACTGTGTGCTTTGCATAGCGTTCACCTAAAGCTTACCTGAATACAGTTAGTGACTATTATAGTGGTGTTCTCATAATAAAACCACAGGCAGAGAGCTGCAAGTATTTTCAGTGTACTTTGTCCTCTGCACAGTTTTCACCTAAAACTAACTGAAAACAATTGCTGCTTTTCCAATACTAATACCACAGCAGGCAGTTGATTCTGATAGCTGCATTATCAGTACAGATATATACATCCCACCTTTGTGCAGCTACATCTCACTGCAGGCCATTGTTATGTCTGGAAGGCAAACAAGGAGAGGCAGACAGTCACGAGGCAATAAAAGAGGACAAGCAGGCTCTGTGTCTAGAGGCAACAGTGCTGGTCGTGGACATGGTGCATCCTCATCAGCACGTGGCCGTGGGACACGCTTGTCCTTTTCGGCAGCTGGCCATGTTGAGCCGCAACATGCCCAAGACTTGGTAGAGTGGATGACCAAGCCATCCTTCTCCTCCTCATCCTCTCTCACCCAGGCTCAGGGTACTTTGTCTGGCAAAGCAGCTGCCAAAGCGGCCTCTTCCCTAGGCTCAATGGCATCAGTTACTCCTTCCCTAGCCCCACCATGTCCTCCTGAGGAGTCCTCCGAACTGTTTGACCACAGTGTTGGGTACATGCTCCAGGAGGATGTTAAGCATTTTGAAGGCTCCGATCCTGGAACCCAGCTGGAGGAAGGCAGTAACATGAGCCCAGAGAGAGGGGGTAGTAACCTGAGCCCAGAGAGAGGGGGTAGTAACGTGAGCCCAGAGAGAGGGGGTAGTAACGTGAGCCCAGAGAGAGGGGGTGCCCAACAAGGACAGCTATCTGGCAGTCATGTTCCCCCCAGCTGCAGCATACTGCCAGATTTACTCCAGTGATGAGGAGGGAGGGGGTGATGAGGTCACTGACTCCACGTGGGTGCCTGATAGGAGAGAGGAGGAGGAGGAGGAACATCTCCAACGAGACAGGATGCCCTCCAGGGGCCAACTTAAGGGCAGCACACCGACTGCATCACACCGCAGAGCTCCGCATGCGCGTTATTCCAAAAGTTCTTTGGTGTGGGCCTTTTTTCAGACGTGTGCAGCAGATCGCACCGTTGCCATTTGCAACATATGTCTAAAGCGTATCTCGTGTGGCCAAAACATCAGCCGCTTGGGCACCACGTGCTTGACCAGACATATGTTGACCTGCCATGCAGTTAATTGGCAAGCTTACCTAAAAGACCCACACCAAAGAACAAAGCGGACTTCTCCTTGCTCCTCATCAGCTGGGATCTCCAACCCCACTATACCTTCAGTCCTCTCTGAAACCTGCACTGAGAGGAATGAAGGTGTATAATTAGGTGTGTCACAGCCAAGTACTTGCGGGCAATCTGCTATCGGTACACTGACGTCTGATTGTACCAGGCAAATTTCCCTGCCCCAGCTGCTGCACCGCCAAAAGAAGTTCGCTCCCAGCCATCCACATGCCCAGCGGTTGAATGCTAGCTTACCTAAATTGCTATCACTTCAACTGCTGCCTTTTCAGTTGGTAGACTCTGCCCCCTTCAATGAGTTTGTGGAATGTGCGGTTCCTCAGTGGCAGGTTCCCAAATGCCACTTTTTCTCATGGAAATGCTCTCTCTCTCGGCATGTGGAAGGCAATGTCTTGGCCTCGCTGTACAGGGCGGTCAGCGGTAAGGTGCATATTACCGCTGACTCATGGTCCAGCAGGCATGGACAGGGACGTTGCTTATCTTTCATGGCGCATTGGGTGACTCTGCTGGCAGCTGGGAAGGATGCAGGACAAGGTGCAGTAGTGTTGGAAGTTGTTCCGCCACCACGCCTCCAAAATGTTACTACTGGTGATTCTGACACACCCCTCTCCTCCACCCCTCTTCTTCTTCCTCCATGGCCTCTCCCTGTGCTTTGTCCTCGGAACCAGCGGTTCTCCGTAGGCGGTCAAGTGGCTATGTAAATATGCATGCAAAAAGATGCCATGCGGTGCTTGAGCTGGTTTGCTTGGGGTACAGGAGCCACACTGGGGCAGAGATTCTGTCAGCTCTGCAGGGGCAGGCTCAGAGGTGGTTGACGCCACGCCAGCTTAAGCCAGGAAAGGTGGTTTCCGACAATGGCACCAACCTCCTCTCTGCCCTCCGTCAGGGACAACTGACCCATGTGCCCTGTTTGGCTCACGTCCTTAACTTGGTGGTGCAGCAGTTCTTGGGCAGGTACCCGGGCTTACAGGAGGTCCTGAAGCAGGTCAGGAAACTCTGTGGACATTTTCACTGGTCATTTAATGCCAGTGCTCGGCTGGCTGACCTGCAAAAGGATTACAACCTTCCCAAGAAACGCCTAATCTGTGACATGCCCACCAGGTGGAACTCTATGTTGGCCATGCTGCAGCGGCAGCAGAGGGACATCAATGAGTATCTGTTGCAATATGGCACCAGGACAGGGTCAGGGGAGCTTGGATTTTTTTCCAGATGCCCGAGGGCCATGATCAGGGATGCATGCACTGTCCTGGCACCATTTGAGGAGGCCACAAGGATGGTGAGCAGTGACAGTGCATGCATCAGTGACACTGTCCCTCTTGTCCACCTGTTGGAGCACACGCTGCATGGAATAATGGACAGGGTACTTTAGGCAGAACAGAGGCAGGAAGAGGAGGACTTCCTTACCTCTCAAGGCCCCCTTTATCCAGACAGTGTTCTTGCTGGCCCGGTTATCACACAGGAAGAGGAGGAGGAGGAGGAGGAGGAGGATTGTGTCAGCATGGAGGTGGAGATCAATTACAGTCCCAAGACACCCGTGGACTTGTAGGTGGCTGGGAGGAGGTGGCTGCAGATCATGTCGTCCTCAGTGACCCAGAGGACTCCGCACTGAATGCCTCAGCAAACCTACGCTGCATGGCCTCCCTGATCCTGCAAAGCCTGCGGAAGGATCCTTGTATTCGTGCGATCAAGGAGAGGGATCATTACTGGCTGGCAGCCCTCCTTGAACCACGTTACAAGGGTAAGGTTGCGGACCTTATCTTGCCGTCGCAGAGGGAGCAGAGAATGAAGCTTCTTCGGGAGGACTTGCAGAAAGATCTGTGCAACGCGTTCCCAGAGACTGGGAGGTTACAAATTCCTGGTCATGGACAACGTGTTGCTGAGGCTTCGGTCAGTCAAAGAAGGAGCGGTGGAGAAGGTGGCCGTCTGACCGATGCGTTCAGTCAGTTTTTTAGTATGCAGGACCAAGGTATGATCCAGCAACCATCGCCAGCGTCTGATTTACATGGTGCAGCAAAACCTAGGGGCAAGATCAGACTTGGACACCTTTCCCACCGAAAATCCTCTGGGTTACTGGGTCTTGAGAATGGATCACTGGCCAGAGCTTGCACAGTATGCAGTTGAGCTGCTGGAGGCTTTGTAACCAATCACAGGGTGCACCTGTCCACTGACTCGGTAGATCGACCGACCTTCATAAAAATTAATCAGTCTTGGATCACCACCAGCTACCAAGCACATGATGCTGATGTAACCGAGTAATTTTTTTTGAAATGTCAGATCCCTTCAAGACTGCCTATGCTGATGCTGAGTGACTAACCTGTTATGCTGAGTGACTATCCTCTTCCTCCTCAATGATCATGCTGATCATCTCCACTGATGCTTTATCACCAATCCTTGTTTCAAAAAAAAAACAAATTTTCAAAAAACATTTGTCATTGGGACAGAAATGTTCTGAACAGGTGCACAGACAGCAAAACAAATGTTACAGGGGTGATAACCCTTCCCTATGTTTTCCAAATAGCTTAAAAATATTTTTTTTGGCTTGAGCTACACTTAAAATGTACCTGTTCCAAATTACAAACAGATTCTACTTAAGAACAATTCTAGAGTCCCTGTCTTGTTTGCACCGCCTGTAAACTGCTGTTCAGAAAATATAGGGCCTTTTTTTAATTTGGGTGCGGGGTTCCCCTTAATATCCATACAAGACCCAAAGGAGCTGGTAGTGGGCTGGGGGAGTACCCATGCCATTCTTCTCAATGATTTCCATCCATATTGCCAGGACCAAACATTACATTAAAGCCGCAAGCAGTTTTAAATGACTTTTTTTCCTTTAGAAATGTCATTTTGTGCAGGGACAGTTCTAAACACAGGAAACACATGCCACTTCACAGGCACACAAAGAAAAGAGGAACAACGAGTACCAGGGTGGTTCAACCCAAAAAGGCCCGTTCATTAAATATGAACTAAAAATATTTAACTAGAGTTTAGGATTTGATTTGTCGTTTGTAGCCTAAGAGACTGCATGAAGAAAAAATATTAATCCCAGATGTAATAGGAAAGGGATTAAAGGAAAAGTAGCTACTTTTAAACGACAGTTTAGTCTAGGCCATTGGGTTAGAAAAATATATACCATTTATTGTTGAGTATCAAAAGAAAAACAAATTTATACATACATGTTCAGTTAAATAGACTGATGAATAAAATATAACTTCTTAAACTATTTTACCGATTGACTCCTAGGGGAGGAGTCAATTCGGAAGGTATTACAAACAAACAAAGAGGACAGACAGAACTAACAGTACCATCACCAACAATAAGGGGAAAAACACACAGCACAGATGGTCCGGACGCCGGCAATTGAATTCAAAGTGGAGCTGAAAAATGGCAAGACTAACTTGATTCAAATCAGTTTATACATTTTTTGGTCATATGGACAAAATGTACCATAGTGCAGCTTCACTGTGAATAAACCCTAATGAAATTTGGGCCCAACTAGAGAAGATGACAATGTTACCATTAATATCAACTTCCTGGGGGAGGAAGGAAGGTTTGGGAGTAATTTTGGTAGAATTTAGGAAATGAAGGGCAAGGGACAGGTGTTCCTCTGGCACTTTAGGAATCAAAATATAGTACTCAGATAACCTTCTGTGGCTTTTTTCCAGATGGTGAACTTAATCACATCTCCTCCAATGGTGGTCAGTTGAAATGGGGATGGTGAGGGGTTTGAGTCACTAGTTCATTGGTTAATTAAAGAATATGACCCCTAATAGCATGACAGTCAGTAATTCAATACGGCGCGGAGTGGTGGGAGCTAGGGTAGCCACAGGTATATATCAACTTCTTAGTGTATTCAGAAGGGGAAGGATTCAATTAACACTGACATACTGAGCAGGGCCAGTTTACTTCGCTGGGCTCCCGTTGGTACTTTACCCTCTCAGTTGCTCAGCGTCCTTTGAGTTAGCTGTGGCTCCGTGCTCTGCCGATTCTCCTTGTCGCGATGGGATGTCTCGCTGTCTGCTGGTCTTTGCACGTTGGTTTGTAGTGGATCTATGGCAGCGTAGAGATTCCAAGATTCGCGCTGTATGCGCTGCATACGTGCCGACCGGGACTTTAAACATCCACCGCGTCCGGCGCTGCTGTCTGCAGGTGTCCTCTGTGCATCAATCTCTGCTGTCAGGCTGGGGGGTTGCGTTGCCGGCGTCACGTGACCTCCGTGACATCAACGCGTTTCGCTTTGATGTTGCGTAGCTTCGTCTGGACGTAATCTGTGGTTAATGCTTGCGGGTCTACTTATGGACGCTACCTGTATTGGCAGGTCCTCCCGCAATTTAACCCGTTACTGGATAGTTCCCCCTGTTTACTTGTAAGAATGAAATACGATCTTTTCAACACGGTAAGAAGAGACAGTTGTTTATTAAAGAAAAAATTGTTTCATTAAGGCTGAATTATGTCTCAATGGAGATGAGATAAGATTAGATTAGATTAGATATTGCGTAGGATAGGGTGGCAGGAAGGGACAGAATGGTGCAAGGTAAGAATACTAGATATAAATACAGATACTAAAGTCTCAGAGGGCACTGAGATTGTATAAAGCAGAGGAGGAACTTGATTAGCCTTATATCAAGAAAAATATATCAGGAAAATAATATATAAAGCGAATAGGGATGAGAGGATTTCGTTCTTAGGTTGCTTATTAAAAAAGGAGAAAACGCCACTAATAGCAGGCGAAGGTGCTCATACAGGTTGAGCCTAGCTTTTACATAAAATTAGTAACCATGGAAACAGATATCTGGGAAAGCCTTATTAAAGTTATTTAATACCTTTTTATACCTTTTTCATGATGTTTTAAAAAATAATAATAAATAATAAATAGCTTCTAAGAATCACTTCAAAAATTTATGTATATGAATGAACCTATATATGTCTCAGACACCGACTTTACCAGAAGGAAACATATTAAATGGTGGGCTTGAGTTCAGAGGGAATAGTGAGGGATAGGGGAGGGGAAGAGATGGAAGGAAAGGAAGGAAAGGAATGGTGTGGGGAGGGGGAGGGGAAAGAGAAAGGGAGGGGAAGGAGGGGGGAGAGGGGGAGGGGGGAAAAACAAGGAAGGGGAAGCAGGAAAAAGGGGAAGGGAGGGGAGGAGAGGAGGGGGGGAGGGGAGGGGGAATGGGGGAAGGAAGAAAAAAGGGGGTGGGGGGGAAGGGGGGGAAGAGGGGGGGGGTTACTCTGTTATTCAGGATTCAAGGAAGACCTGCAGGTTCAGTTCAGTATTCAAGCCATGGGGGGCTAAAGAGCCCACCCGAAAGATCCACCATTTTTCCTTCTGAAGTAGAATGCGGTTAAAGTCCCCCCTTCTTGCTGGCAATTTAAGTTGGTAGATACCCTTTACTTTTAAGCCATCTGGTTTTCCATCATGGAATAGGGCAAAATGCTTTGCGAGGGGCTTCTCCTGTCCCTTTTCTTCTCCTTCTTAATGTCGCATAGATGTTCCCTTATCCTAACCTTTAGGGGTCTTTTTGTTTTGCCTATATATACCTTTGAACATGGGCATGTGATCATATAGACTACTCTCGTAGAGGAGCAGTTAATCAGGTCACGAATGGTGAAAGTCTCCTCTCCACTTACGCTTGCAAATGACATGGTCCGGTCAACAAACGGGCATATTTGACATTTATTGCAGGCAAACATACCTTTACTTCTTGGGTATTTTGATAGCCAATTGGGGCTAGGTTCTTTAACAAATTCAGAGTGAATAAGTATGTCTCCCAAGCTCTTTGCTCTCTTTGCCACTAGTTTGGGTGCGGTTCCGACTATGTCTCTTAAACTGGGGCAGTTTAGTAAAATACCCCAGTGTTTTTCTAGTACTTGGCGCACTGAACCCCATTGGGCTCCATAGGGTGTTATCACTCTTACTGGTTCAGATTTCTGTATTACGGTTTTAGTTGGAGGATCACAGAGGAGAAGGCTTTCCCTGTTTTGGCAAGCTGCCCGTCGTTTAGCTTTTCGTATCTGACGATGGGAATACCCTCTTCACGGAATCTACTATAGAGTTCAGCATTTTCTCTTCTGAGATCCTCCTTTTTGCTACAGTTCCTCTTGATCCTCAGAAACTGACCAATTGGGATTCCATCAATCAGGGGCTGAGGATGGTGGCTATCTGCCCTCAATAGGGTATTGGCTGCAGTTTCTTTCCGAAAGGTGTGTGTACATAGTTTGCCGTTCTCAATGAAAATCCACAGGTCCAGAAAGGAGATGTGTTGTTCATCAATCACATAGGTGAGCCTAATATTCCGATCATTTTGGTTTAATTGTTCGTGGAACAGTATCCATTGTTCACGGCTACCTCGCCAGACCACTAACACGTCGTCGATGTACCTTAACCATGCATATACATGGTCAGTGTACATCGACGACGTGAAAACCTCCTCCTCCTCCCATAGGCCCAGGTGCAAGCAGGCATACGCTGGTGCCCAGGCCGCTCCCATAGAGGTACCTCTAATTTGTTGGTAAAACTGTGAACAGAACTGAAAGAAATTATTTCTCAATGCAAACTGTAATAAGTCCAAGAGAAATTCGTTTTGAGCGCCAAACTCAGGGTAGTTTTGATCGAGATGGTTTGCCACTGCGTCGATCCCACAGTGGTGGGGGATCGATGTATAAAGGGACTCAACGTCCACACTTATCAGTAGGAAACCA